>CM054181.1:88593300-90002050 GCA_028829895.1 Sinotaia quadrata
AAAAAAGAAAAAGAAAAGAAAGCGATTCCCTGCATGGTAAGTAGATCATGAACTAATTTAACTCGTACACGGCACAAGTAATGAATATCAAAGGGACATAACTTGCAGCATGACTAGTCTTAACTAACTCGTACACGACACAAGTACATGTAATGAATATCCAAAGGAACATAACTTACAGCATGACCAGTCTTAACTAACTCGTATTAAAATGTGAAAGCAATACGTTTATACATAAAACATCATGAAGGTGCGCGTTCATTTGGTGTATTCTGGTTAGTAGCATAATTATACGTGTTCGTACTAATTAAATCAATAACATGTATATATTAATTAAAATAATACGTTTATATATTAATTAAAATAATACGTGTATATACTAATTAAAATAATACGCTTATATATTAATTAAAATAATACGTGTGTATACTAATTAAAATAATACGCTTATATATTAATTAAAATAATACGTGTATATACTAATTAAAATAATACGCTTATATATTAATTAAAATAATACGCTTATATATTAATTAAAATAATACGTGTATATACTAATTAAATCAACAATCAACACATATACTGTGATTCACAATACCGTAAAAAAAATAAATCCACTTTTTAGGTATAAATTAAAAATATTGTAAAGCGAAATGTGATTCACTGCTTATTACAGATTAGCTGTGGAGTGCATCACCTTTGCATAAGAATTCACATTAACTGACCAAGCTTTTATAAGCATACGATTATTCAAGCTTGGTTAGTTATTATTTTACCTATTCATTACCTATTTTCATTAAGGTCTTTAAAGTGTTGCAAAAGTGTATAAACAAAAACCAAACAATTTCTTTCTTTTCTGTTGTCAAATACAGACTAACATACAACTACTGAAAAGTATATCACTGCATAACATACACCTACGCATATACATGCATAAGTAAACTCCACCACCTTCCCACGTCTCTACAATAGTGTTTGCACTGTATCTATCTACGAGAACTAGTGATTGAAATGTCATTATACACATACTCACAAACCTAACCTTCCCACGTCTCTACAATAGTGTTTGCACTGTATCTATCTACGAGAACTAGTGTTTGAAATGTCATTATACACATACTCACAAACCTAACCCCAACTCCCAATCCCTATTTTCTGTGTATTGTTAAGATAGGTAGTGAATAACGACTACTTAGATAGGCAGTTATGTGTGTATGTATATGTGCATGCATGTATCTGTTATGTGCATATATGTATTTGTGTATGAATATGTGTATGAACGTATGCATGCATTTTGTATGTACGCATGCATGTGTCGTGGCATTAAGATATTCTATCCTGATGGCTGTAAATTATTACTGTTTTCATAATTGTATGTACGCATGCATGTGTCGTGGCATTAAGATATTCTATCCTGATGGCTGTAAATTATTACTGTTTTCATAATTGTATGTACGCATGCATGTGTCGTGGCATTAAGATATTCTATCCTGATGGCTGTAAATTATTACTGTTTTCATAATTGTATGTACGCATGCATGTGTCGTGGCATTAAGATATTCTATCCTGATGGCTGTAAATTATTACTGTTTTCATAACTGTGCACGGATGTGAACTCTAAATTCAAGTCGAACGTGTTTGATAGGTAACAAGCTAACGACACTTGTTTACAGACGACAAGATAAGATATGAACAGACAGTATAAAGAACGTCCTAAATAATATGTAAATTAAAATGGCCGAACAAACTATCCCAGGATTAATAAATAAACGATATCTGTAAAACCGCAAAGCCGAGCTTGTTGTAATGTTAACTCCTTTCTGACTGTACATTTCTATAAAATGTACACCATTTGCATGTCAGTTTCCGAGACAACAAATGGTTGTGTGTTGCTGTGCCTTGTATCGACCAACCAAAATGATCACGAAAATACACATTTTGTATATATATATATATATTGTAGCATTGACAATTGCCCTAGTTACAGAATAAATAGTTAACACGAAAATACACATTTTGTAGCATTGACAATTGCCCTAGTTACAGAATAAATAGTTAACACGAAAATACACATTTTATAGCATTGACAATTGCCCTAGTTACAGAATAAATAGTTAACACGAAAATACACATTTTGTAGCATTGACAATTGCCCTAGTTACAGAATAAATAGTTAACACGAAAATACACATTTTATAGCATTGACAATTGCCCTAGTTACAGAATAAATAGTTAATACGAAAATACACATTTTGTAGCATTGACAATTGCCCTAGTTACAGAATAAATAGTTAACACGAAAATACACATTTTATAGCATTGACAATTGCCCGAGTTACAGAATAAAAAGTTTAACACGAACAATTGGAGCTTGCACGTATTTAAGAAAAAGGTGTAAGTATGCGACTTACATGTAAAGATCAGCAATTTCTTCAGAAATCAACAAGCGAGTTCTAGAATGAATTATTTCTTACTAATTTCTAGACACGTGATATTTCTGAAAGTCCTCTACTAACGAGAAATTATTGACCATCCGATTTCCGATAAACATTTACATAAACACTCTTCATACATACACAAAAACATACAGGAACACGAATATATCTTTTTCGTACAAAAGCAGAGAGCACGCAAACAACTCAGCAGAAATGGATCAAATTATGCACATTGGAAGGGCAGAGAGGTAACAGATGGACAACGTGGGTGTTCAAATTCACTGTTCGACTGAATTAGAAAATGATATAAGCGTAACATCAATTAGACCTGAGGGGTCAAAGTGTATTGTTTATTTTTAAAGCGATGTAAATCAATCGCTACGTGCATATGGTTGAAAAGCCCAACTTGCTCATGCGATATTCTAGTCGAGATTTGTTTACTAAGTATGTCAGATCTCAGTGAATGATTTATTATCACCCTTAATGACATTTCCAGACATGCCATTTCATCTATCGATAGTTGTCCCTTGTCTTTGTGGGGAAAATTGTTCCCATCTGCTGCGCATTATAATATATACCTCGGTACAAACGCTGGGTGACTGGAAAATACAGCCCTGTATGATATTTAATAACCAATAGAATTCCTTTCAGAGGAAAGAGAAAGGAATGTATATGTAACACATGACGTTCAATTTCTTTAGTTTGAAAATAACAGTGAGAATAATTTCAAAATTAAAAAAATAACTGTAATAAGAATGCAACAGATGTGGGTTTGAGGCGAATAGGGTAATGAGAATATAACTGTATATACAGGAGTGCACATCGGATAATTTTCAAACTGCTGCAATAGAAATATTTTTTCAACGATATATGAGCCAGTAAGT
The DNA here is from genome assembly GCA_028829895.1 of Sinotaia quadrata. Taxonomy (NCBI): domain Eukaryota; kingdom Metazoa; phylum Mollusca; class Gastropoda; order Architaenioglossa; family Viviparidae; genus Sinotaia; species Sinotaia quadrata. Next base: position 88,596,620 of record CM054181.1, read on the forward strand.
GTTCCAGCTATCTTGCTGGTTATGTTGCACTTCATTATTTTATTAAAAACTACTATCGATAGACCACGTGCACATAAATATTTATGTACATACTCGCTAAACCTCCAAGACTGAAAAAGAAGGAAGAAGGTATATTTCCAGTAATATTCTGATACAGGTCTTGATACAATGAGTTCTAGGCTATTATTCGACAGAGTGTCTGTAACAACCATTTCCAGCTAGGCTCCATATTCCAATTACGTTTCTGTAACAAATAATGACTGATTATCAAATGCTAGGCCCCATATTCCTATTACGTTTCTGTAACAAATAATGACTGATTATCAAATACTAGGCCCCATATTCCTATTACGTTTCTGTAACAAATAATGACTGATTATCAAATGCCACGCATGCTGAGTTACTTGCTACGTGTTGCTGATACCACTTTTGATAGTTTGTTGATGCTGTTACTTATTAAAGAAATACACTAACGGAGACCCCCAGGAACGGTTGAAATGAAAGATGCAACGAAATACGTTTACCGTATCGTCGGTAACATCGACCAACACAAATAGCAAACTAATGAAAAACGATAATAGCTAAAGACGCCAGAAAGTGTACAGGGTAGATCATAACCTTTTCTCCGTTATCTTCCACCAGCTCTTTTGTTTACTTCTGATAGGTACGTAGATGAAATCTTGTCTCAACTGACATTTTCAGGGGCTGGTATATCCTTCGTCTTTCCTCGAGGCGCAGTCTCATAGCAGTGTTTTTTACTTTCACGTGACGCGCCCAACTCTTTGTACACATTATAAATGTGTTTCAGAAAACGTGTGTAAATATAGGACGCATCCCAGAAGAAAGACATGTTTTGTTTATGTGTCTTTGTGTGGGATATATGTGTGTGTTTGTGAATGTATGTGCACGTGTGCTTGTGAGAGAGAAAGATAGACAGACAGTGAACACAGAGATTTCAAACATGCCCGATCAAAGAAACAAAGTTTAAAGCTTGGTAAAAAGGATGTACACTCTAATGAATCATGCAAAAGAACAAAAGATTAGAGATACAATCAAGTCAGTGGCCTATACCGTGCCAAAGAGAAACGGTGCACGCTGTATATGTTATGTTTGTTCTTTTATTGAATCGGCATATTTAATTTAAGGAAAAGGCGGTGTCATATTAACAATTTATTATGAGGGGGGAAGGATGTTGGCACAATCAACATACCAGTTTATTAGGAAAGGAAAGGGGGTGTTGGTAAAGTTAGAATATCGATTTAAATTAAGAAGAGGTCTTGCTTGAATGAGAAATCGATTTAAATTAGGAGAAAGAAATGCAGATACAACCTGCTTAGAAATGTAATGTTAGGGGGAAAGAGGTGTACAGATAACCAATAGAGTAATTTGGTAGACCGAATTAAATATAAAGAGGTGTACACATAACCACTATAGCAATTTAGTAGACCGAATTAAATATAAAGAGGTGTATAAGTATAGAAACAGCTAAAACACTGATTTCATATAAGGAGAAAGGGATGAAGGAGTGTAGATATAACTAGAACACGTTCATGTAAGGAGAAAGGGATGTAGGAGTGTAGATATAACTAGAACACGTTCATGTAAGGAGAAAGGGATGTAGGAGTGTAGATATAACTAGAACACGTTCATATAAGGAGAAAGGGATGTAGATACACTAAAATAAAGATTTAATAAATTTTAAAAGAAGAAAGATGTGCAGAAGTATATCTGTAACTAGAATAGAGTTCATATAAGGAAAAAGAGGTGTAGATACAAACTCAGAGATTAATGTAAAGTGAAAGAGGTGAATATAAAATCAGCTCAGAGGTTTAACGTAAGAAATGGAGATAGAAGTACACTACATATCTAATGAAAGGAGAAACTGCTGGTAGAAGTACATAAAAGATCTATTGTAAGGAGAAAGGGGTGTACACACAAGTATGTAGATACAAGCACGACAGAGATCTAAGGTAGAAAAAAAAGAGATCTAAACTAGGATGTTTAAAAGAAAGGATGTAGATACAAGCAGGACAGAGATCTAAGGTAGAAAAAAAAAGAGATCTAAACTAGGATGTTTAAAAGAAAAGATGTTGATACAAACACAGCAGAGATCTAATGTAAGGAGAGACAAATATAAATACAAGCACACAAAAGATTTACTCTAAAGAGGATACGTGTAATTAAAACCAGTTGAAATATTTATTATAAACAGGCAAAAAATACTGGATATTTAGTCAACACAAAAGATTTAAACAGCAGGTGAAGACGTAAACTGGCTTTAAAAGCTCAGAGTATGCAACAAAAGAAAATACAAATATACCGCAACAAAACTCTTACTCCATCAAACAAAACAGAGCAAGTATATGCCATTAAAACAAAATACAACAAGTATATTACATCAAAACAAATACAAGTACACCGCATCAAAACCCTTACTCCATCAAATAAAGTAGATCAAGCATACTCCATCAAATAAAGTTGATCAAGTATACTTCATCAAATAAAGTAGATCAAGTATACTCCATCAAATAAAGTAGATCAAGTATACTCTATCAAATAAAGTAGATCAAGTATACTTCAAACTAAATATAATAAGTATACTCCATCAAAAAAAATAAAAAACTATACTCCATCAAAATAAAATACAAGTATACTCCATCAAAACAAAGTACAAGTATACTCCATCAAAACAAAGTACAAGTATACTCCATCAAAACAAAATACAAGTATACTCCATCAAAACAAAGTACAAGTATACTCCATCAAAACAAAATACAAGTATACTCCATCAAAACAAATTACAAGTATACTCATCAAATAAAATCGAGCAAGTATACTCCATCAGATCAAAAAATAACAAAACGCAAATTATTCGAACTGTTGAGATACATTTGAAATTATATGACCTTAAATATATTTGGAATGATATTTCGTAACACAAAGTCACGCTGGCTACTTCATTTACGAATCTCGTAAACATTAAATCTCTCCATTTCTGCCAAGTCAAGAATAGTAACTGAACAAAGACAGCCTATTATATATATATATATATCATAAGTATTAAACATTAAATCTCTCCATTTCTGCCAAGTCAAGAACAGTAACAGAACCAAGATAGCCTATTATATATATATCATAAGTATCAAATGCTGAGGTGATTTTTTTCCCAAGTATCTGAATGATAACTGCATGGTTAACCTATTAGAGCACACGAGTCGCACACCAAGCATGCAAAGTTACCCGAAACAAATTTCCTACCACCACCCTACCACGCACACAGGCTTAAGTCCAAAACATAAAAAAAACATAGCCAGCACTCTTGATGGCGCTTGTAAATGCCGATAGCGCAGTAAACTTGATATTACAGGGGTGTATTTCTATCAATATATGGTGTCGCTGACAACAGAAACAGGTTCATACAGCGAGTCACACGGGGCATCAGCGGGAAACATAGCAGCAAACGATGCGCAGAAAGGGTTAACGATTACACTCTGTTTGCAAGAATCTAAAGAAAATATCGAGGTGTAATGAAAGAACACGGCCATAGTCGGCGTTTCCTTAAACACGCTTCGACGTACTGGAACATAAAAATAAATCGCTCGAGAGTCCAAAACAAACAGCACAACTCCTGCTGTCGTGTTCGAGTTCTCAAGCAACAGTGCTAGACGTCGAACAATACAAATGTCTCATTCTCTTTAACTGAAGAAAAAAATAAACTGACAAAAATAGCATGTGTTTTGGCAGAAAATGCAGGCCCTCTGGGTTATGATAATTTGTTACTGTCAATAAAGTAAACAAACCACACGCTCAAAAAAAGAATCGTTTATTCACTTGGGAAACAAAACCGCCTGCATTCATTTAAAATGCAAAACATGTCGCCCAAATTTCAAACTGACTCTTACTCCATCCATCTGAAGAAGTACTATTTTTACGTTGTTATAAAATTGTTATCTCTACAGTAATTGTCGCCTATTCCTTCGTGTACGAAAAAGACACGTTCTACGTGGTAGAGCATCCTATATAAACAATATCACAGACCAAACATCGCAAATAGGATGGCGGATATAAAGAATGGGATAAATAATGCAATAAACAATATCACAGACCAAACATCGCAAATAGGATGGCGGATATAAAGAATGGGATAAATAATGCAATAAACAATATCACAGACCAAACATCGCAAAGAGGATGGCGGATATAAAGAATGGGATAAATAATGCAATAAACAATATCACAGACCAAACATCGCAAAGAGGATGGATATAAAGAATGGGATAAATAATGCAATAAAAGCTCTAAATCCGCTAAAAAGTTATATTTTTACACAAGAAATGCAAACTAAAAAATTCGTGTATATAATAATATATTGCAGATAATTTGGTTGATTACTGTGCCGGCATTTCTCTATTAAAAAAAAACAAAAATACAACAGCAGCAAAACGAAGCAGCATTCCTACCACTATCAAAACTGATAACATAAGACCGTGGGCAAGTAGTACAGTTATCTGCCCATTCCATTTCATCATCAAAGTATAATACCGTTTACTCCTATATCCGAAATTTCAACCTCACATTGTCAATTGTGATTCTTACAGCTGAATCACACTTCTTGTTCCTATATAGGCCTGAGTGGCGGTATGGTTGTTTTGTTATTGCAAAATCACACAAATGATAATTAGTGTGAATGTACCCCTCTGCATAAACTAGAATTCCAGGCAGAGTCTTTATTGCTGGATTGGACCGCAGTGGTAACTATGGATAATGTAGCAGATATAAGATAGACAATAGTCTAACAGATCTAGCCCTCAGCCACGAAAACATCCCGATTATTTATAAGTTAGAAAGTATAAATAAAATAAGCTACTCTTTGGTCCGAGTGGCAAACTATTTATTAACGAATAAAAATTACCTATAAGTGTGATTATGATTGGCACTATAGTTAGAAAGTATAAATAAAATAAGCTACTCTTTGGTCCGAGTGGCAAACTATTTATTAACGAATAAAAATTACCTATAAGTGTGATTATGATTGGCACTATAGTTAGAAAGTATAAATAAAATAAGCTACTCTTTGGTCCGAGTGACAAACTATTTATTAACGAATAAAAATTACCTATAAGTGTGATTATGATTGGCACTATAGTTATGATACTATAATGTCAATTTTCTACTAATCATCGAGATGACCATAGTTGTGGACTTCTGGCATATAACTCGGGAAATGTCAGCATTAAAATAAATGTTACTGATTTCAGTGACAGAGTAAGTTTGATAATTTATCTGTTGTTCAGTAGAACAACGGTCCGCGTTTGACAAGCTGGATCTGGATACAGCTTACACAATGGTTGCAGGTACTCTTTGGCACTGGAACAGGCACAGGGATCAGTCCTTAGTGTATAAGCTGGTGTACACCTGTAGCAGTTGTCACAGCTGTTGCATGCTGCCATCTCAGAAAGGGGGTCCGTTTTACACTTGTTCGCTCTAGCCACAAATGATTACAGACCTCTCTCTCTCTCTCACTCTCTCTCTCTCAAACACACACACACACACACACACACACACACACACACACACACACACACACACACACACACACAAAAGACACAATGATATACATTATCACTACCGGTTAACACACAAGGTTATTCAAGAGGGATGATGTGAAAGGATGTGTGATAAGACATTAGTTGACAAAACATGACATGACACTCCTCTCAGTCTTTATACAAGTTAGTTAAATACTCAATATTTAATCATTATTACGACATTTAAACACAATCAGAAATGTTATTAGTATTGTTAAAATAGCATGAATTTATATAAGATAATCAATGCGTGTCAGAGAGTTTACAATTATCAGTAAGACAATTGGTTGATTACAATAATCACACAATGAAACAAGTAATAACACTGATCTAACTATTGCTGGAGCAAAAGAGTTTAATGTACCTTAAATTATAAAGAATGAAATAATAATGTATATAAAACATAGTTTATAGTGGTTACATTAAGACAATCGTTGCGATGGATAATCTGTACCTTTCTGCTAGACAATTTCCACTTTCCATTTAGGGATCAAATAGGAGAAATTCAGTATATCCAACACCCGGACACTGATACTCTAGACTCTAGAGTCTAGAAGCTGAACGCACTATTTTGTTAAGATGATGCATTTGCACTCTATTCCCCTTAAACATAAGTGCACTCTATTTCCCATTAAGCATCAGTGCACTCCATTTCCCAATAAAGCATGATTATAAGATCAGTGCATTTTATTTTCCGATAAAGATCAGTGCCACTAAATTCACCCGTAAAACATTCTTTTCAGATCAGTGCGCTCCACTCCATTCCTCTTCCCATAAGGCTTGGTTATAAGATCAGTGAACTCCATTTACCCATAGTGCACTCCATTTCCCCTTAAAGATCAATGCACTCAATTTCCCGTTAGAGATCAGTACACTCGACTTCCCATTAAAGATCAGTGCACTCCATTTCCAATTAAATATCAGTGCATCCATTTCCCCTTAAAGATCAGCACACTCCATTTCCCCTTAAAGCATGATTATAAGATCAGTGCATTCCATTTCTCTTAAAGATCACTACACTCCATTTCCTCTTAAAGATTAGTGCACTACATTTCCCTTAAAGATAAGTGCACTCCATTTCCCCTTAAAATCACTACTCCCCATTTCCCCTTAAAGTATGATTATAAGATCAGTACACTCCATTTCCCATTAAAGATCAGTGCACTCCATTTCCCATTAAAGATCACCACACTCCATTTCCCCTTAAAGATCAGTGCACTCCATTTCCCCCTTAAAATCACTACTCTCTATTTCCCCTTAAAGTATAAGATCAGTGCACTCCATTTCCCCTTGAAGATCACTACATTCCATTTCCCCTTAAAGATCAATACACTCCATTTCTCTTAAAGCCTGAATGTAGGAACAGTGCACTCTATTTCCCCTTAAAGATTAGTACACCCCAAGTCCCTTAAACCATGAATTCCAGTTCGGTGTATTACTCACTACATAAGTCGCCTGGAGCTCTTCTCGTTGCTGTCGTTCTTTACCATCTTGTTGTCTGACATTGTGCGATGCTGCAGGTGATGAAGAAGAAGCATCGTCGATTTCACGAGTTTTTCTCTTCATGCTGTCCTTGGAATCGCGCACAATTCTCGACCTGCACAAGACACAGTGTGTGAAAGAACGTGTATCTTTGAATAAATCATATTTCTGGACCTATACAGAACAGTGGATGATACAACAGGTTTCTTAGAACAAATGTATCTATACAGGACAGTGCATGATACAACAGGTTTCTTAGAACAAATGTATCTGGACCTATACAGGACAATGCATGATAAAACAGGTTTCTTAGAACAAATGTATCTGGACCTCTACAGGACAGTGCATAATACACAGGTTTCTTAGAACAAATGTATCTGGACCTCTACAGGACAGTGTATGATACACAGGTTTCTTACAAATGTATCTGGACCTCTACAAGACAGTGTATGTATGATACACAGGTTTCTTAGAGCAAACCATATTTCTGGAGATGACAATGACGATGATGGTGATAATGATGATGTTACAGTACTCTACAAGCTACAAATTAAGTTGTCTACTAACTTACAACGATACAAGATCGTATATGTAAGGATACATTTTAGAATAGTGTGTATTTCCTTACTTGTAATTTTTGTTTCTGTGGCGAAGTAAATTTGCCAATCCCTATTTTAAAATTTAATTGTTATATAAATTGTTAAATTGTCAAAGTGACTCGACCTTGGGCACTCCCTATGATGGTATTTTTGTAAGTGTCAGAGTTGGAAGTAACTCGAATTGAAAATATGCTAGAAATGGCTGATGTAATGCAAACTACTTCAACTGGGTAAGTAGTTTTTATTATTGAATGGTTAAGATTTATAAGAATGAGACCAGGCAATGGACACGTTTACCTTTTGAGAAAATTCTATTGTCTGATCACTTGAATTTGGTGTGAAAAGAAGTCTGTTAGCATAATGGTGAGTTAACTGACTGGTTGTGAGAGAATGGACTCAGAAATAGTTCATGCATTTTTGCTACTGATGTGTTATACTTGTGTTTTACATAGAGATGTATTATGTGAGTAGATTATTTTGTCTACAAATGTTTGAACTATGCTGCTTATATGAAGTGTGCTAACACTTTACACTGTTTTGATATGCTGTATTTATTATGCTGTGTGCGTGAATCAGGCTAATAAATACCATTGCAGGAAACTGTAAGATGAGACTGGAATGTAAGAAAGAATGAAGTTATAAAGCAATAAACCGGAAATTTAAGAGTTTGTTCCCTGATTATATTTACAGGGACAAGCAAACTTTCTATGTGTATGAATTGAACCCCCTTGTTTGCTGATTGTAAACTGCTACAATCTGTGGAGCAGAAAGCAGCGTGTTAAGTGTGGAGGATACACTACACTCCATTTAATGTATGGTGGCAAGATATGCTGACTACTTGAGCAATTTATGGAAAAAGGAAGTACTAGAGTTGCTGTATTGTTTTCCTGCTTAAAGGAACTGACATGGCGAAAGAGGGCGCCCAGATTGGCTATGAGGGAATAACAGTGCATCAGTGTTTTTTCAACATTTGTGAAGGGAGACACTTGGAATTTACAGAAGACAATAAACTTGTGACATTGTTGCAAAAGACTATTGAGACATCACTTACTTCAGGTTATTGTTAAATTGTCAAAGTGACCAGACCTTAGGCACTCCTTATGACGATCAGAGTTGGAAGTAAACTGTGATGGGCATGCCACTTAGTTAATGAAAATGATTATTTTTATTAATCAATCTTTCATAACTAATTGCAAGTGATGAGAACTTTAATTTATTTATTAATGATCCTCCAGCAAACTCCATTCATCTCTCTCTCTCTCATTTGGCAGATATTTTTGGCACTGTAAACGTTTTCTCAATTTTCACAACATAAAACAACATTTACAGTCACATAAATTTTCCGTGAGTGGAAAACTTCTTACTAAATGAGAAGAAAAATATGTCATTAATCTATATTTAGCAATCCCCATCTACCCACTTTCTTCTCTAACGTAAAATTATCAACATGAGTAAGAAGGTCAATAAATTTAACAATAAATTTATTAAATGAACAATCAAATATACATATGACAATTACAATGACATAGATTACTTGACATCAGTATTCCACAAATTCATGTTCAGATAATTTTTATGTCTACACAGTCTCTCTCTCTCTCTCTCTCTCTCTCTCTCTCTCTCTCTCTCTCTCTCTCTCTCTCTCTCTCTCTCTCTCTCTCTCTCTATATATATATATATATATATATAATTTATAATTACAATTCAACAATAGATTCAATATAAATTGCAGGTTAGTCCTATCATAGAATAGGAATGGAGTTATCAGAGATGAACAATAATAGTTTACAAACATGATTCAGCATGGTCTTAACAGTCTTTGCATACTTTGCCAAAATGTCACAATTTATAGTTCAAGTTTCGTCTGCTCCACGGGTATCATTCTCACGTGAAAAACACTGTTCCACTGCTTGGACTTGACCTGAGTGCTTCTTCTCACTATGGCATCTCTTTCAAACAGAACAATAAATGTAGTTATGTCCCACAATTTCTCTACACTAGCAACTGTTTGGTAGTTAACAAATCTTGCTGTCAGACATCAGTAGAGTGCAGTGTTCTTTTCACTTACACCTGTTTCCCACCTTTATCAGGTCGGTCATAGCAGTTTACAACAGTAAACCAGGAGGCTCATATAGCATGTGAAAATAGGCAACTGGAAACCTGAGAGATGAACTCGAAACTTGAAGCTCAAAACTCAAACTCAAAAATCAAAAGTCAAAAGGCCACTTGTTGACATCAAGTAATGACTGCCATTCAAAGCCGGACTTTCCACTTCAAATTCAGAAGTGATCAGAGAGTAGAATTTTCTACCGCAAGAGAACTCCTTAAACTCAGCCAATTGGCTAGTTTTATTCTCGTAAATCATGATCATTGGATAATAAAAACCCGTCTTTTGTCTTTAGCTATACACTAAAATTCGTCAACCAATAACACACATTGCAAGTTTGAATAGTTTCCATGGCAGTCAAGCCAACTATGCCATCACTTCATTCAATAGCAAGTTGAAAGCAGCTGCTGCTCCCCAGTCAAGGCCATCTGATATCCATCTCTTTAGTCTACAATGTGAGACTACAATGAGACTATTGGTGCAAACCTGATGCGTAGGCAAATAGAAAGGGGTTTATAATAAAAAATATAGGCCTTTCATCACAACTTTTAAAACACGTATTCATTTTTAATTTTAGAAAAATAAAAAAAAACAATCAAAAATGCATTACTGGTTGTAACTACCTGGAATAACGAAACGCATTCAGTAAAAAGTGCGACAGATTTTGTTTACAAGCTGGACCTCACTTATTCAGCTTCAACATTACTGTTGATGACATGTTCTTGTACTGATTTTGGGTGTAAATACAAGCGCACACGCGACACACACGTCATATTCATAATACAGTCTGTTTATCAGAGTTCAATATGAAGAATGAACATTAATATTGTTTAAAGTTCAAATCACAAAAAGGTTATATGTCCAACAGTCTGTATCTATCAAATCCCAGTCAGTCGTGGCAAACATTTCTTGAGCCAGTTTAGCCATCACAGCAAAGTTACAATGCAAGTGAGAAAACGGTGGTTAAGATAACCTCGTTACAGAATCAGAATTTTTGTTGTTTGATTTAGTTTGGTAAAGCGAATGGGTGCTTTTTTCTCTTCTTTTTTTTTATATTATTATTTTCAAACATTAATTATTATACTTTGTAAATTTGCAGCCATCTGCGCCACTCTAGAGATGAACACATCTAATCAACAAATTCAGCAAACCATGTGCAGGCTAGTAATAGCAGCAACTGCAATTTAAGTCAAGCGTGCAGCGAGGTGACAAAGAGTCCGTACATTTTTCTGCAAGGTGTGACCAAATCAGGTGTGTTACAACAGCCATACTGCAGTCTCGTTTGCCAATTAATCCTTGGCAGACAGCCAAGGATGAACGTCGACGGGAGCCGAAGAAGCACTGTATTCCAACAACGTTCTACAGCACAAAAACAATGTATGGACACAAAGCGCAGTGAGTGACCAAATGAAATCATGGCGATTTCATGGATACAGAAGATCTCCGAACCCATATTAGAAGCCAGACTTCGTAAGTTGTTTTCATTAGTCTAAACATACATCATAAAAATGAATTTGTTTGTGCGTTTGTTGAGCTACAATCAGCAAAACGTTTGAGTGTGTAGTATGTCTATTTTTGACAAATAACAAGTTTCTCAAAGGATATGACGAGACGATGTAGTCAGAGTGAAGAGTACAAAAAAAAAAAAGAAGATAAATTCAATACTTGGTATTCAATTCTTCATTTAAGATGTGTAAAGTTCTTAACACTTCCTTTCCTTTTAAACAGTTCCTGTCAAGAAATTGCATCACTAATCGTCACTATAGTTTTAAAAAATTTAGAGTGCGCTGGAGAGTTAATGGAACCAGCTATGTCGTCTCTGCGTGTACTTGGAAATCGTGACACTTCATAATCTGTATGTACAAACGCATTTATTCGGGCTCAGTAAGACTAACAATGACAAAACCCTCGACAGACTATTTATGCCTGCGTGCTGTGAGATCAGGATCTGGCGACAGAATAAAGTTTAAAATCACTGAAGCATAAAACGAATACGGTGTACTGTTTAAGGGAAATATTCAGCTGTACACAGATATTTTACCTCATGAAAAATTAATTATTATTTCACCCCAAACCAATTACAGCGTGAACAAATACAGTATTTCTTTACGGTACAATGCTCTAACGCATGCCGTATTTATGAAAGGATGAGTGTATATATGTGTGACTGTAGTGTAGTCTAAAAAATGTAAAACCGTACCGTGCATAACAAAAGGCAGGCAAACTGGTGTGGAGCGAAAAAAGTACGGCTATTTTTAGATGAATTGCACGCACTGTGGAACGAGGTCATTAAGCCGCATGTACCCCAAAATGAACGACCTGGAACTGATTAAGATTCCGGACTTACTGTCACTCTTTCCGCTTAAATGATCTTTGAGTAAACGAAGTTTCGTGAGCCCTTGCCCTAAGTAACCAGGTTGAGCTCTCCGGTGATCCAACTAAACTTGATTTCTGCTTAAGCAAAACACGCTCCTCCTTAGGAATAATCAATCGTACTCGTAATGAAAAGGAAAGCAAGAGTTATGTGTAAATTATTTAGCTCCATAAGAATGCAATACTGCCATCTAAGGATAGTGAAGTTGCATCTAATCAGGTGTTTTGGGATGGGGTAGGCAGTTAATATGTCAGAAATGTTGACACAAGTACGAGTGTACAGGTCTAACGCAAAAATAGGTTATTAGTGATAACAATATTACGATGAGAAATGATATCGCTTTAAACTTCATCAGCTAGTAATACACAAAATTCGCTTTTAGTGATAACATTATTATGAGAAAAGTTGTATCACCTTATAACCGTCCACACACACACACACACACACACACACACAAGTAATTTTTTTAAAAAAGAGTGATAATTAATCTTACAAACTTTGATTTTAGAAATAGTAATTAAGTGGCATATATTTCCCTTATGGGAACAATCAATCTTGCCAACTTCAACTCTGGAAATGTCAACTGACATTCTTTAAAAAAGAAAAAATTGCGCACAACATAAAAGAAAAACTTCACAGAGAAGGATCTACTACTACTACTACTATTATTATTAAGACAGAAGTCGTGGAAAGAGTATTCAGCCTCTTTCCACGACTTTTGTTTGACGGTCGGTGTGATCCAAGGTCTCGGAATCTTACCAAGATTCTGGGAGATCCAAGGTTTTACGGAGGATGTGGGCACTTCCGAGGAGCGCTGCTTTGAGTAGTGGAGCGAGTCTGTGGTTTCCAGGGAGTTTATTCAGGTAGCCTTCCAATTCAGATGTTATGTTTCCCAAGGCTCCTATCACTATAGGTATCACTTCTGCTTTTACATTCCACAGTCTCTGAATTTCTAGACTGAGGTCTTGGTATTTTTCTATTTTTTCTCTTTCTTTTGTTTTTATGTTTCTATCACTTGGAACAGCGACATCAATGATTGTTACTGTTCTGTTGGACTTATTGAGAACTACAATGTCTGGTCTTCGTGCAGGAATCACCCGATCTGTTCTTATCTCGAAGTCCCACAGTATTTTGACTTCTTCTGTTTCGGTGACTGCTTCTGGTTGGTGCATCCATGCTCTTTCTGGGGTTTTTATGCCATAGTTCTCACACAGATGTCTATGTATGTGTTTTGCCACTTCGTTGTGTCTTTTGGTGTATTCTGTTCCAGCCAGAACCTGACATAGTATGTGCTCTGTTGTCTCATCCATGGATTTGCAGAGTCCAAATTTGGAATCATTTGAGATTTTCATGATTTTCGTTTCGTGTAATTTGGTGTTGAGTGCTTGATCTTGTGCAGCTGTTATGAGTGCTTCTGTTTCTGCTTTCAATCCTGCCTCTTTCAACTATTTGTACGTTGATTGCTTTGTTGATATTTCGTCGGCTTGTCGTACATATTGGCCATGCAGAGGTTTCTGGCTCCAGGTATGTGCTAGTTCTTGCTTCGTTGTTTTTTCCATGTTTCTTTGACTGTTTCTGGGGGTTGGAATAGTCCACTCATCTTTACTGCTTCTATCAGTGGATCATCTTTGTTGTTATTCCAGATGTACTCAACAAGGCCAATGACTTCTCCTTCAATGACATGTTTGATTTTCTTGAGACCACGTCCTCCCATTTTTCGAGATACATAGAGCCTGTCTACGTCTGCTTTGGGGTGTAAGGCTTTATGTATTGTGAGTAGTTTTCTTGTTTTCCTGTCCAGTTCATTTATTTCATTTGATGTCCAATCTATGATACCGCCAGTGTAGCTTACTACAGGTATTGCGTATGCATTAAGGGCTTGTATTTTGTTCGCCCCATTTAGCTTGGACTTCAGGACTTGTCTAACACGTTTTTCATATTCTCTCTTAACTTTGGACTTCACTTCTCTCTGCATATTTTCTTGATGCTGTAGTATCCCAAGATACTTATATATAATATATTATTATTATTATTATTATTATTATTATTATTATTATTCAAAGTACAGACTTTCCCCAATGTTAGCGTAAGAACCAATCCTGATGGTGATGAAGGGAATAGAAGCGACACAGAGATTGTTAATCTATTACTAGAAAAGAGTATTGTTGTTACTTCCTTCTCACTTCTGAGCATCTGCTCGAGCTGCTTTTGTGAGTGGAGAAGAGAAACACTTCAGAGCCTCACGTTTCAGTAAGGAGAAGCGCGTGCTACGGATTATAAATTATATTAATAATGTCTGCAAACACTCAATGTCAGTTTGTAAGTGGGGAAAGGTGGGTTTTAAGTGTTCTTTGCTGATCAGTAAAATGTGACGCTCTACAATACATGTATTTAAGTGCACGCTCATCATACGGAACACGTGTGTGCGTACATTTGAACATCTGTAAATCAGGGGCCATATTCATACATTTGAATAGTCCAAAGGTCATAAACATACATTTGAATAGTCTAGTCATAAACATACATTTGAAAAGCCCAAAGGTCATAAATATACATTTGAATAATCCGAAGGTTATAAACATACATTTGAATACTCCAAATGACTAATACGACATGCTTAAACAATTGCACACTTTTAAATATACAATTTAAAGAATTAAACTGTCAAAGTACAGCCTCTCTGCAACTTCATTACAAATACGAGAGAATTAAAAAGTAAGAAAGGATTTATAAACATATAAAACATAAATATGTTTTAAGATCAAGAGGAAGCTTTGGGTTCTGATGAAAATACTGAACTATGTTTTAGAAGAAGGCCTGAGAGATATGTTGCTTTAACTGCAGCAGCGGCTCAGTTTTACCTATTTTCAATCCATCACATAAATATATATTCAGTGCCAGGGTACTTTTCCATAATTTTAAAATAATTGGGTTTGTTTCTTTTTTCCTGACTTCTGTTAAATCAAGAAATTTTGCAACGTCCTGCATTTTCCAAGCAGGGATTTCTGTCATAGAAAATGGGGCCATATGAACAAGCTTGTTATTTGCTGTCTTTAAGTAAGATTGATATCTGCGAGAGAGGTGAGGTATTTCATTTGAATGGTGTCATTATGTTTGAATACAGAGTTATAAGCTGGATTGGTAGGGGATGATTTTAATTTTAATACATAGTTTAAGGTAAATTTAATTCTTCTGTGCTTTAGTTCCTTTGTAATCGCATAAAAGCTAACAGAGCAGGCTTTGTCCTATATGCACCGATGTAGAGCCCAATACCGTGATGTGTATTGGGTCTAGCAGTTTTAAATAGGATTTACGTGTAGATCCATACAACGCGTTCATATACTCGTCTGGAGAAGAGAAGGGCTCAGTATAGATTAAGCAAGTCAGTCCTATCAGAACTCCAATCGATGTGAGCAACTATACATACAATATGTAAAGATCTTTCACAACCTAAAGGTATTTAATATGATTAAGAAAGATAAGCATTTTATATAATAAAAAAAATATGTCTAGATATTCAGTTTCATCGACAACCTTAATAGTTACATTGTTTAATGTTAAAAGCGGTCTCTAAAGAGACTCCGCAGTCTACAGAATTACATAAAAGTTGTTACATTGTTTAATGTTAAAAGCGGTCTCTATAGAGACTCCGCAGTCTACAGAATTACATAAAAGTTGTTACATTTGTTATTTTTAAGAAAGAACAACTACTCTATTCTAAAACTTATGTTAGCTCACAATAAAAATATAAGGAATATAATGATATTGTCATATTTGTTACGAACAGCTTGCTTTCGATTAAATTTTAAAAAATGTAGTAAATAATTTACCTAGTAATATTAATATTTGTTTAAATAACTCAAGTTTAAAATGTGTGTTTATCATATTCCGTTATATATCTGTTATTAAATATATTCTTAGCATCAATAATCCTAATAAATCAACATTTTATTTGTAAGGAATGATAAAATAACTAAATGCAAAAGCAAGTATTTAGAATATTGTATTAAGGAAGTTGCTACCTCGGAATCAACTTAATTTAGTTATTCTCCAAAAACTCTGATAGTTACATTTTTCTTTTTTTTTCCTTTAGATTAGTTGGCGTCATAGTGCACTCATAAGGCTTTTGTATTCTGTCAATGTTTCTCAATTTTAACTCGTCGACGTCATGTTGTACTCAGTAGGCTATTGTATTCTGTCAATGTTTCTCACTGTTAACTTGTCGACGTCATGTTGTACTCAGTAGGCTATTGTATTCTGTCAATGTTTCTCACTGTTAACTTGTCGACGTCATGTTGTACTCAGTAGGCTATTGTATTCTGTCAATGTTTCTCAATTTTAACTTGTCGACGTCATGTTGTACTCAGTAGGCTATTGTATTCTGTCAATGTTTCTCAATTTTAACTTGTCGACGTCATGTTGTACTCAGTAGGCTATTGTATTCTGTCAATGTTTCTCACTGTTAACTTGTCGACGTCATGTTGTACTCAGTAGGCTATTCTATTCTATTTCCCACTGCTGACCTGTCGAAGTCCTGTTGCACTCAACGACCTTGCGCTTATGTAAAGATCGGTATGCTGCATACATACTTATGTAATACTTTGATTTATAAACAGTGTAGTGTTTGCAATTTCTAGTTTATTTTCACTGTATGTGACGCTTCGTTATATTTTGTACAAAGGAGCAGAAATGTTAAAGTTATCAAATCTAAGAGTTTATCAAAATGAAAACTAAGTTTTAGGTCTATATAAGAGGCCAGCATACGCTAACGCATTTAATATGGGAAGAAAAATTCAGAAATGTTATAGTTATCAAAACTAACCGTGCCTGTCCAAATGAAAACTGAGTTTTTGGTCTGGATGAGAGGCCAACATATGCTAACGCATTTAACATGGGGGAAAAAATCCTAAGAAGCTCGTGTGAGGTGTTTTATCCTTTGTTCAGTCAAAATACTTGTACTTAATAGAAGCTGTTTTTCATAAACAATGCCCAAACTTTATTACGTATATTGTAATAGTAGTATTTTCCTTTAATAATTCTTTATTTTAATTCAATGGTTTTGTTGTTGTTACTCTTTTATCTATAATATTTCTATACAAAATGATAACATTGTCAAGCCTTAATAACATATTACAAAGCGATCAGTTTAATTTGAATGCATACGATTGGTGGTGGGCGGGGGTAGGGAGAGGGAGAGAAAGAGATAGCGTTTTCTACGTGCATAATTTGTTCAGATTCTTACACAGAGAAATATTTGTTACAAATAGCAGATAGGTGCCTACAGTGGAAAAATGGTACTGATTGTTTTTTGTTTGTTTGGGAGTTTTTGGGAGGGTTGGGAGTGTTTCTTTTTGGTTGTGTATTTTTTTACCAAAATGAAAGCACATACAGAATGAGCTGTGGCTTTGGGGCACAGTGATATATAACTTTTGACATAGAGTGGACATACAAATTCAATGGGGGGAAAATCCTTTACAAATAATGGATGGATAGATGCAAAAGATTTAGCTATTTCTTTTACACTTATTAGATAGACATAAACTATGAGAATTACATTTTACACTTAGCGGATAGAAAGGCCATAAACACTTAGTGAATGGACAAATACAGTAACCTTTTACGTAACAGATGGTGAAATACAGTGAGAATTGCCTTTCATATGTAGTGGTTGAACAGTTACAGTGATGATTGCCTTTTCAATAGTGGATGGACAGATACAATGAGAATTGCCTTTTACATTTAGTGATGGACAAATATAATGAGAATTGCCTTTATATTTAGTGATGGACAAATATAATGAGAATTGCCTTTATATTTAGTGATGGACAAATATAATGAGAATTGCCTTATACATTTAGTGGATGGACAAATATAAAGAGAATTGCCTTTTACATTTAGTGGATGGACAAATATAATGAGAATTGCCTTTTACATTTAGTGATGGACAAATATAATGAGAATTGCCTTTATATTTAGTGATGGACAAACATAATGAGAATTGCCTTTATATTTAATGATGGACAAATATAATGAGAATTGCCTTATACATTTAGTGGATGGACAAATATAATGAGAATTGCCTTTTACATTTAGTGGATGGACAAATATAATGAGGATTGCCTTTTACATTTAGTGATGGACAAATATAATGAGAATTGCCTTTTACATTTAGTGGATGGACAAATATAATGAGAATTGCCTTTATATCTACATGTAGTATATTGATACATGCAGTGTGAGTTACCTTTATATGTAGTGGATGGAGAGTAACTGTTGGAACTTAAGTTTACATCTAGTGGATCTAAGATACAGTGAAAATTACCTTGTATGCTTAGTAGACTCAAAGATATTTGATAACTCATTAGGTTTTATCTACGAATTTCAAATTGGGCATCAATTTGCACTAGTATAGCAAGTTTTAAAAATGATCAAAAGCAAATAAAAATCAAAAGCTACATATTTAAATTATGATTTTCATACTCAAATGTTTTAGTCACTGTTTTGTCATATAACACAAATAAAACAGAAAGCAACACATTTATATTCTGATTTTCATACACAAAATTTAAAGCCAATGTTTTGTCGCATAACACTTATACAAATAGGACCTGGTCAAATTTATAAAAATAAAAGCAAAACATAATTGATTAACAATAAAATTTCATTATAAAATTAGCCTACATAACTGATAGTGATATTAGAATTTCAAAGAAATGCGTATAACGGTCTAGAGTACAGCACAGTAATCGAACGCTTTTATTATCTGGCACACAAGTATAATGCCTGACTGAAATCTTAAATTCATAATTAGTACCTTCTAAACTGATTACCTGTTAGAAATGGGGGGGGGGGTTGACCGTATCGGGAAAGACGTTTACCATGTTTTTAAGAAATGATTTAAAAGTATTTGTGGGTCAATTCTGTACAAATCAAAGTGTTTCATATATACGAAACGCGAACACACCCACACACACATTCCGGCTGCATGGCAGCAGTCTGTCACCCGCTCCTCTACAAATCCGTGCCAGGCAGTTAGAGGGAGAGGAAAAAATAATCACGAAGCTTGTCATATTATTGCTTCACAAGGTTAGGGTTCGAGAGTGAGATTTATGCAGCCGACTTTGCTTGCGGGAGAAGTGCGTTTTTGAAGTGCATACAGCTGAACGCTACAAATGAAAAACAAGTTTGCAACCGAGATTTATCCATGCATGAACATTATCCACAACGGCGCGAAATATTTTTCTGTTAAGTGAACCTAGAGACAGGATTGCAAAATGCCAAATTGAGTCCTTATTAAACTCTTGATTCCTTTATAATTTTCCAATATTTCATCACGTGTTCCAGCAGATTATAGTTTCGTATTTTATATTCCTATACTTATCACTTCATATCGCAAATACAGAAATGCAGTGATTTTTTTGTAAAGTCTGTTCCTATTCTTATCACTTTATACAGCAAAAACTATGACTGTACTTATTCTTGCCATTTACAACTCAAATACACTTTTTAAATAAAATTTAGACTGTTCCTATTCTTATCAATGTGGACAACACATACGGTTGTTTCTATTTTTTATCATTTCATAAAACACATTTTAAAAACCGTTTCAATTCTTATCATTTTATTAACAAAAACACTGAATTTTAAAACTGTTTCTATTCTTATCATTTTATATAACAAATACACTAATTTTTTAAACTATGTCTGTTCCCACTCTTATGTACTTCCATCAAGTAAATACACTGATTTTTTTCTAAAACTTCAACTTTTCTTTCGAATAAAAGTGCGAACTCCTACACATCATGATATGTGATGAGCGTGACCTGTTTCTTGGAACCCTTGTCACGCCATACCTAGGCAATAAAACAGCCATCCCTTCATTTACAACTAAGCACGCCATACATAGGCAATAAAACAGCCATCCCTTCATTTACAACTAAGCACGCCATACCTAGGCAATAAAACAGCCATCCCTTCTACAACTAAGCACGCCATACATAGGCAATAAAACAGCCATCCCTTCATTTACAACTAAGCACGCCATACATAGGCAATAATATAGCCATCCCTTCTACAACTAAGCACGCCATACATAGGCAATAATACAGCCATCCCTTCATTCACAACTAAGCAACAACTACTTGTCATAAAAACAGAACTTTGTCACTTATAAAAGAACGTGTGCAGTTATTCCGTCCCACAATACACAAGCAGAATCATTCAGATACATATTTCTGTACGCTTCAATATTTCATCAAAACAGTTATTAAACTAGTGACTACCATTTTCGACAGTTTTAGTTAAATGCTCCTAAAATGTGCAGTGGCAATTGTAATGGCACGGACATTTCTTGGTGAATGCACCGTAAGCCGTACATCATGATTACAAAATGTATAGCCTCTCGCTCTACCACCACCAAGCCGTACACCATGATTACAAAGCGTTTAACCTCTTCCACCACCACCAAAAAGCTAAGCAAGCAATATACAAGAGACCCAAACCATGCAAGTAATACATAAGAGACCCAAACCATGCAACCAATACATAAGAGACCCAAACCATGCAAGCAATACACAAGAGACCCAAACCATGCAAGCAATACATACCAGATACAGTGCTACGATTCAGTGATAACATGATACGGCAATACTATGCATAATCCATTAATACAATAACACTGTAAAATGATAATATTGTGCATAATCCAATCATTAATGAAATGTAAATTGTTACAACAATATGTGTCGACGACAATGATAATATGATGTAGTGATAAAATAATCCAAAGATAAATTAATACATCCTAAGTTAAAACACTGATACGAAGATTCCGTGTTGTACATCGGCGCTAATGCACAAGTTAATCACTACCCTCCCATAGACACAAATTAGCCCAAAGTAACTGAATTACGACCCCGGCATGAAAGGCTGACAAGGCAAAGAGACACAGCGAAAGACACAAAGCGCAATTAATTTGTTCGATCAATGGAGCGGTAAATTCTGGCTTGCATGGCCCAGACATCGATAGGATGCTAGAAGTGACACGAGGTCACGAACTTGCTCACAACTCGACAAAACAAATCGCGTCGCATGCGAAAACGGGGAAAAGGGCTGGTGCTAACTCGTCTCAATGTTTACCCGGAGAATAAGTGACCAGAATATTATTGACGAAGTCCTGGTGCGTACTGAGTACAGGTAATCACCAATGACTTTGTGCAGGTGTATATCCGTGTTACGCAGAAAGTTAGGACGGGAATTTTTTTTTAATCAAGATATAAATAGTTCCACAACTACATATTATAATAATAATCCAAACCACCCCACCACTTTCTAAAATTATTTTTAGAGTATTAACTTGCACCGGTACAATCGATACTTTACTATAATTGTTTCTAACACTACTATAGCTACTAACACTACTATAGTTACTACCACTACTACTGTTACTACCACTACAATTATTGATGATGATGGTGATCATATTTTACTTGGGTTTAATTTGTTTAGGTTCGGTCTTAGGCTGTAAGACAACTGTCCAATACCAAGTCATTCGTAGCACATACATTAATGAATATATTATAATTAAATGTATTTAAAACATTAAACAAGCATCTTTATATCTATGGTTCAAGTAATAACTATTCTTTACTAACATGGTTTTCACTATTTCTTTTAAAGAAAAACATTTTCAATATTATCTTTCTAAAATAAATACTTGTTATAATAGTATATGACATCTGGAATTCACGAGGCAAAATAAAATCTTGCATTGTGACAGTGTTGTGTCGAGGTCGCGATAAATCTCCAATTTACTCAGTCTGTAAGTGCATAAAACGGGCCTCCCACATTGGAGTGTATATCTAATCCGCACGGACTTGATTCCTTTATACCAAAACCAGCAAATGCATGTTAAGGAGTTCCTGGGCTGGATCTCTTGTGTTACAAACCAACAAATTTAGGAGTACTTGGATTAGATTTCTTGTGTTTCAAACCCACTATATTTAGGACTACATGGGCTGGATTCTTGCGTCAATAACTTATCAAATGCAGGGCTATCTGAGCTGGATCTTTTATGTGTCATGAACCCATCAAATGCAGGGGTACCTGGTCTGGATCTCTTGTATTATAAATCTATCAAATTTAGGAGTACCTGAGCTGGATCTCTTGTATTAGAAACCCATCAATATGGATTTCAATCTTTGTTTTACAACTCCTGACAAATCTGGAGGTACAAATAATGGAATCTTGTAATCCTAATCTATAAATGAGGAGGTACATAGAACAGAAGCCTTTTAATATAAAAATGTTTATACGTTAACAATCAGTGCACTCGTATCACATAGTAATGAGCTTTTACAAAGTTTATATAGGCATCAACACACACACACACACACATGACACACATACATACATAATTATATGCACATAAACATACATACGCCAATACAAACTATATACAAAAACAAAAATCTGGAAATTCACGTAAATGACTTTTTGTAATTCAAAACCACCAAATCTGGAGGCACTTGGAATAGAGCATATTCATAAATATCATAACACCATATATCTTTCCTAAGTGTAGAAACAAATAACCTAGAACAAAATAATTTATCATTCTTTCTTACACCACAATAATTGATTACTTTGTCTGTCATTAAGAGAGGTCTGAATTGCTCTGGCCAAAATGAAGTCATATGGAACTATGACCCCATATTAATTAATGAAAATATGATTAACATATCTTTTTTACGACACACATCTAGCAAACATAATCTTATTTTAACACTCGCACACACTCACACTCATACACACACACAGACACACACACACAAACACATACAAGAAGAACTAATCGCACAACCACATTTAAACTGAGGATGGCCACTAATTTAATTTAGTATTACTGTAACTTTTATATTAATGGTTAAAGTCTTTAAACAAAGACTAATTCACGAAAGTACTGAAGTATTTATGAATTGATGCACTCCCTAAATACCAGAAATTCACAAGGAAAATTCCAGCATAATCATAGATTGTTGGACTTGACACTTAATGAAACACGATTTCTAGATAAAAACTACTATACGGCTCTAAAACTTAAGGTATTTTCATTATTTATTACTTTAAGCACTAAATGAAACAAAGAAATGCAAAATTCAAAATTATATTTAAGTATTTTCATTATTATTATTACTTTAAGCATTAAGTGATACAGAGAAATGAAAAATTCAACATTATCTTTAAGGATTCGTACAGATACTTTACACTAAATGATAAACAGAAATGCAGAGTTAAATACCATAAAGTTCTTTTTGACTATACACACTAACACTAACACACTGATACATAGAACTGCAGAATTAAACACTGTCTTTAAGCTTGTTTATGACTTTACACACTAACTAATTAATTAATAGACAAAACTGCAGAATTAAACATTATCTTTAAGCTTCTTTATGATTTCACACTAAATGATTAATTAATAGACAGAATTGTAGAATTAAACATTATCTTTAAACTTGTTTATGATTTAACACACTAAATTATACACAGGCATACATTATCTTTAAACTTGTTTATGATTTTAGAGATACTTTAGACTTGTACAATGAAATGCAGAATAAAATATTATTGTAAAGCTTGTTTGTGACTTTACAGATACTTGACACCGTAAAACCGTAAAATTGTAACTCCAGTACATCCACCGAGTGTAAGTCTGCTATTCTATTTGTTTACAGAAATTAGAATAATAAATGCATTTAGACAAAGACATATAGTAGTGTTTTCTTTTTCTTAAAGAAATGAAGGACATTGTAGCAATGCGGTGTTTGTTAAAAGGTGGGAAAAAGAAAGGAAGTCAATAAAACAATCTTAATTTAAAAACTTTGCTGGGGTGGTGACATATTACATGGAATAAGAAGGTATGAACCTGTACACAATTAACTTTGCTGGGGAGGTGATACATTATTCAGTATAAAGAGTTACATGCCTGTATAAAATTAATTTTGCAGGGGTGGTGATATATTATTCAGTATAAAGTTCTACATGTCTGTATAAAATTAATTTTGCTGGGGTGGTGATATATTATTCGATATAAAAAAGGTATAGGCCTGTAAAATAATTAATTTTGCAGGGTGACACATTATTCAGTACAAAGAGGTATAGGCTTATATAAAATTAATTCTGCTGGTGTGGTGACCCATTATTCATAATAAAGAGGAATGGGCCTGCGTACAATGAACTTTGCTGGAATGAGGACAATTAGTCGATACAAAATGGTATGGGACTGTGTAAGTAGCAAGAGTAATGCTTCAGAGGCCTATATAAGGACACGTGGTGTCTTTATGAGGACAGATTAGTCGATACAAAATGGTATGGGACTGTGTAAGTAGCAAGAGTAATGCTTCAGAGGCCTATATAAGGACACGTGGTGTCTTTATGAGGACAGATTAGCCGATGTGATGACACACTAGTTGCATAAGAACATAATAGGCCTGTCTGTGACCAAAATGATCTGGGAGCAAGTGCATTCGTTTTAAGGAGATATTATTTATTCACAGATGATTATAATATTTTTTCTTAAACATTTAAACATATTACATTTCAATTGTTTCATTTGAAAAAAATCGCTAAATGAAAGCCTTTCAAGATAATGTCAGGAACAGTGCACTTTTACAAAGCATAGCATTCTGAATTCAACTTAGCGGCGCTATGGTGATAGAAAACCTCTCCTTGAATAATGTGTTAACTTTTCTGAAGTCGTTGATGTTTATAACTTAAATTCCAATCAAAAGTGTTTTGCACCTCCCTCGTTGCCAAATGTGAACTGCAGGCGAGTGCCTTTTGATACAATGACATTTTGCCAGAATAATTCACGTAATTGGATCCAATGAAGCAAAAAGATTTTTTTTTTTGTTAATTGGCAACTCGCAAGCCACAATGAACGTACTGATTCACTGACTGTAAGAATGACGAGGCAACGTGACCTTTTCATCGGAACAATGTACTATTGTAAAATGTCATATTCTTCCTTAATTCTCTTGCTCTACTGTTTGTTGCTTTAATTGTATTTTTTATTATTGTCTGTACGTAATTCACCGTGCATTTTATAAATTAATGTAAAGTTATAAGCAAACTCTAATCTGATGTTTATTTCCATTAATGTGCATTTTGAGTCTACAATTGCTAGCTCTGAATTGTTATTCAAGTAATTTTCAAACAGACACAAGTAACGGTCTAATGGACATTAATGCTATAGGAATGCGATTCTCCATGTATTTATATATACATAAACACACACACACACACACGCAAAGAGGAGAGAAGAAATATATGGCATACGTTCATCAATATAAAAATTACTGTAATCATATGGAAATGTTTACTGACTACTCTCCTATGTTAAATACGGTTATATGCGAGTAATTGTGTATCAGTTATTCGTGAACAGTTTATATATGCGTTTGTGTGTGTGTTTGTATTATAGTGCATTGAAAAATATGTTTATTTGGGGGGGGGGGTTCCTTGCATTAATGTGGAGTCATATAATTCAGTAAATCTTCATAAGACCAGAGCCACAGTAAACTTTTATTAAATGTTATTGTAGTGTAAGAAGCAAAGGCAAATTAGCCTGTAAGAAGTTATTTGCTTCTTCAATTCAGAAAGATATATTGTATGACCATTTCACTCAGTACGTAATCACGATTATTATTATTATTGTATGACCATTTCACTCAGTACGTAATCACGATTATTATTATTATTGTATGACCATTTCACTCAGTACGTAATCACGATTATTATTATTATTGTATGACCATTTCACTCAGTACGTAATCACGATTATTATTATTATTGTATGACCATTTCACTCAGTACGTAATCACGATTATTATTATTATTGTATGACCATTTCACTCAGTACGTAATCACGATTATTATTATTATTGTATGACCATTTCACTCAGTACGTAATCACGATTATTATTATTATTGTATGACCATTTCACTCAGTACGTACTCACGATTATTATTATTATTGTATGACCATTTCACTCAGTACGTAATCACGATTATTATTATTATTGTATGACCATTTAACTCAGTGCGCAATCACGATTATTAAATTAATATTTTATGACCATTTCACTCAGTACGCAATCACGATTATTATTAATAATAATAATTATCCTATACACGAAAGATCGCATTTTATTCATCTCAAATACTACACTATTACCCGAACTTTATTTTAGTACAAAATACATTTATAAATTTTGTAGAATATATAATATGTTCAGGTCGGGCAACGACCTTATTGTTATCATTTTTAGTAGCAACATGAAACCGAGCAACATTTTAGTTTTAGCTTAAGTTCTGAAGATAAAACCAATTTAAAATTTCGTGATCGCAAAATGTTTCCCAAAGAAAGATTTCCCAGAATGAAATGTATGCAGTGATAATTAACATAAAAATCTGAATGCAAGTGTTAAAGAGGTAAAGCAGTGATAGGACGCGAAGGAATATCCACACAGTATGACGGGGTCCAATGAAACTCTGAATGAACATAAACAACAAGCTGTAGAGAATCACCACCATCTAATATCGCTGTAAGCATCAAGTGAACATAATTATTCTGTCAGCAAGTTTATATTTCCGATAGTGTATGTTTTTTTTTCAAAAATAACGTACTGTAAGCAGTAAAATATTTTCGAAGAGCTAAATTGTTCTTTTTATAAGGTAATAAAAGTTCTCCAACTGCATGGAACAATTATATTGAACATAGTAACATTTTCTACTTTTTTCGTTTCAGATTTGCGAAAAATAAATTATCGACTGGAAGCACTAGAAAATTAACCTAGACAAACATAGCCAGACTCCTATAATGAGGATATAACTACCAATCTCGGTATCCTTCTAATGAGGTAAAGACTACCAAACTCGGACCCACTCTAATGTAAAGACTAACAAACACATTAGTCCACTAAATAGAACCAAGTACTATTAAGATGAGGACAGGAGTGTCACACTCAGAAAATCTCCACTGAGTCACAGGGCTAGAAGGCTGTAGGCGATGGCAGGCATCATCAGATTTAATTCGACCTATCGTCAAGATAATGACGTCACCTACACTATGCTCTTCAACAACACAACAGCGAATGATGACGGCAGCACAGTAGCAACCAGCAGCGTGGACACGATGCAGTTCGTGCTGCACGGCGTGCTAGGCAACATCCTGTCGGTACTTGGCTTGCTGGGGAACTCCCTATCCATTGTAGTGCTATGTAACCGCCGCATGCGATCGTCTACCTCCTACTACCTAATCTCTCTGGCCGTCTACGACAACGTCATCCTGCTCTCCATGATCTTCTTCTTCAACCTTCCGGCGCTGTCTGAGCAGAGCAATATTCTGGCGCTATACAAGAGCAACTACTCACTCGCAATACCCATCGCCTACCCTCTGTCTCTGGCTGCTCAGATGGGGTCGATCTACACGTGCGTGGCCTTCACGGTGGAGCGCTTCATCGCCGTGTGCCGCCCGCTGCACGCGGCCAACACATGTACCAAGTCGCGTGCCAAGAAAGTCATTCTGCTCATCCTCCTATGGTCTCTGGTCTACAACGTGCCGCGTTGTTTCCACTATAAGGCGGAGCACACTTACGTCAACGAGACAGGGGAGCACTCAGCAGTACTGATGGAGACAGAGTTTGGGACAAACGAGGTGTTCCAACATGTCTACATCATCTACTTCCAACTCTTTTTCATGTTCCTCCTGCCTTTCATCATCATCCTCTTCCTCAACACGGCGCTCATGCGCGCCATCAATCAGTCACGCAGCACGCGCATGCAGATGTCCACTTCCGCTACACGCGAGCATAACCTGACGGTGATGCTGATCGCGGTCATCGTGGTGTTCTTGATGTGTCAGTTTCCAACTATCGTGGACAACATCTTGGTGGCCATCTTCGGCTTCGAGGCCCACGCAGCCTCGCCCGACTTCATGAATTTTTATACTTTTTGTACCTTTCTGGTTACTGTGAACTCCTCGCTCAACTTTGTCTTGTACTGCCTCTTTGGCAAGAAATTTCGCATGGTACTCCTCATCACTATAGGTCTGCAGCCAACATCTAAGGGTTACCAGTATCGGAGTACTATTTACCAGTCCAGGACTAATGGAATGCGCGTAACTAATGGAGCAACGTACGACATGGAAGTCTCTCTAGTGTGATGTTATGGGAAGTGGTACACACGAGGGTGGAAATGAGGTTATGTGATGTTATGGGAAGTGGTACACACGAGGGTGGAAATGAGGTTATGTGACGTTTATGGAAAGTGATACACACGAGGGTGGAAATGAGGTTATGTGATGTTATGGGAAGTGGTACACACGAGGGTGGAAATGAGGTTATGTGATGTTATGGGAAGTGGTACACACGAGGGTGGAAATGAGGTTATGTGACGTTTATGGAAAGTGATACACACGAGGGTGGAAATGAGGTTATGTGATGTTATGGGAAGTGGTACACACGAGGGTGGAAATGAGGCTATGTGACTTTTATGGAAAGTGATACATACGTGGATACACATGGATGGAAGTGAGGTTAATGTGACGGTTTTGGAAAGTAATACACACGAGGGTGGAAGTGAAGTTAATGTGACTGTTATGATAATGATACACAAATGGAAATGGTCAGTGGTATGATTGAGTAAAATGATATATACAAGCAGTAGTGTCGTTTTGGAACGGTCATGTAAAATTATTCATAAATGTTGTTAGTGGTACGAACTTGTTAAATTAGACAGAACTGGCAGTATCGTTACTGATATGGTCCTATATGCAATGACAGTGGACTCGATACTATGGAGATAGAACTGGAAGTGTCATTACTGATATGGTCCTATATGCAATGACAGTGGACTCGATACTATGGAGATAGAACTGGAAGTGTCATTACTGATATGGTCCTATATGCAATGACAGTGGACTCGATACTATGGAGATAGAACTGGAAGTGTCATTACTGATATGGTCCTATATGCAATGACAGTGGACTCAATACTATGGAGATAGAAATAGCATTCACGAGGCAGTAACTATACTGTGACAACTGTGGCCAGGAAAGAGATGTAATGTATACATATATAATAATACTCTCTTGCAAACATAACTATGATTTATTTTTAGCCCCAGTATTACACGTTTCCAAGGTAGCCAAATGGAAACCAGCTTTAAGCAAGAGAGAAGCCCTCGAGTACCTAGTGATAAAACTATTACAGGTTTTTCTCTCCACTAACATAGTGGCAACTTTTTCAATGTCATATTTAATTCTAAGTAATCCAAGTTAATGTTTTGTGTGTTGTCAAACAACTCCACTCAATAATTAATAACTGTTTCTCATTGTGAGGTGGGGTTACCTCACAAATACCTAAACTATTTTGTGGTGTGTATTTATTGTAGCACACATCAGCCTAGTTGTCTAAATTATAGAGCATAAGTGTGTATGCACGTACATGGATTATACGGGAGGTCAATAAATCCCATGGAGCAGTGTACCCCATGCTTATCTGGAATGGACAGGATCAGAACTCAAAACTTTAGAAAAATTAGAAATGCTATAAAAATGTTCAGTCAATGATCAGTTTTAAAGAGATCTTTAGTCAGAGAAATCGTCAATCAGTGAAAATATCTACAAAGATCGAGACTCGGATAAAATGCGCGTTAAGAGATCGTTAGTAACTGATAAAGTCTATAAAGATAGTCAGTCCGTGAAACAGGCCTACAGAGATTGTCATCACTGATAACACTAAGTAGTTTTTGTCTGGTTGCCTCACAAACGATATAGTGTTGTCAGTCCGTGAAACAGGCCTACAGAGATTGTCATCACTGATAACACTAAGTAGTTTTGTCTGGTTGCCTCACAAACGGTATAGTGTTGTCAGTCCGTGAAACAAGCCTACAGAGATTGTCATCACTGATAACACTAAGTAGTTTTTGTCTGGTTGCCTCACAAACGGTATAGTGTTGTCGACGAAACAAAGCTGACCTATGCGCAAGAGATTGAAAGTGAACTGGAGAAAGAAACAATAATCGTGTTACTGTTTCATTGCGAAAAAAAGAAGAGAAACCAAAGCAATATTCACATATTTAAGCATTCAGCATAAACCAAAATAGAATTTACATAATTAAGCGTTAAGCATAAACCAAAACAAAATTTACATTATTAAGTGTTAAGCACAAACCAAAACAGTTATCACATATTTAAGCGGTAAGCATAAGCAGAAACAGCTATTTAATGAATGCAACTTTACAAGTACTTTATGCTTCACAATTATAAACAAAACAAAATGTGATTTTATTGTCTAAACCCATAGAGTATGTGTTTTAATAAAGTCAACATTACTCGCAATCGTCCTAAATCTTTTTAATGAAATACACAAACTGATGGCACTCATGATGTTCAATGCACTCTGATTATTTCAATATCGAATAATAACTTCTACTTAAAACAACTGAACTATTTGTTAACAATCGTGATATCCTGCGTGTAATTGTAATCAGTGTGGTGTGCTTTTTTGTGAAGTAACTTCTGTATAATTTTTCTCTACAAAATATCACAATGAGTTTTGTACATGTTGCGATGCCAAAGTGTATGGCGGGCTTGTGTTGGAAGTGAATTGGTTCTAACTTCTATCATAACTCATCTACTTATTGTCTGTGTGTAAGTTAGACTGTAGATCACTATGTTGTGTTGGAAGGAAGTTGTTTTTATCATCATGCTAAGCTGATATAATTGTGCTGCATGTCCAAATACCCGCTTTTCCTACATGATGTCGCACCATGCGCATAACTGAATTGTTTCAAATAAAATAAAATTAATTAAGTCCCTCTTTGGCTCTCGTCTTGCAGATCGATTGCAATAGAAAAATTTCATGATAGGACATGCAATATTGTGGTGAAAACACATGTGTGTGCGTGAAGATGAGTGTGTGCGTGTGCATACGTACGAGCGCTTGTATACTGTGTGAATGCACGTTTACAATCATGTATGTAACTAAACTGTGTGCGTGCGTCCATATGCGCATTCTACTGCTTACGTAGCATTATAAACATTAAAAAGAAACCAGTTCACTAATTTCGTACCGTGCAGATATTAAACTATAAACATTAAAAAGAAAGTTGTGTTCACTAATTTTGTACCTTGAAGATATTAAACAATCAGTGCGACAGAGATAATAACATTTTAAATTAACAAGCATTTACAGTGTATTCCTTAGCTCACATCGTCTATTTTGTTGGTCCTCAGTACTGCTGTTTAAATCATCTGTAGTCGCACATATATGTCGCCTTTAGAATAATAATAAGCATTCCAGAAATTAGTGCAAATTGTGATAATCAAACAAAAGCCATGACTGGTGGCGAAGGAAACTCCTGGTGATGGAAATAGTATCCTTTTCAGGAAGTATTTCGCCCAGTAGGAAGACTAGACTGAAGAGACGCTTTTTGTTATGTTCTTGCAGTCAGAGAAGTATTTCGCCCAGTAGGAAGACTAGACTAAAGAGTTTTGTGATGTTCTTGCAGTCAGAGAAGTATTTCGCCCAGTAGGAAGACTAGACTAAAGAGTTTTGTGATGTTCTTGCAGTCAGAGAAGTATTTCGCCCAGTAGGAAGACTAGACTAAAGAGTTTTGTGATGTTCTTGCAGTCAGAGAAGTATTTCGCCCAGTAGGAAGACTAGACTAAAGAGTTTTGTGATGTTCTTGCAGTCAGAGAAGCAAAGAGAAACTCGGGTATTGGTGGTTCTGAGGAGTCATGAGCGAAGTGTTCGTAAAATGTCAACAATATGTAACCGACTTAATCTAGCAGGAAAACATATCAAAGCCACTAAAACATAACAAAGTTTAATGCATGGCTTAAGGTAAAATGCACATCTCAACATAACAAAATTTAAGTTTGCTTAATGCAATAAACATACCAAACATCAATGTAGCCCTATAAACATAAAAAATGCTTATAGTATGACTTCACTTTATTGTGACAATGTACACAGACCAACGTATAATGTATCTTTTTATTTACATCATCGTTAAAATAAAAATACCGCAGATTAAGAAAAAACGTAAAATAAAATGAGATATTAAATAATACTCAAGTTAATTATGACTTGAGCTACTCAGCATTAAAACATATCAAAGTTTAAAGAAATAGTTTAGCTCTTGCAAGAATGGAATTATGCCATAGGTTAAGGTATGATTTTAAGGTATGTTCTCAAATATAGTGTGTGTTGGCATTCACAAATGAAGCTAAGAATCTATTAAATAAATTGTATTTATATATATATAGTTTGTGTTGGCATTCACAAATCAAGCTCAGAATCTTTTAAGTAAAGAAGAATGATGACAATCTTGAATGAATAGTAAATTAGAGTTTGTACTGGCATTCACAAATCACGCTCAAAATATGTTGAGTAAACAAAGCGTTGACTAGTATATAGTGACTAATGCAATTGGCTAAATCACTTATGTCAAGAAGATTTTAAATATAATTCAGAAAAGTCATTTTTCAAATAATTATTTACTCTGGGAAAGGGATTGCACAACTCAACAAAAAGTGAATGAAATGAATGAAATATGATCAATATTCAAAACTGTCCACATTACGTAAGAGTAGGCTGTTCAAGATAAAATATATATATTATCCCAAAATAAATTTGTCAAGATTTGAAAATATTAGACAAAATAATAATTAGTCATAATCAAAGCCATATGAGGAACAAATAAATGTGATTTTATATGAACAGGAAACAGTGTATGGTTACGATTTAAAATTTAATTTAATGTAAATTATTACTGTATTTTATTCTTTTGTTTTTTAAAAAAAAAAGCTTATACTTTAGTCATTTTTACCTCTATGTTAGTGATTTAAACTGTACTGGAGATAGATGCGAAGATGAGGATGAGAGTGTGTGCGTGTCTATGTTTGCGCGTGTGTGTGTGTCTATGTGTGTGTATGTTTTGGTGTATTTTTTGCGTGCGCGTATGCATGTGTGCGTGCGTCTGTTAAGTACTGTCTTTTCAACAAGTCAACAACATGAGCGAAGAAATACAGCAAAGGAAAATCGAAGTACGTTGTTTATTAGGAACCTAACGAGTGTTAAATGACAATAACAACATCAGTTTCGGTAGTTTAAACTCACGCCTACAGATGGAAACTGGAGCGAAAAGAAGAGCGTGAACGAGCGTGTTGATTTACTGTATTAATTTCCTTTTTCTAAGTGGTCTGACAAAAGGCCGATCTAACTCATCTATATTCCTTTTTCTAAGTGGTCTGACAAAAGGCCGATCTAACTGATCTATATTCCTTTTTCTAAGTGGTCTGACAAAAGGCCGACCTAACTGATCTATATTCCTTTGGGTTTCTTGTTTTGTTAATGCACTGGCCGCGTTCTAAAAACAGCACAATATGACATTTATTTTGTTTGTCAAATGTTCATGTAAGAAAGTGAGAATATAAACAATGAATGCACTCTACCGCCTATTATTTGAACAAGATATTGCCATGGTTTTTTTGGGGTTTATTTAATAAAGAAAAACGAGGGAGAATACCCTAATGCTATATTTACCTGCACTGGTACATATCACTGTTAAATATATTGTTAAATATTTTATACTGTTTTCATTAATGCTCAAAATGTAAATAGGTCTTTTAGGGTTACTGATGTACAAGTGCTCTGAAAGATTTTACAATGTTTTGTGATACATAAAAAAATGCTTATTTTAAATAATGAGTAAATTTAATTTTTTCTTCCTGCAAATATCGTTCACATGTAATGGTAACATTTCATTACAAAATGTAATCGGTTAAATGTGTTTATTTTTTTAAAATCAATTTGTTAACAACAAAGAAAAATCAAAGTTAATGTAAGGTATGTGTCAAACTGTTTGTTTAGTTTATAAAACTAAAATTCTTTGTTTCTGCTTTTGTATCTGTCTTGATCTATACTTTCCATGTACGCTGCGGAATGTGTCACGTGAGCTTACTTTCCAAGGTCATGACGAGCGCATGACGTATTCGACTCTACAGTGTACAGAGTGCAATACCCAATTATATAATTCAAATTTTCATTTCATTAAAGTGTTTCTTCTAAACTGGAAAAGGGGTATGTTTGTTTGTATTACATATAACATATACGGACTGTACTTGCCCGTTTTCTATGCAACTCAATCCAAGAACATCAACTAAACGAGTGCGTATGTGCGTGCGTGTGTGTTTGTGCTGTCTGTGTATGCCTGTGAACAACTGGTGTGTATTGTCGGCAGTTAAAAGCTATTACTGGCCAATATGACACGCAAGCAACGAAGAGGAAGGATTGCAGACAACTCAAGATATGAATCACTTCATGACAACACCTAAATTGTACTCTAATGGCAGCATATCGGTCTGACCTGTTGGATATGAATCACTTCATGACAACACCTAAATTGTACTCTAATGGCAGCATGTCGGTCTGACCTGTTGGAGTTCTTCGTTGATGAAATTTCCAGTTTAGTTTCACAACACTCGAGGCGGTTGTCAGGATTCGACAGATTTCACACAACTGCTTTGAGTGCGGTCCTCTGTCTCTGTTGCACTTGAAAAATATACATTATTGTAACGGTGAAATTAACGAAGTTTATACTATTAAGTATTTTATCTTATATGAAAAAAATGGTATTCTACTGGCACAGTACTTGAATCTGTTCCAGTAGTTTTCCGTACTGAGATGTGGTTCTAAATCTTCAAGGGATCACTACTGTTAGCATAGTGCTATTTGGCATCAAAAAGTGTACAAACTTAGTAATCAGTTGTCATTGCAACGAATAGAAAGGGGGTACATGAAGTAAAGCCCATGCTAAGGGAACAACTCGAGTTACTGTGGTAACCATAACCTGCTTTTTCCATTAGCATTTTTCGCTCTCTTGATTTGAAATATTTTCGTGACGTTACTTGACTAGTAGGACTAATCTACTTGCATGTAAAATGTTTAAAAATTGATTGAAACTCTACTATAGATTAATGCAATTCTTGTTATATTTATCTTCTCTGCTAATTGATGCGAAATTTGCAAACGATCGCAGCCATAGTGAATGAAAATAGTTTATTTAAATGTAATAATATATAAAATATAATGATCATGAACAGCGAAATTTGTTTCTCTAAAAATGTACAGTAAGAAATCACTCACTTCTATTATATTTTTTTTTAAAAGATTGACAATGATATAAAATATTGGTAGAAATCGTAAAACTTTTATCCAACATCTACTAATGTACAATAGCAATTAACAATAGAAACTGATTAGTAGACCAGCGCCTGGTATTTTAAGAAATGAATTTGTATGTCACATCTCTCGAGGTTGTGATACATTCTGGGTTTCGTGAGTCTCGTACAGATTGTGTTTAGTCTGAGTGAAATGCCTGTGTGTGGCTCTCCCCATACCTAGAGTGTGTGTACGTTTAGTCTGAGTGAAATGCCTGTGTGTGGCTCTCCCCATACCTAGAGTGTGTGTACGTTTAGCTGAGTGAAATGCCTGTGTGGCTCTCCCCATACCTAGAGTGTGTGTACGTTTAGCTGAGTGAAATGCCTGTGTGTGGCTCTCCCCATACCTAGAGTGTGTGTACGTTTAGTCTGAGTGAAATGCCTGTGTGTGGCTCTCCCCATACCTAGAGTGTGTGTACGTTTAGTCTGAGTGAAATGCCTGTGTGTGGCTCTCCCCATACCTAGAGTGTGTGTACGTTTAGTCTGAGTGAAATGCCTGTGTGTGGCTCTCCCCATACCTAGAGTGTGTGTACGTTTAGTCTGAGTGAAATGCCTGTGTGTGGCTCTCCCCATACCTAGAGTGTGTGTACGTTTAGTCTGAGTGAAATGCCTGTGGCTCTCCCCATACCTAGAGTGTGTGTACGTTTAGCTGAGTGAAATGCCTGTGTGGCTCTCCCCATACCTAGAGTGTGTGTACGTTTAGTCTGAGTGGAATGCCTGTGTGATTCTCCCCATACCTAGAGTGTGTGTACGTTTAGCTGGGCGAAATACCTGTGTGTGGCTCTCGTCATAACCACAGTTTGTGTTTAGCCTGGGTGAAATGCAAGCGTATGACTAGTCATACCGAGAGTATATGTTTAGCCTGGGCGAAATGCCCGTATGTGGACTAGACATATCGAGAGAATGTGCTTAGCCTGGATAAAATGCCTGTATGACTCTTCACACTTAGAGTTTGTTTATCCTGGATGAAATTCCTGTGTGTGGCTCTAGTGCCCATGTATAACTCTCGTCACACCTTGAGTTTGTGCTTAGTCTGGATGAATTGCCTGTGTGACTCGTCACAGTTAGAGTTTATTTAACCTGGATGAAATTCCTCTATATGACTCTAGTGCTCACGTATAACACTCGTCACACCTACAGTTCGTGCTTAGCCTGGATGAAATGCCTGTGTGTGAAAAATCTTTCAAGGGTTGGTAATATCTCTGAGAGGTGTAAAGTTTGCCTGCAGTCTATACCAATGAGAGACTTTAAAGCGTGCTGGCACTGTATACCAATGAGAGGCATAAAGCGTGCTGGCAATGTATATCAATGAGAGACTTTAAAGCTTGCCGGCAATGTATGAGAGGCATAAAGCGTGCTGGCAATGTATATCAATGAGAGGTATAAAGCTTGCCGGCTGTCTAATATTACTAAGTGTTCTAAAACAACACAGAGATAGGAAGTAGACCGTTAACAACAGCCATTTTTCAGATCGAGCATGTGAAGGGAACGAAGAAAATGCGTACTGGAGATAAATAGATTAAAGCTGGCGACTGGAAGGAATGAGAAAATGCGTACTGGTGAAAAAACAGACTAAGGCGTTCGACTAAAGAGAATTAGGTAATGCGTACTGATGATTAAAACTATCGGATGAGGAAAATAAGAAAAATGTGTATAACAGAAACTAAAAAGTATACGTTACAAAATCTTAAAGATATGAGTAACCAAGTTGTAGCACTAAAATATTACAAAAGTGTTCTTCAATACTGGGATGTATACATAGAAATATAGTGTGTAATCATTTGTTCAAGGAAGGCAGAAGTGAGCTGTAGGTTGAGTACATTAGATTAACCTTTCAGGGAATAAATATTGTTAGCAATATTATTTTCGTACAAAATGGATAATCTGACAACTGATTAACCAGCTGTCTTTGTTTAGAGTAGAAATGATGTACAAAAATTATCTCTGACAATTGAGTAACCAGCTGTCATTGTTTAGAATAGAATAGAATAGAAATGATGTACAAAAATTATAATGTGGCAAATGAGTAACCCAGTTGTCATTGCTTAAAATAGGAATGATATATAAAAAGGTTAATGTGGCAACTGAGTAACCAGCTGTCGTTGCTTAAAATAGGAATGATGCATAAAAAGGTTAATGTGGCAACTGAGTAACCAGCTGTCATTGCTTAAATAGAAATGATGTCCTAAAAGGTTAATGTGGCATATGAGTAATCATGCTTAGAATAAAAATGATGTATTAAAATATTAATGTTGCAATTGAGTAACTAGCTGTGATTGCTTAGAAAAGAAATGATGTATAAGAAGTAGAACCAATCAGATTACAGTCACTTTAGAGGAAGAAACCGAACTGTGGGGAAATTTCGTTGTTTTTTTCCTTCCTTCTATGTGTTCTACCTTCCGCTATCCTGAACGATAGATGTATGGAATCTGATGTGTAAACATGCAAACATTTAAGACACCTGTAAATAAGGTAACCATAACCAGATTGACCTATTATTATTTTTCCTTGTAATATTTATTATTTTATATGAAATGTTTTGCTAATTCTTATTCAATTAATCTACTTGACAGTAAAGCTTAAATACTATAGATATTGTAAATAATGTAATCCATGTGTGAAATTTCCTATTACTGATTGGCAGGAAGTTTGTTAATGAGCTACCACATTGACTTGAAATATTTTTGATAAATGCCATCTTATATTTGATGCAGTGACATAAAATGTAAAGTTTTATATTCTGTAATTTACTAATGTAAAGAGAAAAATAACAAAACCTCACTACTGTACAAAATGTGAAATAATCGTCATGGAAACTAGGACTACTTACACTAACATCTCTTATTTTCAGAATGGGTTTCCGAGTCTAACATCTCTCGAGGTTCTCGTCATTAGTGTCTCGTGACTCTCGTCAGACCTGCAGTAATGTTTTGCCAGGATACAATTCCTGTGTAGTGGAAACTCTCGTCAGACCTGCCGAAATGTTTTGCCTGGATACAATTCCTGTGTAGTGGAAACTCTCGTCAGACCTGCAGTAATGTTTTGCCAGGATGCAATTCCTGTGTAATGGAAACTCTCGTCAGACCTGCAGTAATGTTTTGCTTGGATACAACAATTCTTGTTTAGTAGGAACTCTCGTCAGAACTGCAGTAATGTTTTACCTGGATACAATTCCCGCTTATGAGAAGTGTTTCGAGCGCCTGCAGTCTATTATTACTGAGTGTTCTAAAACAGCGCAGAGATAGGAAGCAGACCGTGAACAACAGCCACGCTTGATATCGAGCATGTGTATCACATTGACAACTCCAAGGCATGATGCCAGACGTGCAATAATTTTTAGAAAAACAAACAAGAACTAGTTAAAGAAAATAATTTCAGTGTCGAACTGCTGAATATGTAATAACATTCGATTATATTTCCACAGAGCGTGCCTATCACGGAAGCTTTGATTATTTTATTTTATTAAAGTGTTGACTCTTACATTTCACTGGATCCATTGGCAGAAAGGCGAGGTGTGTGTAAGAGCGAGCGCAAGACGTTGCATGCAAGTTTTGTTTAGCTTACTTGTAATGCATTATTAAAATGGTACATTTTACATTTACTTTCATCCAAGGCTTAGCATGCAAGTTAACTTCAACTTTGAAAGAAAAATATGGAAATCCTTTCTAACACATGATTTATAATTTATTACTCAAATTTTAGAACACGGAATCCCTGTTGCTAACAAAATAAAAATTATTAATGTACATTCATATTAACTTAAATGTTAGCTGATATATGTATTATTGTTGCCAGCATGTAACAAATGTAAAATAGTAATAAAACAATCCAAATTTTAAAAGAAAACAACTATAAGAATGAACTCTACAAACTCATTAAGGCAAATTACATCTACAAAGGAAAAGACTATTATAATGAAAACATATCAAATGACAAGAGTGTGACTATGAGGAGTAAACAAGTAAAATATATACGAAGAATTTGACTAACAATATAAAAATCTATATACAAAGGTGTCAGTTAGCTCTGCTCGAATCATTTTTCTGTATTACTAACGACAAAGAAAAGGAACATTAACCCATGGCGAAAACTCAGAGGTCTGAACTCGGGCACGCCTATCCATGAATCAGGATGAAAATGGGCAACATCTGTGGGGAGATTGAAAGCGCTATGGAATCAATCAAGATTATTCGTATTCTGGGTGTCATCCTTTGCTTTCCTTATTCCCCTCTTCCTTCCATCTACCCATCTAGTTGTCAATCAAGTTTTATTAACAAGCAGTTTACGGCCATGCAAGGAATCGCATCACGGACAACAAAAAACGAAAAAGAGTGCGTGAGAAAGCAAAAAGAAAGACAGAAAGGAGAAGAGGGACAAAGAGTAAAAGAGAGACCAGTAAATATATAAATACATCAACAAAAGCGACAGTCAGGGTCAGGGACACAGGCAAACAAAAATAAAAAATATAGACAAGTGACAGAGAGATGAAAAGAGACCTAAATCAAAAAAACGACATATCGACAGACAGACAGATAAGATATAAATAAAGTCAAAGAAAGCGACGGACAGAAATAAGATATAAATATAGTCAAGGAAAGTGACAGACAGAAATAAGATATAAATATAGTCAAGGAAAGTGACAGACAGAAATAAGATATAAATATAGTCAAGGAAAGTGACAGACAGAAAATAGATAAATATAGACAAGGTCACAAGGAAAACGACAGAAAGACGCGAAAAGAGACATAAATACAAACAAGAAAAGCAACAGTCAAAGGCAAACAAACAATTGAAAGACAGAAAAGAGTGAAAGTTAGAGGCAAAACGTCACACAGAAAAAGTAAAAAGAAGCAAGGGAAAAGAATAAAATCATATAATACATAAAACTGTGGATTCAAAGACTGGTGTTTATTATTGCTTTCAATTTTATTTTTCGACTTTAGCTTCAACTGACATAGATATGTCGAGACATGTATGAAAATAAATAGGTAATTTATATTAATTACAGTCTAGAATTATGGTTTCCCCATACCTATCGTCAACGTAACTTAAAAAGTAATAATAATCCTAAAATCTGATTTTCGAAATATCTTTTTAAAAACATTTGCAACAATATATAATATATATTCCGTTGCCGACCTAGCAGTTTTACAGTTTAACGGCTAGGTCGTTCGTTCCGACTGAACAATAAATCCTTTGCCAATTATTTCCGAGTCCCGAGATTTCGTTGCCCACTAAATTTATGACTTTCCTTGTCAAGCTTTTCCAAGAGCACCGTTGTCGATAAGCGAGGGTGAAAACGGTTTGCATCGGTGGGTTGTAAAATGTTTTTCGCCACATAGAGTAGATAAGGTCTTGATACCGAGTATTGTCATGACCGCTAATAGAAAACCGGACTACTACTACTAAAACTGCTGCTATTATTTATTAATTTACTTAAACCAATACATTTAACATCTTGTTCTGAATGATTAATATTAAATGACAATATAGGGCAAGCATGGTAATGAAAACTAATTAATGCAAGGATATATTTGGATGAATGGCTTTTAAAGTGACGCTACACTTAAGTACAATGTTATGTATACACGTGTGATTCAATCATAACACTGAAGAAAACAAAATCCTGCTTAGTACTGAACTGATTTCAATATGTTACATGAGAAGAAATTGTAACAAATTTATAAACTTAAAATACGTGTAAATATATATTCAATTTAATTTTTGATGGTATTCCTGAATGAATTCATGAAGACCATGCGTTTTAAGGCGTGTAGTTATAACTTCTCTCAAATGATCGAATTCATGAAGAACATGCGTGTAGTTATAACCTCTCTCAAATGACTGAATTCGTGAAGACCATGCGTTTTAAGGCGTGTAGTTATAACTTCTCTCAAATGATCGAATTCATGAAGAACATGCGTGTAGTTATAACCTCTCTCAAATGACTGAATTCATGAAGACCATGCGTTTTAAGGCGTGTAGTTATAACCTCTCTCAAATGACTGAATTCGTTGGGGGAAAAAAAAATGCTTGTAAAGGTCTATAAAAATATACAGTTATAATTCTCTGAAATGATTAAATTCGTGAATACTGTGTGATTAAAGGCATGCATATTTGTCGGTCGTCGTAAAGTAATTAAAATCTAGGACAACACGACATTCGAGTGACACCTCCCGGTCACTCCAAGCGAGTTATCTATAACAAAACAAAGACAACATGACATTCGAGTGACACCTCCCGGTCACTCCTAGCGAGTTATCTATAACAAAACAAAGACAACACGACATTCGAGTGACACCTCCCGGTCACTCCAAGCGAGTTATCTATAACAAAACAAAGACAATACGTACAAGATGAATTTTACATAAAGTGATGAAAATAAGAACTGACAAGAAAAGTGAGTGAAAAATTAATGAAAGAACATAAATAACAAGAAAATCAAAAATACATATCAATTACAATTTAAATCATTAACCTAATTATCTCAGAGGGATCTAAAGTCCGTTTTCTATCTGCAAATTATTTTCCTGAAAGTTTATCAGTTGTCTATAGAATTTATTTTCTCGAAGTAACAGTTCTCTTGACATTCCAGTTCGAATGAAACCACTTCTCGACACTAATGTTCAGGCTAACACTTTTTCATGAGCTCTGTTTCAGAAAATAGTCATTCTTTTTTTCTTTTTTTTTAAAGAATCCGTATGACTCCCACTCATACCAGCTTTTTACGATGTTTGATAAATCGGACTATCTTCACTTCTAGGCTGGCGTCTAGCTATCTCTCGAAGAAGTGATTTTAATTCCTATTTCGATTTACGTCGTCACCTCTGTCACATGACGCGTACGTCATACCCTGACCCCGTGACCCGTGAGCTAAGCTATTTTTCAAACACGCACCCACTCATGGACGGAAGTACGCTGGACTAACTAATAGTAATAACTAATCTCGCCTGTGGCTATGAGTTCTAACATTTCATTGTTATTCTCTGGAGTTTACACTGCTTGAGGTCAGGATCATATCTACGAGTTTAGATAGTTTATTTTAAATATTTCCATTTGCCCTACAGTGGACTCCTAAGTCAAAAACATTCGGTCTGCCTTTAATGACTAAACTTAACGTGTATGCGCCTTTTAGCTTTTATTACAGTACATCTTGTATTGTTTGAATTTTACATTTTAATAATTATTTAATAATAAATTAATAACCCGATCTCTGGTAAGATTGACAGAAGTTATAAACCCTCTCCAATAACTGAATTCGTGAAAACGACACGTTTAAAGGCATGTTTAGTTATAACCTCTCCAATGACTGAATTCGTGAAAACGACACGTTTAAAGGCATGGTTAGTTATAACCTCTCCAATGACTGAATTCGTGAAAACGACGCGTTTAAAGGCATGGTTAGGTTATAACCTCTCTGAAGTGACTGAATTCGTGAAAAGTTTGCGCTTAAAGATATGTGTAATAATAACCTCTCTCAAATGAGTGAATTCGTGAAAACCATGTGTTTAAACGTAAGTGTACTTATGATCCAATTCTCGGGCATGTTCATAAAAAAATATTAGGCCTTTGCAGTACAAGTGAATTTGTTAATGACGACATTCATTAGACATTTCCAATGTCAACAATTAGTGAGCGTTCCACCTTTACCAAGATAAATTTGCTCTGAAGACTGACTTGAAAGTCAATTTAATAAAAGAATTGAGCGCAGAAATGCTGCGTGACTGCAGTAATTTTTCTAAATTCCGCCTGAATGCTAGTTTTGTTTATTTTGTTAAATATCTGTCAACCCTCACATAGGCATATGCAATAACATATTAATTTATTAGTGCATGAGATAATAGGATTTCTAAACGTTTCACTTTTAACAAATTGATGCTATGTTCAATAGAGATCCAGAGAAAAAAAGGTATTCGTTAGAAAACTCCAAGTTTTCAACCTGTAACTCTACAACTTCTTGTGCGAGATCTAGCGAAACAAAACATTTCCCATGTATATGTAGGTGTTAATAAGTAATGTTAACAAATGGGAAATAAGTGCATAATTTGACTATTTCCAATGAAGAATAACTCCTTCTCTTTAATAAATTAGTGGAGTTTTAAAAAATATTTTATTTAGTGTTTTTAAAAGTCATTATTTATTATTTTAAAAATATTTTGTCCAAAAAATACACTTCTGATTTTATAATAATATTCAAGACATATCCTTAGTTCGGTTCAAACATTTTTTTTAGTATCTCTTTAGTCTGAGCACAATTATTTCTACAAGATTTAAGAACTGCTATTTGAATTATAAAATGTCTGATTTTATGAAAAATTGTAGACAATGATCGAAAGAATACTCACTTCAATTTACTATAATTACTGAATCGTTTAATTATTTATTTATTTCAGTTTAATATTTAAATAAGAACGACTGCACTATCAAATTACGAGTTACTGTGGAAAGGTAGGAAACTCGGT
This sequence comes from Sinotaia quadrata, assembly GCA_028829895.1. Taxonomy (NCBI): domain Eukaryota; kingdom Metazoa; phylum Mollusca; class Gastropoda; order Architaenioglossa; family Viviparidae; genus Sinotaia; species Sinotaia quadrata. The sequence goes on from CM054181.1 coordinate 88,640,526, forward strand.
TATATTCGATAGATTAGACAGGCAAACGTTGCTTCCCCTTAAGCGTTCGGAGAGTTCTTAATGCCTCTACTTTGTAATCAAAAACTAATTGTTATCACACGCACGCACGCACTCACGCACACGTGTTACAAGTATATAAATTAACTTTCCAATTAAAAGACTGTATAGAGTTAAATTTATCTCAGCATTGAAACTTTCTTTCATAACCTTCATGAACTGCAATCACTAAAATTAATCGTCGTAAGCTGCAATGAAATTGTAATTTAAAGTTCAAATGCGCGTTAAGACTTCTTTACTGAAACATTTTTTTAAAGAAAAAGGCTGATATATTTACACAGTATAGTGACATTATGTAATCAAAATCTAATACTTCTGAAAAGTAAACTGAATAATCAATGTGCTGAGTGATGTAAATCAAACGGTACATATTACAAGTATAATACTTATTATAATAAGTAATACGAGAGACTGCAAAAAGTAATGGCTGAATGCTGCTATACGGAAGATTACAGTGCAAATAAAGAGTTATTAATGCTTCATATTCTAAGATTTCTCAGTCTTTAACAATCTGGGTTTCTTAGTTTTGTAATCCCAAATTTATTAGAGAGTGGGTTGTCAATTGCAAGAATCCAACCACAATTTTCGAACACACGACCTATATACTAGAGTCCAGCGCTTAGACCTCTTGGGCACCCAGTTTCCTACTGTGCAAAGTACACGGTCAATATATGACGGATGTATGGATAGATGAATTAATGAGCGGATGGATGGTTTGAGAGTCTGTCATAGTTAATGAGGCTGATAGACAGATAGATAGATAGATAGATAGATAGATAGATAGATAGATAGATAGATAGATAGATAGATAGACAGACAGACAGACAGATAGATAGATAGATAGACAGACACAGATAGATAGATAGATAGATAGATAGATAGATAGATAGATAGATAGATAGATAGATAGATAGATAGATAAATAGATAGATAGATAGATAGATAGATAGATAGATAGATAGATAGATAGATAGATAGATAGATAGATAGAATTTAAAAATCGATGATGTAAGTAATATGATAAAGGTAAATGGAGAAAACGCATACTCGTAACCCTTCAGTAGGAAAACAGTCCTTGAAGCTAGTTAGCATCATTGTACAAGTGACGTTTCAATCAATCAACCAATCAATAAGTCTAGGAAAACAGTCCTTGGAGTTAGCATCATTGTACAAGTGACGTTTCAATCAATCAACCAATCAATAAGTCTAGGAAAACAGTTCTTGGAGCTAGCACCATTGTACAAGTGACTTTTCAATCAATCAACCAATCAATAAATCTAGGAAAACAGTCCTTGAAGCTAGCTAGCACCATTATCCATATAAGAAACGTTTTAATCACTCGCTCGACCAATCAATCAATCAGTCTAGGAAAACGATCCTTAAAGCTAGCACCATTATGCATGTAAGTGACGTTTTAATCATTCACTCACTCAATCATTCTATCTAGGGAAAGAGTCCTTTAAGCTAGCACCATTATCCAATTGTATGTGACGTTTAATCACTCAATCAATATGAAAACAGTCCTTGAAGCTAGGTCCATTACCAAAGTAAGTGATGTTTTAATCAATCACTCACTCACTCACTCATCAATCAATCAATCAACTTGTCCAGAAAACTGTCCTTTGTGCAAAATTCAGTTATTCTCGTTAATTAAAATTTAATTAAATATATCAGTCAATCTTTATTTTCTTCTGTTAAAATGAGTGCTAATTAGTTTCAATATCACAGCATTGCTCGCAACAAGTAAGAGAAAATAGTATACATGATTGCACATAAGGTGTAAGATTGTTTTTGTTTATTTTACTAACCCGATTAAATAAACCATGAAGGAATACTTTATGTAGATATATGCAGGCAGCCCAAAAATATTTTTAAAAATATAATAATGTTAAAAAGTCCTGACCAAACACTTCAAAGTATGTACTTTTCATGCTTCACTAAGGCAATACTTCAAACAACAAAATATGAACAGAAAAACTATTTTGCACTTGGCTGTTAATATTCATTTGTCATCTTTCTAATAAGAAAGCGAATCTTAAACCGAATTAAGTTAGAAAATCACAAGAAAAAGGGAACAAAAACTACACTTGTAGGATTATCAAAACAAAAAAAAAAGAAATTAAAAACTTTATTTTATATTAAAAAGCGTGAATTTAAAAAAACAAAACAAAAAACAATTAAATGGAGAGAGAAGTAAAAGACAAGATCTGATCTGAGTCAGAATGTCTATAAGTCAATAGTGCGCACAGACAAAGCCAGTGATGTTCTTGCCTGTATACAACCGGCTATTATTGCCATTTTCTAGTGCCAAACAACGTCAGGTTTCCCAAACAACGCAAGAGCAGTCGCTTTCCTCCGGTCTAAGTGCGATAGACTATTCCAGCAGGTCTTACAGACTGAACGCTTCATTTCCTACGTGAAACGTGTCATTTGCAAGATGTCCCTGTCTTTTTTTAATCGACTCTTTTTTTTCTCTCTGAGGAAATCTGAAAGGGTTAAATCCATTTTCTGTGGAAACAGCATCTGAAAGGATCTGACTATCAACTTTTCACAAAATATTTTCTAAGGTGCCTTACATTCAGCTTTTTGAACTAGGGCACCAGAAAGGCCTTGACTATTAAATTTTCCACTTAACAATGAGAAATCTTATCAAGCCGGTTTTAAGACGCTAGTATCTATCCAACAACTCAGTTTTAGAAGTGATGGTAGAGTTTTAGTTGATATCATTCGTGCGAGTTATGCATACAAAGGGCATTTGTTACATTATTTTTTATTGGTAGAAAATCAACACAGTACTTGCTTATAGCCAAATGTCATAAAGATTCCACGAGCATAAGAGACACTATTGTCCACTAAACAATGGCTGTTTTACCGGTGACGACAAGTAGCCATTCTATGAATTGTATTTATAGCATGAACTACACTTTAAACGCACGTTCAAAATCTTAAACCACAACCAACTAATCGAAGTTGACCCAAGTCTCAGCAGCGTGTACATTAACTTTAAGGCACAATAATGCTGAGAACTACCTTTAAGTAAAGAGATCAACCAGCCGCAATCTTCAGGCTATACAGCAGGCATATGATTTTATGAGCCAACTAAAGTCAGCCGATCAATGCAATAAGTTCGAAACTAAATTTTAAGTGCAATCTCCAGGCTAAACAGCAGGCATATAATTTTTAAGCATAATGAGCCAACTAAAGTCAGCCGATCAATACAATATGTTCAAAACTAAATTTTAAGTGCAATCAACCACTTAAAATCAAGTATGTTGACAACACTAAATGACAATCAATCCACCAAAGTCCACATTTCTAATCATTACGCACAAGACTTTAGAGAATTAACCTAATGAAGTCTTTTTTGCATAATCAGCCTACTGACGTCCTCCCTCAAATAGAATTATATTATGGAATGCACAGTCAACCTACTAAAGTCAACCCTCAACAGAATGTAAGTCCTATATGCATAAACAACCTACTAAAGTCAACCCTCAACAGAATGTAAGTCCTATATGTATAAACAACCTATTGAAATCAACCCTCAACAGAATATAAAGTCTATAATGCACAATCAACTAACATCATACAACACAATGTAAAATCTTTAATGAAAAATCAACCAACTGACGCCAGAGCCAGGTGCGTGCCTGGTGCTCACTTGTCTCTTAGTTCCAGCCTGGCACATGCAAATCTTCTCCATGGGTTGTTGTCGAAGTCAGCAGCAAGCCAATCAGGGATAAGCAAAGCTCAGCGGGATTTCGTTTTCAATTGTTTCCTTACTGTTTTAGATTCACATATTTGTTTTCTACCCGTACGTTTCTAACGAAATCGTACCAGATTTAGACGTGACCATCTAATAATAATTAGCAAAAGCTGAACTCGTCTCTCATTTAGAAGAAAGCGCTAGCACTGACAACTAAGACTTAGCCTCATATCATCGTGAGAAGGAAAAAAACAGGCATTTTTCTAAAATGTAGATCTCTCAAAACTTCATCTTTCTCTAAGCAAGAGTAATCTGAACAAAAGTATTAACTTTACATTCAGACGACTCTCTCTCTTTGAGAAATTCATTGTAATCCACCCTTTGGCTCTTCAAACAGTCCTATGGAGTGTGTGTGTGTGTGTGTGTGTGTGTGTGTGTGTGTGTGTGTGTGTGTGTGTGTGTGTGTGTGTGTGTGTGTGTGTGTGTGTGTGTGTGTGTGTATGGATGGATAGATGGGTTCAGGCAGGTAGGTATATGCAGATAGATAGTGTAATTTTTATTTCAGCTACCCAGATAATCTATTAGTTCAAAATGATTTTCATCATCTCAGATAATCTATTAGTTCAATATGTATTTCAGCCAATCAGAACAATGTACACATGACACTGCAGACTTGTGAACTCGCACTTACACAAAACGAAGAGATTATCATCAAAAGCATAATTAAAAACAATTTAAAACTTGGAACACCACAGCCTATTACGTAAGATTTTTTAAATGTATCCCACAATTGTTTTATTATATTGGTTTTATTCCATTCTTACAGATGAAAAAAAATTACTCGAATAAATGAAATGAATAGATGGATTACAAGCATAAAATGTTGAGTGAATATAGATTGCAATATTTCCTAATAATATCCACAGAAAACTAAATTATCTCCTAATAATAACCACAGAAAACTAAATTATCATTCTCTGGATGTACTTGGTCATTAAAAACAATAGTCCTTTTTAATAATCACAGAAAACCAAATCTCTGGATGTACTTGGCCATTAAAAACAATAGTCCCTAATAACAACCACAGAATAATGGCCATTAAAAATATTCAATGAATAAACAAGCAAGTGTATGCAAATACACATACACACTAAAATGCAATAAACTAGTATATTTACTTTTTTTTTTTAAATATGCTCTTGAAAAAATAACTGCTTGCAAAAGTCCACACAAAATAAATGCAATCATAAATAATCATGTACATATATACATACACACAACATTGTGTGTGTGTGTGTGTGTGTGTGTGTCTGCAGGAGAATTAATAATAACATAAATTAAGATTCTCATTACTTGTAATTATTTATGGACGATTAATTAATTAATAAAAATAATAACCATTAACTAAGTGGTGTTGGCGTCACAGTATATATTCTGTAAACACACCCATAACAATATTAAAATGTTTCATTAATGTAAATAAACAAATTGAACGTATAAATGACGTGTAGCTAAGAGAAAGATTAATATCAGACTTGATTAGAGGGGAGACATTCATGTAAGAGTACAGCTTGGCGGTTGGATGGAAGAGTGGGTGGACTGATAAGTGTCATCAGTCAGTCAATCAGTCGGTTGGTCAGTCGGTGGGTCAGTCAGTTAGATAGACAGATAGATAGATAGTGTGATTCAGAAAATGGAAATAATGCAAATAATTATTAATTAAATATTTTATTTCTTAAATATTTTGTATAATTTTAACCAAGTAAAAATGATCCCTACTTTTAAGTAGAGGTGTAAACAACATAATCCCTAAGCCAACTGAAAGAGAAACTGCCTGTGCTATGGCTAATGATTATATAATTGCGCTGTTTAAAATGTCACAGTCGCACGCTTTAGCCAAGCTTCAATAGAGACAAGTTGCCATTTCATAAATAGGATTAAAAACCTCACATTACTGACCTACAACCAAATCACAGGCCAGTGCCGGCTGACTGTACCTAATGAGTCTCTTGATGGCTAACATAAGTTTTGACTCCTTTGAAAACACAAGACTCCGCTACTCGAGTTTACCAAAATAACTTAATCTTGCCAGAGGGCTGATGCTATGACATCACTGTGAATACCTCATGGTTCTAGAACCTTCTTGAACATATCAAAACGATAGGATAAATAGCAGGTCTTGACTCTAATGCATCACTACATAAAATTATTATGTCCCGAGTTTGCTGGTTTGTTCGGTGAGAAGGCCAAGAAGGTATGTCTGGAAAAGTTGTAAAATAATCATGTAAAACAAAACTCTTGTTGAAAGAATGCTCGTGTGATTCTCGTGTAATTTATTTATTAAGTATTGTAATTTTCATTCTTGTATTTTTATAAGTCTAAATGACAAATTGAATTGTAAATACAACTTCTATAATGTTTTGCCTATTAATTTAGTGAGGCAACTGTATATCTCTATTCTTTTGGACTATTATAGTCTGGAATTATAAACTGTATATTATAAAGTTATGAGAAAGATAGCAACAGAATAGACTTAAAAGACCTTTGTTAGGAGAGAGCTGACCCATGCATTTGTTTATTCTGCAGTGCTTCAAACCAGTTCTGTGTTTACCCAATTGGTGTTTCACCAGTTTTGGCTGAGACGAGTTCTGTTCAGTCCAGTTTGTTGAGCTTCGGCGTCTGAAGTTATGCATTACTGAGCTCAAGTGTTGACGCAAGTCAAGGTTCATTCCTAGTTGGTTTGGAACCAAAACATTGAGGTCCACGTTGGAAGCCACAGTTGTAATGGGTATTTGATGTCTGCACTTCCACGGCCTTTCCAGTCTTGATGAAAGGAGAATAAAGCAGAGGACGCCTCTGACGTAACCGGTCGTCTGTCTTGCCATTCTTAATTATTCCGAGTGATTGGATAATTGTGACTTTGTGAGAGATTTGGAACAGTAAGGACCGAACTATTCAGTGCACGTGTTCAAGCCATTCCGTGTGTCACTAATGACCTGATCAGTCGTCAATCTGCATTTGTAACTGCTACATGCCTTGGCAGCTTCAGTGATGAGCTCACACCGACAAACACATGAAATCAGATGAATTCGTGTCCTGCTCTCAAATCCTTGCTGTAATGTTCTTTCTTTGATTGTTATTTTTTATTTCTTATTAACTGTCAAGTTAAAAATATTGTTAAATAATTATTAAATAATTAGCTTATTAGATGATCAAGGAACCTTGATCAAAGACTTGTGTAAATTATGAATAATTTTAAAGATCTATGAACTTGAGTCTGAATAACATTTTGATAGATTTAAAATTGTTAATTATCAAAAAACGAACGTCTTTATACCTTGCGATTTGCTTTCTAAATATTGTGTAAATAATCTTATTAATCAGTTATTTATGTATAGTTAATAAAATTGTTGATTTTCACTTTCCCACTTTTGACTAAATCAATTGAAGGAAGTATGCAGGCTTTAACAAGTCAGTCACGTATACTTTGGGGAAGTATGCAGGCTTTAACAAGTCAGTCACGTATACTTTGGGGAAGTATGCAGGCTTTAACAAGTCAGTCACGTATACTTTGGGGAAGGTACTTCTCAAGCTGGTAAAGGGAACATGTGGGGGCAAGAGGGAAATGCTTAATACCTAGCATAAATATTAACTTGCAGGAAGATATTTCACTCTGGACGAGTGACACCTAGAAGTGGAGAAAAAATAGTGGGATTTTTGGTTCTAAGGCTTGAATTTAGTCTCTCTGACTGCAAAGGACAAAGATCTCATCGACAAGTGAATTAATTAGATTATTAATTGAATTAATTATTAATTCACTGGAGGTGAAGTGTTTCACCCCAGATAGACAGATAGACAGACAGACAGACAGACAAATAGATAGATAGATAGATAGATAGATAGATAGATAGATAGATAGATAGATAGATAGATAGATAGATAGATAGATATAAGATTAGATTAGATAGACGTATAGACAGATAGATAGATAAATAGACTAACTGACAGACAAGACATGAAAGGATGGACTAATGGATAGTCTTTCTTTGTTATTCTATCTATACGCTATGTAGCAATGCATATACTTTAATTTCTTTAAATTACTTAATGGATGGAATTAGACGGTTTTATATGAAAGGTTTCTTTCAACCTATCGATTTCCATAAATTTTAAAACTCCTGTAATTTCTATGAATAGAAAGAAAAAAAGGAAATGTTTAAAAAGGAAAAAAATTAATTTGAAAAAAAAAGTTTTATCAGAAAATTGGCACTTCAGAGTATACATTTTATTTCATCTCATCCACTAACACTTCAGAGTATAACTTTTATTTCATCTCATCCACGAACACTTTAGTCAGGGTATTCTTTTTATTTTATCTCACCCTCTCACACTTCAGTAAAAAGAAAAGAAAAACGTTTAGGTAAGTTATTCCAGAGTAGAGCAATAAAAAGAAAAGAAAGACATTTAGCTGAGATTTGTTCTGGAAATTTGAACTGATCGCTCTAAAGGATTCCGTCTCGCCTATGATATGGATTTTAAGACGAATGATAAGAGGGGGAGAAATATGTAAATTAAACGAACATATGTTGTCAATTACTGTATGAAACAACAAAAGACTGAGGTGCTTTCGACTTTCTTTGAAATCAGAGGTCCAAATTCTGCTCATATTATCGCATGTTTCTCAAACACCCTAAGAATCGTTCATAAAGTGTCTAGTATAAATTCTCAAGCTGTCACTTAATTTGTTTGAGCAGTTATCTCATATAAAATCTCCAAAAACTGCAGAATGGGAGGAATAAAGAATTTATAAATATTTTCAATTCTTTTTTTCCTGTTTAACTGATATTATATGATTCTAACAATAATTAAGTAACAGATTTAATTTACTTTGAAAATTACTTTTGTATTTGCTCATCTCATTTAGGATTATTATGCAACAGATGCTTTACATGTGTTATTGTTTTTATGGAGGTGTCCTCAAAATACATTCGAAAAGATAATTCATCTGGATTTTTAAAGATATATTGAAAGTATTTTTCTTTCTATCTATATATCTATCCCTTAGTCTGACCGTTGGGGCACCACTGATGACCTGACAACCAGTTTCTTCCATTCCATTCTGTTCTCTGATAATCTTACTGTATCGCTCAGCTTCAGTCCTGTCCACTCTGAGATGTTATCCTCCCATCTTTTCCTCTGTCTTTCTCTCTTTCGCTCTCCTTCCAGAGTATCTTGCATGATTGTCTTGGCAAGCCCTGTTAATCGTGTGACAATCCCATACCATTTAATTATGCGATTTTTCACAATGGCCAATATCATAGGGCCCATGGATTGTCTAATTCTGTTTCTCACTTTGTCATTCGTGACATGATCTCTATATGAAATGCCAAGCAACCTTTAAAAGCATCTCATTTCAGTAGCTTGTATCCTCCTTTTGAGATCCGCTGTAGTTTGCCCTCATTAAAATTTACTTTACCCAATTTATCTAAATATGTATTTTCTGAAGAATTAAGTAAGTATCTGTAAACTAAGTGACAGATATACTGGTATCGCAAACAAATAATGTTACGGTTGATTGAATACTTGTTACAGTGTTGATATCAATGAGGAATAACAATATAGGTCCCTGTGGAATACGCCCAGAGAGATGGTTAGCAAACCAAATTAAATGTTTTATTTCTGCCTCTTCTAGTTTCTACGCAACTCTTTCAGACATTTTAGAATTATCAAAGAAAAAGAACTTGTGTAGGTACTTGATTAACAGTAGACGTTTAAGAAATATCAAAGAAAAAGAACTTGTGTAGGTACTTCATTAACAGTAGACGTTTAAGAAATATCAAAGAAAAAGAAACTTGTGTAGGTACTTCATTAACAGTAGACGTTTAAGAAATATCAAAGAAAAAGAAACTTGTGTAGGTACTTCATTAACAGTAGATTTGCAGAGTTCAATGAAGAGGCCTAATATATGACTGGTGATAGAATCACTCGCTATAAATTCTCAGTTTGCTTTAGTAATGAATGAGTTGGAATTGAGAAGGTTAAATATTCATGTGTGTATGCATAATTATCTCAAGGAATCGCCAATGCAAATACAAAAAGAACTATACCTACAGCTATTACAAACACCACTTTTACAACTTTTGTAGAAAGGAGTTCTTTGATTGTTTCCTTTGTTTCTGAAAGAAACATTCATCCAAGCCCCTATTCAACATATCTGTTAAGGGTCCAAAAAGGATGTTTCGCTACAGTAAGCAAAGTATGTTAATATTTGACCAAGATCCACAGTCTTACTGACAAACAAATGTTGTAAGTCACATTTAACATTTTCAGTGGATAAACAGAAAGAGTATTTTTTTACAAATTGGGTATTTGTTCAAATAACTCATCTTCAAGAGTTGTTTGTTGTATGAAAAAAATCATTAAGTAGATTAGGAATAATACATTGTCATAATACTAGTGAAGAGACTGAATTCACACAACAATATCTTCTTCTCTGAGGGAATGAGGCACGTCTGCATAAAGTGTGAATAGGACTCCAGGAATATTAGCAAAAGTCTCATGTAAGAGTGAATATGTGAGTAGGAAGACAGGAAAATTAGCATGCGTCTCATGTGATAGAAAATATGTGAGTACATAAGACAGGAACATTAGCATGAAATCATGTGGCAGTGAGTACGTCATCATAAAATGTGAACACGACGCCATGAATATTAGCAAGCGTGTCATATGACAGTGAGTACATAAGACAGAAAAATTAGCATACGTGTCATGTAGCAGTGAGTACGTAAGACAGAAAAATTAGCATGCGAGTCATGTGGCAGTGTGTATGTCATCATAAAGTGTCAACAGGACGCCATGAATATTACCAAGCGTGTCATGTGGCAGTGTGTATGTCATCATAAAGTGTCAACAGGACGCCAGGAATATTACCAAGCGTGTCATGTGGCAGTGTGTATGTCATCATAAAGTGTCAACAGGACGCCAGGAATATTACCAAGCGTGTCATGTGGCAGTGTGTATGTCATCATAAAGTGTCAACAGGACGCCAGGAATATTACCAAGCGTGTCAGATGGGTAGCACGTCTTAAAAGTGAACTGAACTAAATTTAGCCACTAGATTACTTTAGCGTTCTTCTTCGGATAATTGCATAGTTTTTTAGTATGAGGCCTATCATAATATAAGTGAGTTTACTGTTATTTATTTATTATACAAAATAATTAATTTATTAATGATTTACATATTTTAAATTTTTTAATATCGCTTTAAAGTAGTCACGAAAACATGGCCATCCGCTATTTGACAAGTTTTTTGATTTCTCAATGTCACGCAGGTTTCCACTGCGCCTATTAAAATTCGATTTGACCAAAGCGGTGACGTCCCTAATGCATTAAACTTTGCGCGAAGCTCAACTCCGCTGCATGCTATCTTGTCAAATGCCATTCCAATACAAAATGCCGCAGCAGTCGCTGAAATGCATTCAGACGCGAAATCAATCATTTAAAAAAAAATACTTCCAGAAAGCAGAGCTCTTTGCATCAATTTTAATCGATATTTTTTTCCAAGGAGAAAAAAATTAAGTGGGAGGGGGTGGAGACAGTAAGAGAAAAGGAAAAGAAATTATTTGGACCATTTAACGAATTCGATGGAGAGCAGAATGAAAAATAAAAGATAAAATTTAGATAATATATACTAAACAAATCGTGAAACGTAAATTTTGCCCCCATCAGCCTACTTCGTCTTTTACGCTGACTTTGGCAACATGACAATTTCTCCCTAGAGCAGATGATTACTTTCATTTTCTTCTTCTCGCCACTAAATATGCAAAATTATCAACAAAGACGCTTTACTTAGAACCATGACTTCTCGCCACTAAATATGCAAAATTATCAACAAAGACGCTTTACTTAGAACCATGACTTCTCCCCTCCTACTAAATATTTTCATGGCACCGTCACAAATTCTCCTAACTAAATAATTTTATGTTCACTTTGGCACCGTCACATTTTCTCCTAACTAAATATCTTCATATCCATTTTGGCACCGTCACATTTTCTCCTAACTAAATATCTTCATATCCATTTTGGCACCGTCACATTTTCTCCTAACTAAATATCTTCATATCCATTTTGGCACCGTCACATTTTCTCCTAACTAAATATCTTCATATCCATTTTGGCACCGTCACATTTTCTCCTAACTAAATATTTTCATGTTGTTCACTTTGACAATGTGGCATTTTCTCCTAACTAAATAATTTCATGTTCACTTTAGCTAATTACTTTTATTTTCTTGTTCTCGCCACTAAAAATATAAATTATAAATTCAACAGACTTGGAATCGTGATGATTTCTCCGTTGCGGAATACTTTCATTTCCTTGTTCTCACCACTATAAAAAGCACACACGTTTGACCCGCATCGAAGTCCTCAGCATGCTGTGATTTAATTCTCTAATCAAATACTTTCTTGTTCCATCAGACCACAGCTTAATTTCTTTCTGTAATCAGACTAGCAATTTAATTTTGATTACAGACTACAACTTTATTTCTTTCTGTTATACAGACCATGCCTTTATTTATTTCTGTATACAGACTACAACTTTATTTCTTTCTGTATACAGACTACAACTTTATTTCTTTCTGTTATACAGATCATGCCTTTATTTTTTTCTGTATGCAGACTATCACTTTATTTCTGTAAACAGACTACAACTTTATTTCTTCCTGTTATACAGATCACAGCTTTATTTCTTTCTGTATACAAACTACATACACACGATAACTTATTTATTTCTCCAGACTACAGCTTTCTAACTTTAAGTCTATTCATACAGATTACAGCTTCAATTGCTTCTCCACACACACTACAGCTTTATTTATTTCTCTATTTTGACTAAGTTTTCTGTCTTTCTCTATAAAGAATACAACTTTATTTATTTCTACACAAAGATTACAGCTTTATTTCTCTCTTCTTACAGATTATAGCTCTATTTATTTCTCCATACAGACTGCAACTTTATTTCTCTCTTCTTACAGATTATATATATTTATTTCTCCATACAGACTACAACTTTATTTATTTCTCCATAGAGAGTACAGATGTATTTATTTCTCTATACAGACTACATATGTATTTATTTCTCTATACAGACTACAGATTTATTTATTTCTCTATACAGACTACAGCTTTAGTTATTTATCCATTTCCTTAAAGTTTCATTTCTGTTTCCATACAGACACAGTTTTGTTTATTTCTCCATACAGACACAGCTTTGTTTATTTCCTCATACAGACCACAGCTTTGTTTATTTCCTCATACAGACCACAGCTTTGTTTATTTCCTCAAACAGACCACAGCTTTGTTTCTCCATATAGACCACAGCTTTGTTTATGTCAGCGTTTCAAGGACGAGCAACGTTAACACATTCGCGCTAAAGTTCAAAAGGTCATAGTATTTCATGAAACGAGCTCTAAAGAAAAAAATTAAAAGATAACGGTTGCAAACAACAATGACGTGTAGACGAGATTTTATTTTAGCGGGGATGGAGAGGTGGAGGAGGGTTTCTATTAGAGTACCATTTTAGCTATGGGCTGTTTACACACGGGTGCAATCGTGAGAGTATAAATTGGTTTCACTTAATTCTGAATGCTACTTAGCAACCACTGCTGACTATACAAGATTAGCCTAGAGACACTTAAGAGGTAGCCTGTTTCCTAGTTTCACCTAGTCCGCCTAGGCTTTAATGCCATGAGACCGACCAACAGATCGGCACTTAAGAGGTCGCAATGTCTCTATTTGCATTTAGCTCACTAGGGTCCTTTTCGTAGTAAGGTGCGCGAAATCATGAGGAGAGCTTACTTCCTGTATAGGTTTTACAATATGACAAAAAGACGCTTGTTCCAGCTGTTTCAATAGAAAAATCAAGGAAATTTGTCCTTTAATTAAGTTCCAATAACTTTAATAATAAACCAAACATCTTGAGAGATATAAAAATCGGAAACAGCTAGAAAAGTTAGTTTGTATGACTTTACAATAGGAGCGGTTACATTTGACAATTACCTATCTAATGAGTTGCTGTCCAGTGGCGTCTCTGAGACTCAGTTAAACATAATTATATACATGAAATAGATTACCAGTGATACACGTAGTATACAATAATGGTAAATAGTAAGCTTAAAATTCAGACATGTAAGGACGAAGGGTGGTGGTGATGAAGTTCACTGAATAATTTGATAGATAAGTGCTCGCGAAAAGACAGCTAAGTGAGTCAGAATTCAGGTTTCCTCTGTGACCCGAAAGGTCACAAACATGCATAATTTTTTTCCGAAATGATCTATTCACAATGTTATGAAGAGCGGAATCAAATCATAACATGTACGCCAGTCTATTCAAGGCTTTCAAATCAAAAGAACAAATAGAAATAATAATGTATTTTAATTAATTCTTTAATGTAATTTTCTCCTCTGATTAATTCATTTTAAACGTATATTTGTGTAGTAAAACTTTCTTGAGTAATAAGCATCTGATAAACTGTCCTATGGAAAGCATTATCCAATCATGCCAATGTCTCTAGTACTTAACATCTCAGTTGTGGAAATATGCATTTCCTGCTGTTTGCAAATGTTCACATGACAAGTGATCACTAAAACAATATGTTGTATAGACAAGTCTACAACAAGAACACAATCTTCGCTTTAATGGACCTCTATTTTTGCTCTCCTCATAGAGCATTAGAATGCATTATGACGAAGGAAAGAGTATGCTGCAAAGGCCTCCTAACCACTAAGCCAAGCAGCCAACATCAGCAACACAAAGCAACCACTTATCAATCCCATTTCTTGGATGCTTTTAAACCGAAACAAATGGCATGCTTGAAATCTTCAAGGATTTTCATTCCAAAACTTTATTTCCCTACTCAAGCACAGTATCTCACCAACCATAACCATACAATGATACCATACAATGATACTTGAAATACATGTACATGCTTGTTTCGTGTGTAGTAAATTGTATGTTCTCTGAATTTAATAAAATAATTACATTCAATATATGTAACCCTGAAAATTTAATAATTTTCGTGAATGCGTTTATCATGAAATGGTTTATTATAAAAGAGTAAACAACAATTACAATATACATGACAGACAGGCAGGCAGATAAATAGATCAACAATATAAAATATTGTATCAACGTAGATAAATATAGTCAGCACCAAACACCAAGCTGTAGGTGTGCTTTTTCAAACTGATTTTTAAAAATATACATTGTACATGTATGTATGAACGCATAAACACGCATACACGCACGGACACAAATAAACGTTTACTCTTTCTAGTTAAAAATAGAACAAAAAACGTTTACTCTTTCTAGTTTAAAAATAGAACAAAAAACGTTTACTCTTTCTAGTTTAAAAATAGAACAAAAAACGTTTACTCTTTCTAGTTTAAAAATAGAACAAAAAACGTTTACTCTTTCTAGTTAAAAATAAAACCAAAAAATAATATTTACTCTTTCCAGTTTAAAAATAGAACAAAAAAAAAGGTTTACTCTAATTAAATATTGCGTAAATCAGCGTCAACATTTCTTTGCAAAGTACACCCCATTGCCAGATATTTGTTAATAGCTAAACATTTCTTTGCAAAGTACACCCCATTGCCAGATATTTGTTAATAGCTAAACATTTCTTTGCAAAGAACACCCGATTGCCAGATATTTGTTAATAGCTAAAACTGCGCAGCTGAACTAGAAATTAGTTCTGTTTTAACTAAAAAATACTTACTCTCTACATACCATAATAACTAGAAAAAAGTCTTGGAAACAAAGGACTGAGCAAAAAAAAAAAAATGATGATATTAAAATAGTGATATATCTCATTAAGATTACAAAAATAATAATGTCTGACCTATGTTACTACAGTATTAATCGTCATGCGAGTGTAATCTCTTATGCTAATTCTTCTCACTAAACATGTGGTAACTTTAGTAACGGTAAAGGCAACAGTGTGTATTTTTTCAAAAACTTTCATTATTTAAAAAATTCAATTTAAAAATTTTTAATGTATACTGGAATATTACAAATCTAAAGATTTAAAGACTTTGGCTATTTTAGCTAAATCAAAATGAATAGCATAATATCAATACGTATTAACGAAGAGCACAATACTATTTTAGCAGTCTAAATGCTGAAATTAGCTGTTGAATGATAATACAATTTACACATAGCTAAGCAGAACTCTCGGTAAAGAGGTTTTGCTAGAGGGTAGTAGTTCCCAAATGGTATATAATACTGTTTCAAACGTGTACAGGTACAAGACTCGTTAAAGGGCTTTACTTGGGGACAGCAGTTCCCAAATGGTATAAAATACAGTTACAAATATGTACAATTACAAGACTTGGTAAAGAGGCTTTACTTGGGGACTGCAGTTCCCAAATGGTATAAAATACAGTTACAAATATGAATAGGTACAAGACTCGGTAAAGAGGCTTTACTTGGAGATCGTAGTTCCCAATATGTGTGTCTATAGATAGATCCATAGACATTTCTAAAGATAGATCTATAGACATTTCTAAAGATAGATCTATAGACATTTCTAAAGACAGATCCATAGACATTTCTAAAGATAGATCTATAGACATTTGTAAAGATAGATCTATAGACATTTCTAAAGATAGATCTATAGACATTTCTAAAGATAGATCCATAGACATTTCTAAAGATAGATCCATAGACATTTCTAAAGATAGATCTATAGACATTTCTAAAGATAGATCCATAGACATTTCTAAAGATAGATCTATAGACATTTCTGTGCTGCGCTTGAACAGATGTTATCCCGAATGTTTCCGGCTCCTCTGGAATCAGATGTTTAAGCGCCTTAAAACTTGTCCTGTCACTCAAGACAAAGCATAGTTCCAAGGTGGACACATTGATCCGGCCATCACCGATACTCTCTGCGAAAACTACAATGGCTCCGCACTTGACAATTGTACTGACTGTGCCAAGGGAACTTCTCGGCAAAACCAATCAGTCACCAAATGCGGGCGAGGCATAAACAGACGTAGAAACTCAGAAAATTAAGATGGATGTTCCCTGCTTTACTGTTGCAATGGCCAATTAGTTTCAAGAGGGCCAAAAACGCAGATTGCCTTTCCCTTCAAACAGTATCAGGTGTGTGTGTGTGTGTGTGTGTGTGTGTGTGTGTGTGTGTGTGTGTGTGTGTGTGTGTGTGTGTGTGTGTGTGTGTGTGTGTGTGTGTGTGTGTTTTATTCAACGCCATTAGTCGAGATTCGAGACTGAGGTGAAGAAGCAAGGTACAGTCATGTAATTACTCTCCTTATCTCACATATTTACACGCACGCGCATGACTCAACTCATAAGTTATTACATGCAGATTTCACACATGCAATCGACATACTGAACGAAAGACAAATGCGAAGAACAGCATTGAGGCTGCTGGAGAAAAAGATAACTCTCAACAGCATAGTAACCTCTGACCTTTCACAACCATTACCTTTCACCTCTGAAGCAAGAAATCTCCGCTATTTCAGAAACATAAAACAACAGCAACAATCAATAGACAAGAATTGTAAGATAAGAATCGCCATTTAAAGACAATTTGATCGAAAAAATGGAATTACTTTCAGCATTCACTGTAACTGTCAGTCTGTCTCTGTTCTTAGTTTCTCTCGCTCTTTCTTTCTATCCTCTGATTTATTGTGACACTTTTCACCAAGTAATATTAAGCTTTAATTTTCGTTAGAAGGAAAGAAATATAGATAAAAATAGAGAAAACTCAAAATCTCTAAATTAGCATACCTACTTTGCTAACTCAAATAATAATGAGAGAAGTTGTTATAACACGTGAAAACCGAGTTGCACCAAAAGTAATTTATAGACACCCGATTCTAAACCTTCAGCCTCTCTCTGTCTCATTCACTCACTCACACACACACACACACACATACACACACACACACACACACACACACACACACATTTCACTCTTTGCAAGCATTCCAGCACTATATATTCCATTATCTGTGTATCATAGCAGTGCATCTTCTCTACAAAAAATATTTTAACAATGGATGGATGGAGTGTAGGGGGCGCTTCCGGCTTCCGCCGTATTTTAACAATAAAAATAAAAAAGCAATATATAACGCAGGCCGTCTTATTTCATTCAGGCCTAGAAAATTATTTAAGTAGAACTAAAGTACACAACCGAAGGAGTTTAAGAACACGAACACACACACACATATACACACCTAAACAAACGCGCGCGCACCTCTGCGTTTTCTCCTTTATTATTTAAATAATTTTCATTAATTAGAAATCATTGTTTTATTTATGTTATTATCTTTTTGCCATTGCGGTATGCCATCATACAAAGTGTATAGTACCAGTGTATAGTATTCTACAAAACAAAACTGGGTACACATAAAATCTGCCTATACTTTTTCACTAATTTGTAATGTGCACTTGACTTACATCCCATAGATATGACAAAGTTTGTTTACAATGGTTGATTTGCAGCATATCATTTAAATGACATTAATGTTGTCCATATTTTAAAATTAAAGCGAACGTGACTTTTGTTTTTGGATATTATATTCTTTAATCGAAACAAAAGCAAAATATCTAAAACAAAAATATATATATTCTACATTTTACTTTCTTTTTATTAAATTATATATTATCTTCTGACATCAGTATCTATTACTATGAATGAATGGGAGCCTGGCTGTAAGAGAAAACTTAAACTATTTCAGTCGCTGAGATATGAAATAATAATAATGAATTGCAGAGTAGCCTCAAACGGCGTGAAAAATGTCACAATAAATTACAAGACGCAGTCAAGGTCAAAATGAGTCACGTGTAAAGTGTAACAGCAAATCACAGGACACCACCATGGTCAAAATGATCCATATGTAAAGTCTTACAATAAATCACAGAACACAACCAGGGACAAAATGATCCATATGTAAAGTCTTACAATAAATCACAGAACACAACCAGGGACAAAATGATCCATATGTAAAGTATTACACTAAATCACAGAACAACCAGGGTCAAAATGAGTCTCGTGTAAAGTGTTACAGCAAATCACAGGACAGAGTCAGGGTCAAAATGAGTCTCGTGTAAAGTGTTACAGCAAATCACAGGACAGAGTCAGGGTCAAAATGAGTCTCGTGTAAAGTGTTACAGCAAATCACAGGACAGAGTCAGGGTCAAAATGAGTCACTATAAGTGTTCAGCGGAAAAGAGCAAGAATCACAATGTAGTCGCGGACACGTGCCTCGATTGTTTCTAAAGAACAATTCAGTGAAAGGAGTGGCAGAGTGCGACATAAAGAAGTGTCTCAAATGAACAATTCTGTGAAAAGGAATGACAGTGCGAATTAAAGAAGTGTCTTAAATGAACAATTCTGTGAAAAGGAATGACAGTGCGAATTAAAGAAGTGTCTTAAATGAAGTATTCAGTGAAAGAAAAGACAGAAAAACAAAGAAACGTCTCAAAAGAATAGTTCAATAAAGTGGTCAGAAAAACAAAGAAACGTCTCAAAAGAACAGTTCAATAAAGTGGTCAGAAAAACAAAGAAACGTCTCAAAAGAACGGTTCAATAAAGTGGTCAGAAAAACAAAGAAACGTCTCAAAAGAACAGTTCAATAAAGTGGTCAGAAAAACAAAGAAACGTCTCAAAAGAACAGTTCAATAAAGTGGTCAGAAAAACAGTTTAGAAGTATCACAAAGAAAATACTTCACTAGAACGTGGGGGCTTTCAAAAAATGAAGCGCCAGTTATAGCAGAGATTAGCAGTAATATAATCCTAGCCGTTGTATCCTTTGGGGCTGGCGGGTTGATTCACAACCACAAAAATAATAAAAGAATATGTTATAAATATTAATCTTACAAAATCTCTACAAGCTTTACAGTCAGTACGCGTAAAATGCACAAGGTCTTTATACACATAACTTAAACGCATAAGAAAACAGAAGTAATGTAACAAACCATATTGGGTGCACAGGCAAAATTACAATGTATAACAATATCTGTATGTACAGAAGAGAAAACTGTACGCAAAATGACAATGTATAACAATATTTGTATGTACAGAAGAGAAACGTACGCAAAATAACAATATATAACAATATATGTATGTACAAAAAAGAAACACAAATAAAATGGTTTTGCAAATGTACACTTTGAAGAAACACTGACACAAATAAGATGTCCTAAGAGCCTTCTTAAAAATTATCTATGTATCTCAGATCAAAAGACAAGACATTCCAAGGTAGACGGACCCTGTATGGCAATTATAATGATGACAGTATGATATATTTTGCTTTTACATGTGTTAAATATGTGTCTGCTAATGTGTGATATATGCAAGGTTCTAGCTGGAGTGTATGTACTTTGAGACCAGACGGGTATTTAGGGCTGAAATAAAAGGGTATTTAGGACTGGAATAAAAGGGTATTTAGGACTGGAATATGAAATGTATTTAGGACTGGAATATGAAATGTATTTAAGGCTGGAATATGAAATGTATTTAGGGCTGAAATATGAAATGTATTTAGGACTGGAATACGAAATGTATTTAGGGCTGGAATATGAAATGTATTTAGGGCTGGAATATGAAATGTATTTAGGGCTGGAATATGAAATGTATTTAGGGCTGGAACCGAAAGGGTATTTAGGTCTGGAATAGAAAGGTATTTTGGGCTGGGGCCGAGCAGATATTTAGGGCTGGAACCAAAAAGGTATTTAGGACAGGAATAGAAAGATATTGAGGTATTTAGGGCTGGAACCAAAAGAGTATTTGGGGCTGAAATAGAAATGTATTTAGGGCTGGGACCAGGCAGTATTTAGGGCAGGAAAAGAAAAAGAAAAGGAAAAGAAAGGTATTTAGGGCTGGAACCAAGAGGGTATTTAAGGCTGGAATAGAAATGTATTAAGGGCTGGGACCAAAATGGTATTTAGAGCTGGGACCAGGCAGGTATTTAGGGCTAGAACCAAAAGAGTATTTAAGGCTGGAATAGAAAGGTATTTAGGGTGGATGTCACAAGTCTGATAAAAATGTCCGACCTGATGACCCACATTGCCTTGTTTACTTCAAATTCGAATATTTGAAACCCTTGGCCCTTTGTTCAAAGCTTCCTTTTTCTAGGTGCTTCTAGAACAGGTCAAGATGTTATGTAACTTTAGGACCATTGTCCAGTTCTCGAACCAACCACATGCTTTGCGAACAGTCACGTGATACGCAATATACCTTTCTATATATGTACCTACACGCTTCCGCTCCCTCACTTCGAGCACATTTTAGCTAATTCCATCAGCTACTCGGGTCGTAGAGGCAGCCGGCGCCATAGAGAATCAAGGTACCCTTCGACTTCTCTCAAAGGTATCATTTTATTTAATAGTATTTGCCTATGTATTGTTTAAGTATGTATTTGTGCTATGTATTATATGATTTCCATATACACTTGAGCATGGTTCAGAGAAATAGCTGAAAACCTATATGTTACGGAATATAAATTTATTGTAACCATTTTTCCATTTCTGTACTTTAATTTATATTGTTTTAATTCACTAAGAGCCAGAATGCTGCGCTCGATATGAATTCTTCATGTAATTCAATTATTGCGTGTAATTTAAATTGTAAATTGTGAAGCGCTCTGTCGGCTTGAATTACCCTTTGTATGAACATTAATTTAACGTTGTATCTATTTTATTGCTTCATACGTCATGACTGTTAAATGGAACACATGTGAGACGATTATATTTTTTCTAAATTTAATTGTAAGCGACGCGAGGTCGAAACTCTTTGTTCAGCGCATTTAACTGAGCCATGCCTAGGTAGGACCTGTTAGGTTGAGAATTATATCCAAACACGTTGCATCCACAGGTCGGCTCATGGTTCATGTTTCACCATGCCTCACCTGCACTAGCTTATTGGTATAAGCGTGTCGAAATCCACTCTGAGGGCCATGCTGCAAAAATTCCAGTTCCTAGCCACTAACAAAGGGACATCATTCCTTATGCACCACGTGTGTCGTTAAAGGGGGACTGAGGGAACGAACCGGCATGACTGAGTGTTGAGACCAAGGATACAAGAATAGAGCTAAGTGCAAGATCAAGTGTACAGATCTCAAAGGAACACTTTTCTGGCAATTTAGATTGACAAAAATCAGGCATAGGCGCGTAAAGACAGAGTGAAGACTATTCGCGTTGCATTCGATTTATTGTTAATTTGTTAAACTTTATTAAATCTTATTTTCTTTGTTAATACCTCTTAGTAGTTGATTTCTATGCACAATAGACCAATTAGATTAATTCTTAGATTTGAATGGGGGCGGATGAGCAGAAAGATTGATGACGAGTGCATATTAATTTAGAGGGATTTAACTGTTTTCAAATCTAGCTAAAAGTTCGCAGTTTATTAGTCTGTAAATTTGTCGTCTGAACTACAAGACGCACTTTTAATTAGTCAGATAATAAATTGAGCAACCAGTCTGCGTAGAATATGAGAGGAAGAATTAATTATATTTAAAGTCTTTTAAAAATTCTAAGCAGGGTCTTTAAATAAATACTGGAAACGTAACAAGTGGGGGTCGTCGCGGGATTGATATGTATTAAATTGTAAATTGTAACATTTTTATACATAGGGCGCATCATAACCTAGAAACGAACGAACGAACAGAATTGCCAATTGTTCTTTTGATTTTTGTATCACTGATTTTCTTTGCTTTTGTTGTGACATGTGCATGTATTCTTTTGCAGAGTAGCGTGCATGTTAGTTAATGTTGATATATTTAAGCGTAGTTAAATATGTCATGTTAGCTATTGAATGATTTATTTAGTATTGTGTTACTGAGTACTTCATTGTGAGGAGTCGAAGGTTATACCGCCAGCTAGGAGAGTTATCGGTAGTAACAGACTTCGGACTATTATATTTAGGGTGCTAGATATAATGTGTAATGTTGTATGGTAGGAGCCGTGACATTACGAAAGTCTTGGAACAGCGGACACTGTGACAAGCAGGTGAAACGTGTAAAGAGTTAACGCGTAATTTATTTCGGAAGGTGTTCTGAGTAAATTAAATAATTTTTGTAAGGTCGTAGCCTAAAAGTTATTTTCGGGATAAGCGGAGTTATCGCCGACGGTTAAAACACACAATTCACGAGATACATTGTTATTGTAGCCAGCGCGCTAAGACAGTAAAATGGATCGCAAACAGGTTATCGAAGACCTGAAAGAAACCGGTATCATGATAGGATATCAGGGTGACGAACTGACGAACTACATCAAAACTGAGCTAGAGAAAGCGGAAAAGGAGAAAGAAAGAGAAAAGGAGAGAGTAGAAAAAGCGGACAAAGAAAGGCAAGAGATAGAAAGGGAGGAACGTGTAGCTAATCGCGAACTGAAGAAGTTAGAAGCTGAAAAACTAGCCGAAACAGAAGCTAAAAAGTTAGAAGCTGAAGCTAGAAGGTTAGAAGCTGAAAGATTAGCCGACATTGAAACAAAACGCATCGCAGCGGACACAGAAGCCAAACGCATCGCGGCAGACGCGGAAATAAAACGGTTAGAATGGGAGGTGAAGAAACTAGAAGTTACCAATCCAAACCGTGATCGCAGAAGCAGTGGTGATTCGCGTTCTAGCGATGGAAATAATCACAGTAGAATTGAAAACATCATTCCAAAGATAAATATGGTCCCATTTGATGAGAACAAAGATCAAATAGACGCGTATTTAAAAACGTTTGAAAAGTTAGCCAGAGCAACAAACATTCCAGCGGAACATTGGGCGATAAATTTATCGGGGTTATTGCAGGGCAGTGCGAAAAACGAGTTCAATAAGCTTAGCGATTCTGAGTCAGATAATTACGACACAGTCAAGGCCGCATTATTGAAACGTTACAAACTCACAGCAGATACATACCGACGTAAGTTTAAACAGGCCACTAAAACCAGTTCAGAGACGCACGCACAGTACATACGACGCGTAGCTGACTTGTTCCAAAGATGGATAGATCTAGCCGAAACTCCACAGACGTACGCAGGTCTTAGGGATGAAATGGTAAAAGACCATATTCTCGGGTCATACAAATCAGATCTACTGATTCACTTAGCAATAAGGGAAAAATCTACGCTAGAGGAGATAGGCAACGCCGCCGATCGCTTTGATGACGCACATTCTCAATTCTCGAACGCACACGCGAACAACAAGTCTCGACCGAACGAACCGCAGACTCGAAAGGATAAGAAAAATGACGGGAAGGCACATAGTGAGCGTGATGATAAAACATCTAAACCCGACACTAAAAACAAGTCCGACAAACAGAAAGATAAAAAGAATCTTGCATGTTACACTTGTGGTGATAGTGGCCATTTTTCACGAACATGTCCTGAAAAGAAAACAGCTAAAGTTTACGCAGTAGAAAGTCATACACCTAAAACAGAAAAGTCGAATCGAACACCAGTACAGGCAAACGGTCACGATACAATCGCTTTGCTTGATACAGGGTGTGAGCTAGACGCTATTGTAAATGCATCATTAGTTAACCGTACCGACTACACAGGGGAGACAATCTCTGTCACCTTTGCAAACGGCGAACAAGACATTTTACCAGTAGCTGAAGTCTCGATTGTTTCAGACTTTGTAGAAGGAACCGTCAAAGCGGCAGTTATGGAAAACTCACCGCATGACGTGATCCTTGGTTGCAAGTATGTTTTGCCGTGCAAAAAACAAACTTCAATCGAACCACCACTGGTTAACGCTGTAACCAGAGCAGCGAGTAGTAAAGACAAATCTGTAACTGCACCGATGTCTGCCGCACCAGCCGTAGATAAAGCAACAGTTAGCGAGATTAAAATATTACAAGCTGAGGACGAAACACTAGACAAGTTACGCAGACAAGCTGTACCTGTTAGTGACGTCAACACTGACGATTCGAATAAGAAAGCGTGCATTATTCTGAAAAAGGGTTTATTGTACCGCTATTCGAAAGTGGGAGACGAATTTCGGAAACAATTAGTCGTTCCACAAACCAAACGAAATGACGTATTACGATTAGGTCATGAGAGTCTTTTTGGTGCACACATGGGTGTACAAAAAACAACTAGTCGTATTACAAGTGAGTTTTATTGGCCGGACATCACTGCCGATATCCGTAGATTCGTGTTAAGTTGCGACATATGCCAGAGAACACAGTCTAAAAATTCAATCAGACCCGCACCGTTAGGAGAGCCTGAACTGATCAGTGAACCCTACAAGCGCGTAGCATTGGATTTGATTGGGCCTATAATACCCACATCAACGAGAGGTAATCGATACGTGCTGACCACTATTGATTACGCAACAAGATTCGCCGACGCAGTACCATTGAAAAATATTGATACTGAAACTGTCGCCGAAGCCCTTTTCGGTCTTTGGAGTCGTGTTGGTATTCCTACTGAAATTTTGACAGATCAGGGGAGTCAATTCATAGGCAACGTAATGAAGGAAGTAAATCGTTTACTTTCCATCAAACATCTTACTTGCACACCATACCACCCCCAGGCAAATGGTCTGATTGAAAAATACAATGGGACATTAAAAACAGCACTTAAAAAGCTCGCCACAGATAAACCGAAAGACTGGGACAGATACATCCCTGCCCTACTATTTGCATATAGGGAAGTGCCACAATCTTCCACCGGGTTTTCACCATTCGAGCTACTTTACGGACGTACTGTACGCGGACCGATGATGATTTTGAAGGCACTTTGGACTGATGAAAAGACAGATGACGAAGTTAAACACACTTACACATACGTCACTGACTTAAGAAACCGTCTTGAAACTATAGGCAAGATAGCACGGGAAAACTTGACGATAGCTCAGTCTAGACAGGCAGAATATTACAATAAGCACACCAAACCTAGAGAATTTGAAGTTAATGACAAGGTGTTACTGTTGCTTCCTGAAGCACATAACAAACTTCAGATGAAATGGAAAGGACCCTTTGTAGTTACCGCCAAGCTAGGGGGACTGAACTATAAGGTGCAGACAGGAAAGAGAGAGAAAATCTTTCATGTTAACCTACTCAAAAAGTACATAAGCCGTGAGGATCAAACCACTCAAGCTGATTTTGTCGTAGCGACGATAGTTACAGAAGACGAGGGGGATACTGATTGCGTCACTGGTACTTTACCAAACTGTCCTCTACAGACGGACGAAACTGTCAAAGACGTTAGGGTAAATGAAGCCTTGACAGAAAGACAGAAAGAAGAAGTGAATAAATTGCTCAATGAGTTCTCATCTACTCTGACAGACAAACCAGGGTTGACAGACTTAATAGAATTTTCACTGAAGCTGACTGACAACAAACCGATACGTTTGAAGCCGTATCCGTTGCCACACGCTAAGATAGATGACGTTAGACGTGAGATTAAGACTATGCTAGATCTAGGGGTCATAGAGAAGACTGACAGTGCCTACGGATCACCCATCGTGTTGATTAAAAAACGTGATAACTCGTTCCGTTTTTGCGTAGACTACCGCAAACTCAATCAAGTGACAGAGTTTTGTGCCGAACCTCTTCCTGATCCGGATCTCATCTTCACTAAGCTAGCTAACGCTCATTACTATACCAAAATAGATTTGTCACGCGGTTTTTGGCAAATCAAGGTCAAGGACACTGATCGACACATACTAGCTTTCACTACACCAGTAGGAAACTACACATGGAAAGTTATGCCTTTCGGAGTTTCAAACGCTCCAAGCATTTTTTCTAAAATGATGCGGTCATTGTTAGAACCACTGTACGGACGTGGAGTTGAGAACTTCATGGATGATTTAATTCTAGGCACCCAGACATGGGAGGAGCACTTAACACTCTTACGAGATGTGCTAGCCAGATTAAAACAAGCCAACCTCACTGCCCGCCCTACGAAGTGTGAAATAGCACAATTCTCCTTAGACTTCTTGGGACACAAGTTGAGTCATGGAACTATGTCGCCAAGTGAAGCTAAGATAGCACAACTTAAGGACACTTCACAACCGCTAACAAAAACACAAGTTAGAAGTTTTCTTGGTCTTGCTAATTACTACAGAAAATTCGTACCAGATTTTAGTGCCATTGCATGTCCTCTGACTGACTTGACACGTAAGAATATGCCTACAAAAGTAGTGTGGACTGATGCATGCCAAAACGCTTTTGACACACTGAAATCTAGACTGACTTCAGATTTAGTTGTTAAACTGCCAGATCTGACAAAACCATTCTTGTTAAGGACTGATGCTAGCAACACAGGATTAGGAGCAGTGTTATTACAAGAACACAATGACACCAAACACCCAGTTGCATATGCAAGCCGTAAACTCACAACTACTGAACAGAAATATTCCACCAGTGAAAAGGAATGTCTTGCAATAGTTTGGGCCATAAAAAAGTTCGAAAACTATTTGTACGGAAAAACCTTTGTCATTGAGTGCGATCACCAGCCGTTGGCCTTTCTCGGACAGGCGCAATTTACAAACAGCCGTTTAATGCGTTGGTCTTTGTTTCTGACACAGTATGACGCAAATATTCATTACATCAAAGGTTCTTTGAATGTTGGCGCAGATTACATGAGTCGTGCTTGATGCCATCAAGTGCCGGTACTGATAGAATGTTGTTTAATCAATTAACTGAACCCTACGGATTCCTTCCTGTAAATATGAAATATAGTTGCACACTTTATTTCTAGGAATGTCGAAATTTTTTTGTGTGTAAATTTTTCTTCATTGTGGACTTCTACATTTTATCATACATAATTTGTAGGAGGCATTTTATCTTTGGCAAGATAAACGCCTCAAAAGCAAGGGGGTGTCACAAGTCTGATAAAAATGTCCGACCTGATGACCCACATTGCCTTGTTTACTTCAAATTCGAATATTTGAAACCCTTGGCCCTTTGTTCAAAGCTTCCTTTTTCTAGGTGCTTCTAGAACAGGTCAAGATGTTATGTAACTTTAGGACCATTGTCCAGTT
The DNA here is from genome assembly GCA_028829895.1 of Sinotaia quadrata. Taxonomy (NCBI): domain Eukaryota; kingdom Metazoa; phylum Mollusca; class Gastropoda; order Architaenioglossa; family Viviparidae; genus Sinotaia; species Sinotaia quadrata. The sequence continues at coordinate 88,668,301 of CM054181.1, forward strand.
CTCGAACCAACCACATGCTTTGCGAACAGTCACGTGATACGCAATATACCTTTCTATATATGTACCTACACGCTTCCGCTCCCTCACTTCGAGCACATTTTAGCTAATTCCATCAGCTACTCGGGTCGTAGAGGCAGCCGGCGCCATAGAGAATCAAGGTACCCTTCGACTTCTCTCAAAGGTATCATTTTATTTAATAGTATTTGCCTATGTATTGTTTAAGTATGTATTTGTGCTATGTATTATATGATTTCCATATACACTTGAGCATGGTTCAGAGAAATAGCTGAAAACCTATATGTTACGGAATATAAATTTATTGTAACCATTTTTCCATTTCTGTACTTTAATTTATATTGTTTTAATTCACTAAGAGCCAGAATGCTGCGCTCGATATGAATTCTTCATGTAATTCAATTATTGCGTGTAATTTAAATTGTAAATTGTGAAGCGCTCTGTCGGCTTGAATTACCCTTTGTATGAACATTAATTTAACGTTGTATCTATTTTATTGCTTCATACGTCATGACTGTTAAATGGAACACATGTGAGACGATTATATTTTTTCTAAATTTAATTGTAAGCGACGCGAGGTCGAAACTCTTTGTTCAGCGCATTTAACTGAGCCATGCCTAGGTAGGACCTGTTAGGTTGAGAATTATATCCAAACACGTTGCATCCACAGGTCGGCTCATGGTTCATGTTTCACCATGCCTCACCTGCACTAGCTTATTGGTATAAGCGTGTCGAAATCCACTCTGAGGGCCATGCTGCAAAAATTCCAGTTCCTAGCCACTAACAAAGGGACATCATTCCTTATGCACCACGTGTGTCGTTAAAGGGGGACTGAGGGAACGAACCGGCATGACTGAGTGTTGAGACCAAGGATACAAGAATAGAGCTAAGTGCAAGATCAAGTGTACAGATCTCAAAGGAACACTTTTCTGGCAATTTAGATTGACAAAAATCAGGCATAGGCGCGTAAAGACAGAGTGAAGACTATTCGCGTTGCATTCGATTTATTGTTAATTTGTTAAACTTTATTAAATCTTATTTTCTTTGTTAATACCTCTTAGTAGTTGATTTCTATGCACAATAGACCAATTAGATTAATTCTTAGATTTGAATGGGGGCGGATGAGCAGAAAGATTGATGACGAGTGCATATTAATTTAGAGGGATTTAACTGTTTTCAAATCTAGCTAAAAGTTCGCAGTTTATTAGTCTGTAAATTTGTCGTCTGAACTACAAGACGCACTTTTAATTAGTCAGATAATAAATTGAGCAACCAGTCTGCGTAGAATATGAGAGGAAGAATTAATTATATTTAAAGTCTTTTAAAAATTCTAAGCAGGGTCTTTAAATAAATACTGGAAACGTAACAGTGGAAACAGAAAGGTATTTAGGGCTGGGACAGAGAGGTATTTGGGGCTTGGACCAACCAGGTAGTGAAACATAACAAAAAGAAGAGATATTCTGTTGTATTTTGCTGTGAGTTAGTAAGCAATGAAGTAGAATGACCTGATCAGTTCTTTGTGCTCTAATAAATATTCCTTGTTCCAGAGTTCTGAGCCTTGTCAAGTTTCTTCAGAAGACAAATAAGGGCTTGACAGAAGAGGATGATGCTAATCAGGTGAAAAGAGAGAGAGTACCAGTGAATATACAAAAATTTCTGCAACTTCAGTTTTTTAGTAACCATTTTAGGACTAATGAGTCTGACTTCAGTCTCATCTGTGTGTGTGTGTGTGTGTGTGTGTGTGTGTGTGTGTGTGTGTGTGTGTGTGTGTGTGTGTTATAATATGTTTAAACTTATATCAATCAAAGAAAGCAAACAGTAAAAATAAATGTTAGGTCCAACTTTTTGAAAGACAAGAGGCATATTGCAGTCTACTTTCATTACATTTCAGGTGCGAGTGAATTCTGACCAGCAGTTAATGAGACAGGCCATGCATCAAAGTCTTCTATTACAAAAAAAATAAATAAATAAAGTCTACATAAATAAATGAAAGACGAATATGAGGTGGACGGTAAGAACGAAAGAACGATAGAAACGTTGAACAATACGATCAGTCTATTAATGGACGGAGAGAACTGCACCTTAGTGCCCGGTGGTGTCATCCGTCTCCTGATAAATCTGTGCGATGTCGCACAACCATAATTTGCTTAGTCTGTGCGGCTCTGAGGTCAATAAATGTTGTAAATTACTCTAGCCAATCACTGCCTAGTCTGTGCGGCTCTGAGGTCAATAAATGTTGTAAATTACTCTAGCCAATGACTCCAAGTTTGATTCTCGTTGAAATAAAATACAAAGATCGCATACTCAAGCTGCATACTCTAATGTCAATAACTTATATTTTTCAACAGTTATGTTGTATTTTTAATCGAGTTACTAAATGGCAACTATAAAACGTTTGTTCAGATTGCATATAATCTAAAAAGTCACACTCATAATGTTTTGTAATTCACTGTAGAACGCTTAATGGAATACACAGCAACTTGAACCAACAAAATGCCTAAAGCTCTGAAATAATATTTATAGATCAATAATAGAAGGAAAGTAGTCATAGTGCTAAATAAAATACAGAACCAACATGCTTAGATCTGAAGACAATATATGTTATCAATGGCAATAGTTAAGTTGCAAATTTAATCAAATTGCATAGCCTGTTTAGAATGAAATTCTTTAAAGTCTATAAATTATAGTATAATAGCTATACTAATAATAGTTATAATGCACTAGTAATAGTTATTTGCTGTAGAAATAAAATTCCAGAAAGGAATACAGTCAATGTTCTCAGGATCTGTAAATGGGCAATAGTTTTAAGTGTTTTGGAGAGAACCATGAAAAGGGGTCTAAAGTATATGTCAATTTCGTGAAAGTGTCTCATATTGCTGAATAAGATGCAATAAGGTAACTTAAACTTTATTAGTGGAAGACCCGCTTATATTTAGTGTGGCGGAGTAAATTTACATATCCCTATTTCTAGACTCAATTCTTATATATAGTTATATAAATTGTAAAATTGTCGAAGTAACCAGACCTTGGGCACTCCGTATGATGGTATTTTTGTAAGTGTCTGAGTTGGAGTAAACAACTCGAGTTGATAATATGCTAGAAATTGCTGATGCAATGCACACCAGTTCCAACTGGATTAGTAAGTTGTTGTTTTTTTATTATCCAATGGTTAAGATTTTATCCAATGGGCTGAGACGCAAAGTTTACATGCTGTAGAGAATTCTATTGTCTAATCACCTGGATTTGGAGTGGCAAGAAATCCGGTCATGAAAGGTGGCCGTTAGCTTAATGGTGAATTAACTGAAATATTTTGTGCATTTTTGCTATTGATATGTTATACTTGTGTTTTAGAGTTGTATTATGTGAGTAGACTATTATTTAAATTGTGAACTATGATGCTTATATATAGTATGCTAAACATTTGACATTGTTTCTAGAATAACTGTATATAAACTGATATGTTGTATTTATTATTCTGTGTGCGTGTACATCAGGCTAATAAATACTGTTGCAGGAAACTGTAACTTGAGACTTGAATGTAAGAAAGAATGGAGTTAAAGATGAATAAACTGGAAACTTAGTGTTTGTTCCCTGATTATATTTTACAGGGAAAAATCAGCCTTTCCTTGTTTTATCTGAATCTCCTGGTACTGATTATATATTAAAAAAACTGCTACTACTGTGGTAGACGCAAGAAATATCTGCCGCAGGTGTAAATGTAAGGAATACACTGCACTCCATTGATGTATGGTGGCAGATTAGGCTGACTACATTGAGCAATTTCTGGTACAAGGAAGATACTGGAAATTGCTACAATTATTCTGCTTGAGTGAGCTAATAGTACAGCAAAGCGTGCCAGGTTAGCCTAGAAAAAAATAGCAGCTAATCAGTGCTCTATGCTGTGAGAAGGGAAGCACGTGGAATTGAGAGTAATCACATAAACAATAAATTTGTGGCTTTGTTACAAAAAGTGCAAGAAAAGACCACTGCAACTTCGCCTATACAAGGTTACATAAAAACTATTATTGCTTATCTCTAATAACTCCATTTCTGTTCACTGATAAGAACTATCCTGTGATTTGTATTGACATAATGTGGTGAACTGGGTGTTAGGATATAAGACTGTATAAATACTGAAATTATTCAAACGTGCTTCGTGGAAATATGTCAAGTAATCTTTTCATTGTATTTGCTATATGTATATTTGATTGTTGATTTTTAAAATGTATTGTTCAATTTATTGACCTTCTTACACATATTGATAACGATATGTTGGAGAAGATAGTGGGTGGATGAGCGCTCACTAAATATAGATTAAAAGACGGATTTATCTTCTCCTTTAGAAAGAAGTTTTCCACCTATGGAAATACTGTGTGGTAATTAATGTTTTTCTTTAATACTGTGGAAGATAGAAAACGTTTACAGCACCCGAATATCCACCAAGTGAGAGAGACCAGTGTTGTCTTCTGGAGAATTATTAATAACATAAATTAAGATTCTAATTCGTTATGGATGATTAAATAATTATAATAATCATAACGATTAACTAGATGGCATTAGTATCACACCTATTAACAATTCAACTTAAAAAATTACAATACCTATGCAGGAATAAATTCAAACAAATGCAATACCTATGCAGGAATAAATTCAAACAAATGCAATACCTATGCAGGAATAAATTCAAACAAATGCAATACCTATGCAGGAATAAATTCAAACAAATGCAATACCTATGCAGGAATAAATTCAAACAAATGCAATACATATGCAGGAATAAACTAGAAAACCTATTAATTATTACGTTCAGAAAGTACAACACATAGAAGGCATAAACTAAACGCTTATTAATTATTCAATTCAGAAATAATGCAATACAGAGCAGATATAAACTAGAAAACTAATAATTATTCAGTTCGGGGTGGGGGGAGCAGGAGGAGGAAGCGACATACAAAGCTTTAAATACCAAAAACCATTCAGTGTTATAAAAAAAAATACACACTATAGGAATAAAGTAGAGATACACAAAGCTTTAACCACCATTCAGTGTTCAAAAAGACACATTATTACAGCAGAAATAAAGTCATACGCATCTTTAAACAAAATAAGACACAGTATACAATAAAAATAAAACTCGCATGTTCATATCAGCCGCATTAATATCGTGATGAAATTATTATCAATTAAATAATTATCATAGTAAAAGTGTGACATGAAACCTCTCTGAACTGTTCGTGGTACTGTCATCAGAGAAAAGAACAAAATTCAAAGTCTCGACAATTATTGTGGATACTAGGTGTAACTAGGCAACAGGTCAAAAATTATCCAGAAAAGTAGTCAAAAGCCTTAATACATCCCATCATACACTATTATGTGTAAAGAAACAAACAGATTTGGTCCGATTCCAGAGAAATGTAAACAAGAACTTTAACACATATATCCCAATATTAAGTGTAAGGAAACAACTCAATTGGGTCCGACTCCACAGAAATGTGAACAAGAACCTTAACAAACCCCCAAATGCAAGATTACGTATAACGAAACAAGTTCAGCAAGGACCTTAACACACCCCAACATACATTATGGTAAAGAACTAGTGGCTGGCTAACTCACCCCTACATACAATATTACGGGTAAAGAAAATTATGGATAGATCCGACTATTCGCCCACCCATGATAGAAAGCTGCAAAGATTACCTATTATCATATGTAGTGAATCATGACTGTACATAAGGATAGCCGTCTGATGTCAAGGAAGCGCACCATTTTATGTGGCGTTCATCTCTGCGTGAAGATCGGTGACGAGGCACGACAGACATGGGCAATAAATTATTCAGTTCACAACTCGCAACCAACAAATGCGCGTGTGATCACACACAAATATTCTCCTCTCTCTCTCTCTCTCTCTCTCTCTCTCTCTCTCTCTCTCTCTCTCTCTCTCTCTCTCTCTCTCTCTCTCTCTCTCTCTCTCTCTCACACACACTCACACATGTAAATACACATAAATATAAATAACTTTCAGAATTTAGCTATCAGAGCTTCCTTTCCATCACGCACTATAAAATTACAAATAAACATTTCATTACTCCAGCGAGCCTGACAGATCTCAAGACTGAAATGATTTCGCATATCCAGATTACATGAATGTGGGTGGAAAAAATCTTTGCTGTTTGCTTATTCAGTTTTTTTTTCTCGCAGCAAACGATTTCCTGTGTTGTGAAAATCTAAGAGTATGCAAAGATTAAACTGAATTATGACATCAGAGTGACTGGAACAGCTTATACATAAGTTTCATAAATTTTAACTGATTTTAAAGTGCAAATGTACATTACTTTCATATGCTGCTGAAATCTACTATTACTGCTTTGAATTTTACATTTATTTATTCAAGATAAAAAGTCAGTACAATGCAATCTGTCCCTCTTTATTTTATTTTATTTCCTCTTCATCTTGATAATTCTAACGATCTGAGAGCCCTTGAAGAAACAAAATTTATATTAATGATCCACCAAAAAGAGGTACTTAATGGATGGAGTGTAGGGGGCGCTTCCGGCTTCCGCCGCTTTCGCGTATACTTAATGAAAACATTACATGTATTTATATGAATGACGAGCCGGGGGGGGGGGGGAGGGAGGGGAGTGCAACGGAGTGATAACAGCGAAAAGTGGGATATGGGAGATAACTAAGTGTAAACAAAGCATATGGACAGGCGGGAGGGAGGTGGTGATGTATCAGTAGTCTACAAACGCCTATCACTAGTGTGTGTAGATATACTGTTTGACTCCATTTAATTTCTTAAAATATGAACTAACCATAATGAACAATAAACACACAACTGCGAACCGGACTCTTCAAAATACTGAAAGTGTAGTTATGAGATTATAAATGTTCTATCAGATACGATCCCTCCCCGCTTCTGAGGTGACGATACTGGCTCAAGAATATGGTAAGTGGAACCAAGTCCCCCTAGAACTATCCAGGGTCGAGAACGTCCTAAAGACCTCACAAATGCAAGAATGAAAGAAAGAAAGAAACAAACAAATAAATTTAAAACTGCAATATTATATTGTCTCTTTAGCTTTTTTTATAAAAAGTACATTTTAAAGAAATATATTTAAATTAAAGACCAAGAGATTAAGTCGATCGAGTGTTATATACGTTTATATGTAGAAGAGTTTGAAGAAGAAGGAATTACACTTCTTTACAAATGATTTAGAAAATTATTCCATATATGATGGTTGTTTCCCCTTATTTTTTTTTTCTTTCTTGTTTTATACAGAATACACACCAGTGGACATAATTTCCCATCGCTCGAAGCTTTTGTTTATTAAGCAATAAATCTTTCTCAAAAGCGCTTAATAACCGCATATGACAAAGAGAAATTGAGCACTACATAACTAAAATGGATCAATATATTTGACAGAAATATAGTAATTAACACTTCTTTATGCCAGCAACTCTTCTGATGAGATTAATAAAAGTAATATACACATTAGGATTTTTTTAAATCTTTGGGTTACAATGTATACTTCATATACGTCGAAGATTCAATGTCTTAGCGTATGTAACTACAACGTACAATTTCCGCAAGTTTCAAAATCATTTCAACGTACTCACAAAAATAACTTTTTCTTCGTATGAATATGAGAACATTTCGTGTACTCTAAGTGTAATCGCCTGTTTATTTGAGAGTACGAGTGTGTTGGTAAGTAATAAGATATCAAGACTGCTTATAATACCAATACTCTGCAAACTGCGGTCAATCGGTATGAGTACGAATGTATTGGTAAATAATAAGATGTCAAGACTGCTTATAATACCAATACTCTGCAAACTGCGGTCAATCGGTATGAGTACGAGTGTGTTGGTAAGTAATAAGATATCAAGACTGCTTATAATACCAATACTCTGCAAACTGCGGTCAATCGGTATGAGTACGAATGTATTGGTAAATAATAAGATGTCAAGACTGCTTATAATACCAATACTCTGCAAACTGCGGTCAATCGGTATGAGTACGAGTGTATTGGTAAGTAATAAGATGTCAAGACTGCTTATAATACCAATACGACAGAAATCGAGGCTTGAGTTTCGTCTCAAGAATTCACGAAGACTTTTTGTAAATTCCTTGAAGATTCTGGAGTACTCCTCGTGATTTGCTTTGATAGCGCACACGAAGTTCTGGAAGATTCTCCATGGTGTGCTTTGTGAGCGCACTGAAGATTCAGAAACAGTTGTGTAGTGTGCGTGGAAAGGGTATGTTGGACTGTGTGGCGGAGTAAATTTGCGTATTCCTATGTCTAAACTTAACTGTTATATAAATTGTTAAATGTTAATGTGATCCTACCTTGAGCACTGCTTATGACGATATTTTGTGGGCGCCAGAGTTGGAGTAAACAACTCAGTGGAGAATATGCTAGAAATTGCTATTGCAATCCAAACCAGTTCCAACTGGATTAGTAGATCTTCTGACTAATGCTCACATACAGGCTCATAAATTCATTCAATGAGGATGGACCGAAAGCTATTTTGTTGAAGAAAGTCTATATACTAATCACTTTGATTTTGTCAGAAATTCGAGTCGGTCACATAGGTGATCGTTAACTTATGGTAAGTTAACTGACTGATAAGAAAGAATGGACTTTAAAATATTTTGTACATACTTGCTATTGATCTATGATATGAATTTGGAGAATATTTATGTAAGTGAACCATTATTTCTATGTTCACTAATTTGATTACATTATACATTATACTTGATACATTATACTTGTGAATTTTGATCAATGATTTATTTCTTATGCTATCTGTATGTGTATTAGGCTAATGAATATTGTTACAGGTTTTTTAAGTCGAGAATGTTTGTATGAGAGAAAGGAGTTTAGCGATGAAATATGCCTGAAAATTAATTTTACTTTTGCAGATGGGAGCATGGCTTTTTTATTTTTGATGCTTTTGATCTACTTCAGACTGCAGTGACCACTGTACTCTACCAGATCATGTTGTGTGAATCCAGCGTTGTCATCAGCAAACATGTTGCTATAAGTTGATTCTTGTGAATTCCATTCAAGAGCCAATATGACAATCGAGAAATCGAGGATAGAGTTTGGTCTCCAGAATTCACAAAGACTTTTTGAACATTCCTCGTGGTGTGCTTGAGTAGCGCATACGAAACCCTTCTGGAACATTCTTCATGATGTGCTTTGATAGTGCATACGAAGTTCTGGATGATTCTCCACGAAGATTCTGGAACAGTTACGTAACGTGCCTAGAAGGGGTTCGTTCAACCATCACCTAATAAGAAAGAAACTTGTTGCAAACCGCGCGATTGTGAACACATGCTAACGACAGCTGCCAATATTGAAAATGTTAAGTACATTGATTATAATTATCTCTCTAAAACTCCACTCTCATTTCTATTATGAATGATATCTATGAATGAACTTGTGTGTGTGTGTGTGTGTGTGTGTGTGTGAGTGTGTGTGTGTGTGTGTGTGTGTGTGTGTGTGTGTGTGTGTGTGTGTGTGTGTGTGTGTGTGTGTGTGTGTGTGTGTGTGTGTGTGTTAATTTGACTGCTGATATCTACGCTAGGAAAAAGTGAATGAGTGTCTAACATTTAATCAAATGTTGTTGTGAAGCGATGTAAATGTCAATGCTCTTTTGATTATATTCATATGTTGTATATATTATTGTTGATTTAATAAACTTATTTTAAATGCTTCTTTATATATTAAAGCCTTATGTTGGAGTAATAGTAGGTGGGTGGGGCTCGTTAAATATAAATAAAGACAGATTTTTATTACTCCTTTAGTAAGAACACAGGCAGAGACATTATTTGACAGTAAAACATCTATCTTATTACACTGTAAGAGTAGAGTTTTACGACACCCTTATAATCCGCCAAGTGAAAGACATGTTGGTCTTGTGTGAGAATTATTAATAACTATAAATTTAAGATTCTCGATCACTTGTAATTAGTTATGTGTTATTAATTAATAAATAAAACTCATAACGAGTGAAGAGTGCCCAGAGATGTCACACTATCCAATCTAATCAAAACTGATCTACCTACTCTCTACATACCTGTCTATTCACTAATCTACCTATATATCTAGAGATGTTCTATATGGTGATGATGGTGATGATAATGATGCTGGCGGTGGTTCTGATGCAGTGGTGCAAAAAAGCTTGACTACAATGACTGTTTTATCAAAATCGCCACACTGTTCTAATGCGCATTTTGCACACCAAGAAAGACAACATTAATAAACGTGTGTTCGTGTGAACGTAACAGTCAAAGTGTTAATAAAGTCTCCGTATTTTTTACTTTTCGTTTTCTTTTTTTCTTTTTTCTTTTCTTTTATTTTTTTATTTTTTTAGGGGGGGGCCGAAGACTAGAAGGTTTGTCCACAGCCTTGAAGCACTAAGGCCGATCATCTTTGAGCACTGAGTCCAAGGGAGGCTGGCGACAATGAAATTAAATTCCAAATTGCAAACACCATGTGTGGGCAGCATGTTAAAGAACCTGCAATTTTCGAAAGAGAGAGTGGGTAAGAAGCAAACAAGTTTTCGTGGAATGGGTGTCTGTTGTTTATCCCCAGGTCAAATGCTGTTAACTCGCAATGAACAATGCCTTACATAGTGGAAAGTTTTTATTGTAAAGTGTAAAAAACAAAGTCTTCCATTCTCGCTTGTAGGTAGCAATTCAAATCCTACTAAAGACTCAAATAAAATTGTAGGTAGCAATTCAAATCCTACTAAAGACTCAAATAAAATTGTAGGTAGCAATTCAAATCCTACTAAAGACTCAAATAAAATTGTAGGTAGCAACTCAAATCCTACTAAAGACTCAAATGAAAGTCGAGACCGCTTCTGGACTTAATAAGCGGCAAGCATACAAGCAGTCAATTGCTTGGAGACAATAAATCCAGTATAATGTGTAATGCATCTTGCCAACAATAAATCTAGAATAGAGGTTGCTACATCTCGGAAATAATAAATCCAGGACAGAGAGTGCACTACATCTTGGAGACAATAAATCCAGCATAAAGTACGTGCCACATTTTGAAGACTGTGTGCTACATCTTGGAGACAATAAATCCAGTACAAAGCGTTTATTTTTCGTTAACTTCTTTCCTCACAGGAGCCGCAATAAACTTTTCATCTTTCTATGTTCTGGGTCTTGCTTTGCTCCTGTGAGGATTTCCTCTTCTCACTTTGTGGAACTCATTCTGCTTGGCATGTGTAGGTGGCTAGTTCAGTGTAATATTAGTGACATGTGTGATGTTGTTGTTCTTTATTAAGTCTCTGCCTAAATTATTTTTGAGAAAATTAGTTTAGAGTACAAAGTGTGCGCTGCATATTGGAGACAATAAATCCAGTACAGAATGTGTGCTACATATTGGAGACAATAAATCCAGTACAGAGTGTGTGCTACATATTGGAGACAATAAATCCAGTACAGAATGTGTGCTACATCTTGGAGACAATAAATCCAGTACAGAATGTGTGATACATCTTGGAGACAATAAATCCAGTACAGAATGTGTGCTACATATTGGAGACAATAAATCCAGTACAGAATGTGTGCTACATCTTGGAGACAATAAATCCAGTACAGAATGTGTGCTACATCTTGGAGACAATAAATCCAGTAGAGAGTGAGTGCTACATCTTGGAGACAATAAATCCAGTAGAGAGTGAGTGCTACATCTTGGAGACAATAAATCCAGTAGAGAGTGAGTGCTACATCTTGGAGACAATAAATCCAGTAGAGAGTGAGTGCTACATCTTGGAGACAATAAATCCAGTAGAGAGTGAGTGCTACATCTTGGAGACAATAAATCCAGTAGAGAGTGAGTGCTACATCTTGGAGACAATAAATCCAGTAGAGAGTGAGTGCTACATCTTGGAGACAATAAATCCAGTAGAGAGTGAGTGCTACATCTTGGAGACAATAAATCCAGTAGAGAGTGAGTGCTACATCTTGGAGACAATAAATCCAGTAGAGAGTGAGTGCTACATCTTGGAGACAATAAATTCAGTAGAGAGTGAGTGCTACATCTTGGAGACAATAAATTCAGTAGAGAGTGAGTGCTACATCTTGGAGACAATAAATTCAGTAGAGAGTGAGTGCTACATCTTGGAGACAATAAATTCAGTAGAGAGTGAGTGCTAAATTTTGGGAGGGAGTGGTGGAAGAATTCGAAAATTAGAACTGAGCTAGGAGTTCCGTGCGTGCGTGCGTGCGTGCGTGTTTGATAGCAAGAGAAAGTATAAAGCATAAAGTACAAAGTACAAAGATTATATTTTAAGAAGTAATAAAGAACTGTCCACATATAGCAGGTTGTAGAAGTAATTTAGAACTGTCTATAGGTAATAGGCAAAAGAATTTTTTTAAAAATAATTCTTCACACATAGCAAGGTATGGAAGTAATAAAGAACTGTCTACACACAACAGACTGTAGAAATAATATAGAATTCTCCACAACAAACAGGCTAAAGAAATAAATATAAAGAACTATCCACAAATAAGAGGCTAAAGATTAAAGAACTGTTTATATAGAACAGTATATGTATTTGGAAAATCGGTAGATCGAAAATCGCACTAACCAAAACACTTTTTTTCAACTCAAAGCCGAAGGATTTCAGTATAGTGTGTCCGGGAAAACTAAGACTGTGATTCAAAGCCATCTTGTGCAAAATGCGCCAAGTGCCACAAACTGGTCCGTCTGATTGAATTTTGCAGTTTCTCAGGTGGCAGTAGGATCCTCCAATAAAGACTAGGAAGAAACTGTTTTTAGCATTTTGTCCCAGCAGCCAACTAACAGCTATGTAAATGAAAGGAACGTGTTCGTGGAAATTTTTTTTTTTTAAAAAAAAAAAGATAATTCATGGTAATTTCGTGCAAAGTCGGCCAGACATCGAGTGAAGTGCCAGTGAATAATAGCGTTTTTACGATATCCATTAAGTTAGGGCTACAGGATACATCATTACAATGTCAAAAGCAGATTAATAACTCAAATATAACCACTCATCTATGCTTTCTTCATAAACTCGACTTTCGTTTTCCCGGATGGAGAGGGGAGCGATTAATAAGAAAGAAAAAAAGTAAATGTTACCGATGAGCTCTTAAGTCAGTCAACATCTCTGTATTTTCGATCAAAAAAAAAAAATCAGTGTAAAATTATGCTTCTAACTTTCAAACAGGACCTAAATTGCAAGTTAAGAAAGGTTCCAGAGCAACAAGAGGCATTACAGAAAAAAAAAGACAATACATTTCCTCTTTAGTCTTTAAGTCTTTTACAACGTTAACGATGAACTGTATTAATTAAAAATTATAACAATAACTTTCTAAACTACCTTCTCTAAGTTTCAGAGTTTGAACAACGCATTTCTATTCTAATTTTAGCAGTCACAACAGATTAGCCTTGAGATGCATGTGTGTATGCGTGTATATGTAAATGTGTGCATACGTATGAGTATATGTATCATTGAGTGGAAATATGTGTACATATATGAACGTTTGAACGAGTGTGTCTGCGAGAGTGTGTGAGCGTGTATGCTAGCATGTGTGAGTGAGTGTGTGTGCGTGCGTATTGAGTTGAAAATGCATTTTTGCGTGCGTATTTCAAAAAGCACGTAGGAAAAGGCGCACCATGATCTGTCAGCGTGAGATTAAATGGGGCTTCAAAACTACTGTACACACGCTCTGTCTTCGAATTAGTGTGAGTAGTTCCCTCTTTCCATCACTCAAGGCTGCAGACGAACTAGCGTACACACAAGCACGACAGGCAGTCTTGTGCAAAGAAGCGCCCACCTCAGGCAAGCGCTACAATAGTGTGGCCAAGCTGAGCTTGGAAAAAAGGAAAGCAGCCTCAGTTTCCATGTGAAAAGTGAGCATCCTACTCACGCAGTCGCCTCTACCACACCGTGCCAGTCGAATGAAGAAGGCCAACACTCACAGGTACAATAGCATAAGACCAGATAATGCAATGCCAAGACTGACTAAACTAAAGACAGATGATGGCAAAGACAAGCGCGCTACTTTACAAACCAATCAGTGTTCAAGTGCCAGAGATTTGTTTTTCTTTTCACTGAAGTTTTGCTGGCCACTTAAGAATCCGGTCTTTGGTATGCATGGTATGAATATCACAAGTAAGTGTCTTTTTATAATTTGTCGCCTTTCTTATTCTTTTATTAGTTGTTGAAGGATTTTTCTTGAATTAATTGCATTGTAAGCTGTAATGCAAAAATAATGAATGTAAACAAATGTGGCAGGTTATAATTATTACAGTCTCCTTACAACCTACGTGTGGGAAATTAAAATAACAAAGTTGTATGTCTGAAAGAGAAACGCAATATACATTTACAAATTAGAGGTTCAAAGACAAAGATGTAAGAAAGTTATATATTAGTAAATGTATTCTCTATTATATATTGGTTATTGAATTTTCTATTAAACATAGTAAATGTATTCTCTATTATATATGAGTTATTGAATTCTCTATTATAAATCGTAAATATTTCTTATTGTCTGTTAGGTAAGCGAATTCTCTATTAAGATCATCCTTGTACATATTTGTAAGAGTTTTCTTGATTATACATTTGTAAGAGTACTGTCTATTATATATTTGCAAGATTATAACAGTATTCTATGTATCTGAAATAGTATTTTATGTTATATATTTGCTAACTTATTCTTCTATATTTGTAAGAAAAATGTCCATCGCATAGGAATATCTCTATTGTATGTTTGTAAAAGTATTCAAAATTAAATACATGTAAGATTACTGATTATTATTCCGATGAAAGCAATTGTTAGGTCCAACTCAGCTGTGTGGGTGTAAAAACAGATATTCAACATGTGCACTCCATCTCAACGATCGATTGTTTTACTCAATTAACCCGTTTGAAGAAGCTCTGTCATCAAAACACATTAGGAAATCTTTTTCGCGCTATTAAGTAGTTTTACCAAAATAAACCGAAACAAAAGCGGTCAATTTAATGTGAAATTAAAATAACTGTATATAAAACTATCTTTGAACTTTCCTGTGCAAATAAATACACAAAAAAGCGGTCCAATTTAATGGTCCAAATTAAAATAACTGTATATAAAACTATCTTTGAACTTTCGTGTGCAAATAAATACACAAAAAAGCGGTCCAATTTAATGTGAAATTAAAATAACTGTATATAAAACTATCTTTGAACTTTCGTGTGAAAATAAATACACAAAAAAAGCGGTCCAATTTAATGTGAAATTAAAATAACTGTATATAAAACTCTCTTTGAACTTTCAAGTGCAAACACACAGCTGAACAAAGACCTATTGCGCTAGGCTGCAAGACTAGTAGGAGGAGGTATTTTATTTAATTAAAAAGTTATAATAACGTGATAATAAATAATAAAGTAACTCTACTTATTGTGACCTAGTTGGAAAACTTTTCAATAACATCTAATAATTTAAGTTTACATAAATATAGGTAAACTAAATACATATCTTTCAAAATGAGAATAACATTTTGTTAATTCATTTCTGTTTGTTTCATGAAGCTTTTAAAAAGTCAACTTATCTTAGAATCATATTCTAATTAAATTTAAGCAAACCTAAGTTTGAAATAATTTTCTTTAAAAACATCGCAAAGATACATTTTGATTTCAGAGAAAGAACAATACTTTTAGTTCTAGACATCACAGATTTTTTTTAATTTTTTAAATAGCACTTTATAATTATTAAGGATACGCATATTTATTTTTCTAGCACGCCTAGGTGTTCAAATATATCTTCCTAATTATGTTTTTTAATAGCATTCTAATATTATCCTGCTGTTTTAGGAGAGCAATGTATGCATGTTTAGATCTGTGTATGTGTGTTTGTGTGTGTGTTTGTGTGTGGGGGGGATGTTTATGTGTGGTGTGGGTGTGCGTGTGGGTGTGTGAATGCATAGGGAGTATGATTTTCTTCTGAAGTTTAACTGGATGTTTTGCAGACCAGAGAAAGTCACAAAATATATAAGTATTCAATAATTCTTTCTCACACATACACACAGAGATATGCGCGCCAGCGTATGTGCATGTGCCCACGCGTGTGTGTGTGTGCATGTTTGTGTGCGGTGTGAGTGTGCATGTGTGTGTGAATGCATAGGGAGTGTGATTTTCTCGTTTAGCTTTACTGGATGCTTTGCAGACCAGAGAAAGTCACAAAATATATAAGTATTCAATAATTCTTTCTCACACACACAAATGCGCGTGCGTGCGTGCGTGCGTGCGTGCGTGCGTGCGTGCGTGCGTGCGTGCGTGCGTGTGTGTGAAGCGCACAGCTGGGGAGCTTTCCTTCCTGAGTTGAAAACAACTTTGCAAACAAACAGCTGAGAGCAGGTCAAAGTAAATATAAATACATTTCAAACTTTTAAAACTAGAGTTGTTCCAACAGGTAGCAAGTAACTTGAGAATAATAACAAGATATATACAACGATACTGCAGCAGGAACATCAGGGAAAGAGGAAATTAGACCAAGAAATGCTACAAAAGGTAGACGTGAGAATTATTAGATATATTGCATATAATGTAGACGTTGAACAGGAAAAGAAATTAGACGTTATTCCTATGAACACTGCACATAATACAGAAAAATAATGAAACGCTATTCCTATGAGCAATTATGACGATAGACACGAGAAATAATAAAACGTTATTCCTATGACCAGTCCCGACGATAGACATGAGAAATAATAAAACGTTATTTTTCTTAGTGTCGATGGCAGACAATTAATAAGACGCCTTTCTATAAACAGCCCCGGTGGTAGACATGAAAAGTAATAAGATGTTAATTATGTGAACACCCCCGATGGTAGACATGGAAAGTAATAAGATGTTAATTATGTGAACCCGATCGAAGACATGAAAAGTAGTAAGATGTTAATTATGTGAACCCGATCAAAGACATGAAAAGTAGTAAGATGTTAATTATGTGAATCCGATGGTAGACATGAAAAGTAATAAGACATTATTCCAAAGTAACGTACGCGATAGGCACAAAATAAGATGCGTGAACATTTCGTAAACAGACGCTAGATGACGCGTTATGCGACGCTACTTTCACGAGTATGCCAGCAGTCATACCGGTCAGCAAGATATACTATTCTTAAGAGTATGCCAGCAGTCATACCGGTCAGCAAGATATACTATTCTTAAGAGTATGCCAGCAGTCATACCTGTTGGGGGGGGGGGATATACTATATCAGCAAGATATACTATTCTTAAGAGTGTGCCAGCAGTCATACCTGTCAGCAAGATATACTATTCTTAAGAGTATGCCAGCAGTCATACCGGTCAGCAAGATATACTATTCTTAAGAGTATGCCAGCAGTCATACCGGTCAGCAAGATATACTATTCTTAAGAGTATTTGAGAACATGCGTAGAATCTGTCAAAAAGAAATATTCTTACGAGTATTTAAGAAATTGTACAGAATTTGTCAGTAAAAAAAAAATTCTTATGAGTATTTCAGGAATTGTTTAGAATCTGTCAATTAAAAAAGTATTACTTACAATTATTTCAGCAGGTGTGAAAAACTTTCAGCAAGGTACGTTGTTCTCCCTAGTACTTCAGAATGTTTGTAGTCTAAAACGTTATTTTTACAAGCGTTTCAGAACGTGAGAAGTTATCAGCAAGGGAAGCTATTTTCAAAAGTACTTCACAGACTAACATTAAGAAACGTTTTTACCAGTATTTCAGGACGTGAGAAGAAATTATTAGCAAATGAAGCTATTCTCACAAGTATTTCAGAACACGCATGACAGTTTAATAAGACTGTGTTGTCTTCAGCACTGCAGTAACCAGCATTTACTGTACTAAAATAATCTTTCTAAGATCACAACAGAGGAGGTAGCTTTACGTTTTAGATTCTTTTCACAACATTAAAGTTGGAATTTACAGGTAATAAAAACACCTCTCTAAATACGCACAGACGCCATAGGGAAAAAAATCTTTCCTTAAATGTACAGACGCTAAAGGAAATACGACAAATTTTTCGCGAAGACATTAAAAGTTAAAAGACATTTACTAACAAGTTTAGTCAATGAAAATTAACAAGAGGCTTTTCATATTTTTTAACAAGCATTGACGCTAGAGCAGTAGTTCACACCTCGGGGTGCGAGAAGCTAGAAAAAGTATCAATTAATGTACAGTTGCGGCAAAGTCATTAATAAATTCTAAATATAATTAAATAAAATAACATTTTATATAAATAAAACGTGTATCTGGTGTCATTTATTTTTTTTTAATTCAAAACCATTATTAAATAAATAGCGTTCCCACTGCGACAGTGATGAAAGAGCAATTTTGGGTGGCATTTTGTCATCAGAGTGCGAGAATACATTTAGAGATTTTAAGGGGGATCGGAAGCAGAAGAAATAAAACTTTTCTTACAAGCATAAACACTAAGGTAAACAGACATTATATTATTTAAAAACACAGGCTAGAGGTAAAAATAAGCAAGCAGAGATAGCAGAGAAAATAAGACACTTGTTCTTACAATATATAATCAGACACTGGTTGTTTTAAAAGCACAGACACTAGAAGTAACAAGTCAATTTTTTTTTATAAGTACTAAGGCAATATATAATCAGACATTGGTTGTTTTAAAAGCACAGACACTTGAGGTAACAAAACAATTTTTGTTTAATAAGCACAGACACTAGAGGTAACAAGACAATTCTTTTTAAAAAACACAGGCGCAATATGTAATCAGTCACTGGTTGATTTAAAAGCACAGATACTAGAAGTAATCAGACGCTAATTCCAATTTATGGAGGTAGTTAAACTATGTAGAAGCAGAGAGACACTTTACTTACAAGCGCAGAATTTCATTGCAGTAATCAAACTAAAAGTGGGTGTAATATGACACATTTCTTAGCATACATAACAAATAATACCTATTCCCAAGCATGCAGCAATTAAGATTATTAGCAATAAGACATTTTTCTTACAAACATTTATGCTAAAAGTAATAAGACACTGTCCCGAGTTCTGTAATTAAAAGAAACGAGGTATTAAAGTACTATTCCTACGAACGCAGACGAGTGAGGTAAGGAGACACTATAAATGCGACCACAAAGGATAGAGGTAGTATAATTAATCTTACAAGCACAGATGCTAGTGGTGAGAACACAGTTTTTAAAACATAAATGCTCGACTATGAACATATGCGTCAGAGATAAAAACATACCCGTTTTACGAAAATAAATAGTACATGTATTACGATTATTCCTATAAGCAATGAAGTCAGAGGCAACAAACCACTTATAAGAGCATAATATTAGAGTAATATATCTATGCTTACGAGCTTGTCGCTGAGGTAAGAACACACCATCGGTACGAGCATAACTAGGCTGACGAGTCCTGACGCTAGAGGTAAGAATACACCATTTCTACGAGCATAACATTAGCGATAATGTGACTATGCTTACAAGCCCTATCGCTAGAGTTGAGAGCACACCATTTCTACGAGCATAACATTAGAGATAATGTGGTCACGCGCCGCTAGAGACCACACCATTTCTACGAGCATAACATTAATGTGGTCACGCGCCGCTAGAGACCACACCATTTCTACGAGCATAACATTAGAGATAATGTGGTCACGCGCCGCTAGAGACCACACCATTTCTACGAGCATAACATTAGAGATAATGTGGTCACGCGCCGCTAGAGACCACACCATTTCTACGAGCATAACGTTAGACATAATATGACTACCTTACAAACACTGACGCTTGTGATAAGAAAACACCTTTTACTAAGAAATTAAATGCCAGGTGCAAGAAGATTATTCCCATGAGAACTGACGTTAGAGATATGAAGTCGTTGTTTCTATGATCATCAAATTAATGTTAGATACGACTGACTTTTCCTTCAACCTAGACTGTAGAATTCAAAATTTTATTCCTACGAACCTATCACAAAAGGTAAAAGAAAATATTCAGATACCTTAGACTCTAGATCACTTAATCTATAAACACAGACAATATAGGTAATAAAGCATTAGTCCTACGAGTAAAGAATCTCGAGATACTCAAAAGCCATTTCTAAGACAATTCCAATAGGTAGTCTCTAAAGGTAAAGAATCTCGAAATACTCAAAAGCCATTTCTAAGACAATTCCAATAGGTAGTCTCTAAAGGTAAAGAATCTCGAGATACTCAAAAGCCATTTCTAAGAGAACTCCAAAAGGTAATCTCAAGAGGTAAAGGAAACACTATTCCGAGAAGTGGAAGTCGGCTGTGCTAAACGGGAAGCCAGAAACGGAAGTGGACGGAGCCTGCTTGTCTTGGAACAGTGCTGTCCGAACAAAAGCAATTACTTTGCCCTCCCAGCCATACAGCGAAAAAAAGACTGCGGCAAAACTAACTCTAGTTAACACTCCAGTTAGATTGTGTGAGCTGTGGCAGCCAAGCATCTTTTGCGCGCAGACAAATTGACTTACTAGGAAATAATATTCTCTAAGTAAAGCAACAGATCATCAAGTGTACTGTGCATTTTTCCTATGTCTAACAACATCATGGCTCTAATGCGTGCGGTAAACTCCATAATGTCACTAACCGATAACAACTATTTTAACAGTTATACCAGACCACATATAACAACTACAGCAAACAGTACTTGAGCAACAAGACTATACACTAAATGGTATTAAAAAGAAAATAAGCTTATTGTTAAAGATTGCATTAGTTACAAAGTTATTTGGATTTCGATAAATTACTGTTGTTTCTGTTGAAATTACACATTACAAAAACTCTCCTATATGTGTGTGCCTGTGTGGAAGGTGTAAACAGACTGAAAGACAGATTGGCAGCAAATGGAGACACAGAGGTTGTTCATAAACAATCTTAAATGTCAAGTTATTGTGCATTAAAAAGGGTTGATTAATTTTATCGATCCTATGCAATGACCAATTCCCGTGATTAATGTCAATGCAATGTTTGAAAGTAATTTGTCTTTGCAAGGTGTGCTGTCCTCAGCTTAAACCCACCTTCTCACGTGCAGATGCATAGTTAGAATTGCGGAAAGACGCGAGAAAAAATTACAACAAAATTAATGAAACGCTGTTTTTCACCAATTTCTTTAAAGACTACTACTGAAACATTTTGTAATTAATTTAATAACTTTTATTATATATAAGAATATAATATATTAAAACTTCTTGCTTACTGTCGTTGAAATAAAAGTCTCTGTGTGTAAAAAGACCGCAATGGGAGTGTTGACGATCTCCATTGCTGCTCTTATAGGCAACATCAGATAACACATTTAAAACTTAAGCGGGCTTCCGATTGTATATTTTAATGTGTTGAATGCTGATATCGGTAAATATTGCGTTCATTTTTACACGAAGTATTCCACAAAATCGTTTCAACATTTTTTAAAGATATGTAAATCAATACTTCTTTTTCGTTTTCATTTTCTAAAACTATGCGCAATCAATAAAATACAAGCAACGACTACGCTATTATGGAAATTCTTTCAAAATTCTTGAACCAGAGTACCATTCGATGGATAATGTGTTGTTCACGGATGAGCGAAAATTCAAGTACTTGACAACAAGGAAGCAAAAGTGGTATTAGTTCCACATGTTAGTCCCAATTCCACTTGATGCGCTTTCCTGATGCCAAGTTGTTCTTAAGTATGCTGTAAAGGTTCTCAACTAGTTAGATAGGTTGTCGAGATTTTAACAGCATCTTCAAGGTTGCAATAAGGCAGACAGGCAAACAGATCTATATACAACTAGATAAGCTCAATGTTGCAGAACTACATAGGCAGACAGACACATGAACGCAATACTGTAATGAGGCAGAAAGGCCTGTATAAAGAAAGAAAGATAAAGCCAACGTGGGAACCAGAAGGTTATTTGAACAATTTTACAAAGAACGCGTGGGGAAAGGTGGCCTATGTAAGCAAGCATTTTTAATACTTTGGAGAAAAGCAACTTATGGAAGTATGATTACAAGAAAACTTAAGAACAAGATCATCTCTACAAAATTAAATTGACAACTTGAGAAAGATTTATTATCTTATCATAATTTGTTTGTTTGGATTTTAAAGTACTTTTTAAAGAAATCTGTTTTTGTTTTCTTTTTGTTTGAACGAAACTTGAGAACTGCAGTCTTTAAAAGAGCCATTTGTTTAAAGAAAATTTGGAAAAGGAATCATTTCTATCTGAACATAATTTGCACTGGATACAGGCCTCTCCCTCTCTAAGAATTTATTTTTCACAGATCTCTCTCTCTCTCAGAATTTATTTTTCACAGAGCTACTCTCTCTCACTCTCTCTCTCTCTCTCTCTCTCTCTCTCTCTCTCTCTCTCTCTCTCTCTCTCTCTCTCTCTTTGTATGAATTTATATTTCACAGATCTTTCTCTCTGAATTTATTTTTCACAGATCTCTCTCTAAGAATTTATTTGTCACAGATCTCTCACTCTCTAAGAATGTATTTTTCACAAATATATCCCTCTCTGTCTCTAAGAATTTATTTTTCACAGATAAGTATGCAGCTATCGACAAAATACTGAAAATGGACAAAATGCCCGAATTTATTAATCAGTTGCAATGAACATACTGTTCATTCGGTATATCGTCTTTAAAGAAACAAAGTGATACTATTGACAGTATGAAACGGCAAAATAAATACAATCAATCCACTAGTATGTATATAATTCCTCAACATTGATTATATTAGCTACTAGTTGTCTTTAGAAACAATTAGTACATTAAAAATAATAAATTCCTCCCAAGGTATTATCTGCAGATACGGACATGAGGCAATTATGGATGTAAAAGCAGAGCAGTCTGTTGCTGACTCTGGAAAGTAATGCATGTTGTGTTCTTGATTTGACTGGATCTGGCCAGAGATGGCAATTTGCGAACCCAACATGGAGCGCGAAACTTGCAAAACAGCAAAACAGACAATCGTCAACATTATAACACAAAGTAGACAATAGTCTACAGTATAAGACAAAGCACATAATAATCAACATGATAAGACAAGGCAGACAATGTCAACATTATAAGAGGAAACACATAATAGTGAACATGATAAGACAAAGCAAACAATAGTCAACAAGGCAAGACCAAAACACACAATAGTCAACAGTATAAGTTAAGCAAACAACAGGCAATATTATAACACAGACAACAGTCAGCATTGTAAGACAAAGCAAACAATAGTTGTTAAATCTGTCCTTTTCTTGCAAACCAAGTACTAGTTTAAACTGGATGATTGGTAAAGATGTCATTGAAGAAAAACCCATAATCCCTGCGAATTGTTAAATCTGTCTTTTCCTTGCAAATTAAGTGCTAGTTTCAATGGAAGAGTGGGGGAAAAAAAGGTCGTTAAACGAAAAGCCTTTAATCCCAGTGTACTTTTCAAAACTTCAGCAGCATTCTGTGGCCACGTTCACTCTAGCTCAGTTTAGCAAGTGAAAAGAAAACATGGTTTATCACAACTAGTGTATACTCCTTTTCCTCTTCCCAAATCAACTAACTTCTTACGCACGCTCGTAAACACGAACACACACACGCACGCACTCACCATACTTCTTTTATTATTAGCGGAACGTCCCTGTGAACATTATTAACGATATCTGCAGTTCATAACTTTCTCCATGTTTGCACCATGTCACGGTAATCAGAACGAATTGCCGGTCCCCGTCAATGGGCGTAATGATAGGCTGCTGATAACTTTGTCCATACATAATTATCAAGTGGAGAAAGAGAAAAGTTGTGCGGACAGTTCGGATAACAGTGCATCCTGATATTAAATATTTTCAGTTAAATCAAACTTAGAAACTGCCGCAGGTGCACGGTACCGGTGCTATCACTATTCGCGATGCTAGTTATATTATTGAAAGCAAGGTGAAATGTCCGGAACATAACGTTTCTTTACAAGGAAGATTGCTTAGAACAGTTGTGCAGTGCTAATTTCACTGTTTTGCTTGTACGTCTTGCAAGTGGCATTGTCAAGTCTGCAATTAGTGCCGTGTAGCTCAGAGATAAACTTCCTGTCGCTGACAGATGTTCCGAACGCGATAAAGTCTTGGCGGGCCCATAGTTTAGAGTCAAAGGCGAATACTTGAGCATATGATACTGAAGTCGGTTTAAAAACAGTTGTCATTCTTATACCATCCTACCAACCCGCCATATCCGGCTCTTTTCACACTATAACATATTGTTGAGAATGTACGTACTAATGCATGAAAGAAAGATAATGAGTTTTCTTTCTTTTCATTCAAAAGAATTCATCTAATAACAAAGATCTATTCGTGTACTTTCTAAAATCATTCTTGGCTATATATGTAGGTTTCCTTCTTTCTGCAGGGAATACTAGTCAATGGATTGCAATCTTTGGGAAAGTAGCTCTTTAAAATCAAATGACATCATTAACTGCTTTCGACAAACTGGACAAGTGCCGGTTTCACATTAAGCTGTTCATTGCATAGATTTTTGTCAAGAACACTTTTCTTTTCTATTGATTTTCTCCTGAATAAAATGTCTTCAGAAAGCACAGGCTACCCTGAATGTCTTTTATTTTATATATAAAATGTATACCAATCACCAGCTATAGTTCGAGACTTTTGTGTGATAACTGTTTGTAAATTAAAAGGAGAAATATCTGAAAATCAGTATCGATTGCCCTTAATGGAGACACGTTCCCTTTTATACGAGAGAGGGTACTTAGTAGGCCACTAAGGCCTTTTATAAATTTTTCTTATTTTTTTTTGGGGGGGAAGGATCTTTATACGGTATCTTACAATAAACACTCATACACAAAAACATAGGGTATCAAACAAATGCCGCAATAGGAAAACATGCTTGCTCTTGCATTTTGGGTGGCACTCAGGAAATTGTCCGTGTCAGACTTTTGCTAGATTTTAGTACATAGAACCAGTAAGTGCGTGACATGAAATGTTCCATGCTGTCAATAACAGTTACAGTGTGACAAAAGCCCATGTCTGTGATTTGCAAATCGTACGTTGGTACGCTTTACTCGCCGTGACAAGGAGAGCGTCACCAAAGGATGTCTACATGTACACTGTTCACTGCAAAATCCCCTTAAGGCCAATCAAGACTAAACACGATCTAGCGGCGTTCTACCATGTAATCAGAGCCCCGGAGCAGAGGCTCACTCTCACTGAATGAAGACTTCTGACAATGACTTCCAACAGAACCAATTAATCTGTTCGTCGCTATCCGGACACTAACAGCTGACTCCCAAATTAAAACAATAAACAAAATTAAACAGACTTCTTTCTTTATCTGACTTCTGACTTTAGTTTTGCAATAGAGGCGTACAACTTACTGATCTCTATTTAAATGAAAGATTTATGCAAGACATATGTGACCAGGATATATTTATTAGCGCCTTATATTTTTACTCCTATCCGTATTGAGTGCTTTACAAACAGAAAATGGAGAAAAATAATGAACAGTGTACACAATAAAATAAACTTAATTTGCTAAGACAGACTCTAAACCATACAGTAATTTTTAAAAAACAGACTGATTACAGTATTGATATCTTCACTGGCATAACAAATTCATTTGATCATTATTACATCGTTTTCAGAACTCCATGCGTGTGTATGCTTATATGTGTCTGTGCATATGCAGATGGACGTCAGGGTGTTTGATTGTGTGTGTTTATTATACTCTCCTTCGAGTAGTACTCGAGAAAATTCTAGTATGTAATGACTATTTTTTTTAACTTTCTCTCCTTTCCTCTCTCTTTCTCCATCCACTTATATATCTATTTATTAATTTATATCTATATATGTATCTGTATCCATATTTTGTCTCTATATAATAGCTATTCGTCAAAGAGCTCGTCTTCCTAACTATATATCAATTTCTCTATCGATTCCTTTAACACTTTTTCTCTGACACATCAGTTCGAAATATTTCTTGTTATCCCTCAAAAAAAAATACCCTTGTAATCTTTGAAGAAGAAATACATTTTTTTGTTAAAATAATCATCAACATAAATTTTGCACGGCTGAGTTAACTGATAGACCTTAACTAGAGCAAGCAAGCATCAAAATTATACATACATACTGTGACACAAACGCCACCCTAGTTAATGGTTATGATTATATTATTATTACAAATCATCCATAACTAATTACAAGTGATGAGAATCTTAATTTACGTTATTAATAATTCTGCAGAAGATACCACTTATCTCTCTCACTTGGTGGATATGCAGGCGTTGTAAACGTTTTCTCTCTTCTAACAACATTAATGACAAAAATTTACCGTCACACAGTATTTCTGTAGGTGGAAAACTTCTTACCAAAGGTAAAGATAAATCCGTCTTTTAATTTATATTTAGAGAGCCCCATCCACCCACTATCTCTACATCATATGGTTATCAAAATGTATAAGAAAGTCAATAAATTTAACAATAAATTTATTAATCAACATCAACAACAAATATACAACATATGAATATAGTCAAAGAGCGTTGACAATTACATCACTTCAAAACAATGTTCGATTAATGCTAGATAATCATTCAATTCATCCTAGCATAGACATCAGAAGTCAAATGAACATATATATATATATAAAATAAAGTTCATAGGCATAATCCAACACAGAAATGGCACTGACGTGTGTTCACAATCACACAGGTTGCAACAAGTCATTTTCTTTTTTTTTTATTTAGGTGACTGTCCCATGTACCACTACTAGGCAATTTACACAACTGTTCCAGAATCTTTGATGCGCTCACAAAGCACACTTTAGAGATAGAGAAGTGTCTGGAACTTCACAAGCGCTACCAAAACGCATTACGCAGAGCATTCTAGAATCTTCGTGTGCAGTACTCAGTACACCTTAAGGACTGTCCAAACTTCGTGAATTCTGGAGACCAAACTAAAGCCTCAATTTTCACTGTATTGGTTCTCCAACAGAACTGACAGGAATCAACTTACAGCAACATGTTACTGATAAGTTCCACGATAACGTTGAATACATGTGATCCGGTAGAGCACAGTAGTCACTGCGATGTGAAGTAGATCAAAACATCAAGGATAAAAAAAAGGCACGTTCCTTTCATAAGCTAACGATCGCCATTATGACCGGACTTGAGATTAGACAAAATCAAAGTGATTAGAATATAGGACATTGTATGAATTTGTTATGTGCAAGTACGAGACTGTTAGTTAGAAAAACTACTCGTCCAGTTGGAACTGGTTTGGATTGCATCAGCAAATCTAGCATATTCTTTACCTTAGTTTTTACTCCAACTCTGACACTTAAAAATATCAGCATAAGCAGTGCCCAAGGTCGGGTCACCTTTAACAATCTATATAACAATTACATTTAGAAATAGGGATAGGCAAATTTACTCTGCCACACATATCTATATTAAGTTCTAAAGGAAGAAACTGCAAAGAAAGTTTAGGTGCATTAAAGCTTTTCGTTACCCAAAAACCTATTTTATTACTACAAGTTCTCACTATGTCAAAATATCAATGCATTCCATTTTGGCAAGGTCTGTGAACTAAATGTAAAAAAAAAAAAGCGAAGAGAATTTTCTTCTTTTTTTTTTAATATCAACAAAGAATAAACGTTCTCTCTTTTTAATTCACTAACACAAAATTTACTCAAAGCACTTAATAAATTACAACAGTTAAGAGCATGACATTTTTATTTTAGTAAAATTCCACTAAATAAATACATATATCCAAATGTCTTAATGTTAATTTTGAAGCAAATAAATTGATTATAATAAAATATAAATAATACCAGGAACTAATAAAGAAAAATATTCATAACTGACAAAGTAATATGAATGTTCTACACACATCAAAGAGTTGTGTGAGAGAAAATCATTAAAAGAAATTTGACCAGAATTTTTAAATATGGTATATGCCAGTTTTTATTTTGTTATGGGTTTTTTCTTTTCAATTCTTTATATTCAATGTGAGGAAACTTCATCCATCAAAAATGGCAATAACAGCACATTAGGATATTACATACATATTACAAAGTAATAGACTCTCTAAAATTGTATGAGGTATGCAAATATGCACACATATATACATACATACCTATATATCCTGTTATATGCATTTTATATGTACATCTGGAAACATCATACACACATAACACAATCACATCACATTATATTTCTATGTATAATAAAGAAAGATTACACATGTGCGAGTTTGGGAAACACACACACACACACATCCTATTATATGCACGCTTAGTAAACACATATACATACATGCATACAAATAACATCCTATAATAAGCCTGTACTAAACAACAACCCTTACTGCTACCAAATGTCATTTTATGAAGTTAATTATGTTACAGACTCAATGAACAGTTAACATATCAGTGCTTATTACTATTAAATGCTTTGATAATAGAAATGTCAGCCTTCAATTGGTTTCTAAAAATTGTTCTTATTAATTAAGAACTATAATTAATCATAATTACCCTTAATATATTAATTATCCAATCTCCTGTAGGAGAGCTAACCTTGATTAGAGTATATCCATCACCAAGTTCTAATTAGTATCCCTCTCAGATTTAATTAATCTTAGGATTTATTAATTAGCCTGTTCCATATGTACCACATTTATGACAGCTCTCATTGAAAGATTCTAATGCCGGTCTTAATTCTAAAGTTAAATTTATACACCTCCATCAAACTATAAAATCCAACATTGCTTTAATTAATGTGATGCTACAATAATAAATAAAAGTCAATGATTAAAAAAATATATGATCAGGAATAATCCTGTACCATTAACCAAAATTTAATTTGAAATATAACTTGCAGTACAATATACAAACTTATCATACACACTCAAACCTCTTTCATTGTCTACATCAACAAAGACAATAATGAAAAGTGTAAGAAAAATGATTTTATTTATTTTATTTTATTTTAGCATCAAAATACAGCTAGCTAAAAATTTCCTAAAACTCAAACAATATCTGTAAAAACAACATACCATTTACATAGCTAATAACATAATCACTTTAAAGAGAGTTTAAAGAAATTAATACAGTATCCACAACACAATTCCTAACAATGTCTCATATATTCATTCATAACTCATTATGTGCCTATTAAACAACTATTTTATCATTTAAAATAATTCCAAATATAGACAGTTCTGAACAAATATCAAATCAAGCTGATTCTCACTAATTTATAATTATACTTTGCCTGCCAAGTTAAACTGACAGAATGATCTCATATTTGTTCCTGTACTAGTTAGTCTAACATAAAATCTGCATTAAATACAAATAATACTGAAGCCAAAACACTTCTTTAAATACTTACTGGTATATACTTAACAATTTCATATTATAATAATAAAATTAAAACAATTTCATATTATAATAATAAAATTAAAATCACAACATGAGAGAAAAGAAGGAATTTCATTAGCAGTAAATTAAATTACTTTACAAAACTGTTTTCTTGCTTCCTGAAGTAGAACTTCAATTCCAGGTTCCCTCCCTTGAATCTATGTAGTCTAAACATGTTCCAGGAATGCACATGACTCTAGGAATGGCAGTGCATTCTAGATCACAACAATTACATTGGCTTGAATCTCTTCATCTTACTCAACACTCAGTGTTTGATGTCACATCTGATGTGCAACATCAACCAAAACCTGGTACCATACTGTCCTGATTGTCACTCATGTATAGGTTTCAGAGTGACTAAGTATAAAGAATAAAAATCATTGGGACCAATTCAAATCCAAGATTCACTTCCCAAAACTGGAATGAAGGCTAGACAAATAAAAGGATATTCATGGCATATTTATGCAAATATATCAGTACAGACATAAATCTTCAACAAAACAATTTTCTATTCCTTCCATCCATTCATTCTACCATCATGCTAATATGCTGATCAATACAAACATAGCAATGATGTCCTTACCATTACTATACCTTTCATTCACATTAGCTTTTAATTAAACATACTTCATTACATAGTTAATTATACCTAAAGAGAATAAAATTACAGTTCTATTTCATCACTAAAATAAACACAACAAGGGTATTTAAACATTCCACAATTTTCTTTTAACAGGAGTCTTATGAAAATCCAAATGTTTATGTCCACTAAAGGTGTCTGAGTGGATAATTTCTCCTGGCTACAGCCAAATAATTTACTTTGATGACATTTAATTCCATGCAGGCATGCTACTAGTTTCACTTCAACATAACCACTGGTCATTTTAGAAACTAACTGGTTTTAAATCTAATTTACTACAAAATCAAGTTCAATATATAGTGCACTTATAAGTGACTAAAACTGTGGGGGGTTTGTTGATTACTTAATCTAAACAATGTTCTTTTTATCCAATTCCATTTTACATTGTCCTCTGATCTATGCATCCATAATGGGAACCAACTCTTTCTGCCATAAATCGCCCCCGTCCTATCTACTAAGTTTCTGTTACCCACATCAAACTTAGATTCTAAGATTCATAATGATAATTATCATTCATGCAACTCACATACCTGTCATTTCTTTGGCCACACCTAAACATTTTACTCATTCATATGCTTATAGAACCAATACATTCACTCACCTTCATCATGAGGTGCCTCTATCACCCTAGTCTGCTAATTCTTGGGGAAATGGTGTCATCACCACTACCTAAGAAAGCAGTTATTTATTTCTAAAAACTCTGCCAACTATTTTTTACTCCCAGCATACCACATTAATATACAAATAATGTGTGTTATCTGTACTATTTATCAACAAATATAAGCATAAATGTATTAATAAATAGTAATGCTTTAAAAGAGTATTTTCTGGTTTATTTCTGTCATGCCTAATTGTTAATAAATTGAAATATTTTACACTGAGTTTAAATGCTAACCTAGTTAAGCATTTATTAATTGTCATCATTTAATTTTTGTCCCATTTTGACTGGCCCTTAGTGTTCTTCATTAGGTTAAAATTAGAATCTCACATTATGATAGGAATTGAACGTCACCAATATTGATTCTGGGGTCATCAAATTGAAAGTTGCCTAACAATGACTTATTCTGTGGAATTCTCTATAGAATTCCAATATGTCTACTTTTAGAGCTAAGAGTCACTTACTCAGTTTGCATTTCATTAACTTTTGGTGATACTATCTCCGCCAGAGGCAGAGTCTCAAGTGCCAAGTGAAAAATTACTCCCTACCCTTTATGAAGAGTGAACATTTTTAGTCACTATCATCAAACTGGTTCTATGCACTATATAATCAGTGTAAAGGGTGTGATTTCATTCAAGGCACTTTGTATGTGTTCTTTGAGTAAGTTTTTCTGTGACATTATTATTTCTAAAACTCTGCCAACTATTTTTTACTCCCAGCATACCACATTAATATATTGGCTTGGTTTTCAAAAGTGTGATTTATCTGTGCTTTATTCATGTTTAATTTTATGTTGATGTGCATTATTTTTGTGAGCACATTGAAGATTCTGGAACAACCCTGAAGGGGTATGTTGGAAATAAGAAAGAATAAAAATGAATGTGACTTGTTGCAAACTGCGTGATTGTGAACATGTGCTCATGACAGCTGTGGAGAGAGAGAGATGTCACAAATATGATAATAAAGCATTGAACTAGTTTACTCTTCATTTTAAAAATAATTAACCTGTTATATATCTTTGCCTCTAAACCTTTGAAAAACCTATGCTAACACCACCAATAAATGTCCCTAACTTCCATAAATATTATGTATGAAAAGATCTTCACTTACTAAAATAAACACCTACTATGTGAACCCAGACACTGTACCATGCCCCAACCACTCCACCTGAAAACAAGTTGCTAAGCCTGAAGCAATCACTCTTGTGGAGACCACGAAAATAGAAACGATGACAAAGAGCTGGCACTGGTCTAGAGTGCTAATAACACAATCGTGTAGCCTTGTGGCCTCAAAGGGAGATAAACGTGCAGCCACGTATTATTTGTCTTCATAGATCAGGAACTGGCCAAAATGCATCACGTAAATGGTAACAAGACGCAAATGTTCTACTGAAACTTTAACTGACTAGTCCTTGTTAATCACCTTATATGGTCAGTCATGGGGGGAGGTACAACGGGTGGTGGATCTGTTTTCAAAAACCAATTAGCATCCTACCAGGTAATGTTTTATGACATTTTCTTAAGCCTTTTAAATCTCAATAAATGTGATACATATATTTCTTTAACACTAAAATACGACACTGTGTAGGTAATGTGATGACTATTGTTGCAGTAGCCTGCATAAGATTAGCGATGTCCTATTTACAAAAAGATAAATGTACATTTTTAATAGAAATATTCTACTATATGTTTATGTACATAGGATTTGTGTGTGTGTGATTAAGTACAAATAGTGAATGATATATATTATATATGCGAGAGTGTGAATACTTGCACACATGCAAACTTATTATATTCGCAATAGTGAACAAATTATTGATTTCAGGCACAATTTTTTTCTGTTGAATATATTTAGCAACGAAGTGTTCACAGGGATATATTTATGTCATATGTCTAAGACTAAATGAAAAGGAATGCACGTCGATCACGAATCAACACTAAAACCAATACTTGTTCTCATCAAGTATACAAGAAAGTAAGAACAGTCAGTATGTACAATCAAAGTCACAATGGATGTTTTTATATAAACGATTATGATGACAGTATAAACTTTTGATGACAGTAATAAACCTTTGCAGCTGGTGTGAGTGATGAGGAACTAGATGAATTTTGAAGAATGGTGATCCATTTGAGAGAAATTCAATGTAATCTGCAAAGTATTCTTTCTCTTGTATCTCAAGTATATCAAACACAAATATATCTTGGTGTTTAAGTCCAAAACATTATTTCATTAGGTGATGTCATTTAAAGGTTTTGAAGTTATGAGCTTGTCCATCAGTAAGATCATTGAGTGTATGGTTGAAATTTAACATAACATTAAAATAACTATATTTCTACAAGTTACAAATTGAATTTACATGTGCTTTTATTATATTTATAATTTATTTCAACAGTTAATAGTTTTTAAAATAATAAACAAATAATCTGAATAATCTCTCTAGTAAAACAAAGCATACATGTTTATGAATCTGTTAGTAAACACTATAGATGCAACATCTAAACATT
The DNA here is from genome assembly GCA_028829895.1 of Sinotaia quadrata. Taxonomy (NCBI): domain Eukaryota; kingdom Metazoa; phylum Mollusca; class Gastropoda; order Architaenioglossa; family Viviparidae; genus Sinotaia; species Sinotaia quadrata. Next base: position 88,701,507 of record CM054181.1, read on the forward strand.
AAACATTGAACAAATAATCTGAATAATCTCTCTAGTAAAACAAAGCATAAATGCTTATGAATCTATCAGTAAACACTACAGATGCAACATCTAAGCATTAAACATTCAACAAAATGCATCACACACACACACACACACACACACACACAATGATCAAAAGAACTAGAGATCCACACAGTTCAGTTTCAATGAATCGTTAATTGGAAGATAGCTCTCTCATCTCTCCACCAGGGATGTTCTATGTTTAAATCACCTGACGAATATTTCAAATTTCGGATGTTTCAATTAGCATTTGATGTTTAAATCACCAGATGAGTATTTCAAACTCGGATGTTTCAATTAGCATTTGATGTTTAAATCACCAGACGAGTATTTCAAACTCGGATGTTTCAATTAGTATTTAATGCTAATCCATTAAAGTATTTTTTTGCTTCGATAATTTTATAATGTATACAACTCTTTCTAAATTGATGCAAAATAACTCAGATGGTCAACCATAACTAATCAGAGTTAGAAATAAGGATGGTTAACTAAAATGCATCGAACAGAGATATCTGTGTCTACCTGTTGTATTTGCTTCCTTTGATTTATTATTATTTAATGTCCTTTTCCTGTCTCTGTTTTTAAGTAAAATTAAGTTAAAACACCAATGAACACGTTATACTGTAATATTTACTTGTGAGAGTATAGGTGGTTTCTCTTCATAGATGGGTTTGGGACAGGCGGGCGGTTCGGACGGGTGGGTGGGCGGTTTGGACGGACGGGAAAGTGGGTGATTCGGACGGGCGGCAGTTTGGACGGATGGGTGGGTGATTCGGACGGACAGAGAAGATGGATGGATGGATGGATGGATGGGATGGGATGGATGGATGGATGGATGGATGGATGGATGGATGGAGAGAGAGATAGATAGATAGATAGATAGATAGATAGATAGATAGATAGATAGATAGATAGATAGATAGATAGATAGATAGATAGATAGATAGATAGATAGATAAACAATGTGAAATATCCGAAATAGTATCACTACTTGCAATCCAAAGTGCACTTGGTAAAGAATTCAACAATTATCTTTATGCCAGCACTATCAAAGAGACGCATTCTTTCTTCAATATTAAATTTGATTGATCCCTTCTAAAACATTCGCACAAGACCGGAATGCGTGCCTAAATTACTTTACCATTTCGTAAGCATTGATCACACTGAAGAATACTGCACGAGTTGACACTTATCACAACGAATGCCGATTGTATCGTTCGCCCAGCAGGTATAGTACGATCTAAGACTTCAGTCGACGTAACTAAACTCCCCTCTTTCTCCCATTAGATAAACGGCCCCAAGCTGAACCTTTTCTAGGGTCACCCGCCAAGTTTTTCATTTCGAGAGCTCTTCATCTGTAGTGCTCGTACTACTTTGCAAAATTCTTCACGTAACCAATCAGTCATTTAGCTGATGTTCAAAATTCTTCACGTAACCAATCAGTCATTTAGCTGATGTTCAAAATTCTTCACGTAACCAATCAGTCATTTAGCTGATGTTCAAAATCAGTATTGTTTATTGAACAAAAGAAACGTATTACAGTATATAAAACTCGCGTATTCACAAAACTAATCATAAGACAGCGCTAAGTTCTTTGTAATTCTAAATACTCTCTCTTTTCCTCTCTGAGTATTCAACCATAACATTATAACCACTACTACATTGCACTGTGTAAAATGAACAGAAGAACTACATAAGTATAACATAGAGCACATATACACAAACACACGCTCTATACCTCTACAGTGATTTGAATTTTCATGATGTAGTGTATGTGTGTATGTGTTTACAAAGAGAGGGAGAAAAGGAGAAAGCAAGTAGTACTTTTAACTGAACATGATATTCCGTTAACCTCCTTTTGCCAAGACCAATAAGCTTTTAACTCACATTAACTTGGCTCTTTACATCGAAAGTCCGCGAAATCAATGAACCCTAGGAGTGACTGTTCGGCAAAAACTAATCTATCAACTTCTACTTGGAGAGATTTATAGGAATAACACTTGGCCGCTTTATCAAAGTCCAGCAACAAGCACAACGGTGTACGTATAGCAATTAAGGACGTCAGAGATTCAATTTTTATAAATAAAAAATAATTTTATTATATTGCAGTAATAAACTTTTACTTCTGATTCACTGAAATATTTTATTACACCAAAGTTCAGAGAATTTCTTGCAAAAATATTAAGAGAAACGAAATCTGTAATCATAAAGTTATTAAATAAAAACATTATACGTTACATCAAAGAATCAAGTGCTTTGTTAAATAGAAATTATTGGGGGGGAGGGCAAGAGCCGACATTGCATAAAAAAAAAACGTTTTATTCACTCCAAACTGGTGCTGACTAGTATTGTACTGTTGAGTTAAATCTGATCTAAAGAAGACTAATTATTTTTCATATCAAGTGTTTTAGTAAAGAGCTCGGAAATATTAAAAATGCTAAAATGTTAGGGTGAATAAAGTATCTCCCTCTCTCTCTCCTTTTCCCACCCTCTCTCTTCCCTTCCCCTCCCCCTCTCTCTCCTTTTCCCTCCCTCTCTCTTCCCTTTCCCTCCTTCCCTCCCTTTCACTCACTCGCTCAGAATTATGGTGGGTAACGTATCTTTCTCTCTTTCCCTCTCTTTCTCGCTCTAAATTAAGGTAGGTAACGTATCTTTCTCTTTGCCTCTCTTTCTCGCTCTAAATTAAGGTAGGTAACGTATCTTTCTCTCTTTCCCTCTCTTTCTCGCTCTAAATTAAGGTAGGTAACGTATCTTTCTCTTTGCCTCTCTTTCTCGCTCTAAATTAAGGTAGGTAACGTATCTTTCTCTCTTTCCCTCTCTTTCTCGCTCTAAATTAAGGTAGGTAACGTATCTTTCTCTTTGCCTCTCTTTCTCGCTCTAAATTAAGGTAGGTAACGTATCTTTCTCTTTGCCTCTCTTTCTCGCTCTAAATTAAGGTAGGTAACGTATCTTTCTCTTTGCCTCTCTTTCTCGCTCTAAATTAAGGTAGGTAACGTATCTTTCTCTCTTTCCCTCTTTCTCGCTCTATATTAAGGTAGGTAACGTATCTTTCTCTCTTGCTCTGTCTCTCGCTCCTTTCTCCGTTTTCTTCTCCTTCTCTGTAGGAATGTACATTTTCAATAATACAAGCTTGCACTGTACACAGTTTTCGATACAGAATTCCGTGCTGACATGTGGCTTATGATCAATAAGAAGACAAAGCATACTACTGGCGCTTCTTGTTTACATGGCCAATATTTTCACTGTGACTTCCCAACATGTGCCACCTTTTGCACATCTTTACAACATCTTGCTGCTATCTCAACAAATATTTCGCCACCTCACGCACGGCACCTCGGATGGAAAAGGTTATCCTTAAAAAAGGACTCAGTTCCCAAAAGTCCTTCTCTGTATATCCTGCATGCTATATACTTCATCACTTGTACGAAAACGAGACGATCACATATCAGACCGCATTCTATTATCACCAATGCAAAATACTTAAAAGTAAGAAACAATACAGAATTTAATTTATTTTTTAAATGCAGTAGTGTTGCGAGACTCTTAGTGTTATGATCGAACTGTAGCGACAAAGAAACCCGAAAAATAATTTCTTACACTATTACTAAGTCCCTTTAGAAAGATACTTTTTTCCTACACCTTTCAATTCTTTATAATTACTTACATTCGACTTTTTCGTTTTATCAAAATTAATAGAAACATATTCAAGTTCTTACGTAGACATTGTTTTTAACTATTTCTTGTTATAATTAATTTTGCTTTTCCATCAGTCTTTTCTTTTTTAATTTATTATATTTTCAAGTATATGAAATATTCTAAAACAGCAATAATATCGTGAACTGGGAGATGGGGGAGGGGGGAACTAATCATAGCTCATGTCACCTGTGCTTTTCCGTCATTGGAAGTAACTGAAGCTCCAATCCCAAACAAATATTATAGTAATCTGATAACTCTCCTCTTGTTCTAACTTTTGTCGTCATTGGAAGATACTGAAGCCCCAGTCCCGGACAAATATTATAGTAATCTGATAACTCTCCTCTTGTTCCAAATGTTGTCGTCATTGGAAGTAACTTAAGCTCCAATCCCAAACAAATATTATAGTAATCTTATAACTCTCCTCTTGTTCTAGCTTCATGTCAACTGTGGTAAAAGAATGATTGTAGTATTAAAGATTAAACTAAACGTACTCTACATAACGTTCGTAACGCTGAGCCCTAGGTCAAAACTGGAAACAGCTATCACGCTCAGACCTAAACCAGAACTGTCAGTTAATCCTCGTCCCCAGACCGGAACTGATAAAAAGCTGTCAGTTCATTGATATATTACAAAAGGATTGAGTGCGGGGGTATGCCACAACAACATCCACTCTTTTGACCCCCATTTCTTCCTGTGGTGCCTACTTTGAACTTAAGTCTGGTCTAAGCAAGGAGAGAGGGTATAAAAAATATACAGCATGATGATAAATGCTGGACAAATGGACGCGATATTGTACATAAGATGACTAAATAATAATAATCTTTGACTAAGCACAATGGAAATAAGAAAAGAAGACAATTTTTTTCTAACTTTCAGTTTATGCATCTTCAGTCGCTTTATATTGATTCACATTTTCGATTATTAACATGCACGTTTGTTTTAGCAATCTGAATGCAGTATTTGCATGTGATTAGTTGAGATAATGGGATATGGGGAAGCCTGTAGTTGCGAGCGTCTGTCTTCCTACAGTATGAGCTTTGTCCTGCTGAAGACCTCATTCAAAATATGTTTACAAGTTGCTTTGCTAGAGTTCAAGAAAAAGAATGAGTTTTGTCCTGCTGAAGACCACATTCAAAATACGTTTACAAGGCGCCTTGCTATATTTCTGGAATAATAATGATAATAAGAACCAAGAATGAAGAATAAAACACCAGAAACAGAAAAAGATTCAATAACATACAGAGTAGGAAACCTTCCCGCTGTAGTTGTTCAGCGTGTAGTTGGTGCCGTAAGTTAAGATGCCGATCAAAAGATTTTTTAAGACCGTGAAGTGTTGAAAGACATCAGGGGAAAAGGTCACTGCCAAAAGTAATATCTAAATTAAACTTTTTTAAATTTTAAAATATATTAACTTCATAAACACTATTGTACCCCTATTACCTTGTTCTCTTGTACAACACTAGTGTACCCTTATTTCCTTGTTCTCTTGTACACACTTTTGTATCCATACTACCTTTGCTCTCTTGTACAACACAGTTGTATCCATACTACCTTTGCTCTCTTGTACAACACTGTTGTATCCATACTACCTTTGCTCTCTTGTACAACACAGTTGTATCCATACTACCTTGCTCTCTTGTACAACACTGTTTTATCCCTATTACCGTGCTCACTTGTACAACACTGTTGTACCCCTGTTACCTTGCTCTCTTCTCATCAACAGTGTTGTATGCATATTACCGGTCATCCAGCAACAATAATATTTATCCCCTATTACCTTGCTCTTTTGTACATCAACACTGTTTTATCCTAATTACAGGTCACTAAACACCAATATGTATCCCCTATTAGCTTGCTCTCTTTTACATCAATACTGTTGTATCCCTATTATCGGTCTTCCAGCACCAATAATATTTTAGCTTGCTCCCTTGTATCCCTATTACCCGCCATCCAGCAACAATAATATTTATCCCCTATTACCTTGCCCTTTTATATCAATACTGTTGTATCTCTATTAACGGTTATCCAGCACAAATACACTTTATCTCCTATTATCTTGCTCTCTTGAACACCAACGCTGTTGTATCCTTATTACTGGTCTTCCAGCACCAATATGTATTCCCTATTATCTTGCTCTCTTGAACACCAACGCTGTTGTATCCCTATTACTGGTCGATCAAGCACAAATACTGTTTACCCCATATTATCCACACTCTTCTAAGTCAGAATGTTATAGCCCCATTATAAGGTCCTCTGTACTACATCCCTACATTACTCTTTCCGTTGAACATGAATATAGTTTATTATTTTTATCTGACCTAGAGTATACATTGATGGTCCCTCTTTATATAAATAATTATGGTAAAGTAATCCTCAAAAGCATATTTTCCCCATTTACATTCAAATTACTAAGCATTTTACCTTAGGATGAAAACGATTCCGGTGCGGCCTAAAACAAAATCCGTTAGAGGGCGCTGAACTGAAAAAAAGGGCTAATTTTGTTGTTAAACTTGCGGGCAAGTGCAAATACATGTATAACTTTTCTGTACCCCCAAAGTTCATTCTAGGCGGGAGAGAAAATTACCACGCTAACATTTCTCATTAAATCAAATGCAAGCATAATGAATGCAGATGATTGGCTCGGCGCCTCGAATTCTGCTACCGAATTCAATCTTGGTGATCAGCAAAGCCCCGTTAATGTGCACCTGTAGCTCAAGGTATGCCAATTACTTCAAATTCCAGAACAATAGTACACTCAAACACAACACACACACACACACACACACACACACACACTGTTTGATTTTATCAACATGATATAGTGTAGAGATGCGTGATGATAGGGAAAAGCGCTTGACCGGAAGTTATACTGAAATCATCGACAGTAAGCTGAGGGTGGTGTGTAGTAGGAGCGATCGGATTTCTGTACTTTGAATAGTTCCTTGGTGGTGGCGGCGGCGATGGCGGTGTGGTAGAGGAGGAAGTGGTGATGGAATATAATGGCTTTTTCCACTGTCCCGAAGACAAAGCGCACACTACTGATTCATTTATTTCTTAAATAAATATCAGCGGGTAGTCAGGTATCCTTAAAACTGATGATTTTGTGCACATATGTGTCTATCAAAATCAGTATCTTTCTATGAGCAAATATAAAATGACGAGATTTCTATCAAAAGCATTATTTTTTTTAGTGTGCTAAACTAAAATTCGATAACGGAGGGAAATAAGAAAAACAAAATGCAACCCAGAACATGCTACTTAACGGAGGAAAATAAGAAAAGAGAAAAGCAACCCAGAATATGCTACTTAACGGAGGAAAATAAGAAAAGAGAAAAGCAACCCAGAACATGCTACTTAACGGAGGAAAATAAGAAAAGAGAAAAGCAACCCAGAACATGCTACTTAACGGAGGAAAATAAGAAAAGAGAAAAGCAACCCAGAACATGCTACTTAACGGAGGAAAATAAGAAAAGAGAAAAGCAACCCAGAACATGCTACTTAAAGGAGGAAAATAGGAAAAGAGAAAAGCAACCCAGAACATGCTACTTAACGGAGGAAAATAAGAAAAGAGAAAAGCAACCCAGAACATGCTACTTAAAGCATAACGACGATCGCAATTGAACGCGTCATCTTAAAAAGTCAAATCCTGCGGAATAATTTCCAAAACGCTCTCATAGCAGGTGGCACATTAAATGCACGCAAGATATGGTCCTGAGACCACAAAGATCGCAAGAGACACTAGCCATATGTTGTCTGCAAATACTAAGAGTACGGCTCAGAGTGGCCAAAAAACAAAGCTCTATTTGTGGTATAATAATGACTATTGGTACTCCTATAATGGTACACTTAAACAATTGAAGAATCCGTCTTTCACTCATTATTTATAGTAAACGTACATTAACTAAACTTGGTGACATGGATCGTAACTCCTGGTACACGTAAATTGACCAGACTTAGTTATGAGGCTCATCTTGGTTACTCGTGACTACTGGGACAGGTATATCGACCAGACTTAGTTATGAGGCTCATCTTGGTTACTCGTGACTACTGGGACAGGTATATCGACTAGATTTAGTTATGAGGCTCATCTTGGTTACTCGTGACTACTGGGACAGGTATATCGACCAGACTTAGTTATAAGGCTCATCTTGGTTACTCGTGACTACTGGGACAGGTATATCGACATTAGACGTAGTTTCAAGGTGAGTCTGGTCACTTATTTCTTCTGGTACATATAAATCGACTTTACTTAGATATAAAGCCTGTCTTTGGTTACTCTAGTCTTCTTCTACATGAATAACTAGGCTTAGATATAAAGCCCGTCTTTCGTTACTCATGACTTGTTCAACATGTACAACTTAGGCTTACATATAATACCGATGTGGTTACTCAAGACTTGTTCTACATGTATAACTGTAGGCTTAGATTAAAGCCCGACTTTGGTTATTCAAGACTTGTTCTACACGCATAACTTAGGCTTAGATTAAAGCCCGACTTTGGTTATTCAAGACTTGTTCTACACGTATAACTTAGGCTTAGATTGAAAGCCGTCTTTAGTTACTCTAATCTTTTTATGTTTAACTTAGTAGTCTAAAAAAGTAACATCCTGTAAGTATAGTATAGTAGTGTAAGAAAGCCACATCCGAATGTATAACTTAGTGGTCTAAGAAAGTCATTTCCTACATGTATAACTTAGTGGTGTAAGAAAGTAACAACCTGATGTATAACTTAGTGGTGTAAGCAAGTCATATCCTGCATGTATAACTTAATGGTGTAAGAAAGTCACATCGTACATATATAACTTAGTGATGTAAGAAAGACAACTTGCATGCATAACTTAGTGGCCTAAAAAAGTCATATCCTCCATGTATAACTTAGCGATGTAAGAAAGGTATCCTGAGGTATAACTTAGTGGTCTAAGAAAGTCATATCCTCCATATATAACTTAGTGGTGTAAAAAAGTCATATACCACACGCATAACTTAGTGGTGTAAGAAAGTCACATCCTGCATATATATCTTAATGCTGTAACAAAGCCACATCCTGCGGGAATAACTTAGTGGTGTAAGACACATCCTGTATGTATAACTTAGTGGTGTAACATCCTGCTGTGTAGCTTAGTGGTGTAAGAAAGTCACAGCTTGCATGTATAACTTAATGGTGTAAAAAAGTCACATCTTGAATGTATAACTTAATGGTGTAACACCATGCATGTATGTATATCTTAGTAGTGTAAGAAAGTCATATCCTGAATGTATAACTTAGTGGTGTAAGAAAGTCACATTCTTAATGTATACCTTAGTGGTGAAAGAAAGTCACATTCTTAATGTATAACTTAGTGGTGTAAGAAAGTCACATTCTTAATGTATAACTTAGTGGTGAAAGAAAGTCACATCCTGCAGGTGTAACTTAGTAGTGTAAGAAAGTCAAATCCTCAATGTTTAGCTTAGTGGTATAAGAAATAGTGGTGTAAGCAAGTCAAATCTTGCATATATATTTTAGTAGTGTAACAAAGTCATATCCTGTAGGATTAACTTAGCAATGTAAGAAAGTCATATCGGGCATGTATAATTAAATTGTGTAATATCCTATGTGTGTAGCTTAGTGGTGTAAGAAAGTCACATCCAGCTTGTATAAGTTACTGGTGTACAAACGGCAGATCTTGTTGTATAACTTAGTGGTGTAACATTCTGCATGTATAAATAGTGGACTAAGAAAGTCAAATCCTGCATGTATAACTTAGTTGTGTAAGAAAGTCACATCAATCATGTGTAACTTAGAGGTGTAAGAAAATCACATCCTGTATAACTTAGTGGTGTAAGAAAGTCACATCCTGCATGTATAACTTATTGGTGAAACATCCTGTGTGTGTAGCTTAGTGGTGTAAAAACGTCACATCTTGCATGTATAAGTTAATATAAGTTAATGGTGTACGAAAGTCATATCTTGCATGTATAACTTAGTGGTGTAACATCCTTGCTTGCTAATGTAGGGTTGGGGGGCGCTTTCGGCTTCCGCCGCTTTCGCGCTATAACATCCTGTGTGTGTAGCTTAGTGATGTAACATCCTTAGTGGTGTAAGAAAGTCACATCCTGCATATATAACTTATTAGTGCAAGAAAATGACATCCTGAATGTATAACTTAGTGGTGCAAGAAAGTCACATCCTGCATATATAACTTAGTGGTCTAAGAAAATCACATCCTGAATGTATAACTTAGTGGTGCAAGAAAGTCACATCCTTAATGTATAACATAGTGGTCTAAGAAAATCACATCCTGAATGTATAACTTAGTGGTGCAAGAAAGTCACATCCTGAATGTATAACATAGTGGTCTAAGAAAATCACATCCTGAATGTATAACTTAGTGGTGCAAGAAAGTCACATCCTGAATGTATACCTTAGTGGTCTAAGAAAATCACATTCACATCCAGCATATATAACTTAGAGGTTGTAAGCAAAGCAAATCCTGCATATATCTCTTAGTGGTGTAACAAAGTCACATCCTGCAGGTATCACTTAGTGGTATAAGAAAGTCACATCCTGCATGTATAACTAAGTTGTGTAATATCCTGTGTGTGTAGCTTAGTGTGTAAGAAAGACATATCTTACATGAATAAGTTACTGATGTACGAAAGTCACATCCTGCATGTATAACTTAGTGGTGTAACATCCTGCATGTATAACTTAGTGGTGTAATATCCTGCATGTGTAACTTAGTGGTGTAAGAAAGTCATATTCTGCAGGTATAACTTAGAGGTGTAAGAAAGTCACATAATACATATGTGTAACTTAAAGGTGTAAGTCACTAGTATAACTTAGTGGTGTAAGAAAGTCACATCCTGCATGTATAACTTAGTGGTGTAAGAAAGTCATATTCTGCAGGTATAACTTAGTGGTGTAAGAAATTCACATCAACCATGTGTAACTTAAAGGTGTAAGAAAGTTACATCTTGTATAACTTAGTGGTGTAAGAAAGTCACACCCTACATGTATACCTTAGTGGTGTAAGAAAGTGATATCCTACATGTGTAACTTAGTGGTGTAAGAAAGTCATATTCTACATGTATAACTTAGTGATGTAAGAAAGTCACATTCTATATGTATAACTTACAGGTGTAAAATCCTATATGTAAAACTTAGTGATGTAATAAAGTCACATCCAGCATGAAAGACGTTCATCGTTCTGAACACAAACCGAATTCATCTTCACACCTGTATCTCGTCTCATTCGTTATTGTTTAAATATGTTTCCTTCCAGTCTCTGATATTTATATTAACATTGAATAAAAGATACAACAAATGTGATATAAAATAAAAATTAAAAATTCAAATGTAATTCCGCACAAGCTCAAATGAAAGGTAAATGATATAAATGAATATAATTTTCTGTCTGGACGCACTACGTGTTTATGACCGAAATTAGCGATGTTACTTGACAATAGAAAAAAGTATTGTATTCTTTCGCGCTTAATGAAGTCTGCCAACGACACAAGTGTGAAACGGATACGAAGAGCCTAAATATAATTGAAAACTTACTAAAGGAACAACCTGCCAGTTCCAGATGTTACAAAACAGAAATTCCGTAACACAGATGTCAGGTGGCATGCAAAACTGAAAATTATTTTATGTGACTTCTCAATCACGCAGAACAATGAAGGAAAAAAATCATTTTTAGAAACTATTTTTTTATTTTTTACTTTTATTTGTCATTACTTTCGATTGATATTTGTTTACTAAGTGCAATATACAACACCACTATCGTTTAACAATTTGTTTTAATGAAAATATTGTCTTACAACAATAATATGAATTTAATACTTTAACGAGCTTCTGTAGTCTGTGGACATTTACCATAACTTCAAGAATGATGTCAGTTAGGTTTCAAAAATGGATGGAGTCTGATTGAATCAAATATCCCAATGATCGCAATTAAAATTCAAATATGTTTTTCCTTCACAAAAGCTCAGAAATTGTTGCATTTATATTTAATGAAAACATATATTAAGGTGTATCTATTCATTACAGGCCATCTTTACACTTTAAGAAAACAATCTTAAGGTAAAGCTGCATCACATATTCAATGTTTTATACGCTTAGGAAACACTGCTTAAAAGATATCCACACAAGGAACAAATAATATCGAGATGATGTAGACTCGTAAACATATATGTTACAGCTAATCTGAAACAATGTTTTAAAAGTTAATATTTCTTCTTATTCTCTTTCACGCACGTACGCGCGCCCACACACACACACACAATTAGAAACACAGTCACGTGTTCGCTCGCTCTCTCTCACACACACACAAAATATCTCATATACAGACACGAATTCTCTCACTCTCATACAAACACACACACATACACACACACACACACACACACACACACACACACACACATAAATACACACAAAGCACAAAATATCTCAAAAACAGATACATGGATCGATCTCTCTCTCTCACACACATACACACACACACAAACACACGTAAATTAGTCTTATTAAAATAAACGAGCGGAAGATCTTTGAAAAAATAGTGAAAACGATACTGTTGAGAGTTTTTTGCTGTTAGGAAAATGACAATTAGAGTAGGCAAATGTGCCCCATCACTTCGTATGGCACAATAAGCGTCATGATTATAATAATATCAGTAGGAATATAGTTTTTCTCTAAAATTAAAAATGATGATGATGGTGGTGGTGGTGGTGATGGTGATGACGATGACAATGGTGGTGGTGAAGACGACGACGATGGTGGTGGATGGTGGTGGTGATGATGGTGGTGGTGATTTGATGATGATGATGATGATGGTGGTGGTGGTGGTGGTGGTGGTGGTGGTGGTGGTGGTGGCGGTGATGATCTCAAAACAAATTATATCTTTTCGGGCCAATCATTTTTTTTTGTCTATTTTAAAATAATAATTTGTTTGTTCTCTCTGTGAGTTGTAGTAGAACTAACTAGGCTCCTTCGTATATCGGAAATAGAAAAGGAAATGTGATTGGAAAACACAACAACTCAAGCGAGCACAACAAACTAAATGACGCTCATGCATGCCCGCATTTCTTTTGCTGATATTCAAATAATTTCTTCCAACTAGCACCAATTGACGACGATTTGCCTGCAACGCCATTTCAATTTATTGCATGGCCCTAAAGATATCCGCAAAGACAGACGCCTATTGCTAGACCCCAAACACTTAGCACTCAGCATGGTACGCGTCATTATTGAGATCATAGTTACTGGCTTTTTCACAGACAATGCACTTCTGCAGACTTTGTGACGTAGATACTTAAGCGATGCCATGGCGATTTCTTCTAGTCAGATTAACCGTTTCTTTGCCAACGTTAGTCCAAAGGATCGGAAGATTACGGTCACGGTTTGCATGAAAAGCTGGGTAGTAGTTTTCATACTATATTTGTATCACTAGTAATGTATGAAGTTTTTACATACATGTTACACTTTAGGCACTAGTACCGTTTGCAAACAAGATAGTGTGTGTGTGTGTGCGTGTGTGTGTGTGTGTGTGTGTGTGTGTGTGTGTGTGTGTGTGTGTGTGTGTGTGTGTGTGTGTGTGTGTGTGTGTGTGTGTGTGTGTAAAACTTCAGCGGTACTAGTATGTTAGTAGGTACTTAGAAATTGTGTGCGTGGTTGTATATTACTTGTGAGGTATTAAGGTATTAGTATTGTGTACTAACAAGATAATGTTTCCGAGATACTAGCATTGTGTTAACAGATAGATAGATAGATAGATAGATAGATAGATAGATAGATAGATAGATAGATAGACAGATAGAAAGAGAGAGAGGTGCGAGTATTGTATGTAAACAAGACATTGTGTATGTGCATATTACGTGCAAATCGGGTAATCTATTTTGCACTCTTGGTAGTTTTTCATTGTACATTTTCTTGCGACCAGAGATAAACTTGAAAAGACCTTTAATGGACAATAAATGATTTTCTTTCTATTCTCCAAAAGAAATCTGACTTTACAATGAACCGGATTAAAGGAGAAATTGTGACTCCAACGATGTATACGGAGATGATAACTCACTCCATCTTTAACCCTATCGCCCACAGCGCAACCAACGACACGTCACCTTTAACAATGTCTATCAATAGTTTGGACGAAACTTGGACGCCACACCTCTTGTACTGGTACTACATTAACGGACTGATGGGCACAAGCATCGGCATCTTTGGTCTCCTGGGCAACACGGTCTCCATTTTGATCCTGACTCGCCGGTGCATGCGCAACTCAACCTCTGTCCTCCTGATCTTCATGGGCGTATTCGACAATCTGTTCCTCCTGCTGACTCTACTGTTGCAGACGTTCCCCCTCATCTTCAGTGTGCACAACATCTGCGCAAAGTACATTCCTGTTCGCCAGTTCCTCTTTAAGGTCAGTGCCATTTTAATGCCTTGATGGAGGGTTCACACTAGCGAAACCGTTGTGTGGCTGCGTGCACACTAGACTTTCATGCTGGATGCTTTGAGTATGTGTACATTAAATTTAAGCAATGGAGGCATCTGATTATGCTGAACTCTAATCTGAGAATTGCAACTAATCAAAAAGCATTTTAAGTGTAATGGCCTGACGACTTCATCACCCTTCAGTAAAGAAATACTATTATCAAAGAATATTGTAGCAGATGACATCACAATTTTTTACAGTACAATAATTATGCACTGTGTGCAGATTGGTGAACTCTTTCGTTTATTCACTTTCTTGTTTAAGTCGAACTGGGATTAAAGTGTTTTAGCCATTTACTGAAAAACATTAATATTATAATGTTTTAATTTAATACATTTCTGACCTGTTTTTAAGTCGAGCTGGGATTAAAGTGTTTTAGCCATTTACTGAAAAACATTAATATTATAATGTTTTAATTTAATACATTTCTGACCTGTTCTCCAAGTTCAAACACAAATTCAATGTATTCCGAAAAGCTGAAAATGACATTATTTAAATTCAAACTGTCAGTCCCAACGAATCGTTTTTAAAAAAAGTGTAGATATCGTTAAAAAGAAATGTAGATGTTTACAAAAATGTAGATGTCGTTAAAAAGAAATGTAGATGTTTACAAAAATGTAGATGTCGTTTAAAAAAATGTAGATTTCATTTTTAAAATGTAGATGCTATTTTAGTCAGAATAGAGCTCTGTTTACGGTTCCATATTCATGTGTCAACCGAATTATTAATGCCAAACTGTAATGGCACTGGAATTGATTATAACAGCTGTTTCCTGAGATGGTTATTCTAAAATCTAAACCGTTAAGCCTACTCCACATTAGCAGCTCTGCACGAACTTTAAGTTTAAATTAATCCGGTTGACTTTTGCCTTTGGGGGGAAAATGTAATCTGCTTAAAGTGAGTTTGCAATTTACCTCAAAATGTATCTATGACGGAAACGCCACCTAGTTAATAGTTATTATTAATATTATTATTTAATAACTGATTACATGTGATGATAATCTTAATTTATGTTATTAATATTTCTCCAGAAGACACCACTTGTCTCTCTCACTTGGCGGATATGCGGGCGCTGTAAACATTTTCTCTTCCACAACATTAAAGACAAACATTTACCGTCACACATTATTTCCGTAGGTGGAAAACTTCTTACCACAGGAGAAGATAAATCCGACTTTTAATCTATATTTTGCAAGCCCCCATCCATCTACTTTCTTCTCCAACATAAGGTTATCAATATGCATGAGAAGGTCAATAAATGTATTCAATCAACTGTCGAATATACAACATATGAATATAATCAAAAGAGTGTTGACATTTACATCACTTCACAACAATGTTCAATTAACACTGGACAATCATTCAATTTATCCTAGCATAGACATAAGCAGTCAATTAACCTAAATACATCATCAAGTTCAAGGATATCTTCATGGAAATGAGAGTAGACTTTCAGTGAAATAATTAAAGTCAGTTCACATAAACTGTTCAAAGATGGCAGCTGTCGCCAGCACATGTTTCACAGTCACACAGTTTGAAACAAGTCATGCCTTTCATATTTAGGTGAGGTCTAATGACTACATTCATAAATGAGGTAAATTATAAAGGTTCTTGTGTGTGTGTCTAACGATTACATTCAAAAATGGAATGAATTAAAAGAGTTAACTTAAGTATGTGTCTAATGACTTCATTCAAAAATGGAGTGAATTAAAAGAGTTAAGTGTGTGCCTGACGATTACATTCAAAAATGGGATATATAAGTTAATTTATATCGATGCCTGATGATTACATTCAAGTATATTACAAGAGTCCATTTGCAAATAAGCAGCTAATGACTGGGCAGTCTTGTGTTGCAGATGTTCCATTCAGTCATCCACATGGCGCACACGGGGACAATTTACATGACCATGCTCGTCACCATCGAGCGCGCCATGGTGGTGATGCGACCACTGCGGGCCAAGTACATCTGTACACGCCGTCGGGCAGTTCTGGTTTCTCTGGTCGTTGTCATCTGGAGCACAATCTACAATATTCCGCGCTGCATGGAGTATGACAAAGAAAGCGTACATGAAGAGGTAGGCTAAATGCCTCAATAGTATGACAAAGAAAGCATACATGAAGAGGTAGGCTAAATGCCTCAATAGTATGACAAAGAAAGCATACATGAAGAGGTAGCCTAAATGCCTCAATAGTATGACAAAGAAAGCGTACATGAAGAGGTAGGCTAAATGCCTCAATAGTACGACAAAGAAAGCGTACATGAAGAGGTAGGCTAAATGCCTCAATAGTACGACAAAGAAAGCGTACATGAAGAGGTAGGCTAATTGCCTCAATAGTATGGCGGTATGTTATTGAATGAGACTACTTCAATAGTTTTTACTGTGGCGGGGGTTAAAAATAAGTACTTTGGGGGGGGGGGGAGGGCACTTTGGATAAAGATATAAAGTTATAAAGATAA
Source organism: Sinotaia quadrata (assembly GCA_028829895.1). Classification (NCBI taxonomy): domain Eukaryota; kingdom Metazoa; phylum Mollusca; class Gastropoda; order Architaenioglossa; family Viviparidae; genus Sinotaia; species Sinotaia quadrata. The sequence continues at coordinate 88,718,180 of CM054181.1, forward strand.
CTGTTCACCCACTTTCATTTAGTTCTAACGTAGCGATGTGTGCACTGTCCATTCGCCTAGTGCCTTTCAGTTCGGTGTCTTTACAATGTATTCCGGTTCATGTATAACTATTAACTTCTGTGAAATTGAGCGAGTAATGTTTGTCTAATTTACTACTTCAGTAGTTCTCGGATTGGTTGTTAAATCGTTAAATTTTTTAATCTTGCCGTATGTAGTTAACTACTTCGACAACCTTTTGTTTGGTCGTAAAGTCAGTAGTTTCGTCTAATATATTACTATACTACTTCAGCAGTTCTCGGTCTGTCCGCTAAATCATAATTCTTTGGTCTTGCTTCAAAGGCCTTTCGTTTGGCTGTATGGTCGACTAATGTATTAAGGTAATTATTTCAGTAGTATCAATGCTGTCAGTAAATTTGTTTGTACATGTCAATGGCTTCTTTCTTTCTCTGGGCAGTATGTGGTATGCGAGAGAGTACATATGTTTACAAAAAGGTCGTTTTCGTATTCATCTCTCTTTATTTATCCATCTATTTCTTGCAATTTTCGGTACTGTTTACTAAGTGCTTGAATTGAAAACATTCAAAAGTGAATGTTCCGAGCCTGCTATTAAGTAAACATCAATAGCTAAATGAGTTTAGGAATTCTAAAGAATGTAATGCATTACTGCCTCAGGAAAAAATCTAGAATTGATTCCGTTAAGAGATACTGTAGAATGTGTGGTTCGTTGTTCTGACAAACCTAAAACTAGTAACATTCAGACATACCGCACAATAATAATTAATGCACGGGTTCGTTGTCCTAGAGAAAGTCTGAAATTAATTGCGGTTCGGTATATATGTGAGTTCGGTGCCCCAAGAAAGTCAAGTCAGGACTAATAATAGTTAGTCAACACGATAGATGGAATCGTTGCCTCGAGAAAGTCAGGACTAATAATAGTTAGTCAACACGACAGATGGAAGCGTTGCCTCGAGAAAGTCAGGACTAATAATAGTTAGTCAACACGATAGATGGAATCGTTGCCTCGAGAAAAATCTAAAATTAATTACCTTTAGCCGTAAATAGAATGTATTGAATCATTGGGAAAAAAATGTAGAACTAACTGCATTATGATATACTGAAAACTGCACGAGTTCAATGCCTGTAGTAGTAGTAATGTAGGGGGCGCTTTCGCGCTCAACGCATGTGCTTTTTGTTTAGGACTTTGTAGTCAAGCAGTTACTGATAATTTTGTGGTGCAGACAAATAAAAACGTAATTTAATTTTCTTTCATATTCGTAAAACGCTTTGCAGTTAAGCTGTTCATAATTTAATTCTGTTTTGCAAATAAATAAAACCTTAATTTAACGTTGCGTTAATTAATGTTTGTTTAACTCGTTGCAGTCAAGCTGTTTATGAATTAATTCTGTGCTGCAAAAACGTAATATAATGTTGCATTCGTTCGTTTCTGTTAAGCTCTTTGCTCACGACTGAATTCTCTGCTGCAGACAGATATTCTTTCCAATGTGACTGTGACCGAACGTGTGCTGGAAAAGACGGAATTCGCCAAGAGCAATTTCTTCAATATCTTTTACCTGGTCTACTTCAACTCCTTCTTTCACTTCATCTTGCCCTTCCTCGTCATCTGCACCCTCAACGCCATGATCGTGCTACGCCTGATCCAGCGCCGCCGCAACCTGCCGCGAAATCAACGCAGCAGCGTGCAAGTGGAGAGCGAAACTAAGCTAACCCTCATGATTCTCTCTCTTACCGCCATTTTTTGCGTCTGTCACGTGTTCGCCGCCATTGAGCTCATAATCGTGCAACTGGAAAAGAATGACTACACCCGGCCCGACCACTGCTCTGCGGAATGCGAAGGATTCAGTGCCTTCGCGGAGACCATGACTCTGGTCAACTCGGCAACAAACTTTCTCCTCTACAGCATTTTCGGCGAGAAGTTCCGTCGGGCGTGTCTCCGCTACCTGTGCCCTTTCGTGAAAACACAACAGACTGCAGTCCAGAGCCAAAGGACGTCACAGACCTTGACCAGTAGCTATCGCGGAGAAACATTCCAACTTCGTCAAAGTGATTCGCTCAAGAGTTAAAATCTCACGTTTTCTTCAAATCTGTTTCTATTATTGTTTATTAACTAACGCTCATAGTACTATTACTAACAATAACAGTAACGTCAAAATTACTACACTACACAGTCCTGATGCACATTATCATAATTATCAATTAATACAAGTCCAGTCAATAGGATGTTACAGCTATTCTTGCTACAGAAGTTACGTGCCGTGGTGTGAACTTACATTATGCGGCAATGAGGGCCGCACACCAGACTGCATACAAAGGTCGAGATTTTTTCATTATAGCTGTAATAAACCCATTCGTCAGGCTGCGCTGAAGGTGTTAGACGAAAATTAATCCAGTCATCTTCTGCACTTATAAAGTCTACAGAAATCAGGATTGAGAAATATCACTCACTTATAAAAGAGTATGTTATTTAATGTATCAATCGCTTGATACTGACTATTGTGACATTCCTTATCAGTTCACAAGGAACCTAAGCTGACCTAAGTTGTACTGGCATCTGTAATAGAGATTCTTATGCTATACTCCTGCAAAACGTGATTATACTCTTTGAATGTATTCTTTACACTTATTAAATTACAGGGAAGTAAAGATAAAATTGCCACATTGTGTGACAAATACTGAAACATCACTTGATCTTAATTTTGGTGTGAATCAAGTCAAAGGGACAGTACCATGACTGTGATCTGTTATGATCATTTGGTCAGAATTGTAAAAAGATGTCTGTGTGATTCAAAAGTAGCAAGGTATTATCAGACTAAGAATTAAGTACATACATATAGCCAGGTTGACCACAATCACTTCCAATCTGCATAACAATAAACTGTTCACTGTGTATGTAGGCTTTATAGTCACTGTGATAATGTACTGACAGTCAATATTATAATCAACAGTTTATAATCCACTGTTTATGTAAACATGGTGATAATACTTGTATTAAACAATGTATGTACCTATACTATTTATGGGCCTGGTGTTAATACTTTTCATAAACAGTGGAGACAACTATATTATATTAAAACATGGGTGATATTATTTATTGTAAACAGTGATGGCAGTTTTGTTCAAAAAAGAGTGATATTATTTATTGTATACGTTGGTGACATATGCTCTGTTCAGAAATGGGTGATATTATTTAATGTAAATGCTGATGACAGCTCTGTTCAGAAATGGGTGATATTATTTAATGTAAAAGCTGATGACAGCTATGTTCAGAAATGGGTGATATTATTTAATGTAAATGCTGGTGACAGCTATGTTCTACTTAGAGACAGGATGTCAATCCTGATCATAAACTGTGACTAAGTGTACAAGATAGTTGATTGATTGCATACATTGATAACTGTCCTAATCAGGTCTCAGAAACAGACTGATGATGCATAGTCTAGTTCTGGGCAAATCACAATTTCAGACATTAGTAACATGGTGTTAATGCATAATATCAGACTTCAGGTACATGGTGTTAATGTACACAGTATCAGCCAGAACTTAGGAACAGGGTGTAAATGACAGTCCAATAAAATATATACATTTTCAGAATGGTACTTATCCACTGTGCACAGTCAGCATGATATGTGGAACTAAAATGCATGTATATTCCAGATGTTCATTAATTGGAATAGAATAATAAACTTCATTGCCATGTTGCAGGAGTTACTGAAAGCAAAGCTGTCCAATTGTTTGATAAAATTGTCAAGGCAATTTTAAAACAGAAGTCCTCCTGCCACAATTCTCTGTGCTAATAACCTGTGAAATCAATGGACCTTGAAAGCAGACATTAAGCAGACACAATCAATCATTTGCACTAATTTCCTCCTATTTCTCCCTTAACAAATTTTCTCTTATTTCCCCCCTAACATTGCACTATGTTTTCACATGCATTAACAAGTGCTATTTGCTGAAGATAAATGCCTGTATTTAGTTATCATTTCTAGTTCTGATATGTTTACATGTAGCAACATTTTCTGTGCTCTGAAGATCAATGGTTTTGTTTTGTTTTTATTTTAATTTCATTATCATTCATTAAATGGTTATAAAAATAATGAATGACCTAAAGTCTGTTATATTTATTGATTAATTATTGTTTAAATATATCTGTTTTAGTCGAAAGATTACTTAATATTATTATATTATTATTTCTGTCCAAGGAGACCAATAAAGAAGAAAATTACTGCATTTTGTTCTTAGCAAAATATGATTGGAAAACTTCTGCACAAATGAGATTGCTCTTTGGTGAGGGAAATTAGAAAGAGGTTTCTTTTTCAGTCCTCTATAACTCTTTTGAATTTATTCTGCCTAGTATGACCCACATACTTACAGTAGTCCCTCAGCTTAGTCCCAGAGAGAACACTTTTATTTGCTAATGAAATAATAAAAATGGATTTCAATCCAAAGTCTGTTCTGATGCCAGATATTTTGTGTCAAATCTAAGAAAGAAATTAAACTGAAAGAAATGATGTATGAAAATATATATATGATGCAGACAATACATGCAGATGAACCTCACAATACTGTCAGAAAAAAATAGTTAGCAGCAATGACTATTAATCGCTATTATTTTCACAAGGGATAATATGTTTATTCATTCATGAAGATAAAACATTTACTACAGTTTCATTGATAGTTTGCTGTTGTATCTGCAATCTCTGAGTTCAGTGAATATTCACCTCTCATTGCTTCTTGTATAAATTTTTAAGCAAACAGTTATGATATATCTTCTTAGATATTTTATAGTTTAGAGTCAGAGACCAGCTATCAGGTACCACCTTCCACATATTCAAAAAACAACCATAAAAAACCTCTAAATTAAATCTGAAGTACTACCTTCCCACACATGCTAAAAATGACCATAAAATACACTAAACAGTAACTAAATCAGAACAACAATGAAGTACTACCATCCCACACATGCTAAAAAATGACCATAAAATACACTAAACAGTAACTAAATCAGAACAACAATGAAGTACTACCATCCCATATATGCTAAAAGTGACCATAAAATACACTAAACAGTAACTAAATCAGAACAACAATGAAGTACCAACTTCCCACACATGCTAAACCTGCTATAAAATACAATTACATTGTAAATAGAGCCAAGATCTAATGTATCACTATACACAAGGTGATAACTAGATCATACATTAAGTACTACAAGCAAGATAACTTAATCATCAATTAGTTCCACTAAACACAAACATACCATATATAAACTAGTGCAATGCACAAATTGGACTATCCATAAGGATACATTAGTGACTACCATACACAAACATGATATAATTAGACCATCCTTAGTGACCACTATATACACACATATTAAAACTGGACCATCCATTAGTGACCAATATACACAAACATTATAACTGGACTATGCATTAGTAATCATATATATATAATCATGATATAATGGACCATCCATAAGGTAAAACTATATACAAACATGATATAATTGGACCATCCATAAGGTTACGTTAGGGTAACACTATATACAAACAGGATATAGTTGGACCATCCATCAGGCAATACTACACACACACATATATTGATATAACTAGATCATCCATAAGGTAATACTGTATACAAACAATATAACTGGACCATCCATTAGTGACCAGCATATATAGAAACATAACTGGACCATCTATTAGTATTAGTGACCATTAAAATATACAAACATAATATGACAGAACCAGCTATAATGTACTACTTATAAACCAAGATAATATAAATTAATCATACACAGGATACCACCTTACACAAACACAACAATCCAAAAGGTACCGCAATACAAAACATGATATAAATGGACAGCTATAAGGTAACTCTTATGAACCAACATAATATAAATTAATCATACATAGAAAAAAAACATGATATAACTAGATCATCTGTAGAATACCACTATGCAAAAACATAACCAAACCATCCATAAGGAAACACTATATACAAACTGATGTAACTAGACCATCCATTAGGTAACACTATATACAAACATATGTAACTAGACCATCCAAAAGGTAACACTGTACATAAACATGATAGAACTAGAACATCCATAACATAATACTATACATAAACATTATGTAAGTAGACTATAAATAAGTTAACACTATACACAAACATGTCAACAGACCATCCATATGGTAACATTATAGGCAAACATAATAAAACTAGACCATATATAAAGTATTAAAAAATATGCACAAATGTAACTTTTTTTTTATCAACCATTAAGAACTAACGTATATCAACAATAGAACTAAGACTAACATTAAGAACTATTATAAAAACAACCCATCTTTCGATGGGATCAATTGCCGCATGTGTTATTTTAATTTTAGATTTGTTGGATTTAATTAAATCCCAATCATATTAACTTTCTCAAGTACTTACAGGGCAAATATTTCCTTCTAAACTACATTTTAGTAATGTTAAATTGTTACTATTCACAAGTTTTTCCCTGTTCGGATCAATCAATAATTTTAATTTGACATCACTCTCAAACCTTTGATAACTGACCATGGCTAAAATAGATTCAGGGAGATATAATATTCCATTGTTGAATGGAATTAGTGCACTAAACATATTTTGAAGCATCAAACTGACAAAAGAATGCAGGAGGTGGTTATTGCCTCTATTAGAAAGGGGTAAATCCTGTTGAACACTGATGTATTCAGAGTGGTACTCCTTGAGTTGCACTCAGAAATACACAGTTGAACAATGATGTTGTACAGTGTCTGCACATGTCAGCTTCTGAGTGAGCCAGTGTACATGTTGGCTTCAGATCCAGCAGAGGACTAGCACTTTATAAAGTAGAATATAACTAAGATCATCCATTAGGAGCTACTGTACATCAACAACAGAACTAAGATCATTCATTAAGAACTATTTATAAATAATACAATTAAGATAATCCATTAAGAATTATATATATAAATAATACAACTAAGATCAACCATTAAGAACTACTCTATATGAATAAAATAACTAGGATATTTCATTAAAGACCAAATGATCAGGAATCCACAAATCAAGGCTGATATATTTCTGAAAGCTAGATATTTCAAACATGTACTCATACATGAATGACAGCAATATCTGTGGATCAGGAAACATCAAGTCTATTTCTAAATGTAAAAAAAGATGTGGTGCTTTTCTTTGCTTCTTGTTTTGGAATAAGGATGTTTCACGAGATAATGGCATTGTGAGAAGCAATTTATTTCAAGGAGTAAAAAAAAAAGAGAGCATAATGCACCATTAGAGATAAAGAGAAACAATAAATAAAAAGTTATATAATGAGGGAGTAAATGAAAGATGAGGTGTTGATAAGATTGTAATTGCTGACAATGTTGATTATTTAACACATGAGGCATGAGAAAGAATGGGTTGGACAAAATCTGTCTGGATAGACATGTAAAGGTGTACTGAGCGAGCGAGCGAGCGAGCGAGTGAGTGAGTGAGTGAGTGAGTGAGTGAGTGAGTGAGTGAGTGAGTGAGTGAGTGGGTGGGTGGGTGGGTGGGTGGGTGGATGGGTGGATGGGCAAGCAAATGAGTGAGCAAGCAAATGGGCACGTGGGTGAGTGAGTGAGTGGGTTTGCAATGAAATATAACCTTTCTTTTAAGACAATCTTTTTAACAACAGACTTTCAACAAAAGTCTGTAAATTGTACAAACAAAAAGAAAAATGTATACAATCAATAGTATTTTTATAAACTTTTCACATCAAATGTATGCAACAACTTAAAAGTTCATAAATTGTTCCTCTGACAAGCTTAAATTGGTGTAAAACTTTTTTAAGCATTTCCATTAAACTCTTTGATCTCTTTAAAAGAACCTTGAACTAATTCAATCTTGTATGAATAACAAACAGTTAAGATCAAAATAGGCACAGAATGCCAACAGTAAAGTGCCAGAAAATGCAATTAATATTTTGGGCTAAAATTAGAGTCACTGAATTGAACAAAATTAAGAAAACCCCATTCTTGTGAAAATTAAGAATGAACAAATTCACCAAAGCAAACACACAAAGCTTTGCATCAGCTTGGTTTATGACAGAGAGATGCAAGAATCTGTACAATCATGAACATGGATACCTCACATCACATACCTATATACACTTAACAAATTCACTGAGTGATACACACAAAGCATTATATCACACAGTCGGGGAAGGAGAGATACATGAATCTATTCATCACACATACACTCTCACAAATTCACATGTCCTTTTAATTCAATTGAAAGTGTCACAGAATAAATGCAGCTGCTAACTAATGCTCTCACATCAACAAAAGCTGACAGAGTAGAACCACTTCTCTGTCAAAATATATTGCAGATAACTAAAGTGGAAAATCAGACTCCACAAGATATTCTACTTTCTAGTCAACCAAGTACTGGTCACAACTGCAGTCTGCACTTAATACGTACTAGTCAACCAAGTGTTGGTCATAACTGCAGTCTGCACTTAATATGTACTAGTCAACCAAGCAGTGGTCACAATTGCAGTCTCAACTTAGATTTATTCTAGTCAACCAAATATTGGTCACAGCTGCAATCTGCACTTAAATTTATTCTAGTCAACCATGCATTGGTCATATTGCAGACTGCACTCAAGTGGCCAATTAAGACTGAATAAGATTAAAGCTCATCATGTGATCCCTTCATAAAGTGTGGGGCAAGAGGGTGACTCATATTGTTCATTTGCTTTTCACAATGTATGTAATAGCAAACACTCATCAAGACCAGAACATTACTGACACTTGTTATAGTAATTGCCACTGTTGTTGAAACTGATTGCTTTCTTGTTGATAAAATATTGTAAACTCTATTTGTAAGTGTATTATTACTGCCACAACTTTTATTGCTTGTATATTATGATTTATTATAGTTTGTTTTTAAACTTTACAGAGCTGTAACCCCTACTGAATAGTGAAAAATTTCCTCCAAAATATTTGGAGGAAAATACAGAGTTTTACTATAGTCAACAAAAGTTCAGAAATCCACATACAGTTAAGAAAAATATTTGAATTGGAGTGTACCAATAATGTTACAATGCCAAATAAAGAATATACTATCACAAAATTTAAGTCAAATGAAGAAATTTAATAGGAACAAAATATGAATATTTCAGTGCTATTTAACACAAACTGTACAAAATCAAACACAGACAATTTTGTTGAGATATTTATCTTAGAGAGATGCTTCAGTGTCAGTCCTGAACTTCTTAAAATGAACAGATGTGAAACTGCTCTCAAAGCAGACACAAATGGCTGTTGGTTGACCTTAATCACCTGGATAACAGAGTTTAAGCAGACCTGCCAATCCTACTTCAGAGTTATATATTTTACCATTACAATATACACTATCAAATTTTAAGTCCAATGAAGAAATTCAGTGGAAAATTACAATAAATATTTGTGAACAGTTAAATGTTATTTACAATAATCAGGAACTTAAGCAACAGTAGCCAGCAGTTGCTTGAGACAGCCAAAATAGAAATTAGAATTTATAAAAACAATTATCTGGAGGTGGTTTAAAGAAAGTAAACCAGTTTGTATTAAAACTAATTCTAATTATAAAATGCCTAAACAAAATCTCTGTCTAAGGAAATTCATAGGTGGCTGCAGATCAAAGTCCACTTTATCAGGAAAATGTGATAATTTGACTTATTTTTGCCAAGTAAAGAGAGTGCAGGCAGTCTTCATTAGGTCAACCAATAAAACCCAAGGAAACAAGAAAGGGTAATTGAACAGCTGGATGATATGTATCAAATATAATTGATTCTCCTCAATATTATTAAATATGTAGTTTAAAACATGTAATAGTGTTGGAGAGAATCCTGTTCATTATCAATTATGTTGTTTTATTTCTTTTTTTAACTCTTTTAAAAATTAAATAAGATTTTATCAAATGATCTTTAATCTTCAGGATTTGCTGAAACGTCTTAGTTTTAATTTTAAATACAAAGGGAGATAATTTTATTTTGGTACAATTGTTTTCACTTATTCTTAAAATTACTAAAAATGGTTTTAAATTACAGATATATTTGATTTAAGAAAAATATTTATATATTATTTTACTTTATTTCTCTATTAGTTTATTATAAATATCAGCATCAATTGGAAGTATTATCTTGTAAAGCTATACATTTTAAAATATAGAAAAAATGTTAGGTCATTTTAAATAAACACAGACAAATTTAAATAGTTATCTCATTATCTCACTAATATATACAACAATTTTAAATTATTAAAATTAAATCAGGGTTTGGTCAAAATGAACTCATATCTTTACCACCCCATTCCCCCATTTTTTCTTTTTAAATATAGAAGTTATTAGTGGTTTACACCTAAAGAATTTAAAGGGAGACTACTCTTTATAAAGGGCATTATTCCCCTTACTATAATAAGATTATATGAAAATGAATTAATACTTAAGTATCTTCAAAATACTCATTTATTTTTTTATTTACAACTAACACAAGTAATTATCCCTTTTGTCAAATTTCAAGAGGTTCAAAAAATACTAAAATTTTTTCTCAAATCTCAAATAACACTTTTCAAAAGTAAAACATTTAGAGAGCCTGGTTCTTATTAGGTGACTGAAATCTCTTTGGAAATCAAGAATTTCGTTCACGCATCATGATAGTAGTGAAATTCACACCAAATTCATGAGGGATGGCATGTGTGTGTGTGTGTGTGTGTACATGCATGCGCACATGCTTGTGTGTGTGGTACTGTATGTGAGAATTAAATTCAGGAAAAGAAAAAGATTTTTTTTAAAAATTAACTGGTAATTGTCAAAGATCAGGTTTTAATTAAATTTGTAGGAATTCACTTATTTTAAAATAAATTAAATTAAGTGAATTCCTATAAACTTGTTAAAAATTATAGGCAATCATGAAAATTGCAGCCTAGAACAACAATCTATTGGCAACTAAATAATGAAAGCTATTTATACAATAAACATCTACCAAGTACACCAGAATTACAAACTATATTAAATTAATTACAAATTATACCAGAAACATGAACCCACCAATGGAGGGCAGTTGAGCCTGTGTGCCAAACTGGTGAGACTTTTCACCCCCCTTCCACCCTCCACCAACCCTCCCACCCTCCACCAAGGAATGCAATAATATGAGGCTGTGGGTCCCACTGGGCACCCCTGATCAGATAACGTCTGATGACGAAATGATCAACGCAAGCTACAGGAATGACATTAAACTGCTATCGATCCCCACACCACCCAACACCAGAAACTAGTGAATCACAGTTACTGAGCGATTAAACCATCCTTTATGTAATAGACTACTACTGTATTATAACAGAAAGAATCAATCATGTACAAATGAAAACAAAGAACATCAAAGCTAAAAAATATTGTACAAAAACTTACTTCTGTTTTCTGACTTGGGTGTTCCTGATTTGATGCTCCTGTATGTGACTTGTAGTGCCAAGATTTGACTTTTTGAACTGTGCTTTTTGTAACTTCTCCCCTGCAGAAATGCACTCTCTCACAGGTTCCATCTCCTCATCTGTTCCAATTGTGTCTGCAATGGTATTTGTCAATGTAAATACAACAATACAATAAATAAACAGTAATACAGAGATTATAATTAATTTTTAATTTATTTCTTAGCTTTAAAAACTGTCATTAGCAAAACTTAAATCTAACTGGTGAAAAGTGCCAAATACCTCCAAAAGTTGGAGTTGTAGTGGATGGCGAATGAACAAAATTTCCATGTGAATTCAGCTGAAATAGAAATAAACAAATGACTTTTAACCATCTACATTGTTGTTCAGTACTAAATGGTTAAAAGAAAATGCTTTAAACTTTCTTAGGTTTGAAAACAGTTACTGTCTATAACCAGCAAAAGAGTATATATTATTAAGAGAATAAAAAGAAATATCAGCTGACTGAGGCTTAATTCTCTACCAATTACAATAGTTAAATCTGCTGTAACAAAGTTAAATAATCAACTTTTTAAAATTAAATTTATGAATTACTTTCCTAGTAGAATGTCTCATCCATCATTAACATGAAGATACTTGAGTTCTTTGAAAACTCCAATTTAATACACTTAAAAATTCCAAACTATATTAATTGTAAATGTTCAATTTACAACTGAAATGCATAGTCCAGATTTGAGTTCTTTGAAAACTCCAATTTAATACACTTAAAAACTCAAAACTATATTAATTGTAAATGTTCAATTTACAACTGAAATGCATAGTCCAGATTTGAGTTCTTTGAAAACTCCAATTTAATACACTTAAAAATTCAAAACTATATTAATTGTAAATGTTCAAATTACAACCGAAATGCATAGTCCAGATTTGGTTTAACAAAAAACTGACATAAATATATATATAATTCTGTAGAGAATGATTTTATTAACTGTCTACTCCTTTCAGGGCATTTGATTGTGACTAAAGGGTGAGTCTACACCTATCTATTAATTTGTCTGATGAGCAAGTAATCAGGCAATTTGTGATTATGTTTGTGTCTAAGCAGCAGAGATGAGTAAAGTGAGTGTAATAATGAAATTAATGTCTATAGCTGCATTCTCCTATGTTTACACTGCAATGCCTATGTCATTTCTTTTAAGAACTTATTTTGTTTTATTATTATTGTTATTATATATAGGTATAAATGTGTGAGAATAAGTATAGGACATGATTTTCCCATTGAAATATATATGTAAGTATAAACCATCAAAATGCTGAAACTCAGGAGCACTTAGTTCAACATCTGTATAGCGCAACAAAGAGACTAAAAATGTGTGGATTGGCATCCCTTTGATGATGACTTGTCTGTCCACTGTATAGATAGACAGACAGATAAACAGACTGTGCGCATAGGTGTGCCTGCATATATGTATATGTGTGTATAAAGTGAGAGAGAAATTATGTCATTTACTTGTGTTCAAAGAAATATTTTAAATATAATAAGTTCAAAGTTCAAATCAAAGAAATGTTGAAAATTGACAGATTCAAAAATGCTTGGTAAGTGATATATTGCTTTAAAAGCATAACACCATCAATGACTTATCAGTGTCAGTCAGTGCTTATTGAAAGGCTGGCTAATCTGAGAGAATTCAGTTTTGTAATAAATCAGAAATGCATTTTGAATGAACTAATGAGGGTTAAACTTTAGTTTCAAGTATTAAAGGTATTTTTAATTTTAAAAAGAGAAAAAGTTTGGAATATTTACCTAGTTTGAAGTAAATTAAATTTCAAATTATCTATCTATATAATAAAATTGTTACATCTGTGGGTTTGTGCACTTAAGTAAAAAAGTACTGGACAGATTCTAATTTTATATAATTTTATTTGTATACTTAGTGCCTTAGAATCAAGAAAGGCTTATTAAGCTATCCCATAAGGAATCTCGTAGTAGCCCTAAAACTATGAAAATATTATATCACATAAGGGAGCACACCATACAAAGTAAAGCATATGCTCACATGCCATGGTTTATATATTGTTGTACCTCCATTCATAGTGGATGATTCATGTTTCACTCAGATTGCATTTCTCATTCTGGTTATTAGATTTTTTTTTCAAAGTTTATGGATACTATATTAAAATTCAGAAGAAAAAGCAACTTTATTTTCAAAAATGATCAGTTGAGGTTTTGTGAAGAAAACTGCTCTGTGATAAATTTTAGCAAATTTGTGCGTGTTTGTGAGTTTTTGTCTGTAAAGCAGTGGCAGTGGGATTACCTAATATTATGTGAACCCTAATTTATGAGGATCTAATTATGAAGAGTTGGATTCAAAATGTATTGCTCTTTCATTTACCTGGGTAAATTGTAGTCGTTTTATTTCTTTCTCAAGTTCTGCAAGGCGATCTTCTTGATCTAATGCAGGATTTCCAGGTTTGACCTATATGAAACAATAATAAATACACTGTTATTTGCAATATTAATTTTTTTGCAAACAACATTATTATACTTTATTCTATACAGCAGAGGGTGAAAACAGCAGTGGTTTATCACCAATCAAATAAGATGCTGTAAATCTTGATCAATCAGTTTGCACCAGAATCACAGAGTGAAAACAACACTTAGTCTCCACATCAATCAGAGAAGATTAATAGTAAACCCTTACTCAAACAAGCATGCCACCTAAATGATGTTGAAATTTAATTTATTTACTCTTTAACTATAATTAGAAACATAATAAAACTAACTTTAACTCTATATATCAATGGTCAACAAAAACATGCATCAAACAAACAAGGCTGTGCTGCTTCTAGATGATTGGAATCAGTAAAAAAAATAATAGCACTAGTGAATTGAGTACAGGCTGAGTACAGTGTAACTATAATTTAGAGAGAAAGAGAGGCCAGGTAACAGTTCACAAATATACAAGTTATATTTGTTAATAAATAATCATTTTAACACAGTTCATTTGCTCTCTCTTGTCAGATGTATGAATATTTTTATTCTTGTCTCCTCATAATTTGCATTGTATGACAAATACTTACAAAGCTATAAAATTACAAAATCTCTTCATTTATGCTTAAAAACAAAACTATTTTGAATCTAGCATAAAATGAAATGTTTGAAAAGGAATAGTTCACAAGTGTTAGCACAAAATTTATTGTGAAATTCCTGCATGTAAAAAAAAAAATAGCAATTCACACAGTACCATATGTAAAAGACGATGATTATTTGGTGTATTAAAGCAGAATTTCATTTTGCAAAATGCAAAGAATAGGTAAAGTCACTGGATAAAAACAAAGTATAGTCCATGAAGAGATAATAATACATAATAAAGAAACAATTAAAGTCATTTCACTTATTATCTATTGCTCTTAACATACAAAACTTTAAACGTATCATATATTTCATTTATTGTTCTTAAAATACAACAGACAGAAATTAAACTGATTTCTTTTAAATTACTCACAAAATTGTGAATGTTTTTCTAGACATTTTCTAAATTTACAAGTTTGTAAGCACTGACTGTAAATGGCTTAGACTAAAGTTAAGCAATGTGACATTGTAGTCATGATGTACAGCATTTCTCTAGCCAGTGTTAATAAGATTTCTGAACTGTCAACTCTTTACAAGCTAGACTTAATATACTTCAAAGAATGGTTTGGATTACTTTTCGTGTCCTCAATAATGTTTTATATCTCAGAGAAATAACATTTTGGATCAATTAAGAGAAATAACATTATAGATCAAGTTTATATGTCCTAAATGTTAACTGTAATATAATTCTTTGCATTGTTTTGCATTAACCAAAGTTTTAGATTACATGTTCTTTACATTGCTTTGCATAAGATTTCATGTGCTAGACTTCCCCGCTATTCATTACCTGATTATGTAGAGAAAGAAAACTTCATTTAATATGGGAGCTTTAAATAACCATGATCAAGATCCTAAAAGTAGTGCTGAAAAACAAATTAGAATAAACAAAAAGATTTGTTTCTGTCAATTTGACATGAATGGAAATGAGAAACCCTCATGACACTTATTATATAAGCTGACTAGAAAGATATCTATTGTTGACAAAGTCGAACTGGGAGGTCTCTAATCTTCAGGACAAAAGGATTCAAACTTGTGTGAGCACTTGCACAAGACGAAGGGATACATAATTTTGTGAGAACTTGCACAAGACAAAGGGTTATGCACTTTTGTAAGTAATTGCACAAGACAAAGTGTTACACACTTGAGTGAGCACCTGCACAAGACAAATGGTTATACACTTGAGTGAGCACCTGCACAAGACAAATGGTTACACACTTGTGTGAGCACTTGCAAAAGACAAAGGATTACACACTTGAGTGAGCACCTGCACAAGACAAAGTGTTACACACTCATTTAAGTACTTGCTCTTGTATTTAATTTTCTTGATTACCACAATTCTTGATGCATTCACCACCACCAATACATTATATGCATCACAGAAGAAAATGATTATAAACTTGACCCATTATACTTATTTTATTTAATATTAGTTGTATCTCACCCCACTGCAAAAACCTATCATGTTTGGATTTTTTCTTTTACACATACCTGACTTTGTCTTCCATCTGGCTGTCTTCTTTTACCTGGAGTAGCAGCCTTTGATCCAGGATTGCTGCCTGTATCAGTTGAAGAAACTGTAATACTGCTTTGGACAGTATCAAACCCTTTAAGGCGAAATTTTTCCAACATTTCATCTATTTTGGGAGTTTTTAACTGGACTTGTGGTGCATCCTTAATTTAATACAAAAATATATGTATTTATGAACTTTTATTAGGAAATGCAACAAGAAATTTAAAATTACTGGTACACTGCAAGAAAAACTAGATAGGTTTTCATAAAATCGGTTAATATGTCTGTCACAAACATGCCACTAAGTTAATGAAAATGATTATTATTAATTAATCTTTCATAACTAATTGCAAGTTTTGAGAATATTAATTTTATTATTAATGATCTTCTAAAAGACACCACTAACTACACAGCATAATGCAACCCTATAAAATACAACAGTTACTAGAAACTAAAATCTAATACCCAGAATGAAAAACTCAATCTGAATGAAATATGAATCATCCACTGTGCATGGAGGCCACAGCGATATACTAGCCATGTCTGCGTGCAAACACTTTACTTTTAATGGAAAATATTTGTAGTTTTAGGGCTAATGGTGAACTCCCTTATGGGATAGTGAGATGTTATATAGCCTATCTTGATTCTAGGACACAAAGGTATACAAGAGAATAAATCTGATCAAAATCTGTCCATTGCTGTTTCACTTAAGCCCACATAAACCCACAACCACAACAGTTGTATTATATGTTTAGATACAGAAATGTGTTGCTTAAAAGACTCTTATCTCTCCAGTTATATCTGATCAGGAAGAGTTATTGTGATTCAAATAAAAAATTACATTCAGGTCCTCCTATGAGTTATATGGCAATCACCTGAACCAACGATAACTATGATTTTTAAAAGTACAATCAAAACATTTCAACAATTAGCTGACTTTTAAAACTTTGTCAAAACATTTGAAAAATTTAATATACTTCTAAAACTTTTATTTGAAAAATTTTTATTTGAAATATTTGAAAAATTTTAATACTTGAACAAGTGATCTTTATAAATATAATCATATTCTTGATGTAGATTCCTCTTCACATGATCTTTAAAGATGGAATAGATTTTAAGACTTGCTGTACTAAAATTATGAATTGCTTGAGCAAACTTTATTGAGGAAAACTAATGATAAAATAACCATATTGCAAGTTGTAAGATGCTATATTTATAATATTGAATTAGTTACATTTTGCTTCTGAAACTATAAATGCTGAAGTAGTTAATTTAAACTAGTTCTAAATTAAATTAAAATTAAAATTAATATATTTGTGTTACCAGATGCTAAATGAAAGCAACTCACTGAACTTGTGCTGACATTGGCACTTCCCCTTGATAAAAGAAAATCCAAGTATGTTTCCAACTCTAAAAAAAAGAAAATCATAACTTGAGAGACAATTTAAAGTTAACCTCTACAGTGTTAAACCCATATACGTATATTTATTAATATGACAGACATATGGACAGAGAGCCAGACAGACAGATATGACTTATTCTCTGAGGAAGTGTACCATAAAGAGCCGGTCCATTTGAAATGCATTTTCTTAAAAATAAAGCATTGAAATATCATGTATTTATATTCTATATATTCAGAATTGAGTGAGAGATACATAAGATAGTTGTGTGAATACTTGCTTATTTATCATATAAATAGTTGTAAAACAAATTTGTTTGAATTGAAAAATGGCACCTTGTTTTGTTACATGGATACATATAGCCATTTTCTTTAATTTTCAATGATATAAATAATCCAATAAACTTACTGTATCAAGGTTTTCTTAGAAGCAATAATACATTAAAGCAATGTTCAATATTCCTTTTATCTGCTAACAGTCAATTTTGTATAGAAATAATATTTTATAAAGGCATATTTTTCACAATACTTAGTTTCTACATAAATCGGATCTAAATCTTTTATTCTTTTACCAAACATCAAAATGTTAGACAAAAATGCTATGTGCTTTTTAAATAGTTCATTTGCCAGTAGTATTCATACGCCATTTTTTTCAAACTTATACATTATATTTAGAAATATTCATGTTTAGGAAAATTAATTTGTTTCCTTTTTAACACTTTACAATGGAATTAATAAATTTGTAAATATAAAATAATGATGATAATATCGCAAACTACTTCTTACATTTACATTCTGGAAAGATAACTATCATGTCATTTTGTCTTGGTGTGATGAGTTTAAATACCAAATATAAAATATAACTTTCGTTTCCCATTCAGATCACATGGTTGCAAAGGAAAGGCAAGAAAATTTTTGGAATCATCGCCATTTCAAAACAGCTAAGATTTCTGATAATCTCGATATATTTTGATTAAATTGATTAACATCATAAATAGCTTACATATTTAGGTACATATCTAAGTGGTTTCTTTTGGATTTAAAGCTTCACGTGTGTATGTTTTAAACCTGAGCTAATAAGGGTAGAAAAACCTGTGAATTACATTCGAGAATATAAACAATGCGATTAGGCTTATTATATATTTTAAAACATTAAATTTAAACAGACCCTTTTTTTATTACTTAAACCTATCTTCGTGACATAATAACTTATCCTGTTTAGATGAAAAAAAATAGAGCTTCTTTTATGATGGCTGATAATTTTTTTAATATGGTTTCCATGTTGCGAAGTTAGAGTTTTATACCCTATTTTAAATTAAAAATGTATCTAGAGTAAGTTAATAATTTAGGTAAATAAAAGAATATATTCATTGTAATGAGATAATTATACTGCTTTTTTTCCCCTGGTAACATACATCTCAATCCTACTTTCTAAGTTTTTAGAAACATATACTTTTTGTGTATTTCAAACTCCTATAACATCAACATTTTTATACTTTTTATCTTTTCTTATGCTTTTATGTGAGCATTAGGCCCTATGTTGTAGAGTTTAACATGTAAAATAATTAAATTTAATCCACTTTATACTTTGCACTTCACATAACAAAATGGTACACTTCCCCAGAGAATGAGCCATTTATACATGTACATCAATTCCACTCCTCTTTCCTATTTACATACATACTAAATGAATATAGTCCTTGTATGTTGAAAAAAAATTAACACTGGTAGAATTTCACAATTGTCAATGTTGCTATGGGTGATTTAAGTCAGTATCAACCATCCCACAACTATCAAAAATAAAAACCTCATAAGAACCAAGACTTTCATATAGCATATTTTAGTTTTTCTGACAACATTTCAACAACACAACTATCCATTTGAATTAATTGTTAACATCCAAGCAACTACACAAGAAATGAACAAATACCTGGTACATCAGTTAACCGATCTGACATTACAATATGGGAACCATGGCGATCTACTCCATTAAGTGTTAACAAGTGTGAAAGGGTTGTCATTAGTTCTGCTTGATAACCTGATAAACATAGGACAAGAATAAGGAAGCTGTACATAAATAAATCTTTTACACAAAATGGCAGCTTTATTTTTTTTAAAATGTTACATAAAAGAGTATTTATTTTGACAACATTATAAATAAACACAAATAGTTTTTGTTTTAAATAAAATATTTAGAAAGATCAAATTATTTCTTTCTAAATGGTAATCAAACTTTCAAAAATAGTAATGACATTCTTTTGACAAAATCTGTCAAAAATGGGAAAGGTTTCTTCCATCTAAATGACTTCTTAGAAAACACATTTAAAAAATAATATTTTAATTTATTCCAAAATGTTTACATAGTACATTAAACAAGAATATAATTTTCACCAAAAAACTAAAGAAAAGCATATACCATTAAACACATTTTTCTTCAAATAGGTTATTTAGTACAATAGGTTATAGGTTATAAGTACAATCAAGCATAATAATGATTTTTTCACCGAAACACATAAAACACCAAGAACACTGAAGTGATTACCCTAAGTGACTACCTTATTTGCTTAAAACACAAAAGTGACCTTAAATTACTTTATTTTCTAAAAACAACATAAAGAGCACAAAGTCAGAATGAGTTGCAAATGAGAGACTCAAACAGCATGGAGCACATAGTATTATGGTATGGCAGAAACAGCTGAGGAACTGAATGTTATCAAAAATCAAACTTTTTAAATGTTATAAATCAAATACTTTTATATAAATAAACCTCAAAAGAACTTAACGGTTAACCGAGCAATTGTTCTACTGATAGGTGATTATTATCAATGGTGGTAAGATATATGATTGCACTACAGCACTTTATTGTCAATATCAGTCTTTCATGTCTTAAATTAGAATTTTTCATTACTAAGCACCTGATAAAATACAAAATACAATGGACACTCACATAATGTTAAGAATTCAAACAAACAAAAAGTAACATTATGTGAAATGCATTATACAAATTAAGGAATTATAATAAATAAATGTAATATAAATTGCAAAATAAATTTTGTTGATTAAATAATGAAGAGACATCTTTAAATTTTGCAGTTTTCAAAATTTGTTCTAGATTATGAAATATATGATGCTGTTAAACCATTCTCAGTCACAATCACACTTGTATTTACACTATTCTCATTTCTCTATAATTTCCTCTTTGGTCTGCATTGAAACTGTTCTTCTGTTTGTTTTCCTTTATTAATACTTGTTTCAGAAACAAGCTTTTGCTGTTCAAGACATTGTATGCTAAATTCAAATGAGAAATCGTAAAAGTTGTATTAAGATCTCCCACGCTATGTGAAAGAACAGAAAGAATGTTAAATCTTCCATGCTGTGATAAAAAGAAAGAATGTTCCAGTTGTAAATCAGGGAGTTAATATATCAAATCAAAATAAAAGTTACCAATTTCACGAATCAAGCTTGAACACAATTTAAAACAATTCAATGTGATACTTCTTCTCTTCTTGTAGAAAGCTTAAAATTACATCTTTGGGATCTTAAGATTTCTCAATCAGGATAGAATTTTTTTATTTCAATATCAAATAAAACACTATTCTGCTGTAAGCAGAAATGATCATAATGCAAAAATACAAATCATATACTATTTCTTGGACATCTAATTTTAATTTGTCAGAGCTACTACATCAAAATCAAAATTTTATTAACTAAAAGCAATGTCAGCATAAAAGAAAAATAATAAAAACATATTTAATTAAAGGCAGACATCTTTTTCTTTTTCTTTTCTTACCTTCTTGGTGACACAGGGGGTTGGAGGACCCATCTTGACTCAGAACCAGATGCCTTAGGCTGGTGCAGTGAGTCAGGCTACTCTGCAGATGGCTTAAACTGCGCAGCCTGTTACCATGCAACTCCAGGTGTGCCAATCTGTACTCGTTTCCACCAAGTGATCTCAGTCCTGACACATCCTCAATCTGGTTATAGCTCAAATTCAGCTTAACTAGTGATCTTTCGAAAATAATCCAAGCAATATAAATTTTACATTTTTAAGTTTCTAGAACAAGTAGAAATATGACTACTGTATTGTTGAACTAAACTAAAGGATTAGAAAAATCTATTCTAGAGTGGATCAAACATAGGTTTTGCATATCATTTTAAAGCAGTGATTCTCAAAACTATGCTCCCAGAGTACACTGCTGTTTTATGAGCTGGATCAAGATTTTCAATCACCTGAAATATTCCTAGTTCCAGTTACTCCGACAAAACAAAAATGAGAACCAGTGTTTACAAAAAAAAATTTAACAGACAAAATAGAATGTTTGTATGAAGCAATTTATAAATTCAAATCATTATACTAATGGAATTCACAATACGCAATTCTTTACTATATATATATATATATAAAAAATATTTTCCATCTTTCAAAGTGTTATATTATAAATGCAGAAATTCAGTAAAATACCTTAGTGAAGAAAGTCCCTCCACAACAGTAATCAAGTTACAAGAAAGATTTAATGTCTTTAGCGATACTAGACTATCCAAGCCACTGATCCGTGCAATCTGATTAGCTGACAAGTCTAAATGATGCAGGCTGAGCATTCGTTCCAGACCCTGAATACACTGGATGTAATTGCTGTGTAGATTTAGTGACTGAAGGTGTGGACCCAGAGGTACATCACTCATACTCTGAATCCCACAGTCCATAAGACTTAGTTCTGTAGAGTCCAAATTTATATTTTCTCCATTACCCAAGGCCATTGCTATGGTCCTCTACTTCAGATTATGCAGATTGTGGGCTGTACACAAAGAAAAAAACAAACTGGAGGGGGAGGAGAGTTAAATACGATAAGAATTAAAGTGGTAATTTTACACTGTTCACTTTTTTTGTGTCCCCCTTCATGTTAGAAATAAGTGAAATTGGTAAATAATGATGGTATCAGACTGAATGAAGATGCAGCATTATTTCTGATTAAAGAATACAAGAGTACAGAATCCAAAGTAAATCTTTGATTCATAGTAGAAGCATAGTATGAAGTTTTAGTTGCTAACAAAAATATCATGATCACCATTCACATTCTAGATATTTTCTCTCTCTCCCTTCCAAAATTTGCCTGGTCTTTATTTTATTTATTTTAAAACAGAAGGAATCTTGATCTTCTATTTATAATACTGTGGTGGTGGTGGTGGTGGTGGTGGTGGTAGTGATGACAGTGATGATGATGATGAACAGTCTTATCTGTAATAACACATTATTATATATTTCCATTTCATAATGTAATATTACTCAGACTCAACTAATATTAAAAATAATCTTAGCAGAAGTAACATCAGCTCTTATCACAAAGAACAAGAACTTTAGTGATGATGTTCAAGGCCTTTCTGAATTAGAACCACCATTGAGTAAAATGGACTATTCAATTTTACAAATTATTCTAAAACCTTCTGTTGTATACTTGTAAGCATTAACGCTCACATTTGCCGAATTAAATTTAAATTAAAACTTATAAGTTATTGTACAAAGAGAGTGATGTTGAATAATTTCAGCCAATACCATCTACATTTTTATAAATTTCTAGTTAAACTATGATTTGATTACTCATATCATAAATTTTTTTTTAAATGAGGCCTATGTATTCTGTCTCAAAAATGACAGGCTTTTTAAACGACTCAATTATACTTTAAATCAAAATATAGAATTGCATAACAAAATTATATTTATAAAAAATACAGTTTTAAATTATTAGAGATATTGCATGACACAAGATCAAATCCTACCAACAATACAGTTTCTAGTTCTTAAATATCCTAACATCAGTACATGACACAAGATCAAATGCCTAGAAATACAGAATGTATTAATTTTTAGACAGACTGCATGACTACATGCTTAAATGTTTTGACATTTTTTTTAAAGTTTATATTTCTTATAATAATAGTTACAGTCCTGTAAATATTAATCACTTTTAATAATCCCACAAGTATAGCTTCACAAAGGTCCTTATGTTCCATAATGTTTATTATTGCTGAATTGTACACTTACAAATGAACAGAAGAGTCAAAACCAAATATTGTAGTGATTAATGCGTGTTTATACTTGCCGCGGAAACTGTTAGTAGCAGTATCGTAAAACTTTATGATAAGTATGTAGAAAATTTGTCATAAACATAACTTTACCAAAGCTTTTATTTTATAATACTTACTTTATATATGTACTTTATAGACTAAATACGTATTTATTGTCGTGATCAATGTCGTGCAGAGATAACACGGAACTGTCAACTTATTTGTGTCTTTAATATTGTTGAATCTTGGGCTATTTTAATTTTAATTTACATTGTACGGGTGCTGATGTCAGTAAAATGAGGTAATGCAAATGATTATAAGTTACATACACATAGGAATATATGCACTTCATTTATTTTGAGGTTGTTCCAACATGTATAACACATATCTGTGTTCAGCACAATTTTACACACGTCAACACTAGTGTAAAGATAAATAGCAAGCGTATTTGAAGTAAACATTTTATTAACCGATCTTCGCATTAAATTTAACAAAGTACGATTTACTTCCTTGAATTGTGCGCTGCTGTGTATCGCTGGAAGTTACATATGTGAAATTGCATTCAACCATTTGATCGTTTAGGGCCTATATTTTTCAAGAAATTATATGTTTATTTGTTAGCTAGCCTTGCAAACATACACGAAAATTAGTAATAATAATCCACTTGTGGCTTAATTTGGCAACTTAAAGTCGCGCTTGCATACATGTAATAAATACTTTTATATTGTATTACTTTGGTTTAGCTTACAAGTTACATTTTACTGGATCGTCTGATGTCAGGTATGGCCTATGCTTTGATTTGTTTAATTTCCTAATTCGTTGTATAGGTCTAAATATAATTCAATGTACTATATATACAGTTTAGTTTTACAAATATTATTATTTAGTATTAACTATCAATGTATTATTCGTAGTACTTGTACAACTAATATTACTCTCTTAGAAGCTAATAATATACTGTGCATAATTAATAGTATGTTTACTAAACTGAGTTACTTTGGTTAGTAAAATGTTACTTCATGTACTGCCATTATTCTATCAGCTTTCAAACTCGTCTGGATAATACTTTTGTTTTTTATTCTAAATTCTTACAATTTCAATTTCAGCAGCAATAAATTAAAATCAGCAAAATACCAGCTGCAGGAATACTCCCAAATACTATAGAAAAATTTTACTGTTAGTATTATTAATATTATAATGTTTCCTTACTAAGAAAACTGTTCTTATTGTTATAAATATAATGTTTTTTTACTAATAAAATATACTATTATTATTAGTACTACTCTTATCCATTTTGTATCAATTACTTGTATTATGGATCAATTTGCTAATTTCAAGAATCATTACTTTCTTCTTTCATTTATTTATTTTTTTAATGTATAGTATTTTCAATATATATTTCTTAACGATTCAGAACCATGCTAATTTTAGAAAAATGGGAGTACATACTTTAAATAGATAGAGCAAAATTACTCAAAAATATGTCAGAATATTCTGTGTACATTATATACTTGTTCAGCAGTTGATAATACTGAAAATGCAGTTTAAAGCAACTGATAGTGTTGCTGATAATATAGCATTTATGCACTATATGCATAATACATGTATTTTTAATTAAAACATATAAACACCAGATTATTGTCATTAGCATGATGATATCATTTCCCCTTTTTGTAATCTAAGTTCTTATGTCACCTAATTATAAAGTTATCATTGATAATTTTTATCAGTGACATGAATAGAGAATCCTGTAGTTTGAAAAACAACTTGTACTGATTTATTTATTGAATTTCAGAATATTAAGCTTGAGTCTTAGCTGTAAAAGTATTCATGTCATATTTCTATTATTTTCTTGAAAATGAAATAATGTTTTATATGTTCTTGGCAATGGTTAAATTGTTCTAACTTTTAAGCTGCATAAACATAAGAAGAATTTTTCTTTGTTGTTTAATAATAAAGTTACTTCGATGCTTTTAAGTTCGCTATGTGTATAATTAATTATTTACATGGAGACATTAAAAGAGCCATTAAACTAACTACTGAAAAAACATATAAATTAACATGATTTTGTGTTATGTAATCCAATTTTATTTTTTTGTATGTTAGTGATACTGTGTTAATGCTAAACCTATTATTTTACTTCTTTGTTTCAGAAACTTCACCCTGTATTGGTTTACTGCTTGGTTACTTAACAGCATCAGCAGCATAATCTAAATTTTTAAATAGCCTGTTCAGCTGATATTTTTAGATTTATCAGATATTGTTTGAGGAGACAAAAGACAAATAATAAGACACCAGGTATAATGGGCAGGTTTCATAGATTTTTCACAAGAAATTTTATTCAATTGCCCAGTAGAAAACAGAACATTCACCAAAGACCTCCATCAGCTGTCACATGTGTACCACATTCAGAGAATTACAATCTACCCTGGAGGCATTGTTTCTCTTTACTGGATAGCACGGGTACAGCTATTGTCCGTACTCCTAAATGTCTGCTTGAAGTTGATTGCACAAACTTGCTTATGGGAGGCAGTCACCAGTATGAAGACTTTTCTTCTACTTGCTGGCTTGAAAACCATCTCCATCTCTTTGGCACACCTCCACAGACTTCTGATGATGATGATCACAGCTTGCAGGAATCTTCAACATCCACTTCTTCTGGAGACAGTGCTGATGGCTTTTCTGTTGATTCTGCTGAAAGTGTAGCTTTTAGTGATGTTGAGGGACTTATCCAGAATAGCAGCAGTATAATAAATCTTCAGAGATATTCTAATGGTGACCAGGATTTCTTTGTGGTTGAGCCACCACCCTATGCTAATGATCCACCCCCATCTTATGAAGAAGCAGTTTCTGGACCAAATTTCTTAGAAGATGATAATTCTGACTTTATGTGGTAAATTGAGGTATCTCTTACTTTTTTATAAATATTTTCCAATTATTTATTGTGTGGTGCAGTTTTATCTGCATTTTTTTAAATAAAACTTTATTTTTAAACTTTTATACTTAAATCATGTTTACACACACACACACACTATGCTGACTGCAGTAAAACTTAATAAAAAATATTGGGTTTACTGATGAAAAATTCTTTGTTTTACAATATTTTGCTGATAAGTTATAATGCTGTTTAGAAGTTTTATTGTAAAACTAAAAGCTTTCGACTTCTAAGACTAAGAGGCATTCTCTTAATTTTTTTTATAATTTTTATACAGAAATCATATTTATATAAACTTTTTTGTCTACTAAAGTACTACTAATAATTTAATTAGTCTGCAAGAACAGCTGCTTTTTTGCCATCTTAGAATTAATAGAAATAGTATTATATTATTATTATATTATAAGAAAAAATAAGTGTGTTTTTTCCGCACAAATTTATTTTCGTGCAGAATATGTTACTTTCTATTGTTAAAATTGTTTTTTAACAGAAAATTTGAGTTAATTGCTGAAATATTAACCAAGTTTTTAAATGTAATACTAAACAATGAAATACTCCTTTTTTTTATATTTTAAATCATTTCTAATGGAGATATGTATACACATATATTGATTTGCTTTTATTTTTAGCTGGAATGTGAGAACATTATTACTGCAATAGTATTTTTTTCTTTTTAATATTATTTTCCAAGAGAAAGAAAGTTTTCTTCTTTTTTTTTTTTGTATTATTCTATTTATACTATAGTATACTGTTATATTTTCTCATGCTATTGATATTTGCAATGTAAGTGTCATAAGCATGTATACTATATATGTTTGTTGTATTATTTACACTACAGTCATAAATAAAATATACACACTAAGAACAGACTAGTAAAAAGTATTTGCATGTCATAAGCTTTATATCAGTATTATGTTAAAAACAATTTAAATAGTCTGTACATGCAAATAATGTTTGTTGTTCTATTCTTACTTGTGTATATTTTTGTGAAGAGAAAAACAATATACAAATGTCTACTCCTCATTTAAAGCTGTACATGGTCAGAATTTATTACAAATATTTGCTCATGTTAGCACATTACTCATGTGTGTTCAAACATCTTTACTTTTTGAAATTCTAATACCCATGGCTAAGATTTGAAACTTTATATTGTAGAATTTAAACATTATAATTGCAGCTCAAAAAACCTGTTGCCAGCATAAAAGTTTTATGTTCCATAGTGTTGTTTATTCAGAATTAGAGAAACTGTATTCCTAATAAGTTCCACTATTCTGACAGTGTTTTTATGTAAAATTTATCTAAGCAGACACTTATCAATTCACTCTCAAAACATGTATTAGTATACCATATTGCCACATACTTAAATAATGCATTGCTTATAATAGTAAATTTAATTCAGATCAGTCATTTAAACTAAAGAAGATTTGTTCAGGTAATTGATTGTATATTTATTAAATATAAAAGTTGAAGTCTGTAAGTACATGTAATGCTTGTGGTGGTTACATACATTACTCATAATCCCTACTTCCAGCCCCATTTGTATTCCAGAAGATTGTACAGATCGCTTGGTTAAAAATCTGCATACGAGGCTCATTCTATTCTCACATCACCACTCTGATCTTCAAGAAGATTGTAAGCATATGCTGTGAATTTCTGCAAATTAATAGTGTTACTATACTTGTTATACATGTCTTTGTATTGTTAGAATATTAAACTTGTATTGTTATTATTTCTTAGAATATTAGTTGTAATAAGATTCTCTACAGCATTGACAAGTGCCTTTCCTAAATATGTCAAATCGTATTACTGTATTCTCATGTCAAATACATATACTCACATTTTCCTGTTGAATTATGACTTAAAAGATTGTAATTTCCATTGTCTTTTCAACAGGTGCACTTATAATTGTATGTTAATTAGACTAATTAATAACATATTGAATTAGATATTTAATGCAGAATATATTGCTTAAGTGCATTATTCGTAGTGATAAAATCACAAATGCATAAATAATGCTCCATTTTCAGACTATCCATCTAACATTTGCTTATTTTATGAGCCATTGTCATTAATTCAAAATACCTAACACTGGTATCAGTGAAAAGGTTTGGTGCCTATATATTAATATTTTTGCAATTTTCACTTAGTAATATAACTACGTATAGTACAGTATATAATTGATATTCCTTGTGATAAAAACAATTTTTTAAATTTATCCTGTGCAGCTTATTATTTTGTATCTCATATTAAAGGTTTGAATGATTGAATAACTATATAAACATAATATTTGGAATAAAATTTAGAAGGAATATGGGATCTTGCTTTAAAATGATAATAAATCTGTATGTGTGTGTGTGTGTGGGGGGGGGGGGATAAAGTAATGTACATTTTCTTTCAAAATATATATGTGAAACAATGAAGTAAGTGGAATAACTTCTAATAATCTTAAAAGTTGATCTGCACCATACTATTAATGTATTATAATTTAAACACTGTGTACTAAATTAAAGTTGCCCCAAAACAAATAATAAAATGTGTTTTAATATTAAGAATTCGGTTATGTCTTCAGACATATTCTCGTTTGTGCAGACAATTGTTTATTTGTTTTTAGGTGATGTTTATTATAAGCCTTGCACCCATCAAGTTTAACAGTTATTTTTCTGAAACTTTAATCAGTAAAGTCATACTAGAATATTGTTCATCAATGCAATGTTCAAATTTCATTTTTCCTACATCTGTATTTGAACTGGATGCTCATGTGTGCAGGCTGGTTTAACTTGTTCTGTTTGGTTGTTACCATTTGCCACAAACATTAATTTTGTTCTTATTTGTAACAATGAATGCATTATTAATATTGATTTGGTGCATACTAAATGAATCAACAGAACTGTTGGAAAGCCTAGCATTTTATTGAGTTTTTTTATTTTGTTTAACTGATTGTTATTTCTGTGATAACCTACCTTTTAAATTTGCCTTCAAAATATTCTCTTTATTTGCAAAACATTTAAATTTTTTCATTAGTGTAATAATTTTTTTAGTCATCAAATCAACAATTAATATATCCGGTTGCATATGATACACACCATTATACTGCCAATGACTAAAGTTAGGTGGTGGTGAAAACTAAAGTGAAGGCAGACATTTGAAGCAGGTTTGGGAAGGAATAAAATATTTTTTTGTTTTTTGAAAATAATTTTGATATTTTTAATAAATAAGGATGTATTGTACCTCCTTTACTAGTATAAAACAAATAAATTGATAATACTTGCCAAAATTGTCATATTTATATATTTTTTATTGTTCATTTATTTTATTAGTTGCTTTATTTTAACAGATTTAATTTAGGATTGTTGAATTACTCTACTTTTTGTTTTTATTCTATTTTTAATATAAATTTATTGATGTCATCCTATTTAGTTTAATTGTTATTTTCTATTGTAATTTAACTTTATAGTTATTAATAATTAATTTGTAATTTAACTTTCTTTATCTAATTAAGTCATTTTCTGTTTTCATTAGTGAAACTGCTCATTCTGTAGATAAATGAATATTTCCTTCAGTAAAATAAGTAAAATATATAATAGCTGACAAAACCATCCTATTTGATGAATAAATCTTCACATCAGATTCTATCATCCTATCAGTACTAACTGTAAATTGTATTTAATTGTAGTAAATAATTATATATAAAATTCATTTCATTTTTTTTCTGTTTCTGAAGACAGGAATAAACTTGCTATTTTATTATTTAAGTATATTTTTAACATGTTGAAGTATCTTTTAATTTTTTTGCTATATATTGTGAGATAGATATTTAGTTAACATTTAATTATAATGTATGCTTATTTTTTTCATTTAATTTTTATTAATTCACTCTATTAAATATATTCCTTCTGTTATTTACAATTTGATCTAAGCAAAGAATTTTGTTGGTTTGCAAGGTTTTCTTCTTTATCAAAAGCACTGTGTTGTTTGTTACTGGTAATGTTAAAGTTTAGCAATAAACCTTATGTTTATATATTGTTGGTTTTATATATGTGAAAATGTACTTGTTTATTATATATTTTAAAATAACTATAAAATTGTTGATTTATTTTTTTATTGATTTTTGTTTGGTTAAATTTCTTCTATATTTATTTTGTTGCACCTTGTTAGTCATCTTTGTTTTATTATCTGTTGCCAGATACATAATGGTATTGAAATAGATCACCATTCTGTATTTTGTTTGTTTATTTACAACTTTCATATTAAATTATTGAAAATAAGTCTCATAATAATAAATATCGGGTTTAATGTATTTTTCTTTCTTTTATCTTTTTTTGAAACCTTTTCTTTGTTGTCTACTTATTATTTATTGTAGAAATTTTCATATATCATTTATTTTAATTAAATGTAGAAAATTACTACAAATCGTAGTTCTTTAGTCTTTTGAGGCTTTTGTTGTTTGTTATTTCTTTTAACAATAAATTATGTCTGCATTTCACACACAAGCAGCAAGGTATATTTGTAGCTTTCCAGCTGACTGGTAAACTGCATGATAAAAACAAAGATTAATAAATGCCTAGCCCTAGACCCTTACCATCCTACCTATACCCCAGTTTTCCCCAGCAGTCAGACAAGTCCTATTACAATAATTTCAGTTAGAAATGCAAATTATTGTGTTATCAAAACAGCAGTGACATTGGGAAAAGCATCCCATATATAATCATTACATACAACATTCAAGATAATAAAAATAAATAGAAGTATATATTTAATAAAACAGCAATGTATATTAAAAAGAATAACTTTATGATAAATAGTCAAGAAATTATCCTGTAGTAATCTTCAACATGTAGATCAGGGACTTGGTAAGGGAAGAGGAGTAGATTAGTGTAAATATGAAGCATTATTACTGGCTACAGATAATTAAAAACTGAGGCATGGTTAATAATCACTGGCTGTTTAATAAGTACAATTTTTTTTAAATCTTAATATTTTGGTGTTTCTTTTTATTAGAAATCAATATACTTGTGTGGCTAATATGAACACTCCATGAAGCAGCCAAATTTTTAATTAGCAGTAATCTTTTTAAATCTGACACTTTAAATTTATAAATAGAATACATATACTTTCCCATAAGTTCACCTTTACATTTGTATGTAATACTGTATGGTAACATATGTGTTTATGTATAATTGGTATAATGTATCTAATGTTTCTGATTCTAGCAAACATCTGATACGAGAAAGACGTTGTACAAAGGAAACTTTTTTTTTAACATAAACAATAATAAATGCTACTGTATTAAGTCTCTTGGTTAAATTAGGCACACTATTTCAGTGTCAGACATGAGCAGTACTGTTTGTTAAAACATTACTTTTTTTTTTTTGCAACATGAACATTATTAAAAATTTATTAGAACAAAAACATTACTCTTTGCTAGTACATGTATATGAATACCGATCAGCATTTTATAATTATTTATTACTGATTGCGTTAAAATTAGTCGAACAGTACTGTTTAGAAGCATGGTAATGATTTGTGCCCATTTTGCTCACAAGCAGTACATGTATTGACCCATGTGAGATTTTTTTCGATCTGAAAATATTCTGTTTAGAATATATTTCACTCTGATTCATTTTGAATTTATTCTTCACTGGAATTGTCAGTCATTCTATAAAAATAATAGTCTGTGTGACACTTAATCCTGGTTTTCCACCTATGATATTTTCAAATCCGGGTCCCCGATACCTGACACAACTGCAGTGTACGAAGGTCGTATTGATTTCAGCGAGCACAAAAAAATAGTAATAATAGTCAAGTCTCATATACATGAGCAGAAAACGCACATAACGAAGTTGTAATAACATACGAGCACAAAAAAGTAATAATAGTCAAGTCTCATATACATGAGCAGAAAACGCACATAACGAAGTTGTAATAACATACGAGCACAAAAAAGTAATAATAGTCAAGTCTCATATACATGAGCAGAAAACGCACATAACGAAGTTGTAATAACATACGAGCACAAAAAAAGTGATAATAGCCAAGTATTGATTTTGGAGACTAGAGAATAAATAGCGTATTAAATAATTAAAATTTACGCTAACAAGAATGTGATACATAGGTACATGATAAACAGACTTAGTGCGCAACATGATGCTGATAGTGATAGGTATCGATTTAGCAGTTGAGAAACGATCATTTAAATGCCAAGACTGGTGTAAAGCATACATTCATTCTTAACATTTTAAAACACTTCTCGAATGGTTGCTTTGTGTCCCTGTTTGTGTGAGGCTGACTGTGTTGCTGATCAGCTGGGCACCCCTGTATTGATAACCTCCCCTTGGAGACATGCCATTCTCGCTACTGAACACTGCTTTAGAAACAGACCAGTCTTCGTACGTCAAAGCCTACCCGCAGTCAGCTCCCCCACAGACTCCCATTTTGACTACAGTAGATGCTCTTGCCCGACAATCCTATGTTTTAACAACCGTTTTTTGTTAGTTTGTTTGTTTGTTATTGAGCTGTCCATTATCTTTCCCACTGAATATATCATAATAAACTGTACTCATTTAAAGTCACCAGAATGCCTCGTTACATTGGGATATAAAAGTCTATTATTACAAATGTTATTTCAGGGACTTGTTTGTTTGCACTGTTTTTTTTTTAACAAAAACATTATTATAGTCTCTTTAATTTCATTTTGCCGACTTCTGCTTATGCATGAAAAGCTGAAAATATTAATTTTCTCTGTAGGTGACATACAAATAGCTCCTTCACACGTCCCACAAACTTTTAACCCACCCTCTGTATATATGCACACACATCTAATGCGTGACATGTTTTCTGGTACAGTTCCTTTATTTTATTTTTAAATTTAAACAATGCGTATAGCTAGCGACATGGTTCATTGAACAACAAAGTTCGGAATAAAAGACGATGAATAATGTAAACATGTACAAGACGGAAGATTGTATACATGGTCTAGAAGTCGACTTTACACTTCATTTAGAGGTCGAATAACATTTTTTGTTCTTGATCTTTCCAACTGTCAACTGACGTGAATTAAATTACTCAAAAGCAATTAATTCTTAGATGAGTCTCTGGTTCTAGTTTTCGACTACCACCACCACCACCCCTTACACACACCTCCCCTACCCCCATGCAGTAGTGTATACAAGTTTAGCAAGATGGCGACACTCTCGGTTTACTGTCAATAGAATAAAAACAGTAATTTCTCATGAAAGAGTATGTCACCTTAACAAGATGATAACACTTTTTCAATGTACTATCAGTTTACAATCCAACAAAATGGAAATAATCACTATCATTCTAAAAATGTATATCTCATGCACACAATCTACAGACTAACAGCATAAAAAGAAATGTTATTTACGATCTATGAATTGAAAACATTAATATCTGTAAACAAACAGGTTACCAACAACGCATGCACATTCAGGCATCCAAACTAACAGCTAAAAATCTAATAGTATGAAATATGTGAATGTTCCATTCACTAACAATTTACAGACTAACAGTAATTAATCATGATTTTCTAAACACTAACAGTTTACAAACTGGAATAGAAAAATGTATAATAAATTTACAAGCTAAAAATATTTTTAATATGAACATCTATACCCCACAAAAATATTTTTGCACGTTCACAAGTTTGAAGTTTTCAAACTTCACCATAGCCATAAAAATAGAATTCCACTCTGTGTGTGTGTGTGTGTGTGTGTGTGTGTGTGTGATGGATGGATGGAAACATTGAACCTATTTAGTAAAATGTTGTTGCCTATATTGGCACATATAAACAGAAGGGCTGGATGATTCAGTGGCTGAAAAGAGGTAAGACTTTAATATAGATTTATAAAAACAATGTGCAAGCATTAGGTGTAAGTGGAATTAATGCAAGTCAGTTTTGTTAGCAATTGGGGGGGGGGGCTCAATTGAATTGGAAAAGCAGAGAAGCATGATTATGAAATTATGGCTTCTAATTAACTTGTGATAAATGAAATATACATATGTGCAGCCATGCATTGTCCAGCTGTCCATCAACGCTAGATGGAAGTATATGTGAAGTTTTTTACATCATGTGGAGCAATAGCCTAAGTGACCAGTTTAGTAAGTGGAGTAGAAATTTTAAAAAATAGAATTAGCCAAAGGTACCTTGATTAGGTAGAGTTCCTCATGTGAAAACATTCAAAAAGAATTGAACAATGGACTTTGGGTACTCTTTGTGGAAGGGTTCCAGTACTTGAGTTTGTCTGTCATATTCCTATGGTGGAGTCTGCCCCACTAAACTACAGTAGAAGAAGAAATGCATTTTGTACTGGAAGTGAGTCACAGCAAGACTATTGTGTATCAAGCATCCTGAAAATCGGGATCCTATAGTAATTCAAATTAACTAATAGTCAGCAAAACCAATGGGACTTGTCAAAGCTCTAAGATTAAAATTAAAACTAAAATTAAAACAGTTTGCAATCAGAAGTGTTAAGAAGATTTTTATTGTTGGATCACACTGATCTATTATGTAACTCTTGTAATCATTTGATGCATATTTTATTTTTATATTAAATTTTAATTGTTAAATTCTTGCCCACATTGTCTTTAGTGCATTACTAAATGTCCTTGTAGCGCAGTATCATATTGTAATATTTCGTGTCATTGTAACGTAATAGTGTATATTATTGTTCATTGTGTCCACAGTATTTAACGCGTGGGGACTCTACGAATCAATAGTCATTAAAAAAAAAAAAAACCAGACTCGCCCAAAATTAAACCAGAGTCGATTATATACGTCAGCATCTATAGATGGGTTAGTTGAAGTGCAAACGAGTTAAACGCATAAATATAGATCACTTCAGGTATCAAAAGACAAACATAAATATAAATCACTTCAGGTATCATAAGACGAACATAAATATAGATCACTTCAGGTATCATAAGACAAACAGAAATATAGATAACTTCAGGTATCATAAGACAAACATAAATATAGATCACTTCATGTATCATTTGACAAACATAAATATAGATCACTTCAGGTATCATAAGACAAACATAAATATAGATCACTTCAGGTATCATTTGACAAACATAAATATAGATCACTTCAGGTATCATTTGACAAACATATATAGATCACTTCAGGTATCATAAGACAAACATAAATATAGATCACTTCAGGTATCATAAGACAAACATAAATATAGATCACTTCAGGTATCATTTGACAAACATAAATATAGATCACTTCAGGTATCATAAGACAAACATAAATATAGATCACTTCAGGTATCATAAGACAAACATAAATATAGATCACTTCAGGTATCATAAGACAAACATAAATATAGACCACTTCAGGTATCATAAGACAAACATAAATATAGATCACTTCAGGTATCATAAGACAAACATAAATATAGATCACTTCAGGTATCATAAGACAAACATAAATATAGATAACTTCAGGTATCATAAGACAAACATAAATATAGACCACTTCAGGTATCATAAGACAAACATAAATATAGACCACTTCAGGTATCATAAGACAAACATAAATATAGACCACTTCAGGTATCATAAGACAAACATAAATATAGATCACTTCAGGTATCATAAGACAAACATAAATATAGATCACTTCAGGTATCATAAGACAAACATAAATATAGATCACTTCAGGTATCATAAGACAAACATAAATATAGATCACTTCAGGTATCATAAGACAAACATAAATAAATGAAATGACATAAGAAAGGCTAATGTCGCTTTAAAGTGTAGCCATTTTTTGTTAAACTGTATACTACAATCGAAATAAAGAAAGATTTTGGATTTGGTACCTGGCAAACAGGCTAATGACCCTTTAAAGTTTTAATGTTAACTACAGTGGAAGGAAAGAATGGGTTTTTTTATTTGATTCCTGAGCAAGATTATGTTAATCTCTCTTTGAAGTTTTGTCTTGATGCAATTCACTCCTGTATCGTTTGGAAATTTAAAAGCAAATAAGAACACTCTTAGACAGCAGGTAGGAGCATTCGTTCCAATATAGTGGCTACAAAACAAGTAGGAACATTCATTTCAATAGAGTGAATATAAAGTAAATAGAAACAGGATGAATAGAAAGCAAGGAACAATACTCGTTCTCTGAGATCAAACAGCATATAGAACAACTGTTCCTAGACCGATTAAACAAGGAGAACAACTGTTCCTAGAGACCGATTAAACAAGGAGAGCAACTGTTCTTTGAGACCGATTAAAGAGCAACGAGAAAACCTCTTCGACAAGACCGATTGGACAATAATTAGAATCAATTACTTCAAGAGATCGAATAAAGAGCATATAAAAACAAGATGGAACACTTAGGCCTACTCTATTATAGAGTGTTTAGAATGCACAAATGGCTCCACGAGACCTATTCAAAAACATATGGCAACTGTCGTCCCAAAAGACTTGTTAGAAATCAAATTTAGGCCTATGAATAGAATTTAAAGTACTTCACATGTTACTGGAGATAAGTTCAAATCTATCAGAGCACATCAAAATCTCTCTAAATAATAAATAAAATATAAAGAAAATTAAATTCGGCTAAGTAAAGCAACTTTCTAGTATGTATATTTGATTTATTTGCACGCATATAACATAGCAACAATATGAAGATTAATACTGTGGCAGAGTAAATTTGCCTATTCCTATTTCTAAACTTAATTACTCTATAAAATTTTAAATGTCAAAGTGACTCGACCTTGGGCACTGCTTGTGCTAATATTTTTAAGTGTCAAAGTTGGAAGTAAACAACTCAGGTAAAAATGTGCTGGACTTGGTGATGTAATCTAAACTGGATTTAGGTGGATGAGTAGATTTATTATCCAATAGTTAAGATTTACAAGAATGAGACCAGCCAATGGGCTGAGATTAAAAGTTTACTAATCACTTTGAATTTGGTGTGGCAGAGTCCGGTCATGAAAGGCAGCCATTAGATTAATGGTGAATTAAACAATAAATGGCTGACTCAAAGAGAATGGACTTAGAAATATTTCATGCATTTTTGCTATTGATATGTTACACTTGCATTTTGCATAGAAATGTATTATGTGAGTAGTCTATTATTTCTATAAATTGTGAACTGTGATGCTTGTATGTAGTATGCTAAATATTTGACATTGTTTCTAGTGAACCTGTTCATAAATTATTATGTTGTATTTATTATGCTGTGTGCATGTATTGGACTAACAAATACTGTAGCAGGAAACTGTAAGTTGAAACTTGAATGTAAGAAAGAAGTGAGTTGGAGATGAATAAACTGGAAACTTAGCATTTGTTCCCTGATTATATTTTACAAGAAAGAAGCAGCCTTTTATGTGTTTTCATCAGTCTCTCTTTACTGATTTATAAACCACTACAACCATGGTAGATGCGAGAAGTATCTACCCCAGTACATAAGTGTAAGGATACACTGCACTCTGTTGATATATTGTGGCAAAGTATGCTCTACTACATCATGGAAAATCTGGTACAAGGAAGTTGGAAATTGCTACATTGTTCTGCTTGAGGGAATTGTGTGTTAGGATATAAGACTGTATAAATGTTGAAATTATTTGAACATGGTTGGCAGAGAAAATTTATGTCAAATAATCTTTAAATTGTATTTGCTATATGTGTCAGGCGAAAGCAAAACTTAGCCCGGCATCACTTTGCTAAACATTTAAAAATTAAAATAATAAAATCTAGATACACAAGGTGTATAGGAACGTAGTACATGATACCTATTCAAAGCATTTAACCAAGCCACTCCAAAACACTAGCAGGATATTAGAATTACAAGACTGACCACCCAGGGTTAGAGTACAGGAAACGATTGTGGATCAAAGGGTCACTTGTAGCTAAGAATAGTTAGTCTCACACTGAGCTATGGGCTAGAGTACAGGAAAGGGTTGGGGATCAAAGGGTCACTTGTAGCTAACGATAGAGGGAATGGTTAATCTCAAAGAAATAATGGTAAAATAGGAAACCTTTATATAGACCAGTTTAGCTAATTCTCGCCACTTGCTCAGAACTATCCGCGGTTTTAGGACGCGCAGGAGCAGTCCCAGAGATTTTGTCTGGTAATTTTAAAGTCAGAAAGACTTGTAAAAATATTAAAGTCAGTAAGACTGAGTACAGAATATCTAGAGGAAGGATATAGTATTCCAACCAGATGACCTTGGGTTCTTGGGCTTCGAGGAGCGTGAAAGGTATGTGTTGGCTGATTTAAATTTTGTAAAAACTTAGTAAAATAAATATAGAATGTGTGAGAGTAATTTATGTATTGTAACTACACCTTTCTTTCAGATTAGTGCCAATGTGCTCAGGGAAGTAATAGCCCTGACACTTAAATACTTTTATTTATAAGTCAGCAGCTGCTTACACTGCCTTAATTACTAAATTTCAGAACCAACAATCACCAGTGTCAGAGAGCAGACGACGAAAGAGGCAAGGCCAGCTAACAGCTGGTCAACTGAAAGACGCCGCAGGAGAAGATTACGCTGGCTCAGTGTTTTACAGCTTCAAGCTAAGTACAGCACCTAGGCATTGAACTGAGTGCATATGCAGATACACGTGTACTGTGGTTGAAAATTGAGACTGAAATTCTTATAGGAAAAGAGGATAAGCTAGTAAAAAGAAACAGTCATTGGAAAATCGCTTGTTAGGGGAGGCTAGTAATTCCCTGATTCAGTTAGGACCTATCTATCTGTAATTTGTAGTTGGGTAATCAATAACTGCTACTGTTGCTAATTGTTCTTTCTCTTGTTTTCTTTTTATTTTTTTCTTTTATTGTTATATAAAGTTTATTGTTAAATTTTCATTAGTGTTGTGTCAGATTCATTGTCATTCTTGTCTACTATGATTTTATAAGTGTTATAGTCACGTCTGTCTAACGTCTGTCTTGAGTCTGTCTTTGTTTTATCTGTCTGTCTTATCTGTGAGGAATCGTTTCCTCTGGGGGCTCAATACGAGTTACCGGAAGTGACGTCCTCAATTGTTGTCCGTCCTAGATACACGTATTTAGGGGGGTACCAACAATATGTATATTTAATGCGAAAGCGGCAGAAGCCGGAAGGGTTCCCCACATTCAATCAATCAATGTATATTTGGTTGTTGATTTAATAAATTTATTGTCAAATTTATTGACCTTCTTACACATATTGCTAACCATATGTTGAAGAAGAAATGGGGGGGGGGTCACTAAATATGGATTAAACGACAGATTTATTTTCTCCTTTGGTAAGACGTTTTCCACCTACGGAAATATTGACGGTAAATGTTTGTCTGTTGTGGAAGAGAGAAAACGTTTACAGCGCCCGCATACTCGACAAGTTAGGGAGACAAGTTGTGTCTTCTGGAGAATTATTAATATCGGAAATTAAGATTATCATCACTTGTAATTATTTATGGACAATTAATTAATAAATAATAATAATAACCATTAACTAGATGGTGTTAACGTTTCAAACACACATCTCTACGCACGCACACACCCTTAAATGTCTTAGTTAACAAATTTAAAACTACTTAAAATACAAAAGACTTTAAATAAATATATCCCCGTTTCTAAAATGGTTGTTTACCACTTCTCCCAGTAATCTTTATAAATTTTCGATTTAATTTTAATTGTAAGACGTTAAGCTATAACAGGATATGCTATGACGTAAACGTGGGTAGATTTTACCCTAACCTCTCTTTTCTTAATGCAGTTCAAAATGACAATATGGCTAAACCACCACCATCCCAAAAAGGAAAAAAGAATAAATATTTTTAAAAAAATAATTAGTGTTTTTAAAGCCGTTCACTACCACATAGCAATCAAAGTCTCTAGAGAAGGGCATGGGCAACATTTTAAAAAACTGAAACTTAAAAAGAAGAAACAAATAATTTGTAAGAATATGACTGCTCGTCTGTGGCATTGTGTATTCAAATTGCACATTTGTAATTTCACTTTGTCTATGGTTTCTTTTTTTAGTAAACACATTTACAAATTATATAGTGTCGTTTTAATTTTGGTGTTAGATTCTTTGTTATATAGTGTCATTTTCAGTGTGGATTCTTTTTGTTTACAATATCTTTAGCTTTTCTTAACTGTATAAGTAGTTAAAACATAAATCTTGTATGTTTTGTGTATAATCATTATAACGATTATTATTATTATTTCTTCTTATTATTATTATTATTATATGATGATGATGGTAGTGGTGGTTGTGAAATAGTATAGTATAATACTATAAAACAAAACTATTGTTGTTGATTGGCTGGTGAATGGTGTATAGCAACGAAAGAGGTTTTTAGAGAGAGGTTGTGAGGGAGAGAGAATTGTGATTCACAAATTATGGAACTTCCTTCTCATTATTACTTGTCAGGCTTTTCCTCTCCCCACCCAATACTTGCGTAACAATTTGTCAACAGCCCCTTTTCTTGCTCTTATCTTTGTTCCTGTATTTAGTCCTCGTTGCAACAAATTAACAGCGTTAACTTAAAACTAAAAAGATATATTTTATATTCACTTTCCTTTAAAGTTTGTATTGTAACCTTCTATCAGATTGCATTTAACTAGTAACATCTATTTGCACAAGTTTGGGGGTTTTTTTTAAACGAAAGAAAAATTGCTAGTTTTCAATCCACGACAGACTCCTTTTGCTGTCTTCAATCCACAACAGATTCCAAAAGATTTTAAATTTATCTAGAACGGGTGGGGGACTGATGTACAGATGACTGAAATATATGTGTGGACTTTAGAAAGGATGCAGGATACGAAAATAGCTCAGGAATATAGAGCTTTGGCGTAATGGGAATTCAGAGAGAAATGCAGTTCAAAATTAATAATCGTGAGTAAAGCTATTGTACAAGTGAACGCAATAATCTCAGGTAATGGGAATCCAGAGAGAACACAAAAGTCTCATATAGCACTAAGCGTCATAAAAATTCCAATCGATTGTTGAGTCTGTCCTGAATATACGCATATTCGGTGTGCAGACAAACTTAAAAAGCAGCGAGAACCAGCACTTGACTTACACCAGCTCAAAACTCTTTACCGACAGTACAGATTTTGAGATGAATGACAAATGCGTTGCAAAATTACTAATTTATCATGAATGCAGAGATTTATCAGTATCTCTTTCCACTTACATGACTTCCGCACATTTCTTAGTCGACAGTCAGCTGAATACGGCTCACATCACAATCACACACACACACATACATACAGAGAGAGAGAGAGAATCTTTTACTCAAATCAGTAATTCTGTATGCTGTTAAAGTGTAAATAAATTTAAATATACCCGTGTGGCATAGCTCTCACCCCATACTTAACTCACAATATTTGAAATACTATTGGGTAAATTAATTAATTAATTAATGAAACTCAGTTTCTTCAATGAATGTGTGATGCCTATTTAGTGGATGCCGCCTGGTGTACCCTCAGTTTGATCACTGATATTGAAAGACTGACCAGCAAGCACTCTTGTGCGGCATTATTTTACGTTTCCTAAAATACACTTTTTTCTCTTGATATTCTAGATATTCTCTTGAAGGTGAACTGTCCTAGTGTGTGAGTATGTTTTGTGTTTGCTTGTTGTGTAGGATGGTCACATTGTTTCCCATGTTTGATCTAGTTCGTCAGCAGACTTACACTAAACACTCAGTGGTCTGAGCAAGTGATGAAGAAAATGTTAAGTGCGGTTGCTAACCGCTTCTACATTGTTGACACATCCAGGCGTCGTCAGTCTATTAGCAACGCACTCTCAATTGTAATAGTCCATTTCAGTAAAGTATATATAGGTCAGCATTCCTCGACAAATCTCGATAAATTTCAAAATTTCTCCATATACATGTACTTACAAAATAATCAATCATTTAATAAAGTACACTCGTCTGAAATGTGATAGGTGTTTATCTTATGAGTTATAAAACATTTTGTAATTAATGAAATTAAATATATATTTAGCGTGTGTTCGGATAACATCCATTTTATAGAACGGCCTATAGTTCAACCAGCGGAGTTGTCTACTCATGCGATGAATGCAGACGACAAGAGTGTGAATGTATACGATCATTTCTTCTTGTGGATTACATACAATGACCGAATGTTGTTCTTTTCTGAAGTGCTAAATAAAAGAAAACATTCAGAATGACCGATGACTCGTAAGTTTTTTAATAGGATTTTTACTGAACTTTATCATTGACACCTTTCGACTGATGCGTACCTTTTGACATCAAGTGTACGGACTGACTTACCATGATGACACATTGTTAATTCACTATTGGTGTTGCCTACTTTGACTGATTTATTAAATGTACAAGTATATAAAGTAAACTAAAAACACTTTTTTTTTCCAAATCAGTTTCTTTTTAAGCAGCAAATGAAGGCGCGTACGTGCATGTATTTGTTGCTTGTTATCTGAGCTTGACATAATGTACTTGACTGATATATTGTTCCAGACATATACGGACGTGACTGATGTACTGTGCTTTGTTAGTGTTTGAGTGCATTC
The DNA here is from genome assembly GCA_028829895.1 of Sinotaia quadrata. Lineage (NCBI taxonomy): Eukaryota > Metazoa > Mollusca > Gastropoda > Architaenioglossa > Viviparidae > Sinotaia > Sinotaia quadrata. Next base: position 88,761,235 of record CM054181.1, read on the forward strand.
GTGACTGATGTAGTGTGCTTTGTTAGTTTTGAGTGCGTTCGTGACTGATGTAGTGTGCTTTGTTAAGTGTTTGAGTGCGTTCGTGACTGGTGTTTTGTTAGTGTTTGAGCGCATACGTGACTTATGTACTGTGCTTTGTTAATGTTTGAGTGCGCATTTTTGAGACTGATGTACTGTGATTTGTTTGAGTGCGCGTTTTTGTGACTATGTACTGTGATTTGTTAGTGTTTGAGTGTGCATTATTGTGGCAGTAATTAATTAGTTTACTGAACCCTTCATAATATTTTTCTTTTATAGTACCTTTCAAAATCTATTTATTTAATTTTAGAGTTGGAGGTTATCACTTTAAACAGCAGTGTGTATATATTTAGAACCAAATTATATCTGAAGTACATTGGTTATCGATGCAAGGTTTGGAATGTGTTAATAATGCTAACAATAAATTAATACTTGAAGAAGAATTAATCAATCATTCATTTGAATAAAATAACTGAATGTTCATAATCATTTGATGCATGTTTTGATTTATATATCTCTTTTATAACTTATATAATATATTATAATGAAAAGTCCAAAAGTTCACTGAAACTTATGCAGGGCATCTGCAGTGTACACATACACAAACACACAATACTGATATTGTAAGCTTTGGCTTGTTGGATCAATTTATTTTATCTACTGAGAATAATAATAGATGAATAAATGAATACTTGATTGAAAATATATCAGTAAATATTTTATATAATTGACATGCTGATTAAACAATCTCTCTCTTTCAATCTATCTAGATCAGAAAAAAGATACACTCTATTCAATATTATATTAATTATGGTTTGACCAGGTACAAGTGAACTGATTATATATTTGTGTATGTGTGTGTATTTATCCAACCCAAACAACTATATATATTCTCTTGGATTAACATCTGATAACCTGATTAACATCTGTTTTTTGTGTTAAAAATTGTGAAGTTTGTAGCAATGCAAAACGTATACTCATATACTTTTAATATACATGACTTGCCTAGTTAGATTGATACATGTAAACCCATTAATTATACAATATACTGTTGAATTTTCATTGTCTTATAAACAAGAATTTGTAAAATAGGCTTTTATGTATTTCTTTTGATTGTTATTAATAGCGTGTGTGCCTGTGTATGTGCATGTGTGTGTGTGTGTGTGCATGTGTGTGTGTGCGTGCATGCATGTGTGTGTGTGTGTGTGTGTGTGTGTGTGTGTGTGTGTGTGTGTGTGTGTGTGTGTGTGTGTGTGTGTGTGTGTGTGTGTGTGTGTGTGTGTGTGTGTGTGTAGAAACACAGAGAGACACTCTTGAAAAATATTACTACTGGTCCTGAGTGTGTTTGCATTATTTCTGATTAGTTTGTTTATTTAGCGTATTGTTCTGAGCACAAGCAACATTAACTCTTTCCCCTTTAGCAACTAAAATGTATAGGATTAAAAGTGAGATCATTGTAGCCTTGGTACTAATATAAGTATAGTATGAATATGTTTTTAACAGTGGTATTGTTCAAACTGTTTGCACACTATATATTCTATGAACAAATGGAAGATAATCTGTCAGTTTGCCATTAACAAACAATCCAGAAAACATCTACTCTTTAATGCAAAATGTCCTTCACTTGACTTAGAAATAGTTGGTGCTTATTGCCATTCATTGTAATCATTGATGTAAATTAACTACACAACTACAATATTAAGTGAGAATATGTTAATTGTTAATATACTTGTCACCTGTTGTGTTGTTAATTTAATTATTTTTAAGTTCTAACCTTTCTCTCTTTACATAGAGTTATTAACATATTTGTCAAAAAGTAAACTACCAAGAGCAAACAAAGTAGAATTATTAATGCAGCACAAGTGTCAAAGAGTCAACTAACAAGAGCAAAACAAAATATAGTTATTACTATAGCAAACCTATAAAGAAATATATAGCAGAATTATTAATGTAGCATACATGTCAGTCAACTAATAAGAGCAAAACAAAATAGAGTTCGTAATTTTGCAAACATGAAAAAATATGCTAACATTGTAACAAGAAGAAAACGAAAGTGAGTTATTAATATTACTTTATTAGTATACATGTCAAAAAGGAAAACTAGCTAGAGTAAAAAAATTATGTTTGTATAAATGGTGCACAGAAAAAGAACACTGAATGTTGTAAAAAAATGTTATTTTACTTACACAAGTTAATGCATTATTATTTTTAATAAACATAGTTTTACTTAAATAAACAAAAATTATGTTTTTCTGTAAAGGGTTAAAGTTGCAGTACGAGTCCGTCCCTTCAACTCAAGGTAGGATATAAATACTTGTAATTGTTTATTCAGAATTTGTTAATGCTTGCTTAGAAAGTATCTATGAAGTTTATTTTAGTGAGATTTAATTTGCAAATATTATTATTTACTTAGGATATACCAGTATCTCAAGAGTTTTCTAAGAGTATTTTATGCAACTTAACGTGACTTTTCATGATGGTCTCCTTCTGAGAGTTCAAAGAGAATTTACATGATGGTTTGCCCATTAGCATTAACCATGATTTGTCCATGGCTGTTTTATGAGCATTTATTTATGAAATTCAACTTAATGTTTGTTTAATTACATAAGACAGCACTTAAATAAATAACTTTAAAAGTATATTTATAAAGTGTTCACAAATAATATACATTTTTTTGTGATGGTTTTATTTCACCATTACCAGAAATATAATTGATTCTTAATAAATTATTGATAGAAATATAGTCAACTTTCTACTATTTAAAACAGTTTTACATTTTATTTTCACTGAAAAGTCCTGAAATTTCTTTGCAGGGAAAGGGACCGAAAAGCATCACTCATCGTACAAATGCAGGGAAATATGACAATCATACAAAATCCAGAAACTAGTAAGCATACTTTTAAAGTTGACAAAGTGCTGCTCAGTTTACTTTGCTAGTTTGTTAAATATAATTATTCTAGATGGCTTAGCTGTTTATTGATTTGTTTATTTATTTATATCTTAGTACTTTGTTGGTGCATTTGTCAGACTGATGCTACAACTGTTGTTACTGTCTTACTGTATGCTTATGCAAACATTTTTGTTGTTGAATTGTTTATCTATATTCATATGCGCCTTTAAAGGTACATTTTTTCTTGTTAGTGGCACACATAGTTTTACAGATAGTTGAATTGACTGTTAAAACAAAAATTACATTTAGTGAACTATTTGGTAGCTCAGATATATATTTTGTTTGCCAACTTTATTTTATTTTTAAAAGTCTTCTTTTCTGAATTTATAATTATACCCTTGAATTCACTATATTTATTTCAGTATATTAGCCATCAACTCATTCATTCTTCCATAATCTATCTATCTATCTATCTATCTATCTATCTATCTATCTATCTATCTATCTATCTATCTATCTATCTATCTATCTATCTATCTATCCATCCATCCATCCATCCATCTATCCATCCATCCATCTATCTATCTATCTTTCTATCTATCTGTCCGTTCACCAACCCACCCATCCATTCATCTATCTAGCTATCTGTCTGCCTATCTATCTAACTGTCTATCTATCTATCTATTTATCTGTCTAGCTAGCTAGCTAACTTTCTAGCTATTCTTTTGTCAATTTGACTGTCTTTTCATTATTGTCCTAGTCATCCAGCCAGCTGTGTGTACATCTTTGAATTATAGTCCTTAAGTATTGATTATCTTTATTAAATGTGTACTACACTAATATTGTAATTTGTTCAGAGTTTATTTTCTAGAGACAAAAATCTCTAATACAGTAAAAAGGGTTTGAACTCTATATATGGTTTATGTTATGCCACTAATTCTTCCTTCCTTTAATCAAATACCAAACTAAAAACTAAATAGGAGATTATAAATCTAGTTAAGAGACAAGATAATATAACCAAATTTCCAAAACAGCCTTCAATTTCTACTTAAACAGGCTTTATTTTAGTTTGTAGTTCGTAGAACTAAAATTTAAATCGAGCAATCGTGTTTAGAGATATGTTTAGGGCAGGAGTAAGCTTAAGTTTCTCAATGAATATATAATGCATGTATTTTTACTGATATTAGAGCATTACTATCAATGAGTGGCGCATACATAGTACATATCTAGATAGAGAAAAAAAATACAATGTTAAGAATTTGCTTTGGCTACTTTAAATGATTGCATGAATGAGTTTTGTTTATAAAGAAAAAGACTTGCAGTTCGGTTCTGATTAACAATTTAATGCGGAGGTATCTTACGGTCTACATATTATTAACTTCTATCGTCTTTACAGTCGTTGGCTTCAGAATAATTCCATAGGACGTTACCCTGCAGTCTACATGTTATTAATCTTTATCGTCTTTACAGTCGTTGGCTTCAGAATAATTTCATATGACGTTACCCTACAGTCGACATATTATTAATCTTTATCGTCTTTACAGTCATTGGCTTCAGAATAATTTCATATGACGTTACCCTACAGTCTACTTATTATTAATCTTTATCGTCTTTACAGTCGTTGGCTTCAGAGTGGATTTGTGTCGAAATGGTAAATCTGATCACTTTCTATCCCATTCGACGAAAACCGTCTTCTAACTTACTTTCCATCCAATATGACCTAAATTGTCTTCTAATCCCATTCGTCAAAACCGTCTTCTAACTTTACTTTCCATCCAATATGACCTAAACTGTCTTCTACCTTAACTTTCTACCCCATTTGATAGAAGTACACCTTTGATGTAGTCGTGCACTGCTTGAAAACGATTGCTGCAAAATATAACAGCTAATTCAGTTTCTGTTTTGTTTCACATTGTATCAACAGTTTTATTTAAATCCTTAGAACATGTACATTTACTGGGATACACCAACAGTATAGACCAGAGCGTATTTTAAAATACTTGTATTAAAAAATGAGCATCAGAAAAATGATGAACACAAACCGAGTTACTAGCTAAACATTTCTTGCCCTGATACAGATTTTTTTTAAATAATTCAGAGAAAGGGCGTAGAGCTGGGACATTAAGAGAGTGCTTTTCTTGCTACCTTCAGTTTTGTGCCTTTATATTTGATGGAGTTTGCAACTTTCATGGAATTTGTTTCTTCTGTGTAGACTTTATTATTTCATGGCCTAGTTTATATTATAGCATTTCATGGAGTATTGTACTTCTGTTTATGCTTTAGTATTTGAGGGAGTATATTATTTCTGTTTGTACTTTAGTGGGGCACCACCTTAGTTTTTACAAAAGTAACAAATGGATTGGGTTTTTTAAATAATTAATTATTTTCAAACTGAAGTGTGTAATGAATGTTCTACTTTAATATTTAATGGGGGTATGCTATTTTTGGTATAATTTGGTACATGTATTTAGTGTATTTTACTACTATTGGTTGTAGTATTTGATATATTCCTACTCCTGTTTTTACTTTAATATTTGATATATTTCTACTTATGTTTGTACTTTAGCATTTAATGTAGTATGCTAATTCTGTTTTTGATATAGTTTCTACTTATAGTTTATATTTTGATTGGTATACTATTTCTGTTTGTACTGTATTGTTTAATGGAGTGTTACTTACATTATATGCAATCAGTAATATTTCACTTCTTGCAATCAAGTACTCTATAAGATTTAAATTATTTGTAGACCATTTTACTTTTCACATCCAATTTCTTGGCATCAAGATGTCTGCATACGGCAATTTCAGAACTGCTTGGAGTCGTGATAAGCTGAATATTAGGGCTGTCAATTTTTTCTAAAATGCTGCCTGGGTACCCGTCCAAATTTTGAACGGATACCCGGGTACCCGCCTGAAAATTAGCATAATCTCCATCGCAACTGGTGATCTCTACACAAAGTTACTTGAACCATTAAGCATGTGCTCTATTTCACACAGTAGCCAGTGGTATGCATCTAGTGACTTAATATTAATTATGATCTTTATATGTACAACACAAACTTTAATTTTAATATGATCAATAATTACATAAACTAAAGTTAACTAAAACTAAATAAAATGTCAACAACAATAACGTATGCACGGCAACGGGTACCACTACTGATTATATATATGTACTGTGACGGACACACCACTTAGTTAATGAAAATGATTATTATTATTAATTAATCTTTCATAACTAATTGCAAGTGATGTGAATATTAATTTTATTATTAATAATCCTCCAACAGATACAACTCGTCTATCACTTGGTGGATATGCGGGAGCTGTAAAGGTTTTTTTCTCTTCCACAACATAAAACAACATTTACGGTCACATATTTCTGTGAGTGGGAAACTTCTTACTAAAGGAGAAGACAAATCCTACTTTAATCTATATTTCGCAAGTCCCCATCCACCCACCTTCTTCTAATATATGTAAGAAAGTCAATAAATTGAACAATAAATTTACCAAATGAACAATCAAATATACATATGGCAATTACAATGAAATAGATTACCTGATATCAGTATTCCACAAACATGTTCAGATAATTTTACATTACACAGTCTGTATATAAAGAAATAAAAATCAACAATAGAGTCAATACAAATTGCAGGTCAGTCCTATCAGAGAATAGAAATGGAGTTATTAGAGGTAGGTTATTGTAATTTTTTACATAACCTGGGTTAAGCACTGCTTCAACAGTCCTTCCCTGTCCTTGCAACAATGCCTTAATGTGTTAAAATGTCTGATGTGTCCTACCACAGCATGGAAAACACTGATGCACTGGCACTGTTCTATTCTTGACAAACGTGAGCACTCTCCTCACCATGTCCATTCCTTCAAGCAGAACACGATGATTATAGTAATTCTAGCAACTTCAATAGACTAGAATTCTCCCAATGCGTTGAGCATATATATCAAGGGTCATGGTGTGTAGCATACTTCCTCACGCTTACACACACCATGTTCCCATGCCTTCCTGGTTGTACAGGTTTATGACTGGTACACACATAAAGAGGTAACTGGGAACTCGAAACTTGAAACTCAAACTCATACTCAAAGCTTGAGACCCAAAGTCAAAAGGCCACTTGTACTGCAAAATACAATCAATGAGCAAACCTAAATTTCCCATTTATCACAATATAACTAATTCTATCTCACATCCCATTCTCAACTTACAATTTCCTGCAACATTATTTATTAGCCCGATACACATACATGATAAAATAAACACAGCATATCAAACAGTGTTAAGTGTTAGCACACTACATGTGTGCAGCTTAGTTTAAACATTTGTAGATATAAAAGTCAACTCACATAGTACAAATATAACATATCAACAGCGATAATGCATGAAATATTCCTAAATCCATTCTCTCTCAATCAGTCACTTTAACTCACCATCAAGTTAACAACTGCCTTTCAAAGCCAGACTTTCTTCTTCCACACCAAATTCAAAAGTGATTACAGAGCAGAATTTTATACAGCAAGAGAACTCTTTAAACTCAGCCCATTGGCTAGTCTCGTCCTTGTAAACCATGATCATTCGATAATAGAAAACTAGTCACTCAGTTTGCATTACATCAGCAATCTAGAATGTTCTAGCCTGGAGCTGTTTACTTCAACTCAGACACTTTCAAAAATAACACCATAAGGATGCCCAAGGTCGGGTTAATCTGACAGTTTAGCAATTTATATAACAATTTAAAATACAGACCGGCAAATTTACTGTCAAATACATATTTATTTATAGATAACATTATGAAGATGAATTAACTCCCATAGTCATTATTTATTTACATTTAATACACATGCAAATAATTTCGGATATAAGACAGATGCATACAAAAGATTATTTATTATTTAAGTCATTATTTGCAGTGTAAATGCGAAAAACCTGTTAAGCACCTTCTTTCATACAGCCAGTATTTATTAAACATATACAAAACTGCATTTAGTCTTTTAAAAGATTTATTTATATGCATACATTAAATATACATTGATAATTGCAATATTAGATTATACTATTGAGCACATGCTTTTGTTCATAAAAATTATTTTACAAAGCTATCAGTTTTACTAAGATTTGAAAGATAAAATTATTTCTAGACCATCTAGTACTTCACCCACACCCTCCTGACAGTTTAAATTTAATTTAGCAATCGTACACAATTTCGAGGCATCATAATTTCTGTTTTTCAAACACATCGTTATTCAAGATTCGTGGGTTAAAACAAAGGCTGAGAATCATTTGTAACCAGTGCTCTATAAATTTCGTGTAGACCAGCCTTGTTTCCACACGATATTAATAGTGCACTGGTTACAGCTGGTTCTCAGCCCTTGTTTTTACACGATATTAATTGTGCACTGGTTGTAACTGGTTCTCAGCCCTTGTTTTTACACGATATTAATTGTGCACTAGTTGTAACTGGTTCTCAGCCCTTGTTTCCACACGATATTTATTGTGCACTGGTCACAACTGGTTCTAAGCCCTGGTATTTGTGGGAAGAATGATTTCAAGGTAATGTTGACCCAGTTGACTGAATTACCCTGAACAATAAAAAGTGTTTTATGTTAGGATTACTTGTCATTGTTTTTATTATATTTTCTATAAGTTATTATCGTCGTGTGTGAATTTGCACATATTTTTATTTTTATTTGTTTTTTTTATTCGAGTTTTCATAAACTCTTCTTACAAACTGGCACACCGTAAAAAAAGGTGTCATTAAAATGTATATCCCGTCTTCAATGCAAGCAGCTTTCTGTACGTAGCTTGTACGAGAATGGCACATTGCATTCGTATTATAAGTAAGAAAACGGTATCAAAAATGTAATATAAAATCATATATTCTTTAAAACTTACAGTCAGTAAATAGCCTATAGCACCACAAGGCGGGATTGGTTAATGGAAGAGTTTTATGACTGGATAAAAGACGATTGCAAACTCTGACACAACGCCACCCTAGTTATTGGTTATGATTATTATCATCATTTAATCATCCATAACTAATTACAAGTGATGAGAATCTTAATTTAATAATTTTCCAAAAGACACCACTCGTCTCTCTCACTTGGTGGATGGATATACGGGCGCTGTAAACGTTTTCTCTCTTCCACAACATTAAAATCAAACAATTACCATCACACAATATTTTCTATGAAAAACTTCTTACCAAAGGAGAAAATAAAACCATCTTTTAATCTATATTTAGCTAACCCCCATCCACCTACTATCTCTCCAACATATGGTTAGCAATATATGTAAGAAGGTCAATAAAATTATTAAATCCACAATCAAATATGCATATAACAAATACAATCAAAAGAGCATTGTCACTAGCACGTGTTCACAATCATGCGGTTTGCAACAAATTACTGTCCTTCTTATTTAGACAACGCCTTGCACATCCCTTCCAGGCACATTAGACAACTGCTCCTTCTTCTATGCACTCTCCAAGTACACCATGGAGAATCATCCCGAATTTCCTTTGCGCTATCAAGCACATCAGGATGAATGTTCCTGAATTTTCATGTATGCTACTTAGCACACCGCAAGACCAAACTCAAGCCTCCATTTTCACTGTATCGTCTCTCAAATGTAATTCACAGGAATCAACTTACACTAACACGTTGTTGATAATGCTGGATGCACACACCAACATGATCAGGGAGGGTACAGTTGTCACTGTAGCTTGAAGTGGAAAAAATACACGCTTTTCACTGCAAAGTCAAATTAAGGCAGTACTAAATTTTAGGCATACTTCATCTCTATAATTCCTTTCTCTTCTCAACTTACAAAGCCTGCAACAAATAATTGTTAACCCGATGCCACACACACACAGCATAAGAAATATAGCATCGATCAAAATTCATAAGTATAATAAACAACATAATCAAATTAGTGAACATAGAAATAATAGTCAATTACATAAGCATTCTCCAATTTAAATCATAGATCAATGGCAAATGTACGAAATATTTCTAAGTCCATTCTTTCTTTATCAGTCAGTTAAATTATCACAAGCTAATGATTGCCTTGATGACCAGACTCGAGTTTCATCAAATTCAGAGTTATTAGAATATATCTAAGTTATTTTCTTCAACAATATAATTTCCGATCCATCCCCATTGGATGAATTTCTTATGAACAAGTGTGGGGCTATTAGTCAGAAAAACTACTTATCCAGTTAGAATGGGTTTGGATTGCATCAGCAAATTTCTAGCACATTCTCCACCCGAGTTGTTTTTTTCTAATTTTGACACTTACAAAAAATATCAACATAAAGATTGCCCAAGGTCGGGTCACTTTAAATTAATTCCCACTTGCTTACTGGAAAACTTAACCCGGTCCTCCAGTCACAACACTCAAATTTCAGTAAACAAATACAAGAGACGCTCAATGAAATGACACGTCATAACCGTATAGCCAATGCTAAAACATAAATATTCAATCCAGCTCAAGCCCCCCCAAATTCCCTTTATGAATGAAGTCCATAAGACATATGAACGTGACGGGATGAGAAAAGAAGTCAATAATCAAATTTAAAGGGAATTTAATAAAGAAAATAATAGATTAAAATGGAACAGAAATAAAACAAGATAAAATGACCAGATGAATTAAAATTATATAGTACTCTTATAATTTTATAGTCTGGAAATTATTACTACATGAATATTTGGTCAATATAAGAGATGCTTGAGTGGGATGTTCAAAGCAATCTAATTTTGGTTTCTCCAACTTGCACTATTTCATCTTTTTGATATCTGTTGCCCAGATTTCCCCAACCCCGAGTGATATTCTTCATATCCAGTCCTAGTGTTTGTTGGCCGAGGACTACCACCTTCTCTTGGTACATTACTACTTTAGGTCTATTTATAGCAGCGAGGACTACGACCCTCTCTTGGTACATCAGTACTTTAGATCCAATTATAGCAACGAGGACTACGACCCTCTCTTGGTACATCACTACTTAGATCCATTTATAGCAGCGAGGACTACGACCCTCTGTTGGTACATTACTACTTCAGGTCCATTTGTAGCGTCCGAAGTGACGATAATTTAGACCAGAGATTACATAACCGAGGGAGTTGAAAAACCCAAAGCTCAGTCTAATTAGAAAATCAGAAGTTAGAATACCATTAAGTTGAAATCACAACTTTTATTATAGTTTAAAGTAATAAAGTTAGATGTATTATTACTATTTAAACTATTATTATTAAATTAAAAATATTATTATGGGTTCAGATGTATTTATCACTTATGATTTTTATAAAATCATGAGAAAGTGGGCCAACATACCCCAGATATGACAGCATTTTGATGATGATTTTAGGATGATGGCAGCTTCCAGCTATCAACCGATTTCACTGTACACATTTTAAATAAGAATTGTAGCTATCTTCAGTAGTTGAAGAAAACATTATAAGGGTGTGGCGTTTGCAGGTTTAAATAAAATTGTAGCTATCTTCAATAGTTCAAGTAAACATTGTAAGGGTGTGGCGTTTGTAGTATAAAACTAAATGTACAGGTAGTTTCGAGCCAGTAGCCTTAAAATTAAAACCAGTCATATCTGAAAACATGCTAAGGCAAAACTACACAATTTTCTTTGAAAGAAATATCATCAAAAGCGTTTTTTTCTTATTTGTTTGTTTAGTATTATGTTTATGGCTATTTTATTTAATTTCATATGTGACATAATCTGTTGCTGATTGTCTTTAAATAGTTTTAAGTGATAATTAAAAAATGATCCAATACTAGTAGTAATTATGATATGTACTAAGAGAGTGATGTAATAAGCTACATTTAACACCAAAGGAATTTAAAGCGATTTTTTTCTGAGCGAGAGTTAACTAAGTAATTTAATCGTCCAGAAGCTTCTTTCCCCTTCCTTTGAGGTCAGTGACTTTCTGTTCATTATTGTAGTGTTAATTTTGACACATTATTTCTCTCTCCTTCCCTCTTTCACTTGGAAATCTTTAGGATCACTTGAATGAGGTAATTCTTATTCTCCTTATTTTACTGGCGATCATTATGTAATAGAACTAAATATATTTGAAAGATCTTAATAGCCATGCTGTTGCCATTTTTATAGAATATCTACTTGAGTGTGACTAGGGGCGAGCCTATATCTATCTATCATTTTCTCTGGTGTGGACCAATTAAGTCGTTAAATGATCGTGCTTAAAATACAGGTGGAGTGGACCAATTACGTCGTTATTTGATTGTATACGTGCCTAAAATACAGGTGGAGTGGACCAATTACGTCGTTATTTGATTGTATACGTGCCTAAAATAAGGTGGAGTGGACCAATTACGTCGTTATATGATTGTATACGTGCCTAAAATACAGGTGGAGTGGAGCGAATATTACACCGAGCACCAACAGCTATAGTCGCATTCTTCCACCGATACATCACAAAGATAAATAAATCTGTTTGGATGACTGACAGCTGATATGTGTATATATACTCAACCCATGTGACGTTATTCATGCTGACTTCCCTTGTTTTATACATTCATCAATATATGTGACCATACTTTTTAATTTGTTCGTTGCTCTGGTGATTCAGTAAATCCCTACTAAAAACATGTCAGTTCTCAATCCCTTGTGTATCAGTCTGCTTGGATTCACGCAGAGTTTATAAATGTTAATTCAGGAATTACCTGACGCACTAGGGGTGCAGTACTGCAGGCGCCAGAGATTAGAATCTCAAACCTTAAACACTTTCTATTCTTGTTCTTTTACAGTGCGCCCCAATCAGAAAATATAGACCCAGCGACGACGACGTTTGACAACGGTCTCGGGCACAGTGTACTCTCCCCACCCATTTATTTATTTGTTGTGAACTACCCACCTGTTAATTTGGGGGGTCTGCGCCGCCGTGGTGCATAATCTAATTTATTAAATTCAACGACAAACCGTTGCTGTTTACATTTGTGCGGGCGCGTGTATGTGTGTGTGTGTGGTAAGTTTCAGTTTAATTGCTTACTGCTAAATTCTTGCATAGCTGACAGAATTCGCTTGCAGTACGCTGTTGTTTTAAGAGAATCATTTGTGACCTGCAGGAATCCATCGTAGTATGCAATTTGACACTCCATAAATCAGTCCAGTTTGACATACATATATATATTACTAAATCATTGTTTCTGTATGAATTATTAGTTGTCAACGCTCATAATTATTGGACACAATGTTATAACAGAATATTCAGTACTTGATTTGATTTAAGTGCTTGCACATTTATCATTGAATTTCAGGATTTTATCTTGTTCAATTTTTTTCTGGTCTCTGTAAGGGTATGTGTGCGCGAATGTGTGCGTGAGATTGATTTTTCTGTTGTGTAATTGTTATTCGATTTTTAAGAAACTATAAAAATTGTTGCTTAGTATAAACAGTAATTGTTTTTACAATATTTAAGAGTAAATAATTTAAGATTGTCTATAAAGTTTGTCATAAAAAATTAAGGGAGAGGATTATGAAAAATATGACAAGGGTGGAAGAGGTCCAGAAATTAATGTCACACTTCTCTTTCTTACTTTTTTTACAATTTGTTTTATATTGTCTTACTTTATTTTAGTGCGAACATTCAACAAAGAATTTTCTTCTCTTTATTCTTTCAGAGTTATGCTTTATTATTGTAACCCTCTTCCGGGTTAGATACCCATTTATAGATTTGGGAGCTAATCCACGCTAGACCCCTCCAGGGAACATAATATGTTTTATTTTCTGGATAGTGATAAGCCCCTTGTTAGGGATTACCCTATGTTCTAGGGGTTATCTTCCTAATAAATTTATCACCCATTCTTAATGATAGATTAGAGCCCCAACCCCAACCCCCTTCCAGAATACCATGACGCTCGCTATTAACGAACAAGATTTAGTAAGATTATTTAATGATTTAATCAACAGTAAACAAAATAAGATTCCTAAAACAACATTCAATATTTCATAATACAAAATTCAGTGTTCAGACAAATCCACTAATTATAATTATCTACTGGTCTTCGCGCCCTTCAGTCATTGTTTAATTCATGTTGACGATAAGTGGCCCATTAAATATGAACAAGGAAAATACACTATATATTTCAGCAATTTTTTACCAGCAAAATCAGGTCGCACAAAAATGTTCAATTATTATTACTATTCAAATGCCTAATTAACAATTCTGGCATAACAACAAACTATTATGTTTTAACAAAATTAAGTGGACAAAACAAAACAAAAATATAATAAAATTAAGTGGACTAAAATACAAAAATATTATTATATTAAAATTATAAAATAACAAATAAAATATTATATTATAAATAAGTGGACAAAACAAAATTATTATAATAAAATTAAGTGGACTAAACAAAATATTATATTATAAATAAGTGAACAAAACAAAAGAAAAGAGTACCAATTTGAGTAGCAGAGTGATTTACACATAAATTACTCCCACCCCCCATTTCCCATGATGAACAATTATTTGTACCTTCAAGATCTGGTGTGCGGACAGTGGACTGTCTCACCAAGAGAAGGGATGGAAGATTCATTTATTCCAAATTTCGAAATGAAACGAAACGAAACTTCAAAAATATGTTTCCAAATTAAAACATCTTGGTTCATGTAAGCGAACTAAACACGACAAAAGAATGCAAAAATCATGGTTATTGATGCTAGCCACAGCTAGACTTCTGCAAACAAGTACCAACTTCATTCAACAATATACAATTTATAAGCATTGCACTAAATGAAATAGCGATGAATCTTTACAAGGAGTAAAAATAATAAGTAAATAAAATATATAATTATATACCTTTTTATAGAAAGGAAATAAAATAATATTTAAAATATAATTAAGATAAATTGAAGTTCTGATTATTATCATTGTAATTATATACAGTTTTTTCTTCTGGACCACTAGCACTATTACCATCACCAGAATAAGAAGCTTTAAAATAATCTAAGTAGGCCATGTAAAGAATACTTCAGAACAATGATTTTACGTAGTACTTTTGCTATTAAGAATTGATATATGCTACCTATAATATGATGTATTCATAACAAATTTAATTTAAAATTATTATGATTATTTGGGGGATTTTGTAACTATACACATTACTTGTATCACTCATTCAAATCAATTTATAGTGTGTTGCACCACTAGAAATGAACATAGTTTGATGTTTTCATTTGCTTGTTTTATCTCTCTGCCTTTGTGCTCTGTATTCTCTGCTTTGTTTAATTTAGTACTCGTTCTTCTAAACACTCATGTTTGGACATGGCTACAATGTGTGTAATTCCATCTTCCATATTTATAATTATTAATTTTTATCTTTTTTCTTTCCAGAGGAGGAACCTAAAAAGGTATTTGCTTTTACTATTTTGATCTATCTATCTATTGGCGACATGGGGACAATACACCCAGAATCGTGGTTCCCTCCCAGAGCGAACTAACAAAGGAAGACAAACATTATTTCTCTCTTTCTCTGTGTGTGTGTGTGTGTGTGTGTGTGTGTGTGAGAGAGAGAGAGAGAGAGAGTATTCGGGGTTGGTGGGTAGGAATTAGGCGATGTGCGCGTTGGATTGCCACCAATTCTTCCTTTTGAGGTAAAAATTGGTTTGATGTATTTTACTCCTCTCCCTGAATATTGACCAATGGCGTCGTTTGTGGCTTTTTATCGGGGAAGCGTAGCGCGCGTCGACTCGAAACAGCCGGCACTTGGATAAGAGTTGGAATGGAACACCCCACCCTACCCTAACGTCCCTGGCATTATCAAAGTTTCTACTGCAAATATTTTTCCAGCCATATTTTGCACAGAATATTTTGAATTATCAGTTAATTGTCTAGTTTACCGAACAGTTTGTGTGTGTGTGTGTGTGTGATATGTAGCGATTGACACAAATAAGCATTTTCTTGAAGTATTTGCCTGGAAATAATCGCCAACATTTGGAAATAAACTTTAAAAAGTAAATAAATAGAAGTCGATATTAAAATATTACTGTTTTTCTTTCATAAAAGAATAGTATTATTTGTGTGGTACATTTGCACATATGTTTTAAAGAAATTCGAATTCAAATTTTGTTTTAATCACAAGCGTAACAAAATGTGCATTATTGATTTTTCATATATTGTTAGTCACGAGACGTTACCCTCACAGGAAATATCGGAGTCCAAATCAAGTTCCTTTTTCTTCTTTATTTGTATTTTAATTTCTATTAACATAGCGATGAATACTGTGTGTGTGTGTGTGTGTGGGTGGGTGGGTGGGTGGGTGCGTGTGTTTGCAATCAAATTAGCATAAAAGACAAAGGAATCGCCACCCTGCCATTTTCAAAATCTTTACAATTATACTCGATTGTTTCTTCATTTCTTTGCAGTACTTTTTATTTCTGACAGTTTTAGATATTCTTTTGGTTCTTCATTTTTGTACTCAGTTATACTCTTGGTAAATTTTCAGTACCTTATACTCCTGCAGTGCATTTCATTGAAATTTATTTTCTTTTTCGATTCGCGTTGTATTGAATACACGGTGTTATAGTCAAAAACTTTTTTAAAAACTCATACTGGTCAGAAGCGGTACAATCTATCTAGTAAACTAGCAT
This sequence comes from Sinotaia quadrata, assembly GCA_028829895.1. NCBI lineage: Eukaryota > Metazoa > Mollusca > Gastropoda > Architaenioglossa > Viviparidae > Sinotaia > Sinotaia quadrata. The sequence goes on from CM054181.1 coordinate 88,777,780, forward strand.
TTGTCTGACTTCTTGCATGAATATATAATAGTCAGAGTAACCGTATACTATAGACCATTTTTGGTTTTGTACTTATAACTTGTCGCCCCCCTTATCTCCATTCCTATGCCCTATATTCGTGCGTTCATATTTAATAGAATAGCTTAGGATTATATGTGATAATTAATCTCATCCTTTGATTTAATATCTATGATTTACATTTATAACTAAACAGCGCTTAGTTTAAAAACTGTCACGTGGTCAATGATGTCACATCTCAACACAAAAACAGTTCTCGTTGAACTGTATTCGATAAACAAAAAACTAAAAAACAAAAACAAAAAACCAATACCTTTCTACAAAGGAAACAGAATTAGTGGAACACACTTTCTGAAAGAGTTTCGTGATAAGAGGCGGATAGTTGGGGGATTAAAGAAATTGTGGCGAAAGATAAAAACTGGAAAAATCTCAACGCGGACCCGGATGTGTGCAGGAGCTGCGCACGGTGGAAAAAGTCACATTGAGAAAGCAAATCACAAAAAAACCGCACAAAAATAGCTATTGGCCACCCGTGTGTGAACGCTTATTTTAACAGCAAGTGCTGATATATTGTAAATTACATTAAGTGTACAGATGAAAACTGTTCTGTTCTTCACCAGCAAACAGTTGAAACGATAGTGCAATAATCTGTAATGCAGTAGGTATCGGTCAACAGTAATTTGCGCTCTCGATGTTTTTACTCAGCAGGATGCTGCAGTCGGTTAAAAGAGAATAATATTTACTTTATTTATTTAACCTTTGAACTACCAGGATGTTGCACTCAGCCTATTACAAAGCAGACTGTTGCACTCGGCCTTATTACAAAGCAGGCTGCTGCACTCGGCCTTATTACAAAGCAGACTGTTGCACTCGGCCTTATTACAAAGCAGGCTGTTGCACTCGGCCTTATTACAAAGCAGGCTGCTGCACTCGGCCTTATTACAAAGCAGGCTGCTGCACTCGGCCTTATTACAAAGCAAGCTGCTGCACTCGACCTTATTACTCATTGGTCTGTTGCACTCGGCTGAAGAAGAATATTTAAATACAAATTACTGTCTTTGTGCTGCATAATTATATTAGACTAAAATTTAATTATTTTTTTCTAAATGATACAAAAGTTGTTTTAATGAATATTATGGGTCGCTTCCAATACTACCGTAAACATGCACGTTTGCACACAAATGCTTGCACGCACGCACGCACGCACGCATACACGCACATACGCACGCACGCATGCACGCACGCACACAGACACACACACACACATATATATATATGCATCATTGCATAATATACTTAGTATGATAGTAATTTACTGCATGCATAAATAAATATATCTCTTTAAAAGTTATTTATAATTTTTACACTTTATTTATTCTGTAATTGAAATTAAGTTAAATTTTGTCTGTCTGCAGTTTTCATTTGACTACTCATATTGGTAAGTATATACTAATACATTTCTGTATGTCCTTTCATTATATTAAAAATGTTTTCTCACTTTCTAATAAACTTTTAGTTTAAATAGTAGTTTTGATTTTTAGTAAATTTTATGAATAGTAGGACCTATGCAGTTTTGGTTATAAGTACCACTAACCAGGGTAGATTTAACTACTTGGCAAACTACTGATCACTTAGGGTACCAAGACCTGGAAGGGAGGACATCACAAAGCAGTATCCCCACACCACAGCTTTGTCATTAAAAATGTAAACTAAATGGTGAAAGGAATAAATTATCAAGTTCATTAATACTAATGCCTCGTAAGCAGTGTCATTTTGTGAAAGTTTATAATAACTATACCTCAGGAGGTTGGGAGAGGGCAAGTGAAAAGGAGTAAAGGCCCTGCCGGTAACTCTTTAGTTTATGACAGTGGAAACCCTGATATATCAGCATAGGTAGATATAATTAACACTTAATCTTAATCACATTAATGCTGATGATTATTATGTTAGTTTAAACTGTTTATATTAAATGAGATTGTTGCAAAAGATTTCATGGTAATGTCTAAAGACTTTGGTTATGAATTGTGAAAGTTGAAGGTTGAATTTAAAATGGTGTAAATAACTCAATGATTAAAAAGGAACTTAAATAAAAACATCAAACTTGAAGTAGATAGATAGATGGATGGATGGATGGATGGATAGATGGATAGATAGATAGATAGATAGATAGATAGATAGATAGATAGATAGATAGATAGATAGATAGATAGAGGGAGGGAGGGGGGAGAGAGCATTTAAACAATATGACCTACACAGTTTAGAGGGGAAAAAATAAGTGTTCAAACTAAGTGTGTTTAATAGTCATACTAAATTAAATTATTTTAAAGACATTTTGTTTTAAAATATTTATGAAAGTTTCTTTTCTGTTAGTTCTAAAAGAAAGATATAGACAGAGAGCTAACTAGCATGCAAGAGATTTCTTGTAATTGTTTTGCTGTTTATGTACATTTACACAAAAATCTGTCCTTTCTGTCAGTTGGTTGGCCAGTCTGTCTGTATGTTTACTGAATGACCCATCTACCTACATACCTGTCCGTCTGTCTAATATATGTATATTTGTTTATTACTTTATTAGATATATAACATGCATTTGTCAGGTCCCATGATGGCTTTGTTACTCAAACTGATGGAATTATGGAAGCAACACCAGGATCCAAGTATGCAAGCCAGAGACGTGTCTTTAATGATCTGGGACAAGGGGTTCTGAACAATGCATTTCAAGGTACTTTGACTTCTTTCCATTACAAGAAACTAAGGATAAAGTTTCCTGTTGAAAGAAAGAACTATGATGTTTTGGCATCACTTTGTATATGTATATGTACTGATAAGTTCATTAAACTGTCTAACCTTAGTGATTATATCATGTCACATTTGCTGCAAGATGACTAAATTCAGTATTTTGCAGACTGGTAGTGAATATTTAAAAGTAATTTAAAAAGACTCGTTACCACATATTCTGTTTTGAAATTAATTGTAGATTGATCTGTGAAATGTTTAATGTTCCCACTCTGTTAAGTCTTTAATCTTAAAAGTTCATCCACTTTTATTTTCTTATGTAACATATAATTGTAGGTGAATAAACTCAAACTACTAATAAGGATGTTATGTTATGTTGCAGTAAATATTTTATTTTATAAGTAATAATTTATTATTATTGTCATACAAACCATGTAACATGAAAATGAGCAAATGGTGAATACAGTAACACTGTAGTGTTGATATCTGGGCAAAGATGCAATAATTATTATTTTACTCTTTCTTTCCTTTTGAACAGCTGTTAAATGATGGATGTAGAATTATGGATTAACACTTTATCTAGATGTGAGCATGGCATGAAATAATGTTTCAAGCTATTAAAAGCATAGGGTCATGTTTAATGCATATAAATTAATATGCGTTGCTATACACATGGGACCTGTTACCAGTACTCATAAGAGCATTTCATGAATGTTAACAGTTTTAATCAGAAGCATTAAGGCATGCACCATAGCAACAACTAACAATAAAACAAGAAATCAATGTTTGGTTCTGTCAAGTTGACACTGTGTTAGTGAAGTCTCATTGTATTTGATATTAGGGCATGGCATGTTTTTAAAAAATAAAGAATAAAAGCATTGTGTGCTAACAGAATTTATCACCACCTTTGTCTTAGCAAAAAAATTAATCTTTTATTTTGTGCACTTTATTGTACATATTTGTTGTAATTATTTATATTATAATTCTCTATACTGAAATATTTCAAAACAAATTAATAATCTTAATTAGATTCATTTAAAGAAAAACAAGCCACATATTAATTGACATTTAATTTGCAGGTTATAACTGTTCTTTGTTTGCTTATGGACAGACAGGATCTGGAAAATCCTACTCAATGGTTGGCTATGGGCCAAACAGGTCAGTTGATAGGGCATGATACAATAGAGATTTATGCATCCAAGAAAGAATACTATGTAATTTCTTCGTATGTTAGAGGACACATACATAGGGATTTATGTTTCCCAGAAATAATGCTTTGTAATGCCTGCATGATAGTGTACCTTTAGATGTACAAGTGTATTTAGTGCATCCTTTAGCATGTTTAGTGTGTGAGTAATCAATACATCTGTTTGAATGTTAATATATACAAGAGGGTGTTTCATTTAACACAGGGGTGGGTTAAATCTGGCCCATGAAGGTTTTTTGTCTGGCCAGCCAAGCTATTCAGAGTTAACATTGCCATCAGCCTACAAGACAGCAAAATAAAAGTCAATAAAACAAATGGGCATTGTTATACACTGTCAAACAGCAAAGGCTGGGCTGATATTACTGTCTGTTCTTATGAGAAGTTAACAGTTAGGAAATAAACATGCATGTCAGGTTTATTTCTAGACAGCTGCCATAGTTGTCTCAAACATATGCATGTGCATTGAAGTACACAGATTTCTTTGCCATAACAAACTGAACTGGTTGTTACATTTTAGCAATTTCATTGCTATTATTTTCCCTTGTCTAATCATGTCTGCAACTCCGCATCCTTTAGAAAAGGAAAGTGGATATAGAAAGTTGGACATTTAACTCTGAGTGGACGGAGAATACTTTTTCATTGAATGATTGGACAAGCTCAGTGTCTGATCTGTTTAAAAACTGCTGCTGTCTTCAAAGAATTTAATGTGCACTGCCACTGGGAAACAGCACACAACTTTGAAATTCGCTTCAATGTCTACCGCTGAGAAAAAGGATACTAGCTAAACTCACAGGCAATATCGATAAAAGCAGTTTGATGTTTCATAAACAAACATCTGTACATGAAAAAGTGACATTTGCCATTTATGAAGTTTTATACTTCTTGCTCAATGAATGAAGCCATTTTCTGATGGAGACTTTATCAAGGAATGTCTCATGACTGTGGTGAATTCTGTCTGTCCAGAGCAACGTTTGGTCTTGGAGAATATGAATCTGTCATCCAGTACTATTCGTCATCATGAGGAGATGTCAGGCAATAGGCAAGATCACTGAAGAATGACTGCTTGATCTGTGTCACCTATTCTCTTGCTCTTGATGAGAGCACTGACATAAAAGACAGTCCAACTAGCTATTTTCATATGAGGTGTCACTACTGCCCTCAAAGTGCATGAAGAGTTCCTTCAGATTGTTCCACTACATGACACCACCACTGGGCAAGACATCTTCATTGCCTTACTTCAGTGTGTGGAATATCACTCCCTTGATCTCTCCCATCTTGTATGTTTAATGACTGATGGTGCACCGGCAATGATTGGAGAGAATAAGAGCACAGCTTCTTTGATTGTTCGCCATTGTGAGGCCATTGGACACAACCAGACTATCCTTAAATTGCACTGCATCATTCACCAAGAATCCTTATGTGTCTTCAAACCTCGTTGAATTCATGTCAGTTGTGGTGAAGGTTGTCAATTCCATACTTACCCCAAATCTCAAACATCATCAATTTCAGGCACTGATGGTTGAACTGAATGTGCTCTATGGTGACCTGCTCTACTCTTGTGAAGTCCGCTGGCCAAGTCATGGAGTCATGCTTTCTCATGTATGGGACTGCAACAAGAAATTTCCACCTTTCTTCATGAAAAGGACCTTCCCTATGCTGATAACTTAATTTGGCTTGCTCGTCTGGCCTTTCTCATGGATATCACCACACACCTTAACACCTTCAATGTCACTTTACAAGGTGACACATGTCCAGTTTTCATTTTAAGACCCTGTCATAATTTAGGCATTAATCATCAATATATTAATTTATAGGATAATCCTCAACATTAGTGACAGCTGGACTTGCCTAACCAATCTCCCTTTCAAATGCCACAATCTCAGCTGATTGTTCACAACACTTAGTCGGATATGTTAGTTGACTTCTTGTGATTGATAACATTATCTCCCCTGTATTTATAGATTGATGATTATTGATTCTTTATCTTTTATTCACAGTTCGGCCCCCAATCAAACATATTCCTTTGGTTGATTACATACACTTATGTATTAACATAGAGAGATAACATTTTAAGAAAATTAACAATAAAATGTAATAACAATAAAATTAAATTTAAACAATAAAATGAACAAATTGATTTCCGCGAATACAGAATGTTATCACATGACCCAAAAAGTCACTTTACTGTTTACACCATGAAAAATGTATTTTGATTGTCTTTTAGACTTAAAAAACACATGTTGTTGTCGTCCACTGACACATGCTGCTCACGTGACCTTAGACAGTCCTCGCAGTTCAACAAGGCGGGAATAAGGATCCAGTATAGACGCTCGCTCATTCACTGATGTTTTGGCTCCAGCTTCAATAAGCTTGGACTCCCATCAAATAGTATTAAGCGGTCAAATCAGAGTTCTGAGATAAAACTCAGGACCGGCTGTAAAATACCTGGTTACTTATGTTACAGCTTCGTGTATGATAATGACTTTTACGGGCCTCATGGCAGCAGTTAAAATCACTCTTTACAATCTTCACTAATTCACAATTTACATGAAAATTCAATATATATAAAATCGTTACAAATATATATTTCTTTCATTACTCCATAGTTGCTCATAATACAATTTAGCTAGTGACTATGTAGTGCGTGTTAATTCTCCCATGATAACAATTAATCAACGGTGATAAAATTACATACACATGGTGTTTCACCACATTTACAAATGTAATATTGCTGTGCCACTTAGCTTCTGTAGAAAAAATGTATTATATCAACAGCAATAAATTCACAAGAACATTCTACACACATTTACAATACAAAATATGTAGAATCAACTCAACAGGAAAATTTGATTAAAAAGAGAAATCAAGGCATTACCACTATGTGTTTTGGATAGGCGCGGTCATAAGCGATGGATGGCTGTCACCTTTGGCTTGTGTGGGCACTATTTCTGTCTGCACATCTGGTGCGGCCAACCCATTCATGTGGTTTTATGAATGAAGGTCAACTCACATCTTAGCGCTATGTCATTGTCCGGTTGCAAATGACCATACATGGGTTGTTAGTATCCGGTTTTTGGTGTGATCTTCACCTGTGATCTAACCTACTTTCCCTGAACATGTAAACAGGTATTTCGTCAGTCTCTAAGCTTAATCCCTAATGGAAGTTTCTCAATGGATACGCAAGACTGGGGAAAAACCCATGTATAAGAGAACAATTAATAATATGAAAAAGGTTATCAGAATTACATAATTTGTTTAATATATTTCTACACAAGGTAAGAATGTTCTTGTTCCTAAATGCATTCACACATCACAGCATTTGAGGTGAAATTATGCTTGTGGGAATTCCAGTTGTCTAATGGTCAGTTTCAGCATTTTCCATGTCTTGCTGCTTGTTCCATAGCAGATGTTGACTTGGAGATTTGTGGTGAAGTCATTCAAGTTGTTCAGTGCCCCTTTTGAAATCACAGTGGATGACGCTCCAGCTTCCTTGCAGATGGAGTTGGTAGATATGCAATGCAGTGATGAGTCAAAAGCAAAGTTCTGCATCTCTTCTCCTCTTTCTTTTTTTCATGATGTCATCCTTCCATCAGGCAAATTTCCACATTTTGTTAAACATGCTCAATGCATTGTAGCTATGTTCAGAAGCACATTTTGCTGTGAACAACTGTTCTCGAAGATGAAATATACAAAGAGACACCTTTATTCTCATCTCTGACTGTCATCTATATGACATTCTTCGCTTGTTCACCACATCAGTTAAGTCAGACATTGAATCACTGATTCATTGTAAGCAACACCAACCATCTCATTAACTTTTTGTTGAAACTGAATTATTTTTTAAAACATAAAATACACCTTTTAAAATTACTTTTGTTCTCATTTTATATTCTGAACTATCTGGACTTTGTTATGTTTGGTCATCTCTCTGGCCCGCAAACTGTTCCAACAGTTTTATCTGGCTTGCGTTCTTAAAAGTTTGCACGCCTCTGATTTAACAAGACAGGTGAGGAAAGAATCTGTATTACATCTACTTTATCATTGTATGTGCGTATGTATGTGTGTGTGTGTGTGTGTGTTTGTGTGTGTGTGTGTGTGTGTGTGTTTGTGTGTGTGTGTGTGTGTGTGTGTGTGTGTGAGTAAGAGCAGGTGATTGTATGCACTCATGTGTATATATGTGTGTGTGTGTGCATGCATGAATGTGTTTGTATGTGAGTTTATGTTGTGTATGTGCATGTGTGTTTATGTCCATGTGTTTGAGCTAAAAAATATATTTGTGTGTAAATATATCATTTCATTTTTCATTATTTTATTTACATTTTGATTTCATTGTGAAGAATTGATTGTGTATTGTGTATTGATTGTGTATTGTAGTATTGATAATTGATTTTGTATTGTAGATATTTTATTTCCATTTTGTGTATTATAGATATTTTATTTCCATTTTCCCTACAGAAGTACTGTTGTAATCATGAAAATGACCATTTGCATTGTCTTGTGCAGAGGCATTGTACCAATAACATGTGATGAGCTTTTTAAAACAATGAATGCCACTCAAGATGGAAGCAGAGTAAGGGTCTAGTTGCTAATTTATATTCTGATTATTAGCTTATATTGTCATCAGTAAAAAGTAATAGGTGTAATACTAAACATTCAATCACATATTGGAATAAATCAGTTTCTTAAAAAGAGTTTTGATTCAAATATTAAAAGTTTTCTTTAAGCAGTAGGAATAGTTAGTGTTTTACAAATGGCACTCTGACTATATCTGGTCTGTTAGTGTTTTACAAATGGCACTCTGAATATATCTGGTCTGTTATTAAAGAATCTTTTTTGATAATTTTTTTATATCTTCAATTACCTTTAAAGAACTGTTCAGAAATAGTATATATTTTTAATAAGAAATTTTTATAACCTACTATTTGCCACATTTATTTTGTTTTTATTATCATTTTAGCGATATGAGGTGACATTCTCCATGTTGGAAATATATAATGAGCAAGTGCGAGACCTTCTGTCTAAAGATAACCCCAAAGGTGGCCTTCAGGTACGGCAGAACCCTAAAATGGGCATGTTCTATGTGGAAAATCTCAAGAAAGTTCCTGTAGGGAGCTATGCAGAAATTGAAAAGCGCATGGAACAAGGTGTGTGTTTTACTAATGCTGTAAAATTGGATTTCAGATTGTATGTAATAAAATTATACTTCAGGAAAATACATATTGAGCATACTCACATTAACCTCTCCCATTCTGATGTTGTTTAGAAGAAATTACTTAGAGAAAATTTATCTTAGGACCAAGCAATAACATCACAGTAACAAAGTTATGATGAAACGTGTCATCCTTTGAGATCCAAACATATATATATATATATATATATATATTACTAATTATAATGTTTTTGCCAAAGAAAAGTAAGCAGCTGTCTTTTTATTTTTTATTTATGTATATTTATTGTAATTTTATTTATAAACTTTATATTTTTCTGATGTCCATGTGCATTGGTTTCAGTTGGTATTGGTATATGAAAAGTCCTGTTTTCAAGTCTGTTCTTTTATGTCAGCCTCATTTGTGTAAAAATTTTCAATGTAAATCTTAAGAAACTAAATAACAAAAAACTAATTTAAAAAATATAATTAGTGTAATGTAAATAGAATATTGCTGTCTGAAGTTGTATTTTATTTCTTAAAATTATCTAAACTTAATACCTCCTACCTTCAAAAATGGGAATTGTCAAATGAAAGTAGATTGCTTATGAAAAGGGGTCTATCTGTCCATCCATCCATCCATATGCCAATTCTCTTTCTGGTACTCTAATAGAGAAGAAATTAGAACAATATTCTGGCCACTTTGCAGTATTTGATAATTATGATTAAATTGTCAGTAATCTTGTACCTTTCTGCTGGAAAAGTACTGTTTATATATATTTAAATATATTTAAAAAAAACCCAAATAATTTACAGATCTTGAATTGATGGATTTAAAAATTAACTGTTTATTTTATGTATAACATTATTTTTATTTTACTCAGTTGAATAAAATTAGAAAATTGGTCAGAGAAATTGTTTAATGTGTCTTTAGTTAATTTTTGTCTTTGATAAATTAAGATCATGATATTTTAATTTTAATTTTTTTTCTTCATATGGTTACACAGGTAGCTGTTGTCATTAATTTAGCTTTCTATACTTTTTGCAAATAGGTAATCAGGTGATTCATCTCTTATTATGCTAGCTGACTCTTTTGTACCCAGGTACATCTAATCGGACAGTGGCTTCTACCAACATGAATGCTACTAGCAGTCGAGCACACACAGTAGTGACCATGACGTTTGACCAGATTATCAAAAATGAAAGTGGATCTGAAACTAAGAAAAGCAGTGTGATGAATCTAGTGGATTTAGCAGGTTTGCTTCAAAACATTTAAAATAGCTGTGTGAAATGTGTGATGTTGACTGTAGCAAGCTTCTTTTGTCTGTATTTTTAACATTTATTATATATTTAGTGCAAATTTACTTTTCCTGTAAAGGATTTTCATTTTTGCACTATCACTATTATCACTGCATGGTATTACAGTACTCAGAGTAATCTCTTCTCAACTACAAGATTGCTAATTGCAGATTTCTAGTAAAAAGATAATTTACTGTGGCAGATATATCATGTTATTGTCTACTTCTGCATCATTTTATGCTTTCTTTTGAATACCATCCTGCACCAAAAACATTTTATGACTTTTTATGCATGTAAGACATACTGTTTGTCAGTATTTATAATGACTTTTTGTGCCTGTAAGACCTACAGTCTGCATTTATAATGATTTTTACATCATACGGTAGTGCACACATATAACAGTTGAGGGAATGAAGTTATTCTTCTCTGCTCTGTTGTAGTGCAGTTGCTTATCTAAGTAGAATGTATCTGAATTTGAGTAACTGTGATAGTTTCATATATTCTTTACATCATGGCAGTTCATGAGATAAATGACAAAACAGGAGCAAAATCTGATCATCACTAATGCTAAGTTTAAAAGTAGATGTTAGAGTAGCTTCATGTAATTTTACTTGGGATTTGGAAGGGTGATGTATACTCATGTTCATCAAGTTTCATCTGTTACTTCATATTCAGTAAATGTAATCATACAGTAATAATATTCTTTAAACAATTATAATCACATTATTATTTTTAATATTAACTTATTTTCCTTTGTATCAGTGAGAAATGCTTAGATAGGTTTTCATGAGTGTGACCACAGATTTAGCAAAAAAGTCTTTTTCCTGTAATCTTAAGAATTTCTCCTCTGGTTTGCTATCCACTTTCTCTTTAAAGAATTTTCTATGGTTGGTAAATGTATGTTGTCCTTATTGTGTTTCAGTCAGTTTAATACTGTCCATATTTTATTTTATCATTGTTGCATTTTCATAAGTCCTTAAAGTTGAAATAATTTTATTGGGCTTCTTACAGTAAAAGAACACTTTTTTTTGTTGCCTTGAAACACCACATATTCATAAACTGTGTAATGTATTTGCATTTTTTATTATATGTGCTTAACATTGTTATAGATAGAACACACATACACACACAGATTAGCTATTTGTGTATTTCTTTTACTATATTAATATCTATCTATCAATCCCTTTTCTTATTGACCATTGGGACACCAGTGATGACCTGATGACCAGTTTCCTCCATTCCATTCTGTTCTCTGCTAATCTTACAGTATTGCTCAGTTTCAGTCCTGTCCACTCTGAGATGTTATCCTCCTATCTTTTCCTCTGTCTTCATCTCCTTCGCCCTCTGTGACATGTGCACCACTTAGTTAATGAAGATGATTATTATTATTAAATAATCTTTCATAACTAATTTCAAGTGATGAGAATATTAATTTTACTTTATTAATGATCCTCCAACAGACAACTCTTGTCTCTCACTTGATGGATATTTTGGCATGGTAAATGTTTTCACAGTTCCACAACATAAAACATTTACAGTCAAATAAGGTTTTTTGCAGGTGGAAAACTTCTTACTAATAAGACAAATCCGTTATTATAAACTTTACATAACTGGATTAAGTAGAGCTTCCACAGTCTTTTCACTGGCTTTTTCAATCACATCACATTATCAAAATGTTACAATGTCAAAAAGTCTTTGCTCAGTATGTGTTCCTGCCTCATGCACAAGAAAACACTGGCACTCTCTTGCCATCAGTTTCTTGAGCAGAACACAATCACAATGATTGGGTTATCTTCACTGGACTGATATACTTAGCATCTTGCTTTGGTACATCAAAAGTAGGGGTGTAGCATATTCCCTTATGCTTACACACTCTACAACACACTTTGCAAGTTTCTCATACTTTCCAGGTCACTCAAGTAATGATTAGTGAACAAATGAAGGGTAGTTAGGAACTTGAAAGTTGAACTTGAGGCTCCACTTGAGACTCACAGCTCAGGTTTGAATTCACACTCAGACTGAGACTCAACCACAACCAAAAGAAGAAGAAATCAGAAGGCTGCTTGCTGACACTCAAGCTAATGACTGCCTTCAGAGCTGGACTTCTCTCTTTGTCTTCATATTCAAAAGTGATTAGACAGCAAAATTCTCTACTGCAAGTAAACTCCTTAAAGTAAGCCCATTGGCTAGACTTGTTCTCATAAATCATAATCATTGGATTATTAAAAAAAAAGAAAAGAAAAACTGCTCACTCGGTTTCAACTAGGTCAGAAAATCTAGAATATTCTTGCTTTAGGCTGTTTATTTCAGACTCATACACTGTCAAAATAACACCAAAGGAGTGCCCAAAGTCGGGTCACTGACAATTTATCAGTTTATATAACAATTAAAATTTAAAATAGGGAGGGGCAAATTGTCACACCCTCCTTGCCAGTACTTTGCATGATTGTCTTGTTGATCGTGTGACATGCCTATACCATTTCATTTTGTTTTTTTCCACAATGGCCCAAAGTTCTTCATAAGGCCCAATGGCTTGCCTAATTCTGTTTCCAATTTCCTCATTCATGACATGATCTCTATATGAAATGCCAAGCAACCTCCGAAAGGATCTCATTTCAGAAGCTTTCGAGATCCACTGTGAGGGTCCATGACTCACAGGCATATAAAAACACAGATACAACCAAGGAGCACATCAGTCTGATCTTGGCGATGTTTCTATCTTTCACATTAGGCATATCACACTATCAACAGGGCTTGCCAAGACAATCATGCAAGGCACTGTGCAAGGAGGGCAAAGAAGAGGAAGACATAGGAAAAGATTGGAGGATATTAATATATTAATATAACTCCAACAAAATAGTGCATGTTTATATACAAAAATTAGCTTTGCAATCTTTTCTCCTAAAACATATATTTGCATTAAGCATTCTATACTTTCCACTGCTCATGTAATTTTGTGGTAGAGATTATAGCATTTTAATTGCAAAGAAAATAACCTTGAACATTCATGATAACTATAGCATTTAAAATTTTGAGCATTCTTGAACGTACTAGTTTAGGAAATACTTGCAAAATCTCTCTTTAAAATGTATTGAAAAGTTTTTATTTAGTTTTTTCATGTGAAAAGCATACATTGATCTGTTAACTCTGTCTTAACACTTTCATTAAATGTGAAAGAATATTCCTTTTTTTGTTTTTCTTTCTCACAATTATTCCTCAGTATTCCTTACTTCCTATATATCTATTTTTGTTTTACTGCATGCAAAATAAAACTCTAGATATTAACTGGAAAATACCAGTTGTAATTAAATATATATGTATTCTTACTTTTTAATATTTTTTTATTTAAAAAACATGTTTTCAGTTATGTCTAGATATATTAATAGTGAGCAAATTCAGAATATTTATATTTATGCAAATACATTTGCTAATTGCATTATTTTATAACTTAGCATTACTTTTCACTTACCTCTAGGATCAGAAAGAGCAGATTCTACTGGTGCTACTGGAGACAGATTGAAAGAAGGTGCAAATATCAATCGATCTCTGTCTGCACTTGGAAATGTGATTTCTGTAAGCTCAAACATTTTTTATTATCTAAGTGAATTTTGTATAATTTGATTTATTAATTGTTATTTTTTATTATTTCTTTTATTCAGTTTAAAGTTGATCAGTCAACTGACTGGTAATATGTTATAAACAAAATTGTCTATTTTACATTTCTTTAATGATTTACAAATTCCCCACAATTTACAGGCATTAGCAGAACTGTCTCAAGGGAAGAAAAAGGTGGTTGTTCCATATCGAGAGTCAGTTCTCACTAAGCTTCTTCAGAATGCTCTTGGTGGAAACAGGTACATGAGAAAACATTTAATGTTTATAGAAATAATCAGTTGACAAAGGATTTTTCATTACAGCCATTACATTTTTATATTGGTAGATATTTAAAAAGTTAATATTTTGCCATCTTTTATACTGATCCATAATCTAGTTATGGCCTTTGAATGCAAAGATACATTTAATTAAACTGTGCTGGCAATAAAAAAAATTGGAATAATGGCAGAATCCTGTCTTTCAAATCAATGATTGTGGTACAATATTAGTATTTATAAGGAAAGATTATTAAACCTAATTTGCTTAATTGTAATGATTTTTTTATAAATAACAAGCATGACTACTTTGTGCTAGGCTAAGATTTTTTCTACTATATACATGAATACATTTTCATTAAAATATATAATAGTGGGTAACTATATAGGTTTTATTGTCTTTCTCTTTGTTCTCAGTTTTAACATGCAGTTAATGTCCACATTTTCTGTGTGTTTTGCATTCAAATTATACTGTCCACATTTTCTGTGTTTTACATTCAAATTATACTGTCCACATTTTCTGGTCTTTTACATTCAAATTATACTGTCCACATTTTCTGTGTTTTGCATTCAAATTATACTGTCCACATTTTCTCAGTGTGTTTTCATTCAAATTATACTGTCCACATTTTCTCAATGTGTTTTCATTCACATTATACTGTCCACATTTCCTCAGTGTGTTTTTCATTCAAAATGTGTTACTATCCACATTTCCTCAGTGTGTTTTGCATTCAAATTATATTGTCCACATTTTCTGTGTTTTGCATTCAAATTATACTGTCCACATTTTCTCAGTGTTTTCATTCAAATTATACTGTCCACATTTTCTGTGTTTTGCATTCAAATTATACTGTCCACATTTTTTCAGTGCGTTTTGCATTCAAATTATACTGTCCACATTTCCTCAGTGTGTTTTTCTTTCAAATTGTGTTACTATCCACATTTCCTCAGTATGTTTTTCATTCAAATTGTGTTACTATCCAATTTCTTCAGTGTGTTTTTCATTCAAATTATACTGTCCACATTTCCTCAGTGTGTTTTTCATTCAAATTATAGCCTTTTAGTCATGGATACATCATGCACAAATACATACACATATGCTCAATGTATGCATATATCCACCCTCACTGTTAGACAGATACCTGTATTTTGTAATTGCAGTCATTGTTATATATCTTGCACTTTTATTAAATCTCTTTAAAAGTAAAACAGTGATGATAGCAGCACTCTCGCCAGCAGACATAAATTACGATGAGACATTATCAACATTGCGATATGCAGATCGGGCAAAAAAGATCAAGAATCAAGCTGTTATCAATGAAAATCCTATGGATAAACTTATTCGGGAGTTGAGGGTAAAACACTGTTTATTTCATTTTCTTAATATAGAGCTGCATATACTTATAATTACTAAAGGTGCTAAAAGTACATTAAGGGTAAATACATTATTTACCTTGTTGAACAATGTAGTGGAGTTGATGAAGGACAAAAATAATTATATTTTTAATGACTCACTGGTATTAGATATAAGCTAAGGATAAGTGCATTATTTATAATGTTTAATAGTGCAGTGTTTGGCTTTTTTATTTACACAAGATCTATAGGATTATATTATTTATTTATTTGCACATTTTGTAGGATTTATTTATTTCTGTTAAATCTACTTACAGGAAGAAAATGAGCGACTGAAAAAACAACTGACAGTTGATATTGATGTTACCAAACATGGTCATTTGAGTCCAGAAGGTCAGGTTTTTTTACCCATTGGAACTATACTAATTCTTGTTCAGAGGCATACCAGGCTGGCTATCATTGTCACTCACTTTGAATTAAATTAATTCTTCTTCAATAATTGAAACAAATGTCAATTCTATCTACTTAAACTAATTCTTGATTGATAAGTACAATAGTTGTCAATTTTATATACTTAAACTAAGCTAATTTTTGTTCACTAAGTAAAACAGATGTCAGTTTTATTTACTTAAACTAATTCTTGTTGATGTAAAACAGTTTTACCATTTTAACTAAGTTTTTTCTTATTCAGAAAGCAAAACAGACTGCCAATTTCTCACATTCATTGACAAGATTAATATGTTATTTTATTTCTTTACAACTATTGTAATATAAACAGAAATATTTGTTTATCTTTGTAGGAAAAAGGACAGTGCTATTATTTACATGTATTTATTATTTATTTATTATTATTCAGCCTCTTTCCATAACTTCTATTTGACTGTCAGTTGTGATCCAAGGTCTCGGAATTTTGAACATTATAATGTTTTTAACTTTTTTTCATGTGCTTTATTCTTGTTTCTTTCAGCCCTCTCACTGCAGTAAAGAAATGAAAAAGATAAAAATTATTTTTAAAACAAACAGAAGTAAATCACATGAAGACTATACACACTTTTTACACACACACACACACACACACACACACACACACACACACACACACACACACACACACACACACACACACACACACACACACACACAAATACACAAACACAAATACACAAACACACAGGCACATGCAGACACATATCCACTTTTGGGTTTTAAAGTGCACTAGTTTCATAAGTATTTACCAAGATTTAAAGGTACAAATACTAAAATTAAATATAATACAGAATTATTACTTCTATTATTATTGTTTGTGAATATTAGATATAAAAGTATTTGGTCATAAATCACTTGTTTTTGTCATAAAATGTGCATGATAAAATATTAAAACAAGGAATAAGAATTATTTTTGCTAAAATTAATCTATATTTGCTTGAATTTTATGATATTAAAGTGCCACATGAATTCAGCATTGTGATTGTCTTCTATAATTCTTTTTTCCTTCAGAATTTGCTAAGATGCGGCAACAAGTGGAGGAAGAGATCAGAGCTCAATTGATGGCCAATCAGAAGTTACTGAATGAAAACACACAAAATTGGGAAGAGATGGTCAGTAGATTGAATGACGGTTTGAATGACAATAATTTTATTTTATTATTTTCATTCTATTTAAAATCTTATAAAATTTCTTTAGTGAGTAGATTGATGAAGGTGATACTTTGATTTATTTTAAATATTTTTTAATTTCTTAGTGTATGGATTACTGAAGTTGAAATAAACACCTGGTAAGGGTATATGACAGATTGATAATGGAAAGAGATTTGAGATATTTGTGTCAAATGTGCTGTCATACCCACAATGAGGTTGAATATGATTTCATGCAAGACAAGGGATTAAGTAACTTAGGAGTATTGATCTTATGACCTTGAGCATATTAACATAAATGTGTACATGAAACTAATGCTGATTACCTCTCCTTTGGAATGACAGAAATAAGATACGAATATTGCTCATGTACATAATATGCAGTAGTACTCTGTGCTCTCAATACTATCTCAGCTGTATGTCTTATCAAATGCATGAAGAGAAAAAATACATTGAATTAAAATTTCCTTATCTGTTGGTGACTAAATATTGAGGGTTCATAGAATAAAATGATAAACTGCTAAAGTTGCCAAAGCAAGTATCATATTGTCACTGAACATGTCTTATTGTCAGTGAAATTCAGTAGATGATTTGTAAAGTTTCAGAGTAGTTCAGCAACAGTCACATATGCTGCATAATAAATAGTAGTTCAGACAATAGTCAAAGACAGCATCAATAATATATATAATAAATAATAATAAAATGATGAGTATGCCATTATGCGGCATGATAATGAGAGATTATGAACACTTTTGACCTCAATGAGTAGCTAGCTCATCAATAAGACATCTTTAAAGATGTTCACTTGCTAAACTTGACTTTATTGAGAAGATTTTTGCTTTTATTCCTGTGTTCATAGGATTTTAATATTATAATATGCATCACTAACAGTAAATACCAAGTCATTCCAGTTTATTTCAAACAAAACTGTTCGTTACTTACAAAATCTCAGAGTTCTTTAGGCTTGTTTATTGAAAACGTTTGCATGGTTGGCATTGGAAACATTTGTATGCTTACTGATAAGTGCTGATATTAGAAACATTTGCAAACTTACTGATAAGTGCTGACTTTGGAAACATGTGTATGCTTACTGATAAGTGCTGATTTTAGAAACATTTGTATACTTACTGAAATCCAAATCTTTTAAAATTTTTGTTGATTTATTTGAGATGAGTTAAAAATTATCTGACTTTTTCAAATGTGACAAATGTGTCACCATTTCAATGAACGATAAAGATTTAAAGTTAGGATTGGAAGAGTTATCCTGCAGAAAAATGGCTCAGATTTGCAGGGATTTATTAAGGTCTGCAGAATGAATCGGCTGTTAATGAAACAAAATCATGGGCATCTTTTCTGGACTGTTTAACACTTCTTCTTTATATTTGTTTGAAATGTATTCCAGTTGACAGCAGCTCGGACTGAAACAGATGCTATAGCACAAGAAGAGACTCGTGAAATATCTCGGCGGAAGAAAGACCCCCATCTTGTAAATCTGAATGAGGATCCGTTACTTTCTGGAGTAGTCTTTCACTTTCTGGAAGGGCAGAAGACTACTTTTGGACGCAAAGATGCTAGTCCACAGCCAAACATTTGTCTGAATGGACTTAGGTATCACAAAATAAATACATGAAAAAGAATAATTAGTGATCATGACATTGCAAAAGAGAATTAATTTTTTGTTTTTTTTCAATTTGACAATAATTGCTATTGTAAACTATGACAGGTATTGTTTTTCAATAAAAAATGTTGTTCTTTGCTTTAAATTTCTATAATGTCATTCAATTTGACTAGCACAGTAGGATTTGCCTGCTTTAAAATTCCTATGAAAATGCCATTATATTTGACAAGCACAATGGGATTTGCTCACTTTAAAATTCCTGTGAAAATGTCATGATATTTGATAAGCACAGAAAGATTTGCCTGCTTGAAAATGTCTATGAAAATGTTATTATATTGACTAGCTCAGCAAGATTTGCCTGCTTTAAAATTTCTATGAAAATATCATTATATTTGACAAGCACAGCAAGATTTGCCAAATTTAAAATGAAATGAAGCGATCTGAAAAGAAGTGATGAAATATATATCTTTTTGCAGAAATTGCAACACTGGAAAAAGTGTAATTGCTTGCCACATTGTTTTGTTTTCAGATTATTTAAAGGGTTACTTTACATGATTAACTTTATTAAAAACAAAACTGTCATTCAGAACAGAATTAACTTGTATGTTATCTGATCTATATAATGCTCATTCAATAACTTTTACAATCTTCTTGTTTCTTGCAGTATTCAGAAGCAGCATGCCATTATAACAAATAAGAAAGGTGAAATAGAAATTGAGCCAGCATCTCCTGGAGCCAAGATCAAGATCAATGGCATGCCACTAACTGGCAAAGCCTCCTTAAACCATCTGGACAGAGTTCTCTTTGGTAAGAACTATACAGTATAAAGAAATGGGCAGAGCTCATATGGTAAGCTTAAACAGGCATTAAAACGCTATCTTTCTTAAGCCTTAAATATATACTAAACATGGATAAAACTGTCTTTGTTATGCATCAACCACATGCATTACAACATGGGGAAAAGGCTGTCTTTGTTAAGCCTTCAATATGCATCAAACATGGACAAAATTGTTTATTTTTATTGGTAAAATTCCAAGTCTTATATAAGGTTGCTTTGATTTTCTGTGTATTGAGATACATGTGTCAAATAATTTGTAAGTTATTGTCTTCATTTTCTTTATATATGGTGCAAAAATCATATTACTTGAAAATTGCCTTGATTTTTTGTTTGTTCATTTCTCAGGGTCAAATCACATGTATGTATTCATGAACCCAGCAAAGCCTCAGGCACCTGTGGACACACCTGCAGTGATAACGTATGAGTTTGCCCAGAAAGAGATTGCTCATGCCAAAGGTTTTGCCACAGGCTCAGACGCTGGGCTTACAAAAGGTAACATTTCACAATAATTGCTAATGTATGTTTTTTTATCATCTGAAGATATAATATGCTAGTACACTTTTCTTCATAAAAATATTATATTTGAAATGTATCTAAATATTTACCAGTCTGTTTATGATTTAATCTTTCATACTTTGAAAAATTTCTTTTATTCAGGTTTTGTATGTATTCAAATAATTTCACTAAAGAAGATTTTTGTTCAGATTTGTTAAATACCATTTTATACTGGACTATAAAACTATCAAATTTGAATATTGCAAGAGTGTTTTGTATGTTAAAATTGTTTTTCATAATTTGGTGTGTTATGTGTGTTAAATTTGTTTTTCATGACAATATACTTATTTTTTCAAGTTTTAAAACAAAACCAGGAACTTAATCCTTAAATGTCTTTCTACTTCTAGAATATTATCTGCTGATTTTATTAATGCTTTTGTAACTACAATCAGAAATGAAATGACTAAACTTTTATATGTATAATAGTCTTGTTTTATTCTATTAATTTTCTTTTATCTTCTCTGACTTATTTTTTTTTTTTCAGTTTCTGTTTGTTGAAATGCATGTATATAGACTTCACTGGAATACTATTGAACTATTTACAGTTCCAATTAATCTTTAAGGCAAATTGTTGTATTCATATTTGAGTTCTTTTTCTTCCCCTGTTAATGACATTTATATATATATATATAATTTGGCACTCAGCATAACTTTATGTATTGTGTTTGATTACAGAACAACAAATTGCACAGGAACAGATCTTAGAGATCCTGCCCATGGTGTCAGAGGTCAATGCAATTTCAGAGGAACTGAACAAACATAAGTCATTTGAAGTAATACTTATATCTTCCGCAGTACAAGAAGGGTCTGGAAAAACACAGGGAACTCAGTGAGTATATTTCAATTTGTGAATAGGATTATTAAATAAAACACCAAGTTACCTCATAAATAAATATATGGCATTTGATATCAGTAATGAGGTTAAACAATAGTAAATAATACACATAATTTATTTATAATAATGAGTGCTAATATTTAAAAATAAAAATATATTTGGTTGTTCAGAATTATTCTGAATCATGCAAAAAATAATAAATAAATTAATAAAATTTCATTTAAAATAAATACATATAATTAATAAAAACTCTTCATTTAAAATAAATAAATAAAATTAATAATGCCTCTTCTGTCTCTTCATTTAAAATAAATAAATATAATTACAAAAATCTCTTCACTTAAAATAAGCAAATGTTATTAATAAAGATTTTTTATTTAAAAATAATAAATGTAATTAATTATACACTCTTATTTAAAATAAATAAATATAATTAATGTAGTCTCTTTATTTAAAATAAATAAATTTAACTTTCAGATAATAAGAAATAGCATGTTTGAAAATACAAGAAAGTAAAGCTTAATTTAAAATAATGATAACTTATAGGATAACTAAATAAGAAAAATGTAATTAAGAAAAAATAGATGTTGTGATTTAAAAAGAAGTAAATACATTGATTTAGAACAATTATGAATTATGGTAGTTGATCTCAGTTTGCTGGACACTTAAAATATTCAGCTTATTTTGTTTGAGGATATTTGGGTGTTATTTTGTATTTGTATTATATTTTGCTTAGGTTTGAAAGTAAAGTGAAAATATAATTATGAAATGGGGCACTACGCATATGATTGTGTATTTTAGGAATGAATTTATTAGTGAGGGACATTTCATTGGTAATTAGAGATCAATGAAAATTCAGACGACTTAAGCATTGATTCTTTACTAGCGTCACTATCATTCTTTAATTTTAGTTTTAATGTCAGTGCAGATTTTAGAGTAAATTTGATTTACTTTATGATATTTTTATTATCTTTATGCTATGTTATTATAATTTGTATTAACTAGTAGTATAATCACAGTATTGTGAAATAGTCACTTGAAGAATTTATATGAAACATCCTGCAAATTAAATGTGCTCACAGAAATATTCATTATTTATTTACTTTATTATTTATTTTCTTCTTTTCTTTAAATGCTATTTTTTCCAGAGTCACTTACATCCCTCGGTAGGTATATGTTAGGTGTGGATTACAAGACAAGAATTTAAGTTTTCAAATTTGTACTAAACTTAATGCCACAATAAACATCCATATCTCTGCATATCTAAGCATACTGGTATTAATAATTATTTATACAATAATTTTAACAGGGTAAAATGTTATGCTACTTTCTAGAATGTTATTGCTATTCTTTACTTTTTATAAATTAAAAGTATATCTGTGGAAAATGGAATAAATATATATTAGGCAAATAATACAAAATATCTTTATCCATGATATTTTAGTGCATAACCGGAAATGCATAGAAATTTTCTGATTTACCTCTATTTTTGTATATTTAAAAAAAATGTTTAAACTAAATAAATGTTTGAAGTTACTGAAGCTAACCAAAATGCTTTTGCATTTCCTATATAAATAATGACTATGATAGACAGACACTCCCAAAGCAATGCTACAAATGATAAATTGTGAAAATTGAGATATATTGTAATGATTTATATTGAACTTGACGTTGCCTTCCATATATCTCTTGTGCCTGTGCTTGCCTCAATAGAGGTAAAATTTGTGTATGATTTCTTTATTATTTGTTTATAAATATTATATGATTATTATCTTTAACATATTGTTGAGATACACAATTGCAAACAGTTGTTGATTAAGGCATATTTTATATTGTTGTCATTTTTAAGGTAAACATAAGCACATATCATTTGTAAGGAAAGCTTATGCACTTGTTTTAAATATTGCATAGTTAAATAGTTTGAATTGTAAGATACATAGTTGTTTAAAGCAGAGATATTAATGTATACTTACACAATAGAGAGTTTTAACTGTGCTTGGCAGTTAGCAGCAGAAAACAGTTTTAATGAACACAGTTGGAGGTTTTAATGATCACTTTCATTTAAACAGTCAGTGAATGTTGAAAGTGGTTCTATGACATCTGGGCAGGTGACATTTTACAAACGACACTTAGAGGGCAACAAGTGGTGAACGTCAACTAACTACTGACAACTGCCTAGCAATAACTGGCGAATGGCAAGTGACTTGTGCATAATATGATATGTGACATTTTGCTAAACAACAGAAAAAAACCTAAGTAATTATCTAATTTATTCTACAGATGTAAGTTATGTGTAAGCCAGTTGTCGCTAGCCAGTTGTGTCTAGCCAGTTGTCGCAAACCTCTTGTCGCCTGTCAGGCCATCTTTGAAAGTATCTTGAATTAGTTTGGGTACTATTAATGCAGTTCATTTGAACTTGCTTGTCAATGATACATTTGTATTTAGTATATAATGTGGATAATTTAGTCACTGATATTACACAAAACACTTAATTTAACCACTGTTTTACATGAGAGAACAATTTAATATGTACGTGGCACATAGGTTTAATTTAATCACTTCACATTACAAATATATAAATATAAATAAAAATTAGTTAATGAAACTGAGCATTAAATATATAAATACAGATTTAATAATTATCAAGATAATTATTTTCCAGTATTACATAAAAAATCAGTAAGCCTATAGCATGCTTAAGTGTATAACCCTCACTCCAAAAATACACAAAACCCATCCTTGCGTTAAAATGAGCTTTAGGAAGGCCAGTGTTTGGTTTGCCTAAGAGTTTGCTAATTTCAGTAATGAAAAGCTCTTGTTTAGACATTAATTTCATACTTTGATGTTTAGCCTTAAAAGCATTACTAAATTGTGAATATTTGATTTTTTTAAACATTCTGATGAATTTTAATCAAAATAATCAATATAAGGGTGACCACATAATGTCTTTTTGTAAGCACTGGTCAATCTACTGCTGAAATGCAATATATGTGTATATATATATTATTTATTTATTCAGTTTTTAGTTAGTAGTTAGTAGCATTAGTTCAGGGTTTTATTAAAGCATATTAAATTTGTATTTTATTTTTCATTTAAAATTTCTTTTAGCAGTTTTTGTTTCACAGTCAAGAACCAAATTTTAATGTTTTTCTTATTAAATATCTTGCAGTACAGCTGAAGATAGTAATAGAGTCAGGTATTTGTCAGACATGTGTACCACTGTACATTTCCTTTAACATCCAGTTAAATGTCCTTTTATCATTCATTCTCTAGCATGTATTTCAATCATCATCATTCATATTCCAGTTATCATCTATTATTTTCCATTCATCATCCATTATATTTCACTCATTGTCCATTATATTCCATCCATCAGCCATTTCATAGCATATACATGCACTGACAATCCTTTTTTCTATTGTATATTACAATCATCATCCATTAACTATCATAGGTTCCAACATGTTCACTGACTAGTACATATTTCAAACAGCATCCATTTACTAGTATATATTCCATTAATCTTTTCTTCACTAGCATTAAATCTTTTCATTATCTCTTTGCTAGCTTAATCATTTGTCATCTGTTTATATTCATTTGATAATCTATTAACCTATATTCCACTTGACCTTCATTAACTAGCATATAAACCATTTAACATACATTTTCTAGTATATGATGCAGATATTTCCTTTCATCACCTCTTTCACTAGATATATTCTTTTCATTATTCACCTGCATGCTAGCTTATAATTTATTTGTCATCTGTTTACTATCATCTCATTCTTTATTCATCTACTTATATTTCACTCATCAGTCATTTACCTACTTATATTTTATTCATCATCCATTTGCTTGAATATATTTGTTTATTATTTATTTACTTAGTTTATTGTCTTCATTCCAGAAGTCGAGTTTCACCTCCCTTCATGAACCACTAAATATTGTATATTTTCTTCATCATCTATTTTAAGCATTTATTTTACCAATCTTTTGTCTTCTGTAAACATTCATTTTAGTAATGCATTTATTATCTGTTCACTAAGTGTATTACCATATCCTTATTTACCCTACATGTTTTGTTTTTTGAGCTTATATATTGCCTTAGATATAATTCTAGAATTGCTTTCTTCTTTCTCTCTCTCTCTCTCTCTCTCTCTCTCTCTCTCTCTCACACACACACACACACACACATGCACACACGCACACGTGCACACACACACGCGCACGCACACACACACACACACACACACACACACACACACAAACACACACACACACACTCTTCACTAGATTTTCTCTCCTGATCATTCTCATTTACAATCATTACACTAATTTATACATTCATATTTTGTTCTATAATCTTCATTTTTTAGATTACCTCTTCAGTTTATATTTGTTGTTGTATTTTATCCTTCCTTGAATAAAGATTTTCTTTTTTTGTTATGATGTATTCTTGAAAATATTGTTTGGAACTGTGTGTACCTATATTTCACCCTTCCTTCATCTTAATAATAATTTATTCAGCAGATAATGATTTAGATTTTATTTCAGTGTGTATTTGTAACTAGAGCATTAGGCTTTAAACATGAATTTTTATATTGTTCATATTCATCACATAATTTTTTAAAATCATACTGAACAAATTGTTAACCATGTAAGTTTTTCCTCTTTAACAAACTTGCACCTATTTTACTTTAACAATTTAACTGCAACATTTTAAATAGGACACATGCAGTTAGATAAAGCAATGGGCTGCTGGTGGATAAAACATGATCAGTAATAATTCTGGAACACTAGTACTAAATCTGAGATTAAGGGCTTTTATTTTATTGTATTACGAGTTTGTGCAGTGTTTGCTTGGGTAATGTTTACTTTTAGATATTGATGCATTCAAAGCGCAAAGCATTTGGAATTTATATAAGTCATCTGTGTGTGTGTGTATGTGTATGTGTGTGTTTTATGTGCTGAGCATATATTTTCGTGCAGTGTGTATGTACAAGTTTTATATGCTGAACATGAAATGTGTACATTTGCATATGTACAAGACTTATGTGTGAACATATGCATGACCTCAGCTCACTTCATTGAAATAAAAACTATTATTTTGATAAGTTTCTATAAGGTCCTTGAGTATTTGTAGGGTTACTTTATCAAAGATTTTCTTAATAAAATAACCCTAAATAAATTTTGTGTGATTAGGTGGATTCCTTTTATACTAAAATTTAAATGACAAAAAAATTACGATATACTTTTTTTTAACTAATTAATTAATTTACTTACCAAGCTCCTATAAATCATTGCTTAAAATTAACTTATTTGGCTTGAATGTGTACATGACCTTTTTTTGAAGACAAATTCCATGAAGTGATGCAGTGCAAGATATGTTGAGACATTTGATAATAATGAATTCAAACTATATTAGTTACTACATACAAAGCACTCAAAAAGGTTGATTGTATTACATTTCTATTTTTAATGAATAATTTATATTTTGTTTTGTTTCTAGAATCCTAGGTCACAATTCTATTATTTTATATTTTAATTCATATTTTATAAGTATGTTTATTTGCTTTGTTTGTAGAATCCTTGGTCATGGTTTATTTAGTATATTTTCACAATGTGTTATGCCAGTTTGATAAATTTACAATTTATAAATTCATATGTATTAATTATGTTGTAGGCAGCTTGTTTCTTAAAATGGTGGAGTGGCAGAAATTCATTAAGCTATTTTAGTATTTTATTTAAACATGTTTCCAAAAATTCAACTCAACAACTTTATGTGTTCTGTTAATGTGAAGAATTTCTTCTTCTTTTTTTTAAAAATAATTTTTGACACATATATAAGGTGCAAGTACAAAAAATTCATGTTGATGATTTCTGTTGTTTAATTAGTACTGGAACTATTCTGTCAGAAATTTTTCAAGTTTTATTCTTATTTTTATGATCTGGCAGGGACAGTTATGACAGACATAAACCATTGCTGATGTATACATTCACATTTTTTTTATCTTTTTGTGTGTGGCTGTTTATGATAGGATATGGGCAAATTTGATATAAGAAATAATTAATTGATGTTTTATCTGCTTATGATACATCTAGACAAATCTGACAACATAAATCATGATTAATATTTTGTGTGCTCATAATAAGACATGAGCAAGTAATTACTGATATCTTTCATGTTTATGATTGCAGATTGATAATTTTAGTGTATGTTTCAAGTATGATATACAAATAATTATTGATGTTTATATTTGGTCATGAGCATGTATACTAGACAACTGTTGTTTTTACTATCCTATGTGTTGTTAATAAGATATAGACAAGATTACAGAGAGAAATTATTATTAATGTAGTGTGTGTTTATGATAGACCACAGGCAGTTTTGATATAGTGGCAATTATAATTGAGAAACACGAGAATGAAGACTTGAATAATTATTTTATCTTGTATGCTTATTATAGAACATAAGGAGTTTAGTTATTGATGATTCAATGTAGTTCTTTTGTAATAGAGTTATGACAGGAAGAAAATATCAAGTGAGGCATGCATTTTATTGGGTGTCAGTTGGGAAAATAACAAATTTCTGTTTATCTTTTTAATTTTCTTCTTTCACAGAGTGATGGTGAAGATGAAGAATTTGTTGAATGGTAACACATGGCTGTGGGAACGAGGGAAGTTTATGAATCGTCGATACATGGTACAGGTAAGTTAATAAAACTGTAAGTACTAAAAGCACTTGAATTTAGTTTTAATTTTTTACAGGTGAGTTAATAAAACAGTAGATATTAAAAGAACCAAGTTAAGTTTTTACTGTACAGGCAAAATGTGTCTTAATTCACATGTAAGAAATTTAATATTGCATATAAAATAAAAGATTGAAGATCTTTAAAATACCTAGCCATGAACGACAAAAGTTTTAAACTTATAATTTGCAATCTGAAAGTACAGTGATAATTCACATCACCAGAACTGTTAAAGGATATAGGACAGTATGTTTTACTTTAGTTATTAATTATTACATTAGTATTTCTTTTTGAAAATAATAAATAAATTTTAAGTAATAATTTGCTGTAATAGTTTTCTATTACTAAAACACATCTGTACCATAAACAACTTGTGTAATTTAATATTTTGACATAAAATAGCAAATCATGAATTTTAAATATTTTCTTTTGATTTTTGTTTTTAAAGATGCAATGTCTCTATTTTGTTCACTAAAGAAATGAAAGGCTTTATCATTTTTTTTTTTACAGTAACAGGAAATATTGCACTACATTAACAGGAACTGTTACAATAATAGAAAATATTGCACTGCATGAACAAAAATGTTACAGTAACAGAAAATATCATTGCACTACATTAACAGGAAATGTTACAGTAATTGGAAATATCATAGTACTACATTAGAAGGAAATAGTTACAGGAAATTTTGCACTACATTAACAGGAACTATTACAATAATGGGAAATATCATTGTACTGTATTAAAATGAAATGTTACAGTAACAGAAAATATCATTGCACTACATTAGCAAGAAATGTTAACAGAAACAGGAATTATTGTTACATTGCATTAACAGGAAATGTATCAGAAGTATTTGGATGGTGAAGATGTTCTAAACCAGCCTATGGAAGAGGATCCTTTCTGGGAGCCACCAGAAGATGTCTTGATAGGTACCGCAAGTGTATTTTTGCAGTCCTTGCTGTATGTCATGGATTTTGATGACTGTTTGACCATCACAGACTACAAGGGGCAAGCAGAAGGGAACCTTTATGTGGGTATCATCCCCTGCAACCAGCAAGGAGAATCCCTGCCTGTAGATAGTTTTGTGGATGAACCCACAGAACTCTTGGATAGACCATATAATTTCAAGGTTATCTCATGAAACATTTTTTTTATAAGTTAAACACTCATTTTTTAAAGAAACATATAGATAACTTTACTTAGTCCTACAAAGAAAACACTAGTCATTAGGTCATTATATATTTTGATATAGAAAGATCTTGTAGAATACATAGTTTGAAAAATTATCTAAGATGTGGCTTGCCACACAACAACCAAATTCTTTCCTTTTAGTTTAATTTTTATAGCCTTTACCCATTGATTTTGCAT
Source organism: Sinotaia quadrata (assembly GCA_028829895.1). Taxonomy (NCBI): domain Eukaryota; kingdom Metazoa; phylum Mollusca; class Gastropoda; order Architaenioglossa; family Viviparidae; genus Sinotaia; species Sinotaia quadrata. The sequence goes on from CM054181.1 coordinate 88,807,006, forward strand.
TTAATTTTGATTGTTATTACACTTATTCTGTCAGATTGTTATTAAAATTTTACTTATATGTGGTTTATTCCCATAAATTGTTTTAATTAGAATTTTTTCTATACTTATTATAAAAGAAACTTCCAATAAGCTATTCATTATACCTACCCAAACACACATTCACTCATGTATGTACTTATGTGTTTAATTAATAAATAGCTACATGGTGCTGTTTTATTTAAAATATGTACATTGGTGTCACATCTTATGTTGGGGTTATGTTCTGATGTCAGCATTTAAAGTGAAAATTGTGTACAGTGTAAATTAAATGATTATTAGTAGACTACCCATATAATGAACTATGAGATGATTAATATTGGTGCATGTATATGCTACAACAGTTATTCTTTCTTTTCCCCTGACAACACCTCTGGGACATAATCCAAGTATAATGGCCACCCAGGAGATAGTGAACCAGGTTTGTGTGAGACCAAGCCAAACATTAAGTATTTAGCTTTTGTTCATCATGAAAAGTTGATTGCATAGGCTGTCATCAGCTGCTGGTCGTTTTTTCTTGAAACGTGGCAATTGACAAATGCTGCTGCTGTCTCTTGAACTGCTCAAACATTTCTTGGTACAGTCTCAAATAGTTCATAGTATTTCATTGTGATTTTGAGGCTTCATTCCACAGAGGAAATTAAAATTAAAGTCATTAAATTTTTCTGTTCCTTTGGTTGAGCATCAGCTGAAATATTTGCAGTTAGCTTCCATTTAGGGTCATATTGTATGAAAATCAAATGTGAATGTTTCAGTACAATGTACTAGCAATACACACAATGTGACAAGAAGCTGACACTATCACTATAAGAGCAACTGAGGGAATGGCAGATTCATCCTTTCATCTCTCAGTCACAGCTGACATCTTTCATCTCACTGATTACACATTACCTTTTATCATTTCTTTCAAGTAAACATAGTAAAATCACATAAGTTAAAAGTATGTAAGATGTGACACCAATATATAATAACTGCATTAATTCTTGATTTATATAGGGATCTGCATTTTTTAAAATAACCATATCAATATAAAGTGTGAAATAAATGAAAGTGGGTGTTGGAGAAAGTGCTGCCTCAAACTCACACAATCATTATTTCTTTCGATTTATGTCTTCCAATAATTTCTTCCATCAGTTTCTTCAAATAATTTCTTCCATCAGTTTCTTCCATTTATTTCTCTCACTTATTTCTTCTATCTATTTCTTTCACTTATTTCTTCCATCTATTTCTTCCACTTATTTCTTCTATCTGTTTCTTCCATCTATTTCTTCCACTTATTTCTTCTATCTTTTTCTTCCATCTATTTCTCCCACTTATTTCTTCTATCTGTTTCTTCCATCTATTCCTTCCACCTATTTCTTCCATCTGTTTCTTCCATCTGTTTTTTCCATCTGTTTCTTCCACCTATTTCTTCCATCTGTTTCTTCCATCTATCTCTTCCACTTATTTCTTCTGTTTCTTCCATCTATTTCTTCTACTTATTTCTTCCACATTTCTTGAAGTTTCTTAAACTTTCCTTGGCTGATTGGCACAGTTTTAAATAGCTGGATATTTTCCAATCATAATGATGGCCATAAATAAGAAAAGTTGAAATCTTAGACAATTAAATTAATACAAAAGCTAAGTCTTTTATGAAAACTAGCATCTTGCTTTGAATGTTATCAAATTTTGATGTCATTTTACATTCAGTTCAGGCTGCATTATTTAAAAATATATATGCAAATTTAAAATTAATTATAAATTACTATATCTGTGTTATTCCCAAAATTAAGTAACACATGCATATATTATAAACCAGGTTTACTAAGTGCTTTATTTTCATAAAAAGAAGTACTGATATGCTTCATAGTGTATATGAGCCATATTTACTCTGAAAGAAGTGATAGTAATGTCATTCTATACTATCATGAAGGCGATATGTGTGAATATGCATTCATTTGATACTAACAAATACATACAGACAAACATGAATATACACAAGCAAAAGCACACACAAAATGGCACTTGTTTGCATACTGACACACCTGTACACATAATTCACAAACATTGCATGAATTATCTTAATCTGCTGCTTATTTCTTTAATACTTCTTTTCTATCAGATATCTGTGAAGACAGTAATTGTAAATAAACCACGCTTCACCAAAGGTGTGACAGTAAAGTATAAAGTCAGCATTGTCAATGATAAGGAATTTACAGAAACTAAGATGATAAGTGGAGCACATATAAACCATTTTAACCACACCCGTGTTATCACCATTTCCAAAATCAAACAAGAACATCTTGACTTCTTTGAACAAGGCTCCATCACATTCTGTGTCTATGGAAAACAAGAAGATACTGGACCTGCTTTTAAACTGTCTAAAATGACCACAAAGGTAATAATTCTTTTTATTCTTTTTCATTTCTTTCTATTTATAATGTTTTAGTATTTATTTCCTTGCCATAAGCATCCAACTTTTTCTGACTTATAGTCATGGTTTGCAACCATTTGTACTTAAGATATATATAAATATTTTTTAAAACATTTATAATTTTTATAATTTTGCAGTATTTTAAAATTATTTACATGATTAGTTTCTTATCCTGTTTTAAATCTTTAAAAGGTTTTATAAAGAAAATATGTATGAAAATTCTTCAATGGTGGCTTGTTTATATGTTATAGAGGAAAGACTTATCAGAGTGTAAAAAAATAAAATACAGAAACAAAACTTTGTGTAAGTATTGTTAATGTAATTACTTGAATATAAAAAAGAGACAAGATAAATATAAAGGAAGAAATGTCCATTGCAGAAGTGAATAATTAGATTATCAACTTTCAGATTCACATCTGAGATTTTATGCATCATTACTTTCACAATCTAACCATTCACTTTCATTTAATAATTTTATATCTATATATATGGATTGTATCAGTGAAAGGCTCTGAGGTATGAAGTATCTATTTTAATTTATAAAAATCACTAGAAAATCACCTTTCTAGTTGTTTATCATTAGAAACAAATCTACAACCTATTTACAACACTATGACTACAGATATAATATTTGTTTACTGTATATTCCACCTTCAACACATATCACTAAACTATAACTGGAAGTATTAATTGACCAACTTCCCTCTGTTTTCCTGCTACTTATGACTGGTCTTTGTTTCTTGAGGCAATACATCTAGTAACAGTAAAGAGACATTGTTGCAAGTGATTTTCTGTGATTTTATAATTTTGTTCATTCTGTCATGGGTTCACAAGCACCATTCATTTGTTTAAATGCCACACATTCTTTTCTGGTCATGAATGCCCTCCCCATTCATGTGAGCATTGTAGTCAAAGAGGGCTTGTGGCAGGAGAACAGGTTGATGAGCACCATTGGGTCCAAATATGTTGTTAGGCTTTGATTACCAAAAGCATTTCATATCCAGATCTGTGTACAAATTGTATACGAATATGCTTTTACAGCAGACACTTTGATATGTTTACATAATGGTAGTAAATACAAGCTCACATTTATAGCTCCATTTCTTATTACAAAGATCCCTTCTTAGATGATAAGTCATTGAACTGTGTTTTGACTTAGCAAATATCAAAGAGAAACACCCAAATCCAATTATTTTTAAACAACACATCAGAAATAATGAAACATTATTTAAATTTTGGTTTCTTTTATGATGGATGTAAATTAGGTAACATTTTTGTTGCTACAGTCTATCTAATACAATGCATCTTTCTTGTCATCTTCAAGACCATAATTTAGATTGTCATCTTCAAGACCATAATTTAGATTGTCTTCTTCAAGACCATAATTTAGATTATCATCTTCAAGAACATAATTTAGATTGTCATCTTCAAGACCATAAGTTAGATTGTCATCTTCAAGACCATAAGTTAGATTGTCAGCTGAAGCCATAGGTCTTCTTTGCTCCTTGACTTGTTCATTTAAAGTCAGGCATATTTCCAACAAAACATGTTTTATGTATGTATGTATTATGTATTATGGGTTACTTTTTGGTACCCAGAATGAACCTGATGATGGTTGCATTTTAGTCTCATCCTGTAATTGTCTGAAGCTCTTAATGATTTATACTCAGCATTTAACATTATCTGAACTGTCTTGCAGTGAGATAACCTATACCTTTGACTCAGAAGAATTAAAACAAAATGACAAACAATCAAATCTACAAACATATTTTTATTTCACTATAGATTTTTTTTCACAGGAACTCAGGCAGATGGAACAAATTGAAACAGCTGCAGAGAATGGTCGAAGGAATACCATCTTTGCTCAGGAGTCACTTTTACCTGAACATGTCCACCTTAAGACAGAGTTGGCGCTAATGCAAAGAAAATATGAACGGCTTTTGCAAAAGGAGCGCAGAATGATCGTAAGTGTTTTACATTGTTTTTATTTGTTTAACTGTTTGAGATGTTGCTTTTTTGATGATAGGAGGGTTCAGACTTGTGTGGTGATTTATGATGATGAAGATGGGAGTTTAGAAAATGATATAATAAAAAAAATTCTTCACCATAAATTTTCTCTTTTCACAACATTTTGCCAATCTCCCCATTCCTTCTAAATATGAAAAGGTCACTTTGTAGGTTGTCTTTCTTAAATTTTTGTTTTAGAACAATTGTTTAAATTTAGCTTGAATTTCTTTTATTAGAAACATGACTACATATTTAAATTAGGTTTCTCTTTCAGAGGCCATAAATCAGATTTTTAGAAGTAATAAACATTTCAGATTGCCATTTTACATTGTTGCTATTTTTAAAATGAGTGATTTCAATTAAGTGAATGTCTTTAATGTTTAAATTATAAACTGTATTGATGAAACTAGTAGTTTTGTGATTGGATTTGGGTGAGTGACATTTTCTGAGATTTTATGACATTGTGATGATTGAGGAGGTTACAAGGAAAAAAACCTACACAATTTGTGCAACATTGTGTGTGGACAACCCTTAACTGTAGTTTAAATTGAGAGCCATTTTGATTAGTTTACAAAGTATTTTAAATTAACATTGTAATTAGATAAACAAACCTGGATGCATCTTCATGTATGGCAATATTTTCTCTCTATTATTGTAATTATTGTGATTTTGAGTCCGTGTATTTAAAGTTTTCCAGCTGTTGTTAATCATTGCTAACACATTTCTGATTGGTTGACTCTGTGATGTTCCACTAAAAGTTAAGTAATTTGTTTGACAGATTCCAAATCTTTTTCACGTCAAAGTAATACTTGCAAAATATGCCTGTGTGGAGAGAAAAAGAAAGATTTTAGGGAGGGAAAAGAAGAAAGGAATGAAAGAAGAGAGGGAGGGAAAAAAGACAGGAGAATGGAGGGCAGGAAGAAAGAAAAAGAAGAAGGGAAGGGAAGAAAAAGAAGAAATAATGAGAGGGAGGGAAGAAAAGTAAGAAGGAAGAAAATGAAAAAATATTATATTATATGTTGGGAATTAGAGTGCTATATTTTCTATTTTTAGTATTTATAAATTGTCAATAATATTTTTATCAGTGTATAGTTATCATATAATTATTTTCTCGGAATAAACAGATCACTTTTGTCTGTTCTGTTTTTTGTCAACTGACATTTTGCCAATTCTAATTTTGAAAGGATTTCAAATGCAGTGTGTGTTTTCACATGTAGTTGTTTTGAAACAAAGGGTTATATATTTTTCAAATGATGAAATTCCCCCACCAAATCAGTCAGTGGTGTTCACCAGTAGAAAACAGGAAAAGAGCAGCTTAGGAAACATAATTGTTGTACCATCCTTAAATTACTCTTAATCATGTCCAGGTGTTTTCTTGATGTTCCTATGTAAATCAAAGGGAAACAATTAAGTTCAAAAAGATAAATGGTGTTCTTCCCCACTATGTGAAAAATGAAGAGGGTGGGTTTAGGCTTTTCATTTTAACAGTCAACGGCATGTTAGCTTCTCAAGTAGGCAATCACATTAATGAACTTCTAGCACTCCTTTTGCTAGAAAGTTCACTGTGGAGTCAGACACACTTGTCGATGCACACAAACAGGTTGTAGCAAATCAATGCAACTGCTACACTCTAGGATGGAGACTTCTTAAATTCACCACAAATGTACAGTGAAGAAAAGGAAGAAAAGCTTGCCTCTTTCATTAAGCTAACAACCACCTTTTCATGACTGGACTTGAGTTAACGTCAAAATCAAAGTGATTAGAATGTAGAACTTTTTTCAACAGGTACATTTTGGTCTCTACCCATTAGCTAGTTTGTTATTTGTAAACCTTAAACTATTGGATAGCAAAAATTACTCATCCACTCTGGACTGGTTTGGATTACATCAGCAATTCTAGCATATTCTTTACCGGAGTTTTTATTTTAACTCTGGTACTTACAAAAATATCATCATGTGCAGAAGATCATGTCATGTTGACATTTAACAGCTATATAATAATTAAGTTTAAAAGTAGGGACAAAGCGCAGATTTACCCTGCCACACATACAGAAACATGACTTCACAGACTGTCCAGTCTTGTGACTGACAGCAGTACTCTTGAGGCAACTTGCCTAGCTGATCATTCTATGTTGTGATGTAAATTAATTGTGCAGTGCAGCTCTCAGTTGACACTCTCATACTAACTTGGAGCTAGCCCAGTACCAAACTGCTTTATCTTCATCCACTTTGCCTTGGTGATAGGCAGTTGTTGGCTTAGGCTGCATTTAAAATATTCATTCAATAAAAATATTTTTCTAACTTTGATCATTAGTTTAACCTGCTTTGTTAGAAAATTCTTATAGTTTGTCAATTTAAAGCTGTGCTTTTGACTAAGGTAAATTTCTCACTATTGTTGAAAATAGACTTGTCTTCCTTAAGTAATCACTTAATACTTGTTAAACATTTACCAGAAGATGTTGATTTATCAGTCATACAGAATATTAAGATTTAACAAATTATAAACCTGCTTCTGTCAATTGCAATAAAATTAGTTTATGTTTGTCTCTCAGTATTCTTGTAAATATTCGCATTTGAACTTTTTTTCATCCTGACAGATATTGTTTTGAAAAATAGTTGCTATTTTACATATTTTCAATGCTTTCCCTCAACATAAGTTTAGTAAACCAGAGTATTTTAGTGTTTATTTCAGTGTTTCTTAGAGATCAGTATAGCCTGTTAAAGCCAGAATAATTTTATCTATCTCATAATTTCATAGATATTATTAAAGCCATTGAGTGAATTTTCAATCACTTTGTAAAATTTTATTGAAGAGACAAGTCTGCATTGTATTCTGGTCTTAGGTTTAGCTTTACTGATAATTTGTTATCTGCTTTTTGTGAATTGTATGTGCAAGGATGGAAATTGTTGTATTCTTGTTTACCTGATGTTGGAGTAATTTTATTATTTACTTTTTACTGTGCATCAAGAATTGGATAGTGTTATCTGAGCTCTTACCATACTTTTGTTTGTAATTTTTTTTACAGTTACTTGCACTTGGGTGGAAAATCTTACTTTTTTGATGTAAAATTATATTTTTCAGAATTCTTACCAAACATTTTTAAACAATCGTTTTGCTCCCTGCTAAGTGAGTTATTGTGATTTAGCAAATTGAAGAAAACTGTTGTGGAAAGAAATAAAAAATTGGTTAGCTATTGAAATGCATGGCATATCCAGTTTTCTATAAATTAACTCATTTGTAAGGCCACTTAAATAGACTTTTAATTTGAACTATATTTAATAAGAAAGATTTGTGGATATTTGGTAGGTATTCAAAAATTCATATCATGTTAATGTGAGTGTTTGTGTGTGTATGTAAACATGTTTGTGTGTTCATGAAAGATATTTTCTAACCAATGAGACCTCACTGATATTGGCTTTCAGACTTTATGTGAAGAGTGGTCTAAAAAGCCTGAGGAGGAACAACAGTACGCTCCATTTTTCCGAGCAGTTTCTGCTCTAGCTCACAGCACTGGAACTCGCCTCAAGACTAGGGTGCAGCTACTCAACCAGGTATTTGTAACTTGAATTGCTGTCTTATTCTTAATTATAATGAAATAATTTTGGATATTTTTTGCTTCATTTATAATTAATACAGTTAATAATGTTGCAAAATTATTGAGAAAGAAAAAATAGGTCACATCAAAACTGTGCAGTTAATAACAATTTTGATGATAGCTCTGATTTGTAGACACTATTATTATAAAATGGTGAGAGAAAGAGAAAGACAAAAAAATTTCAGATTATATCATTAAATATATATTGTTCAAAAAGAAGAAGCAGTGCTTTTCTGTATTAAATCACATGAACAGTTAATGATGAATAGAAAAATATAATTTGATTTCTTTTGATTATAGAGAAGTATATTGCACACACTCACACATATGCTTTTATTGCTTTCTGAAGCATCAGTGTAAGACTACCACTATCAGAAGTCAAAGACTTATAAATTTACCATGAAATACTTATGAATTTTCATTGACCACAAAAGTAAAGAAAAATTAAATAAAAATCTAATACAATCAGCTCTCATTAAGTTTAATCAGATGAATTTCTCTGTAACTCAAACACTTTTTATTTATCTTCAAAGGCATTCTTCATTGTGCTATGCTAAATGTATCTTTATAAATTCTGTATTGTGCTATGCTAATATTTTATCTTTATAACTTGAACAGAAATATAAGCTGCTGTTAGTAAGTCAGATGTTTAAATCTTAAAATTGGTTAGCAGATTGGTATTTTATGTTGAGAGTAATTCAGTAACTGCATGCACTGTAATAAATATATCAACACACAGACTTACAGAGACAAAAATTTTAAAAATTCAAACAACACAACTGCATGCACTGTAATAAATATCTCAATACACAGACTTACAGAGACAAAAATTAAAAAATTCAAACAACACACATATGCATGCATGCACAGACATGTGCAGTTTGTTTTTCTTCTTTCTTTGTACACAATTATGAAGTTATCTTTACACATGGTATTCTGTTTTAATGAAAACTGAACATACTTTCACTGAGTGAAAAGTTGAATGAATTAAAGTTTGTTTTTTTAAAAAAGTATTGATAAATTGTAAGGATGTTAGTGTATTGAGGCCTCAGCTAATATGCCTGACACAAAAGGTAACAAGAGTTCAGTCTTTGTTTATTATGAACAGATTCTGCAGATGGCAGTCCTCCTGTCCAGATTAAACTATAGATATTTTAAAGCAGTTATCCATTGCCTCACTGCTTGTAATGAAACCAAAATCTTTATGTTGCCTAGGGATGTCATCATTTGCAAAGAGTTGACATTATATTTACAAAGTGATCTGAACCCAGTATCCAAAATTAATGGAGAAAACTGAACAAAAGCACTTGTAAAGCCTTTATAATTACATCCATCAGCAACTATAGCAAATAAGTCTTTGGTTCTAAATTGCCAAAATTAGTGACTTAACCAAAATGAGTACGTGGTATCTGATAAAAGTATACAATATATTCTTTTATTTATTTATTTAAGCTAGACAATAATTTTAAGCTGATCTAATATGAATTAAAATTAACAAAATTATCATTAATAAAAAAATATTTGTTTTTAAAATGTATACATTTAAAAACTAATATATAGTAAATCACAGATAAACCCATAAAATGCTTACAAAATATTCAATTTATAATCAAAGGAATCATTTTACTAAATTACATAAGATACTAAAGAATGAAATTTTCATTTCTAGTCTTTTATATGTATGAAACACCAGAGCAGAAAGGCAATGGACTTTCCATTATGGAAAATCAGATAATTCTGATTTAAACTACTTTTTAAAAAATTGAAACATTTGCCACTTACAGTTAATATCATTTACAATTTGAAATAAGTTCTAATATACAAAACCAACAATCTATTACAATCATTGTGAAACTGAGATCCACTTCCTTGCATTATTAATAAAGCAAACTTATAAAAGATGTAAGCAAAAGTATTCTGTGACTAAAAGTGTCTTTAATAGTTTGATGCTTCTTTAAACAGTTTCAAGAGTGGCTTTAATTTCCAAAATATATGAACAAAAACAGAACAAAAATTATGTTTAAACAATCTCCTTAATTACAATGTATCAAGATCAGACATTCAAGAGAACTGTCCAAGAAGTGTCTATACAAATTTACCCCAAAAGGGTAAGTGATTTTAAAGATTTTTTAAACTTAGAATGGCACAGTGGACAGATTGAAATTAATTCTTTCTAGTGTAATAAAGGCAGAAAAAGGTTATTTTATAATTATTTTAGAGCACAGATCTTAGCTTATTTCCCTAAACCTTTTCTTTTTACCTCATTGATCTGGAATCTGCTTGTAATGACATCAAACATCAATGAATCTTAAGATGTTTAGAGTTGGAAGAATATTTTGCATGTTTATGGCAAATACATAAGTCTGTAATGATAAATATTATCCAGTTAAGGTAGTACATATATAGTACTTCTTCTAAAGCTGTCAACCAGATTAAAGACATAAGTCTGTAATGATAAATATTATCCAGTTAAGGTAGTACATATATAGTACTTCTTCTAAAGCTGTCAACCAGATTAAAGACATAAGTCTGTAATGATAAATATTATCCAGTTAAGGTAGTACATATATAGTACTTCTTCTAAAGCTGTCAACCAGATTAAAGACTGAATCAAGTTGGGGGTCACTCAGTAGAAAACATTCCCAAAATTGTGATTTTGTTTTACAGAAAGCAACAATTTCCTTCACCTGATTTAAAATCTTGGAATAAAAAATTAAGCACAGAAATATAGGTTTTACTTGTATATAATATCTAGTCTTTTACAGTAGACAGAATTTTTTAAACTAACAAATGACTAGAGAGATTACTTAAAGCAGTACCTACTGAATCCCCACCCTCTTGTATATAAAGGCCTGTAGCAATATCCTCTGAATCCCCACCCTCTTGTATATAAAGGCCTGTAGCAATATCCTCTGAATCCTCTCCCTCTTGTATATAAGGCCTGTAGCAATATCCTCTGAATCCCCACCCTCTTGTATATAAAGGCCTGTAGCAATATCCTCTGAATCCCCACCCTTTTGTATATAAGGGACTGAATCAGCACATTCTTGCATCATATAATAAATAAATTAATTATGAGTCAGCACCTTCATGCACATAGGTATACCAGTAGTTTGTCAGTTGTGAGATATTTCTAAGTCTCAATTTTAGACAGAATGGATAATAAATATGTGTATATTTCCTGTCTTCAATATGTAACCAAGTTTCATTTTCAGGTACATTATAGCATGGCAGGAAAAGACAATTGAAGTAAGAATTAAATAAGTTTTAATTGCAGGTCATTGCTTGGCAAAGATCCAAAGAGATGGAAGTAAGAACTAAACTTTCATTGCTGTGCTTTTACCCAATAGCAACATCTGTTTACATCCTAAGTTACAATGTAGATTTAATAGATCTTATAATTTTTTGTTTCATTCCTTATGGAGAAACATTTTGTTGTCTTATTTATTTGTAGTCATTTTGATGTCCAGTCTAAAGCAGTTATTTTTCTAGGCTTTATAGAACAATCTGTGGTTTTTGACACTTTGACCATATTCAGAATGATTATGATTGATTTATGAACTGCTTGTTAAATGTTTTAATCCAGAAGATGTTTAATTTACTTTTCAGATATTTTAACTTCAGAACATTTTTGTGATTTGAGAAAGCATCAATTAAGTTTTATGTAAACCCTATAGCATACACATTTTTCTCTCTTTCTTTTTGAGCTGTTATTAATTTTGTTGTGACAGTGTTTAAAGCAAACATATTGCTTGTTCAGTGATGCCATCTGTGCATAATATATGTGCTCATAACTAGTATTTTCCTAATGTCCTACCCCTATATTCCATCTCTGAAATTACCATCAGGTAATATTCTGCTTAATGCAACTTTTTATTTTTTCCTTCTCAGTATTTGTTTTCAGGTTTTATTTTTATTATAATTTCCTCAAATTATTTTTAAAACTGTTATACCATTACCCATTGAATTATGTATATGATTAAAATAACATTTTTCTTTATTGTTGTTGTTGGCATTTATAATTTAAATGTTATTAAAATTGCATGATAATCAAAAGTGGATTTTAAAAAACTCAACAAGTGCTGGAACGATAATAATAATGTACCTGATTTAGATATGGTATCACAATTAAGGCCTTAAGCAAAGACCTGATAGCCTCATTTATATAGTCATAAATAAACTATACCCTTTGCATATGCTAAAGATAATGTAATCAAGACATCAGGCAATAAATAATTTGCTACCAAAGTGATTCCTTTATGCTTTATATCATAATTCTGTATTCCTCTTAAATCCATCCTTAGTGTTTTTGCATATCATATTGCACTAACAGAAGCTACTGAAATACACAATGAAAAAGTGTTTCATATTACTATTAGTATTAGTAGAATACTGTTTCATGGCCCATAGACAATCTCATATAACAGAGTCTGCACTGAAGAACTCAGATACCAGCAGAATTTTAACATCAATGCTTATCATCAAATTGCATAAAGTACTAGTAGTAAGGGCATTCCTAGTTGTTTTACATGTATTTTCCTATTTGATTCCTAGTTGTTTGTTTTACTTTTATTTTCTATTTGATCCCTATAGTTTTACCTGTATTTTCTAATTGATGTTTTAAAATTACTTGTAGGTTTTTAGATGAACTTCAAAAATAAAATTCCATCAATATAATAATTTACTAAGGTCATATCACTGTTATTTGATTTGCAAGTATTTTCTTTTGATTTTCTATTATTTATCTGTGTCAGCACAAACTCTCTGTATTTCTTTCAGTAATACCTATAATAATTTATTGTTCACAAACATTGCAGACTAGCTTGTAAAATTTCAAATACTGGTTAAGTAAGATGATATCATTTGCTATATTTATATTCTGATTGATTCTGTCTTATCATAAAATCTTCAGTATGATATGCACTTTTAAAAATAAATATTTGTTGTCAAATTTGGGTGTATATTATTACTTAGGAGTAAATTATTTAAGTTTTAATTTAGCACTTCTGTGTCAAAAGACAGTGGATATCAAATTCATTGCTTGAGATGAGTTTCAGCAGAGCACAACTACTTTAATTTTTTTCAGCTGCAGTATTGAAAACCCACGGCATCATTAAGAACAGTTTTGCAATACCTGTACATATTTAGCTATAATACAAATAGCCCTTGAACTAAAAGTGCATTGAATTGCTGCATATATTATATTATAGCAATACAGAATCGGGTAGAATTATTTCTATTCCAGTGGACAGTTTACACAAAATCCTGCCTTTGCAGTACCATAGTAAGAAAAGTGCCCATCTATTTTTAGTAGTTGGTTCAGAGCAACTTTTACTGATAAACTGGTCAAATCTTTGCTTGCTTGAGTGGATAAATATCATAAAAGAAAGAACAAGATAAATTCATTTAGTGCTGTACATATTGGTAAAATGTTCTATATATATCAGTGATGCAAGGTATGAGCATTGATCGTATGCATGTCTGGGAAGGAGCAAAATCAGGCTGTGAATTATACTTAGGAGTTATCATTTTTCATGATGATAACATTTACATTAGGGTGCACATAGGTGTTTTTCATGCTTGAGATTTTATAGTAAAAATGTTTTCACTATTGCTCAGAACATAAATTATCTTTTCATTCATCATAACTGGACTAGTGTGATTATTTTGGATTTCATAGAATGGAAGGAAGGGTTGTACACAAATTTTCAGTCCTAACACGTGGCCACATCTGATTGCTTATTGTGTACTTCAGTTGTTCTCAAACTTGTATTTTACTTATATGGTTCAGTAGCATTTTCCTAAACTTATCCACCCAAATGTTGTACCTGCTGGATTAAAGGTAATGTATTGGCGATAACACTTTGTAATACTTAAACAGTTAACTGGGTCTTGAAAGGAGTACAGTTTACTTCAGAGTTTGAGAACCACTGCTGTACTTCATGATTTACATCTATTGCATCCAAACATTTTATTTTCAGGTCATACAGATGCAGAAAATTATCCGTGAAAAACAAAAGACTCAGATCTCGAACTTAAACACCACTCAGAACTTGAACTTAAGCACAACTGTAAGAATATACCTGTCCTTGAACTAACAGCTGATGTATTTATAGTGCCCATCTTCTGTTATTTTCATATTAAGTGCAGTTTTTTTCCACTCAAATCTTAATTCTTTCTTTTGGTATAATTTACTAATTGCTTTGAGTGTTTTGTTCATGTTTACATACAGTATTAATGTGACATGTATTATTATATTTCTAAGCATACCCCATTCATTTTATTGATGCTACCAGTTTACTGCTATAGTACAGTACTAGCATTTGTTTTCTAGTCATTTAATTGATATTACCACTGTACACTTGTACTAGTGTTTTGTTGCTAATTATACCCCATTCCTTTTATGTCTGCTATCAGATGTTCCATCTCTTTGGAGATTTTGTCTTTCAGTATCAGCTGTGACCATCAAAGCATATTTTGGTTGTCCAAACTTTTTCTCTTCAAGTATATAATTCAGTGTGGTTATAAAAATTGTGCATGTTAATTATGAAATGCATGTATTGAAGGAAGATTAAAACATTTAAATGAATGTATTATCCATATATGATTCATTTTAGTAAGTAATTAGTTTTTGTTAAGTTTAGAGAATCTTTGCATTTAAAAACAGTAAATATTGTTTGTCTCCTAAAGAGCTTGCAATGGATGTTGCAAGTGGGATTTTGTTGTTGTTGCTTGTTTTAAGCTTTACCAATGTGTACTTAACATTTGTTTATTTTTAACTATGACATGGCCAAAATGTTATTAGTCTTTGTATAGTGTATGAAATAAATTACATGTCAAGATTTAGTATAGATGTCAGAGGCAGTAACGTAATCAAATGTTTTCCTATTGAAATTTAAATATTTTGTGGCAAAAAATGGTTGAATTACAATTAATTAATTTTTTCTTGTGTGTGTGAGAGAGAGAAAGAGAGAGATGTCAGGACCCTAATTAATTAAAATTAAGGTTGACTTTGTGATTATTGGCTAATGAAATGGCTCATTAATTTAGCGCCGCCCCCCCCCCCCCCCTGGAATTAACTATCCATTACACATAACAATACAATATGGATTTTAAATGTGAATGATAAAGAATTTAACATGAAGTGAATGAAAAATTAATACATATTTTTAAAATAAAAGAAAAAGGCATTAATTATTATTACAACAATTTAGTATTATACATTGCTATCTTATCTCAGGACATTAGCCAGTTATAAATCCAGATTCTCTAACAGTTCAAGACAGTTCATTTGTAGTAATTTCTCATCTCTTTCCTACATCGTTCTTGGTTTATAAAATGATGAAATAATAAGAACAATATATCTTTTTTACTCTTGAGTCACTGTTAACGAAAGATCACACTTTTCTAGTGTTAATCTAGGATAACTTAACTTCACAATGGATTGCCTATCTCAATGGTGTTCTTTGTGATCACATGCAGCATTGCATAATGTGCTCACACACCATCATTTAGCTTGCTTGAGCCGAAGCCTGAAGCCCTGCAATGTTAATTATTTATTACAGTTTTAAGTATCATATTATAAATATTCAGTTTTGAATATGGCTTGCAAGGCTAATTCCTGAGTTACATATTCACTATTTTAAAATTCTGAAAAAGGAATTGCATACTAGGATAAAACTTTATTACAAACTATATTTTCTCACTTTTAACAATATATTCATGTATCTTTCTGCAAAAAGAGTATAACACTTCTATTTTGAAGACTTGGAATTCCTTCCTAACACTCACTCTTTTTTATAAGTCAGTTTGACCTCATACACACATGATTTCTTTTTAAAATCAGAATCAGACTTCTATTCAAGATGTTATAGGTAGCTTGGAACTGTAGAAAGTGATTAAAAGATTCATCTTCGATTTGTGATATTGACTTCTATGATGTGACTCATGAATCATACATTTCCCCTTTGGTTCTTATATGCTAAACAATTGATTTACATCTTCATTCATAAACTTGGCTATGCATGCATGGGTTCTGTTCATTGGGGTTTAGCAGCATATCCAATGCTACAATTTCTTTTCTAGAAGTGTACAACAACTTCTGACTTTACTTGATAAAGGGCTTTAGGTGCTAATGAGGTGTTTTAATGGATAGCTAGTTTCAGCTGAGACTGCTACTGCTAAAAATACTTTTCACACCTGTTTATCATGAAAAATATTCGCAACTAAGGCTTAAATATGGAAGCACCTGGTTTGTTTGTTTTATGCTTGAGAATGTCTTGGGAACAAATTAATTAACATATCTCTCCCCTGAGATTGACAGTGTGTGTGTGTGTGCGTGTGTGTGTGTGTGTGTGCATGTGTATGAGGAATAAGCTAAAAAGAAGTGGAATAATAAATTTGAAGTTTACTTTGCAATACAATTTTTCAAATGGATGAAATTATCAAAGGTAAAATATGTATATAAATTAGCTGACAGTCAAAAAATAAAATCAGCAAAGCATATGCTTGTTAATTTTACTAATAGAGAGAAACATCATTATCTTACAAGGGGAAAAAAGTGAGCTGATAAAGTTGTATTGATTTGGTTCTGAAAATGTTTTACAGTCATAAGGCAGGCATATAATACACTGTTTTATGAACATAAAGCATTTAACAGAGTAAATTAAAAAGAATAATGTTACTATAATAATATTGTTTTAAAAAATTTTTATGTTTATTTTTGTCTAAATACTGAGTCATTATTTTTCATTTGTATATTATTTTTTAAATTATCTTTTTAGAACTGACTCTTAGCAAGAATTTGTAATTTCACTTCTGCTGTTAAAAATATTTACCCAATTCTTTTGCAAAGAAAAATAATCTTTTCATTATTCTTCCAAATTTTGAAAAATATTTCTTATTTGTTCATATGAAACTCCCTTGAGAACAAGTTTTATTTATTTAAATTACAGTTTATTCTGTAATTTAGTTTCTCACAACAGTAGATTTCTGTTTTAAAAATATAATCAGTAACTAATCTATATTTCATATTAACTTATCACATCATTAGTCCTAAAATAGTACTCATTCTAAGTACAAGTAGTTTCATGTATTACAGAATTAATTTACAATAAATATATTTTCTGAACACTCCTATCTGTACTTCTCATTAAAGTTTATAGTTAAAGCTTTTATGTTATGTTTAGTTAGTCTGTGAGTGTTACCAACAGTGTTTTCATTTCACTTGCATTAATTTATAGATAGTTTTACATTTGTCAGTTGGAAAGACTGTTTTTTGAAAACATTTTGTAATTCATTTGTTTTCACTAGTTTTTAAATTATATACTTTATTGTTCATTTTAATTACAAGTAATACATTTGAGGTATTTTATCATCGAAATATAATTATTTATTAAATTATGTACCATTTAGTGTAACTTCTTGATTATACTTATTTAAATTGCTATTTTTTATTTACTTTTTTTATATCTATATGATTGAGTCAGTTAATCGATCATAGATTCTCAATTAAACACTATTTTTTACTATTTGTAATTTACTATCAGTCTAAATACTTTACAAAAGAAATCATATATTTAACCAACACTCATGAGTGCACTGAGTGATGAAGACAATTTGATTATTGTGTTTGGCATGCTTAGTTGTTGAAGAATGAGTTTCTTGTTGCTTTGTTTGGATAATGTGTTTACTATAGTAACTCTTTTCAATATATTTGTTGTTTCCATATAAAAATCAACATATATTAACTTGGCAGTTTACAAACTATTGAAATAACAGCACTGAGGTATGAGGTATTGCTGATGAAAATAGAATGCATCCTTGCAGGAATAAGTTTTAGTAGTCGATAACAAATGACATCTTCCTTCTGTAAAAACTCAAAAGAAAGGGGCAGGATAAATATTTTTTTAAAACAACAAGGATATGAGTTTGATTTTGCAGTTGTGTGTTATATATAAAAATGAGTTAAGTTATCCAGAATTACCCAATATTGTTTTGTTCATGGTTTGAAATAATTTGACTTTGTGATGCATCATTTTTAGAATTGCAATTTTTATTTCTTTACTTTTCAAAAACTTTGTTTCATATAGGTGTTTAAAATAATGCCTTGGCTATCTGACAAGATGATGAGTGCAACCATAGATATTGGTATCATGTGCCACATTAATTCCTTTTTCCAATCTAGTAGCACAGACTGTTGATGATAGCTTGTATACATGCACCCAACTGGGCCAGAGAAGAGTAAGAGTTTCTGTGAAATCTTGTAGGAAGACTTTTGTATGAGTCCTATTCAGGAATTGCTCAATAATAAAACTGTGTAAATATAAACAGTTCTCTCTCGATCATGTAGAAAGAGTTGTGTGGTCCTATTTAGGAACTATCTCTATCTATCTATCCCTTAGTTTGATGACTGTTGGGGCACCACTGATGACCTGACAACCAGTTTCCTCATTAGCAGAGAACAGAATGGAATGGAGGAAACTAATCTTACCATATTGCTCAGTTTCAATCCTGTCCACTCTGAGATGTTATTCTCCCATCTTTTCCTCTGTCTTCCTCTCCTTCACCCTCCTTGCACAGTACCTTGCAGTTCTCTCTCAATCTTGTAGAAAGAGTTGTGTAAGTCCTATTAAGGAATTGCTCAATAATAAAACTGTATAAACATGTACAGTTCTCTCTCGATCTTGTAGAAGGAGTTGTGTAGTCCTATTAAAAAACTGCTTGATAATAAAACTGTGTAAATATGAACAGTTCTCTCTCGATCTTGTAGGAAGACCTTCTGTATAAGTCCTATTCAAGAACTGCTTTTAAAACTGTGTAAACATGAACAGTTCTCTCTCATCTGTGCACTCTGGTCATTTAGTACAGCGTTCAAATCTGTAGAGACCTATAATGATTCCGTGTGCCATAACAGGCTTGTATGCATTGATATTCATACATAACTATGACTGGTATCACTGAATATGTAGAAGAAGAAAGCAGATACCTACAGTACTTGTCTTATACAGTTTTAGAATGGTGACATAATTTACAATCAACAAGGCATACAATCATATAACTATATAATTGTAGTACAGCCACAAATAGTTAATGGTGGCTTTTAAGGATAGACAAAATAATATAAAGAAAGAACTAAAATTATATTAACAAAATAAACAATTAATAAAAGGCATCAGTGGTTTGATATGGTATATAAAAGATATTGTATCATTTAGGAATAATTTACATGAAGAAAGTATGTGACAAATAAAAATGGCTTCCAATAAATTTACAACAATGAAAAAATAGAACATTTTATATGAAAAATACAACAGTTACAGGTACATCAGTAATGAGAAACAACACAGCACAAGGTTAGTCTTATAATAACAATGCCTTGTAATTTTTCTCAACTAATTGTGTAGATAAGAGAAATTCAACTTGCAAATGGAGATAAAAATTCCTTGGAATGTGGATAAATCAACAGTATTTCAGAAATAGAAATACTGTCTGCAAATGACAACTCTGGCTAAGAAAATTTCTTTTTGCATCTGGAACCAGTTTCTGCCAGCAAAACAGATTTGTTATTTGATATATAAATCATTAAATTTATTCAAATAATTTTTTCACTTCATCACTATGAAGAATTTATTCAAACCAAATTATTCCTGGGTTTCAACATCATGATTAGATGTACAGTACATATTTCAAAAATGTTCAGTCATTTGGGTCATTAATGTTGCTTCAGCTGTACTTTTGTTGAAAGTAATATATATATATATATATTTAAATTATTCAGGATTTTCTTCATTAAGGCATCTGTGCAATTCATAATTGATTGACAATGCATATGTGAAGATTCCAATAAAGAAAAAGCAGTAACAAAACTCATTGAGAAAATCAAGTTTGAAAATAGGCACTTTAGATCTAAAATGTCAGCTTGAAATTTTTGCTTCATAAGTTCAATTGTCAAGCACTTACAAGAAGTGCTAATCTATTAATAAGTGCTTGACAATTGAACTTATGAAGCAAAAATTTCAAGCTGACATGTTAGATCTAAAGTGTTTTTAGACTATCAGTTTATAAAACTTCACTCTTGTTTTGGACTATAACTATTCTTTTTATGTGCATCACTCACTCACTCACTCACTCACTCACTCACTCACTCACTCACTCACTCACCCAACCACCCACTCACTCATTCACTCACTCAAAACACATCATGCATACATATACACAAACTATCTATGTCATACATACAACCATACCATAAGCACTACCCATCCATGTAAAATATTATTTACACTGAAATGCTGCATACGTCCACAAACCCTAGATACATATATTTTATTTTTGTAGGGATGACAGTGTGGAAGGGGGATGGGTAAGAGACAATGGGAGCATTTTGTAAAAATATTTTTGCTGACTATTCTTTTTAATGTTTATAACCACATATTAGAGTGTATGTGTATGTGTGCATGAGTGCTTGTGTGTTTTAAAATTCCTGAAATATTTTATACAAATAAATTTAGTGTAATATAATGATAATGTTATAAAACCAAAATGGCTGTGAAAGAACCAGTGATTGCCTTTGCAACTAAACAAAGATCATCATTTTTGCTTCATCAACAGAATGGGAATGCCAAGAGAATTGACGATGATGATACAGTATCTTTGTTTGTGTTTGGTGAAGAGGAGAGCACTCTAGCTGCGGAGGCAGAACAAAACAATGGCATAGTCCCTCATGAGCGTGTTGCCAACCACCACTTTCCCATTGAGACATTGATCTCAGAGAAACAAAATGTATTTTCTGTAAGCTTATGGATCCTTCCTTGTGTGTGGCTGTTGTGGCCACATTTTCATTTGCACACACATTCTCTTTTCTCCAGAGCACGTTCCTATACATTTGTCTTTAAATTCATGTGCTTACCCCATCTGTCCTTTTGGTGAAAGGTCTTTTCTTTCCTTTCTAATCTCCCCATGTTTTATTTTGTTTATGCTGAATCATAGAGTGAATAGATTTTGAGAAAGAAGAGCAGAAAAAATCAGCATCAAGCTTGCTTTTAATTGCCAAGCTGCAATGCTAGTTTAAAGAATAAACAAAATATAACAACAAGAAAAAGACATCTTGGACTGTCAGCCATGGATCAGATACACTTAACTAGTTATTTCAACAAGACAAAAAACAGCCATATACACACATCAGGCAGTTTCTTTGATGGAGCATTAAATGTTTTATAAAGGTTCTGCACCAACATTTAAGAATTTTATAAAGAGAAAGGTTAATTTACAAAAGTTAGTTTGTAAAACATGCCTTATTGCTCTCATTACAACCTGTTTGTTCATTAATCACTATGAATTTTACCAGAAAATAAAAATGAAAATAAGGACTGATAACTGATAGAGAGCTTTGAATTGTGTTTATATTGGGCCTTATTAGTGCTATGTATCATTATCTAGTGGTTATAAGGGGATGAAAAGAAGGATCGATAACTGATGTAGAGCATTGTTTCCTTGCTTGCATGCTTTGAGTCTTATTAGTGGTTACAAGGGGATGAAAAGAAGGACCGATATCTGATGTAGAGCATTGTTTCCTTGCTTGCATGCATTGAGTCTTATTAGTGGTTACAAGGGGATGAAAAGAAGGACTGATAACTGATGTAGAGCATTGTTTCCTTGCTTGCATGCATTGAGTCTTATTAGTGGTTACCAGGGAATGTAAGCAAATAATGACTTTTCATTGATATATAGCAATGAGTTGTGTTCCCTCATTTCTAAGTACTGTGTGCCTTATTTCTGCTAGATATATCAAATGCCATTATAATACACTTAATTCTATGCATTTATTATTAGAGCACATCTGATCCAGTTGACATTATTATTAGTGGAATTTAATGCTTTGCTGGAAAAACAGTAAATAAATAGAAAGACAGTAATTGAATATAAAACAGTAGTGAATAGAAGACATGAATATCAAACCAGTGAGTGTATAGAAAACCAGTGAGTGAAGAGAAAACCAGTTAGTGGATAGAAAACCAGTGAGTGAAGAGAAAACCAGTTAGTGGATAGAAAACCAGTGAGTAAAGAGAAAACCAGTGAGTTAAGAGAAAACCAGTGAGTGAGAATAGAAAACTAGTAAATGAATAAGAAACCATTGAGTGGATAGAAAACCAGTGAGCGAATAGAAAAATGATGACTGAATAGAAAAACAGTGAATTTAGTATTTGCACTAAATGACTTTTTAGATTATTTTCTTGTGTATGATTATTATATTAACTACTAACACAGTTTAAGCAGACAGCACAAATTTTATTGGCTACAAGCTTGCTTGCTGCATGTTAAGTACTCTTCTGCTTTTTACTAAAACTTGTTTCTGCTTCGTTGCTTATGTTATTTTTTTTCATGCATATTGGAGCATTGGTATATTTTACACTATGATGATTTCTGCTTTGTTGCTTATGTTATTTTTTTCATGCATGATGTAAAATTTACATATTTTACACAACATAGCATGTTGTTTTTCTGCTTCAGTGCTTATGTTATTTTTTCCATGCATGATGGAACATTTACATATTTTAATAAAATAACATGACATTTTTGCTTCATTGCTTTTGTTATTTATTTTTTTTTTTTTTGCACGATGGAAAGTTTATGTATTTTACACAACATAATATGATATTTTTCTTTCATTACTTATATTAATTTTTTCATGCTTGATGGAACATTTACCTATTTACACAATATAACATAATGAATGAACATTGGACTGTTTAGTTTTAATGAAATACAAATATCAGACACTTGTCTAGTAAATAGAATTCAATAGTGTCTCTTCATTTTATTTTCAAAAAGTCCTTTTAAATATCACAGTTTATAAAAAGCTAATTTCAAATTATTATCTTTAAATGTGTTTTGTTTTTAAAGACATTATGTATTTAATATATATATATATTAAATACATATAAATTTTGTCTTTCACCATATTATATTGAATGTAAAATGCTTTTGATCATGAATTATTTTTTTAAGATATAGTCTTAAATATTTATTCTAAAAGACAAAATGAGTAACAAGGAGTATTAGATTCTTGCATATGGATGTTGTTATTTTTATATTATGGTACTAATCAGTAAGTCTTGAAATGTAGAATGTAATCAATAGTAATTATTACTATAAAATAGACACCTCATTGTATATGCATCTAGCTAACAAATCCTCATTAAAGATACAAATTAAGCTATCTAATTTGATAAATAATTGTTTCTTTTTGTCATTTTTACAGCTTTTAATTTTACATTTACACAACAGTAATCACAATTTATAATTATTTCTTGCTTAGTTATATCATAAAGTATATTTCACTTTACAACTACTAATTTGAATTCAAATTCATTGTTTCTTAGAGTATATATTGTTTTGGTTATGCTTTTTTAATTTTAAATTTGAGTTTAAAATGTGGTGTTAAAAAGGTTTCAGTGCATCTATTTGAAAATTATGCTATTTTTTATAATTAGTTAAGTGAATACATTTTCCAATTTGTTTGACATTTTGAGCTCATCATAGTCTTAAATTTTATAAATGATGGAATAAGAACTTGGAAGCTATTACATGTACTAATTATAAATTTTTAAAGGCAGCTGCACTTACTGATAAAATACTTTATTCATTGGCATAGAATGCTTCACCATTTTCATATTTATTTTTAATTTTGCACAAAAATATAATATTAATCAGTAAATTTCATATTATTTTTTTTGCTTTAAATTATTTATGAATTAGACTCCAGGGTAGGTGTGCGTACCTAAAATTAGAAAGATTTTTTAAAATGTCATTATCTGTTTGCTGCCTCCTTGATGTTACTTAGCATGAATTTAGATAATTTCTTTTAGATATCTTGAGGTATTTTAATTTTTGCTTACAAAATTTACACTATACTTTTCTGTGATAGTTTGAATGCTGTTTAGATGTTTAAATACTTTGTTATAAAATTAATTTAGTTTTAGTTTTCAAATAGATGACCACCAGCTAGCATTAATTTTTATTACAGATATTTCTATTTGAGTCTCATTGCCAAGAGTGAATTGTCAGAATTGTGAACTTTTTCACAGAAAATAAAGACAAGGTAACTAATTACACTGTGATATTAAAACAAGCAAATGTGGATTGGTAGATGTTTCTATTAAATGAGATAGAGTTAGGATATACTTTGGTAAAAGAGCAAAGATACTTTAGAGGAAGTATTCCCCAGAAATCATAAAGAAAAATAGAATGTATATTATAACAGAAATTATTAACACTTTGTTTTTCTTGTTTACAGAATTCATCTGCAGCATACAGTGACAGGGCAAATATTGGCATCGGAAAAGATAAGGGAGGGAGTGCTACATGCCATCTTATGTAAACGATTTCTTATTGAACCTTGTCTTTCATTCTTACACTGCTCAGCCAGTATTCAGTAATGTTTCTTTTTCAGAACACTCATCAAATGTGCAATCTGCTTGTCTTGGTGACAGCCAATGTCATGTCAATATGTGTTAATAATATATATGAGATTATTTTAAGCTGAAAAAAAACAACTGACATTTGACAGTGAACAAAGAAAACAGTAAATACCATAGTTGTGTCTTCATTATTCATGTATTATTGCTTTTGCTACTCCTGCTGAAGCATTATTTTGTCCCTCCTAAAAAGAATTGTTTTGGTTGATATCTTCTTGCAACTCCTTGATTTTTTGAAGCATATTGTCGCATAAGTGCCTCATAAAATGGCTATAAAAGTGACTCTTAAATGGACCTTAAATTGGCTCTAAAATTACACTTGGATCTTTGTCAGCTGAGTTTGGAAAGAAAGTAATATTCTGCAATAATTTTCACCTATATTCGTCTTCTGCATTAGAAAAACATGTAAAGACTGCTTCTCAATCACCACACATAACTAAAGTGAAGTCAGAGCAATTCATTTATTGATTCTGTTCATATCTGTAATATTTTCTGAAACACCTTAGAACTTTTAAAATTGATAATTGATTTACCTCCTTACAAATTTTACCCCTATTAGTATATATTGTTTTTTCCCCCCATACAATGATAATTGTTTAATCACCGTGTATTATTTCTTCCACTTACATTTGATAATTGTTTTGCTCTTGTATATTTTATTCTTTATACATTGATAATTTTTTAAAAACTTTATACAATGAAGATTATTTTACTCTGCAAGCTGTCTCTTTTACAAAGTGACTGTTTTACTCTTATTTTGATGATTGCTTACCCTTTTATATTGTTGACTGTTTCACTCCCTCATGTTGATTGCTGACCCCTTTATATTGTTGATTGTTTTACCCTCTTATTTTGATGATTGCTTAGCCTTATATATTGTTGACTGTTTTACACCCTTATTCTGATGACTGATATAAGCTTGAGATGTTTATCATCATTCTGCTGACATTCTATTTTATGATTTTTGTACAATTTCAAAAGTAAGAAAAGCTAACCATGAAGACTATATTGCCTGCTGTTTTAAATCCTATTTTTCTCAGTATTCAAAATTTTAATTATATATTGCATAAACTGTGAAACCTTAATTTACTGTGCATAATTAGCATTTCTTAACACTTCATTTTTTAACATTAATATTAGCTCTATGAATAGAAAATGGTTATTAAATGGATAGTACTTAGACAGATAAATATCTAGCTAGATATTAATTTGCCTAAGGGAAAATATTTTAATATTTTTTAATGATGATTAATGTATTTTGTATTCAATGCCACAGTTATCCTTGTCAGGTACTTGCTTTAAGGTTGCTGAGTGTGTGTGTGTGTGTGTGTGTGTGTGTGTGTGTGTGTGTGTGTGTGCACGTGTGTGTGTGTACACATATATATATTTCACCTTAAGTTTATAAATTTAATATACCATGTTACTGTTGCTTTTCAAGGTATTGAAGTAGTATATAGTAATTAATCTTTCATGTAGACAGACAAATTTTACATACAGTTGAGACGAATCTTACACATGGGGAGACAAATCTCATATACAGTTGGTTTTACTGGTACTGTATGCAAGTCAATCTCTTCCTTACTGTACAGTGATCAGAACATGCCAGAAAGTTCATTGTTAAAATAATTTATATGACAGAGCTGCTGGTTTTTTTTTTAATCATAGCAAAGATTATCTCAAAAATGAAAAAATAAAATAATAACTGTAAGGCTTGCTTGTCATTAAACAATATGGTAAATAGGCACAAATCATGTGATTTCAATGAGGTAAACACTATGATAATAGAAAAATGATTGTTCTTGACACATGCATAGATAATTTTGATTTGATTTGATTTCAAATTTAACCATTAGTCTTTTATTATTTTACTGTTAGTAAACCATTAAAATAATTGCATTGTTACAAAATGAGAGTCCACAACCAAACACTTGAACATTTTAAAATATTTTTCTATTTACTAATGCTATGTATAAATGTTATGCTATCAAGCTGTAAAAACAGACAAATAAGCTGCATGTTTTGTTGTTTTTACTGTATTTAAATAAAGAAATTTTATGCTAGTGCAATATGAATACTTAATACTGTTAGCACATTGAAGTTACAGCCATTTTAATTTACAATGGAGATAAACATGCCAACAGATTAATTAATTATACTAAAATATATTATTATCCAAACACTTTAGGCTAGATTGTTTAATAAATGTTTCATATCTAATATTTTCTTTATGTTCAGATATTTTATTCTGGAAAAAAAATTGATAAGTAAATCCATTACTTTGCAAATATAATATTTGGAGGGTGTTTATTTGTTTTTGTTTTTTTCAAAATTGTTTTGATATGAATAATCCTGTATATGTGCTACAAAGGAAATAATAAAAAATATTAAATTTTGCTTATAAATATTATTTTGATAAGAAAAATTATTACTTTTACATTTTTTAAAAACAAAACACATTTATATATATATGTAAAACACAATAAATGTCCGTCCACTGTTAATACTTTATAAATGATTTTGCAATTTGTAAATAATTAAATAAATAAATTGAAAATGTTATCATGCATTCTTTCTAGTCAGCTTTATTGGGGGATAGGATCTAATTTAAATTGTTCAACTTTTAAATAAGTCTACTGCTGATCTTAATTTTGATATATGTATTGAATTGCATTGTTTGATATATAGATAATGAATTTTGCACAGAAGAAATTTAAGTAAAAAAGTTTTGTGTTAGTTATGAAAGTTAAACACAACTATTTTTCATTAGTAGTTAAAACAATATCAACAGAGATGACCTATTTTACGTTATACATTTATGCACACTAATTGCCTTTCAAAATTTTACTATCAAACTTTTCAAACAAGAATCTGAATACTATTTATTTGTAAGTGTGCTTCTTTATTCATGAATGTTTACAAAACTTGTTTATACATAAAACATATGATAAATTGCATTATAATTCTGCTTTGTATTTTGGATTGCACAAAATTTTATTAAGAAATTCTTAAGTAGCTTTGTTTTTCTCAGGATCATATTTTGAGAAATTGGTGGTAGACAATATGCTTGCAAGATATAGAGAACTGCACTTCAGGTGCATGAACATTCACTTGCATCATTCTTTAGTTGTAGACTGTAATTGTGTTTTTTTAGTATGATAAAAAAATAAAACCGAAATAAAATGGATATTTTATTTATAATCAAAAATAAACCAGTCACATTATGTGAGAACTGGAAATATTATTTTTCATTCTGTACTTAGCTGCATTGCCACCAGAAAATTAGTTAAAACATTGGTCCCACAACACAGCTTACTGTTGCCAATGGTGAAATTAATTTTTAATAATGTAGTGCATATCATTATATACAATTCACTAACCTTAATCCAAGTTCTGATTGTGGGTAGAGGAGCAAAAATGTTGAAGAACTCTGATATTGAAGATTCAGCATCTAAAGGATTGTAAGTTTACTACCAACTCTTTTTCACTGTTAAATAATATGATAATGCCATCCAGTTTTATTTATTAGATAATTCAAGTAAATTAAAATCTAACTTTAACTCATATTTTTACATTATCCATTAATTTAAAAATGAAATAAAGTGATGCAAACAATTTTCAACATTTAATAAATACAAATACACAAATTCTCTCAGTATTTAGGAAATAATAGAAACATTGCCTGCAATTCTGGAATTTTAATTTTTAAAACACATCTGTATTTGGTTAGGCTCGGGCATGGCTGTTGATTTTGACAGTTTCTATATTGATTTGTTGGGAGTGAAGGCTTTTTCCTGCACAAATGTACACAACACACACACACACACACATATATATATATATATATATATATAAACAAACATTCACATATATGCATGTTTATATGTTACATTATTTAAATTTCTGGCTTAATTTGTGCAATAATATATTTACATTCATTCATCAACTGCTAAACAATGATAATTATCCTATATGCATTTATTTAAAAGTAGTTTTAGCTTAACAAAAATTGACATACAGACACTCCCTGACTTAATGAAATACATGACTTACATAAACTCTGACACACCATCTTTCTTGTAAGTCCAATTAGCCAGTACACATATTAAACTTTTTCATCATAAACTGCAACATTAAGAAATGCACAAATTTATATTTTATTCTTATGATCATCTATGATAATAAATTGTTAAATATTATCTCTAAATGTCATTTTAAAAATAAACAAAATTTTGTATATTGTATTTTAATACACATTGATTTTCTAATGTGCTATTTATTGTTGCTTAATTATTAAAAAGAGAATTAAAGCATGCTAGATACATGTTTGTTATGAGGTGTTTTTCTGCTTCCAATAACAATGATTCACGACAGTTCAAAATATCTTGAAATAATGTTATCTCTAAGCTCTACAGTAAGACTGGATTATGTTCTTGATTGTTCAATGAAAATTAAACTTATAGTGTTTTCCCAAGCTTTGAAGTCAGACTTGACAAGATGTATAAATAGAGAGTTGTACTGAAGACAAACTGACAGTGAAAACTATTTCAGATTCAGCCCATTGTTTTACATCTTCCTAATATTAATGTGCTTGACACCAAATATGGATACCTCTGTATAATCCAACTGCTCTATAATATCGTGTATTGTTATAACATTAAAAATTCATACAGAGAGCAAATAATATCTAATTATTTAATAATACTCTATGAGAAGAAAGGTCACTTTACAAATTATTTTCACATCTATGAGGTCAGCTGTGGCCCTAAAACTACGCATCTTAGCTATTTCTCATTAGCACCTGCATTATTCGGATTTGGATGGCAGTATTTTCAGTTTTACATTATATCTGGTTCCAAAAGAGTAACAGTGCAACGATGCAACTTGTCTGTATACTGAATTTAGGACAAAGGAGGGATTTTAGAGATGCCAGTAGCACGAAACATTCTAAAACTGAAAGAATTATAAAGTTTAACAAACAGTTCCACATATTATAATGAGTGTATGTGTATTTATGTATGGGCTTGCACCCACTTATAAATGAATTGTCTATACTTAAAACAGGCAAATGTATGTGTGCATGTAATAAAAAATATAGGTTACCACTCCCAGCAAATATATGCAAAATTTATATATAAAATGTTAGAAACTTTTTGTTTTTCTTTCCATCAAAAAAATTATTAAAATTAGGATCAGTTTAAAATTTTAAGGCTAAAATTTAATGTCAAACATGCAATGTGCTATCAATTAAAAAAATATCATTAAATTATAAAAAATTTGTAATTTTGTATGATTTATGAAGTTTAGACTCATGGTACTCCAGGAATACCAAATCAGTAACATAAAACAGTTAAATATTGACACTAATTTAAGTTAGTATCAGCAGAATTTTCTTAGTTCCATATTGAATGTCATTATGAAATTGTGATTTTCAAAATTAAAAAAAAACAAAAACCAGATGTAATTTTTTAAAATACCATACCAGTTTGCAATATTGTACAGTTTTCCACGTCTTTAAAACAATTTTAATTTAAATCACAAAAATATTTTTAAATAAAAAGTCAGTGTATGAAGGGAAATAGTTTGTTGTATATTAGAATTTTCAAAATGCTCAGATACAGTTTGGATGGAATGAAAAATAGGTTTTCTCAAGGGTTGACTGTGAATATGACATTTTATTTGCTGTCCAACAAGTTATTTTCATTATAAAATGCATGGACTTTGAATAATTTTCCAGAATGATCCTAGTTTTTCAAAATATGCATTTCATCACAAGTTAATGAATCTGTGAAACATTTTGTTTCAATGTCTTACATAATGCTGTAAATCTCATTTCAAGACTGCACATCTGTCTGTGATGTCCATGATTCCCACTACCCACTTACCCTGAAAAACAGTCATCTGTGCTCACTCTATGTTCTGAACAATAATCTTTAAGCTCATTAAGGGAAGAAATGATATTACAATATGCTCCTTGTATTAAGAAAACAACTCATAAATAATATTGTAACTCAAGGGATGCATGTATTTTGTAATTGCCTTAAAGCAGTAAACAAATCAAGAATAACAATGTAGGACTAGGACATTACTCATTATATGTGTTCACAAATAAAAAATGTAACTATGTCATGTGTACGATAAATACTCAAAACAAACTATTTGAAGAAGTTAATTCACTGGACAAAATCAACAAACCTTTTAAAAAACACATACTGATGATAATGTGCATTCTGCAACTGACTGTAAATGTCAGAGAAGACTAGCTTAAAGGATAGCGACTTAATGTAAACCTCACAGAAAGCAGGAGAGCAACTTAATGTAAACTCCACAGAAGGTTAGCTTCAAGGACATTAATTTAATGTACATCACAGAAGGCTACTTCAAGGACAACTTAATGTTAACACCATAGAAGACTAACTTAAAGGACTGAATGTAAACATTGTAGAAGACTAACTTAAAGGACAACAACTGAATGTAAACATCACAGAAGGCTAACGGGACAACAGTGAATATTCACATCATAAGAGGATAACTTAAAGGACAACAACTGAATGTAAACATCACAGAAAGCTAACTTAAAGGACAATAACTGAATGTAATTGTCACAGAAGGCTAACTTAAAGGACAACTGCACGTAAATGCCAAAAAGCTAACTTAAAGGACAACTGCATGTAAATGCTAAAAAGCTAACTTAAAGGACAACTGCATGTAAATGATAGAAGAAGGCTAACTTAAAGGACCAATGAATGTAAGCATCACATAAGACTAACTTAAAGGACAAAGCATTCATGCAGACTGATTCCTTTCACACTAGCAAACAGTCATGAAATGTCCCACTCACAGGCAATGAAAGACTGACAAACTGAAAATAAGAAACAAAAATGAGTCAAATGTCAATTTATTTCTATATGCAACATACAATAAACTTCTTTTTTAAATATACACCTGATTTGTATCAAATATAAATGAGAGTTCTGTCCAACAAATATGAAAAATAACATGATGAAATAATTACAACAACAAAAAGAAAGATAAGTAATATTTACTATTAGCAGATGAAGACTTCTCCATCCATCCACTCCCTTTTAGCATTGTATTTTGAAAGCACAATAATTGTATTTAAACATATGCTTGCACTATTGTTGCTTTGTGTTCAATAAAAGTAAACAAAATTTTAAAAATCTGTATTTTATTATTATTGTTTTTATATAGTTATAACATGATATATAGATTTTTCTAAAAAATCAGTAGCAGCAACTGAAATAGGCTAGACCAAAATCATTGTTACCAAAAATGATTCAAATATATCCACACAAACTAACACATGTATACATTCAGAAGATAGATGTTTCATGAAAAAGCTGAAATAACAAGTGTCCATCACATGGGCTCAAGCATACATCAATATTTGTTAGACCAGACAATGTGATGTAAATGTAAGCAAAGAGCTGAAATGTGTTTATCATATGTGCCCACCATATTTCATTATTTGTTGGTCTATGAAATGAGGTGTAAACCTAATGTCATAAAGCAAAGGAATTGCTGAGTACTAAGAAGTAAATCAAGTAAACATTAGTCTTTAATTGTATCAGTCAAACATAATATGTTAATAGCAAGAATCTGGTATCTGTAGCAAATGGGTCTTTTTATTAATATACATTTTAATAAACTTATCATACATACTATGATCAGTTTAAATTAAGATATGATTACCAAAGTTATGTAAGGGAGAAAATAAACTGAAATATTTTAATGATATGTATCGGTTTTGTGATAAGTAATTTCTTATGTTCAAATGTGCTTTAGCGATTAAACCACAAGTATACCTGTTAAATGTTTTGACTGGATAAAATTGTTTTGCTTAACCCTTTGTGGACATTATTGTGAAAGTTTGAACCTCTAACTGGGGACCGTCCACTATAAAAGGATGGCAAAAGTACTGATTCTGGAAAACTGAAGGGAAATATTATCTATGTTTGGTTGCTTTTTGTTTCTCTCTTCCTCACTCTACCCTCCCTGTACACAATATATACCTTGATCAATGAAGGAAAATGTTTTTCTTACAAGGAATGTAATGATTATGCTTAAGCGATACCCAGCACTGAAAAATGTAGTTTCATTAAGCAATATACAGATTTCAAAACAGAAAGTGTCTTTTCCTACACATTGAATGTGTACATATTAACACAGTAGCATTATAAAATTTTGTATGAATAGATTTTTTTTAAAAAATCAATAAAAGTTTTAAACATCAGAAGATTAGGTTTGCTCATCAAACTTGATGAATGGTGGTAGTGACAGTCAAGGGGTGATAATTCAACCAAACTCATTTTACCTTAACTGTTAATGTAAAATTTGTGATGAACATAGATTACATAATCTCTATGCTTGGGTACTTCCGTATTATCAAAGTTTCAATCTATTTTGGTTCTGTTCTATAAGTTTCAAGTACTTCTGTTCTATCTAAGTCCCATTTCTAATCTGATTCTCTTATTTTTGTTCTATTCTGTCTCCTATTTTCATTCTGTTACTTAAAAAAATAAAAAATAAAAAAGTGATTATTTCCAATGCTCATGTATATATTTGTATATATCAGAACAAGATCAATTTTGTTACAAACTTCAGTCTTTTAAAGGTGTGAGTATTGACTAAACAGAATGCAATAAAATGATCACATTGTCTTCTTAATAAAAGCAACAACAAATGCATAAAACACTGTTATCATCAAATGGCACTTTCATTTCCATTTCATATAGAATTTTATTAAAATATACACAGAAAATATGTATCACAATTTAAAAATAACATTATATGAGTTTTATTTTTATTGTTTTACCATAAGTATCAGATGTAACATCTAATAAATGTTATTTCCCATTAAAACTGCTTGATACTAATTTTCACCAAAAAAAAAAATATCATCTTTGGTTACATAAAGAACTCACTGTCTGAGCTTCCTTCAACTGTGATTCCATTCCAGTATACAGCGATTATCATTATTTTCAACAGTCCTACCACACAAGAGGCCTAAAAAGAGAAACTGAAGATTGAAAGTAAAGTTTCAGGCAAGATAGTTTTGAGTATTTTCACTATTCTCTGGCTACAGACAAGTTCACATGCAAATGCTATAATATGAATGAACTTGAGTAACATAATGACAGTTTCTAAAGCTTGTTTGTACATATTTTATTTGCTTTACATTCAGATGTAGATATCAATTATTAAACTGTACCTTAAATTGTTTTTTTTTAAAAGAAGATAAATGCCATATTATTTGATATATTTTGAAAGGTAAAAATTTTGTACATTTCTGTTTAATGATAAATGTATGTTTTATGTATAAGTTTCCTTTTTATATGGTTTTGTTATGGACTGACCATTGAAGAAAATTCCCATGCATAATGAGAGCCATATGAATGCTAAAGGAATAAATTTATTACAAAAACTAGGATAGAATAATGTCTTGTTCTAAATCTCAATAATCTTTTTAAAGGCCATTTAAATTTAAACTCCACCAGCAATTATTTCAATTGCTCTATTAATAAAATTAAACTGATCTCAGGAGATAATATGTCTAGTCATTCAGACTCAAATATAAGTGATCCATCATGCTTTACAATATGATGACTCAGGAGATAATATGTCTAGTCATTCAGTCAAATATAAGTGATCCATTATGCTTTACAATATGATGACTCAGGAGATAATAATTCAGGCTCAAATATAAGTGATGGTGACCACAATCAGAAATATGTAGATTAATTTTATTACTGTGTATAACATTCCATTATAAAGTATCTATGTATATACAAATGTAACCCATTATAATTCTCCAGTGTTTTTCACTTTCAATCACTAGTCATAATAGAAAGAAACACATACAGTACTTAATTTCAGGACACTAATATTACTAAGTGATTGATAAATAACTAAGTTTTTAAGTTGAACTGGGTCCTATCTCTTTCTATAGTTCCAAATAATGAATAACGTTGGGATCTTCTCTTGATTACATTTTCTACTGTAAACAATTTCCAACCCTCAATACTGCCCAGCTGACTTCAGATAACACAAGACTTCAAACAATAGAAAACAAATATACTGAAGCAAAATAGAAGAAAATTATTTTGTACAAAAAAGCGAATAACACTTTACATCAACATGAGAATCTAAGAACAAAACATTTCTATATAACTTTATGATACAGAAAATTAAAACTTGTTGTTTAAATTCATATTTACAAAAGAAAAAGTCAATCTGTACATCAAATTTATACAAAATATTTACATCCAATATACATTAAGTGGTAGTATGTTAATTTTGTAAAATCAACAGTGTGAAAGCAACAATACACTAAAATTCAGCATAGCCTCTTTTGAGGTCTGAGAATTACAGAATTTGTGAGGGTTAAACATGATCCATAGTTGTTATTGTGGCTAAGTCGGTGACCAATCAAATGCGCGAACCAACAAATGTGCGATAGGGTTAGGGTTAGGATTAGGGGTTAGTGTTAGAGGTAGGGACAGAACAATTAGTCGCGCATTTGAAGGGGAACCGGTTTAGTCTATTATCAGTGAGTCCCCAAATTATAACCATTTGATGACATATCAATTACATATAATATTGTTCTTTAAATGTCACTTAGTCTATTCTCAATGAATCCAATAATTTTAATCATGTCTTAAGATTGATGACAAATAATGGTGAATGAAGACATTTTGCTTCTCAATTCAAATTTTCAAAGCAGATTCCTGCCAAAGTAGTAAAATAATTTTCCAGACCAAAATTCTTTTTCATTCCAGACCTAAAACTCAGAAAAGTGGTTTCACAATGACCCTAAATACAAAAATTTTGATAACCAAAATTTTGAAGAATACATTGGGACAGATAATTTTAAAAACAAATTGAAAAGTACTTCTAAGAAAATTAATTACATGCAAAATTTCAACAAATCTACACCATTAAGAATGAAAAATATTATTTATATTCCTCAAATATGAAATATAAATTGCTTTTTTTTTTTAAAGAGAGCAGTTTGTTTGTTAGTTTAAAACAGCTTGTTAATTTTATTTTATTAACTTTTAATAAACAAAAATATTTCACTATTTCAAGATTGGTTAAAAAATGTACAAAAATATTTATTATACATATTAAAAATTTGAACTAAAGCTATTTCATATCTAAAGTAAAACAAAATAAATTTACTTATGGCTGTAAAAGTCTTTGAAGTCAAAGAAAGTTATAAAGTTTTTGCCAAAAGAAATTATGTAAATTTTAAATTTCAATATTTTATATTTAAAATAATATTCATATTTATACTTAAGTAACTTAAACTATGTATATGAGGATGCCATTTGCCAAATTTCAGGTATATACAATAAGTATCAAAAGGGGACTGGAGTGCTAACTCTTTTAGCAAATAGTCATTTAGAGAAAAATACCGTCAAAGGAGAAGTATGGACCGCACAACATGAAAGTTATGACTTGTTACTTTTGTAAAATTTACCTATCCATACCACACTGCCACTCATCTCCATTGGTGATTTAACTATCTTAATAGCAGAGAGTAAAAGATTCTACTTTCTACATTGTCGATGTATCTGATTTATCTACTCGATATAAGCTTTATGTATCGATATAAGCTTCTAAAAATAAATCAGAATAGGTGGTAAAAAAAATATAAATTTACATTCAATTTTTGGAATGTTATCTTTCTTATGGGGAAGCAATACCAGCTGTTACTTTTAAAATATGTTTACTTCTTGTTTTTTTTAAAAAAATTTCTTGTAATATATAAATATATATTTTTCCAAATTGTCAGACAGGATTCACTATAATCTGTTCCCAACAAGTATTAAGAAGATATGGATCTTACTTCAATAGTTAGCACTAGTGATTTCTACCTGTCAGAGTACTCAGTTTTAGTTTTAAGTAAGATAATTAATGGTAAATCACATTAATGAGTAACTTAATTATTGGGAAATAATATTAATAATCAAAAAGCTTGATACCATAAGCTATTAGAGATAATAGGCTCTGAAATATGCAAAGTAATTATTATGTCACCATATTTTATGGTTACCCTTAAAAATATTTGCTGCTTATACTGTGGAGTGAGAATAATACTTTCATCTTTTCATTAACAAAATGCATGCAAAGAGGTTTCTATTTTTCTTTTTGAATAATTTATGAGCATATGCATACAGAGCTTTAAGTAAATTCAGGAGCTCATATGCTGAATCTGACATGAATAATTCAGGAGCATATGCATATGGAGCTTTATTTAAATTTGGGAGCTCATATACAGAGTCAGGACATGAATAATTCAGAAGCATATGCATTTAGAGATCTTGACAGGGATAATTTAGGAGTATAGCAAATCGAG
Organism: Sinotaia quadrata; assembly: GCA_028829895.1. Lineage (NCBI taxonomy): Eukaryota > Metazoa > Mollusca > Gastropoda > Architaenioglossa > Viviparidae > Sinotaia > Sinotaia quadrata. Next base: position 88,843,914 of record CM054181.1, read on the forward strand.
TTTGCCATAAATAATTCAAGACCATATCTGCAATGAGCAGAGTAGATAAATCAGAAGTCTTACTAGATATCAGCAGTATCAGTTTACAAATTACTAATTTTTCACCGCACTCAAATCATAATTTGTTTACTTGAAAGAAAAAAATTGCAATAAAAAATAATTGTGAAAAGAAAATTAGAAATAAGCAGCCATAAATGTGCAGGAGTTGCAAATCATGTATATAGTATGTATGGTAAATAATTACTTGGACTGTTTCTGGACTATTACTAATACAGAATTTACATTTAAGTGCCACTCAAATAAAAGAATAACAGACATGACACAAATTGTAACAATATATGTATATATATTCAATACTCGTGGTTTTCTATTAGAATTCAAGTCAGTCCAGGATGAGACATCAAACAGCCATTCAAATCATCTTATACAATCAAGAACAATATATATTGGAAATGGGTGGTGGTGGTGGTGGGAGTAATATATTTTTCCTAGCCTGAATAAGGGGCAAAATAATAATATTACACTTAAAGAATAAATGATCAACACCGTACATCACAAAATATATGGAAGAGTGCAAAGCCTTTGATGCACAAACTTTTGTTGACAAATTACCTCAATTTCTGAACAAAAGGATAATATAAATAAGGCAGTGAATGCATAAATGCAGATATTTTCAGAACCAAATTTAACACATTGTGGATGGAGGGAGATAACTCTCAGAAGGGAAACGTGAATTCAAAATAATAAAGTATGAACTGTAGACATATTTGTCAGGGGACTGATGGACAACTGTACTTCTCTCATTTCATTTCTTTTGTTTTATTTTTTAAATAATGGTGGATTTTAGTATTCTATTTTTAACAGGAAGGATACTTTCAAAGATATTAATTTATTTTAAAATGATTTGACTGGTTTTTCTGTCATTTCTGAACTGTAACATTATATAACACTGACAAACATAATTTAGTTTTAAATGTTGCTTAATGATTGATAATGGTTTACCAATTTAATAGTCAGGCAAAAATCAAAATAGCATGAATTGAACATTTCCATCAAATGTGACAAATATATTAAGAATCAAAGTCCAGACAAATCACACAATCAGTTATTTTGCTACACTAATGTGGAACTTCAGTGATTTTACAAAAGTAAACTAGTTTGATCTTGAAACATCAATTTTTGGCTTATAATCATTATCATATTCTCAATTCCAACACACACACTAGGGGTATGATATAAAGTCATGATTTTATTTTAATCTAATTCTTAATTAAACTGTTGACCATATGATAGTATCTTAGTTTTTATGAACAAACTAAAGTTTATGACTAACGTTTGCAAAAATCTAATTTTGAAAAAGGAGAATTAGAAAGACTAATGCCAAAACCATTTCGGCTTTCCTTTCTCACTTAAAGATTTTCTATATTTGCTTTAAACAATACTGACTATTATCTTTCTGTTGTCTGTTAAATTTTTCTAAAATTACTGACTATTATTTTCCTGTTGTCTCTGAAATTTTACTAACATTAAATTTTACTAACATTACTATTATCTTTCTTTCGTCACTTAAATTTTACTAACACTATTATCTTTCCATGTCCCTTAAGTTTTCTACAACTGCTTTAAACATTTAATGATTTATCTTTCTGTGTAAAATACAGGCAAATTAAAAAATCACATCTGCTTAATCATCTTAATGAAAAGGGCATTTTTGTTCATGTTATCAGCATTTCGCCATGTACATCTTTAAAGAATCCAAAGAGCAGATATATATATCAATCATAAACTGTTAAAATAAAGATCCCAAAATTTTTTTTAAAAAAAAACAGAGATACCACACTCTCTCTCTCTATATATATATCATTCAGAATTTTTTTAACATAGACATACCAGTCTGAGGAGATACCACAGTATATATCTATTGCTCAAATACAGCTTGTATGGTGAACTACAATTGACATCTATCACTCAAATACACTTTATAAAAAAGATATACTGCTTATTTATCAATCAGAATTTCTTCTTTTTTTTCAAAAAAGAGATATAATAGGATATCTACAACTAAAAAATCTATTAAAAAAACATAAACACTTATCAATCAGATACACTTTTATATAAAGATACAACAATATATATCTACCAGTCAGAAACTTTTAAAAAGTGTACCACTCATAAACTCATTTTAGAGATATTGCAGTACACATCTATCACTTAAAACTTTTTTAAGACCTCAGAGTGATCATGTATCAACTATAAACTTTTATTTATGGTTGCGCCTTAATGCTTTTGACAGTTACAAATTAAATGTACAATCTGAAAACATGAAAGTAGATTGGTCATTATGACAAAGAATAACAATGCAATGTGTAGGGAAACCATGTTTCAATTCTGCAGCAGAAGATGCAGAGAAAACAAGTTTTAGTTAGAATATAACAGTGTAGATATAAATTAAGCTATATTTTAATATGTAGTGGCAAAATTACTTATACCCTACCCGTATTGCTTTCAACCTAAAATAATTAAATTAATTGTCAAGCCTAACAATAGTCAATAAATAATAATATAAATAAAAGACAAAATAAACTGAGCTTTCATAAACACAGTATGTTACTATTTACAAAAAGGCTATGAAAATATGTGTGTATGCATGGATTCATGTGCACCAAAACATATCTGCCTAAGGATGTTTGTAAGCAAAACTATAAAAATTAAGATTAATAGATTTCTATTCACATGGATAATAGTGGTACATCAAACAGATCACAGGCTCCTTCACTGTCATCTAGATTGAAATAGTAGTCTCGATCACTTGGGGGCGGACTGAGTCTCAGTAGTGGAGCAAAAGCTGAGGAAAACAATAAAAAATGTTAAGGACTGGCAAACAACTAGAAACAAGGCAAGTATATGAGACATCAGCAAACAGCTAAATACAAAACAGCCACAAGATGCCAACATACAGCTAGACACAAGACAGCACAAAGCTAGACAATCAGCATATATTCTAATTAGTAGGTAAGACCACTCAAATTTTGAAGTCTGGCCAAATAAGCTGATATTTTCAGGTTATGTTATCTACCTCAAAGTAAGTTTGCATACAAAATTTTGGAGCACTAGCTTTAATAGAAAAAAAGTGATGACGGTTCAAAGTTTGACATAAATTGCAGGAAAAAACACAGATTTCACGAACCCCTCTTTTGAAATGACCACACAACAAAAACTATGAACATACACAGCTCATCTTTGCTATTTCAACTCTCTGTAACACAAATATATTGTTGATTTTTTTTAAGGATCACAAATGCATAGAAAATGAAATACAATCCTCTCAAAATAGCATTTTGTTTAAATTTTCAAAAGGCAAGTGGTCAAAAACTGAATAAAACGTCTCTTTTGGAATCTTGTAAAATAAAAACTACTTCATGTACACCATCCAAATTTGGTATTCTTGCTCTTTTTAATGTAACATCTCAAAAATGTAGTTTCATGCAATACATCCGCACACTTGTTGAAGAGGAAAAAGGTAAAATGAAACATTTATTATTATAATGCAGTGTTTCTAACTTCTGTAATTGACAGCATTGATCATTCTAACTAAATAAAGTCATAAATTATATTTTGCACAATATATGCATGTACTTTAACAATTTAAAAAACAGTTTAAAACTGATACTCTTTAATTTAATAAAATACTATTACAGTATTAGTTGTTACTATTTACAGTTTACTTTTTTGTAGTTCAACAGCAATTGTAATTATTAGTATCTTTATTTTTAATATGTGTCTATTTGTTTCATAAGACACTGACATTCTAAAAGTATCTTGAAAATTGAAAGCTAAAGTCTTTCATAGTTTTACTTTATGCCTACTGATCAGTGCATGTCTGTGGTGTGAGTAGCATGTTACTCCTCACCGTTATCCTGATCTCAATTTTTACCATACATCGATTCACTCACTGACTTATACACTTATTATTGTTATATATATATCTTAACCCTGATCAGTCACTCAATGACAAATTCTAATTATCATTTATTAGATTGTTTCTGAAGGTCCGAGTTATAATAAAATAACGAAAGGTACTGGTCAGCTACAGACGAACACAGACAAAAATCATTCAGCATTAAGAGTTATCGTTCTTTATTCTGGATTGGTGCTTTATAAAATTAATTTAAAATATCGCCGATTATTTAATATATTTTCAAAAATAATTAATCTCATCACGAATCATCGTTTAATCATTTCCAGTCTGTATTTCTTGTATAGGATTGTTTTTAATATAAGCAGTTTGTCTTAACAAATAACACCCTCTTGCAACCATATTTTAAATGGCCGATATTTAGCTAACCTCATTAGTGATCAAAATAAAACTTTCTAACAAATCGTAACCTAAAAATAATGAATGATCGTTTTAGTATTTACTGTAGGAATATTTCGATTTAATAGTTTTGTTAAAACTTAATGCAAAATGTTGTCCAGTAGATCCATTTTAAAACACGTCTTGTCCAAGATGGCGATCTCTCATCTCCTTCGGCGCAAGCGCAATTCAAACTGTTAAGGCAGGGGTCGGGAACCTATGGCTCGCGAGCCAGATGTGACTCTATTGATGGCTGCATCTGGCTCGCAGACAAATGTTCGATTATAAGTTTCTTTAGACTCCTTTGATCTACATATTAATTGCATATCAATATTTCATTCTACAAATGAGCTAAAGTCTACTGCAGCTCAGCATCAGAAGTGGTAAAGGAGATAAACTCCGCTGACCTGCAAGCTTGAGTGCAAGCTAGTCAGCAGCAAATCCGTGTTTGGACCCAACAAGGTGACTGGAATTCGGCTAGCTTTGCTGGTGTTTTAGCTATTGTGAGAAATGGAAAGTCATTCACAGATGGGGAGTATGCTAAAGCATTCATGCTTGATGTTGCCAATGAACTTTTTGATGACTTTTCGGATAAGGACAAAATAATTAAACGGATAAAAGACATGCCTCTGTCGGCAAGAACTGTTCACGATCGTAGCATCATGATGTCAAATCAAATTGAGGCAATGTAAGTGAAGGACATACATGCAGCATCATTTTTTTCTCTCGCTTAGGATGAGTCAACAGACGTCAGTAATTTATCCCAGTTCAGCGTGGTTGCAAGGTATGTTGTCGATGATACACTACAGGAGGAAAGTCTTGCTGTTTTTTCACTATGAAAGGCACAACGAGAGGGCAGGATTTATTCGAGTCCTTCAATGAGTTTGCTAAAGAAAAAAATCTACCAATGGATAAACTTGTTTCGGTGTGTACTGATGGTGCTCCGTGCATGGTGGGGGAAAAACAGAAGATTTGTCGCTCTTCTTTGTGAGCATGAAAACAGATGCATCATAAGCTTTCATTTCATCCTACATCAGTGTTGAAATTACACAAAATGCACACATTTATTTGAATTTTTAATTTTAAACATAATATATGGCTCTCACAGAATTACTTTTCAAAATATGTGGTGTCCATGGCTCTCTCAGACAAAAAGGTTCCCGACCCCTGTGTTAGGGTATCGCCATTCATTCTTAATCGCTCTTCCGGGATAGACTTCCAGTTTATGAACTCATGTCATCTAATAAGAAAGAAAGTGACTTGTTGCAAACCGTGCAATTATGAATATGTGCTAGTGACAGCTGCCATCATTGAAAAGGTTATGTACATTGACAATAATTATCTCCACTCTCATTTCTATGATGAATTATATCAATGAATTCCTTCTAGGCATGTTACACTGTTCCAGAATCTTTGATGAGCTCACAAAGTACACTGTGGAGATCCATCCAGAACTTCACAAGTACTATCAAAGCACATCATAAGGAATGTTCTAGAATTTTCATTTGCACCTCTCAGCACACCAGGAGGAACATTCAAGAAACTTTCATGGATTCTGAGACAAACTCAAGCCTCAATTTTGGCCATATTGGTTCTCAAACAGAATTCACAGAAATAAACTTACATCAACATGTTTACTGATAAGTTTGACAACAATGCTGGATTCACACACAAACAGTAGTCACGGTAGTCTGAAGTGGATACAAGGTTACAAACAAAAAAGACATGCTCATTCTGTAAAAGTCAAATTAAGGCAGTGCTAAATTTCAGGCAAACTTCACCTCTAAACTACTTTCTCTCTCACACACATTCCCAACTTACAAATCTTACAACGATATTCATTAGCCTGATACACATGCAGCATAAGAAATATAGTATCAATCAAAATTCACAAGTAAAATGTACAAAATGTACAACGTAATCAAATTAGTGACCACAAAAATGATGGTTCAATTACATAAACGTTTTCCAATTCAAATCATAGATCAATAGAAAACATGTACAAAATATCCATTCAAACATGTATGAAGTCCATTCTTTTTTTTTATCAGTCAGTTAATTTACCACAAGCTAATGATTGCCTTTATGACTTGACTCAATTTATGTCAAAACCAAAGTGATTAGAATATAGGACTTTCTTCAATAAAATAACTTTCTGTCCATCCCCATTCGATCAAGTTGTTATGAATAAGTGTGAAACTATTAATCAGAAAAGCTACTCATCTGCTTGTAACTGATTGATCAGTGAATTCATTATGTTTCGTCTCCAGACTGATGATTTATACTTCTTTTGGGAGTAAAACAATTTAAGATTGTTTAATGATTTAAGTCGTGTTGTACACTGCATGCCAGCCACCAAACACAATGAGTTATAAAGAGTAAGGCATTTTATTTTATATCAGAGAAGTGTAAGTGTGGCTATTTCACGCATTATTGCTTGAGTGTGCTTATTATATATTTTAATGTGCATGAGTATAATGTGTCTCTGTTAAAAATAATAAAAATATCTTTTTGTATTATTAATGCTTCTTTGCATTTTTATTTGTTTATCTGTCTAACTGAATCTACGGTCACAAACAAATAGAGCACCCAAAACTGTATATATATATGTTTTGACGTTAAGAAAGTAAAATTTAATACTTTCCAATCTAAAGAGTTTAGAAGGCTTTAAAGCCTTGTTTGCTTTCATACCAAGGAGAATACTGCACTATTTTTATACTAAAATTTTTCATCTGTTCAAAACACCGCAGTGAAATGGGAGGCACAGTGATTTTAAACCCATTTAGATATCTGCTATTGTATCTTATTCATTAATGTATGGTCTAAGGAAGCTAAAAAGACACTATAAATTTTTTTAAAAGGTATAAAAATGTGAAAGTATTGATTGTTGTTATTTCTGGAAAAACATAAGCAATATCCATAATCTATTAATTTTTGGTTACAACCTGATAATTCAAGACAACTTCTATGAGCAAATAATGATAGAATTTTATTTTTTTTTAAAAACAAAAACAAGACCTACCATCTGAAGATATAAGTTCATCTATTAAGGTTCCATCCATATCTGAAATTATAAAAGGAAAATTTTTCTCAACTGAAATATAGTAAAAGTCATATCAGTTCACTGTTATAATGTTAAATACATAATTATAACACATTGCCTGACTAAATATAACAAGTTATTAAATACATAATTATAGTACTGTTCCTGAACAAATATAAACATTCTTATATTTGGTCAGGCAAGGTATTATAATAATGTATTTAATGTTATAAAAGTATACTGATATCATTTATAAACATTCTTCAAAAACGGAAACGTGAAGGCATGGATCCAGAAGTTGAAGAGGCTCTTAATCAATGATTCTCTATTATAACTGGATGAGGTGTGTGTGTGTGTGTGTGTGTCAGTAGTCCAATGCTGAAAAATAAGGCAGAAGAGTTAGCAAAAAAAAATCCAGGTCACAATGATTTCAAAGCAACAGATGGTTGATCCTCTCAAGAGAAATTGAGAGACATTGAATCGGGAGTCATGACATTAAATTCAAAAAAGCAAACAGAAAGAAGGACAGTACTGGTGATGTAGGTGGTGATAGACACCCACAAAACTGTCCGACTGGCTTCAGAAATTCTGTGAAGATGACATCTACAATACTGATGAAACAAGCCTGTTTTATCATGCAATACCAAACAGTTCCCTGACCTACAAATATGTTACACTATCAGGATAAAAGAAAGTAATAGCTCACGTAACTGTGCTATGCTGTTCAAACATAACTGGAACTGATAAACGAAAGCTGTTGGTTATTGGGAAAAACGCTAAGCTCAATGCTTTAAGGGACTCAAAATAGAGAGTTTTACCAGTTCTGCACCATTCTAACAGAAATGAATGGATGACATCTGAAATTTTTAAGCAATGGCTAATAAGTTGGGACTTTGGAACTACAACTAAAGTCAAGAAAAATTCTGCTACTTCTTGACAACTGTGCAGCACACCCTCATTTAGATTGTTTGAAAAATATCCAGTGGAATTTCTGCCTCCCAAAACTGCATCCTTGGTGCAGCCAGTGGACATGGGAATCATAAAAAATTTGAAGACTTTGTATCATGGCAAGTTGGTAAACTACATTCTTGAAGCAATCGAAGAAAATATACTGACATTACCTTCAACAGCCAAGGAAGTCAGTGCAAGGATTAAATTTTTACAAACAATACAATTTGTTGCTGATAGTTGGAGAGAAATAAGCATCAAGACCATTCAGAACTGCTTTTCTCACTTTGTTTTCTAGAATTCAGGCTTGGATATGACAGAGTGAAAATGATAGCAAAAACTGTCATTTTGGAAGTGCAACATGTCACAAAGAGATTGCATGCAGTGACAATAATCTTCAATGCTATAATGAAAATAAAGATTTTGAGAATAAAATTGTTGAACAAATTGCAGCAAACAACAAAGACATCAGAAGACCAGGGAAGTGATGATGAGGATAATATGCCAGAGCTTCAACAAGTGACTAACCACAAAGCCAAAATAATTATTGCTGAATTATGACTTTACTTTCATGCAGGAAGGCAGCCCTATATCTATGCTAGATATTTGTGTTAATTTTGATTAGTTACAGTTATTCAAGACAATATGGCAGGAGACTCAAAATTCCTCCAACATCATTAACTGTTAAAAGTACATGTATCTGATGTAATATTTTTTTCGGATCTATACCATTTGATTTCAGATTTAAAATAATATACAGTATTTTTATTGCTTGGTAAATGGTAATTTGTCTGTTTGTTTTATACCTTTTATACTTTTTAGTTACTTCACATAATCGAGGCAGCCGCTTAATTGGACCAAATTGCTCTGGCACTGATGTGGTCCGATTAAGCAGATTCCACTGTAGAGCCAGTTATGTTTTAAAATACTCTTTTCATCAATAAACAAATATAAAAACACACAAATTTTAATCATTCAGGCTCAACAGTAGTCAGAGAACAGGTATTGTTAACTCATATGCATTTTGTAATAAGTCTGCACTCAATGGAGAACAAATATTATTAACTGATGTGCATTTATATAATGTCAACTCTCAATGGAGAACAATTATTAACTCATGTGCTTTTTGTCATAAGTCAATACTCAAAGGAGAACTGGTATTATTAAGTGAAGTGCATTTGTAATGTACGATTTTTGGCAGTTGGAAGAGTAAAAATAATTTCTTATTTGTAAACAACTGTCAAGTTTGGCAACTGTAAGTCAAGACCTCTATTTTGACTATATTATGTTCACTGTTGAAAACAGAGCTTCATAGAGATAAGTGGGACCGAAATAAGATTTTATTGGTATGCAACAGTTTAAAATAGGTCACCTTTTCAGTCAAAAAAGATTAAAAAAATTAACATCTGTTGCACCAGATTTTAGAACAATATTATTTTGAAGATCCATATTTTCCATTTCCACTCTGTCTTCTTACTTGTTCTAGAAGATTCTGAATGTGGGTAATGGTTAAAATCACTGTCACATACCATTTACATCATAAATAGGAAAATTTAAAGAAACTTCATCTTCATATGTGATATCTACAAGATTAGTTTTGATTTGAATGATTTGACAGAACCGTCAATAGGTTAGATGAAACAGCCTACATTTGCACAACTTTTTAAACCTTGCTGCAGGTGCATGTGAATGACTTGATGGGGGTGGCACCGCTTTGGAGAAGACTGTTCTATCAACTACTATAACATTCCATACAAAATTATCATATAATTTTAAGGCTTATACAGTTTTGCTGATCACAGTGTCATATGCTCTAAGAAAATGATCTAACCAACATACAAGTGAAACCTACAAGATTCTATCAACTACTATGAAGCTGTTATAGGTCCATGACATAAATCTGATACCAGATGAGACATTTCTGTCCTACTACCATGAACTATATACTTGAAGTGAAAACGGATGGAGTGAAAAGATCACATACCAAGATCAGATCGCGTTGGATCAAACAACATATCAGTAGGACTGCAATAAGATGTTGAGGGCTGGCTCAACATTGGCTGATGGCTGGCAGCTGGCTCAGAAGATGCAAAAGCTGAAAAAAAGAATTTTTTCTACATTAGACAAGTGTTCCTCAATACTAACCCAATAAGTATATTGTAGGAGATACCAATAGGGTCTGATGCATACAAATTAGAAAAGTAGTACAGCCTATAGGGGAAATACAGCTTTAAACTATTTATCTAGCAGATTTTTTGCTGTCCCCCTGTGCTCAGTACTCTGGTAAACAATAAGGTATGGCTCATTTGTCTAAATAAATTATCATATAGGATCCATCTAAAACAGCATTTCTTATGTCAGCATCTAGTCAAGGTGTGTTTCAGACATTTATTTAATGACAGTGACTTATGTGGACATAATATCAAAACATACTGCATCTGAAGCTCTGGAATTATATTTACAGATTATTGTTAACTCGGTTAAGTAATCTTAAAACAAAAAAAGACAAAGAGAGATCATTTTAACTTGCAATAATTATTTTTAACTTTTTTAACAACTAAACTGAGATTAAATTAATGAAAGTTATAAACTTTTGGTTTAGATAATTTAAATAACAATTGAAAATTTTAAAGAGTAATCTCATTAACTATTAATGTTAGATGAACGCAGTCAAACCACTTCGTGTTGTGTAAAGATTATGACAAAATAGTAGGCAATTAGGTTATGACACTGCTTTGTTTAGAACTTTTTCGAATGATGCTAAATTAACTTACATTTTCTCAGCACTTCAGAATATGAATGCTCTTTATAGTGTAATATAAATTCTTTAAAATACATTTATTCTAGCCGAGACTGGTTGATACTCAACAATTATTAATATTAAATCACAAATTTATGTTAATAAATAATTAGGTTGTTATTGTTTTTTTTGTCAGAAATAAATGTTAAACATGTTATAGACAATAGCAGGTGTATTTTGAAGAAATAAGTGTTCTGGGTTATATCTGAAACAATGATCTACTCTACTAAATAGCAGAAATCAAAGCATGACCAATATTATCACTGCAAATTTAACAAGTAGAAATAAAAAGCAGATGTATGACCAATATTATCACTACAAATTTAACAAGTAGAAATAAAAAGCAGAAGCATGACCAATATTATCACTGCAAATTTAACAAGTAGAAATAAAAAGAAACTAACACTGGCTGAGAAAGTTATCTGGCTGTGATTTACGTGGTGAAGAACGTGTAGCCATTCTAGTCATCATAGGTGAAGGATCTGAAGGTCCAGATGTCTGTGTTGGACGAAGAGGTGGTTTAGTTGGGGATCGCTGAAATAAATCATAGCTGAACTACAAACTCTTTGACTATGACTAAATTAAACAGCTGCATTAAATATGGTATCGCAAAAAAAGGATGTTATAACTTCAAAACATTAAAAAATGTTTGAATGGAAGTAGATTGAAAGGTTCTTTAATAAATACCATTAGGTCAATGTTATCGCAGTTCAAATATAATGATTTTAAAACCCATAAGTTGAAACAGGCCTCTGTGACAATAAAAATTTTTACCTTTCCTCTGGTCGCTTTAGTTTCTGGTAATATCACATTGCTAGGGTTGAGATTCTGACTGTTACTGGCTGGTGGGACTAGTTCAGTACGATGCATTGGAGGTGGTACCTGAACAACTACTGGACTGTCTGCCTCAGTGTCTTTGTTTACAAGTAATACATTGATAGGCCCAGATTGACTCTTGAGATGAATTTGGTAATTCTTTTTGAAACCAGGGCCCTGAAACATTTCATCTGTACACATTAACCCGTTGAAATTTAAATCAGAGCAAAATGAAACATTTCAACTGTACACATAAATTAATCAACTTTAAAACCAGAGCAAAATGAAACATTTCAACTGTACACATTAATACACTTAAATTATTCCAGATGGCAAGCATGAATGGTCTTGCACATAGTTAATGCATCAACTCATGCAACATGCAAAATGCAGCAACTCATGCAACATGCAAGACTTGTACAAAGGACTCCCCAATTTTTATCTTCTGTTCATATACAATTACATAAATGAATTATCTTTTATAAAGAAAACAATCATTAATCTGTGTATAATACTTATTTTGAATACATAATTGGCAAAATATATTTTATTAAGGTGGCATCATCACACCAATGCATCAAAACTGTGCTGTGTGCTGGAGAAAAATGATAGCATTACATAAGCATTCTCCTGTTAAGATTGAAAAGAACAATTACTTTTGTATCACATCCCATCTATGTAAAGATATTATATATATGCTTACACTTATTCACATAAGCACATAAAATGACAGTTCACATGACACTAAAAATCAATAGCCTATTACATAGTAAATGATGACAGTAACATTCAGTTTTGAGAAGATATGTTATTTATGATGTGAATATCAATACAGAAGAGTCATAAAGTAAGGCTGGATTGAAAACTATATTCCTTCATTCACTGGAGTACCTGGGTTAAAATTTCACATGGGTTAACCGTTAACAATAGCTAATTTTTTTTATTTCAACATCATCATGCCTAAAATACTGAAACAATTCAGTGCAAATTAAACAAAGAAATCCTCAAACCAAACTGCTATAAGAGTTGGCACAACATTTATAAACATAAAAAGAAACTGTCATGACATATATAGATCATCCTACAAAAAGCATTTCAGAACATATAATTTTATATTGTACATATTTCTCTGTTTATATAACATTTTTGCCTCTTTTAGTTATAAATATTATGCTTTATAATCATGGGTGGTGAGTGCTAAATTCAATAGTATGTTATACCAGACAGACATGATATAAAATAAATTCACTGAACCCATTTTTTTTTAATGACATTAAATTTGAAGAGCATTATGTAAATGATAAAATGAACTTGTGAATAAGATTATGGCTATGCTGTACATTGTTTTCAGATATTTCATTGCACATTTTATTTTTAAATATACTGTTGAGTGAATATTGAAAATGTTTTAAAAACCTGAAAATTACACTGAAAACAAACCAATAAATATGTATTATAATTAAATTATATATAATGCTAGAAACAACATTATTTTATTTTTAATAGTCAGTCTAACTGGTAAAATATTTATCAATACTAAAGTGAAAACTTACAATTTCTGGAATGGGGACCTCCATCTGTGTACCTGATGGAGCTTGAATAGCAAGTAACGTATCGCCTTGAAAACATTTACAGATGTCCTCGTGGGTAACATAGGCCAGCCTAGAAATAAAAACGAGATGTGGATGAACCAAAGCGTCCATTTGAGAAAAATATTTATTAAAATTGCTTTAAGTTTAAATGAGATGGGTACATATCAATCATATTTTTATAACAATATCATGTTTGTCTAAAATTTGTTTTTTTAAATGCTACATGCACGATAAACTTGTAACATTAAATTTAATACAGAATTAAACTCTTTTATGCACTCTCAGTAAATCCAGTTATCTTGCTAATCTGGCACCCCTATGTAAGGAATGACCAGATTAGCAAGAGTCTACTATTTTGTGACATGAAGTGCAAAAAATAAAGTGGATTAAATCTAATTATTTTACATGTTAAAGTCTACAACAGAGCCTAATGCTCACAACAAAAAAAACCATAAGAAAAGATAAAAATTATAAAATGTTAATGTTATAGGTAGTGGTGTCAACAGGTACCCATTGCCATGCTAATACCACTTTATCAGGGTAGTAAAATTGTGAACAGGGACCCGTGATAACATGGCTGTTGGCACAGAAATGGGTAATGCAGAGGGGGAGTGCAAGGGAAGCCAATCACGCAATAGATGAGAGAACATTCCCACCACCACCTGACATCTGTTTGTAGATGGCGGCCTGCTAAATCATGCCAGCCTTTGTACCTAGATCTAATTATGGATGCCATGATCACCATAGCTCGTGACCTTTCTTGTGCTCATTAACAAGTGCAGACTGTTAATAAGACTTCAGTAAGTAAATTAAATAATAACATTGTAATATTTTTAATATGGAGAAGACATCGTCTGTATGGAGTCATGCCAAGCGATTGGATAGTGACACAGTGAAATGCAATCTGTGTGATGAAATTCTGTTGGCGAAGGGCGATTGAACTTGATGCCCTATTTTTAAATATGTTATTGTTGTGATATTTTATTTAGTTTTAGTTTAGTTTAAGTAATAATTGATCATATTAAAATAAAAGTTTGTGATGTACATATAAAGATGCATACCATTGGCTAATGTGTGAAATAGAGCACATACTTAATGGTTAAGTAGCTTTGTGTAGAAATCACCAGTTGCGATGGAGATTATGCTAATTTTCAAGTGGGTACCCATTAAAATCTTAATGGGTACCTGGGCAGCGTTTTAGAAAAAATTGACAGCTCTAGTTATAGGGGCTGGTAAAATTCCTCTTCAGATGAAACAGAACATGAATCATCAGCTAAATAGTAATCTGAATCAGTGTGGGTTGACAAAGTATGTTGATAAAAGCAAAAGTAGTCTGACTTGAAGCCATTACTTGCAAACATTTCTCTTAACACATCACAATGGCTGCTGACCTAGATCAGAGCTGTGTGAGTGTACCAGAAAAAAATGCTCTTTCTATCACATAAGCAATCTAATTACAGCTATCCAATAGTAGAATTGATACAGATTGTCTGTTAAGGGGAAACACATGTTTGCTTCACACTGATTGGCTTATTTTGAATGATTAACATTAGTAACACTGAGCATGCATGCACACTACAGTTATACTTAGACCTATGCACGAATATGACCATATGCCTGCGAACGGGTTAACCTATTAACTTAATATGGAGACATATTTATTTAAAATGGGATAAAAAACTATAACTACATCTCTTGGAAATCTTATTTGTTTTCCAGTGACAAAGAATATTAGTCATCATCTAAACATAAAATGGGTAAGTTATTATGGCTGTGTAGTGTGAAGATATTATTAAGTAATAAACAAAGTATCTATTTAAATATAAAGATTTTAATATATAATAAGCCTAATCGTGCTGTTTATATTTTTGAATGTAATTTACAGGTTTTTGTACCCTAACTACTACTAGCTCGGGTTTTAAAACACACACCGCTATGTGAAACTGTAAATGCAAATGAAACCACATGGATATATACATAAATATGTAAGCTATTTACAATGTTAATCAATTTAATCATGGGTCAAAATATCTATAAAGATTATCAGAAATCTTAGCTGTTCTGAAATGTCGATGAATCTGAAATTTTTTCTGACATTTCTATTGTCATTCACATGATCTTAATGAAACAAAAGTTATTTTTATAATTTAATAATTAAACTCATCACACCAAGATAAAATGACATGAGTTAAATGTTCAGTAAAAGAATAAAAGTTTTGGATCTGATTTATGTGGAAACTAAGCATGGCAAAAAGTGCCTTTAAAAAAAATTACTTCTTCACAAAATTGGCCATTTGCAGATAAAAGTAATATTGAATGTTGCTTAAATGCATTATCACTTCTAAGTAAACCTTGATACAGTAAGTTTGTTTAATTAATTATACAATAAAAATTAAAGAAAATGGCTAAATGTATGCATGTAACAAAAAGAGGTGCCATTTTTCAGTTCAAAATGAATTTGTATCACAAATAATTATAAGATAGGTACACATATATTCACATAACTGTCTTATGTATCTCTCACATGAATTCTGAATATATATAATATGAACACATCATATTTAATGCTTTATTTTTAAGAAAACACATTTCAAAATCAAATGGATCCACCCTTTGTGGTTCACTTGCCCAGAGAAAGAGCAAATATATATATATATATATTCACTTTCATTATATTAAATTGTATTAGCCTGAATCATAGCATTCTGAGTCACTTCATTAAATATACATGTTACTAATTGTTAGTAAATTAATTGGAAAAAATATTTTCTTTCAAGTTTTGAGGAAGAAAGTATATTAATAAAAATTCACATTAACCTTGCATATTGTTTGAGACAAACCTTGTGTTTGAGATTTCATCTGTGACATTGCGGATGGATTGTTGGACCCATAATTTGTGTTGGTCAAGCTCTTGTTCTCGCCTGCTCAGATCCTCTAACTCATCCTTCAAATCTACCAGTCGGTCAGAAATTTCACGCGTGTTGCATCCTGGCCCTGCTCCTCTATTAATTATATGCATAACAAAAAACATCCCAGCCATGTGTAACAATTCTATTTTTCTATTTTGAATGTGATTCACAATTATTATATTTTGTTTATTATTATATTTCATAGCATAGCCTATTATTTTGATTTAACTATCAGTATAACAAATAATTAATTTAAACAAAGGGCTACAAAATATGTACACTTCAGACCAACAATAATATAAAATTATGACAAAAATAATTCTTAAAAATATTTCTTACTTCCATTGTATGCTGTTCTTGGATTTTTTTTCAATAAGGCCGATGCCTTCCAACACATTGGTGATATCATAAATTCTCCGTTTCTGTCGAACAGCAAGCTGATCTGCAGCCTTGTTAAAGATGCAAGAAATAAATATGAAATTTATAAACTGACAATATTAAGAGCACTGAATTTTTCTCTCCTTTAACCCTTAAGTGGAATATTGAATCAATAATTTCTATTTGTGCACCAAAAATGAGGGCTGAACTCCTAGAAAGTGAATTGGTATTGGACTGCTTCTAATTTCTATTATTATAAAACAGTAACAATCAAACAGAGACTGAGAGAGTACGTTAGTTAGTGTAATTTACTTCTAAAACTGTTCCCGTCGTATGCGCAAATGTTATTGTTAATGACATACTTAACCTTGGTGTGCAGTAATATATCGTAATATATGTTATCTGAACATTTTGGTGTATTATTTATGCATATAACAAAATACAAAGAACCAAGGTTTGTTTTTTTTATCATGAAGTTGGATTCAATCTGTAGGCCTACAGTGGCTACATCAGGGTATACTCGTATCTCCAATAAATAAAATGTACTATTTTTTCACATTTAATATAGTAGTAATATCATGTCATATTAATAGCATACCAAATCATATGCTGCTCTGAAAAATAAAATTAGTGATCATTTCGAACGCCTCTCGAAAACAGTCTGCTGAACTTTCGAATTGCATGCATTTCTCGCTCACAACCAATCATCAATGCAATGTACGAAATGCGAAAAACTAGCAAGATACATTTGAGATGAATAACAAATCAAGATTTTTTTTTAAAAAAAGGATTACAGATCAAGTTTCTGGATCGCTCAACTTCTTTTACTGATTTATTGTATTTAGAACATGCACGCACTAAACTTTGTACAGAATCACTTATTAGATTAACTTTTTGAGAACGCATGACACTTTACAGACGATGGAAGTGCATTTACCACTTTCAAATCCAATACACCGTCTTTAGCTTCTTGCAAGAGTGTAACAAACTTTGTGGTTAATAATCCAAGACTCTTCTCGTGCCGGCTTGGAGTGTGATCTCCATAATTTGCATCTGGCAAGCCTTTGCCAACTCGAACGATCTCGAGTGTCTGCATGATCGGCGTCCTCTTTGTGTTTAAAGTTACGGTATGTAGACTGTTCGAATAGGATTATGGGTGTCTCGTAAAATCTCGTTTGTAATGAGAGGTCACATTGCATATGGGTCACAATAAAAGTTGTGTTACGACCAATACATATTATTACCCTTTCCTGTTGTATTTTACCCAAATTAGATCAACTTTTAAAATGTCCGTATTGAAATTAGAACATACTAAATAATATGAAAATTAAATATCCAACTTCATTGAAATGTTTGTAAGTAATTCATAAAGTATTAATATTGATAAACGAATTTGTAATAAAGTTTCATAGTCTGCCTAAGTACACAAAAAATAAGTGTCACTAGATAAAAGTATTATGATTTTAATTATTATTTCATGTAGGCCTTTGGGGTGTGTGTGCATATTTTCCATAAAGCACAAGCGCCGAGGGATCTGTAAATGAGTTATTTTGTTGCTGTTGATATTTAACATACATAGCTAGTACTTGGCATACAACATGACTAATAAATGTTTTAAATATAGGGTCTATGCTTTATTTGTCAATGTTGCCTTTTTTGTTTTTATGTTTTATCTTTCTTTATCTTTGACAGGGGGGGTGGGAATCAAATACTATTATTAAAGATATTATATAAATTATAGGTCTGTCTTTTAAATGTACACCAGTAATGTATAAAAAATAAATAATTTGTCTTGGAAAGATTTAGATTTATCATCTTTGATGGGAAGGGGGGGGGGGAATCAAATACTATAACTTTAAGAAGAGATGTTGGGTTAAGACTTTTACTTATTATAGATATTATATAAATTGGTGGTCTGTCTTTTAAATGCACACCAATAATTTATGGAAAATAATAATTTAAATTGACTGTGAAAGATTTAGAAACATTACAAAAATAAAATTTTTAATGTAATGTTTTGTATTTGATTTCAATAGCCCATATGGTATTATTAGTTTATCGCTATATAATATAACTATTTTTTTTAATACTAAAAGATTGTTTGTCAGTGAAAAATAAAATCTGCAATTTCCACGAATAATGTTCATATCAACTGAAATAAAAATAAATATTTGTTGGTGTAGAACTGTAGATACCAGTATCAGAATATTTAATGGTCGGCCTTTAAACACAACCTGTTTGGTCGTAATTACTGCAATGGCTTCGCTGTAGTCGAGCAGACGCCATCCAAAACATGTTTTAGACTTATCCAAATTGCTTCTATTTTTGAAAAAACAGAAATGATTTTAGTTCTCAAAGATGTGTTGAGTTTATTAAGAATCAGTTTAGCAATACATTGATACAGGTGAAGTATTCTTTTCTTTGCCAATGATGCTGTGCTTTGGCTGAAAGCCATTATCGGAAGGACGCTAAAGATACAAAATATGTAACGTTTCTCCTAACTGCGCTTATCGCTCTATCTGGAAATAAACCCTATACATTAGAATAGCGGCATTAATAGTATTGACATTATTTAACGGCAACATGACTGGTTCCGCACGTATACGTGGCAGGATTACTAGGGTGGAAACAGAGCCTATATCCCCTGGACAGAGAGTAGATAACTCGGTATCTACATTGCAGAAACTTTTCCAGTTGTATACGAAGTCAGATCTCTGCGATGTGCAGTTGCAAGTTGGTACCCACGTATTCCATGCTCATAAGTTAATTCTCAGTATGAGCAGCGACGTTTTTAAAACCATGTTGACCGATTCCAAGTGGCCTGATGCGCGCAAAGCCCGTATAGTACTCAACGAAGAACCAGAATGTGTTCAGGTGTTCGGAGAATTTGTGCAGGTAAGACTTTCGAGTATTGTGTGGCGTATATAAACTAACCCGTTTCTCAGCTACACACGCACACAAATAATAAACACGCAAGGACGCACAACGAAGATGACACGTCACGAATTGTTTAGTCTTGGTAAACACATAATAATTAATAACTAGCTCTAAGCCTTAAGCGCCCCCTCCCCCCTTCCGTGGTGAATACAGTCCCAAAAAGTTATAACACAGACGGACATGACATATCGGGACGATATACAGAGAGTCAAGAATTAAAATTTAAAAGGATTTTAATAAAAAATAATATTAAATAAAATGGAAAAACGACAATGTAAATGTTCAGATGGGTCAACTTCCTCAAGATAACATGTTTTATAATATCATCACAATTAATGAAGAGTTTTATTGCACAAGTATGGCAATGCTAATGTAATGCAGTGTGGTGTCTTATAATACAATGTCTTTTGAGAGTTTCTGGCTCAACTGATCTGGATCAGAAGAGAATCAGTCCATCAGCTTGAAAACAACAATGGTGAATCAGTACCCTGGGTCAAATGGATGTGTAATTTGACAACTCAGTGTGGACCAATGACATATTTAGACATAGCAGTTGAGATGAACAACCGTTCTTTCAGTTGGGTCAACAAAACATAGAGATAGCGGTTATGTAAACAGTCTTGTTCTTGAATTGGTCAGGCCCCAACAAAGTACCAGGTTGGAGTAAATAATGTTCTCCTTTTATGCAGTGATACATCTAGACAGCATCACTTGCACACATTCAGACAGTTTGGAGAGACAAGAAAACTGGACAGACTTGCTCTCACACTCTTGTTCAAACCTTAATGTTAATTACTATTTATTAATAGTTTTATAATACAAAGATATATGACCAATAGTATTTGGAATGAAAAAATTATTACTTTTCATAATAATAGGCTAGCAAAAACATGATGCTAACCTCTGCTGGCAATAAATTCTGAATTACAGATCTTGGAATCCTACAAACAGGTCTACAGACTTGTAATTATTTTGTCTGGAAAATTACTAGGAGATGCTCAGTATGGGTCTGAAAGGCAATCTAAAGTCAGGTTTCTCTAACACCTGTTCTAATAGCTGTTGACCAACTTTGGTTGACATTGCTTTACATCTGGTCTGAGTGTATGCTGGCTGAGAGACAGTCTCATACTGATACCAAGAAGTAAGATTTTGTGTAAATTTAAAAATAACAGTCAGAGTAAGCTACACACTCACTCATGAGTTACATAAATAGCTCGAAGCTAAATCTAATTAAAGTGTCAGGAATTCAAGTTGGAAACTCTGTTTATAAAGATTTAAAGTAACAAAGTCACAACTATTATGACTGTTTAAATTATTATTATGGAATTAAAATAACTTTATCTTTAACTAACTTAATAAAACAGGAGAAGGTGGGTGGGACATACCATAGTTGGTAGAGCTGAGTTAACTTACAGTTATACAGACCCATAGAATGGCAAAGTAATCCTGACTCTACTAGTAATAATAATATCGATAAGTCATTGTATCCATGTACCTTTTAAAAGTTACCTCATACTCATAGTCATATTTTATGAGATTATTGTTTTTAGTGTTGTGGTTAAAAAAGAATACTTTTTAGACTAATTCTTAATCTTATAATGCTGTGTATGTACAGTACATGTATACAGGAGGAATTCATCTGAGCAATGTGAGTGTCCTACCTCTCCTGATGCTAGCAGACAAATACAATATCTTTGACCTCAGCAAAGTATGCAAGGACTATATGATGACCCATTGTCATGCTTCACCTTGTAATCTCAGGGTAAGATTAATGATACACGTTTAAAGTTTTTGTTTAAACTTCAAATAAATTTATGAATTTAAATAATGCTTAAAATTGCAGAATGTTTGGACGTTTCTTTATAAACAAAATAAATATAAAAATAATGTATTGATTGAGGGTTGGCTGGATTAATGGTTGTGAAAAGAAAATAATGTAGTTGGTGTGAAAACCATGTGTATTTTTAAAAGATTAATTTATATAATTTCTTTTAATCTCTTGCTTCAAAAGAGCCTATCTACATGATGCAGTACAATTTTAGCAATCATTGGTGATTATTTCAAGGGGAGATAAATTGAACAAGCTTATTTTCCAACACTTTGTTTATTTTATCCCCATTCTAATTTCTATAGTTTTTTATGTTTGATTTAGTCAGTTAGTTATTCAGTTAATAGGTTATTACTGTATAAGTATATTAGTATTACTATTAGTATAGAAATGATGCACACATTTCTAGAAAGTAAAAAAGTTATAAACATTTTAAAAATTATGCAAAGGATTAAAGCTATTATCAGTCTAATTGAATCAGTGACTTTGTAATGAGTGCTGATTGATACTGAATGAATGACTGTGGTTGTAATGAGTGCTAACTGACACTGAATGATTGTTTGTAATGAGTGCTACTGAAACTAAATAAGTGGTTTGTAATAAGTGTATGTTGACACTGAATGAGTGTGTTTGTAATGAGTGCTACTGAAACAAAATAAGTGGTTTGTAATAAGTGTATGCTGACACTGAATGAGTGTGTTTGTAATGAGTTCTGACTGACAGTGAATGAGTGTGTTTGTATTGAGTGCTGACTGACACTAAATGGGGTTTGTATTAGTGTGTTTAAATATAGTGCTGATTGACACTGAATGTGTGTGTGTGTGTATTGAGTGCTGACTGATACCAAATGAGTGTGTTTGTAATGAGTACTGACTGACACTGAATCAATATGTTTGTAATCTGTGATGATAGTGACAATGACAATCAGTATGTTTGTAATCTTTGATGATGCTGAAATATTAATTCTTCCAGTACAAAAGTTTCCCTTGCACCATCACCCATCACCCTCAGTTGAAAATAGTAATTAGTATTTCTTCTTACCTCAGTTGTAAGTTGCCTCCCCCCCCAACCCTCATTTGAAAATAATATTCCCCTTCTCTTGAAAATAGTAGGATATGGGTCAAGTAATTGACACATAATTTAAATGTTTTGATAAATAAATATTACAAATAATAGCAGTGAATAGATATATATGTCAACTTGTAGTGAAACTTTCATGTGCTGCTACATTAATGCAGACTGTATCCTACTCCTAGTTACAAAATACATAGTGACAGTTTCACCATGTAATGTTACATTAATGCAGGCTTTATCCTAGCTACAATAAGCATAGTGACACAGTTTCACCATGTATGTTACAATTAGTGCAGGGTTTATCCTAGCTACTATATGCATAATGATAGTTTCATCATGTACTGTTAATTAATATAGTCTATATCCTGGTGATGCAATTTCACCATGTATTGTTACATTTAGATTATCTGTATCCTAGCTACAATATACACAATGACATAGTAACACAGTTTCATCATGTTTTACATTCATTCAACTGCATCCTAGCTACAATTTGCATAGTGACAATTTCACCATATAGTATTATTTTAAAGCAGGGTGTATTCTAGCTACAATTTGCATAGTGACAATTTCACCATATACTATTACTTTAATGCAGGGTGTATTCTAGCTACAATTTGCTTAGTGACAATTTCACCATATACTGTTACTTTAATGCAGGCTGTATCCTGGCTACAATATGCACATCTAAGTGGTGACATTGACCTTGAAACAGCAGCAAGGCACTACTTGGAGCTGAACTTTGACAATGTAATGTTGAGTGAAGATTTCTTGACAATGAGATTTGATAGTTTAGAAGATTTGCTGAAATGTGAACATCTGGTCATCCACAGCGAGTACGCCCTCTTCCTTGGACTCAAGAACTGGCTGCTGCACAACACAGGTAAAGTGAGTGAATTGTGTCTTTTGTCAAGTAGAACTATTGTGTCTGTAGCTGTGCACTGCATTTTTGACTTCTTTGTCTAGATCAGTATATGACAGTGTTTGCCTCAAGCTATTTAAATACTCATTGGAGTTTTGTTCTAGATATTGTCAAGATTTTGGAAATTGTGAATATAGAACTATTACATTTTGGGAAAGAAGAAGTTTGGTTCTAGTGGTCTTTTTCATATTCTTCAACACATGCTTTGGTTGGATGAAGTCAGTTTAAAATTAACTCTGAGTAGCATTAATTGGGTAAGTCAGTATAAAAATAACTCTATGGGTAGCATTAATTGGGTTAAGTGTGTATAAAATTAACTTAGTGGGTAGCATTAATTAGACAGTCAGTATAGAAGTAACTCTATGAATAGTGTTAAATGGTGAAGTCAGTATATAATTAACTCTATTATATTAGTATTAATTGGTGAAGTTGATATAAAATTAACTCTATGGGTAGCAGATATACAATATTGAGTCCCATGAAAAAAATTACAGCACCAAGGGAACACTGGAATGCTGAGAACAGTACTGAGTCACAGAAAAAAAGATTATATTATCAATGCAAAAGGTTAATGGACTGCTGAGAACACTGAGTCACAGAAAAAAGATTATATTATCAATGCAAAAGATTAATGGAATGCTGAAGATATATTACTGAGTCACAGAAGAAAGATTATATTATTAGTGCAAAAGATTAATGGAATGCTGAGAACAGTATTGAGCCACAGAAGAAAGATGACATTTTAAGTATATAGAACACTGGAATACTGTGAACAGTAGAGAGACACAGAAGAATAATGAAATTATCAGTACAAAAGAATACTAGAATAATTTGAAGATAGTTAGTCACAGAAGAAATATGGCATTATTAGGATCAAAAATTACTGAAATGCTATAAAAACTAGTGAGTTGCAGAAAAAAGATGAAAAAATATCAATAACAAAGAATGCTGAAAAATTATGAACAGAAGTTTTAAAAAATGAACCTGCCTTGTCTATATTAGTAAATCAAATATGCCTTTGGTTACAAAGTTAACATTACTAAAATGTTGATCTTCTAAATGAAAGATAAATCAAGTGCAGATGAAGCTGTAAGAACCCAATACATGTATATTTCTCATTGCCCCATTCTCTGTTCTTTGATGTATAAGAGCAGAATTGATGCAGTTTGTTACTGACCAACCAGTCTGTTATGAGTTTACTTTGACCATCTTTGCATCACGTCATCTTGACTTTTCAGGTCAGTCATTGAATCTTGGTTCATGCTTGACACTATTTCTAATTACCTCACACTGTCATGAATACATTGCAGAGCAGCATCCTAATACTGAGATGACTAAGTTCTATTCACAATTTTCTCCATCAAAGCTACAAAATCTCTTGTGAAGACTTGATTACTGTAGCTATCTCATATATGCACCAACACCACCCATTTCAACTTCAGAAAGTTCAGAACAGCTGTTCAGGATCTTTCTAGAGTCCCTATAACTTAAAGCACACAACTCTTCCATCTCTTCACTAATGGCCTGTTCTCTCCTTATTCTGTTTCTTCTGACAGACTGATATATATATATATATATATATATGTGTGTGTGTGTGTGTATGATACTGCACATTTTATATGTTTATTTAGTATCAAATGTACTGAATGTTTATTTAATACTGTAAAGCATTTAGTGTTTTTAAATTAAAGATTATGCTCTTATACATAGTATTATTGATATTTTGATAATATATTATTATATTATTTTATTAATAGCAGTGAATCATATATTCACATTTTTAATATATATAAAACAAAGATACTGTACCTCCAGAAGCAAACTACCTCTTTAACTTCGTTCATACAGTTTCATCTTATTCAGAATGTTAAAAACAAGCATATTTCTTTCAACAATAAAAATTAAGTGTAAAAATGTATTTTTAATGTGATTTTTTTTACATTTTTACATTTTTTAATTTTAAATTTAATTATAATATGTTGTTTACATACACCTTTCATTTGCATTCTAGCAAAATAAAGTTTTATTGTCATCTTAACATGTGTCAGGAAACATGTTGAAATAATATCTATAAATTTAAACTTAAATTTTCCAACACTTAAATTTTCCCCCAAATTTATTAACTAAGAGAAGTTAATGGCTGATTCTCATATCTAATTATTGAGATGTGATCATGTTTATTATTCTCTTGCTCTCAAGCACATATGTTTTGATTTCAGGGAGTGGTAGTGTCACCAAGCTGAAGAATCATTTGTCAGAGAAAAAGATTACTTTGCAACTTATGTGCAATGTACGCATTTCTCTGATGACTCGAGGACAGTTATCAGCTCTTATGTTTGATCCTTTGGTTTGTAAGCATTCCGACTTCTTTATGCCAAAGATACAGGCTGCCTGGAATTTTCAGGCTCGACAATTACAGCATTGTCATAAAGCAGTTGAATGCAAGGGTCATGGTGATAAAACTCACTGCATTGGTGATCATAATCACAGAATCATAGCTGTCAGTAATGGTAGTTTAAGTGTTAGTGGACGTAACAGTCATTGCAATTGTAGTTCATGTATTAATGGACACAGCAGTCTGTGCAGTTATCATAATGGTAGAAATTCTAGCCATCTGACATTTTCTAATCTTGAGTGTACCTGCAGCAAAGGAAAAGTGAACAATTCTTCATTCATCAGAATAGGACAAACTGTTTCACTTGGAAGTAATGGAAATCAAAATCAGTGTTCGAGTTTTCTCAAGTCTTGTGCAACACAGAACACACTCACATCACTTTACCACAGTGTTGTACCATGTAGCAGTAGAGGGACTAGCACCTACTACACACCAAGAAATTATACATGTGATGATTGGAGCACATGCCTAGTGATAGAGAATTTTGCCACTTTTCCACGTTATGCTTCTCATACATCCTTTTTTTCCACACCCATGGGTGCTTTCCCCATTGTGTGCCTGTCTGCAGGCAACAGTTACAAAGACGAGAGGCTGGAGGAGGAAAGTGATGAACATGCAGTGTTGGAGTGGCAGGTAGAACTATACCCAAAAGGGGTACGGTTTCCTCAAGCTGTCATGATTAGCATTCCAACCAATTATGACATCAGTGAACACTGTCAGGATGTGGTGCGGGTGGCAATTATCTCAAAGACTCAACATCACCAGCCTTGTCATGTGGATATTAGTGTACTGGCTGTGGCTGCAGGGATGGAAGATGGCACTGAGTATGTTGAAGCCCTGGCTCACAAGAACTGTATTTTTGACAGTGAAAGAAATATACATAACATTGATGGTGTTGTTCCATTCCAAGACCTCAACTGCCCTAGATCGAAGTATATGACATCAGTTCCTGCTGGTGCTGTTACCAGAAATTCTTTTAAGGTCATCATCATCATCAAACCATCTTTATGTTGATCTATACCAGTCTTTTATGTTCTTAGCTAGCATTTTGTTTACCTGAGTTAATTTGTGACTGATTTGTTTGTTTAGTGTGATAGTAGAAAGGTAGGTTTTTTCCCTACTATTAGACTGATTTATCTTCCACTGATTGACATAATTACTTTTTCACACCTTTAGCCTGTATTTTAGACTCAACACTTCATAAAGCGCACTACAATAATCATGTCTCAGATATGTATTTTAGACTCAACACATCATAAAGTACACTCCAGTAATCATGTCCCAGAGATATATTTAATAGACTCAACACTTCATGAAGTGCACTACGGTAATCATATCTTAGATATAAGAACTTTGTGCATTGCATAGAAGTTAAAAGATATAACTGAATATATGACTTCACTTACTCTGACATAAGTCATTTTTTCACTAATTCATAATACCCACTGCATGAGAAATTGAGATTTAATATTTCTTAAATTATTTTTTTATTTTTCTGTGTCATAGTTAACTGATTGCCACAGTTTTGATTAGGCTTTTAAAATTAACAGATAAGAGAAAAGAATTAAATTTATTAATTTAGGCATTAATTATCATTTATTGGCAGTTTTTTTTATAGTCATTTTATTTTTAAAAAAATAATAAATATGCAAAATAAATGTGGTTTCTATATTATTATTTTGTTTACAAAGCAGAACTATAGTTCATACAGTTTTTGTTTTGATTGATTCAATATCCCAAAGGTGTTAGCATATTTTTATTTAATATGATTCATTGAATATACAGACCTAGTAAAAAGTAGTATCATGTATTTCATCTGTCTCATTTCATCAGGAGTGAACTTCGATTTAACTGTTTTTGGTAGCAACTAAATGCCAGATTGATGTACGTTTGCATAATGTTTGTTTGAGTCACCTCATTGTTAAACATAGTACATATTACAAGTAAGTGTGCAGTCACCTCATTGCTAAACATAGTACATATTGCAAGTAAGTGTGCAGTCACCTCATTGCTAAAAATAGTGCATATTACAGGTAAGTGTGCAGTCACCTCATTGCTAAACATAGTGCATATTAATTATTACAAGTAAGTGTGCAGTCACCTCATTGCTAAACATAGTCCTCCTCACAAGAAATAATGCATGAAGGTTACAAATACTCTACCCTCTGTTTCATTTTGCATTAATTAAAGTTCCAATTAAAATTTTTTATTGAATTATTCTAACATGAGTAAAATTTAATTTTCTTGATTCTTGAAATCAGAAGTACAATCCCCTCAACAAGAATGAAAGGAAAATAGTGGATTTTCTGTCATCAACTGTTAATTGACAATATTTACAGAATTCTTTTTTAACAAAATAAAATTCAAGACTCAGATGTATATAATTTTAAAATTGAAATCAGCAAAAAGTTATTTTCATTTCTAAAATGAGTCAAGACCTAGATACTTTGACTGGTAATATACAAAGGTTGCATCTCTGTGATAAAAGTTTGGTGCCCTAGTAAAACTGACACAGTGCATAAAATAATTCTATAAAATGAACATTTCATTGATGTGTAAATTCTGGAACATTACTGTTATATTTTTAACATACCAATGTCATGACTAGAGTAACAATTCAGGTGCTATGTGGTTGAAAAGATTTTTCCAATAGCAAAGACATTTATCACATGCAGCAGATGACAAAAATAATTATTCAAAATAAATAAATCAGTGTTAAAACTATTGATGGTTAACATTAATTTAAACTAAAATGACAAATGGTATCAATCATTTGGTAAAGTAATTTTCTATTTCACATTTTCAGATTTATTAGAACCTTGGTAATTTATAAATGAAATTAAATAATGAAATATATATACACAATGTTTCTATTTCTTACTAAATTATCTTTTGAAATTGTAGCAGTGCCATACTCAGTAAAGTAGACAGTTGTAAACATTTTCTTTAATGTTTCTGTCACAGAACTAATAGATCTAGTGAGGCTGTTGTGATTCTCTGCTATTGCTTTTTTTTTTTACATAATCTTAGTCGACACTTTAATGTTCTGTTATTTAAGATTTAAAGAATAGTGTTTAAGACATTGCTGATACATATAGTTTTGGAAATCAGTAAATTTAACAATACATTATAGGATGATGGGGCTCCAATGACTTGTGTTTATATATATATATTAAAGCTATTAAGACACTCTTTGAAATACTATAGTATTGACTTGAAATAATACATTTAAAACCAATCCAGAAGAAAACTGTTTACAAATATATAAGTAGGTATAAATGTAAAAATACATTACTTTTCCACTTATTATGATGTGTTTGGTTTTATTCTATGCAAGAATCAGTTGGTGCTTTTAAAACATTCAACAAAGGCAGCAGTTCATCTTGAAATGCCTTCATTTATCATTATTTAATCTGCTCTGTTCATTTAACATTTTAAGTCTAGTTGTTGTGTTAAAACAATAGTTGTGATTAATTGTGATAAGTTTGACAATGATACATATATTTTATTTTTAGTATTGCAGTCATATCATAAATATTGTCATATCATGTTTCTCTCTAAATTGAAATTGGCAAATATCACTCTTATTTTTAAAAAAATGTCAATATACCATACTAAAGCATGCCTTCCTAACAAAAGATCATGCATATGAGCAGACCGTACTAGCACAAACCTTCCTAACAAAATATCATGTATATCTATATGAGCAGACCATATGAGTGCATACCTGTCTAACAAAAGGCATATAAGTATACAATACTAGCACAAACCTTCCTAACAAAAGGTCATGTATATGAGTATACCAACTAGCACAACCTTCCTAAAAGTCATGTATATGAGTATACCACATAAGTGCATACCTTTCTAATGAAAGGTATGAGTATACCATAGATGATAGAGTATATACTTTCTAACAAAAGGTCATATATATGAGTATACCATACTAGCACAAACCTTCATAACAATAAAAATAATGTCATGCTTGCTATACCTTTCTAACAAAATATCATGTATATACAAAAGACTCAGAATTATCATCCTTTTTCATTTTTGTCACCGTTTATTTAGGAGTAAGCATATTCTTTGTGGTTATATAAAAAAATATAATGTGTAATGTTGAATACACAACTGAAGTAGCAAAGTGCACTAAAATAATATGTTGTAATCTGAGTGGTGTCTTGAAAACTTTGATTGTTTGAATTAAACTAATACCATTTACATTTAATTTAAAGTATTGTTTGCAGATAAGTGATCCAAGATCTTCTATCAGTAACAGGATTACACAAAAGAATATAGATCTAGACAGTTAAATTTGCTAACTATTTATTACAACAATACAAGGATATGGAAAATCTTTTTAAAGAGAGAGAGAGAGAACATAATTATTTTTCCATTCAAACAATCCATTCAATTAAGTAATCTATATTTTTTGATTATATATCTTCATTTATGTAATGAATGATTACTGCAACAACAAAAATTATTAGTCTTATTTCAGAGAAATCTATGATTACTTAAACTAATGTTTTTATAATTATTTTATTACATTATTTATTTATTCAACCCTTTAGAAAGAGTAATAAATAGGTCTTATTTAACTTTTTAAGATGCAAATTGTATGTAGAACAGACATTTATATTTATTTGCTTAATTATATCCAATCCACAGTTAGAAATAGTTCTGACCAAATTGATTTTTGTCTTGAAGGAATGCTTATTTTGGAACTAAAATATTCCTGTCTGGATTTTGTCCACAGGAGTTGTTTAAGGTCAGTCTTCATGAAACAGCACATTGATTACATTTGAGTGCTAAAGCCTCATCTGGGTAACCACCAATGGAATGCTGCCATATCCTTGCTGCAATGCTATCAGAAAACACACCCATATACAATGTAGTCCTTCAAAGCCTTGATTATGTCAAAACTAGTTGAATTTGTTAGTAGTAAAACTAAAAATAAATTTTCTTCTTCAAATTGGCATCACTATTAGAATTGCCATGTTAGCAAGTTCTGTACATCCACCAAGCTGTGAAGTAAAAGTACTTGGTTAATGTAGTCCATTCTATGAGCTGATCTTCCATATTGTCATTTGAAAGTGGCATCTGGGCCACTTTCTTTGCTGCAAGCTTGTCCAACATTTCCAAACAGACATACACCATACAGCCTATCACTGTTTCTCAATGATTGTGTATGGCTTTTATGCCTTAGCAGTTAGAAGGGTTTCTTAAGTTCACAAGGCATGAGTAGCAAAGATCTGTTTCTGACAGCCTTTTTAAATATCATCCTTCCTTTCTTAGAGCCCTTTCGATTTTGATCATAAGTCTTTATGATTAGTAACGAAATGCCCCAAGTTTTAAAGGCTTCTTTGCATCTTTAGATAAAACACCATCACAACACACTGCGGCATTGGTACTGCACCAGAATCTCTGGCTAAAAGAAACAACAACTGAACTTACTCTGTCATATTTCTGAGTGAAGTTAGTACAAATAATTTTTGTTGTTGTTGTTTCGGTTTTATGTACCTTGCTGTTATCTGATGCTTCTCTAATTTGGTTTGGTTTTATGTACCTTGCTGTTATCTGATGCTTCTCTAATTTGGTTTGGTTTTATGTACCTTGCTGTTATCTGATGCTTCTCTAATTTGGTGCTCAGCATATCTTCTTAAAAAAGTTGCCCATTGGACCTTGCTTTGTCATCTAATTAGGCTAATAATAATGAATATCAATTCTATTACTGGGCATGGGTCTAATTAATATATTTGTGTCTGACTCTCACAAGAGCCAGGACAATGATGAATTTACAATATTAGAATTGTCAAAACTAGGGCTGTCAATCTTTTCTAAAATGCTGCACAGGTACCCATTCGAAAATTAGCATAATCTCCATCGCAACTTGCGATCTCTACACAAAGCTACTTAACCATTAAGTATGCTGTTGAGTATTTCACACAATAGCCAAAGGAATGCATCTACTGATCTAGTGACTTACTATTAGTTATGATCTTTATATGTACAACACAAACTTTTATTTTTAATATTATCAATCATTACAAAAAATAAAGTTAACTAAAACTAAATAAAATGTCAACTACAATAATGTATTTAAAAATAGGGCATCAAGTACCTTCGCGATAGAATTTCATTGCACATATTGCATTTCGCCATGTCACTATCCAATCGCTTGGCGTGACTCCACACAGACAATGTCTTCCCCATATTAAAAATATTACAATGTTATTATTTAATGTATTGATATTAATGGTTTGTTTACTGAAATCTTATTAACAATAACATCAATAACATGCTACACCTGTTAATGAGCACAACAACCACAAGCGAAAAGAAAGGGTGCAAGCTATGGTGATTGGTGATCTATGTCATAAATAATTAGATCTAGATACAGTGGCTGTTCAGCATGTAAGCCAACCCACAGCCGGCATGATTTAGCAGGCCGCCATCTAAAGGCAGTTTGTGAGTGTGACCGGAGGGGGAGTGTACTAAATCGTATATAGACATAATGGCTGATTTCCATGGGTACCCGTTCTCAACTTTACTACCTGGGTATTAGCACGACAATGGGTACCCGTTGGCACCACTAGTCAAAATATGATTTTGATCTATGTACTTGGATAAAATTTCTCTCTATTTCCACTCAAAAACATCTGTGACCGAAATGTTTTCAAAGTGCATAGCATTTTATGGGTGAAAAAAGGCCAAATACACCACCTATGATAGTTTTTTTCCTTCTACATTTAACTGTACAAATTGTTCACATGTATGAAGTGTAGTGTCATGAAAACAAAACTTATCATGGATATTTACTGCTTTTAAGAATAGCCAAAAAAAAATACCAGCAATTATCAATATCTGTAAATGTCAATAACTAAAAAATAATAACCCTTGAGATCTTCAGACTGTATGTTATTTCTAAGATGTTAAGTTATATATAGCAACACTGCGATAGTAAATTTTATTAAAAGCAGCCTGTGTTCCACATATTTCCTATTATGTGAGATAATTTAGGCATTGTTTAAATCTATGAACATTTACAGCCGAAATTTGCCATTCAGTCAGTGATCCCATTTTGGCACTGTTGTGTTTCTCTTGATGAACAACTCTACCTGTACACGAGCGAACTTTAATATTGATTTCAACAAGAACTGTTGAAGAATTGACCTCGGTGCTAGTTTTGCAAATACAAACTGATTTTGTACAACCGCATCTGCTATAATTTTTTAAACCTCTCAATTATTAGTACTATCTTATTCTTTGATTCTTTAAGAACTGTTCAATACAGTCTACCTCAACATTATGCACAAATAAATTAGCCACTGTAGACTCATACAATAGTGCCGCAGATCTAGGGTCTTTCCAATATAATGATTGTAAATGGCTTTGTTCCACTGAGTGGAAGATTGACTATCTTCCCTCTTAGCATCATTAAATATTCAATTAAATTCTCCATTTTGATTGGTTAGATGGAAAATTTGTCAGACAAAAAGAAGGGCTACAGGATCATGGTCAAAGGTGCAAGGCCATTTAAAGGTGTAACTCATCGAATTTAGGAACAATTTATGACAAAAAAATAACAGATCTTTTTTTAAATTACAGATTCTAGCACACATAGAGTGATATATGCTTTAAAAATAAAATATTAAATAGGTGAATATTTCTAATGTCAGAAATAAAAAAAGTAAAGAAAAAAATAAAGTAAAATTCTCAAAATCAATTGTCCAGTTCTCTATTTTTCCATTTTTGCCTTAATCAGGCTCAAAGACTCCAGATTTGTGAGAACAAGTCACATATAATAATTTTAAAGTAAAAACAATTGAAAATTTTGGGAAAAAGGCCTTATTTATTTATTTTTATTTATTTTTTATATTAAGTTTCTTTCACCATGTCAACTAATCCTGGGTGTCAAAATTTGAAGAATCACATTTTTGCACAAAATTCAGTTCAAAGACTCCAGGTTTATGAGAACAAGTCACATATAATAATTTTAAAGTAAAAATAATTGAAAATTTTGGAAAAAGGGCCTTATTTCTGTCTTTTTAATATTAAATTTCTTTCATCATGTCAAACGCATTATTGGGTAACACTATCAACTAATCCTGGGTGTCATATTTTGAAGAATCACATTTTTGCACAAAATTCAATTACACTAATGACTATTATTATTTTGTATTATAATAAATTAATTATTTTAATTAACACTGACTTTCTCAGATCTGATAGCAGGCGGTCCACAAATGGAGTTTAATTTCTGTCTGAGGAAATTATTTCAAAATTACAAGATCACTAGAAATCACTAACAAGTTTGGTTATTTATTTGAAAATTACTACTAGTGATAAAATTTTCAAAACTCTAAATTAATTTGCTAAAGATCACTAAATTTCAAAAGTATCTGAAATTTAAATTTGTTACTCTAAAGTTAAAAATTCCAGAGTTAATGATAAAACGTCATTATCAAAAACAGCTAGAAGCTTGTATTTATGAATGCCTATAACTGTGGGCCATGCATGTACATGGAGCCACTTGTCAATTGTTGCTTAAGTTTCAAGTTGTTTGTGGCTTACAAATGCAAACTATGGTGTTATGGCATGCCAAATTTCTTTTTGTTCCTGGAGGGTTGCTGCAGGCTGACAACTAATTGCTTGTGACCAGACACTGGTCTGTGGACTACCATTTTGAAAACATTGACTTTGAGTTTGAATGGATGTTTTTCTTGTTTTAAGTTACATTTATATATTGTCAAAATATTCAGGGCTGCTTTATGTTCAGACTTAAATTTAAACATAATTGTAACTATCTTATCTAGGTTTTATTTATGCAATATAACTGACCTATGACTATTTTAGTTTGTAATCTTGTTTTTAAAAATTTTAAAATTATTATTTGCTCCCTTTTTGGATGACTATTTAAACAAACAAACAAGATTCCTACATGATTTTATTTTATTGTGGCATTTTTCTGCACAACATACACTTTATATGAGATTGATTATATAAAATGATATAATTGGCTTTTAACATTTCTTTTAATAGTATGTACTGCTTATATTCATCTATAATATTTGGTCTAGAATTTAGTGTTCCTGATAATATTTGGTTAGTAATTCTTTATGCCAAGAGTCTAATAAAGGTAAGTGCACACAAAACTGGACAGTTGAGATCACCTGTGAAGTTGACAGAGCTAAAATGATCACAGATCTAGGCAATAACTTACCTTTGGTAAATGGTGGCTATAGATTTGATTCAGCAGGTAGTACATGCATCAAGCAACACAAATAATGGCATCAGATATGATTCAACACTCGTATAGCAATACCAGTCAGGAAAGCTCAGTCACCCATTAGCATGGAAAAAAAAACTTTCTTCACCACAACTTTTGTGGCAAGAATGTTCTGCTAGGCCATTGAGCATTCCATTGAGCACTAAAATTTTTACAAAATTATCACTGAAACTGAAAACAACTTGTATAAAGGCAGATGATGGTGGGTGTTAAACATCAATTTGAATTCAATGTTTTCACACTTCAGTACAATCAAATCAAGCAAAATAGGAAAAAAAAGCTTATTGAATTTGTTGGGAAGAAACATTAGGGATTTCTAATTTTATTACTTGTACAGAATTATTTGAATAAAACTATTACATTAAATCATGATAAAAATTTTAATAGGACACTTTTATATGTTTTGATTTTGCATTTAGTCATGAGTCAGTCATGTTTTCTCTTGGTGATTCTGAGTCTTTTCTAAATATAAGTATGTATACATGCATTTTATATATGTGCATTATGCCATGTGTCTTTGTATATATATCATAACTGTGTACACATAACACATACCTACAGACATACATAATACCAGGGATGTGTTATGCAGTTGTGCAATACCGCCTTGGAATCCTCTGTTGACTGCAAGCTATTTGTGAGATGTCTGCCTTTACAGTATTCAGTTTCTGCTTTTTGTTTTGTTTTTTTAGCCTAAGATTTAAATATATACTATGTATGTTTACAAAGGGATAATGGATAAGTTCCATATAAAGAAAATAAACTTTATTACAGTTAATACTGTTGTTCATTTAAAATATGTACATTTTGTGACTCCAAACATTTGCTAATTTTAGCTTATGGTAACACACAATCAAACATTGTATTTGACAGTACTTATACACAAAGCACAAACAACAATTCTTTCATAATTTTTACTGGGATCATAGAAGTTTTTGCTGTCTATCTTTCTAAAATATATGAATAGAACAACAGTTAATGTTTAACATTATTTTGGGTGTGTTTAGATTTTTGGAGTTATAAGTTATGTGTCATTTTATTGATATGCTTTTTCCTTCAGTTAAGTGGCTGTAATTTTAGGTATCGTTCACATCTAATTTATTTCTTTGTCATACCAGTATATTTTTTCTTCATCTTTTCTCATTTATGGATTCTAATACTGATATAAAATTTAATTGTAACAAATTTTAAAGACAAAAATATTTCTTGAGGGTTGGGGTGGTAGCATTTCATATAAATATAGTAGTCATATTTTCAATCAAATCTTTGAACTATATCAGCATTACCTGTGTAGTATTTATTTTGTTTTATGAATATTCATTTGGAATTATTTGTGGAGTGAGAGAAGATGGTGGAACATTTTGTTTCCCATTTTATTCATTGTTTAACTTACTACAAAATCTATATTATTTAATAAACATATTTCCCCCAAAATGATTTTCCTAGTTCTGTTTTATATTGTATAAACACATATGCACGCACACATTCATGCGTGCACACACACATAGAATACAAGTCGGTCATAGAAAACAGCTAAATCAATATAGTTATGATTCTGATCTACTGTAAGGCATTTATATTAGATTTTTAAAAATCTACTTATGTACATTTTTTCAAACATATATGTAAGCAAACTAGTTTTCTGCTATATTTCATGCAAAAAGTTGCTCAAATGTACTTCTTGTCATCTGGGACTGTGCAAAATCTTCAACAATTAAATGTGAACATCAGGAAGGTTTTATATACCACTCTTGTCAACTTTTCAAAATTGTAATGCAGATTTCTTCTTGACATTTTAGTTCATGGCGTTGTTTGTTTTTGTGTGATTTCAAAAATAAAACATTTTTTTCCTGTGCTGGTAGCTCTATAACATTTTTTTTTTAAAATGTACAATTGTACAATGATTTGTTTTTTAAAGCACAAAATATATTTGTTTTATTGATTATAAAACAAACATATATGAAATAGATATTCCTCTAAATAGCCTACTGTTAACTTTAATTTTCTAATACCAATTAAGACTAAAAATGTTGACACTAACTTTCTTTTACTTATGATGATAAGTAAAAATAAAATTTAAAAGCATATAGTTAACAATTATATAATAGATCTTGAATCCAATTTACAATACAGAGCTGGTATATATGATCAGCAGTTTAACAATATAGTGTAAAAATGGTCTACCCTGTAAGATTTTGACCTCTCTTTTTAACTGATCATAATTACACACACACACAAACAAGTACTTTTGTTCCTCATATAAAAAGCCTGTTGATAGTAACATTTCATGAAAGTATTGCTGTTTAACACCTCTAAAAGAGAAGTTTAAAAAAAAAAACTGATCTAGGTTTATATCATTTTACATGTATGCAATCTCAGTACTCCATTGCAAATGATGCATACGAACAACTGCAAGAACATAAAATTAAATATACATATTTTGCATTCATATTTCACATAATCTTTCTCTCATGAAACAGCAGAAGAAAAGACACTTTAATAATGAATGGAAAATGACCTTATGGTATCTGTATTATTTGATACACCTTGTCAAAATGTAATTGATATACATGTACTAAGATCATAATAATTTTCATCAATTACACATAAAATGTACAAATCAGACTTTAAATATACGGCCTTCCTATACTGCGACAGTGAGCACTTTATTATTTTTAATTCTGTTCACTAAAGGTAGCAACAACAAAAACTTCTATGTTCTAGAAATATGCAGCTCAACAATCTCTTGCTAATGCCATCCTGTAAGATCTGCCTAAGTATCATCCAAACCTGGAAATGTTGGCCTCTGTTTAGCTACAAGTGACAGTGGCGTGCAAAGAACCAGAATGCCCAAAGTAAAATTACTGACCCAATAGATTGTTACGTTTCCAGTATTTATTTAAAGACCCTGCTTAGGAAATTATAGAACTTTAATTTACTATTTAAATTAATTCCCTTTCGTTTAACCTAAACAGACTGGTTGCTCAAATCATCATTCGACTAAATTAAAAATGCATCTTTGTAGTCTAGATCACAGATTTACGAACTGATAATTTGCGTACATTAGCTAGATTGGAAATCGTTAAAAACTCTCTTAGATTCATATGCATTCATTACGTCATTCGTTTTGCTCAGACAGCCCCCATCCAATCCACGTCTTTTGGTCTATATGCATACAAATTTACTACAAAAAGAGGTTCTTAACAAAATGAAATAAGATTTAATAAGTTTAACAATTAACAGCAACGATTAATTACAACACGACGTCTTAATTCTACACAGCGTTGTTCTCTCATTTTACCGTCTCTGTTAAAAGTCTTAACGAGAATTCTCTTTTCTTTTATTGCCAAATAGTCACTTGATTCTGGACCCTAGTAGATATACTTAACTACACTCTTGGTCGCATGTGGGGTTCAA
Organism: Sinotaia quadrata; assembly: GCA_028829895.1. Taxonomy (NCBI): domain Eukaryota; kingdom Metazoa; phylum Mollusca; class Gastropoda; order Architaenioglossa; family Viviparidae; genus Sinotaia; species Sinotaia quadrata. The sequence continues at coordinate 88,882,616 of CM054181.1, forward strand.
CTGGTTAGAACTGGTCCACATCCTTTGGCTCATCGTCAGTACTGCATAGCATAACAGTCAATGTCCACTCAATCACTGCATCGCTAATGTACTTGCGACGAATCGTTAACCGTAATTAACACGAGGTACTTCTGCATAGTTCACGTATGGGTCATGAAGACACCCGAGTCGGTGTACGACTCAAGAAGTACGAAGGTAGAGAGGAGTAACATAAGAAGAACCCGGCTGAAACAAAGGATTTGGGCTCTGTAACTATTTGCGTCTATATTCGCAAAACCCAAGCACATGTTTCTTTGTTTAAGGTTCTGAATTTAGAATCTTTGACTATCGTGTCGTTTACAATTTAAATATGGTTATATTTAAATATACATTGTGGTCCACGTGTGTGTTACATATAACGTTACACGAACGTATGAATTCTCAAATATTTACAGCATTAAAAATTAGAATTCACACAAAGGATTAATTCAAAATGAAGCATGAATGCTTTACAATTTTACACGAAAAATTATATGCAAGAACAATTTGAATTACAAAGAAGAATTCACCACGTGCACAGACATACTGGCGGCACTAGGGAATTTAAGATTATATAAATTAAAGATAAGAAAAAGTTACAATAATTTATATACAATAACTTTTAGATTTGTCCCTTTACATCGAAACACGTGCTTTGGCTAAAATAGCGCTAAGCTGCACAAAATACATACATCAATTCAATTACAAAATACAATCAATAAATGCAATAGATACTGTAAGAAGTAGACGTGTTATTGTTACCTCTTCAAAGTAGATTTACTGCTCTAGCGCGGGTTCATCTTCGACTCTCTTACGACTCTGGTATGGCGGCGGGACGGAGCTATGTTAAAGCTGCCTGGTGTGTCTGCCGGTCTGGAAGTGAGTGAGAATTTTGGCGCGTTATGATCGTATTTTATGAAACGCATTGAACGCATCACGTGACCGCTCACGTGGTATGTTGTTGATCTCGAAGGTGCTGGACACTGGCCTAAAGTTATGCAACAATCCGACCTTGCTAGAAGCTTCTAGATACTGATGTATCACGGGTGAATTTCAACAAAGGTCCGTTCAAAAATTTAATTTTGAAACGAGCAATTGGGTCACGAGGTCATGACACAGAATTTGTCACACATCGTCACACCCCCTTGCTTTTGAGGCGTTTATCTTACCAAAAGATAAATGCCTCCTACAAATTATGTGTTATAAAATGTAGAAGTGCAAAATGAAGAAAAAATTTACAATTAAAAAATTTCAACATAACCAGAAATAATGTAACGCGGCAGAGAAATCAACTCTAGATTAACGGCACTCTCATACAATATTTCTCACTTCAAGAAATCAAAGAAAAATGATTTAAGAAAAAAATCAAATAAAATGATTTAAGAAAAGCGTTCAGTCTAATTGAATAGACATCCATCCAATGGAATAACATGTTCTGAAATTCTCACTATCTGTCCCAATAATCAATAGTTCACACACAACCTAGTTCGATCTAATCAGATTATTCAGAATAGAAATCCAACATCAACCAATTCCACTGAATACGTTTCCAACAATAGTGTGATCAAAAAATTGACTTCCAATGAACAACACTATCAATATGCAGGCTATGAAAAGTTCCAGATATTGATTTCCTGTATCAACCAAATATCAGAGTTTGTGAATTTACCAACTCAATGAACCATCTATCAGTCCACCTGTCATATTCAGAGTTACAACACTAACACAACTCAATCAGTGTCATAGCTTGTCCCAAGTTTCATGAAATGTCCAACATATTTACAATAACAACCACCAACTACGGTACAACAAGAAAATAATGAAAATTCAAAAGAAGGTATCAAATCATTATTTCTACTGCTGCACTATCCTGCCTAGCACAATCTTCGTAGTTTCTATCCCAATCCCAATACCCGTCGTCGCCCATGTGTGTCAACATGTCTACGGCATGACAACTGTATTCTTTCTTTCTTACTCTGTTCGTCAGAATGTCACTGTGAGGTGCAATATATTGCATGTCAAGTTTAGACTTTTCATTTCTCGTCCGGTAAGTACGTCCTTGAAGTGTTTTATCTCTTTCAAAACTCTCCAAAGTACTTGTCAAGTTTAAAATGTTTCTGGTAGTGTCAGTTTCTGTATGACTGGTCTCTACCCTGTCTAACAGTTTCAAACTTCTCGATACGTTCGGTATCATGTCAGTGTCAGTGTGGCGTTGACTAAGCGAAGTCTGAATTTCAAATCTATCGCTCTTAGCCTTGTCACTGAGCTCACGCAAATGGAAATTTGCTCTCTTGGTGTTTCGTGCATCTGTAGTTACGTCATCGTGTACACATTGAACGTCTCTAGTTCGCATGCACTCAACGTCTTTCGTCGGAATGGCGTCAGATCTACTATGGGTCCATTTCGCATCTAGTCTAACGTCATAGGTTTGCAAATGTGTTCTGTCGCGGCTACCAGTCTCTCTGAAGTACCTGAATTGCAACATTAGCTTCCCCTCTAAATCTGGAGGTTCCGTTCTCCTGATCTTATCATAGACTGAAGTGAAATACCTCATCCCACTAGTTGTTTTCTGTTTTAACCCATTCACAACTAGGTGTTCGACTGTTATGTCTGTCAATTTGTCTCTCTCCTTGACAACATAAGTCTGTGTCTCTTTTGTGACTCTAGTCACTGTGTGGTCAGACTCACTCGCTAGCAAGTCAGACTCCCGTGGTTGTATGAACAAGGGTTCTATCTTAAACTCCCCAAGAGTTACTGATTGTCTCCCCTGGACCATACCGTTTATTGAACTAACATAATCTGTCTCCACTGACTTAGTTAATTCAATATGTCTTCTCATCAGGTCGTCAGAATCTATGATGGAAATTCTGTCAGTTTCAGTCACTAACTGGCAGTGAATGTCACCTGTCACAATGAATAACATTGCTATGTCTACTCTCTGTGTGTTGTAGGCTACACTCCCACTGTTTCCTCTATCATGAATTTCTGCATCTGATGTCAGTAACAGTCCTGATGTCCCACCTACTCTGGTTATCAGTCCGTCACTCCGGTTTTCATTGTCTATCGATCTAGTTCTGTCACTCATTTGTACTGTGTCTTTGATCAACTCAGGATCACACTCCGCACTTATCATCAGTGAATCAAGGAACATATCAGTTAATGAAACCCCCTCCTCCTTACTTCCACTTGTCTCAGTTTTTGGTACGTACTCGTGACATTCCTTTATCTCAACAGGTGAGTCAATAAAGGTAGTCCATGTACCGTGGCTTCTGTCTACGTCACTAAGTCCATTAAGTGATTTATCTGCAGACAGTTCTGCCATGTCTCTGACAACTGCGTGCATACACGTCAGTACACATGCATTGTTATCGTCGACCGTCCCTGTACAGTTTTCGACTATATCTTCTTCCATGTCACGTTTGGAAAAGAACTCTGTCTCAGCTCTGACAACTGTCATGTCATGTGAAGTAAATGAATTTATCATAGGCACATTGTCTCTGTCTGTAATGCTACCTATACTGTCATCTGGATCAAATACTTCTGTTTCCCTGGCTGTCAATGTGTTAGCACTCGAAACCTTGCATAACGCAATAATCTTGTGTTCCAAAATTACGTCATGACTCACGTCAATCATCGGAGATCGAGATCTACCGATGTCAGTCTTCGTAGCGAGCACATTCTCTCTTAAACTAACAGTTCGGTCAGTAGACTCAGTCGATGGGTCACTGTCCTTCAACAATACACAACTGATAGAACCCGTTTCTATCTTCTCATGCATATTTGTCCTGTCAGAAAAATCAGTCACTGTGTTGCTAGAAGTTTCATCACACCTTAACGGTACACAACCGATAGAATCTGTCTCTATCTTATCATGCGCATTCAGTCCGTCAAACGAGGTGTCACACGTACACGGCGGTGTATGTGTTTGTCCAAATTCTACACGTGTTATTAAGTCCTTAACAACAGTGTCTTTTCTTGTCTCTGTTTCAAGATCAAGCTTTGGTGCGCTAACTGTTTCTGTAAACTGGTTAGCAAGTTGAACTGTAATGGTTTCGTCAAAACATTTGTTTTTGTTTTCAATCAAACTGTCTACTTCGTCTGCTGTGTTCGGTAGCGCGACTAATTTCTGTGTGTCAGTCTCCACGCTCGCGGCGTTTGACCTCGGCAAGTCAAAGTTCACGGCCTGACCTTCCTGTCGTAATTTGTCAACAGTACTTTCCCCAGCAAATTTAGACTCTGTTTTGATTTCTGTCCACAACCATTCTAATTCTAGACTTTCTTTCCTTTCAATAAGCACTAGCCTCTCTTTCTTCAACTTTCTAATTTCGAACGTTAGGTCTCGCATTTCAGCCTCCCCTTCCCCTTTGAATCGGAAATCTTTATCACACAACTGTTTTGCTCGTGAGCTTATTGAAGATCTAATTTCTTCCCTGTGTTCTATTTCCTTTTCATTGAGTGCTAGCAAGATGAAAATACGTAGCGGTTCACCTTTATATTCTAGTGATATGCCTACCTTCTGTTCGCGTTTTAGAATCTCCATGAGCTGTAAGCTCCCTATCCGTTCATCGATCCTTAGATCTATTAAAGTCGTAAGGTGATCATCTTCTATCTCTATCCGTTCCATTGCTAACGCGCCATCGAGTTTTATTCGTTCTAACTCTTTCACGTGTTCCTCTCTCCTGTCTAGTTCAGTTCTCACGTAGTTCGTCAACTCTTCTTCAGTTCGGTATCCGATCAAGGAACCTTCCTCTCTCAGACTCGCAATAGTCTGTTCGAGATCCATCTTATTTATTTAGCGCGTCTGGCTACAATAAATATCTCTCGTGATTGTGTATCTAACCGTAGGCGATAAAACTCCGCTTTTATCCCACAATAACTTTTAGGCTACGACCTTACAAAAATTATTGAATTTATTCAGAACACCTTCCGAAATAAATTACGCGTTGGTTACACGTTCACCTGCTTGGCTACAATCTGTTGTCTCCAAGGCTTCCGTAATGTCACGGCTCCAACCATACAACATTACACATTATACTTAGCACCCTAAATATAATAGTCCGAAGTCTGTTACTACCGGTAACTCTCCTAGCTGGCGGTATAACACGTCGACTTCTCACAATGAAGTATCCAGTAACACAATACTAAATAAATCATCAATAGCTAACATGACATATTTAACTACGCTTAAATATATCAACATTAACTAACATGCACGCTACTCTGCAAAAGAATACATGCACATGTCACAACAAAAGCAAGATAAATATTTCAACAATCCTGAATCAATAGAATATTGGCAATTCTCAGTTGTTCGTTACCTAAAGATATGATACGCCCTATGTATATAAAAATGTTACAATTTAATACATATCAATCCCGGACGAGCCCCCACTTGTTACGTTTCCAGTATTTATTTAAAGACCCTGCTTAGGAAATTATAGAACTTTAATTTACTATTTAAATTAATTCCCTTTCGTTTAACCTAAACAGACTGGTTGCTCAAATCATCATTCGACTAAATTAAAAATGCATCTTTGTAGTCTAGATCACAGATTTACGAACTGATAATTTGCGTACATTAGCTAGATTGGAAATCGTTAAAAACTCTCTTAGATTCATATGCATTCATTACGTCATTCGTTTTGCTCAGACAGCCCCCATCCAATCCACGTCTTTTGGTCTATATGCATACAAATTTACTACAAAAAGAGGTTCTTAACAAAATGAAATAAGATTTAATAAGTTTAACAATTAACAGCAACGATTAATTACAACACGACGTCTTAATTCTACACAGCGTTGTTCTCTCATTTTACCGTCTCTGTTAAAAGTCTTAACGAGAATTCTCTTTTCTTTTATTGCCAAATAGTCACTTGATTCTGGACCCTAGTAGATATACTTAACTACACTCTTGGTCGCATGTGGGGTTCAACTGGTTAGAACTGGTCCACATCCTTTGGCTCATCGTCAGTACTGCATAGCATAACAGTCAATGTCCACTCAATCACTGCATCGCTAATGTACTTGCGACGAATCGTTAACCGTAATTAACACGAGGTACTTCTGCATAGTTCACGTATGGGTCATGAAGACACCCGAGTCGGTGTACGACTCAAGAAGTACGAAGGTAGAGAGGAGTAACATAAGAAGAACCCGGCTGAAACAAAGGATTTGGGCTCTGTAACTATTTGCGTCTATATTCGCAAAACCCAAGCACATGTTTCTTTGTTTAAGGTTCTGAATTTAGAATCTTTGACTATCGTGTCGTTTACAATTTAAATATGGTTATATTTAAATATACATTGTGGTCCACGTGTGTGTTACATATAACGTTACACGAACGTATGAATTCTCAAATATTTACAGCATTAAAAATTAGAATTCACACAAAGGATTAATTCAAAATGAAGCATGAATGCTTTACAATTTTACACGAAAAATTATATGCAAGAACAATTTGAATTACAAAGAAGAATTCACCACGTGCACAGACATACTGGCGGCACTAGGGAATTTAAGATTATATAAATTAAAGATAAGAAAAAGTTACAATAATTTATATACAATAACTTTTAGATTTGTCCCTTTACATCGAAACACGTGCTTTGGCTAAAATAGCGCTAAGCTGCACAAAATACATACATCAATTCAATTACAAAATACAATCAATAAATGCAATAGATACTGTAAGAAGTAGACGTGTTATTGTTACCTCTTCAAAGTAGATTTACTGCTCTAGCGCGGGTTCATCTTCGACTCTCTTACGACTCTGGTATGGCGGCGGGACGGAGCTATGTTAAAGCTGCCTGGTGTGTCTGCCGGTCTGGAAGTGAGTGAGAATTTTGGCGCGTTATGATCGTATTTTATGAAACGCATTGAACGCATCACGTGACCGCTCACGTGGTATGTTGTTGATCTCGAAGGTGCTGGACACTGGCCTAAAGTTATGCAACAATCCGACCTTGCTAGAAGCTTCTAGATACTGATGTATCACGGGTGAATTTCAACAAAGGTCCGTTCAAAAATTTAATTTTGAAACGAGCAATTGGGTCACGAGGTCATGACACAGAATTTGTCACACATCGTCACATAGATGTAAATGCACACTGTTTTCAAGTATTCCATTTGCCAAGATGAGTAGAGAGAAATATATGATTGCAACTTAATTGTTCTTTTGATTGCAGACGCCCCCCCTCCCAAAAAAAAAAAAAAAATCTATTTCATCACATTCATATACAAACATGTTAATACTTTTTAAAAAAAAAGTCTTTTCCTCATTCATTTTCACTAAATTGTTTTATTATCAAATAGTATTATATTATATTGTCTTGTCAAATATTATTTGTACATACACAACAAAGCAATTTATTTTCTTATGCAAAACTAAAAACACCCTTAAAAGAGACTGCTATATGACTGAAAATAAGTTTCTAACAATTTCAATTATCTGAATACACCTTAGCAGCACAAATGGATTCTTGTGATTCATCATAAGAAATAAATTTTACTTAGCAGAATTAAATGTATTTATACATATTATTTCTATTATATTTATATTTCATTAAACTATCATATTTACATTGGCCTCAACATAACAATAAAAAAAATAATGTCTTTTAAATCCCTTACTATTAATATTTAAATTTTACCATGAAATGTTTGTGATTGTCCATATTGCTGAACAATGGGGACACCCATCTTCTTAAATTTGGTAATTTTATTTCTCTCAAGTCTGCAATATACAGTGAACACAATAACAAGACAGCCTTGTCAAATAAAGAAAACTGTTAATCTTCTCCAAAAGAAATATTTATTTATTTAATATTATTTCTGCCATCATGTCATCTAGCTAGCATTTTGTTGCTAGTGTTTAAAAATTATGCATCTAGGTTTAAAATAATTCTCTGTATTTAAGTCAATTTAGAATATATGTATTTAGTGGGTGGATAGGTAAATGGATGGTGGATATAATTTGGAAATTTGCTTAACAATGTTCCCATGCCAACTAAGGGTTATTAAAAAATATATTATTGTAATATGTAGTATATGTAAACTTGTCAGTAATTAGTAAAAAACAACAAATGTATTGTCAGTAATTGGTACCAAACATAACAGTTAACAAATTCAGTATTTTGATTGGCAGGGAAAATTTATATCTTGAACACATGCATTATATCGATTAGATCCACAAATCAAAGTATTTCACAGCAATGGTAAATTCCTTTCTGATTGTTAAGCTAAATTAATATATTTGAAACCCTGAGAGAAATGAAGATATGTGGAGAAAATCTGATAAAAGTTAGAAGATAAATGCTAAGACTGTTTTAGTTGTTTATTTGGATTTCAATGCCAACTATAAAATTTATCTCACAATCAGATGAACATGATTAAAAGTTTAATGTAAAAATTGCATTACATTATACTGAGAACATGACCTTGGTTACAGGCTAACTCAAAACAATGAGAACACTTCCTAGGTGAGATATAATACATCAGGAGCTCATAAGTTCTTCCAAATGAGAAACACATCCTCCAGACTGATAACAACTCCTGTCACAACTTTAAGAAACAATCTAACACTTTGCACATCTTGCCCCTAAAAATAGAAACACAAGAAAGAGTACAACTCACAACAAGACTTATACAAACTTAAAAATACACAATACATCCAGAAGGAATCCATATTTTATTTGTATAAATACATTAAATGACACTTAATATTTTAGTAAATTAAAAACAAAACTGATAAAAATTCACAGAGAGAAGAGTATATATATTAAACAAAATCTGGGGAGTGAAATGGTTTACTAGTTCGTTGTTTGTAAAATGAAAATAGTTAAGAAGAAACAGCATTAAGTGTGGTAAGGAAAAAGAGAAACATGGATGGGCTGTTGCCAGCTGTCTGGCTTGTTATTTTGAGAGCAGTAGAAAGGATACTACAACCATGAAGGTGTTACTTAATAAGCTGTACAATACTGTCAAAGAAACAGGAAATAAAATGAAGAAGCTTCACAAATCTTTTTATTTTTTTTTATTTTGAGAAACAAATGTAGGGTTACTTGTCAACAAACGGCATGCTTGTGGCAAAGTGGATGTGTGAATGTTACTTTTTTCAAGACTTCACCAGATTATGAAACATCAGATAAGGGCTCCTCAGATGTCTGTCAATAACATATTTGTGGTAATGAGTTAAGAGAGAACATAGTTTCAATTCCAAGCACTTGGACACAAGTCAGAATTGGTCTAAGTGAGAACCATGTTAATATGAAGGAAAATAGCAAAACATAACATATAAAACTCAGATAAAACCTTTCTCTAAAACTAGTACTTGATTGCACTGTATTTTTAATGAGTTTATAACTTAGAAATTTAACAAATTTTAAAACTACTGAAACGAATATGTACACACATGCACTGTTTAAAAAATGTTTATATGAGTAAACATGTTTATGTATATAAAAAGCATTAAAAATATTAGAAATATTCAAAATTAATCAAACATTTAAAATATTTTGGTGAAATTTTTGGTCCAAAGTCTGAATGTTTTTAAATTGGTTGGTTTTCTTAAGACACAGACTACCTGTAATATGATTGTAACAAGCCTTTGGCCTGATTTATGAGAAGCAAAGTAAGGATTGCTGAGGTGTGGGAGTAAGCACACTTGCTGCAGGAGATTAAGAGAAAATATATAGTGCAACTATGATGCGAGTCTTTGGACCTGGTTTATGAGAAATTAAGGGCTGCTGACATGATTGTCAGGAAATAACACACAGTAAAGAGAGAGAATATATGGTGACTGTCAGTAAATAGTATGCTTACGTTAAGGAGTGGAGAGAATATATGGTGACTGTCAGTAAATAGCATTCTTACATTAAGAGTTAAGAGAGAATATATGGTGACTGTCAGTAAATAGCATGCTTACATTAAGGAGTTAAGAGAGAATATATGGTGATTGTCAGTAAATAGCATGCTTACATTAAGGAGTTGAGAGAATATATGGTGATTGTCAGTAAATAGCATTCTTGTGGCAAGGTGTTGAGAGAAAATATTATATGTGACCCTTGCAAGACTTTTGCCTTGTTTTATGAGAACCATATGAATTAAAGTCTCTTGCTAAGATGTGGATCTGTTCCTGCTCAATAACAGCAAAGAGACAGTATACTGTGGCTGTTATGAGCATTATGGACTTGTTTATAATAACCAGAATTTATACAATTAGAGGCTACTGCAGGTGTGAATATTACTGAACCCAAAGTGCAATTATGACAAAGAAATTATCATTGGTTAAGTTAGTGATTTTGCAGCATTACAGAAAAAGTCACTCCTGAGCAACAAGGCATGTGATTGCTCATGACTCCAAAAGTGTGTACAGAGTTGTCCATAAACCCCAGCTCAAGTTTAATACATAGCATACAAAGATTGGTTTTAGAGAATTTGTGTTACAATCAAAATAAAAAATACAACATGCAAAGAAGTTGTAAAAACCCTTTAAGAAATATAGATTCATACAGTAATGGCTGACTTTTAAATTAATACAACAATAATAACTGATTTAGTTTAATGAAATTATAATAATTGATTGTTTTAAAATTAATAAAATAATATTAACTGGCTTCTTCTACATTATTGCAATAATAATATTTCTTTTAGATTGAAGGAAAGGAATAATATTAACTGGGTTCTATTTGATAAATGCAATAACAGATTTACTTTATTTTAGATTAATACAATAAAAAAAATAAAAAATAAATAGGCATATGTATTATTCATATCATTTCTAAGTGTTTCATAGTAAGAATACAGTTCAACAACTCCAAGCTGGGGTGGGGTGGGGTTAGGGGTCATGTGGTATAATTTGGAAAAATTCCCATGACTGCTATGAAGAGTGAGGTACTGAAGCCCTGTTCTTACATGTTTATTGTCAATTCCCAAATCCACCAACTACCCTGCTCCTTGAATGAACAAATCTAAGCTATTCAAACCAAGGTATAATTTGCCACTTGCCACTATGTGCAACAATACACATGTAAGTCATAAATCAATATGAATTCCTTACAAAATTTGAGCAAAACAGTTTACAAATATTAACAATGCAATAAAAATTGGATTATTAGAAAAACTGTTTGTTATACAAATATACATACATAGTGCACACTTTGAAGTTGCCTTATGTAAGCATACACTGTGCTACATTTGAAGAAGAAATCTGTACATGCTTTTAGAATCACAATACTGTCTTCAAACATGTCACTGAAAGAAAAATATACATTACACACAAACTATGTAGAAAAAATTACTTTCATGTGATTCAGATAGACAACAAATAGCATACATATGGTTACATGCAATTCACAATGACAACAATATACATAAGATTCATTGCTAATATCATACAAAGAGATACATGAATTTCAAAATTGTAACAGCACACATATGGCTACCAGAGGAAGAGTCAAAATGAGAAAAGTATGCTATACATTTTATACAAACATCAAACTAAGGCATTGTGCTTAATGCATATTAATAAAATATTTAATGATAATGAAAATATAAAATTTAAAAAATGTAAGAATGGTTAACTCTGATCTGGTGATTAGTTTAATATATACCTTATTAACTATATCTTTGGGCTTCTGTATGATTGTATTTAAAAATAAGATGTTAAGTAAAACTGCTTGTGTGATTGTGCTTAAAAAGATGTTAGGTAAATTAAATATTAGGTAATTGGGGAAAAGATGTTAGGTAAATTAAACATTAGGTAACGGGGAAAAGATGTTAGGTAAATTAAACATTAGGTAATGGGGAAAATATGTTAGGTAAATTAAACATTAGGTAAATAGGAAAAAAATATATTTATCTGCTAAATGTGGCATCATCATACCCACCAAATTAAAAATAATTTAAGTGGCATAAATAAAAAAAATTGTATTCTTTTACATATTCTTTTTGCTTAATTAGTTTCAAGATAATTTTATCACAAATACTATTGCACATATCTTGCAGGTAAAATCCATTTCCATTATCATGTGACAAGATAAACACTTTGTGCCAATTTTCATCATACCCATCAAATTAAAAATAATTTAGTGGCATAAAAAAAAGACAATTTTATTCTATCACATATTCTTTTTGCTAATTAGTTTCAACATAATTTTATCACAAATACTGTTGCACATATCTTGCAAGTAAAATCCATTTCCATTAGCTCTGATATACAGGCTTGATAAAATACATCATACAAAGTATAAAATATATTTTAAAATAAAAATTTTTGAAAATGTATATATATATATATATATATAAAGAAAATATAAATAAAAATATTTCTAAATATGACCACACCATCACAACTTGTCTTAAATAACCAAAATATCAAAGAAGCAGAAATTGAACATATTTATGATGACTTAACACTATAAATATTAATACTTAGTAGTTTGATAAATGTGTTTTTTCTTACAATTAACACTGATAAAAAACAGAATAACATGTGTGATACAAATGTTGTATATATCACAAGCATACACTCAGCACTAAACCTTTTATCCACAATTTAAAAATAAAAAGAATATAGTGGGTCTTTTTGGGTTATGATAGTTACAATTTATAGCAACCTGCCAACATGAATGAGCCTGTAAGAACCATTAATTTTCAAATTAAATTAAATTTCAAATACATGAAATTGTAGCAACATCCATTTGTTACTACTTGAAAATGAGGTGAACTAGTAATATATTCCTATGGATGAATATTAAAGAGCTTGAGACTTTCAATAAAAGTTATAAAGCAATCTTTCTGCTGATGTTTCAATAACATGCATGAACATTTACATATAAATTTTGACTTGCATACCAAATCAGGTTAGAAACATCCTTCAGAATGGAACTCGTTCATAACCTGAGACCCCAATGTAAAAAAAAAAATACAAAGACTCAATAGCATTAGACCTACAGAAGATTTGGAGTAAATTAGAAAAGGCAAATGCTAGATGACACACAATGTATTATAAAACAATGTGAAGGACTGAACAGTGTGTAGAGTAAACATATTTAAAATAATCAACACATACCAAAGAATAACTGATTTCCACTGACAATTGAAACACTAATCAGTAACACTCTTAAAAAAAGCATCAACTTATACCAAAACATAAGTGATTCTGCTGACAAGTAAACATTAATAAATAACACTCTTAAACTAAAACATCTGCATATGCCAATGAATGCTTTGATTTCTGCTGACAATTAAAATGCTAATAAATAGCATAAACATATGCCAACCTAATGCTCTGATTTTTGCTTGTCACATAAGATTATAATTAACCACCCCTCACCAAGCTGTCTAATTGTTGCTAGGACCCAATCTTAAATAAAGATTATAGCCCTCGGACCATTGAAGTTACATGGTTCAACTGACACTCACCTGCCTACGTACTTTTAAGTCACTGAAATTTAAACCTTGACCAGTGCAATTGGCAGATCTGCATGAGAATTATGCATTAAGACACATCACCAGGCTCCTGACATGAAATATTCATATGCCTGGGATCAGCATATAAAATCCATTTGACTCAATGTAAATTGCCACAAGGATAAGTGAGCTGATCTATCATTTAACATGTAATCTGTAAAAATTAACTATTATATTTGTATATATCTTGACTAACAGTTATGAGCAGCCTGCTTATATTAATTAGTAGCAATATAGTTAAAATATTAAGACAACCTTGTCTGTCAGATGGTTGTGTATCTGTAATATGTGAGACATTGGACACCTTAAGCAAGAAACCATTGATGGGCAGTGGCAGAAGTCCATAGAATGATACACTGAATACTGACTAGCTAAACACAAAAGCTATCTAACTAGGCAAAACACAAATTATGTGGCTAGCTAAATGCAAATACTATCTGACTAGATAGAACAGACTGTATGTAGCTAGCTAAATACAAAACTGACTAGGTAGAGCAGACTGTATGTGGCTAGCTAAATGCAAAAGTTAACTGACTAGATAAAACAGACTGCATCACTCAACATTTGAATCTTAAATCCAAACTTATATGTATGTATTTTATTACAGTCTATAATTGTGTATATTTAATTTTGTTCTCTAAATTTCTAATTTATACTTTTAATACAATTTTGATAAACAAGATCACTCATATTGCACTAACTTTGTCATCCATTTTTTCAGACTGTTGGTTGTCAACTATTAATTATAATTAATTAAATATCATGGCAAGAATAGCATCTGGGGACTTCATTGTATATACTTATCACACCAATAACATTCTATAAACAACATGAGAGGTCAGAAGGCAGTGAACAAGGAAAAGTAATTTAGTCACTTGAGATGGTGTCACTTCTGGTGGTTGTGTTCTTAGAGTGTGAACATGTGTATAGTCAAAATTATGATGATTAATAGTATAGTGCCCATAAGATAAACTATGAGATGATGAATATTGGTACTATGTACATACTGCAATGACTAGTCTTTCACTTTTCTTCTCAACAATACTGGGGCATCATCAGAGTATGATGTCAATCCTGATGTTTCAAGTTTGTGTGACAGAGAGCAAGAGGTTGTATAGTTGATTGCAAAGGTTCTTTTGCTACTGTTTGTTTTCTCTCAAAAATCATGGTTTTGATAACTGTCTCTGCTGTCCTGAGAATTTTTGGTCCTTTTTCTTATGATTTTCAAGCTTTGTTTCACAGAGGGACTGTATTCAGAAATTAAATCATTTAAGTGTTCCTGCTTCTTTGACTGAGCATCAGACGAAGTACATATGGATCTTTAAATAATTATACTAGAATTATATTTACATTCAGTATGGCAAGATGATATCACTCTGACAGGCAGGCAAGAACTGAGAATGACTAAGGATACAAACAAATTAACATCTTCTAAATCATTGCTCACAGCTTCCATCTCACTACTCACAGCCTCCATCTCACTGCTCACATCTTTCATCTCAGTGCTCACTCCAGAATTTTTACTCCATTCCCACAAACATGTATGGATGAAGTCACTGAAGTTAAATGCATACAAGATGTGACATCACTGTAGCTGACAATACACACGTGCTTAGAACTGAAACACTAATAAATAATACTTAAATATTCATTTGTGATACATACTCCATTTTGTTTAAATTTATTTTGTAGTAAATCACAATCCAAGATCAGAGATCAGTCTTTTGACTGGAATTAAGAAATACTTCCAAAACATTTGTTTTTAAAGCCTTCTTTGTTTCAAAGTGAAAGTTAGATTAAGCATTAGCATTATGTTTTAAGTTATAGTTGACTCAATGCTCATGACATTTATTTAGCTGTTTAAAAATTCCTTGTAATTATACAGTGCAACATGTTTACTTGAAGGCACCACACCACAACAATAAGTACATACTAGACAGGGACCAGGAATCTGGAATACCTTGTCAGCATTTGGAACATACTAGACAGGGACCAGGAATACCTTGTCAGCATTTGGAACATACTAGACAGGGACCAGGAATACCTTGTCAGCATTAGGAACATACTAGACAGGGACCAGAAATACCTTGTCAGCATTAGGAACATACTAGACAGGGACCAGGAATACCTTGTCAGCATTAGGAACATACTAGACAGGGACCAGAAATCTGGAATACCCTATCAGCTTTAGATACTAGGGAACCAGAAATCTGGAATACCTCAAATCTCCAGCTTTCTGGACAAGAGATTTGGGACTGTACCTATGTCAGCTGTAAAAGATCTGAACATGATTTACATTATCAAGACAATGATTCATTCTACTATACATAATATCCAAAATGTAGATTTTAATTATTTTAATATCACTAACTATATAATATAATTATATATTTATCTATAAACATTGCAAAATGTAACATAATCTTCAAAGGAATATAAAAATACTATATATTCAACAGAGACTGTGAGCACCCTGTTTCATCATTTTCAAAATGGTAAATATAGATGTGATATGCACAAGAGTATAGACAATATGAATTGAAAAGAACATTAACAACTTTAACATTTTAATTATATAATATGCTGATCTTTTACATTTGGTAAGAAGCAAACTGCATGAATGTCCGGGAAAAGCTATACATTTATTATAATCATCCAAAGGACTACTTTATATCAATACAAATACAATAATTTTACTACCACAATAATAAATTTAAAAAATATCTAATACAGAATTCGATATACATGTATTACAATATCAATAAGCCAATGAAGATATATTGCACATTGTTCATTAAAAATGGAGACTTCAAAATGTTAACATTTACAAACATTTCTACACAAGACAGTTTAAGTGTCCTCTTATTAGATAGAAAAAGACCCCAAAAAGTACAACTTTTTCTGTCCTTGGTTTGAAAAATTCCAACAAAAGAGAGAAAACAAAGAAATTCACTTCACTTAGGTATAATTGCTATAAAGCTGTTCTTCGTATTTTGTTTAAAGAGCCGATATAGACTAAAGGGAAGTAAGAGTGATCAGAATTATTTACTCCCCTTTGGTTATTTCAGACATAAGTGTCCCAAGTGTTAAAGAAAACAAATTCTTAAACCTATTAGAATAATATATATATATATACACACACACACACATAAACACAGTGGAGCTTTGATTAATGAGCACAATTAGTTACACAGAGTCACTCTTACTAAGTGAATCTTTTATTTCAATGAGAGTTTTAATACAAGACTGTCAATAATTGAATTTCTGCTTATTAATGGAAATGACAGTCCTTAATTGAAATATTGTTAATTGAACTGCTCATTAATCAAAGGTTGTGTGTGTGTGTGTGTGTGTGTATTACCTGTCTTCATCAGCTGCAGCATGGGGTAATCAGGCTGACCTGGCTCATATTATTTTTAATTTCTGCTATTCATCTTACTGTCTGACAACTTTTTTATGAATCAGTAGCAAAAAGACTTATTGAATGTGAGCCAATTTATTCATTTATTATCATAAAAAGAAAACTCAATTCACATGACTAGTTGGTGTAAAAAAATATGTTTGTGTGTATGTGCATTATTCTTCAATGCAACAAGACATTTAAAAATACTTCACACAGTAAATACATATATATAAAAAAAATATTACTGTTTTGGGTGAATAACCTTCTTCAGAAAACAAAACTAATTAAAATAGTGGAGAAAGTAAAATAATACAGTGGCATATAATTAATTGATCTAAATGGAGGATTTTACAAAATTTGGTAATGCTAAGAATAGGCCAATACATTTTGACTTAGTGGGTATAAAATGTGAAGTCTAACATAAAGTTACAAGAGGCAATAGTTAGCAACATACATTTTTTTGTACATCAATAATGTCTTGAAATGTCATGCACTCTATTTCATAAGCTTTCTGGTTTTTAAAAATTTGTCCTGAAATCAGGTGCTTGTACTGAAAATTAAATTGAAATAATAGCCACATTTAAACAAATGGCTGTTAAATTAACATTCTGTTATTTATGGAACTAAATATATTATGTCTTTTATTTTCTGCTAAACTTAAACTACATCATGTATAATAAATATGAAGTCTATAAAACACAGATATTTATCAATTTACATGATTCACTTGTTTTAACTAAACCAGCATAGGTAAATTCAATAGTAAAAAAATAATTAAAATGTTATACACTTCTGCTAATTGGAATGCTATTTACATTTTAAATTTTGACTTGTACTGCTGAATTTCATGTTCTAACATCACAGATATTCTTCAGAATTCCACACTGATAAAAAGATGATGAAGTTAAAAAACAAAATTCCTTTCTGGGTGCTACTTTGTCATTTTAATTTGGGTATGCATTTTGTTTTGAGGGTCACTCATATACATTGTGGCATTTCAGTTTGTGCTGGTTCTTTACCATTGATCATAACATCAATAGAGCGATGAAGCAAGAACAATACATATATATTCCTGCAAGAATCCAAGGGTCATAGGTCGATTTCATCTTCTTCGAGCAGCTTTCTCCGCTGGTAAAGACGGTACTGTACACGCCAGTTGAGATAGCTGAACAAAGCAGTTAGTCCATAGACTACCATACAAATATAACCCAAAATCTGAAAAGACATATTTACATTGAATTAAACAGAAATTTTGCATAGTAAAACAAGCATTTTTCCTAAACACTTACCGGAAGAGCAAACTAGGGGGATATGTTGTTTCACGATCATATAAGCCAGAAACCAACAGGAGAAAGTATACTTTCAAGGAATAAATGAACACCAGGACTCGGTAACACACCCCTTTATGGGAGTGATGATCCCCTAGCACTTTGGAAGTGAAGTATGGGTAAGAAAAAGCAGTACACTTGGAAAAGCTATACATTTGCTCAATTGGTTAAGTATTCAGGAAAAATTCATTTTATTTAGAAAATTCAATTTTATTCTCATACAACCAGATGAGATTACTGAACAAGAATAATGAATAGTTGGGAATTTGCCTAATGAAATAAATAATGTGTGTATATATTTATGCCCACAGCAAATACATATGTAAAATATTAGAGCAAATCACCTGTGAGAGAAATTGTGGTGGATTGTACAGGTGCTATCAAAACTATATTAGGGTCAGACTCTAGACACCAAGAACAGCATCTGAAGTCAAAAGGTTCCTACAGTTCCTTTGGGAAAAGAACTCAACAACAAAAACAAAACCCAACAAATCTCACAGCAACTAAAAAAAAGCAGAGACTAAAGTAGACATATCTCACAGATAGTATCTAGAGAAAACAGAATCTAAAGAAGCCACATCTCACAGATAGTATCTAATATCTAAAGAGAATCTTAAGAGGAAATACTCAGATTGTATCTAAAGAGGACATATTTCAGATAGTATCTAGAGAAAACAGGTAGATATATCTCAAAGATAGTATCTAAAGAGGACATATCTCACAGATAATATCTAGAGAAAACAAAATCTAAAGAGGACATATCTCACTGATAGTATCTAGAGAAAGAATCTAAAGTAGACACATCTCAAAGAAACACAAGTATACATTTCACAGACAGTATATATAGAGAGAAGCTAAAGAGGATGTATCTCATAGAAGTATCTAGAGACATATCTCACGGACAGAGGAAACAATCTTTAGTAGACATATCTTGCAGATAGTAACTAGAAGAAACAATCTAAAGTAGATAAATCTCACAGGTAGTATCTAGAGAAATTCTAGAGAAACAGAATAAAAAACCAGAGTGCTGTCTCAATAGTCCTTTGCACTTTTTTGCAACAACATAAGTTTATCGTTCCATGTGTTTCTCTTGCATGTTGAAACTCTGTTTCACTACTTATTTTCTCAAGCTAACCTAGGCGCTTCTTTTTGCCATGTCAACTCCTTCAAGCAGAACAATAATTGTACTGATTTCCAGCAATTTCTGGTGCAGAGTTGCTCATGTAGTCAGTATATCTTGCCACCATACACCAATGGAGTGTAGTGTATTCTTACACTTACACAATGCAGTAGAGACTCCCCATGTTTACCTGCTCATTGAGGTTTATAACCAGTAAACCAGGAGGTTCAAATCTTAGGCAAAAAGAAAAAAATATAATAAGTTCCAGTTTATCACTTCATAACTCCATTTTTTCTTAAATTCCAGTCTCATCTTACAGTTTCCTGCAACAGTATTTATTAGCCTGATACACACACAGCATAATAAATACAGCATATCAAAACAATGTCAAGTGGTTAGCATACCTTATATGAGCATTTTACTTCAAACAGTTGTAGAAATAATAGTCTACTCATAAAATACATCTCTACTAAAACACAAGTATCTAAGTCTATTCTCTCTCATTAGCAAAAATGCATGAACTATTTCTAAGTCCATTCTCTCTCATTAGCAAAAATGCATGAACTAAGTCCATTCTCTCTCAATCAGTCACTCACCATTAAGCTAACAGCTGCCTTTCAAGACCAGACTTCTTTGCCACAACAAATTCAAGTGATCAGACAATAGAATTTTCTACAGTAGGTAAAATTTTGGATCTCAGCCATTGGCTGGTCTTGTTGTCTTAAATCTTAACCATTGGATGATAAAATTACTCACCCAGTTGAACTAGTTTGCATTACATCAGCAATTTCTAGCATGTTCTCAACTCGGGTGTTTATTCCAACTCAGACACTTACAAAAAAAAAGTACCATCACCAAGGTAAGGTCACTTCGACAATTTAACAATTTATATAACAATTAAGTTAAAAATAAGGATAGGCAAATTTACTCTGCCACAAGTTCTAAAATCTATAATTCCAACCCAACCCATTGTGCAAGATAAATATATTATTTTTTTTCTAATTAAAGATATCTATTATTAGTTGTAATTCTTACAAGAGTGCTGAAATCATTTAGACAAAAGTTTGATACTGGGGAAAAACCTTGCTTACCACAACCACTACAAGTTGCTGCACTGTCTGCTCCGAGACATTTGTCTTCATCTTTTGGTAGAAATCAAATGCACTGGCCACCAATGATGTCCCCACAAGGTATAGAAATGAAAACACAGAATACAGCACCATGTCCTGTACACACAAAAAATACACACAGAAATTATACCAACCTCCTACAACAACATACTAAACAGATATATAACAAAAAACATGCACAATATTCCATATTTCTTAAAAAAATAAATTTAAAAACTAACAAAGCAATATACAAATTCATACAAATTATAAAAAAATTAAATTGCATGAAATATAAATGTCCTGAAGATTTTGACTTTTTGCCCAGTTCTGACTTGATTTGAAAATGAAATTTATTATTCTTTTATTTTAACAATATTTTCAGAGTACATGCACTGTGTGCATCAAATCCTTAATGTCACTAACTGCACCACACACCAGATTAAATCTTTGGTGAGAGATAGGGAAAATGCTATGTCTTGTGTACTCTAATTATTTATATTCACAATCTGCACCAAGCAGATTAATTGTCAGGAACAAAAGAAAATGTTTGGTAACCATACACTTGGGATGCATGAGCAAGTTGCCTTTGGACAAAATATTTAAGGTTATAAATTACATCAATTATAATATTCTTGTCATAGGTGGAAGAGATTGTAGCCTTATTCTCATTTTTTAAAGTCATATTATAAAAGAGATAATTTTTTTATCATAGTATTTAAAGTGGAAGCCATTTTAATGGAGAATATATATAATTTGAATTTTAAACAACAAAGATTCCAAGTTGTAGTGTTTTTATCATTAGTAGAAACAAATTAAAAAACAAAACAACATTTACTATTAGTAATTAGCATGCCCTGGTTATGTAAGAAAGCAATTCAAACAAGTAGTATGCGATGACTATGTAAGAAAGCAATTCAAACAAGCAGTATGCCCTCATTATGGAAGTGAGTAAT
The DNA here is from genome assembly GCA_028829895.1 of Sinotaia quadrata. Classification (NCBI taxonomy): domain Eukaryota; kingdom Metazoa; phylum Mollusca; class Gastropoda; order Architaenioglossa; family Viviparidae; genus Sinotaia; species Sinotaia quadrata. The sequence goes on from CM054181.1 coordinate 88,904,020, forward strand.
TCAAACAAGCAGTATGCTCTCACTATGGAAGTGAGTAATTCAAACAAGCAGTATGCTCTCACTATGGAAGTGAGTAATTCAAACAAGCAGTATGCCCTCACTATGGAAGTGAGCAATTCAAACAAGCAGTATGCTCTCACTATGGAAGTGAGCAATTCAAACAAGCAGTATGCCCTCACTATGGAAGTGAGTAATTCAAACAAGCAGTATGCCCTCACTATGGAAGTGAGTAATTCAAACAAGCAGTATGCCCTCACTATGGAAGTGAGTAATTCAAACAAGCAGAATGCCCTCACTATGGAAGTGAGTAATTCAAACAAGCAGAATGCCCTCACTATGAAAGTGAGTAATTCAAACAAGCAGAATGCCCTCACTATGGAAGTGAGTAATTCAAACAAGCAGAATGCCCTCACTATGGAAGTGAGTAATTCAAACAAGCAGAATGCCCTGGCTATGGGAGAGAGTAATTCAAACAAGTAGCAAACACTGGCTATAAAAGGGAATATGTCAAACAAAGTACCATGCCCTGGTTATGTAAGAGAGTAATTCAAACAAGTAGAATGTTTTGGTTTAAAGAGAGTAATTCAAACAAGTAGAATGTTTTGGTTATATAAGAGAGTAATTCAAACAAGTAGAATGTTTTAGTTATGTAAGAGAGTAATTCAAACAAGTAGAATGTTTGGTTATGTAAGACAGTAATTCAAACAAGTAGTATGTTTTGGTTATGTAAGAGAGTAATTTAAACAAGTAGAATGTTTGGTTATGTAAGATAGTAATTCAAACAAGTAGAATGTTTGGTTATGTAAGACAGTAATTCAAACAAATAGTATGTTTTGGTTATGTAAGAGAGTAATTTAAACAAGTAGTATGTTTTGGTTATGTAAGATAGTAATTCAAACAAGTAGTATGTTTTGGTTATGTAAGAGAGTAATTCAAACAAGTAGTATGTTTTGGTTATGTAAGAGAGTAATTCAAACAAGTAGTATGTTTTGGTTATGTAAGAGAGTAATTTAAACAAGTAGTATGTTTGGTTATGTAAGATAGTAATTCAAACAAGTAGTATGTTTTGGTTATGTAAGAGAGTAATTCAAACAAGTAGTATGTTTTGGTTATGTAAGAGAGTAATTCAAACAAGTAGTATGTTTTGGTTATGTAAGAGAGTAATTCAAACAAGTAGTATGTTTTGGTTATGTAAGAGAGTAATTTAAACAAGTAGAATGTTCTGGCTCTATAAGGGAGTATGTCAAACAAAGTAACATGCCATGACTAGTGGGAGAGTAATTTAAATAAGTAGTATGCCCTGGCTATGAAAGAGAGTAATTCAAATAAGTAGTATGCCCTGGCTATGAAAGAGAGTAATTCAAATAAGTAGCATGCCCTGATATGGAGGAGGCACTATTGCACTATTTAAAATCTACAATCAAATCACCAAGAAGAGTGCCCTCCCATGATTAAGAGTGAAGTACAGTGAAATCACATAACTCAAATTGGGAAAGAAAACAATTAACAATTAACTGAATATATGAAATATTAACTGCAAATAACCCAGTGTATGCTTTCTTCTGATGAACTCCAAAATGTACTAATTCTCAATGTTGGACTTTACAGTGAAGTTAAAAAATAAGTGAAAATAAACGGAGGAATAATGACAGCAAATTATAAATGATTACTGCTGAATCAAACTTTTCATCATTAGTAGCAAAAGCCTATTCAGATGGTATTAAAAAATATTGTATTAAGCAAGCTGCTCTGCTCATGAGGTAAAACTTTACAAAAACAGCCAAATCAACCCACAGTCCAAAAAAATAGAAATTAGTTGGAAATATTCTTGGGCCAAAGAAAAGGTGTGTACTTATTAGGTATGTGGTGATTATGAAGTCAGTCAAGTTACATGGTGCCTAAATGTTATTTCAATGTTAAATAAATGTAACATAGTGGAAACTTACATTCTGTGTGATTAAAAAGCAAAAGTTCAATGTGAAACATATCTTTGAATGCAATCACTGTCGATTTCAGCAGATGTGGACAGTAGTACATGGCCCTGACCATGTCTTCCTTAAAGCCCACAAACCATAAAGGCACATTCTATATAGAAAAACAAAACAAAACTTCAGAACCTTAAGCTCATTTTCCCTCATTCTTAGGCCAGGCTCAATTCCAAATAATTTCTAGATTTTATAACCATAAAAATACAATGTGAATCATCTCTTATGTCATTTTAAAATATTTTGTAAGTGAATGTACAATGTACCAAACTCGGGAAAAAAAAGTGATGTAAGCTAAATTTTAAAACATTACTTTTATTTTTTTTAAAATATTAAATATACTCAACATGCAGCATGACATTATTTTCTTAGTCTTACATAATACAGAGTGGGCCAAAAGTTGGTACACAGTACTGTTTTTCACTTTTAATTTCTTTCTAGTTATTCATGTTTGAAATTCATTACATTATTAATGGTTATAAATACCTTTAAAGTTAAAGAAATAATAAATACATGAAAATGAAAAATAAATTAATAAAAATAAAATGTCATGATCCAATCAGTACTGTATACTTACTTTTGGCCCACCCTGTATATCAATCAATAATTCTAACAAGCACCTACCACAAAATTCCACTCCACAGCAAACACGTTAATAAGCGATGTGATATTGGCCACCAGAATGACCAATGAGGTGAGAAACGTTAATACCAAAACAAACAACATGATTCGGAAGTGCCAGTCAAGTGGCAGATTCAGCAACCCTCCTTCTCTTAGTCCAGACATAGTAAGGCACATAAGAGTCACTGCTGTCAGGATCTGCAATGTCCAACCAGACTTTCTGTCAGGTATGTCAACATCAATGTTTTCAGTTTACTTATTTGCAATGCCCAACTACATTTATAAAACATAAAGAGAGAATTTAATTAAAATAATAAAATTAAAGATTAAAATAATTGCTCAAAAAACCAAAATGTTTCATAGAAGAGGGAGTCATTAAACACATTGGCATCAAGAGAAGTAATTGAAAAAAAAAAGAAAAAATTCTTAAGAGATACCTCTAATAATTTGGAGCAATCATCATATATTATCATATACAAACACATAAACAAAACTTAATACTAGTAAATAAATTTTACAAGATAATATATTTCTAACAAACATAATAATAATAATTTCTACTGATGACTTTTAATGAATGTAAATGAACAGACATGATACGTATAGTTTTCACATTTTTTCATGATTTACCAACATAAAGGAGACCTAAAAATACTGTATATTTTCAATGAGAAAATTGTTCACAAGTTTGTCTCAAAAAGAGACCCCATGTTTACTAAAGCATGAGAGGATAGCTTGCTGTTGTTTTGTTTTCAAAGAATGTATTTGTTTTTGTTTAATTTGCTCTCCTAACTTAAATACCTAATCCTAGAACTTTATATTTAATACAGTTAGTGTCAGAAATAAAATATTACAGCCAAATAACTTAAAAATATAGAAGTTGTGTTTCAGATGTATCTATAATTGATTAATGCATTAATTATTTATTTTAAATCCACACTAATCAAAGCATGCTTAACTTGAAATACCCAGCATTATAAAAGATAAATAATGACAATTTGTTTGATTAGAGATGAATAGGAATTAAAGAGAAGTGAAGCCCCTTGGATGAAAAGTAAATCATTGTACATGTATAATGGAATGAGATACTAGTTAATATCTGTTTACATGATCTATCTCCCATTATCTTCAGAGCATAATAACTTAACCTGTTTGAAGTTTAGTTGAAGAAAATAGAGCTTCTTTTATGATGTTGATATGTTGATATTCTTTTGTCATTGGGAGTCAAATAAGGTTTTCACATGATGAAGTTATAGCCTTATAGTTATAGTTATACCCCATTAAAAAAAAATAGGCATCCAGATTAACTTCATTAAGTTAATAATTTAGGTTAATAAAGAATATACATTCTCATTGTAATGATATAATTATACTGCTTTTGTGCTTATTTTTAAAAAAATCATCTCATCAAAAACCTTCCAAGTTTTCAACGTAATCCATATTCAGCTAACCCTAACCTTTCTCTAAAAAACCGTAACCTTTCTCTACAAAACATGACAGTCATTGAGTCAATGACTGAATGAGTCATATACATAGACACTCTAAAGTTTATGATATCACACAGAATGAAATGTAGCAAATTATTATATAATTTTTAAAAAAGAACAAGATGGTCTCAGTATGAACTCTTGCATCATTTGTAATTCACTTAAATAATTGTGACGTATTTTACTGACACTAGTTTTGTCTTAAAATTAAGTTTCTTTAAAAGTAAAACTTAAAACAAACAAAAATAATCCAATGATAAGCACAGTTGTTTAATTTTCCAATCCGTTCCTACTGTGTACACTAATTACTACCATTAGTAATTATTCTCTAGGTGGGTAATATATAATTTCAGTTACTTTAATATTTTTTAAAATTAGTATTGCAACTGCTTATGTCACTTACTAACTGCAGCAACCGAAGAAACCCAATGCACGTCTTGAAATAGCTTAAATTCATCGTTATTATGACCATTTCGTTGTTCTTAATTGGTTGCTTGATTAAAGTACTGCGAGAACAACTCTGTTCTTCTGGAGTTTGAATTCCAGTGTCCGAGGGCAATCCCTCTCTTCTGGGACCATCGTAGTAAGGGTTGCTGATACTATTACACGATGCTGAATCTGATTCAGAAAACTCATGCTGTGCATCCTCTTCATCCTGCTTACTGGATCTGCGACCATTTGACTCATCCATTTTAACAACAAAAAGGAACTAATTTATTTAATTAAAGGTTAAGCTAAGTCATTTTAAAGAGTAATATATTTAGGATGGGAGAGTGATTAGACCGGAAATAAGTAAATGACCTTTACATTGCGTCCCACAGCTCAACACAAAATCAGAAAAATAAAATAAAATAGCAGCCTAAAAAGAAGTTTAGGATTAGAATTTGAAATACTTAAAATGTGAATATTGCAATATTAGTTGTTTAAATGGAGCATATTAAACAATAGATGTTAAAATAATATTAAATAAAATTTTAGTTACTGATCATGTGACAACTCAAGATGGCTGATTGAAAGACAGTTTTATGGTTCTGTAGATTCAGTGTAGACGATTTATGAATATATTCTTTGAGAAACCAAAATGAGTGACAAAGACTTTGCACCGCTTACTGCAGCATGCGTCCGTGCTTTGAATGATAAGTTGTACGAAAAGAGAAAAGGAGCTGCATTAGAAATTGAACGGTGAGACTGCTAGAAGTGCTAATATTACTAAAGTACTACTACTAGTGCTATACTACGGTAGATGATTAGGCCTATATTAAATTAGCACGAAGTAATTGTTAATAATAATATTATAATATTAATTATTTTATCACATAAATTTAAATTTTCTAAATATGTTTTGTATTATTTTCTGCAAATCACACACACACGCACGCACGCACGCACGCACACACATTTTAATATTAAAAATTATGTATGAAAGAAATGATAATCACTATTCTGGTAGCTTTTTCTATGCACATTTTCTTTATTTGCATTTTCCATTCATTTGAAACTGAGGACTGAAATTGAAGGATTTTCACCAGCAGGAGATTCTTATCTGAAACAGTCTTCACACAACTTTAGTCTCCTAATCCTATCACAGTATCAGAGATATAGTTATAATGAATGTATATGATTCAGACAAAATTAAAGCTACTTGTTGATGCAATATATATGTTGATGCAATATATATGTAATATGTACTTGTGCCATAATTTATTGAGAAATGAGATTACTGTTTTATTATTAAGTAGATAATATTGAAGTATAAGATAAGGTTATGAAGTATTAGTGATTTTTGCAATGAAATTATTACTATTAAGAGAACCTGTACAAAACTTATCTTATATATAACTTATACTGTGTTATAGTTATAATTTATAAGAACTTAAGATTATAACTATATAATTATAAGTAGCAATTTCTGCACTGAAATTATACTATTATTTTAATTAACAATATCTTATTTTGTAAGACTATTAAGTAAGAGCAATTTATGCAGTGAAATTATGACTAACAGAACCTGTACAAACACATATCCTTTACGATTATATAACCATTAGTAATGGCTGTGCAATGTAATTGTGACTTTTAACGGCTGTATAAAAACGTATCCTGTAAGATTTTAAAGTATTAATAGGTAGTCATAATGTCACTGTTTTGCAGGAATAAATAACATTAGTACACAAATTTGGTGATTTTCTGCAACAAAGTGTGAATTGTGACACGTTAATACAATTATTTGTTGATGTAACTTAGATAAAATTAAAGATAATTTCTTTATCGAACATGGTGTTGTATTTTATTTATTATGGTTTTAAGAAAAATATTACACTTACTAAGTGTTGGACACATTTTTGCAAAAATGGGGCCTAGCAGCTATATGTCAATGTGATTTAAAAAAACGTGCTTAGGTCCAAATTTTTTGTGTGTGCAACCTCATATGACTTTTTCTTATATCAATAAGAACAAAAAATAAAGGTGCTACCCTAAGCTTTCTTCTAATCATTTTTATTAGCATAATTCTTAATCTTGATGCTTCTTATGCTTATATCTGTTAGTATTGCTTCCGTCAAATATAGTTTTTTATTTGTGTATACATTTATTTAGTAATTGCAAGTTAATTTTACCAGCCTTATGATTGCAAGATTGATGTCTTATAATCCTCAGTTCTATAGTTTCTAATTATTTCTTTGCGACAACCCTACTATATTCAAACCAATTTTAAACTATATACAAAGCATGCTCTCAAAAAAATAAAACTTTAGCTTTGTTTTGTAGTACTAGTAGTATTTATTTTATGCTAAAATCATGTAGACTGTCTTAATTCTTATTATTTGATTAATAATATCTTACTCTAAAGTTAAACTTTACTGAGATCATGACTATATTTTAAAAATGTTATTTTCTGTAGTTTTTTTGTTGAAAAGTCAACTAGAAAAGAATAGCACTATGCTTTCAATAGACTGTGACAATCAAGCTGAAGTCTCCTGCAACTTATTTTTATTAAAAGTGTATTTTGTACACACATTTCATTTAGCGATAAAATTTAATCAAGCAATAATCTTTCAGGATCTTGGCTTTACAAATATTACATTTAATAATATATATTACAAACATAGCATGAATTAGTATCGTTTAATAATTTCCTTGTACATGTGTATATGTACATATAATAATTAAAGGTACATGGAATTTACAACTGTTCTCTTAAACATTAAAAAAAATATAATTGCTAATAGTAAATGAGTATCTAAATACATTTATTATTATATTTTTTTATACAAAATTATATTTTGATTTTTAGTTTTTAATCATACTTTTTTCTTAATTGCAGTTCTTAAGAGGTTAGATTCCCATCCACTCTCAAAATTATTTTTCTTTTTATCTATTTAGTTGTATAGTTTATTTATTTTATTGATATAAAATTATTAAAGAACTAAAGCTTTATACTAAAAGTGTTATATCAGAATTATATTTGACAATCACAGTGATTCAGTAAAGTAATTGATTAATACTGTAATTCAAAATTACCCTCTAACTAACCATTATCTTTGTTGTTTTTTTTCCTTAGTACTTAGCATTTATTTTTAGAAGACCTGTCACATTTAGATTATTTAAAAGTTGTATCTGAATGCTTTACCAGACAGGAACAAGATGTTGCAATGTATTGCAACACTTTGTTTGGTTTTTGTTTGTTTGAGGTATTCATGTTTGTTGTGCTCAGTACAAATCATTGCATTATTAGTGGAAGTACAGTTCTGAATACTGATGTAATTGTTGTAAAACTATCATAACTTTCTGTATGCAGTTTTTTTATCTAATCACCTTAATTTACATTGCAATTAGATGCTAAAAAACATATTTGCATTGAGTTATAAATTGATAGTGGACCAGGTCGAATTATAATATTAAAACTATTTATAAACATGTCAGATATGTGTAATTATATATTAAAAGCAAACATACATAAACATACATTTAAAAAAGCAAATTGCAGTGATATAAGTATTATCTAATTTATAAATTTGAAGTGGTTTTACAAAATAATGTAATAACTAGATGCATATATTTTTTAAAGCAAGCAAATAATGTTTGTTATCCACTTTATAGAGTATGAATTTCTCTTTCTTTTAATATTTGAACCATGTCTGTAACTTATATGGTTCCAGAGATATGACATTTTACAATTTGTGTATTAAAGTTTTTGTTATCTTTCTTCAAAATGTGTTAAATTTGCTTGTTTGGTGATGTTTGAGACCTCATATATCACTGACTTTTAGATCAGTGCTTTAAAAAATTGGGCTAAAACTCCCTTGGTATTTTATTGTTTTAAATACAGAAAAAATACATTTTAAACCACTTATTTGAAAATTATGATCTTGAATATGCACTTAATGAAGAGGTATGTTTGCACACAGTTTGTAAAATATAATACATTCCCTGAACAGAACTTATGCATTTTTATTATTTATACATTTAGCCTTACAAAGTTACAATTTAACTTTTGCCATTTCATAACTGAAGATTTTTTCTTTTTACATTGTATCAAAAATGAGCATTTATTTATCTTGTAAGTTGATGATGACTAACTTGTATATTCAAATGATATTTCATAAACTGTTCAAGGTTTTCTCTTAGAATTTTGAATGCAACCTTATATCATCTAATACTTTTATGTAAAACATTTATTTTACTCTGGATCAAATTTGACAAATTGGTTGGGACTACCTAGTATTAGTGTTTTCTCCAATGAAATTGTGACTTAAAAGTACCTGCATACATTTTTATATAATAAGTATTTGTATTGGTTACACTGAGGCTATGGTATGATATAAAAAAGAGAAAATTTTGTTATACACTTAATACTTTGAAAGAAAGACAAAATAGGTCAGAAACATTAATCAGAAACAAAATAAATCAGTAAAAATATTACATTCATTATTCTTTCTTTACTGTACATTATGAAATATGATAGTATTGTTAATTTTTATTTAGATGTATGAAAATGTTCTAAAATATTCTTTGGTATTATGTTGATTTTAAAAAATATTTATTTGAAGATTTTTTCATAAATACTTGAATGATTTTCTGTACTCTAGTTTATTATAGATTTGTCATAGTAAGTCTGCAAATATTAATTGATTTAATTTATTCTTTACATTCACCAATGCATTAAATAATCACTTTTGTCAAGAAAAACATGTTTTGTTTGTTGTCTGATTGGTCTTTTGTTAACCAGTTTGCTTTATAGTATTACTCTGTATTCTATAACATAATATATAATGAAATATTCATAATGTTTAAGTCTTTTGTACAGTTTAAAATGTAAATGAAATAAAGTGATTTAAAATATGCTCTGGATTGGGTACTCTATTAAAATGAAAATAACTATTATTATCTGAATAACTAGAAGCTATTTTTTTGTTTTTAACTGTTTGAATATATTTTATGATTTTATTAAGTTAATTAAGTGCATGTTTTTTATAGAATACATTTTTATATTTAGCTTCACAGCAGTGTCTGTGTCTGTCTTTTCAGGCTTGTAAAAGAGTTTGTGACAACAAATCAGTTTGATCAAATAAAGCGCACCCTGAAAGTTCTTGGAGGTGATTTTGCTTATTCTCAGAATCCTAACACTCGTAAAGGAGGTCTCATTGGCTTAGCTGCTGTAGCAATTGGATTAGGAAAGGTATAATTTAATTTTATTTCACTATTATTTCTTCTTTTCTCATAGTAATGTTAATTTAAGTAAGTTATAGTAGATATTAGAGTATTCATTAATAATAGAGATTTTCATAATTGCTCTTCTCAGAGCATTCTAGTCTAATGAATATATTGTCAGATTATTTAGATCAGTAATTGTTTTTGCAGAATATGTGTTTTATGTATTAAAATAAAAAGCAATGGGTAATACCTTAAAAAGTAAATATTTTAATATTTTTACTAATTGACACTTAATATACTGATGTATTAAATGTAAAATAATTTTTGATATTCTAAGTATACAGAAATTAAATAAAATAAAATTATGTCCTATACACAGAATTACTACTGAAAATGAAATGATACAATGAATGTCAAATATAAACTTTTATATGCATTATATAAAAATAAACTTTTAAAAAGTTGTTTACTACAAAATCTTTATCAAAACTAAGCCAGTGTGTGTGGGTGTGTGCATGCACGCATAAGTGTGTATGTTTGTGTTTTATGTCATAAATATAAATTGACTTACTTGACTTATTTCCTTGGGTTCCCCGTGGAACAAAGGGCCTTGACAACAGTTCTCCAGCGCACTCAATTCTGGGCAGCCTTTTTCATTTCACCCCATGACAGGTTGCACCTCTTCATTTCCTCTTCACGGGATTGTCTCCAGGTGATCTCAGGGTGACTGACCCATCTCTTTCCCTGGGGATTCCACTGCAAAGCCTGCTGGTTGATGTCCTGTAGGGGTTTCCGCAGGGTATGTCCTATCCCTCGCCATTTCTGCCTGGCAATCTGCTGATTGATGGGATCTTGGTTTGTCTGCTGCCACAAATCGGTGTTCATTAGTTTGTCTGTCCACCTGATCTTCAGTATGTTGTGAAGGCAGCCGTTGACAAATACTTGGAGCTTGTTGGTTAGGGTGTTGGTGACTCTCCAGGTCTCTGAGTCATAGCTCTTGAAAATCCATAGTTTGTTGCGGACAGACAGGGATATTGACCTCCAGATTGGTCTCAAAGGTAATAAAGGTGTATCTAGCTTTCCTGATTCTAGCTTTGAACCACCTGTTGCTGATACAATGCTGCCCAGATAGGTGAAAGAGGTGACTTCTTTCAGCTCGCTGTCTCCAAGGGTGATTGGCTTCTGCTGGTTTTTTAACAGGGTCATGATTTCGGTCTTCTCTAGGCTGATCTGTAGTCTGGTCTTGGATGCTTCTTGGGCCAGGTTATTGGTTTTCTATTGCATATGTTGGCATTTCTGGGACATAAGGCACAAGTCGTCCGCTAAGTCTAAGTGTTCAAGGAACTGAGTCAGGGACCATTGGATTCCGGTTTTTCTGTTTTGGTTTCCTGATTTATCACCCAGTCGACCACTAACAGGAAGCTCATTGGTGAGAGCATGCATCCTTGTTGGACTCCTGTTCTCACGTCAAAGTCCTCTGTCAATTTGCCGTTGTAGATAATTTGGCATGTAGCACAGTTGCTGGATCAGGGTGATGAAACTTTAAGGGATTCCATAATGATGGAGGAGCTGCTAGATGGTTTCTCTATCCACACTATCGAACGCTTGACAAAAATCAATGAAGTTGAGGTACAGCATTGACTGCCACTCCAAGGATTGTTTACACATAATACATCTCTATGTAAAACACAAGTATAATAATATCAATAGCAAAATGCACAAAATATTTTTAAGTCCATTCTCTCTCAATCATGCCATCTTAAGGAGTGCCCGAGGTTGGGTCACTTCCACAATTTAACAATTTATATACATTTAAGTTTATAAGTAGGGATAGGCAGTTTTACTCCCCACAGATATATGTATATATCTTTTAAGTTAGAAACAATGCTTCTTTCCCCTGATGTCTTAAATACAGTATCAGGATTTAAAAGTGCTTCTATTCTTTGGTGTCATATAAACAAGCATCAGGATTTATTCCATGATGTTGTTAAAGTGACATTTTGTAATATTCACATTGTCCTTCAGTGCATGGTGATCTAACTTTTCATTTATGCTAATTTCTGATTCTCCACCATTAAACCATTCTAGTTATCAGTTACTCTCCAGTTTCCATAGCTTTCATATGTTACCAGTATTGTTGACATTTTTCTATAAATGTTACATTCTCCAGTTTCCACAGTTTTCAGCTAAATATACTACCAGTGTTGTAGACATTTTTTCTAAATGTTACAATTTCCAACTTCCATAGCTTTCACCTAAATATACTACCAGCATTGTTAACATTTTTTTCTAAATGTTACAATTTCCAACTTCCATAGTTTATAGTTAAATATACTACCAGCACTGTTGACAATTTTTTTTTTGTTACACTTTAATATGACTATTTGCTTTGTATATATTTGAACCATTATTATCACAGTTAATAAACATTCTTAGTCATCTCACCATTTGTCATTATTGACTTTAAGGATTATTTCTCTTGTCTGCAGGAATCATGTACACACATCAATGAACTAGTTCTCCCAGTCATAGCCTGTTTCCATGATGCAGATAGTCGTGTGCAATACTACGCCTGTGAGGCTCTGTACAACATCGTCAAAGTAACAAGGGGAGCAGTGCTGCCTTTTTTCAATGATATTTTTGATGGACTCAGTAAGGTAATCAAGCTGTAGTCTTCTTCTGAGTTATAAGTTAAAGCTAAATGTATTCTAAAATGCTTAACATTGATTAATTTAGTACAGGCTGTTTTGGTTTGATCACCTTTAATTACCATGAATTACATTTTAACTCTTCATTGTTTTCAGTTGTCTACTATTCTGATAGGTGTGGTCACTATAACAATACTATTTTACCATAAATTACATTAAATACTTCATTCAACTGTTCATTTAATAATGTAAGCTTATTGTCAGTTCCTTAGTGAATGTGATCACCTTGAAACTAAGGTTTACCATAAATTATATATGCAAAGTTCATTGAAGTCAGTTACTTAATGATTGTGATCACTTCAAGGTAATGCTTACAATAAATTATATGTGAAAAATTCATTAACTACTTAGTCATTGTGATCACCTTTATAGCACGATTTACAATAAATTATATATACAAATTTACTTAATGAGCGTGTCACTTTCATAGCAAGATTTACTATAAATTATACGTACAAAGTTACTTAATGAGTATGATCACTTTAAAGTAAGGTTTACCATAAGTCATTGTTATCAATTACTTGTTGAGTATGATCGCTTTAAAGTAAGGTTTACCATAAGTCATTGTTATCAATTACTTGTTGAGTATGATCACTTTAAAGTAAGGTTTATCATAAGTCATTGTTCTCAATTACTTGTTGAGTATGGTCACCTTCAGAGGATTATTTTGACTTTATACACATCCCAACATCTATCTTGCCTGGAATACCTTGATGTAAATTAATTCTGCTTGAAAATTCAGAATGCTTTACGACAGCCTTTCTCAATATTTTTGCCCCAGAGGAACCCTTGAAATAATTTTCAGGTCTTGGAGAACTCCAGCATAAAAATTACTTTATCTATATGCCTATTTTTTCAACCATGATTTCTCAGGGAACCCCTAGCAATTAGGTTTCTGAGGAATCCTGTTTGAGAAATCCTGATTTTTATAGGTATGAATTCCAAAACATCTACAAAAATCAACATTCATCATCCATTCAGATAAGTCTCTCATTCATTAATAGGCTTATTCATATCATTGTTAATATGCCCATTGTATTTTCCTGTTTAATAAAACTAGTAGAAATGTGGACACTAGTAGTTGTTTATGTATTGTGTACCTATAAGGCAGTTTAAATTTTCATGTAGCATTGTTTTCTTTTCTAATGCTTAGCATTTGTGCTCATTATATGCTTGATGGAATTATTTTCTAAAAGTTCTTTAAGTACTATCATATTGCATTAAATGTCATCGGTTAAAATTAGAATTTTGTTGCCAAAAGGAATTTTTAAATATGAATTTTTTATTCCACAGCAATCAACCAGTCAGCCTTCCTTTATGTTTTGGTACATTTACACTAAAAAAAAAAATTATTTCACAGTATCAACCAATCAATCTTCCTGTAAGTTTTGATACATTTACACTAAAAAAAAATTATTTCATAGCAATCAACCAGTTAATCTTCCTATAAGTTTTGGTACATTTACACTTGACCTGGGCAAGTAAATTTTGCATTATGATACAATATCTTTTTATTTATTTTTCAAATAAAGCTGTTTTTAATGATAAATTCCTGTTTCCAAACTAAAAGACTTCTTGTAAAGTTCTCAGTTTAAATCATTTAAAGATGTCTAGTTTAGTCTGCAGGAGAATACATTAAAAATGATGAAAAGTTAATATTTTTTATGTATGTCATCATTATCAATATTGGTGTAGTTGTGGGAACTCACAATGGTTTATGATTTTCAATATGTTTGTTAAATGAAAACTTTTTATATAATAATAGGCACTGATATCGTTTATTTTTTGTATCTGATTTATATTTATACAAATAACTTTCTTCTTTGGGCATTTGAAAAATTATCAAATATTTTATTTTAGCATATAATGGAATTTCAGAACCCTCCCAAAAAATGGTTTTGTTCATTTTTTATTCACCTCCATCCCAGAAGTGATTTTAAATGTCAGTATATATATATATATATTAATTCACATGCTGCATTGTAATAATTTATTCACTGTAAAAATACTTATTTTTATAAGTCTATTTTTCATTATAAAATATGTTGTACAATTAGGATTTCACAGTACACATACATAAATTTTAATAATTATAAATATGACATATGATAGATGAAGTTAAATCTTTTCCTGTTGAGATAATTCAGTCTGTTACTTCTTTCATTTCCATTTGCATTATTTGATTTTTCACATTAGCCTTTAAATGACCTCAGTATATTTTGCAGATGATTATGTTTTTGTTTTTCTAGTTGGCCGCTCATCCAGATCAAAATGTGAAAAATGGAGCAGAACTGCTTGACCGGCTAATTAAAGTGAGAATTATTGTTTTGGTTTATTTTGTATGTTTTACATCCCAAGAATCTAATCTCTTAATTATCTTATTGTATTGTCAGTAGAAAGGTTTAGGTACACATGTTTAAGTACCACATGACTGAGTTTAAACTACTGAAATTTGGTAAAGCAGAGATTGATTCTTACTTTTTTACCATGTAGTGTATAGTATTTATTTGACTTTATGTTTTTGAATGATTAAAAGTTTACAAGATATGTTTCTGGACATAATATTTGTTTTATTTTTATTTATTTATTTTTCCATTTGTATGTTTTTGTGTGAGAGTGTGTGCACATGTTTGTACATATGTGTGAGAGTATGAGTATGTCTGTGTGTATGTATGAATATATGTGTGCATGTGTGTGTTAGTTATAAAAATTCTTCACTTGTATCATGATCATAACATATTTTGACAAGACTTGTGAATTTTGAAATTCTTTTTAAGAGATTAGACCTTTTTTAAATGAGAATTTTTTTATAACTGCAGTATATATTTGTTCTTTTTTAAAAAAAAAAGTGTGTTATTCAAACTCTTGTGATGATTTAATGTATTCTTTCAGTTAACATTAAATATTCCCAAATGGTTTAATTTTAAAGGTTAAGCTATTTAGTAAAGATTGTCATTTTTAGTTCATGTAAAAGCTAAGCTATACAACAAAGACTATTATTTATGGTCAGTGTAAAAGCTAAGCTATGCAAAGGCTTAAGTTATGCAGCAAAGACTTTTATTCATGGTCAATGTAAAGACTAAGCTATGCAACAAACATTGTTTTTCATGGTCAGTATAAAGAATAAGCTATGCAGCAAAGACTATTATTAAAGATAAAGCTGAACAGCAAAGACTGATATTCATGGTCACTGTAAATGCTAAACTATGCTGCAAAAAATTTTTATTTATGGTCAGTGTAAAGGTTAAGAAGCACAGAAAAGTCTTTTATTTCTGATCAGTGTATAGGCTAAACTGTATGGTAAATACTGTAAACGCTAAGATATAAAGACTTCCATGTTCAAGTGATTACACTATAACCAGTTATAAAGTCTTTGTTTGATGAATTGGTGGGAAATACAACTATATTGGCAAATGTATTGCTATGCTATATTTGGCAAATATAGCTACCTACATGTATTGCTATACTATTTGTGACAAATATAACTAACTACATTTATTGTTATATATATGTGGCAAATATAGCTACCTATGTGTATTGCTATTCTATATGTGGCAAATATAACTAACTACATTTATTGCTATACTATATGTGGCAAATATAGCTAACTACATTTATTGCTATACTATATGTGGCAAATATAGCTACCTACATGTATTGCTATACTATATGTGGCAAATATAACTAACTACATTTATTGCTATACTATATGTGGCAAATATAGCTACCTACATGTATTGCTATACTATATGTGGCAAATATAACTAACTACATTTATTGCTATACTACATGTGGCAAATATAGCTACCTACATGTATTGCTAGACTATATGTGGCAAATATAGCTACCTACATGTATTGCTATACTATATGTGACAAATATAGCTAGCTACATGTATTACTATCATAATTAATCTGAATGTTTAATTGTCATTAGTTACCAGACTAGACTCTTGTTCTGTTTTGGGTTGGGGTAGTCTCATGTAAGTTTTCAGAAATTTACTTACTAAGATGTTTAACCTTAGATAGAGGTGAATTGTAATCCATTTATCATTTCCTTATAGAAAGTCTGCAGTAGACTATGTTAAGATCAAAATAAAATGAATTTCAAGTTGTTGTGAGTATCATGTTTACAATTAACTCACATAGACACTTATCAGGCAGTCAGCAAGCTAAAGCAATTTTTGCAGCAGTTTAGTACTGATCAGTATTTTTTATTATTTGTTTATAATCTAAGTAATAAATACAGCAAATAATTTTGTTTAATTGTTTATAAAACTATAAATAAGACACATAAGTAGTACAGTTACTCTCTCCCATAAAACTAGTTTAGTCTTCATTTTGACAGGATATTGTCACAGAAAGTTCATCTTTTGACCTTGTGGCTTTTGTACCACTTTTGAGAGAGAGGATTTACACAAAGAATACATTTGCAAGACAATTTGTTGTATCATGGGTGAGTACATTTTGAGTTTTCACTAAATTTAAACACTGCAGCAGTGAACAAAACCATACTAACACAAATATTTTATTTAGTTTTTGAACATGGAGATTCAGAGTAAAGTCTTCTTACTTCACAAAGATGAGCCCGAACCTAATTTTGATTAAAGATTATTTCAAATGGCTGAGACTCACAAAATAATGCATCATTTTCTTTTCTTTTATGAGCTAGGGCTTGCTTTTATTATTTTTTCTATATATTTTTTTGTTTGTTTATAATTTAATAATTGTTCAGAAATTGCAGGCAAGGATATTATTTCCAAAATACTTGAACCAACTTGAGAGCCTTAATTCTTATTGATCTGTTAACAAAACTATTCTAAATTTGCAAACTAAATCAAAACGTTTCCAGTAATCTTATTATTTTTTTATTTTCTAGTTCTGTATTTTTTTTTTAAATAATATAATGTCATATAATTAAATAATTTAATGTTTCTTGATACATGTTTTTCTTCATGAGAATTAGTGATGGTTATCTAAATGTTATTAAGCTTATCACTGGCAGTGTAATCAAACCAGAGCTTAAATTTTTTCTGAATAAATTTATATTACAAAAGTAAAATTTAAAACTCAGCCATGCATATTGAGATGAAGCAAAATGGCCTTCACATATTTTGAAATAATTATTGTATTCAGGCTACAATTTATACTGCTTGCTGCTATTGCTTAATGTATTAAGAACTGAAAACAAAACTTTGTGCATTGCATGTTAAAGTAATATTTAAGGAAGTCAGAATTCTCCAGAACCATAACTAAACAATAACCTGAAACAAGGTTACCAATTCATCCTTTGTGGAATTTTTCATCGTCAAAGTTTCTTAAGTGAGCAAACCAGGCTGAGTAATAAACAACACACCCAGTGACACTAACCAGTTCAAGGTGGCTGGCTAGTTTTAATCCACCAATATTCAATAACAAATCTAATCAGTGAGTCAGGCAGAAAATGATCTGTCAGAAAAATCCCTTATTCTTATCACTTTGATTTTGTCTATGGTCAGGTCTGGTCTTAAACCTCTTGCCTGTCAGGTCACATAGCTATGCAATATCTGATCCTAGCAGATTATTTTGCCACTTATCAATAATTGGATGGGTTAGCTTACTAAAAAATTGTAAGTGGCTGGATTTTGAAAATGTAAAGTGTAATGTATGCTAAACATACCAAGAATTTTAAAATTATTGTTTTAAAAAATATTAAAAATTAAAAATTAAATATATAATAAAAAGTTTCCTTACCTTTCCTTGATCTTGAATGATGAGTCTCAGTGTCTGAATCTGTTTACAAGTGTTTATAAAGATTGTTTTAAAAAAAACTGACCTGACACCAGTCAATGAAGCTGGATGTATTTTGTGATAAAGAAGCCATAACTTACAATCTTGTCTCAATGAATGAACAACAGACAGAAAATATTTTTAGAAAAAAACGCCTTTTGGATCAAATGAACAGACTAATTATTATCCAATTGTAGAATTGCCTGCTAAAGGAAATACATATTTGTTTCACACTGATTGGCTCATTTGAAAAACTAAGAAAATGTGTGTGTTCTCTGGTACAATACCAGGCAAGAGGTTAAAGGCTGATCATTAGCTGGTGAGTTATTTGACTGATAAAGAAAGAATGGACTTCATATTTTCTTGCTTTTTGAACTATTGATTTATGGTTTGTCATTTGACTCAGAGATCATGTATTTAGAATGTTGACTTGTATGAGTTTGCAGTTAGATTTAGAAATGTTTCACTGATGTTCTATGACTTGTAATTAGAGAGATTTTCTATATTCCATTGCTGAACATATCTCATCATCCCTACATAAAATCACAGGTTTTTCTTCTTAAAATGATTTTGTTATTAAAAATATATTTATGAACAAAATTTAACAAGTTTGGATTTTTGTTTGTTTGTAATAATGTATTTGTTATTTGCTGTAGATTGAAGTATTGGATGCAGTGCCAGACATAAATATGATTGTGTTGCTGCCAGAAATTCTGGACGGGCTTTTCCTTATTCTTGGAGAGGACAGCAAAGAAATTCGTAAAATGTAAACATGTTAGCATGCTTTTACTATGAATATTCTGCTTAGTTCATAATTAAAATAGATTTAATCATATGAGATAGTAAATAATTTCATTATAAATGAACACATTTAGGTAACTGTTTTTACATGGATAACCAAACTGGTAGATTTAAAGATAATCTAAATTTTTTAGGGAAATAACTTTATAATGATTTTTTAAAATTTTCTTTTGATTTCAAATTCTATGTAATATCTGGTGGTGTTTTATTCTATTTTATTTTAAGAATAAAGTAATTGTTGTGTCTTGATATGATATAAACCCCAGATAAACATGAATGAATTTTAACATTTATTGCAATAATTTATGAAGAAAAATAATTGTTAATATATTAGTTTGGCTTGACAGTTTTTCTTTTAGAGTTATTATACTAAATTCTTCTTCATTTTTAAATTAACACTAAAGATGTCTTCTAATTAAGAGTGTCTTATAAGAAAGAGCGTTTAGTCCACCTGAAGCAATGTTTTGCTTATATTTGGAACTATATTTTTTTCATTGACTTTAGGTGCCAGGGAGTTCTTGCAGAGTTCCTTGAGGGCATCAAAAGGGCCAAGAATGGTGTCAACTACACTGGCATGGCCAATATTCTCATAGTGCACAGCCAAAATTCAGGTGAAATTGCTGCCTAGGCTCTTTCTAAAATTAATTATATAATTTGTCTTTTTCACATTTCAGAATTATAATATTACTGCTTATTATTTACTTGCAATGAAAGCAAACTATGAACTGGATTGTTGGAGAGAAAATATCAAATATCAGGAAATTTATATTTGAAGCTTTTTTCTTTTTTCCATTTAGTGTTTGCTGCAGATACCCTTTGTTTAGCTTATTGACTTGGTTATACTACTGCAGTAAGGCATCATGTAATGTTATGGAAACTTAGTGTTGTAGAAAAATCATTTTATCTAGAATGACTTGGTTATACCACTGCAGTAAGGTATCATGTAATGTTATGGAAACTTAGTATTGTAGAAAAATCATTTTATCTAGAATGAGGTGATATTCTTGATTAGATTTTTGTAAGTATTTTAAAATTTGGATGAATTAATATTATGTACTAGATTTCTGTACTAAGGTGGGCATATTTATATGATAGTTTAATTTATCTTAGCAAATAATTTTTAAATATGATTTAAGAGTATCATCAGTCTTTTAAAAACATTTAGATTTTTCTTAATATCTACAAAATATCATTCAGTTGTAAACATATTTTGAGCTTGACCTGATTTTTTCGTAAAAGATGACCTGATCCAGTTTACAGCAATCACATGGTTGCGAGAGTTTGTTGCGCTGTCTGGCCGTACAATGTTACCCCACATGGCAGGGATTCTAAATGCAGTTTTACCATGTCTTTCCTACACTGATGAGGCACGAAGAAAGTAAGTTTCTACTAATTTATTTTTGCTTTTGTGTTTGACTTTGCCAGCAAGCAAGCCTTCATCATAGGGCACCTTTGTCTAGTTTAATTATAATAAAATAATCATTTTAAAAACATAACTTTGTCTAGTTTAATAATAAAATAATCATTTTAAAAACATAGATAACGCTGTCTAGTTTCACTATAATAAAATAATCATTTTAAAAACATAACTTTGTCTAGTTTAATAATAAAATAATCATTTTAAAAACATAGATAACTCTCTCTAGTTTCACTATAATAAAATAATCATTTTAAAAACATAGATAACTCTGACAGAAAGAATGTTAAAGCAAGCCAGTTTCTATCAGAGTGCTCTTTGTCTAGTTTAACTATAATAAAATAATCATTTTTAAAACATAGATAACTCTTGCAGAAAGAATGTTAAAGCAAGCGTCTTTGATTTAGCTTTAAATATAACAAAATAATCATTTTAAAAATAGTAACATAGTTAACCCTAAAGAATGTTAAAGTCAAACTCCTTCCCATTTTTGTAGAAATGCACTTGATTTCAGATGACTTTGTTAATTATTTTACTATTAATTAACTCAGAACTAAAACTTTTCAATGTTTATTATTTATAGCAAAGCAAAAATTAATTTGACCAAAAATTTGGAAATAAGTTTTTCAGAAATGTTTCAGACTGTTCCCTCATTCTGCTAGATTGCCTGACTTATAAACAAAATGCCTCAGTGCTACTAACCACACGACATGGAAACAAAATATCAGTGCTACTAGCCACCTGACTTGGAAATAAAATACCTCAGTGCTACTAGCCACCTGACTTGGAAATAAAATACCTCAGTGCTGCTAGCCACTTGACTTATAAACAAAATACCTCATTGCTATTAGCCACCTGACTTAAACAAAATACCTCAGTGCTACTAGCTACCTGACTTATAAACAAAATACCTCAGTGCTACTAGCCACCTGACTTATAAACAAAATACCTCAGTGCTACTAGCCACCTGACATAAACAAAATACCTCAGTGCTACTAGCCACCTGACTTATAAACAAAATACCTCAGTGCTACTAGCCACCTGACTTATAAACAAAATACCTCATTGCTATTAGCCACCTGACTTAAACAAAATACCTCAGTGCTGCTAGCCACCTGACTTATAAACAAAATACCTCAGTGCTACTAGCCACCTGACTTAGAAGCAAAATACCTCAGTGCTACTAGCCACCTGACTTATAAACAAAATACCTCAGTGCTACTAGCCACCTGGCTTGGAAACAAAATACCTCAGTGCTACTAGCCACCTGACTTGGAAACAAAATGCCTCAGTGCTACTAGCCACCTGTTACAAACAAAATATGCCGTTGCTGCTAGAGTATACAGCTTGTAAAGAAAATAACAAAAATAGTTTTGAGGTTCTGAATGCACTTGAGAAGCTCTGTACAATAGTTGTTAAAATAATATTACAACAGTAAAAATATGTAAGATGCCTTAATAGAGTTTGTTTCTAATAAAAGATCATAATAATTTATATTTTTACATACTATCATTACCAAAATGTTCATACACACAAACATCTTAGGACAAGAAGAATGATTAAATGTTATACATCTGATGAATATACATGTACATGCGAAATGACAACTTGAAACAAATAAATGTTTTTATCTCAAGAATCACATATAAACAAAATGAAAATAATGTGTTTGTGTTTATAAAATTTCAAATATCTACTCTAGGTAGTCAGATTTCTCCTGTCTCTTGATTTTTGTTTTTAAAGTTAAATAGAATTCTTCTGTTGCTTATGATTCAAGTCATTAGATTTAGAGTTCTCCTATCCTATCTATGATTCTTGCTTTTAACCTGTTGGATGTCAGGTTATCTTGCTGCCCAAAGAAAATTTTACTAAAAATGAAAAGTGGCTATAATTATAAATGGATTTTGAAAAAGTAAAGTGTTACAAATGCCATATACACTAATGAATTTAAAATTAGTATTTTTTAACTATTTAATTGGTCTGATTTTATGGATTCGGTCAAGAGCAATAGGCACACTCTTGTCTGAAAAATGTAAACAACTCAGAAGCAGATGAAATATACAGTCAGACCTGACTTTTGGAAAAACGGATAATGTAAAGTTTATTATCAGAAAAATAATTATCAATACTAGGTTTTCAATCTATTGATATAGAAAGTAAATAAATAAATTGGTAAAATTTGCTTACCTGAGTAGAACAGCACACGAGGTTTTCATGAATTTAGAGTTGTGCCAATAGTGCATCAGAATACATATGTAATTGCATTATATCCACAGGAAAAAATGCTTGAAAAACATTCAGTACTGTAGTATCTTTCTCCAAATTAGATTTGTACTTCATTATTTATAGCAAAAGCATTTGGTGTTGCATGTATGACACTGCCTGCCAAACCCTCCATTTTGAAATGACCGGTTGTTTTCACCAAATATGGGTCAGTATCTCTCATCAATGTAGGGGCTGGTAATTATTCATTTTCAGATGAAAATTCCTGAACGATACCGCTGAATACTTCTGTTTATATAAAACAAAAGAATCATCTGTTTCAAGTCCGAATTTGGCTGTAGGGCTGACACAGACTGCCAATACATTTGAAATCCCATGACTTGCAAGATTTCCATGCTAATAAAACACAATAGGTGACCCCCAGTTTCATCTGTTCTCCTTCACAAACAGACAAAATAAACTATCCAGTCATAGAAGTGATAGAGCTTTAGATGATTGGCTCATTGATAGACTAAAATACACAGGCTCGTGAGGGAACCCCTATATGGTACTTGAACAGAGAGCGGGTTAAATTTAGGAAGTGGGAGTGATTCCTATTTCTTATGATTCCTGTCTTTAACTTTAGATAGAGTATCCCCTATCTCTTACGGTTCTTGCCTTTAAATTGAGATCAAGCATTATTCTGTTCAACATTCTCTATGCACTTATTTTATCTTTGTCTTTGTGGTCAGAGTGAAAGATGCAGCAGAATCTCTAAATGCATGTCTACGCAAGTTAGTTGAAAGCCAAGATGATCAGCCCACACCTACTGTAGAGTCAGTACATCAGGAGCACTCTCTAGATGCACCACACAACCAACCATCTGGAGATGAGCTGCCAGCAGCAACAGTGTGAGTGACTGACATTTTGTTGTGTGTCCAGTTTGCTTAGTGGGTGACTTTTAGCATTAATCACTTTGAACACTAGTTGTAGAATTAAGCATTATAAACACTCACACAAACTAGCCAGTCTTCTAGCTTTACATAGATCATCTCACAACCTCTGGCTTTAATCTGTCTAACCAGCACTTCTAGCATTATGCAGATAAATATTTCTGTTAATATTAGGCAAAACACTGTGTACTCCTGGTACTAACCAGACTCACCATTACTGCTAATGTTATTTCTGTAATGTTTTAAAGTTTAAACATAAATCTTTTTAACATTTTCTTTGTCCATCTTTGGCAGTGTAATACAGCTGGAGATTCTTTCTGTGATTAAAGTGCTGCAACGCCATCTAGGTCATGATAGTATACAGACTCGTGTTGCTGTCCTTAAGTGGTTCAATCTTCTTCTTGTCAAAACTCCCAACAAGGTAACTTAACTTACCCAACATATTGAGAATTTCTTCCTTTAACAACCATTTCAATAAATTGAAGTATTATCTGGAACACAACTGTTCATTAAATTGAGATACTATCTAGAACAGTCCATTTCAGTTAACTGAAATATTATCTGGAATACACTTTAACCCGTTTAGTAAATTAAGGTATTTTATCTCTAACACAATCTTTTCAATAAACTGAGGTATTAATTTGGAAAGTTACAGAACGGTTAGCTTAGAAAGTTACAGTTTGGATAGTTTAGAAAGTAACTGGGTAGATTAGAAAGTAACAAGTAATAGAACTGGACAGCTTGGAAAACTAAATGGTTAGCTTGGAAAGTAGCTGATTGATTAACTTTCAGTTTAACAAATTGAAAATAGCAGAATTGAATTGCTTGGATGTAGCTGAATTGGAAAATTGACAAGTAACAGAATTGGATAATTTAGAAATAGCTGCATTCACTTGGAAGTATTTGAATCGTATCTGTCTGTCTGTCTGTCTGTCTGTCTGTCTGTCTGTCTGTCTGTCTGTTTGTTTGTTTGTTTGTTAGTCTTGACAACCATTGGGGCACCACTGATGACTGACAACCAGTTTCTTCCATTCAATTCTGTTCTCTGCTAATCTTACTGTATTGCTCAGTTTCTGTCCTGCCCACTCTGAAATGTTATCCTCCCATCTTTTCTTCTGTCTTCCTCTCCTTGAGCAGTACCTTGCATGATTGTCTTGGCAAGCCCTGATGATCATGTGACATGCCCATACCATTTCATTTTGCATTTTTTTCACAATGGCCAGTGGCTCTTCATAGGGCCCAATGGCTTGCCTAATTCTGTTTCCTATTTCCTCATTCAAGACATGATCTCTGTACGAAATTCCAAGCAACCTTCAAAAGCATCTAATTTCAGTAGCTTGTATCCTCCTTTCAAGATCTGCTGTGAGGGTCCATGACTCCAGGCATATAAAAACACAGATACAACCAAGGAGCACATCAGTCTGATCTTTGAGCTGACTGAGATTATTTCTGTCTTTCTAAACTGTCTTCAGCCTTGCCATTGCTGTTATTGTCAACACATTCCTTGACAATATTTCTGGTTTTGATCCCTCATTTGTCATGATGGCTCCTAAGTAGTTGAATTTATTAACTTTTTCAGTTTCCGATCACCATTCATGATGTCATTACCAATGCCACTGGTGTTGTTGGTCATCAGTTTGGTCTTCTCTGTACTGATTTCCATAATAAAAGCAGTAGCTGTCCTGTCCAGTTTTTCTACCAACTAAGCTAGCTCCTCCTCATTTCTTGAAGGCCATCAATGTCATCGGCAAAGTGTAAGTTCATTATTGTTCTGCCTCTAATAGACAGTTCCTTTATGATCTTCCAGATCATCTGTCATGATTCTTTCAAGGAAGATTTTGAAGAGAATAAGCAAAAGTAAGCAGCCTTGTCTGACTCCCACAGTTGTCCTGAACCAGTCTCCTAATTGGCCGTTGAAGCACTGGTGGCCTTGCTGTAAAGGCTTTCTGTGACTTTGATCAGGTTGGCATTGAAGTTGTACAGCTTCATGGTGGACCAAAGGGCTGCATGCCATAACCTGTCAAATGCCTTCTTAAAATCTACAGAGACATGATAAAAGTCTTGTAGGTGCTGGAGGTACTTCTCACATAGCAGTCTCAGATTAAATATCTGTTCAGTTGTGCTTCGCTGTGGTCTGAAGCCTGCCTGTTCTTCAGCTCTGATTTTCTCTGCCTGCAGCTTTAGTCTGAATAATATGATCTTTAGCATGACTTTGCTTGGGTGGCATATAAGACTGATCATAAGATAGTTGTGACATTGCTGCAAATTGCCTTTTTTCAGGAGCGTTATTATAAGTGACTGAGTCCATGGTGTTGGCCATTCCCCTGTCTGCCAGATTTTATTGCATATTGTTAGTAGGGCGTTTATCATGGCTTCTCCCCATTTTTGAACTAGTTCTGCAGGAATGTTGTCTATTCCTGCTGCCTTCCCCTTTTTCAATGATTTCACTGCACTCTCTACTTCTTCTCGGAGGATGGGGTAGTTGTCAGTGTTGGTCACCGGTGGGGTGTTGAGTATGTCTGGGTCCCTTGTAGGTCCCTGGTTATATAGATCTGAGCAGTATTCTGTCCATCTCATAAGAATCTTGGTCTTCTGTAAGACATTTCCCTCCACTATCTTGAATAATGGCGGAGCATCCTTGTTTTTATACTGGTCAGGTTTTTCACCAGTTGGTATGCTTTTTTTCTATTATTTTTCTTTAGATTATTTTTTATATCTTTACACTGGTCTTCAATCCATGTCTCCTTTGCCTTTTTCATGCTTTTCTTGATAATCTGGTTTATTTGCATTGGAAGCTGGAAATATATATATTAAGTACCTTGGAAGTAGTTTGAGAGTAGCTAAATTAGATAAATTGGAAGTAGCTGAATTGACTATTTTAGAAGTAGCTAATTAGATTAATTGGAAGTAGCTGAATTGACTATTTTAGAAGTAGCTAAATTATATAGCTTGGAAGAAGCTGAATTGGAAAAGTTGGAATTGAATTAGATAGTTTGGAATTAACTCACTTAGAAACTTGGAGGTAGCGTAATTGGATAGTTTGGACATAGCTGAATTGAATAGCTTGGAAGTAGTTAGATTGGAGAGCTTGGAAGTTACTGAATTGGTTCACTTAGTAATAATATTGGATTGCTTGAAAAGTCTGTGATTAAAGATTCCTTGGAGAGTTTATCAGACTGTGAATTGTTTGTCTTGCAGTATGTTTCATTCATTTGGATACCAGAGAATGGCTTCACTTTGTTCCTTAGCTGTCTGTTTTTTTCCTTTTAAATTATATGAAGCTTAAAGGCTAATTTACCATTTTGTTTAGTTAATGAGTATTAAGTTGCTTTTTTAGGGTGTGTTTTGTTGTCTAATATGCATTTTAGTTACTGTTGTCATGACTGTATGTATGATACTTACTTTAAACATAATTTCAAAATCACCTTTTTTCTTTTAAAATATTATTTCCTTCCTTTCTTCGTTTGTTCTGTTGTCATTTTCAGATTTGTATTACTTGTCCTCCAGTCTTTTCTTCTGTTTGTTACAACAAAGTGTTTTTGTGTATTGCAAGCATTACTTTATTTTACTGTAGAATTTATTTGTAATGAAGAAAAACATTTTTTTTTTATATTAAAACAATCTTGCCATGTGTTTGCATTAGAACTTCATTTTTGCAAATATTTTTATATTTTATATTTTTTTATTACAGACATTCCGATATGTTCATGTTTTCTTCAAGTTTTTGATGGACACTCTCTCTGACCCCTCTGATGATGTAAGTAAAATTATATAATTTGTGATTTTTTTCATATTACCTACCTCAAATGTAAACAATATTATTTTAGTGAGTTCACAGATGGCTTGTTGCATTTTGTACATAATATACATTATGTCTCAATACCTCAGACATATCACTTATAGGTCTGCTAAAGATTTCTGTGATCAGTTAGCTTTATTTTGCCATCAAAAATCTTAGTCACTGGGTGTCTACAGAATTTGGCCTAGAAATGATTTGTATGATAAATCAACTTCCTAAAGTCTTGTGCACACTACAGAACAACCTTAGTCACTCTCTACAGAATTTGGCCTATAAATGATTTGTGATGTTGTCTGGGAAAACCTGGCTACAGTTGCTAAAATTGATTTTGCGCTACAGCCATTTGTAGTTGATTACTCCCCTTTGATAGTCCAGGGAGGTATGTACTTAAAAAAAAATAGTGTATAGTGAAAAAACTGACATAAATTAAAATGTATTTTTTTAAAAAGTAAACATGAGATTCTGAACTTTAATAAATTATAAAACCCACTTGTGAGTTTTTTTTCACTTTATTGCTACAGCCATTTGTAGTCGTTTACTCCCCTTTGATAGACCAGGGAGATATGTACTTAAAAATATGTATAGTTAAAAAAACTGACATACATTAAAATGTTTTTTTTAAAATAAACATGATATTCTGAACTTTAATAAATTATAAAAAGCCCACTTTTGAATTTTTTTCACTTAAGCCAGGTTTTCCCATACAGCATCACATTTGTATGATAAATCAACTTCCTAAAGTGCACACTACAGAAAAACCTTATGTTAGTCACTCTCTACAATATTTGGCATATAAATGATTTGTGTGATGAATCAGCTTTCTAAAGTCTTGTGCACACTACAAAAAAATTCATTATTACCTTTCTAAACTGTTTGGTAGACTAAAGATTTCTGTGATAAATCACCTTACTAAAGTCTTGTGCATATTCAGAAATCTTTATGCTATTCAGCTTCTTAAAATGTTTGGTATGCTAAAGATTTCTGCTACCTAAAACTTAAACTCAATGAAGATTCCTATTATAATTACTTCATAAATCTTGCATATACTAAGAATCAGCAAATAACACAAGATCTCTGTTGGAGAAATTAGCTCCCCTGAACTCATTTACACACTAATCAGTTAGTCAATTTAAATGGGGATTACCATATATACTTGAGTATAAGTCGAGATTTTTTTTCTAAATTTCGAGGCCAAAATCAGGGGGTCATCTTATACTCGCCTAACTGATTTTTAAATTTTTAGTAACACGATAAATGTCATATTTTTGCTCAAAATACCGGTAGGTTTCCGTAGTATGGATGAACATTTCAAAGCAAACACCTACCTTTCGGTTACAGTACTGATCGATAGTTGAACAATAATTACCGTAATAAAAGTTGCGCTACCTGCCGGTATATCTACCATTACTTTACAGCTTTTGATAAAATATTTTTTTACTGAATTCAAAATGTCCGCGATTTCCTCTGTATTTTGGGCTAAGCATACGATCGCTTTGCATTTTCATCAATATTATTGTCGGATCATAAAAATCTTCCCGGAAATCTCTTGAGCACAATTTTTTTCGGATTATCAATTTACCGGTAATTAATGTACCGTAATAATGTCCATATTTTACTATAACCGGTACCGGAAATGTTCATTAGTAACAAATTGCCCCGTGCTAAGTAAATCATGGAGAATTTGAGAAATCAAAAAAGAAAAAGGCTGACAGGGCATGAGTTTACCGTAGCGATCGTCAAAGAAATACGGTATTAAAATTCCACTTTTTAAGGCTCAAATTGGGGGGGTCGTCTTATACTCAAGATCGACTTATACTCGAGTATATACGGTACATCAATTTCACATCAGAGTTGGATGGGTGAGGGCAGAAGTAGGGGCTAAAGTTACCTTTCGCCTGGCAATGGGTTTAATAAGGTTTTTATTTCTGAATTTATTTATTTAATTTTGGTTGAGGTGGAAATGTTATTTATATACAATATATATTTCTTTTATTGTTATAATTAGTACTGCTATTATTAGTAGTACTATGCCCTCATGATTGCTACCATTATTATTGTTGACATTTTGTTTTATTATAATTTTTTCCTTGACCTATTACTACTCAATTTATCTTGACTTTCTAATACTTTTTATTATTTTAAATAAATAAATAATTAATTAATTAAATGTAATAAGTGGAATTAGTAAAATTCTTACTTTTGTTAGTTTATACTAGAATAATACATACACATGCAACATTCATGCATCTTAGTCTAGGTACATGGAATTTACAACTGCTCTCTTAAACATTAAAAATGTAACTTTTAATAGCAAATTATTATCTAAATTCATAATGTATTGTTACCTGTTTTTTAAATTATATTTTGGTTTATAGATGACTTTTACTTTTTAATCATTATACTTTTTTCTTTTATTGCAGTTCTTAAGAGGTTAGATTTTCCACCCCCATCAAAATTATTTTTCTCTTGTACTGTTTACTTGCATAGTGTTTTTTATAAAAACTGTTTTGACAATGATTCAATAAAGTGAGTGATTGATTAACAATTTGAAATTACCCTCTAACCATTCTCTTTGTTGGTCTTTTTCTTAATACTTAGTATTTCTTTTTAGAAGACCTGCCACATTTAGATTATTTAAACTACAGTAAAAGTCTTTAAAATTCTTAACTTGGGTAGTTACTCTTCACATGAAATCCTCACTTTTGAAAGTCAGCGTGACACTGAGTAGACAAAGAATATGACAAGCCATGCCTTACCCCATTCAGCAAGGCAAGGACCTGCATAATAAATCTATTTGTGCAGGATGAGTCAGAATCAAACATGGCAAACCCCTTCACAAGATATGGATTTAACAGTCATAAATCAATCAATCAGTCCATTATTAGCGATAATTTTTCAGTGTTTTTCCAGCCTTATTAAGTTAGTTCATTTCTGAGAGAATAAAATGATTCTCTCCATTTGTAAACTGATTTGAAAGCTAAAACCATAACATTTTTTCATTTTTCATTTTCATTACAGTTATGTTCTTATATATATTTACCCATATGTACAAATACTATAGAAACACTTCCACACACCCCAAAAGATATATATGCATTCCAGACTCTTACTACAGAAACACTTCCACACACCCCAAAAGATATATATGCATTTCAGACTCTTACTACAGAAACACTTCCACACACACCAAAAGATATATATGCATTCCAGACTCTTACTACAGAAACACTTCCACACACCCCAAAAGATATATATGCATTCCAGACTCTTACTACAGAAACACTTCCACACACCCCAAAAGATATATATGCATTCCAGACTCTTGCTGCAATTCAGAGGTTTGCTTTATTTCTACCATTTCTTATAGGTTGTTCTTTTAGATCTTGAAGTCTTGTCTGAGATTTCCTCCAATCCTGCTGGGCTTGGACACAGTACAGAGCAACCATTAGAGTCAGGAGAAAATTCCTCCCTCCAATCCTTGCCGAGTCCAGTTCAACACATTGTGGAGACACGGCAAGGCTTAAACCATTTCTTTACACGCTTTATGGTTGAGTTAATGACAATTTTCAAGCGAGAAAGACAACTGTTAGAAGACAGAGGATCCTTCATCATCAGGTTTGGGATTTGTTTCACTGTTTAATAGTATTAATAATAACTCATTCATGTGTATACAATATATAATGTATTCTAATAGGATTGGTTCCATTGTTTAATAGTATTAATAATAACTTATTCATTTGTATACAATGTATAATGTATTCTAATAGGATTGGTTTCATGGTTTAATAATAATAATAACTCATTCATTTGTATAATATATGTAATGCATTCTGATATTATAGGAGCTTTGTTTTACTGATTTACAATTTTCCATAAAGTGTTTTAAATTATTATATTGATTTCCTCAAAATTGCTTTCCTTGTGAATCTTCCAGCCCCTCTAGCTTGATTCTAAATTCTACAGGTATTACAGTCTTCATCATCCAAACTCTATTCAGTGTATACTGTATCAGTCTGGTTTTCTAAATTATTTCAAACTTGGCAAGCAATGTGAGAGTAGTAACAAAGGACAGTGTCAAGGACATGGCTTTGTTAATGATTGATTTATTAGTTTAGGCCCTATTTGTCTGACTTTCTGTTCATATCTTTTGGGCCATATGTGTCTGACTTTCTGTTAGATCTTTTATGCTTAATTTGTCTGAATTTCTGTTCACTTCTTTTGGGCCATACGTGTCTGACTTTCTGTTAAGATCTTTAGGCTCTATTTGTCTGAATTTCTGTTCAGATCTCTTGTTTAGGCCATATTTGTCTAACTTTTTTTAGATTGATAGGACCTTTTCTCTGTTCAGACCTCTAGTTTAGGCCTTATAATATAACTCTCTGTTAAAAACTCTAGGCCCTTTTTGTCTAAATTCTATTAGAATCTCTAATTTAAGACCCTCTTTAAAACTGTTCAGATCTCTAGGCAAGATCCAATTTGTTCAAATTTGTTGGCACATTCTTTTCTTTACTCAAATCTCTAGACCCTATTTGTCAAACCCTCTGTTCACATTTTTAGTTTAGGCCCTGTTTATCTCTCTGTTCACATCTTTAATTTTATTTATCTCTAGTTTAGGCCCTATTTGTCAAACTCTTTTCAGATTTCTCATTGATGTCCTATTTGTCTAACTCTCTGTTCAGATCTCTGTGCCCTGTTTGTATAACTCTGTATTCTCTGTTCACATATCTATGTGTGTTGATGCATTTGTTCATATTCCTTACTTATACATTTTCTCTGCTTGGATATACATTCTCTTTCACTCTGCCTTCCTGTTTGTGATTCTTTTCAGACTAAGATTTAGGCATAATATACAGTTTTGTACTTTTATGTAAATGTTTTCTTGCAGACAACTAACAGTTTATTTGAGTGCTGAAGCAATATTCCGCAGCCTTGCAGAGATCCTCCTGTTAGAACCAGACCTGGAGTTTGCTTGTACCATGGTTCAAACACTGAATACCATCTTGCTGACTTCCACAGAACTGTTTGATCTGCGCTCACAACTGAAGGATCTTAAGACAGAGGTGATGAACTGGGAACATCAAGCTTGTAGAACTTAATTTTCTACCACAATTTAATTTGAATTGTTCTTATATAAAGAACATCAGGCTTGTAGAACTTTTTTTCTACCACAATTTAATTTGAATTGTTCTTATATAAAGAACATCAGGTTTGTAGAACTTAATTTTCTGCCACAATTTAATTTGAATTGTACTTTTATAATGAACATTACACTTGATCAACACACCCAAGCACTTGCATTTTGACGTGTCCATGCCTGTAAAAAGAAATTGAAACTGTCTGTTGCAGGAAAGCTGTTCTCTGTTTAGCTGTTTGTACCGGTGCTGGTGTCACAGTCCCATTGCCACAATGTCGTTGTGTTACTTGTCACAGAATTACTCCCATGCCTGTCTTTTGCTGCAGTGCTTGTATCCTTCATGTCCAAAATATATCAGAATCACTCAAGATAATTTAATTTTAATTTGTATTAAAATAACCAGTTAAAATAAATATTCATATGGAGATGCTTTGGGGGCTGAAATAGATTAGAAGAACCTCCATATAGTATTGAGTGTTAATGTCTTTTCTGAATATAAACATGTAGTAGTAATAGTTAAAATATATTACATTTACTGCTTGAATATAAATATAATAGGAATGGTGTAAAATACTACATATAGTATTGGGTGCTATTGTCTTGTCTGAATATAAACATTAATAATAATACATATACATTTGTGCCTCAATACAATGTGGGTCTTGGGGTTTCAAAAAAATTCTATCGCGTTGTATGCAAGACCATATTTTAATAAGGGATCCTTTCTGTCACATATGAACAACCCATGTCACATGGCAGCTACTGTTTATCACGGTGCACTCTACTTCCCCCATGTACTTTAAAATGTGTACATGTAATTTAAGCACATGTAAACAAAGCACTGTTGGACTAAATTAGAAAATCGTGTATATAGAGATTTTTAGCTTTAATAAAACATGCACTCTCTTGCAAGGAGACATGAAAGTTGAAAAACGATATGATAGACATTAATAATACAGTCGAACCCTATTATGTTGACGTTTTTGAAGTGGAACCACCCAATTTCCTCCTTGTCTTTGCATTTTCTCATCGGTTATGTTGATTCTTTTATGTCGCCGACTCCTAATATCTCTAGCACAAAAGAGGGCCAAAATCGCCACTTAATATTAGTTATCTTGATTCCCTTGATTAATTGCTGTCTTTTAAAAATGTTAGTTATCGATGCCACTTCACCATCTCGCTAACGATAAATGGCCATGGCTTGTTAACAACCTGCAGCTTGAACTTAGGGGCATTGTTTCCCCCATCAAGCACGATCCTGCCACAAGCAAAAAGCAACAAAGCATTTTAGACTTTGTAAAAATCCATAGTAACCACATGTACGATACTTTTCAGAGCTGTGTCAGAGCGAAATGACTCGCAAATTTAATTTTGACACTGGTTAGCTTTTCATAAAAACGAACTACACCCTGCAGGTTTTTTGTGATTTTGTGAGCGATCTTTGTGTTTGCAATGTTGGAGAACATAATGAAAGGTTTGTATCGAGAAATGACAGTAGTTTTTATTGTACACTGGTAAATCTCTGATGTTAGTTGGTGCACATATGCCTTTTGTTGTTAGCAAACATGTATGTACATTTATATAATATGCCGATCACGTCATCAAACAAATCACGGCCATGCTATTATGTAAAATATCACCAAAAACACGTGCATATACATTCTCATTTATTAACGCACATCCTGTACATAAAGAAATTTCAAGTACATGTTAATATATTGCCACCGTATTGGTTTTTGGTTTTGATCATTGGTTATCTTGACGTTTTTGGCAAACTCTTATGCCGGCGACAAAGCCAGGTTCAACTGTAGTGTAAAAATACTATGTATAGTACTGGATATTAGTGTCTCGTCTGAATGTAAACATAAAGCAATAATGTAAAAGTATACTAGTTAGTCTTTTGTATAGATACTGGTATACTTGAAGTAATTCTGTACAAGAACTGTTAATAACATTGGATGTGGATTATTTGGTGTTTGGGGAAATAAGTAGTTAAACAAGTTAAAGAACACTAATTTTAACATTGTGCACATTTTATATGTACAGAGATTTTCTGATCTTTGATTTATTTGCTCTCCTGTGTGTTTATGTATTCACTTTACCTTGACTTCTTACTAGTGCAAATCTGGAAGTAACTGTGGATTTTCTGAAGGAAATTGACAAATTAGTACAGCTTATAGAGTCACCTATCTTCGCTTGTAAGTAATTCTAAATAATTATCATCATACATGGTCATAGAGTAATCTTATATTTAATCCTATCTGTATGCCTAAGTTTGCATTTGTTTAGCTTTTCCTTTCTGTATGTCTAATTCTTAACAAGAATGTCCACTAATGTCCAAGAATAAGAGTTACCTTATCTGAAAGTCAGCAATTTAAAAAAAAATATTGTAAACATCTAAAATGTTTGTTGTTGTGTTTACTAGTTGTTAAACTGACACAAGAATTATAATTTCCTTGAGTATGCCTTTCTTATAAATAAAATTTGTTTGCATCTTGTTCTGTTGGCTTGGTTTTATGTCCATGTGGGTGAGTTATAATTTTAGTATTGCCTTAGTATTTTCAGAAAATCATTGATTTAAAATTTTCACTAATACTACATTTTTTGTATGTTTTTTATTATTAGACTGACTGCTCATAGTTTCTGTTGTTTTTCTTGTGGTTTGTTGGCTTGAATTCTGCTCAAGGTTTTATGGACATTGCCTAGAAATGTTGCTTTCAGATCATGATCTTCATTATAAATTATTAGTAGTATTATTATGTTTGCAGATTTAAGGTTGCAGCTGTTGGATGTGGAGAACAGTCCAGACTTAATAAAAAGTTTGTATGGTCTTTTGATGTTATTGCCCCAGTCAGAGGCATTCAAATTGCTGCGATATCGACTGGAGTGCATCCCTCGTTTTGCTCTCTCTTCCTCCTTAAACATGGGGTGAGTTTTTTCTTTATCTGCCCAAGTAAAAGGTTAGTTTGACTTCCTTTGTCTGCCAGAGAAAAGGGTTCGTTTGACTTCCTTTGACTAACAAATATGATTTCTGCCCAAGTAAAGGGTTAGTTTGACATCCTTTGACTAACAAATATGATGTCTGCCGAAGTAAAGGGTTAGTTTGATTTCTTTTGATCAGCAAATAAGATTTCTATGCCCAAGTAAAGGGTTAATTTGATTTCTTTTGATCAGAAAATAAGATTTCTATGCCAAGTAAAGGGGTTAGTTTGATTTCTTTTGTCTGCCTGAATAAAGGGTTAGTTTGACTAAGTTTGTCTGCCCAGGTAAAGTTTGATAAGAAATAAAATGTTTGCCAAGTAAAGTAATAGTTTGATCAGATTTATCTGCCTTTAACCAACAAATAAGATTCTATGCTTGATCAACAGATTAGTTTTGTTTGACTAACAAATTTTTGTGCCTAAATATTTGTTAGTGATGTGTTCTTTCATTATGCACTTGAGCAGCACAATGTCCTAATTGTTTTTTTAAAATATTTTTTCCAGTGATACTAAAAAAAAACAAGGAGAGGACCGTCCCCTAGTTGCTAATATTCCATTCGTTGAGTTATTAGAACACTTTAATTCTGTCCAAGCAAGGCATCGAGAAGCTAAGCGTAAAAATCTGGCACTAAACATATCTTCCTTCAAAAACCTTGACCTCAAGTAGTTTTATGGTTGTCTTTCTTAAATTGCCTGGAATTAAAGCAGTTACCTGGATGTCTGTCTTGAAATGCCTGAAATTGAAGTAGTTACCTGGATGTCTGTCTTGAAATGCCTGGACTTGAAGCAATTACCAGGATGTCTGTCTTAAAATGCCTGGAATTAAAGTAGTTACTTGGATGACTGCTTTGAAATGCCTGAAATTGAACAGTTACCTGGATGTCTGTCTTGAAATCATGTCTGGACTTGAAGCAGTTACCTGGGGTCTGTCTTGAAATACTTTGAATTGAAGCAGTTGCCTAGCTGCCTGAAGTGTTTGTTTGATCATTAAATTATCATCATTAACTGAGACTTTTATGTGTTATTTAAGTTATGTTCAAGTATAGTTTTGAAAGTACACATGTTTTGAATTATTATTGGGAAGTGTGATGTAATTTCTGTCTGAAAATAATAAGTCACTGTAAATGATATTATCGTCATGAAGTAGTAGAACCATTTCAGTGAAGTATATTCTTGATTGACTCAGAATATCAGATATGATTGATAGGCGTGTGAGGCTTTGTAAGTGTTTATTGTTAAATGTATTGTTACTCATTATAATAGTGTTAATGACAATGTTTACCATTGAATGCAAAGTATAAATGATTATGTTTTGTTTGAAATATTGTGAATCATATAAAAGATATTTTTTTAATGACAGAATTTTGCATTGTTGTAATATTGTAAATAATTATGTTAAAATCGAAAGATATCCGTGTTTAATTTAAAAGCATTGTGAACTAATATAAGTTATACTGTGGTTAATAAAAATCATTGTGAGTTAATATAAGATATGCAGTGTTTAATTTAAAGCATTGTGAGTTAATGTATGCTGTGGCCAATTAAAAACTCTGGAGTTAGTATAAGATATGCTGTATTTAATTTAATGCCTTGTGAGAAAATGTTAAGTTATATGTAGGTGTGTTTGTGCATTTGCTTTCTTTCACACATATAAATAATAAAATGTTCACTGTAAATGGCTTACATTTGTAAAATATTGTAAAATAAGGTTATTTGCTATTGCTGTGGTTGGTTAATGTTTGGTTTGTTTTTGGTGTTTGTTTTAGTGCAGAAAGTGAAGAGTTGTTGTGGTTGTTGCATTCTACACATATCATTGATTTGTTTCTTCATCAAAATTTGAATAAATTAAAATTTTAATAACTCTTCAGATCATTTGTACGGTAACTAGAATGTGAAGTTGAGTTTGAGCAGGCCTAATTGACTGACTGTTTCTTGCTAAAGCTTGACCATAAATGTTTTCTCATCCTCCATCTGACATCTCAGTCACTTTGTGTCCACAAAATTAAAGTGAAAACAAGAAGACTGAAATGATTTCTCACCTTCGTTGTTTCATATCTGCCTTTGAAAATGAAGGAGTTAAAAAAGTAATTGTTGTCTTGATACTTCATGATAGATGGAGAGAATTATAAATGTTGTTACAGGTTCCTTTGTTTTTGTGAAGATAGAACAAAATATTTTGTAATTGTAAATTCAGTTGTTTTAATGGATATTAAACCTGTTTCATAATTCATAATTCTAAGTCCACTTATCTAACTAGCTGTCAAACTTAGTTCACTCTTATTTAGTTGCACAGTCATTGTTTATCATCTAGTTGTGTTATTGTTTAGTCTTGACTCTCTGACTTATAAGTTTCTTATCAACTTGACTGTCATAGTTCATCCTTATTGATTTGACTGTTATAGTTAATCCTTATTGATTTGACTGTCATAATTCATCCTCATCGATTTGAGTGTCATAGTTCATCCTTACTGATTTGATATTACAATTCATTCTTATCGATTTGACTGTTATAGTTCATTCTTTTGAATGTTGTCATCTCTGCTAACAAAGTCTCATTTATTTGTCACTCTCTTTCATAGTTCGTTCTCATTTATTTGTCAACTCTTTGTCATAGCTCAATCTCATTTATTTGTCAGCTTCTGCCATTCTCATTTATTTGTTAGTTTTTTTGTCATAGTTCATTCTTATTTATTTGTCAGCTCTTTGTCATAGTTCATTCTTGTTATTTGTCAGCTCTTTGTCATAGTTCATTCTTATTTATTTGTCATAGATCATTCTTATTTATTTGTCGACTCTCTGTCATAGTTCATTCTTATTTATTTGTCAGCTCTTTGTCATAGTTCATTCTCATTTATTTGTCATAGTTCATTCTTATTTATTTGTCAGCTCTTTGTCATAGTTCATTCTTATTTATTTGTCAGCTCTTTGTCATAGTTCATTCTTATTTATTTGTCATAGATCATTCTTATTTATTTGTCAGCTCTCTGTCATAGTTCATTCTTATCTTTTTGACTGGTATTAAATTATTTCTGCCAATCAAATACTGTTCTCATCAGAATGTTTATTTACCTGTCTTATGGTTTTTCACACTTCCCAAGACAAACTTAGTTCAAATATTCAAATTTACACACTTAACAGGAATCTTTCACTTACATAAATTGTGTTCCTTACTTTTTACTTTTAGCAGATTAGATTTTATTTAAATTATGTCCATTAACTTAATGACGCTGAATGGAGTATGCGTTTGTGTGTGAGAGGTAAGAAGTCAGAGAGAGATTGCAATTCAATTACCTCCCATCTATGTTATCAGTTTTACACACACACACACACACACACACACACACACTAAATGCTCCTCAGTTTGCACTTCAATTGCTTGGGATTTCCTTATGCTCAGCATTAACATTTTTATTCCACGATGCATAAAAAATATGTGAAAAATCAGTTGTCTGTTTCAATTACCTGCAAATAAAGATAGGTTACTTGCTGTTAAGATTTTTTAAATGCATTTGTCCAAACATACAGAAATGTATGCCACTAATTCAGTGTTTTATCAAATTGTACACTTTTACAAACCCAATGGTTAATCATTGTTTTTACTTGTATCCTAGATTTTTACCAAGAGGGGCAATATACATTCGTTCTCATAATTTACTTGTAATTTTTACATTTACCTAAGATTTGTACCAACAAGTCTACATTGTATCATAATTTACTTGTAGTGTTGGCATTTATCTAAATATTTCAGCTAGGCTACAAATATCACATCTCAAAAACATTCTTTTAGACTATACATACACTTCAGATTTGTACATACAAGACTATAGACATCCAGTATAATGATTTATTTGTATTTTTAAAATATACTTTACTATGGCATTAGTAGAGAGTTACAAACATCATTTCATGATTTACTTATAATTATTTAAAATAATTGTATTTTTGGCTTTTATGTTTTAACATCTTCCACAAAAAGGCTACATAGTATTACATCTCTTGAAGTTGAACAGCTATAGTTCCTTACAGAAAGTCAAGATTTTTACACTATATAAATTATGAGGAGACTTTATGGCCCCTTTAGGCAAAAGACATCTTAGTGGAATTGCTAGAAATTGTATTGTTTGAGGTTTCACTGCTAATCATGTTGAAATACTGGACAATGTGTAATGACATGTTAAGTCACGGTAGCTGAAACAATACACTGGCAAATGAATTTTAATGTGAGTTTTAGAAGTCATGACTTTTAGAAACTGTTATTGTACAAAAATCATGAAGTTCATAGGGTTCTTTCCTGAAGAGGTATTTTTTCTACAGACTTGTTCCTTTTTTAATATTTAAGTTAATTCTCTAAGCATTCCACATTTAATTATTCATATGGCCTCTTTCCTGTTGCCTTTTATTTTTGGAGATTTAAAAAAAAATTCCTCTTTGTGGGTGGGAGCATTGTTGTAAATCTGACTTGATGTACAGAACTCTCATAAATTCTTTAATTCTTTTTACTCTAAAATGAAATCTAGCATTTACTCTAAAATAATAACATTAAAAAACTTTCAGCATACTGGTTTTAGAGTAAAATGAAGCACACACATATAAGTAATTAAGTTTTAATGAAAATTGTTAATATTATTTTTATTGAATAACATTGCATAACTGAGTTTTAACTCAGTATTATATTTGTTTCTTTTTATCCAAACAAATTGTGAACATTATGAATACATGGCTCAGTGTCTATTTTTTCATTGTTTTTCTACTATATTATTTTAATTATCAACATTTTGACTCTATAACTATTTCTCTTGTTGTTTCCTTTACTCATGATAATAATTTATTTTTATTTTTACTTCTTACTCATTTAAATGATTTCAAGAGGTGCATACTGTCTTAACTGTTGAAGGCTTAAATGTCACCACTGACTCTAAATTTGTCATCTGGTATAATTAGTTGCATAACCGCATATCTTGACTGAGAGCTAATGCATGTTACAGCTCTATGTACACGTACATTGATATTGCTGTAATGTGCTGCATACTTCTTATTTATGCTCATAACTTAATGCACATTACAGATATTCTTAAATGTATCACCTTATATTACTGTACTTTCTTATGGATATCAATATTGTATTTCTTATGGATATTAATATTGTATTTGTTTCTAGACTGCTTGCCTATGCTGCTGTATTTCAGGCACCATTGGGGGTGTATGTGTGTGTATGTTCTTTTTGTTTAAATTGTTTGTCTTCAGTTATGTCTTCTTGAAAAGAAAATATATTGTCAAGCAAAGTAAATAGCATTACTTAAATAAAATACATAAGTAACTATATATTTTTTTTTAGCAGCTGGACAAAATTCTTATTCCTGCTCTTTCATTAAAGACTATTTACAAACTAGCACTCTATAATCTTGCTGAATAATCTTTGTAATATGTTTACCTGTGCTTAATCACATTTTTATTAATGAAAATTTATTTTATTCATCTGCTCCATGATGCTGTGAAAGTACACAAGAAAATCAGTGACAAAACTGCAATGATAGTTTCAATAATGACACTAAAATAGATGACATCACAGTGAAATCTATTCTTGTTTCTTGGGCAATTTTTTATTTTGACAACTTTGTGTGTACTAAGTTGAATGCTTGATTAAAATGTTTTCTTTCATTGTTGTATCAAAGTATATTATTTATTAATTATTTTGTAAGTGGTCAAGGAGAGTAATGATGTGATGACATTTTTGTTTGTGACATAAAGGATTCTGTTGTTTTATGAAGATAGGAGAGCGTGATCACTGTGAGGTAAAGGCACAAGCCTCACAGGAAGAAGATTCAAGCCTGACTTCAGTCTTTGGGATTTTTCTTGACCAACTTACCTACTTCCTGTCTCTTGAATATTGACTACAATTATAAGCACCTGTAAGGGTCAGTGCAAATAATGTCTTACTTTTTATTATTTATTCTAATAGTCCCATAAATAAATATTTTAAGTTAAACTTAACAATTATTGGATTAGAATATCTTACTTTGAAATGTTGCTTTTTATTTTGTAATAAATTTAATATAAGCAAAATGTTTGTTTTGTTTTTTTCAAACATATTTTAAAGATTGTTTCCTAATGAGAATTAATGTTGTTGATAGATTTACAATCTTTTCATTTGGGAACAAATATAGACTACTTAATGAATGCATTTTGATTTTCATTCTATTTAATATTATTTTATATTGAAGATGTATAGAAGAAACTGCCTTTCTTTGCTTTAATCAGTGTTATTCTTAAAAGAACTGATGCTTTTTGGTGAATTCCAGCTTTGCTTTATTGGTACTGGTAATGCTATTCATAGGAAACAGCTACTCATGTTTAATGAGAATGGTAGTTTTACCTTTCTGTTT
The DNA here is from genome assembly GCA_028829895.1 of Sinotaia quadrata. Lineage (NCBI taxonomy): Eukaryota > Metazoa > Mollusca > Gastropoda > Architaenioglossa > Viviparidae > Sinotaia > Sinotaia quadrata. The sequence continues at coordinate 88,945,911 of CM054181.1, forward strand.
AATGAAACTGTTAATGTTTGTATAAGAAAGAGCTGTGAATTACCTGTAGATCAAAACATTGACTTCTTTAGTTGCTTACTAGTAATGCTTATCTGTAATAGGCCAGAGTTATTTTTGTTTACAAAATTTGAATTTGTTAATGGTGTATTTATTTATTTTTTTTATTGGATAAGGCCAGTATTTATAAAACTTTTTTTTAAAACTAAAGAATAGATGGCCTGCAGAATCAGAAGTTTTCTTTGATATAAAAATTAAGCACTTTTATGATAAACAGCATTTAATTATATTTATCATCATCTAATTGTAATTCACACATAAAATGCTATGTATACTGTTTTATGTGTATCTGTATATAAAATGTTAATAGAAACTAAGTTGTGCATGATAATTTACCTTGAGCAATTTATGCATGCACTTTACATGAGTGAATGGCAAGTTCTTCAGTTTTAACTTTTAGCATCAAGCAGGTATATCACTTAATTACTTTCAGATGTCATTCTTGATATTTATTATATTTAACACTTTTAAACTCTTTGTTTTATTACATTTTTGATTTATTTATAAGTTTAGCAAGAGTTTAAGATTTTTAATGAAAATTTTAATTAGATGTAATTGCATGGTTTAGATTAGAAGTTTTTTTAAATGATCCCACATTGTTTCATTGAAATTCTCAAACAAATGGAAACATTGGCAGTTTCATTTTAAATAACTAGATCTTGCATATTGACCACTATTGTTTTAACTTAATTCCCAATTTTTTGTATTTAAAAAGTGTAAGAATAATTATGAAATGTAAGTATAATAATTAGTATGAAGTAAAATCAAAATGTGTGCAAATGATTTTATTTAGTACAGTATCTTTCTTGTAACTGACCTGGATGTTTGGGGTTTTTGTCTTTGTTTTTTTGGAGGTCATTTTTTTAAAAAAAAACCCTTAAGAATGCCAAAGGGAATTTCTTTAGGTATTTGTATTTTTATTTCATTTGCTTTTTCTTTCAGTGTATTTAGATAGAGCTTGGAAAATTCTAGTCTCAAAAGACAATGTCAGTCCTTGTTGATGAAGTATGCATAGTAAATTGTATGATATAGTCAGTATATGTCTGTATGAATGTACTTAGCTCCCTGCAAACCTAAAGCAGGCATGACCAAAAGAATAGTAGTGTCATGAAATGGTAATTAGAGTTTAATAGAAGATAATAAAAGTAGGTCAGTTTTCAAGCTGTGTCGCTGTTTAGTTTTTTTGTTTTCTTTTATTTATTTTTTTTTTTTTTTAACAGTTTCAAATAGTTCTTAGCAGACACTCTTAGATTGTATGGCAGGATTTACTATATGTAGATGGGCAGTCAGAGGGTTAAGATGCACTCTTCAGCTTCTTTGCCTGTGTGTGTGCTTCAGGAAATGGCTTTTATAAATGTTTTGTGACTTGTAAAGAAAACAATCCCAGGGATTTGCTCCTTGAATTGAAACTGTGATGCATTATGATCATTTTTCAGTATCACATGCTATAAAACTGATCACCAAATAATAAATGTAATGTATGATTAGGTATTTTAACCCTTGCACTGCCAGTATTTAGATAGTCATTGAACACTTGCTCAGTTCACATGTAAATGTATATTTCACTTGATTATGTGTTATCTGCCAACAAGTATTTACTATCAAGATTGATATTGGTTTTAAGCAACTCATTATTTAGGTGCAATATCATTTTTCTTTATTAACATGACTAAAATTATCTCCCTCTGTCTTTTTTTTAATACCATGTGTGAAAGCATCTCTCTCTATCTCTTTTTTAATACCTTGTCTAAAAGTCTCTCTCTATTTCTCTTTTTTTTAATACCTTGTCTAAAAGTCTCTATTTCTCTTTTATTAATACCTTGTCTAAAAGTCTCTCTCTATTTCTCTTTTATTAATACCTTGTCTAAAAGTCTCTATTTCTCTTTTATTAATACCTTGTCTAAAACTAAAGTATCTCTCTATTTCTCTTTTATTAATACCTTGTCTAAAAGTCTCTCTTTCTCTTTTATTAATACCTTGTCTAAAAGTCTCTCTCTATTTCTCTTTTTTTAATACCTTGTCTAAAAGTCTCTATTTCTCTTTTATTAATACCTTGTCTAAAAGTATCTCTCTTTTTTAATTACTTGTCCGAAAGTATCTCTTTATTTCTCTTTTTTTAAATTCCATGTCTAAAAGTATCTCTCTCTCTATCTCCCTTTTTTTTAAATACCCTGTCTAAAAGCACTTCTCTGTCTTTTGTAAATACCTAAAATTATCTCCTATCTGTCTTTTTTTAATACCCCTCTATCTCTCTTTTTGTTTTGTTTTGCACTTTTTAAAAGAAAATTCAAAAGCAAATTAAACAATTAATAGTGTTTGATTGGTGAACAATTAAAAATGTTTTTGTTGTTGTTAAACTATTGAGCAGACTGACTGAAGAAGATTTACAGAAAGAAAGTATAATACATTTTCAATATCTTTTATATAAAACATATTTTCAAATTACAAACAACAGCATCACTAAGAATTAAATGTAATTTAGCATCCATAAGTCTGCAAGTACCATTAACAATTTTTAATTGTAGAAAGAAGAGAAAAGTATACATTTGTTACATTCCCATACATGTAAAGCAGCTAGTCTTTGAGAGTAATCTACTTGTATATTTGAAATAAAATGTTATAGAAAATAATGTATATAATGGTTTATAAATGGTGGTTCCATGTACTGCAGATATACATTTAGATGTTTTGTCTTCTGTACTATGTATCCACTTATTTGAAGTGCTTATGTTTGAATGTATCTTTGAAGAAAATGTTATTATCTTACAGTAATATGTTTTCATGTTTAAATTTATCATTAAAACCAAAATGCTATTTATTGTATTACATTGTGAATTTGTGGGCCTGACTTCAGCATGCTGTTTTACAGTAAATAGAATGGATTAAGGTTTAATTTGACAGTATTTTGAGTTTGTAATGTAGGTATGAATAAATACATAAACATAAATGCATAATTTGGTTGGTTATGATATATGCTGTCTCATCATTGTTGTCAGATGTTGATTGAAGGTACTTGTTGTTGTCTTGTTGCTGCAATCATATGTTGTCTTCCTTGCTGTCAACTGTTTTGCTTGTTTCCTTGATCTAGAATAGTATTATATCTTCAAATTCCTTGCTGTCAACTGTTTTGCTTGTTTCCTTGATCTAGAAGTATTATATCTTCAAATTCCTTGCTGTCAACTGTTTTGCTTGTTTCCTTGATCTAGAAGTATTATATCTTCAAATTCCTTGCTGTCAACTGTTTTGCTTGTTTCCTTGATCTAGAATAGTATTATATCTTCAAATTCCTTGCTGTCTACTGTTTTGCTTGTTTCCTTGATCTAGAATAGTATTATATCTTCAAATTCCTTGCTGTCTACTGTTTTGCTTGTTTCCTTGATCTAGAATAGTATTATATCTTCAAATTCCTTGCTGTCTACTGTTTTGCTTGTTTCCTTGATCTATTATATCTTCAAATTCCTTGCTTATCGATCTAGTAGTCCACACCCTAGTTTTTAAATTCCTGCCCTAGTTTGTACTATATAACTGTCAAAAATACAACTACGATGACAACGCCACCATTGAGGAGGATAGGGTGTTGAACATCCCGGGCGCACATACACACTAAGCACAGACTTGGTGTGCTACTAGCCTGGGCTCTGTAAGAAACCCCCACCCAGCCACCCCTCTCACTCAAACATCGGGAACTACTGCAACAACATCTACCACAACTTAATCCACGGATTACCGGACTAAATGTCTGCCTTTGCCGGCTAGACACGTTTTGCAACGGACGAGCGAACACCTCACACAGAATCTTCACAACCTGCAGCAGCTCCCGACACCACAACGCGCAACACTACATTCACAACATACAAGAAATAAAAGCTACATACTTCTAGAGTTTGTGATAAAAGGAGAAAGGAGTGAGATTGCACAATTTGTGGTTTATTCATTTCTCCTTTTATCACAAACTCTATAATCTCACTCATTTCTCTTTTTATCACAAACTCTGTAATCTCACTCATTTATCCTTTTATCACAAACTATAATCTCACTCATTTATCTTTTTTTTTACAAACTCTGTAATCTCATTTATCTTTTTATCACAAACTTTGTAATCTCACTCATTTCTCCTTTTATTACAAACTCTGTAATCTCATATTTCTGCTATCATCACAAACTCTGTAATCTCATTTTTTCTCTCTTTTTATCACAAACTCTGTAATCTCACTCATTTCTCCTTTTATCACAAACTCTGTAATCTCACTTTTTTCTCTTTTATCACAAACTCTGTAATGGAAAACTGGCATCCATTAGACAAGACCTTTCTCACTCTTCCTGCTCCCCAGGCGTGTTGGGCGTTTCAACTGAGGTCATTGAAGGTCAAAGATACAATAGTTCAGAGGCAAGCTGTGATCCTTGGCCCAAAACAGTGTCACGTGACATTGATACCCATGGTCGATATGCGCCGGTCATACACGGCGATTGTTAGTGCTTTGTTTGATTTTAGTATTTATGTAATGAAGCAAGCAAAATGCCATTTGCACAAGATAATGGAACACCAAATATAAAACACCCCAGATTAATGGCTTAGGACCCATGACTCTTCGCCACGCTGACCTACACATGAATGTCACTAAGTTACTGATGTATATCCTGACTTCATTATCTGTTGAAAACAGCTGTCATCACTGTCAAGCTTTACTCTCCAGCAAACTATTAATGGATGCTCTGTTAACTTGGTTCCTGAATAAGAGCCACGCGCGACAGAGAGAAGCAAACAATTAGAATGTTTGGATGGTTACTGCTGAGGAAGTACCTGGGTCTACTTAACCTTAAATACACACTTTTGCGGGTTGTATTTAATTTTTACGTGAGGGTTATTTATTATTATTTTATCTTATATATCTGGCGTGTCTTATGTATAGAGTTATTAATTTTATTTCCATAATGTTTCTTACTTTAAAGAGGCTCATAAAACAAATCAATGACTCTGATGAAGAAAAACATTACCTATGAACTAACCAATCGAAAATAAGATGCCTCTAGGTGTAGACAGCACTTATGATGACCGAACAGACATAATTCAAGTTGTTCTTTGACATATACAACATCACCGAAACAGACTAGATTTAAGCTGATCATTGTCAGCTGTAAACTGCATCCTTTGACCTAAATAGACGTGGTTCATGTTGTCCCTTGAACTAAGACAACACCCTATGACCAACAGACGTGACTCAAGTTGTTTCTTTATATAGACAGCATTCCTTTGACGTCGGTAAATATAACTATGAATTAGTCAAACACCTGACTCATCCTTTTCGTAGGTAACATCATAGTGACACGAACAGAACTGATTCAAGGATTCTCTTGATGATTACATTGACCTTAGTAAATAAATTTACTCAATAAACCAGTTTTTTACATTGACCTTAGTAAATAAATTTACTCAATAAATCAAAACGTTTTTTTACATTGACCTTAGTAAATAAATTTACTCAATTAATCAAAACGTTTCTTACATTGACCTTAGTAAATAAATTTACTCAATTAATCAAAACTTTTTTTACATTGACCTTAGTAAATAAATTTACTCAATAAACCATTTTTTTACATTGACCTTAGTAAATAAATTTACTCAATTAATCAAAACGTTTTTACATTGACCTTAGTAAATAAATTTACTCAATAAATCAAAACGTTTATACATTGACTTTAGTAAATTAATTTAATAAATCAAAACGTTTTTTACATTGACCTTAGTAAATAAATTTACTCTAATAACTCAAAACGTTTCTTACATGAACTTTATTAAGTACATTTTACAAAACAATTCTCACGCTGACCTTAAGAAGGTAAATTTACTCTCCTAAGCCAAACAATTTTCACACTATCATAAGTAAATTTGCTATCTTACGAAATTATTTAATCAGCAATTCTCACAAGGTTTCAGAATTGCTGAAAATTACATTAGTATGTTTTAAGTATGACCAGTACGACTATTTTATTGAAAGTTACGTCAGTCTACTTATGACCTGTATAACAGTTTTGTATTGAAGTTACGTCAGTCTACTTATGACCTGTATAACAGTTTTGTATTGAAGTTACGTCAGTCTACTTATGACCTGTATAACAGTTTTGTATTGAAGTTACGTCAGTCTACTTATGACCTGTATAACAGTCTTGTATTGAAGTTACGTCAGTCTACTTATGACCTGTATAACAGTTTTGTATTGAAGTTACGTCAGTCTACTTATGATCTGTAGGTTTTATTGAAAGTTAGTCAGTCTACTTATGACAGTTTTGACTGTATAACAGTTTTGTATTGAAGTTACGTCAGTCTAATTATGACCTGTAGAACACCATTTATTGTAGTTATATCAGTGTACTTCAGGTCGTGCACAAGATTGCTTGAATTTGTCTAGTGTTTGTCACCATAAGTCTGAGGACATAATTAATTATCAAAGGGAGGGGGGGTAAAGACGATAGAGTTGATTGTTCTACACAGTTAAAAATGCTGGGGGGAGGGGGATGGAGAAAACTGTACAAGCTTAAATACATCTGCTAGACAGCGAACGTTCTAAATATATCGGTTTGCGCAAAAGGAGCATATTCAGATCGATATTTGGCATGCCGCCATTCATCCTAGCATTGTGTTATATTTGTGTTTTACTTAGAGGTGTATTATGTGCGTAGACTATTATTTCTACAAGTGTTTGAAGTTAACTGCTCATATATTACAGTGTTTTGATATGTGTGTGTGTGTGTGTGTGTGTGTGTGTGTGTGTGTGTGTGTGTGTGTGTGTGTGTGTGTGTGTGTGTGTTTCAGGAGAATAAATACCATTGCAGGGCATTAAAGATGAGAATGGGAATGTAAGAAAGAATGGAGTTATAAAGCGATAAACTAGAAACGTACTGTTGCTCCTTGATTATATTTTTCAGGGCAAGCAGACTTTTCCACTTTTCTACTTTCTGTGTATGATTGAATCTCCAGTTCACTTTCAGTTTTGCCTGCTTCATCATGTACATATATGTGTGTCTGTACTTATCATATACGTGTGTGTGTGTGTGTGTGTGTGTGTGTGTGTGTGTGTGTGTGTGTGTGTGTGTGAGTGAGTGAGTGTGTGTTTACTCTTGCATATGAGGTATTAATTATTTCTGAACCATATATTCTACCCGGTGTTAACCCAAAAAGTTAACAGTTCTCACAAGCCATTGCTGAGTACGGTCTTACCAATAACACTCCTGCTAGCAATATTAAAAGAGTTTTGTACTGTTAATGGACGATAACTCAGTGGTGCTTACAAAGTTTACACGAGTTATATAACTTTAATAAACACCAATGAGGAATATTGATCGGCCAATAAACAAATGACGTTAAATGAACAGACAATAATAAACATAATGACATAATGATGCAAGAGTAGAGTGTTGTTTGTTCGTCTGCGCTATGACGAATGAAATAGTGAACAGCCGCACTAAACATAAAGACAAAGTGCAGCAACCCTAAAGGAAGCTGAATGCAATAAATATAGACCACATACAAAAAGGAAAAAAAAATGACGGAACCCATTGAAAGCAAGAATACAAAATGCAGAATTATCACATATATTATAGATTACGGAGTAAAGACTGACAGAACCGTTTGAACTTTTAGGAAGAATGAAAAGACGGACACACTGTAAGCATTCAAAACACTGAGTGCAAGAATGCACTGTGACAACAAAACATACAATACACAAAATACAAACAGCACATTATTAATTTGAAGACAAAACACTGCAGTAATACACAAACGACAAACAGCACATTATTAATTTGAAGACAAAACACATTGCAGTAATACACAAAAGACAAACAGCACATTATTAATTTGAAGACAAAACACATTGCAGTAATACACAAAAGACAAACAGCACATTATTAATTTGAAGACAAAACGCATTGCAGTAATACACAAAAGACAAACAGCACATTATTAATTTGAAGACAAAACACTGCAATAATACAAAATGCAATATGCAAGAATACACTGAAACAGCAAAGCACACACAGCAAACAGAAATAGGTTCTATATATAAAAAAGACAGACAACTCATTGTAAACCTGAAGACGGAATGTAAAGACGGAATACCTACAAGCACACACAGAACAGAATATAAAAATACAATGTAACAGCTAAACAGGCAAAGCAAACAGAAAACGTCCACTGTAATAAAGACATATGCCCTCAGGTTTTAAAAACTAAACTGTTTAACATCAGTGAGCCAAGCAGTAACAAAATTTCTTCAAGTTAAAAGTATCAATGCATTCTGACTGTGTACCGTATTCGTTAATCCGGCTTATGTCCCCTGCCAGGGAAAACGACCTTTCTTCGCTGTGGTATTTCAGGGTGCCTTCAAACATTCCCTCTCCAGGATCTGTCCGAATGGAAATCTGATATATCAAGAACGAATCGGTTCTATTTCCATACCGAACAGTCCTGTTGATGACGTCATTCAGACTTTCTTGGAACCGGAGCACATTATCATTGGGTACCATCTTCTCTGCTTCCAGTATCGTCTTTAATCGCAGCTTGGCGCACACTGAAAAGTGTTTAGTCAGCATATTGTTAATGTGCCGCACCATCGCCGATACTTTCTTCAACACTATGTTGCTGTCAAGCCGCAAACGCCGTCTTTCCATGCACATACACCAATGTGGTAAGATGTGTGCATGTACGCAACTCCTGGTTTCTGGAATTTCCTGAAAGAGATTGATCCCTCTGTTCTGAAGGTCAGCTTTTCTGACCTCTCCGTCAAAGTGAAGTATGTCTTTAAGAGTTTCGTAAACATCGAAAGGGGTAGTCAGTCTATTAGAATTTAATCGCAAATTTTGGTAAAGTTTCAGATATTTCCAGCGAAACCATTCGGGAAATACGAGGAAAAGAAAAGGAAGTCTTTCTTCAGCTTTTCCTACATAAGTACTTCGCATTTCTCCAAATCGATTTCCGTGATCGCTGTAATAAATTAAGATTGTATTATTGAGGTGACCCTCAGCCTTCAACTTTCTCAAGAAGGTCAAGTGGGGCTCATCCGCAGCGCCCGCATCGTTCGCATCATCGTGCGTAAGACGTGTGATGAACGAGAATCCAAAGTGTGGTTTGTGACGAAAATGGCGGGAAAAATCGAGCACATACCCGAGAACCATGTCCGTCTCCAAGGTGTCCATGATGCAGTGGTGTTTGTGGTTCCAGACGCTGGTGTGCTTCTCCATTGCTAAGGACAGAGCTCGGTAATAGTAGTCGGCAGGCACTTCGTGGAAGCCTTCTTTCTGATACACAAAGATGGCAATGTTCGGCGCATCTTCCGCATACAGAGTTCTGTAACCGGCCTCGGAGAAGTTTTTCCAGATAAAACTGCAATTGTCGAACGGCGTTTTCACCATGGATTCATCCCAGGAGAGTTCTTCTACAAACTTACCGGTCATCATGGGCACAATGTTGACGAACGTGTTGTCTGCGACCTTGTTATAGCCCAACATCTCCACGGCGTCAAGGTCGTCTAAGAGGAAGGCTCGAGTCTTCGGCATCTGACGCATGAAGTTCAACCTGGAGACGGAATCGACTCCGACCATCTGGACATTGAACAGTTCTTTGGGCTTGTCATGCTGTAAGTGTTTGCTCAGCTTTAGGTGACAACGCCTTTCCACGTGCTCCTTGGGTAAAATGAAAGCATGAAACGTGGTCGCAATGACGCCTTCAGAACGGCTGTAGCAATAAATTCGAATGAATTCATCTCTCATTTCCACATCTTTGTCTATCTCGGCTGTAAACTCCCCATAGGCGAAAGCGAAGTCAGACTTGATGCCTTCTCGTGAAATTGGCTGGTACTTGCAGTATTTAAATCATTTATTTTCTTATCATGCTTTAGATTCACCTAAAAACTTTTCTTCTTTCTCACACAGCTGCTTAAAGTTATTTTTTTTTCTATTTGAATGCATGTTTACCATTTAACAGTCTAAATGTTCCCTCTGTTTAAAGAATATTATTTTGTGAATATAATGTCTAGTACTTTTATATTAACTTGTCTAAATTTAGAAAACAACTTTTGATTAATTTTTGTATATGGAATACAACTATATCATTTTTTTTGTAACTGTCTCTTTGTGGTGCAAGTTGATATATCCAACTCATTGTTTGCCTTGTATATGGGATACAGTTGTATCATTTTTGTAACTGTCTCTTTGTGGTACAAGCTGATATATCCAACTGTTTACTTGCCTTGTTAATTAGAAAACGAGCTATTTACTCTGAGACTACCTCTGTATGTGAGCTATGAACTGCTTATTGTAGCTAACCATTATGACATTATGCAGGTTAATTTGTGTTAGAAAATGTTATTATGTCAGTCACAGTGTTGTACTTGAATATATACTACATTTGCAAGCTTGCTGTGTTCCATGACATCATTGTAACTCTCCCATGACTGGAATATTAATTAAATTCATGCACGAGAGTAAATGATAGAAAAGAATACCATTTGGAAGTGTGATTTTACAGTGGTTTATAAATTAGAGGCACAATGCAGATTAGCACTTTCAACATAAAATTCGATGAAGCTTTATCTGTCTCAGTTCTAATTTAAGGCTATTTGCTTCCCAGACCTGTGCTGATTATAATTTTAATCATACTGACCAGACTTCAAGTGGCAAAATCCTCATTAATTTAGAATGCCGTGCACCTGAAACTATTCAACAATATATCAATGAAAATCGATGTTATCGGCAATTTTTAGAGTAGATTTTGGTGGACTGACTCTTAATAAAAGCAGGAATAGAATTACTTGCTTAGACTGTTAAATTATGATGTGCCAGCCGCAGACATTGTTTCTTCTTGTGATTCTACAACTCTGTTCTTACTAAATCACCACTTCGTCCATCAATCTCTGTTCTTACTAAGTCACCACTTCGTCTGTTACATGTTACATATTCTACCTAAACCTGTTTCTTATTTTCCTGTGTATATATAATCTTTTAACGCTGACCCCCCTCCCCTTTGTAGTTTCTTATTGATAAGACGAAATATTTATCTGTTGACCGTTCCATAGAGTATTTTCACTGACTGACCTTTCGCGTTTGCCAGGCAAGGAAGACGCCGAAGAGAATGAGAAGCGCTTGTAGTGCCAGCAGAGTCACTGTAAAGTGTACTTTGTAGGTAGAGCGACAGACCAGCATCTGACTCACTCGGACGACGTCGTTGTCGTCATCATATTCCTGGAAAAGGACGTTTTTCAATATTATCATTCTATATATCACTGTCATTGTCGTCATCATTTTCCTGGAAAAGGACGTTTTTCAATATTATCATTCTATATATCACTGTCGTTGTCGTCTTCACTTTCTTGGACAAGGACGTTTTTCAATATTATCATTCTATATATCACTGTCGTTGTCGTCATCACTTTCTTGGACAAGGACGTTTTTCAATATCATCATTCTATATATCACTGTCGAAGTACATTATTGGTTTCAAACCGTATTAATAGAGTTTCAATGTTTAATTAATGGACTTGTATTGTCTAAACCAGGCCGTATTAATAGAGTTTGTACTGTCTACATCAGGCCGTATTAATAGTGTTTCAATGTATAATTAATGGACTTGTACTGTCTAATTTTAAGCATTTTAATGTCGTGGTGGCCATTTACAGTCTAAGTAATAATGCTTTAATATTTCAGTAATTGTAGTTAAAATTTATTTATTGGTTCTGCAATGTCTACTTAATGATTCTTTAATGTGATTGTACTGAACTAAGTATTTAATTTTATAGCGCTTTAATGTGTTTGTAATGGACTAAGGTATTTTAATTTTTATAGCGCTACACTGAACAAGAAATTGACTTTTTATAGTTCAACATTGTAATTTTCTTTCCGAAATATTTCTGTTTATTTTAAATGTGATTTAGTAGCCCTTAGTTTGAATGTGAATTAGTAGCCCTTGGATTTAAATATAATTAGGTAGCCCTATCTTTTAAATGCTATTTAGTAGTCTTTAGTTTTAAATGTTATTTCGTAGTACATAGTTTTAAATGTTAGTTAATGGACTTTTAGCGCAATTCCTAGTCTGGAAAAGAATCTTTTATAGCAATCTACGGTCTAAAATAAACATGTAATCGTGGACAATATTTGATAAATATTATGTCTGGGTATATATCTGAATGATATATGTGGTGATTACATACATTTATGATGGCGAGTGTGGATGAAAGTGTGCATTCCTCTGTAGATATGTACTTGTAAGAGTGCACACATATAATTGAGTACATATATTTACGTATGTGTATTAATGTTTATGAGAGTGATTGAGATAGAATGAGAGAGAGAAGGAAAGAGATGTAGATAGAGAGAAAGAGAACGAGAGAGAGAGAGAGCTGAGATAAAGATTGAGAAAGAAGATGAGAGAGACTAAGAGATAATATTTAAGAGAGAAACAGAAAAATAGAGATGGAGAGGGAATAAAGATATAAAGTGAGTTTGTTTATAGAGGTATAACAGCAACACTGCTGAGGCCGGCTGGTGTAATTTTCTATATTTAAAATATTTATTGATTGATGTCATCTGGTGAGCGAGTTGCTCTAGGCACCACTTCATTAAAGTGGAAAAGAGTTTGTTTACAAGAAGGCCTACTAGTGTATTGAGTCTATTGCTTGATTTTATTTTTAATAATTTTCTGCTTCAGGTTTCTATGGTTTTGTTTTGACGCATAATTTGCACTTGAAAGCATTGGTGTTCATGACTTCATCTGAGTTAAGTTTGAAATCCGCCGGAAAATGGATGGGCGATGCTGATACTTATACTGTCGCGCCACTTTGACAGCCATTAGTCTGTAGTGAGTGCACTGCCTCCCTCACCCACACAATTTGACAGCCATTAGTCTGTAGTGAGTGCACCGCCTCCCTCCTCACACCAACCCACAAACTCAGGCCAGCAAGTGTTCAGAATTAATCGTCATGAAATACAGAAGTCCAATACTTAGTAAGCCGGAGAATCACGTTTTTTTCTGGATCCCGATGAATTTCGATTTAGCCACAACGAAAATTTAAGCCATATACAGATCTTATGCACTGATGTCCAGATGTTATATTATGAGTCGTTCACTAAAAAGGCAATACCTAACCGTAAGCCTTAAAAAGAAACACATAAAATGAAGGAGAAAATTAAACTATTATTTATTCCTATAGTATAGGATAATTTATTTTCGGGTGTTTTGCATGACTGTATGCATGATTGTGTATGAATGAATGTGTATGTATATGTATGTATATGAGTATATGTATATGTGTGTCTTATCTTAAAAGCATTTTAATAAAATCTTTAAAAGACAGTGTTAAGTTATAATATAAAATGTCTAAAAAAAATAAAACTCTATCTTGTCTGGTGCTTGGTTTTAGTAGCTCAAATTAGACATTATTTTTTTTTTAAACATATGATGGTAGGGTACTTTTGATTAGAAATCTTTCCAAGAACAAATTTCTCCTCCACCCTCTCTCTCTCACACACGCGCACGCACACACTACTCAATAACTTATTCCAAGTTGATTGTCATGAAATATCGTTATTCTGATATGGTATGTGTGACGCCAACGCCAACTAGTTAATGTTTATTATTATTATTATTAATTAATTGTCCATAATTAATTAGAAGTGATGAGAATCTTAATTTATATTATTAATAATTCTCCAGCAGACACCACTCGTCTCTCTCACTTGGCGGAGATTCGGGTGCTTCCACAACACTAAAGACAAACATTTACCGTCACAAAATTCCGTAGGTGGAAATCTTACTAAAATAAAAAAAACAATTCCGTCTTTAATCTATACATAGTGAGCCCCCATCCACCCAATTTCTTTTCCAACATAAAGTTATCAATATTTTTAAGAAAGTCAATAAATTTACTAAATCAACAATGAAATATAACACATAAATGAAATATACATATAACACATAAATGAAATATACATATAACACATACATGAAATATACATATAACACATACAATGAAATAATATACATATAACACATACAATGAAAAGACTACTTGACATCACATTCGAATACTTTTTGTACAACACAATCTTATATAAAAAATACAATTCAACAATTCAATACAAATCACAGTTCTTATCATAGAAAAGAAATGGAGTTAATAGAGATAAGCAATAATAGTTTCTATATAATCTGATTTAGGTGCTGTCTCAATAGTCTTTTGCACGCTTTTGCAATAATGTCACAAGTTATGGTTCAGTTCAATTTCCATGTCTTTCTCTCCTCACATTGAAAACAGATTTGCCATTTGTCTTCTCGAAGCTAACCTGGGTGCCTTTTGTTTGCCGTACCAGTTCCTTCAAGCAGAACAACAATTGTAGCAATTTCTAGTAACCTGCCTGTACCAGAAATCACTTGATATAGGCCTACTCAGCATGCCTTGCCACTATTACATCAGTGGAGTGTAGTGGATTCTTATACTTACACACTGATCCCCACCTCTACCACGGTCAATTATAATTATAGCACTTTATAATTGATTATCATACACAGGAAAAGCCACTTTACCCTGAAAAATACAATAAGCAAAGAGAGCAAATGATAAGTTTCTAGTTTATTGTGTTTTTTTTAACTCCATTCTTTCTTACATTCAAGTCTCAACTTAAATTTCCTGCAACAGTGTTTATTAGCCCGATACATACATACAGCATAATAAATACAGCATGTCAGTTTATGAACAGGTTCACTAGAAACAATGTCAAGTGTTAAACATACTATATACAAGCATCTTAATTCAAATAAAGACCATGTAACAGCAACCAGGCGTTGTTAACTCTGTTATCATAACTGCCGTCCATCATCGTCGTTCGTCAGTATTGTCTCACTGTTTATGACCCAGGGTACTACCACTTTGGATCTCCATCCACTTCATTAATTTATGCACACTGCAGAAATGATTTAAGAGATGTTTTATATTAATTACAGAAGGAAATTTAAAACCAGAAGGACATTACTCTCATACAGTACAGTAAGGGTATGCTCTCGTTCTCTACAGTAAGGGCATACTCTCATATACTACAGTAAGGACATGCTCTAGTTTCTACAAGGACATACTCTTATACTCTACAGTAAGGGCATATTCTCCTTCTCTACAGTAAGGGCATACTCTTGTACTCTACAAGAAGGGCATACTCTTATACTCTACAGTAAGGGCATACTCTTGTACTCTACAAGAAGGGCATACTCTTGTACTCTACAAGAAGGGCATACTCTTGTACTCTACAAGAAGGGCATACTCTTGTACTCTACAAGAAGGGCATACTCTTGTACTCTACAAGAAGGGCATACTCTTGTACTCTACAAGAAGGGCATACTCTTGTACTCTACAAGAAGGGCATACTCTTGTACTCTACAAGAAGGGCATACTCTTGTACTCTACAGGACACACACTCACCAGTATATAGATAACAGGACAGCAGGACACACATTCACCAGTACAATGATGCAAAATAGACAGGGAATCCAAATATTCAACCATATGGCATTTTGGTGGGTAAAATGTAAAAATACAATGATGAATAGCAGACTTTATGGCACTGGGCAGGAGGAAAGGTTGGAAAACACAGTGATATGGTGTAGGCAAATTTAATGGGATCAATATGGCATAAAGAATAAGTATGTATGAATAGCCCAAAGATGTTACTTTTCTGGCAGAGCCTTTCAGCACAGTTAATAGAATAGATAGTCCCAAAAAACTTCGTTTACAGAAGAAAAATAAGGGGAATTTATTATTTTTCCTACAGTGTGTGTGTGTGTAAAGCAAAAAGCCAAAGAGAGGTATGTGTCAAGTTATCAATTTACAGAGAGAATGAGTATTGAAATTTGCATTAATTAATGTTCTTTTAGGATAAGTTAGTTTGAAAATTGTAAACATGGGAATAGAGCAAACTTTGCAATTGAATTGCCAGGTAATAGAATGAGAGATGTAAAGCTGCATAAGAATTATTGCAGTGGGTATTTTTTTTTTTGGTGGTGGTGGTGGGGGTAGGGGTTGCCTTGGAGCTGACCAAAGTTGTGTAGGTGCTCTCCTTGCAAGGGCAAAGGAGACAACTCAGCAATAAAAGATTTTTGACAATATGGAGTTAAATACCCTCTGTCCTAATGATATTGTTGTGCTTAGAAAGGAAAGAATATAAGGAGCGTGCATCTATTTTCAATAGGGCTTGGATAATATGAAAATGGAACTGAGTTCATACTGGACTTATTTGGTCGTGGCACCAGCCCCAAATATGGAAGGTTATATTAAAAAGCCAGACATCTGGAACATTTATATTTCTTTCAGTGATAGTATTAGATTAGCTGTTCCTGTGTGATATTCGAGCTGCATCCCTATATATAAATTTTATTTAATTTGTTATTGTTACATAAAGTTTCTTATTTTCACTTTTACTCATCCTGTTGTTAAATTCTTATCACTTCACATTTATGTATTATCATTTTGTAACGTTTGCACTTTCAATGTCTTGTTAATCATCGGTGGAACTCCTGGGAGCCTCATATCAAGCCATTCATTACTAGCGTGTGAAAGCAATGTTTTCTGTCTGTGTGACCATCACCCATTCATTTCCATCGTCGGGTAGCTTCCTTGACCGGGCATAGGGCGCTAAGGCATGATAGTTCTGTACCTTTAATCACTCCTCTTGCACTCCACAATTTCAGACACAAGTCAAGGCCACAGAAGATGTAACCAATCATATATAAACTGATAGATCGATAGAAGATTTTAAAAATGGCTTAAAACACATAGACAATCGACGCGATAGGCAGAGACAGTGACAAAAATAAGGAGAAAGTCTGGTAATGAACAGGTACTTTAATTAGTAACAAAAGTTAGGTAGAGACAGTGACAAAAATAAGGAGAAAGTCTGGTAATGAACAGGTGACTTTAATTAGTAACAAAAGTTAGGTAGAGACAGTGACAAAAATAAGGGGAAAGTCTGGTAATGAACAGGTGACTTTAATTAGTAACAAAAGTTAGGTAGAGATCACTTGCTGCGTGAAAACATGATAAAGTAAATAAAACAGTGATTACAATGGACTAAATAAACATTATAAAGAAGGTCGTGAAGAAAATGATTGCAATAAACGATGTTAATGATGAAAGAAATAAAACAATTATTGCAATTTTAGACAATACACATAATAAAATTAAATAAAAAATATAAATAATGAACATGATAGAGAAAACAAAACGGTGATAGTAATAGATGCAACAAATGTATGAAATTAAATTAATATTTAGATATTGCATTTTTTGGTTTCCGCTGGCACTCTCCAGAGGATGCAGGAAGCCTTTTATCTGGGATATTATCAGCTTTGGAGGTCCTCTGGAGAGTCTTCCTCACTTGTTTCTGGAGAGGGTTTTTTTTTTTTTTTACATGCTCTTATAACATTGGCACAGGTAATGACAGCAAAAGTTGTTTATCAGTTCTTTCTTCCCCAAACAGTTATAAAGTACAAACTTCTTCACAGATGACAGCTTGTCCACAGACAGTTATAATCTTGTAGAGAGCATCCTCTCAAAACTGCTTAGTGAGGATATATGATAGACTTATTAGCACAAGTCTGGAAACTGTAGCTTGAATCATTACTTGCCAGGGGCTGAGAACTGTAGCTTGTTTCATTTGAGCCAATGCCAAAGTCAGGTATAGAAATTCCTGAATAAAACCTGCTTTAAAACAGGTACAGCTCCATTAAAGTAAGCTGACAAATTATCTGTTCAGTCAGTACAAGTGTACTCATTTCCACAGATTCATTAAAGTATGCAGATATGCTGTCTATTCGCTCAGTACAAGTGTACTCATTTCCATAGTTTCATTAAAGTACATTGACATGCTGTCTATTCACTCAGTGCAAGTGTACTCATTTCAAATAGCAGTTTGGAACTGAATTACTAACTGGAAGTGAGTTATTATTAATCTCAAAGTGACAATCTTCGAAATGTTAGAGCGCGCGCACACGCGTGTGTGTTTGTGTGTGTGTGTGTGTGTGTGTGTGTGTGTGTGTGTGTGTGTGTGTGTGTGTGTGTGTGTGTGAGAGAGAGAGAGAGAGAGAGAGAGAGAGAGAGAGAGAGAGAGAGAGAGAGAGAGAGAGAACAGTAGAGGTGGGCATGTGTATCTGGTTAGATGCCAGTTTTCTTCAACACCCATGGCCCACTAGCTGGAACAAAAGAATACACGTACATACATGTGGCCTTGTTTGTAAAGAACACCCCATGTTGAGTGACGTAATCTTTGCCAGGTCAGTAAGGAGTTTCTTTGAAGGTCTACGCAGTAAAACAACAACACCAACACTGCCAGTATTTTCTTCTGTGCCATTGTATCATTGGGTGTGTTGTGCTATGTGTGAGTGAATGAGTCAATCGAAAAAATATGCTGAATAGGTTGGTTTCAGATGACGTATCGGGTAGGCTGGAGTTATATAGAGGTGTGGTATTTGACAATTATACATTCTAAACACAAACAGACAATTCCTGAAAAACAGCTTAGTAACAGATAATATAGCTACATGTTCTAAACACAAGTATACAATTCCTGGAACACTCTTTAATAATAAATAAGAGTAAGACAATCTAAGCATATTAAACAGTTGATCTACGTATTTCTATTAACAGAAAGTAACTATAGTCAGCATGAGTAAATAATTAATCTTCGTGAGGTAAATATAGTCAACATGATAAAGACTCAGTACAACAGTTAAGAAAGGCTGGGCACAACAGAATTAAGAAAGGCTGGGCACAACAGAATTAAGAAAGGCTGGGCACAACAGAGTTAAGAAAGGCTGGGCACAACAGAATTAAGAAAGGCTGGGCACAACAGAATTAAGAAAGGCTGGGCACAACAGAGTTAAGAAAGGCTGGGCACAACAGAATTAAGAAAGGCTGGGCAAGATACAGATATAGAGAACATAGATGTCCTCTTATGACTCCAACCATCCATTTCTCCAACAAAAAGGGTTGTCTGATTAGCTATTACAAAGAATGAGCTTTTAAAGATTTTTTGTGTGAAAAGGAACTTTAAACCAGACGTCGTTTCAAATTACACCCCACTCCAATCCCCTTTTTGATAATAACTACTTCGTTAGTAATCATTGAAGATAGGTTTATGGATGGATATAATATTAATCATTTTCCGAATGCTTTAATGATGCCTTGAAATTTTTACTTTAAAATCTGTTTTACTCATGATCATATCAATCACATGTTCCATATATATTATTATTTTTTTTTACAGATCAAGTCAGTATATTGGTCTTACGTAATAACATTTCTCATGAGTTACGGCCCTTGATCCTCTTGACCTCATTGCCTTGAGGTCGAGTAGGTCACACAGGAAACAGCTATTAATCAGACAATGACAACCGACAATTTAATGGCAACTGGTCCGAGTGTTTGACTATGTTTAGCTTTACGCCTCTGCATGAGATTTTTGTCAGTGAGAGATCCTTATCTTGTTTCAGTCTAACTTCCCCATCTTGTTCTGAAGTGCTTTGGTGCTGTTTCAAGAGTAGCGGAATGCATAGTTGTCAGTGTTGTCGTCCACGCCACAACCCCATTGAGTCATTCTGTTGACGTGAACAGTGTTCACTACAATAAATACATGTCGTGCAAGTAATTGTACGTCGTAAGTGTACACTGGTAATAATGCGTTACGTCGCACATGTACACTGGTAATAATGCGTTACGTCATACGGGTACACTAATAATACATTACAATACAATATGTCGTACGTGTACACTGATAATATATTACATCGCTAGTGTACACAGTTCATAATACAATATATCGCACATATGTACGCTGATAATAATACATTACGTCGTTAGTGTACATTGATAATAATACATTACGTCGTTAGTGTACATTGATAATAATACATTACGTCATTAGTGTACACTGATAATAATACATTACGTCGTTAATGTGCATTGATACTAATACATTACGTCGTTAGTGTACACTGATAATAATACACGTACGTAATACGAGTGCACTGATACGTGTCCAGTAATGAATTTAGGGTAGTGTGAGTCGTGGTTTCTGATTTAGTGTGGATTCTGCCCTAGTAGAGATGGTAGGGGTCCTGATAAAGACATCGATAGCAGAGTGCGTTGAGTAATTATTGAACACATAAACGTAATACGTACATATATAAATACTATTATTGTAAAGCACCTACATAACAGACCGTATTTAGGGGTTGTACTCTGAATGTGATGAATACAAAACTGACCCAAATATTCTGCAAAGTGTGTTCTGATTTCGCACTGGAAAAAAAAAAACCACAGGAAAAGTGCAGTAGCTCCAACAAGAATTTTTGACAGAGCAGTACAAACTGTTGTTCAAAGCGTCGCCTGTGTTGATACATTCTGCAACCATTTTGGGTTGTTATTTCTTGAAAAATCTCTCCAGCCCATAATGCCTAAGTCGCAATTATTATCAATAAAACGATTTTACGTTGTCAAAATTGTTGCAGTTAGAAACTTGAGATTTTTAATGACTTCTTTGGTGTGAGAAACTAAAAGGGAAAAAATGGGTATATCAGGCTATTTAGACGAAATTCAAATTACTTGAAAGTGGAATGTTTAGTCAGCGAGGACATCTGTTGAAGAATATTTTCAAATAAAATATTAACTAGACAATGGAAATATCCTTTCAAATAAGATAATTAAACTTCTTAAATATATTCTCAAAATATTCTCTTATTCCAAAATAGATTTGAGAGCTGCATAGGCGTAAGTTAGATTATCACGCTTTTTAAAACACCATTTACGTATACATTATTATGGAATCTTAGGACATTATTTTGATGACGTTTCTCACTGACTGACTTATGTTGTATTATTAATGATATTCATTGCTGACTTACATGTATTTGTATGACATTTACAACTGACTCACGTGTATTTTGAAGACGTTTCTCACTGTCTGATATGTCTTTTTTATGACGTTTTTCACTGACTGATATGTATTCCGATAACATTTCACAATGACGGATGTATATTTTGATGGCGTTTCTCACTGTATGACATGTATTTGATGACGTTTTTCAATGACTGGCATGTATTCTGATAACATTTCTCCAATGTGTGCTTTGGTGACGTTTCTCAGTGATGGATGTTTATTTTAATGGCGTTTCTCACTGAGTGATACGTATTTTGATGACTTTTCTCAATGAGTGACATGTATTTTGATGGCGATTCTCACTGAGAGAAATGCATTTTGGTAACTTTCTCACTGTCTGAAATGTATTTTGATGACGGTCCTCAATTCTGACAAATATTTTGATGCTTTTGTCACTGAGTGACATTATTTTGATGACGTTTCTCACTGTCTGATATGTACTTTGATGGTGTTTCTCACTGAGTGACATGTATTTTGATGGCGTTTCTCACTGAGTGACAATTATTTTGATGACGTTTCTCACTGTCTGAAATGTATTTTGATGACTTTTCTCACTGTCTGAAATGTATTTTGATGACTTTTCTCACTGTCTGAAATGTATTTTGATGGCGTTTCTCACTCAGTGACAATTATTTTGATGACCTTTTTACTAACATGTATTTTCTACAAGACCTGCACGTACATCACTTGTAATGTGTAAAGATTTTGACAATACTCTTTAGAAATGTATAAGTAGTCTTCATAAGTTTTTTTCGTTTTCCTTTTGGTGGCCATGACGTCGTTTGTCTTTGTGTCTCACTCCCTTACTGAATATCCAGTCTATTTGAAGGGACGAGAAAGATGCTTAGTGCGTCGTTTTGCACTTTGAATGCATGGTTGTCTGTCCCTATTTTAAAAATTAAATATTACATTACTAGTTTAATGTCAGCATGACATGACCTTTGGGTAATGTGTGCTTTCTAAGTACCAGAGTTAAAATAACAACTCATGAAGAGAATGTGCTAGAACTTGCTGATTTAATCGAAACCAGTCTTATGTGAGTGAGTAGTTTTATTATCCATTGGCTAACATTTACAAAGATAATAAATCCAGCCAAGGGGCCGAGATCAAATTTACCTGCTGAAAAATTTTATTTTCTAATCACTTTGAATTTGGTGTGGCTTAAGTCCAGCCACGAAAGGCGGCCATTAGCTTAATAGTGAGTTAACTGACTGATTGATAGAGAATGTGCTTAGAAATATTTCGTGCATTTTCCTATTGATATGTTATACTTGCATTTTATGAAGAGATGTATTATATGAGTAGACTATTATACAATTTGAATTATTATGCTTCTTTCTAGTGTGTTAAACACATGACATTGTTTCTAGTGAACATGTTCATAAATGATTATGTTGTATTTAGTGTGTTAAACACTTGACATTGTTTCTAGTGAACATGTTCATAAATGATTATGTTGTATTTATTTTGCTGAATGCGTGTATTGGGCTAATAGACACTGTTGTAGGAAACTGTTAAGTTGAGACTTGAATGTAAGAAAGAATGGAATTAGAGATGATAAACTAGAAAACTTAGTTTTGTTCCCTGATTAAAAAAAAGCAGGAAAAAAGCAGCCTTTCTAGAATTTCCCAGTTTATTGAGTTATAAATCGTTACGACTGTGGTAGATTCGAAAAGTCTCTACCCCAGTGTGTAAGTGTAAGGATACACTGCACCAAATAAAGTAAGTCAGCAACAGTGCTTGACCATAATTTCTGGTATAATGAAGATACTGGAAATTGCTATATTGTTGTTCTGCTAATACAACGATTGAACGCCCTGGTTAGTCTTGAGAGAACAGTGGCTCTTGGAACATTCTACAATGCTAGAGGAACACGTGAAGAATTAACAATTCTATTGTGAGCGATAAACTAGTGACATTGGTACAAAAGCAGGCGAAAGACTATTGTGGTATCGCCATGGGCAAAGTAGAAAATATTTCTCTTATCTCTCTATAACTCCACTTCTGTTCTATGATAAGAATGATCTTGTTATTTATATTGATACCAATCTGCTGAAATGTGTTAGGATGTAAGATTGTATAAGCATTGAAATTATTCAAACATTATTTTTTGGAAAAAGTCGATGTCAAATAATCTTTTCATTGTATTTGTTATATGTATATTTGATTGCTGATTTAATAAATGTATTGACCTTCTTGCACATATTAATAATCATATGTTGGAGAGATAGTGGATGGATGGGGGGACTCACTAGACGGATTTATCTTCTCCTTTGGTAAGATGTTTTCCACCTACAGAAATATTGTTTGACAGCAAATGTTTGTCTTTAATGTTGTGGAAGAGAGAAAATCGTTTCCAGCGCCCGCATATCCTCCAAGTGAGAGAGACGAATTATTAATAATGCAAATTAAGATTCTCATCACTAGTAATTAGTTATGGAGGATTACTATTATTAACAATCATAACCATTACTAGGGTGGTGTTGTGTCACACATGGCACACAAGAGTTCCAGCAAGAATGCAAACTTATCCTCAGGTTAGGGGACTGGCGTGCCACTGTTCCAGCAAGAATGCAAACTCTGCCTCAGGTTAGAGGACTGGGCATGCCACTGTTCTTCTTGCAATTCACTGCACATCTAGAAAGTCCATTTCAGGACAGTGAAAATTATCTAATGGTTTTAGGACATCTCTTGACCCTTTACGAAACTGAGATTATATCAATGACCCTACATAATCAGTTTCTTCGCATACTGTGCTTTCACTGGCAATTTGAACGCCATACTTCAATAGGGGATAAATAGACAATAATGCGACTAGGATTGCCTTAGGGTTTACTGTCCATGGAGCAAAGAAATAGGTACAAATAGTGGCTTGATTGTTTTCAAGGCTTCCTGTCAACAAGTCATCCGATGCATGGGATTCGAACCGAATAAACTTGACATGTTTCAGTTTGAAAAGTGCTGTTACAAAGTGAAATGGACAGAATATTGTTATTATTTCATATTAGTTCTGGTCACTCATTTGAGTATGTATTCAGGTAAAGCATTCAAAAACAATCCAAATCAAATGGAACTCACCTCTTCATCAGACTGAATGTTAAAAGTCGAATATTAAAATCTTTTCTCGATATCGCTTTCAAAAATTACATATCCTGATCCGCACCAATCATAATTGTAGCATTATTGATCTAACCGGAAGTAGGTGTCGCTACGTTTGACAGTGGTTCACAGGCTATATCTTCGAGGAGGGTGGGTGGGTGGAGAAGATAAACAGTTTAGGAATTTTAGATACAACAGTTTTGCCTATGGAAAATAACAAAACTAAAGTAAGTGTGTAATAAATGTAGTAGGCCTACACTCATATGATAACAACTGCTGCAGTCACAGGCTTATAACGTGGCGAGGGTGCCTTTAACCTTTTCATGCCGGCAAACAGATATTTTAATACATATATTATGTACGTATAAAATGCCGGCAAACAGATATTTTAACACATATATTATGTACGTATAAAATGCCGGCAAACAGATATTTTAACACATATATTATGTACGTATAAAATGCCGGCAAACAGATATTTTAATACATATATTATGTACGTATAAAATGCCGGCAAACAGATATTTTAACACATAAATTATGTACGTATAAAATGCCGGCAATCGTAACGTACAAATTATAAGTGCAGTTCTCAAATCATTCTTTTTTCTCTCCCTCTTTTTTCTCTCTCTCTCTCAACACGTACGCACGCACACACGCGCGCGCACACTTTCTCTCTCCCCTCTCTGTTCTCTCTTATGTAGTGTTAAATGCAATACAGCCGTTGAAGAAAATAATCTATTTGAGCCTTTCTGTTCTCTCTTATGTGGTGTTAAATGCAATACAGCCGTTGAAGAAAATAATCTATTTGAGCCTTTCCATTTGAAACAAAGCCGTGGTCTTGTTTCTTCTCAGTCGTCAAAACCAGACCGTAACAACGAAAAGAATACCTCACAGAGGATAGGGTTGCAAACTTGGCAATAAACGGATAGACTTTGTAACGAACAGGCTTTGTTTAGTCGTTCTTACTTCCGGTAAAAGATATTACAGGGGTGAAGTGGCCGTGACGCTGTACTAACTGACGTTGTGATTTGTCGTGTTTCTCTGGGGAGAGTGTACTTTGGTTGAAGTTCACTTCACTGTTTTGTTAAAACAACACTATTTATGCCTGAATGCAAATCCCTTTCTATATTTAGAACATTTAGAACATTAACCCACCAGTTTATTTCATAGCACGCATCTCCTGAACTCAGCCAGTTCGACAGGAGCTACCTTTTACTTTTCATTTGTCTTTTCCAGTAAAAGGCTGCTATATTTACATTTCAATAGGGGTGTTCTTGCATTTATGGTTCAGCAGTGTATTCCGGCATTCACAAGTCAGCAGTATATTCCAGCATATACATGTTACTAGTGCCCTCCAACATTTACATCTTAGTAGTGTATTCCAATATCTACATGTTAGTAGTGTATTCCAATATCTAATTGTTAGTAGTGTATTCCAATATCTACATGTTAGTAGTGTATTCCAATATCTACATGTTAGTAGTGTATTCCAATATCTACATGTTAGTAGTGTATTCCAATATCTACATGTTAGTAGTGTATCCAATATCTACATGTTAGTAGTGTATTCCAATATGTGTTCATTGTTTATATAAGAGTTTGGACAGTCCTGCCTGACCATGTTTACACAGCTATGCAATCAATTCTATATAGTGGTCAGACCTTAAGTTCTATATGTACTCAAGACATGCTTCGATGACTGCAACATGTCCGCAGATATATTTTGGCCATTTCTACACTTGTTCAAACTTAGGTCCCTCTTCGTAACTAACCAAAAGCATAGAAACGTTGGTCCAATGTTGACGAACATGAAAGCAAGGAATTATTTTAGGGTTGCTGGATTGAATATGTGTTTCCTTGAGTGGGCAGCATATCTCCAATCGAGAAATAAATATAAAGCATGTATGACCCAGATCCAGGCACTTGCAAACAATCTTTGTTCCAACCAGAACAATGCAAGCAAACACACACACACACACACACACACATATACATGTACCGGTCCTAACCCCAGATTCATTACTACGTCTAGAGACAGTCCTGTTTTTCAGGCTTTGAAATGGAGAGCAGCACATTAGGTATATTTGGAATAGATAATATTTTTGTAAATAAACTCTTATTGAATTTGCCTCCTTTACTTAGAAAATAGTAGAGTCGACTTTTTCATACTCTGAGACTCATAGATGAACTTTGTACTTACACTTATTTAAATGAGTTTTTTATACTTAGAAAATGTTTTAATCGCACCTTTGTACTAAGAAATCTTTTGCTGAATTTTTCATATTCAGAAATTCTCCAGTTGTAATTTCTGTGGGGAGAAATATTCCTTAGGTGAATTTTATACTTTCATACATAGAAGTCTTCATTGTAACTTCAAATAATTATAATAGAAGACTTAATTGTATTCTCTTTACTCAGTTTAGGAAAATTCATTGATTGTATTTTACATGTTCTATGGCCAATGTATTAGTAGAGAGAGCTATTAGGTACAAAATGTGATGAGAGAGAGTGGTCGAATTAAATATATGGAATGATTCACACCTGTGTTTTGGTCTCTCCTCAGCACTTAAAAAGCCTTGACTTCACTTCATTTCTTCCAGTTCAGTTCAGTTCTGTAGCATTTCAGCATTACGTCATGACACTTTGTCTTTTTACATTTCCTGTATCTTCATTTTGCCATCTGCATCTTCATTTGTGCTATGATCATATATACGCATGTCAAGGCCAGAACAGAATAGTGAAACAGATTTAATCTAATCCCACAGTACATGCTTTCAACACGCAAAGGGAGAAAACTCAGTTATTGCCACTGACATTGCACCAGGTGACAGAGTTCTAATTTAATGAGCCTCTCAGAAATGTCTCTGTGATGTGAACTTTCGACTTTCTTAATCTGTGTTTAACAGTACAAGTTAGTATTACCTTTCAAAGAACTAGATTCAATTCTAAAGTTAGTATTACCTTTTAAAGAACTAGATTCAATTCTAAAGTTAGTATTACCTTTTAAAGAACTAGATTCAATTCTAAAGTTAGTATTACCTTTCAAAGAACTAGATTCAATTCTAAAGTTAGTATTACCTTTCAAAGAACTAGATTCAATTCTAAAGTTAGTATTACCTTTTAAAGAACTAGATTCAATTCTAAAGTTAGTATTACCTTTCAAAGAACTAGATTCAATTCTAAAGTTAGTATTACCTTTTAAAGAACTAGATTCAATTCTAAAGTTAGTATTACCTTTCAAAGAACTAGATTCAATTCTAAAGTTAGTATTACCTTTCAAAGAACTAGATTCAATTCTAAAGTGAATGTTAGCACTCCACAAGGAGAGAAGACTTTGGAGTTGGCAAAATCAACAACAATAAATTATCAAGATTTTTTGTGGAACAAATGAACTTTCACAATACACTTATGTTTTAATAAGAATTCTTCACTATAGTATACATAGCATTTTCCTCATTGTTAATTTAGCTTAATTCTGTAGTATGAACAGCACAACTCTTATTCAGAATTGCCTTTGTGACTACCAAGCAACTAATTTTTAGTTAATCTCATAAATGGAATGATTTCTATCATATATCAATCTTTTCTTGTAAAACATTTTTATCATGTTAATCAAATTTTGTTACATTGTTTACTTCTGCTTCCATAGTTAAAAAATGAAGTTGATATACGAATCTTGGGGATGGGGGCTTAAATTTTTATTAACTTTTAAAAAGTCAGACAAATAGCATATATTGGGAAATGTCCCTCCAAGCCGTGTGAGAGTGTGAAGGCGAGAAGGCCATTACTTGACGAGTTACGAACGGGCACACTAGTTGGTATAAGGGTTCTGAACAGTAACGCTCAGAGTGGAAGACACATTCAATAATGGTTAGTATCTCTGGGGCATGACATAGTTTCTCTGTCTGCAAATTATGAAGACCTGTTAAGTAGATTAAGGGATTGTGAAGGGTAATCTATTAACTCGGCCATCATAGATAGATAGATAGATAGATAGATAGATAGATAGATACTCCACTAAGAATAATAAATTATATTATGTTACATTGTACTTTAATTACAATTTATAATATTTTAAATAATTGTTAGCGAGTTTAAATTTGAACATAATATTATCTGTACAGTTTTAAGAATAAAATCGTTAGCATATCCAGCCAAGGGGAATAACTTTGGCTAAATGATATATTAATAGAGCATAGTGTTAGGATCTGCTCGTGTCAGTACCCTGAGAGCTAGCTCAAGTTTTGTTAGACCTAAGAGATGTTTACAATAATAGGACTTTGCGAAAGTATACATGTATGCCCAACAGCCGCGGACAATGTTCTCCTTACTTAGACAGCCTGACTCATGCAAGTAGTTCCACTCTCCTGATTGATAGTCTGCATCATAAGGTGCATTCGGAATAAGGGAGGTAAGATGATGTTTGACAAAGAAGAAAAGACAGTCTGCAATTTTTAGATATGGGGCAGATAAGTTGATGTATCACTATGAAGGAAAAAACAGTTAAACTGTTGTTTGATGGAGGGGGGGGGGCAGGAAAGTTTATGTATGAGAAAAAAGGAAAGAGACCCTACTCTTTGTTTAGAATAGGGGCAGATAAGTCGATGCATACCAAAGAAGGGAAGAAGCCTGCACCTCGTTTAAAATAAGGGCAAATAAATTGATGTATGACAATGGGGGTTTCCAAAATTATATTTTACAAAATCAAACATAATCTGCAGACCTGGCTTGTGAGATCGGCGTTGAAATTATCAGACTCCTGAATTGTAAGTGTTCTCTCTATAACTCTGTACATAATATGTTCGAAAGCTCCATCAAGCATACTTAATTGCGCAGGTAATATACTCGAGGTTCGAGCAAGCATATTTAACTGTTCGACCAAACATACTCAAGTGCGCACGTCATATACTCAAGGATCGACCAAACATACGCAGGTAATATACTTGAAGCTCGACCAAGCATTCTTAACTGCATACGTAATATACTCAACCAAGCATACTTAACTGTGCACATAATATATACGAGCAAGCATACTTAACTGTGCACATAATATATACGAGCAAGCATACTTAACTGTGCACATAATATATACGAGCAAGCATACTTAACTGTGCACATAATATATACGATCAAGCACACTTAACTGTGCACATAATATATACGATCAAGCATACTTAACTGTGCACATAATATATACGATCAAGCATACTTAACTGCGCATGTAATATACTCAACCAAACTTACTTTTCCATGAGCATTACAAATCAGCAAGACCGGGTTTTGCGTTAAAAAACCTATTACATCATAACGAAGCTCTGATAGCAAAAGCTGTTATTTCTCGCTTCCATCCAGAACTGGAACATTTACATAAAAATATATAGCTTTTTCAGACGAGACATCACAAATAGAACATTTACGTATAACATATTATTTTCACAGGCCAGACATCATAAATAGAACATTTACATAAAAACATGTCTTTTTCTCACGCTAGACGTCATACAATAGAATATGTACTTGAGAACATATCGTTTTCTTGCTCTAGACGTCATAAACAGAGCAGTGACACTAGACGTCATGCATAGAACATCTACCTGAGAACATATCGTTTTCTTGCTCAAGACGTCATAAACAGAACAGTGACACTAGACGTCATGCATAGAACATTTACCTGAGAACATATCATTTTCTTGCTCAAGACGTCATAAACAGAACAGTGACACTAGACGTCATGCATAGAACATTTACCTATATTTCCATGTAAGCATATCTTATGAATATTGCTGTCTCACGCCAGAATTGGAACTTTTCGCACGTAGGAATATTGCTGTTTTACAGTCTAGGAACCAAAAGCGGAAGTCGATTCGTTGACTGTCGTACAATGATTAACTGACCCGAGCTAACACACATGTTGCTTTCAATTTGATTGGTGCTTATCCGCAGGGGGGTGAGTGTGTGATGAGCACTTTGTTAATAAAGGCGGTAAAAATTAAAAATCTTTTTTTATTCAGAAATCTTTCTTTTAGCTTGCCAATGATACAGCATTCGCGAAGTCATTTGTGATGCATATTAAGAAAACAGAATTGCACTATGTAAATTGTCTTGTGCGCTTTTCACTGCAATTTAACTTCTTTGAAAAAAGCGTCAGAATCCCGCACCACCAAATACAACAAAAAAGCGAAACTCTTTTCAGGCTAAGGTGGGAATGTGAACCAGCAGTGTTGAAATTGGTCACATTTACCATATAAATCTCTCTATAGTGATCGAACATCACAATTACCGTATAAGGTTCTCTATTGTGACCAAATTTAACAGTGTGAAACACCAGCTTTGTGTGTGAATTGATTTATGTCGTCTCAATTATACTCTTGCTGTATAAGCTTGAGAAACTACAAAGTGCTTACGACGACGTCTTGGATTCACGTGACTATATGTATTTATTTAAGATCTAAAGTATATGTATTTATTTAAGATCTAAAGTATATGTATTTATTTAAGATCTAAAGTATATGTATTTATTTAAAATCTAAAGTATATGTAGAATGCTTATTATATATGTGAGTTCTTTCAAATGACTATCATCTCATGTAACCAGTCTTTTTATTTTTTTCATTTTTGTATGACTGGTTCACGCTTGGAGGCCAGCTTGCGAACATGAAAGTACATGTAGGCAACGTCCTAGTCAAGGAACATGACATATAGACAGTGTATCACCAGACTCGCTCAGTGGGGAAGTTTGGAGATTGGGAGCGTTGTAAATCTTTACGCTGAAGCACTTATCATCTGCTCTTGCACAAAGAGATAAGGAGTGATAATTTTCCACCCGTCGTGATCTTAGACCTGGAGAGAGATAATTTATTCTCCCATCTGAAGTTCGGCAGCAGGTGAAAGACCAATAGTGAATTACATATTTTGGTCAGTGTCTGTCTGCAAACAATACATACTGACCTACACGTTTGCCAAGGTGTACCGTAGACCAGACTAACTACCGTATTCCTACCTACATTGATTCCCAGACTGACTACCGTATTACTACCTACATTGATTCCCATACTAACTACCGTATTCCTACCTACATTTATTCTCAGAATGACTACCACATTCCCACATACAATAATTCCCAAAATAACTATCACATTTCCATGTACATTCATTTCCATAATAACTACCACATTCCCATACATATTAATTCCCAAACTGACTGTCACATTCGCATGTACATTCATTCCCAAATTAACTACCACATTCCCACATACATTAATTACCAGACTGATTACCTCATCCTCACATACATTAATTCCCAGAATGAATACCACATTCCCACATACATTAATTCCTAGAATGACTACCACATTCCCCACATACATTAATTCAAGACTGGTTACCTCATCCTCACATACATTAATTCCCAGAATGAATACCACATTCCCATGTACATTAATTTCCAGATTGACTACCACATTCCCACATACCTTAATTCCCGTTGGGATTACCACATTCCTACGTACTTTAATACCCAGAATGACAACCGTATTCCTACATATGCCAATTCCCAGAATGTCTACCGCATTCCTACATATGTCAGTTCCTAGACTGATTACCGCATTCTCACACTACGTTTAATTCCCAGCCTGAATACTGCACTCCTAAAACACATTAATTCCAAGACTGACTACCCCATTCCTACGTTCATTACTTCCCAGACTGAATACCACTTTAACCGTACATTAATTCCCAGACTGAATACCACATTATATGTACATTAATTCCCAGACTGAATACCACATTCCTACGTACATTACTTCCCAGACTGACTAACACATTCCTACGTACATTAATTCCTAGACTGACTACCATATTCCTTCATTAATTTACAAACTAACTGCTGCTACCCCATACTATGGTTAATTCCCAGGCTGACCACTGCCTTCCCAAACAATGGTTAATTTCCAGATTGACTACTCTATTTCCCCACTATGATTTCCAGATTGACTACTCTATTTCCCCACTATGATTTCCAGATTGACTACTCTATTTCCCCACTATGATTTCCAGATTGATTACTCTATTTCCCCACTATGATTTCCAGATTGACTACTCTATTTCCCCACTATGATTTCCAGATTGATTACTCTATTTCCCCACTATGATTTCCAGATTGACTACTCTAATTCCCCACTATGATTTCCAGATTGACTACTCTAATTCCCCACTATGATTAGGGAACGATACCTGGGGGTAGCTCCCGACCATCAATTTTTCTTTTTTGGTTGTCAGGGCGCAAAAACTACTGTTAAATGAACCAGAGTAGACCTGAACCTTAGATCCTGCATTTCGCAAGTGCTTGATGGCTCATCTCGATGCATAGAGACTGACTCTTGAAGGAGATTATGCAATCTGGTTGACCATGTTGGTTAGGTTGTAATAATTCGCTAGATATTTAGCCCGAATGACCACCTGAGCAATCGGTCCAAAAGAAGAGAGTCAATCCGGTTGCTATAGAGAAGAACCATCCGAGGAACTCTCCCAGACCCAAACTGGTTAAAAGGTTTTGATATCAGAATGTGTAGTGAATCTCAGCTAGCCTCCAGCATAATTTATACTGCAAAATAAGTAGAAAAGTACATTAGAACTAGATGGTAATACAATAACTCTATACTGCAAAATAAGTAGAGAAGTACATTAGAACTAGATGGTAATACAATAACTCTATACTGCAAAATAAGTAGAGAAGTACATTAGAACTAGATGGTAATACAATAACTCTATCTGATCCATACGGAAGCGGCTTTAGAATGGGATGGAGATGCTGTTAACGATTTTTTTAAAAATGTAAAAGTGCACTATTTTTACAGTAATTAATTTAACACAGCTTTAATTATCTCAGGAACAATAAGTATTAAAGGTAATTGTAACTATTATATTGTTCTAATACAGTTTACTATAAACAATTTGCGATCATTGTTTGATACAGTGTTAGTATTCCACACTTTTAAAAATACTATTTACACTCACTAAATGAAATATATTTTAAATGTACTGGTCTATTACAAATGAAATTAATTAATAATGTGGCATACCTTGTGTTGAGTTATTCCTCGGAGGAATGAAATTACGGAATAATCTCCTTTTGCTTCAATTTACTATTTGTTATTGATCCAATGTAGTATAATACAAGTAATGATTTATGAAAATAACTACTATTAAGAAGTGTTCATGACTACTTGAACATAACTCTTCCACTATTTAGAGTTTGCAGTTTAAAATGCTTTCGATAAATGTGTCAGTTAACTGGCAAAAGTATTAGTTTTTCAAGCAAATATCTAATTTTCTCATATTGTTTACCCTCGGTAATCGAGAGAACCGAATATTTGAACCTTTGCCAAAACGTTTTGTACAATTAGACGCACAACAGCTTGTTACCATTGAAAATGTAATGTTGAACTGATTTTAAATGATAAAACTTACAATATGTCACATGGTCTGTGATGTCAGAAAGTACGTATCTGTTACTCAACAAATGTTGTGTCATATTCAAGTAACAGTCAGAAGGATGGTGGTATTCATAAACAACTTCTAATCTATCCATGTGCATGTTATTATCACTTAAAAACTCTTTAGTTAAACTGTCCATTTATATGTTGTTATCATTTACAACCTTTTGGTTAATCTGTCCATGTGCATTTTATTATCACTCTTTAGTTAAACTGTCCATTTATATGTTGTTTATCATTTACAACTTTTTGGTTAATCTGTCCATGTGTATGCTAATATCACTCATACTTTGCTTGAAATTCACATTGTTGGTTGTCAAACGTATACTACCTCCTTGTTCACTGGACATGCGCGGAGAGAGCAGTTGTTCTTGAAAACTTACAATTTAGTTTTTAATAAATCTCACATTTGTATGCATGTACTGTGTACTGTCCGTTGGTGTGCATGCTAAATAAACGGATACATTGATTGAGACACACATTGGCATACAAAATAAACGGATATACTAATAGCTCGGCATGCATCTGTCAGTACACAAGAAAAACTGCATTGACGTAGCAGTTAGACAGTTAACATCTATCAGTACACAAGCAAAACATCACTTACTTTGCGGCTAGACAGTTACCATCTATCAGTACACAAACAAAACTGCACTGACTTAGCAGTTAGACAGTTAATTCTATCTTTACGCAAGCAAAACTGCACTTATTTAGCGGTTAGACAGTTAACATCTATCAGTACATAAATAAAACTGCACTGACTTAGCAGTTAGATAGCTGACATCTATCTTAATGCAAGCAAAAATGCGCTGATCTAGCGGTTAGACAGTTAATAACATCTATCCGTACAATCTGCGCTGATGTAGCGGTTAGACAGTTAATAATATCTATCCGCACACACGCAAAACTGTGCTGACTTTAGCGATTAGACAGTTACTCATGCACTTTGCCGAATACATTCCATAACTGACTGAGCCAGCGATAGTGTGTGTATAAAATTTACATTAGGCTGGCAGGTTAGGTGGAGTTGTAGCGATATTTGGGGTGAAATTAACGTGAGGATGATATATTATACTAAGTTACCGACTTCCTGTGGGTGGCAACTAGCTGATAGACTGAACAACAATGGTACTGAGGGTGAAATTACCAAGCGACTGGCTGATAGACTGAACAACAATGGTACTGAGGGTGAAATTACCAAGCGACTGGCTGATAGACTGAACAACAATGGTACTGAGGGTGAAATTACCAAGCGACTGGCTGATAGACTGAACAACAATGGTACTGAGGGTGAAATTACCAAGCGACTGGCTGATAGATTGAACAACAATGGTACTGAGGGTGAAATTACCAAGCGACTGGCTGATAGACAGGGCAACAATAACGGTGAGGTCAAGATTAACAGGATGCTGACTGATTATACTGAATTACAAGGACGATGAAGGTGAAATTAACGCAAGGATGACTGACGAGATGTAGGCCTAGTTACAATGATGTGCTGAGGGTGAAGTTCAAATGAGGCTGACTTATCAGATGAAGTTATACCGATAGTGAGGTTGTAATTAACATCAGACTGATTGATGCTGAGGGTGAAATGAGGCTGACTTATCAGACGAAGTTATACCGATAGTGAGGTTGTAATTAACATCAGATTGATTGATGCTGAGGGTGAAATTCAAATGAGACTGACTTATCAGACGAAGTTATACCGATAGTGAGGTTGTAATTAACATCAGATTGATTGATGCTGAGGGTGAAGTTCAAATGAGGCTGACTAATCAGACGGAGCTGTGGCCATGGACGAAAGTGACTATACAACAGGTCACTCTAACGAAAACAAACTTTTATCTGATTTCTCTTCCTGAGCTGCTCCACGAAGTCTGTATTAATTAATATATCACTCCTGCCTGCCCACCGAGAACGCATCATTTGAGATAGAGGGGGGGAGGGGGGCGGGGCCTGCCAAATGTATCCTTGCTGATCCGCTTTGTGCCGAACGCGCAGACCGGAAATTCGCGGTAAAGCGTCCATGGAGGACTGACCCAGCTCCGAGATTCGCTTGCTTGCCATTGGTCCTCAAAGTTGTGCCCACAAACAATATTGCCTGAGTCGATTTGCCTTCAAAACCTTTTTGTCATCCTACGATGATAATATGTCAGCTAGGTCTCATCTGAGGTGTAATATTTTTAGGTGAAGTGCCATTTTTTCTGAAAAGACTTAACGTTTTCTTGATAGCTGGCTCAGTTATTGGTCATTTATAATTCGTTCCTTTTTAATCTATTAACTGCCCGAACAAGGAAACTGGAAAATGCATTATATAATTATGTAGTAATTTGATGGCAAGTGTAGTGGCTATCGAGAAAAGTAATCAATGAATACAGCTAAAGAAGCCCTCTTAGTCATATTAACCCTTTAGAATTCAATTCCAGTTTAACTGACTCACATGAATATTAAAAAAAAAAATCAAAACGTAAAACTTTAGCTCAAAAGAGAAGTAGATTTTCTCAAGTTACTTAGACGTACAAGTCTGTTGAGCTTTTCCTCACAAATTCCATTATGGGTGCTGACAGTAAGCACCGAAGAAAACAAGCACTAAAACACTAAAGCAAAAATGTCATACTAATGAAATTAATAGGTCACTATGTCAATACGAGGATATTTAAATCTTTGCTAGGAAATGTCTTTCTTATAAAACTAACAACACACGAAGGAAGAATAATTTGTTTCTTTCATCCCAAATGGCGGCAAATCCATCTGGCAAATTCAGCCACATCTGTATTTTCTGGAAAAAGAAAAAATAAATAAATTTTATATAGATAATAGATACATGCATGATAAGATCATAAATATTTCTTCTTCATTTCTAAAATGATTTTTTTTTAAAATCTCATATCTACAATTATGAAGGTATGAGAACAATATACCTTTAATTATTATTTATCCTTAGACAAGTCATACATTTATAGTGTTTATAAGGATATATCCTTTATTTAATTAAACTTTTATAGTGTTTATAAGGATATGTCCTTTACTTAATTAAACTTTTATAAATTAATATGCTTCACAAAGCTGCTATCAAGAATATATGTGCGATCGACTTGAAACGAATGTGACAGTTGTTATGGAAAAGTATATGTACTCCATTTGCACATAGAAAATGCATACAGATAATTACTGTGTACTCCATTTTTGTATGGAAAAAGTATAAATTTATGATAATTACTGTGTACTCCTTTTTTATATGTAACATGCATACATTGATAATAATTTATATTATACTCCAATTTTATATAGAAAAGGTACAAATTTATGATAATTACTGTGTACTCCATATATATATATATATATATATATATATATATATATGATATTTATTGTGTCAATTTTTATTTGTTAAAAATATGATAATTACTGTTTACTTTATTTTTTAAAGAGTGTAAAATGTATACCTTTATGATCATTACTGTACAGTCCATTTTAAAGAGTGTAAAATGTAAACCTTTATGATAATTACTGTACACTCCATATTTTAAAGTGTGTAAAATGTATACCTTTATGATAATTACTGTACACTCCATATTTTAAAGTGTGTAAAATGTATACCTTTATAATCGTTACTGTGCACTCCATTTTAAAATTATCTACCAACCTAAATCTGTCGTATCAAAATTTCACAATTGTTTGCTTTCAACGCAGACATATCCAGTGAACCGTTCTGAGACAGACACTCCTTTCTACCTTGATGACCAAGTGAAATGGAATCTAGGTCAGCCACAGATAAGAATA
Source organism: Sinotaia quadrata (assembly GCA_028829895.1). Taxonomy (NCBI): domain Eukaryota; kingdom Metazoa; phylum Mollusca; class Gastropoda; order Architaenioglossa; family Viviparidae; genus Sinotaia; species Sinotaia quadrata. Next base: position 88,983,317 of record CM054181.1, read on the forward strand.
AATCCGTATAAAATAAGTAATTCCCATTCTTAGAATCTAGACTAAAAAATTTAAACTTTCCAGAGATTTGTATAAATGCATTTATTTGGTATTAAAAGTCAATATTTCTGAAGGAAATCAGAAATCTCGTTCATTTGTAAGACTGACTTCTCACTACAGCAACTTTACATGTGACGTCACGATTGGGAATTACAATCCGCATACGTTGTTCGACATATTTATGTTGTCTTGCATTTTAAAAAATACGTCACATTTACAATGTACCGTGAAATGAAGTGTGTGTGTGTGTGTGTGTGTGTGTGTGTGTGTGTGTGTGTGTGTGTGTGTGTGTGTGTGTGTGTGTGTGTGTGTGTGTGTGTGTGTGTGTGTGTGTGTGTGTGCGTGCGTGCGGGATATTTAAAGAGACTGAATTCACTGAGGTTGTGGGGGTGGGGTGGTCCCAAAGTTATACTATTTCACTGTCTGGATACTGTTCTCTTACAAAATAGCTTTAGTTCACCGTGCGCTGTATCTTCATGCCTTTGTCTGGGAAGATGAATTTATGTTTATAAGGTACAGATTACAGATATTTAAGGAATACATGTATTTACAAATACGGGTATCTTACATTGGATTATGTCGTATGATCGAGATAGGTTAACGTTTCATAGCATGATTAGTGCTATATGCAGGGCCATTAATACTTTTATGTCTCATTCTGGGATCCAGCTGATCAGGCCTATTATGCAACACAGTATGGACAGCTTTCCAACTCCAAGAGGGCTCGACAACGTAATTTGGACAAATTTCCAATGCCAAGAGGACACGACAACAAAATATGGAAAATTTCCAAATCCAAGACAACGAAATATAGATAAATTTCCAACTCCAAGAGGGCATGACAATAAAATACGGACAATTTTCCAACTCCAAGAGGGCACGATGTGTTTATGACAGAAATACTGCCAGAATTCTTGACTAAAGACAAAATCAATAGTAAATAATTATGCCATTTCTGATGCTGGTAAGTGCTGTCATTATCAAGAGAAGATTGATAATTTAGATGAGAGCATATTTATAGGTACAACAGGTAAAAGTGACTAAAACGTCCAGTTTGATTAAGTTAGAATAGAGCATATTTATAGGTACAACAGGTAAAAGTGACTAAAACGTCCAGTTTGATTAAGTTAGAATAGAGCATATTTATAGGTACAACAGGTAAAAGTGACTAAAACGTCCAGTTTGATTAAGTTAGAATAGAGCATATTTATAGGTACAACAGGTAAAAGTGACTAAAACGTCAAGTTTGATTAAGTTGCACGCAGTAAGGTAACTTAGAAGATAAATAAATGTTTCGTGCCGCATTGCAGTTTCAAAAGTAAATAATTATGTACTACTATCATGAAGTTGATTGATAAATAAATATGCATTAGTATTATGAAGTTGATTGATAAATAAATATGCATTAGTATTATGAAGTTGATTGATAACTAAATATGCATTAGTATTATGAAGTTGATTGATAAATAAATATGCATTAGTATTATGAAGTTGATTGATAAATAAATATGCATTAGTATTATGAAGTTGATTGATAAATAAATACCTAGATAAAGTAGACAAATGCAATGCTACTCAGTTATATGTATAAGAACTCTTATTAATAAAAACTACCTAGATAAAGTAGACAAATGCAATGCTACTCAGTTATATGTATAAGAACTCTTATTAATAAATAAATACTTGTAGCGCGCTCCGTTTTATTAATTAGAGGTTAAAAAATTTAAATGGTATTTAACGTCCCTAGAGTACCTAGATAATAACACTAAAAATAAATACATACACTATTTAAAAATGGTATTTAGTTCCACAGAAATCATTGATTATAACATTGAAAATGAATAAATACATTTAAAAATATTATTTAGTACCACAGAAATACTTATAGGTTATAAATGGCATTTAGTGCCACATTAATATATGGATTAATTATCAAACTAAAAATAAATAAATACATTTTTGAAAATAGTATTTGGTATCACATTAATACATGGATTATAACAAAATATATAAATACTTTACTCTATTTTCATTTTTTTTTTTAAAAAAAAGGCATTTAGTACCATAAGTAATAAGAAGATTACAACACTAAATAAATACTTGTCCTGATTAATCTGCCGCGCAATTTTATTGATTAACATAAAATAAATAATTGTTGATTATGTAGTACATGTATATCTATAAGCTTATATCTGGAATACTAAGAAACTCATAAATTTTGTCATGGATGCGCGAAAACTGGTCACGAGTCATATAACTGGTGCCATGGCTGACGCCAATTTAATCAACCATGTGAAGAGGCACGACACGTTCTCAACATGCGGAAAGAAGTCCAAAGCAGACTTGGCCAGACTGCATTGCATGTTGGTATCAAATTAGGTCCACGTCAGCGCACTAGGTCTAGATCCATAAAGCGAGGTCGGCCGCTTGCGAAGTGGGGACTGCATGACTAAGATTGTAAATATTTTTATTTTTATTTTTCGGAGTCTTGTAACGTGTACTATCATCAGAAGTATAAACTGTGACTAAAAATAGGCTGTAATAAATGACCAGAAATAAAAGATGAAACACTAGCTTTCTTACTCTATTTCTAGGGCTCGGAAAAATAGGCGCCTGCTTGAGGAGACTTATGAAATCCTCATTTCCAGCCCGGCTAATTCAATCAGCATAGGAAATTAATGTATGATTACGTAATATATAGTCTGGGTCACAGAGGATTATTTCTCAAGTATTGCACTGTTATAACATAAATAAATATTGTACTTTTTATTTATGGAATATCATTCTTTCCTTAACTTTTCATTCTTTCTGCAAAAGTCAAATTAAGGCAGCACTAAATTTAAGGCATATTTCACCTCCAAAAACCTTTTCTCTTACAAACATTCTCAACTTAAATGCTTGCAACAATATTCATTAGCCCGATACACACGCAGCATAAAAATTATAGTATCAATCAAAATTCATAAGTATATTGTACAACACAATCAAATTAGTGAGCATAGAAATAATGGTTCAGTTACATAGAGGAATCTCCAATTCAAATCATAGATCAATAGCAATCATGTACGAAATATTTCTCAATTCAAATCATAGATCAATAGCAATCATGTACGAAATATTTCTAAGTCCACTCTTTCTTTATTAGTCAGTTAACTTACCATAAGCTAACGATTTTCTTTATGACCAGACTCAAGTTATGTCAAAATCAAAGTGATTAGAATATAGACTAAAGTAACTTTCGGTCCATTCCCATTGGATGAAATTGTTATGAACAAGTGTGAGGCTATTAATCAGAAAAACTATTCCTCTGCATGGAACTGGTTTGGATTGCATCAGCCAATTCTCACATATTCTTTTCCTGAGTTGTTTATTTCCAACTTTGACACTTAAAAACATCACCATAAACAGTGCCCAAGGTCGGGTCACTTTTAAAAACGTATATAGCAATTCAGTTTAGAAATAGGGATGATAGGCAAATTTATTCTGCCACACAGTTTTCCCTCTCTTTCAGAGATACGTATGACATTTCCTCTCTTGCTACCAATACTTATTGTGGCTTTTAAAGAAGTGATTTATTACTTTTGTCAGATGACTCATCCAGGTCAGAAAGATAGGTACATTCTTGTTTAAACACAATCTCCAATAAATTAAGACACCTATTTGATTATATCTTAATAATAAAAAATAAGAGTAAATTACCAAACAACTCAAATTTTACTGAAAGATGTTCCTATTTCAGCATTAATGTTTAAATTCAAATGTTAAAATTTAAATCGAATCCACTTTACCAACAAGTGGATAAATGGATCGAGAATCTCTTAGTTGGTAGTTCTAAATAACTGATTAATAAATAATTTACTTTCTTCTCACAGCTAGTTTTCAGCCAGTCCTTAGAAATGTAACGTAAATATAAATTAACCTGAAATACTGAAGACGTAACCTTTATTTCATTCGTATTTCGGTCTGAGCGACAATGTTATGAAGAAGAGTGCATTTCAATTTTAATGAAATACAGGCAAAGCGTAATTCAGTTTGAGTGACAATATAGGAATACAGGTCTACTGTGTTTCCTTTTGAGTGACACTGTTTCCGTTTGAGCGACACTGTTTCCGTTTGAGCGACAATACAGGCATACCTTCTCTTCCATAACGTAACGCGTAACGCTGGGTGCTTCCGACTTTCGCGCTCCCGTTCTTCCTACGTTTGTTTACTTTTTTACTTGGCTGGTCAGACTTCCCACTTGAGTGACTTGACCAGTGTTCACAACAGGCAACGGCTTGCTTCTCAGACCTAACCAAACATCCTGCCTCGTTGCAGATGCAATGCACATGTTCTTCCTACAAACCCTAAATTTATATCTTATTTTCCACTTATTCTTTTACCTAAATTATAGAATTTTTATTCTTTCCTATTTTTTAATTTTTAATATTTACAGCTGTGATCCGGGCGAGATTTACATTAAATCCTGACACACTTGGCAGTCAACAGTAGACAGTAATCCAACATTTCATGCAGTATAGAATGTTGTGACCCTATCTCTACTTGGCAGTCATCACATAGACTGTAACCCAGTATTGCGTGCAGTGTCGTGTTATCAAAGTGCTGCTGAGTCTCGCCATCTGTTTCATCAGATATCATGAAACTACCTTCATCTCTTTCCTGTCGTATTTCGTCTTCGTTGTAGGTCACTTCGCGCTGGTAATCGTGAAACCGATCAGTAGTACACTAAATGCGTGCACAAGTATAGTTGTTGCTTTTCTAAATGCACCCACCCATACTATTATAGTTTTTTTTATTTTATCTTAGGACACATAAGACTTACCGGCTCATGACAAGTAACTGTTTGTCGTCCACATCAACCCAACAGAAAAGTGTAGATAACTTTAGATATGATTCTACAAGTCTGTGTAGGTCGATATGTGCGACTGTCACATATGGAGTTATTTTAACGACCCTGTCACAACACTAACTAACTGAATTATTAATTACCATTTAATTTTAATGCTGATAACATCACCAAAGCATAATCTACTCTTACAGCCCCTGTATGGAATTCTGTTTGTGGGAGAGTTAATCATTCAGAATAGTGACAAGTAAATTAAGTGACGTGCCTTCAGAAATCGGAGACGTTATCTCCCCCTCTTAGTTAATTAACAAACATTCATTCATATATATGGCTCGTCCCCCATGCCATTTCCCACTAACGACCGTTTCAAAGAATTAATTAACATGTGGGGAAAACAATAAAAGAATACAAATTGTTTTGAGATACAATAAAACACAATAAGCAAGTATACAGTATACTACATATATAGATATGTAGCCTACAAGTAACTGTACATCTACCAAGCACAAACAGTGTAGACAGAGATATATAGATAACTGTAGAGAGAAATATGTAGATAACTGTAGAGAGATGTAGATAACTGTAGAGAGAGATATGTAGATAAATGCAGATACGTACATGTCCATATGTCCACATATCTATACCTGCGAATCTAACAATGGCGTCTTCTTTAAAAGCATCATCAGACGATTAATAAAAAAAACAAAAAAACCCCAACATAATATATTGGTCTTAGTTTAGAGCCGTCTACATTTCTTAGTCGAGTCTGTTACGACGTTTCTTTTGGTCTGATTTGCTGATTTGCATTTTCACATCCGTTTTCAACTTTTCCTGATTTTGCATACAGATTCGAACGCCATGGTTCGAGAGAGATTTAAGTTCTGGAAAGGGGAGCTAAGCATGGATTGATAGAATAATCCGAGTAGGCGTGTGGTCGAAGTGCAATTTTGCCCGGTCAGCACCAGGTGTCTATTTTTCGATTTAAATTACCAAGAAATGTTCAACGTTCGCACTCCTGAAGCATACGGAACCTGATTTATCGTCCCCATCCGACGGACTAACCACTAGATTAATCATTTTGAACTAGTGGTTATCGATCAATAGTAAGTTTCTTTTACTCCAAGCGGGGATCGATCCCCATTCTTTGAGTGACAGGACGTGTTTATCTTCGGCGCTGTTCAGAATTACATCTAGTATTTTGACGCTGACACATTCATGGGACTGTTTACATGCCGCTGACACATTCCTGTAGATGGGACTGTTTACACGACGCTGACACATTCCTGTAGATGGGACTGTTTATAAGATGCCAATACAGTTCTGTAGACGGGACTGTTTACATGAGACTGATACAGTCCTGTAGGTGGGACTGTTTACAAGACTGCCAAAATCCAGTAGTTGGGACTGTTTTACGTGACGCTGGTACAATCTAGTAGTTGAGACTGTTTACACGATGATTTACATCTAGTATCCTGACGCTACATAGTCCTGTAGATGGGACTGTTTACACGATGTATTAAATCTAACATTCTTACGGTGATTCTTCCTTGAGATGGGACTTTTTACAAGTTGGATTACTGTAAATGGACTGTTTACACAATGTATTACGACACTTAGCATTCTTACGCTGGACTTTTTACACGTTGGATTACTGTAAATGGACTGTTTATACGATGTTGGTATTAACGATCGCTCAAACGTGAGCAGCAACAAACAAAACTGGCGCGTGGAGTTCTTCAGACCTTAGCTTAGTGTGCACAGCTGGCGAAATGTGTGGGCTGGGATAGGCAGGGTGTGAGTGTACCTCTGGAATAGAAGTTAGTTCTTACTGGCAAGAACGAAGCCACAGCGGCACATATTCGTTGCTATAATGGTTACTGTTATTATTGTGATTGTTATAATGGCTATTGCTATTGTTGTGGTGATTGTTATAATGGCTATTGTTATTGTTGTGGTGATTGTTATAATGGCTATTGCTATTGTTGTGGTGATTGTTATAATGGCCATTGTTATTGTTGTGGTGATAGTTATAATGGCCATTGTTATTGTTGTGATTATTAACACGGTTATTGCTATTTTTGTGGTGATTGTTATAATGGTTACTGCTATTGCTGTGATTATTATAAAAGTTATTGTTATTGATGTGGTGATTGTTATAATAGTTTCTTTTTGTTAAGGTGATTGTTAAATTGGTTATTGTTATTGTTGTGGTGATTGTTATATTGGTTACTGTTATTGTGATTGCTGTAGATTTGTGGCGACTGCTCTGCTTGATTACTGTTCAAAATACATATTTTCAGTTTCGAAACATATTTGATTTGTTTTGTGATGTAGGCGTAAATGTCAGTGCCGCCACACTTTCTGTTAGTCAATTTCATTACAGCATGAAAAATTATTAACACCAGATTCAGTTTCATTACATAAAATAATGATTTATTAAATATATATAATTTTCAAAGTATAACAGAAGAAAGCATTTATGTTGGAGGGGAAAGAACTCTATATTCACAATAAAGCAATTAAAACAGCACGTGGAGAGAGAGTAACCGAAAGAAAGAGAGTTAGCAAGGAAGACAGCCGACAATTAAGGAGATAGGAAAGTCAGGAATATTCCCTTCCCTTAAAGCTCTCTCTCTCTTTCTCTCTCTCTCTCTCTCTCTCTCTCTCTCTCTCTCTCTCTCTCCCACACACACACACATACACACACATAAAGGCAAAAGAACCCGAAAAAATAACTTGGCTGGAGAAATAAGAAAGGGAGAGAAGACAGCAAACGAGAGCTGCAGAGAATAATCAACTAACAAAAATATGAGGAAAACAGGAGGAGACAGTCCAGCAGAAAAAGCAGCCGACAGTCAAAGGAGTGGAAAAAAATGACGTAGACTGTGATCTATCAGAATGAGATATGGAGAGACGGATGAGATATGGAGAGACGAATGAGATATGGAGAGACGAATGAGATATGGAGAGACGGATGAGAGTGGAGCACAGGAGACAACATAGAACATGACAGAGATTAGAGAAGATATGGCAGCAGAAGTAGTGTGGTAAGGTAGAAAGCAGAAGTAGTGTAAGGTAGAAAGCAGAAGTAGTGTGGTACAACAGACAGCAATGGTGCAGTAGACAGGAGTAGTGTGGTACAATAGACAGCAGTAGTGTGGTGCAGTAGACAGCAAGAGTAGTGTGGAAAGTGAAGAAAGAAGTATATTATGCTAAGGAATGGAAGACATTTATCTAAAAAAAATAAGTTATCTTAATAAATATTGTTTAAATGTTGATTGTCGAGGTACACTGTAAGTGGTGAGCTCGATGGAAAGGAAATAAGCTGTCGTGAATTATTTGTGTTCTAGTAAATTGCTGGAATTGGCACCTGTAGACCCAATGAAAGCCAGTTCTATTACTAATTCATTACGATCACTTGACATGTTTAATCGTAAATATCTTCCTAGCTTTAAAATTAGTTAGAGAGATAAAAAGATGGATAATAATAACGATTTAAGGATTAAATGACAGCTAAAGAGAGAGAGAGAGAGAGAGAGAGAGAGAGAGAGAGAGAGAGAGAGAGAGAGAGAGAGAGAGTTTGTGCAGAGTGACGTAATATGAGAAATGCAGAAAAAGGGCAATAGTCAATTGAATGAATGAAAGAATAAGAGATAGAGACAGAATGACAGACAGATAAACAGACCAGGAAAGGAGAGGAAAAGATGGGGAGAAATCAGAGACTGAAATAAAGAGTGCAACTGAGAGGGAGAGAAAAGCAATGGAGCAGAATCAGAGAAAGGGAGAGGTAGAGACAGACAGACAGGTAGATAATCAAAGAGACATAGTGAGACAGACAGACAGGTAGATAATCAAAGAGACATTAGTGAGACAAAGAGAGAGAGAGAGAGATAAAAAGAGGGGAAGAAAGAAGAGCGAAAAAGAGTTGGCTGTGAGTGAGGGAATCAGAAAGGTATACACTCCGAGAGACAAACTTAGAGAGAGTGAGATGAAGAGAAAAAGAGAGAATGAATGATAGAAATGAGTAAAGTGACAGACCCACTGACAGCACTAAGGTGAGAGGTGTTGAGAGATTGACAGAGATAGAAATCGGCGAGAGAGAGACATACAGGGGGAGAGACACAGAGACAAAGGGAGACACTGACAGATGTTTAAGAGAGATACAGAGGGGCAGGGGATGAGAGAGAGAGAGAGAGAGAGAGAGAGAGAGAGAGAGAGAGAGAGAGAGAGAGCAAACAATCTACGTGACTTGGTATTTGAGCTGCCTGCCGAGTAATGTTCTACCATACCGGGTGAAGATAAACCCGACTTGAGGCTCACAACTGTCTTCTGTTCATACGAAGAAACGCTGTACTGCACATTCGTTGATAGGAAGTTTGAACAGGGACGTAGGAAGCAGCCACACACACACACACTACCCCCAAGACTGCGCTTTATAGGCCCTAATGCCGCCCTGTCTATGAGTCTCTTTGTCAGTGCATTCCACCCACCCCGCCACCACAATAGCAATGCAGACGTGTGAAAAGCTCTTTTGAGTAAACCGGCTGCATGAGGCCTACAAATATTTTCCTGCGAGCTGTTGTAACTGACTCTTTCTGCTCGCCAATAAGTTGTTTATTTATGTTTATTAATCCCATTCAACAGCATTTAATCAACTCCCCACTTGTTTTAGCATTTTAAGGGCATGAATTCCGAAACACTGTGGGATGAATTTGTCAATGTTGGTTAAAGGCTGAGTGTATGTTTATATATATATACGTGTGTGTGTGTGAAATTTATATCAATATTTACTTAACTAAAGAGTTAAATTAGCTTAATAACAAATACATAGCTACTTATCATGGCTAAATTCTTTCTCTACTGTAACTTAGCGACATATTATATAATTATTAATAACTTTCTTTGATATATATGACATATTACTTTCCAGTTTAGCCAGTCGGGAAGAAAGATAAAATTATTTCATCAAGGATTCTCAGCAAACTAGCGTAAGTTAACATAAACAATATGGCAAAAAATTCATAGTTAAACAGAAAACTAACACATCCTTTTTGTGATTTGCTGCCACGTTTTCCAGTAATATTGCTGTCGCGTTAATTTAATTCAAATTGTCTAAATCCTTTACAGACCGTAATTTATTTCATGTTGTCTAAATCCGTTACAGACAGCGATGACTCGGATGCCGTTTTGCTGGAATCTATGTGATAACTTTCTCTCCAACTGGTTGTAAATAACATAATGGAAAGATAAAACAATCTTTAGCTCATGATTACGCAGTCAATTGGTTGTAAAGAACAAAATGGAAAGGATACAACAAAATTTACCTCAGTGATTACTGAGTTATATTTGCTTAGAAAAAGACATTCCTTTAAAAGGGTTTTTAATTTAGCAAATAAAGGCAATTTAACCAAGCTCAAGTACATATTGGCTCAGTAGTGGTTGTTTAGACAAACACAACTAACTACTAGCTCAGTAATGGCATTTTAGCCATGCTCAAGTAATTTCTAGATCAGTAGTGGTTATTTAGCCAAGGTCTAGTAACTACTAGCTATTAGTGGCTATTGAGCCAAATTCAAGTAACTTCTGACTATATAATTGTCTATTTATAGCTTAAAAGCAACCGAAAACATCTGTCTTCTTTCCTAGACAAGTTCCTATGACTGTGATTCGCATCATTCTCTACAGAATTTTCACATCAATTTCTTGGTGCATCACCACAGAAACAACCATAACTCATTCGGCTCTCGTGCTGACAGATTAAACTGAGTAAGCTGGCTTCCTTCCCACATGCAGCAGCCTTTATGAGTCAGTTTTCACTATGTACATTTATTAGCCATTGTGATTCAGTTTTCAATATGTACATGTATTAGCCACTGTGAGTTAAACTGAGTAAGCTGGCCACCTTCCCACTTGCAGCAGCCTTTGTGAGTCGGTTTTCAATACGTGCATGCATGTACTAGTCATTGTAAGTCGGTTTTCAATATGTTCATGTGAGTCGACATTTAATGTGTACTAGCTATTGTATCGGTTTTCAATAAGTACATGTGAGTCGGCTTTAAATATGTATTAGCCACTTGTAAAGTCGCCTGTCATTTAGTACAGGCACTGTTAGTCGACTTTTAAATGTGCGTTAGACATTGTTTCAGTGTGTACTAGCCACTCTTAGTCGACTTTTAATATGTATTAGCCATAGTGGGTCAGCTTATAATGTGTGTCAGTTATAGTCAGTCGATTTTCAATAAGGATTAGCATTTGTTGTACGACTTTCAATGTGTATTAGCCATGGTCAATGATCAAGCCTTTTATTTAAAAATAATTGTTGATCGATTAATTAATCTGAGTTTGATTTGGGTCTGCTTCTAACTTTAGCTGATATCACAGAGGCTATTGACAGTGGTGGTTTTCTTCTTGTTTTAGAAACCGGAAGTTGTGCCAGGGGGACCCGGCTTCCATTGAATGACCTATTGATACTAAGCTGATTGTCGACATGTGTTAGAAATTGAAAAGTTTTTAGTTACTAAGAAACCAGATCATTAATAGTGAGCAAGATTTTCCTTACACGTATAGTCACCATTAATAGTAAGTCAGCTTTGCTCTTCGCTCACAGTAGCCATTGATTCTGTGTCGGCTTTCAGTTTGTCTTAGCTGTTGATAGTGAGTTTGTTTTCCAATTGTGTTAATAAAAGCCACTGACAGTAAGTCACCATTTTATTTATTTTACTAACAACCACTGACAATGAATAACAATTCGCTTGGTTATTACAAACCATTGACAATGACCCACTTTTTCAGCTTCGTATACTAAAAAACCGCTTACAACGAGCCAGCTATTCACTCGTGTTACTAAAAACACTTACAACGAGCCAGCTATTCACTCGTGTTACTAAAAACACTTTCAATGAGCCAGATATTTACTTGTGTTACTAAAAACACTGACAATGAGCCAGATATTCACTCGTGTTACTAAAAACACTTTCAATGAGCCAGATATTTACTTGTGTTACTAAAAACACTTTCAATGAGCCAGATATTCACTTGTGTTACTAAAAGCCATTGACAATCAGGCACTTTTTCACTTGTGTTATCATAGCAATAAAAGCACGTACAGCTGAAATAGTCAACCAGAAATCACTCCTTTCCAGGACAACTAGAAATCCCTCCCCTCCAGGGCAGCCAGAAATCCCTTTCTTCCAGGGCAACCAGAAATCCTTCTCTTCCAGGGCAGCCAGAAATCCTATCAGGGCAATCAGAAATCCCTGACAACCTGAAACCACTCATGGCAACAAAATTTCTCATTTCATTTGCACCTTGAGTCTTTGATTTATGAATGTTCGTTGAATAAGTACAAACATAGTTTTCCTATAACTTTCTGAGTCAGTCCTGGCAAGAGTTTACAATCTTCGTTAGTTATAACCAAACGAGTCCTGGCTTATAAGTCATTTAGTCCTGGCTATAAGTCATTTAGTTCTGGCTATGTCATTTAGTCCTGGCTATAAGTCATTTAGTTCTGGCTATAAGTCATTTAAGTCCTGGCTATAAGCCATTTAGTTCTGGCTATAAAGCAGTGAGTTGGGCCTCTTGAAGACTTAAGATACAATAAACTCTAGTAGTAGTATTACCCACAATCGTGTACTGGTTCCTGTAGTTCTCAGAGTGGAAAAAGCTTTCTTCATTTGTGATTCTTTAAACAGAAGAAGAAGAAAATAATATAAGAAGGTTTGATTGTCATTTGAACATATGATATTTTTCAAGTCACTAATTAACTTTAGAATCTAATCAGTTAATTAACTTTGGAATCTAAAAGGTTCTAGCTATCTGGGTTCTCTTACCCCGATCAACTCGAGTTCCAGACTACCCTTAGCAGAGATAAGACGATGGGTTTTAAAAGAAAGTCCTCCAACATCTCCCAAAACATACTCAATCTATTTATAAATGAGGGGAAGGATGAAGGAGGGGCGCTCTCAAATTTCTGAAGTACACAGTACAAAATCTGGACGTTATCGCAATGTAACGTGACAACCCGAACGGTGATGTTAACGTTAGCCACTGTAACGTGACAACCCGAACGGTGATGTTAACGTTAGCCACTGTAACGTGACAACCCGAACGGTGATGTTAACGTTAGCCACTGTAACGTGACAACCCGAACGGTGATGTTAACGTTAGCCACTGTAACGTGACAACCCGAACAGTGATGTTAACGTTAGCCACTGTAATGTGGTAGCTCGAACGGTGATGTAAATGTCACTGTAACGTGACAGCCTGAACGATGGTATTAATATCTGTCGGTTTTCTAGCTTGCCTGTATCTGACATCTTACGTTTCTTCGATAACTAAGCCTGAGGCTCATGGAATGGCATTGACATGTCGCTGTACAGAAGGCTCAAGAATCAGGAAAACTTAACAGCCTATCTTAGCGCGTACACATTACGGATACTGCCGTTTACCTCAGCCCCTCTCTCTCTCTCTTGCACACACACACACACACACACACACACACACACACACACACACACACACATACACACACACACACACACACACACACACACACACACGCACGCACACGCACACAGATCCTGCTCACAGCCTGTTTTTTGTCGTCCTATACTTCTACTTACCTTTATGATTCTACTGTAACACTTCGCAGTCTTTGACAATTAATGTCTGCAACTACGTAATCAGCTAATGTGACTTGAGAATGCGATGGCTGATTTGAAAGAAATCAAAACATTCAGTGTATAAATACTTTTTACAAAATAGTTTTGATTACGCGATGATTGATATCTGGTCAATTAGTTCCATCTTCATCTTAACAATACGTCACGTATAGCGCTATAATTAGTGTTTCTAAACAGGAAGAAAGCGTACTACGTACAATTTATCCGTTTGACACCATTTCAATTTAGCCAAACTTAGTTTCAGAGGCAGAAACCAGTGTAGTTTGCAATATTAATGTTTATCTGTCTCCGCCAGATGTCGGCAGTTAACAGGATGCACAGCTACTTATATAACTCGTGAGTTGAAGTTGTTTCTTCACTTCGTGTGTTGTAGTTTGTTTTCACTTCGTGTGTTGTAGTTTGTTTTCACTTCGTGTGTTGTAGTTTGTTTTCACTTCGTGTGTTGTAGTTTGTTTTCATTTCATGTGTTGTAGTTTGTTTTCACTTCGTGTGTTGTAGTTTGTTTTCATTTCATGTGTTGTAGTTGTGTTTTAATTTCGTGTTTATTAGTTGTGTTTTCACTTCCTGTACTGTAATTGCGTTAGATTCTTGTGCAAATGTTGTCTTCATTTTTTGTGTTGCAGTTATCTTCACTTCCTATGTTATCTTCACCTCCTACAGTTATCTTCACTTCCTACAGTTACCTTCACCTCCTACAGTTATCTTCACTTCCTATGTTACCTTCACCTCCTACAGTTATCTTCACTTCCTATGTTATCTTCACCTCCTACAGTTATCTTCACTTCCTACAGTTATCTTCACTTCCTATGTAGTAGTTGGTTTTCATTTCGTGTATATAGTAGATGTGTCTTCATTATGTGGACAGTAGTTATCTTCACTTCTTGTATGTTTCTCATCTTGTGTGCAAAAATTGTCTTCATCTTGTGTAATTGTAGTTGTGTCTTCATTTCATGTATAGTAATATGTCTTCATTTCGTGTATAGTAGTGTATCTTCATTTCATGTATAGTAAGTAGTGTGTCTTTATCTCGTGCATTGTAGTTGTGTCTTCATTTCGTGTATAGTAGTGTATCTTCATTTCATATATAGTAAGTAGTGTGCTTTATCTCGTGCATTGTAGTTGTGTCTTCATTTCGTGTATAGTAGTGTATCTTCATTTCGTGTATAGTAGTGTGTCTTCATTTCGTGTATTGTAGTGTAGCTTCATTTCGTGTATAGTAGTGTGTCTTCATTTCGTGTATTGTAGTTGTGTCTTCATTTCGTGTACAGTAGTGTGTCTTTATTTCATGTATAGTAGTGTGTCTTTATCTCGAGCATTGTAGTTGTATCTTCATTTCGTGAGTAGTAGCTCTGTCTTCGCTTTGTGTGCAGTAGTTGTCTTCTTTTCGTGTATAGTAGTTGTGTCTTCACTTTGTGTATAGTAGTTGTGTCTTCATTTTGTATGTAGTAGTTGTGTCTTGATTTCGTGTATAGTAGTTTTGTCTTCACTTTATGTGCAGTAGTTGTGTCTTCATTTCGTGTGTAGTAATTGTGTCTTCATTTAGTGTATATTACTTGTGTCTTCATTTCGTATGTAGTGGTTGTGTCTTCCTTTCGTGTATAGTAGTTGTGTTTTCATATCCTGTGTAGTACTTCTTCCTTCACTTTGCGTGAAGTAGTTATATCATCGCTTCGTTTATCGCGGTTGTCTACACTTTGTGTGTGTGAAACTCAATTTCAGTTTGTGTGTAGGTGACAGTTGTTTTAGCTAATTTCTCTTCAGCTGAAACAATGATCTAGTCACTAACAATTAAAGTTTATGTGCAAATGACAGGTGTTTTAGTTAATTTGTTGTTAGCTGAAATAATGCCTTTGTAACGATTTTTGTTTGTGTGTAAGTGACATGTGTTTTAATTTACTTTGTCTTCAGCTGAAACAATGTTCTAGTCACTAATAATTTCAGTTTTTGTGTAAATGATAGGTGTTTTAATTTATGTTGTCTTCAGCTGAAAGAATGTTCTAGTCACTAACAATTTCAGTTTGTGTGTAGGTGAATGAAAAGACTATTAACTCTGACAATTCAGTTCGTGTGAAAATTTAAAATATTCTAGTCACCTGGCGTGTTAATTGAAATACAAACTAGCCATTCACATTATAAAAAGACTAGTCACTCCAGTGATAATTGAAATGTGAACTAGCCGCTTACAGCTTCTGCTTGAGCATCGTATTCGAGAAAGGGTGTAATAGTCCAGAGCCGGATTCTCCACTAGGCATGGGCCTACCGCCCCCCCACCCCCCAAAAAAAAATATTTCAATTGACCATGTTTTTTATGGACAACAGAAAAATTGTGCCAGATATAAAAGAAATGATCATAGTGAAAACACCATTAGGTGTAAATTTGTCTCTTGTTTGCTTGTTAAATGCTTGTTAAATAATTTGGCAAAATAGTTAATGAGTGAGTTAATAGAAGTTAAGGAGTAATGAAATAACTGAGTTAATGAAATAATGAATTTCAATTACAAAGTAAAAAAAATTAATGAAAGCATGAACTAGCAATTGTTAAATTAACGAAAAAATATATAATGGCAATTACTGAGTTAATGAAAGAATTACTCGCAAGTACTAAGTTAGTGAAAAAATAAACTAACAATTCAGCGGTCATCATAAGATTTTAGTGTCAAACTTTCGACGAAAGGCTACAGCTGATGGCGTTGATTTAGACTGAATGGCGTTGGCCAAATGTCAAATGATGACATTGACTGTAGACTGGCATCAACCAGATGTCAAATGATTACGTTGACTGTAGACTGAGTGACATCAACCAGATGTCAAATGATTACGTTGACTGTAGACTGAGTGACATCAGCCAGATGTCAAATGACGATGATGATTGTAGACCGAATGACATCGGCCAGATGTCAAACGATGCTGTTGATTGTAGACTCAGTGAACAAAATTCTTAGCTAAGAAATTAGTAATTATGACAGCAATAAGTTTCCCTGCTAGGAACTTCCCGTCTGCAAGAATTTTCTAACAGAAATGTTCTGTGAAGTTGGGTATTCAGAAATTCTATTAGTTTAGGGTTCTGACCGCAAGATTTTTCGAAGCTGGACACTTTTACAATAGAATTCTGAAAAGATAAGTGAGATTTTGTGAAGCTTTGTGCGTCTAAGTCTAAGGCAAAATTCTGTAAGGTTAAGTGCTTAAGACAAGTGAGATATTGTGAGGCTTTGTGCGACTAAGGCAAAATTCTGTAAGGTTAAGTGCTTAAGACAAGTAATATTTTGTATGGTCTTAAGCGGTTAAGACATTTGAGATTTTGTGACGCGCTGTACTTCTAATAGCAAAGTTCTGTGAAGCTAAGTGGTTAAGACAAGTGAGATTTTATAAGGCCGTAAGCGGATAAGACAAGTGAGATTTTATAAGGCCGTAAGCGGATAAGACAAGTGAGATTTTATAAGGCCGTAAGCGGATAAGACAAGTGAGATTCTGTAAGGCCTTTAAGCGGATAAGACAAATGAGATTTTGAAAGGCCTTTAAGCGGTTTAGAGATAAGTGAGATTTTTAAAGGCTTTAAAGCGGTTAAGACAAGTGAGATTTTGTGACGCGCAATACTTTAATAGCAAAGGTCTGTGAGGACGGGGACTTCTGACAGCTTTCCAATTGACATTTGCAAGTGACTACATTTAGTTTAACTGTACGATGCATTCTAGATCAGATCTTTTAAAAAGATGGATACGACGAACCAATAGTGTTCAATGGCCATGCATTTACGCATTGCTTCATACAACAAGTTATAGAAGAAAAAACTGAAATTAAAGATAACAATGCAGTAAAGGACATACAATACTAGCACCTGCATGGTATTGGCTTGATCTCTAACATTAAAATAAACTTCAGAAGCATAAACTTTAATTTACACGCCTGTATTAAGAAACTACAAACTACGACACAAGTGTAACGCTGAGATACATATATAGGCGACCAACTTTTTTACTGAACATGTGTATGAAAAAAATAATTATATTTACAACTATCAAGTGATCCACAAAACTGAGAAGGTTAAAATTAAACGAACACAACGCACACACATTCCATCCATCTGTCTGTCTGTTTGTCTGTCTGTCTGTCTATCCATCCATCCGTCTATCTATCTATCTATCTATCTATCTATCTATCTATCTATCTATCTATCTATCTATCTATCTACATTGCAGACGCCAGAAGAAGGTGACAGAGCCTGGCAGTTTCGGCTACTTGTATTGTTGAATACCTAATATTGTCCAAGATTTTTTTCTATCTCCATTACCTGCTTAAAGATTCACGAGGGCTGGATATTTGGGTGTTAATTATTTAATGATTAGGTGGATGGTTGTTAATCACCTTAATGACTAAGTGAGTGGATGTTAAGAAAAAGACATTGCAAGAATGTCCCTTAGATCTGACAGATACGAGGAAATTCATTGCGTGAGGGAAGCCAGTTTGGCAAGAAAGGGTTAAAGGGTGAGCATCTCTTAGAGACACAAGACAGATAAGGCCACTACATAGTACAAATTATGTAACCAGTATTCAGTGGTAACTGAGTAAAAAATAATAAACGTAATGGCACTTGTGTGAAAAATATCAAAATTAAAGGTACTTGTGTGGACAATATCAAACTTAAAGGATTGTGTGTGGACAATATCAAGTTTAAAGGTATTTGTGTGGACAATATCAAACTTAAAGGATTGTGTGTGGACAATATCAAGTTTAAAAGGTATTTGTGTGGACAATATCAGACTTAAAGGTATTTGTATGGACACTATCAAGCTTAAAGGTACTTGTGTGGACACTATCAAGCTTAAATGTACTTGTGTGAACAATATTAAGCCTAATGTATAGCAGTTTTCACCTGCACATAATCATAATTTCCACTGAAACACATCGTCCGGGTATAAATTTAATTTTAGAACTGAGATCCCATATTCATATAATTATGGCATCACTCTTAGTGTCTATTTGGGGTTTATATGTAGGTCTATTAAGTGCCTGAAATAACGACATCACACATAGTGTCTATTTGGGGTTTATATGTATGTCTACTAAGTGCCTGAAATAATGACATCACACATAGTGTCTATTTGGGATTTATATGTAGGTCTATAAAGTGCATGCAATAATGACATCACACATAGTGTCTATTTGGGATTTATATGTAGGTCTATAAAGTGCATGCAATAATGACATCGCGCTTAGGGTCTATTAATTTTGAGGTTTATAATTATGTAGATCTATTTAGCGTACGCTTATGGTCTGTTTGAGGTTTATAGTAGATCGATAGAATGTATAACTAATGATATCGCGGTTAGAATCTATTTGAATTTTTATATGTAGATCTATAATGTGCGTGAAATAATGATATCACGCTTAGAGTCTATTTGAGGATTGTGTATGGGTCTATAAAGTGCATGAAATATACAAAAGAGAACAGAGTAGTTTCCATATAGACAATGCAAAATAGCAAACCGTTGTCACCATGGAAATGAGCCAACACACACAAATCGAAGTCATGTCATAAGTAGACAAGGCAATTTAGGATGGGGTCACTGTGCTTGAAATCACAATGGAAGTTGGCGTTAAACAGGAATCAATCAATGAATCAGTTTGAAATAGACAGACATAAATAAAACGAAATATAACTGGTGGAGTAAATTTGACTATCCCTATTTTAAAAATTAATAATTATATATTTGTTGCCAATGTTAACGTGACCCGACGTTAGGCACTGCTTAAGATGGTATTTTTTTATGTATCAGAGTTGGAGGAAAAGAATATGCTAGAACTTGCTGATGCAATCCAAACCAGTTCCAAGTGGATGAGTAGTTTTTCTGACTAATAGTCTTATAACAACTTCTTCCAGTGTGGATGGACCGAAAGTTACTTTATTGAAGAATTTCTCTATTCTAAACATTTGATTTTGACATAACTTAGTTTTCTACAACAGTATTTATTAGCCTGATACACGCACACAGCATAATATAAATACAGCATATCAATTTTATAAACAGGTTCACTAGAAACAATGTCAAGTGCTTAGCATACTACACAAGAGCAATATAATTCACAAATTGTAGAAATAATAGTTTACTCACATAATACATCTCTATGTAAAACACAAGATAATATATCAATAGCAAAAATGCATGAAATATTCCTAAGTCCGTTCTCTCAATCAGTCAGTTAACTCACCATTAAGCTAATGGCCACCTTTCATGACCGGACTTCTTGCCACTCCAAATTCAAGTGATTAGACAGTAGAATTCTTTACAGCATGTAAACTTTTCATCTCAGCCCTTGGTCTCATTCTCATAAACCCTAACTTTGGATAATAAAAACAACTCATCTATTTGGAAATGGTTTGCACTACATCAGCAATTCCTGGCATATTCTCGAGTTTTT
This sequence comes from Sinotaia quadrata, assembly GCA_028829895.1. Classification (NCBI taxonomy): domain Eukaryota; kingdom Metazoa; phylum Mollusca; class Gastropoda; order Architaenioglossa; family Viviparidae; genus Sinotaia; species Sinotaia quadrata. Next base: position 89,003,300 of record CM054181.1, read on the forward strand.
ACTCCAACTCTGACACTTAAAAAATACCTTCATAAGGAGTGCCCAAGGTTGGGTCATTTCGACAATTTAACAATTTATATACAATTAAGTTTAGAAATAGGGATAGGCAAATTTACTCTGCCACAACATACAATACAGTTGACGTGGAAAAGAAGCAACCAACATTGCTTTCAATATGGTTGACGTGGAAAAGAAACACAACCTACAACACATGAAATACAGTTGACGTGGAAAAGAAACAACCTACAACACATGAAATACAGTTGACATGGAAAAGTAACAACCTACAACACATGAAATACAGTTGACATGGAAAAGAAACAACCTACAACACATGAAATACAGTTGACGTGGAAAAGAAACATAACCTAGATGAAATACATTTGACATGAAAAAGAAACACAACCTACAAAACTTTCAATACTGTTGACATGGAAATGAAACGTCAGGAAGAATGTTAGCTGAAGTACCAACTCATATCGATAATGGTTATCGTCTTATAAACAGTGAAATAATGAGAAGTGTTAATGTTGTTAATATAATCTTTGAAACACTTTTCAGTGCAGACTTTTGAATACTCTGTTAAGAGAGCTTTTTTTTTTTTATAACACTCAGTTAAAGCAGTTTTTTAGTGCTCAGTTCAGTCTTTTTAGTGCTCAGTTCAGCAGTCTTTTTAGTGCTCATTTCAAGCAGTCTGTGCTCAACTCATGCAGTCCTTTTAGAGCTCAGTAAAAGCAGTATCTTTGTGCTCAGTTCAAGCTGTCGTTTTAGAGCTCGCTTCAAACAGTCCGTTAGTGCTCAGTGCTCAGTTAAAGTAATAATTTTAGTGCTCATTCAAGCAGTCTTTTTTCAGTTCATTTCAAAGCAGTCTCTTTAGTGCTCAGTTCAAACAATCTTTTAATGCTCAGTTAGAGCAATCTTTTTAGTGCTCGGCAAGGGCAGTTTTTGTAAAGCTATTGTTAGACTTTGCTCTTTTACTTGACTAACACCTGCCGAGTACGTATCAGTGTGTGTCCAGTGCATGATTAGTGGATGGTCAGTTTGTGTTTCTAATGCATGATTAGTGGATGGTCAGTTTATGTGTAGCGCATGATTGGTGGATGATCAGTTTGTGTGTATAATGCATGATTAGTGGATGATCAGTTTGTGTGTCCAGCGCATGATTGGTGGATGATCAGTTTGTGTGTATAATGCATGATTAGTGGATGATCAGTTTGTGTGTCCAGCGCATGATTGGTGGATGATCAGTTTGTGTGTATAATGCATGATTAGTGGATGATCAGTTTGTGTGTATAATGCATGATTAGTGGATGATTAGTTCTTCTTGTCAAATGGATGACAATTTGTTCATTAGTGTATGATAGTTTCTTGTCTAGTTGATAATTAATCAATGTATGTGTCTAGTGACGATCAGAGTTGATAATTAATCAATGTATGTGTCTAGTGACGATCAGAGTTGATAATTAATCAATGTATGTGTCTGTGACGATCAGTTTTTGTTTAGCAAATAATAACTTATGTCTAAGTGCCTAGTGGATGGTAGTTTGGATGTCTCGGTGACTAGTGGGTAGTAGTTTGAATGTCTCATTAACTAGTGGGTGGAAGTTTGGATGTCTCATTAACTAGTGGGTGGTAGTTTGGATGTCTCAGTGCCTAGTGGATGGTAGTTTGGATGTCTCAGTGACTAGTGAGTGGTAGTTTGGATGTCTCAGAGCCTAGTGGGTGGTAGTTTGGATGTCTCAGTGACTAGTGAGTGGTAGTTTGGATGTCTCAGAGCCTAGTGGGTGGTAGTTTGGATGTCTCGGCATTTGGTTGCCCACTGCAGATATCCATTTCAGCATGTGGTTACAGACGGGGCAGATATTTTGTTGAACCTATGACATTTTTCTTCTTTTGTCAGCTATCGCATTAGAAGGTACATACATTCTGTTGAACCCATGACATTTTTCTGCGCGCGCGTGCGTGTGTATGTGTATGTATGTATGTGTGTGTGTGTGTGTGTGTGTGAGAGAGAGAGAGAGAGAGAGTTATTGCATTAGATGATCTACGTTTTTCATAAGCGACATTGACAATTGAATTCGTTAACTAAGTACTCAATGGTAAAAATAAAATGACGAGAGTCATCAGTCTAATCTGTTAATATTATTGTTGTTTACAATGCAGAATTAGCTTTAAATGAAAGTTAACAGTCCTATCTATCTATCTAACTATATATATATATATAAATTGTTTGTCGTTTAAAATGTAGACATTATATCACAATTAATGATAGAAAAAGAAAACTCTGGGCGATGTAATGAAGTGAGAACTTGAGATAAGAAATACAAAGGGCGGCTCCATAAGACATAAACAATGCAGCCAAATACTGAAATCTCTCCCCAACACAAGACTAAATACAAATATAGATGTCACAAAGATAAACCAAAAGCCTTCGGCTAAGATTTTTAACTGAAAACTCCTACAAAGCCTGTTATGATATATTGATGATTTACGGCGGTCCAGTGCCTTCGTTGCTTGCTGCAGCGCAGATTGCAATACAACGCATTAGTCAGTGGTCTGCCCTTTCCGCCAAATTCATGAATGTCAGGCGTGAAATGAGAGTAGACGACTGCATGACAAAATGGGTCACACAGCACTGATATTAAATTATTTACGTACAACCTAGACCATACTAAGTACACTTTGATCTCAGCCCCGAGGTCAAGAACGCTAATGAAACATCACATATAATATTGTCAGTTTCAATTAGCAATTCATTTTTACACTTTTAACACAGTTATATAATTAAGTAAACCTCCCCTGGTGAATATTTATGAATAGGACGGACTTACGGATGGATGGTGGATGGATGAATAGATAGATAAATGTCCACAAAGTACGTTACACTTTACACCCTCCCTTCGTTGTCATAATGACACCTACCTACAAATACCTCTTTCCGAAAGTATGACAACAATAGTGAGCATATTAGTCGACATTTCTATTTGGACTGACTAACTCGGCTTGTCCCTAAGAAAGGGCATAAACATAATTAATTATGAGATAATTTTATTAAGGTAAGATACGTAATCCAATTAAATTCTCAAAGCGAGCATTCTGTTTCTAATTTCCAGGATTTTATTAACACATATAGCTGTTACAGAACTGAGAGACAGAGACACAGAGAGAGAGAGAGAGAGAGAGAGAGAGAGAGAGAGAGAGAGAGAGAGAGTTATCGATTCTGAGCTTACACACTTAATGAAACATGTAGCCCATTGGACTGAGAAAAGGTTAATAAGTTCTTAATTTATATTGGTAAAGACACATCAACTCTTTGAAGAACAGAGTTAAAGGATTAGTTATGTAACTGGCACTCAAAGCAGACCGCATAAAAATACAGACTCCATTCTGAGTTCAGGTTATTAAAGAGAGTGCATTGACGACTCATTCCAAGTAATACACTTGTCTCGATAGAAACTTGAAAAATAACTCATTCACTCGTTTATCCATGTCACGCATTTAGCCCAATATAAACTTGAAAGATAATCCATTTATGAACTCATGCTATTAATATGCTTTTGATTCTTTTTTAATCTTGGTTGTACATCCACTTTTTAACTCTGTCCGATTTTGTTGACGTGCGCTGGCGCCGAGGGCGAAGTTTAAATTCTAGAAGGGAGAGACATCAAGGGTGGAGAGAATGAAAGCTTGAGTGAATGTGTGGTGGATTTTCTGGGTGCAATTTACACTCGAGCAGCAGTCAACGGCTTACTGTTTGAATTTTAACTGCCACAGGATCTTTTGCATGCGAGGCCTCTAGCACACATGACCCGATTTATCGTCTCATCCAACGGACTAGACTCTTAACCCTTAACTCTGCACTAGGGAGCAGGAAGGATCGTCCGTGAAATTCCCCCCTCCCAGCGGGGATCGAACCTAGGTCCCTTGAGTGGGAGGTTAGTGTCGTGCCATCCGCGTTACCGCCTGCCATCATGGTACTCCGCAATAATTAGCAAAGTTTTCTTGCGAGGACACTTGTAGAGCGAGTGAGGTTGTATTAAGAAGGGTTGAACCTGAAAAGAGACATCGTCGACATTAACCTGTTATTGCGTTGCAGTCTGGCATCAGTTACCTGTCACGATGGATTGAATATCACTGACTCATATACAGGTGACTGACTAACGACGCAAACAGTAGTCTGACAACTTCATAACCAAAGTCGCCGTGACGTAGAATTAGCGAAGTTAAAACGTATAAATAATAAATGTGTGGCATGAAATGAACTGTTAGATTTGTGGGTATCTGTAAGTCTGTGTGGGCATCAAATAAACTATGAGATGTGTGGGTATCCCGCTGTAAGTCTGTGCGGGAATCAAATGAACTGTTAGATTTGTGGGTATCCCACTGTTTGTGTGGGCATGAAATGAACTGTTAGATTCGTGGGTATCCCACTGTAAGTCTATGTGAGCATCAAATGAACTGTTAGATTTGTGGGTATCCCACTGTTTGTGTGGGCATGAAATGAACTGTTAGATTCGTGGGTATCCCACTGTAAGTCTATGCGGGCATCAAATGAACTGTTAGATTCGTGGGTATCCCGCTGTAAGTCTGTGTGGGCATCAAATAATATATGGAGACAGAAGCCTAGGCTTAGCGAACCTCACGTGACAAACGAATCACCCACCCTCTGTCTCCGTTGAAACTGAATTATTTGTTGATGTGCTACTCTGGCATCACTGCAGGAGTCTTGTGGTAGCTGATGAACTGCTAGACTACCACGCAAAGATATTCATACAGTATAATTATAGAGAACTTCTCTCCTCCCCCCTCCCCCACTTCTTCCCGTTGCAGCTAATACTACACACTACTGGAGATATTATGACGCATTGCCATGGTACGTTTGTTGGTGCGCGTTGATAATAGTCAACTAGGTGATATGTGTAATAATAAAAATAAATTAAAACGCAGTTTGGGTGGTTCCTATATTTTAGGGAAAATACTCTCTCCCACCAACCCGCCCTCTAGTACGTCTCACTAACTTGTCGAGGGTGGTTTTATCACTACAGTGAACTTCGAGATCTTGGCGATACCTTATGCGTTTCATATTTTGTCAGTAGGGGACAAATCTACAGCCTCCTTTGCACCCCTCCCCTCCAAAAAAACCCCTCTCCCAGTGAGGAACAGTATTAGAGTCTAACCAACAAGAAAGTCTCAGCATCTAAAACTGATACGACATATAATAATCTTGCCTTCCTGCCTGTCACGTAGTCGGTAAAAGTAAAATGATACACACTGTGTGGCGGCCAAAATCATTTAATCGATAAAAGAGAAATGATATACAGCACAGATATGGGCCTCCTAAAACAGTTTCAAGTAAAAGCAAAGGAAAACTAAAAGAAAAGTAGTACCAAAGAAAATAAGATCTCTTGTTTCCAATACATTCCAAATTAAACCATTGGACGCTACAAATTTATATTTTTAAATCATCATTTATTTTTAAAAACTCCTTGAAAAAAAATTGAACATTTTCTGAGTTTATATATAATTAATTATACGGGTAATTTATAAACAATGCCTGTAGAACAATTTTCTTCGATTTTTCATTATTAGTACATGTATGAAATGTTGAACAATTTGATTTGATCAGCGAATCAGCATAAATGACAAACAATCAGGAATTTCTAGTGATTAATATGTCGGCAAAACGACACAGTACATTTAGAACAGTTTGCAATGATCAGTATATTGGCAGAAAGATAAATTAAATATGGAACAGTGTGTCTCGATGGGTTATCTTCAAAACTGGCAATGCAATTGAACACTTAGTACTGATCACTATACAGTAAATGTGAAACACTTAGCACTGATCACTATACAGTAAATGTGAAACACTTAGCACTGATCACTATACAGTAAATGTGAAACACTTAGCACTGATCACTATACAGTAAATGTGAAACACTTAGCACTGATCACTATACAGTAAATGTGAAACACTTAGCACTGATCACTATACAGTAAATGAGAAACACTTAGCACTGATCAGATTATTGGTCAAAAAGACAAAAGGTGAGTGAAGAAAAATTTACATTGATCAGTTTATCGGCAAATAAATGACAGATATCGATTAAGGAATAAGTCATATGATCAGTTTGTAGACAAAAATGATCAAGACATCGATTGTATGAGAAATAATACTAATCTCCCCCCCTCCCCTTCTCATTCTTCCTGTTTGTCTATATTTGTTCATCCTTTTTCTCTCCTTTCTCTCTTTATTCTTTCACTTTATTTTACTGTCTGTTTGCTTCTCTTATCTCTCTTTTTCCTCTTCCTCCCTGACCGTTCTCTCTTTCTCCTCCTAAGCATTTTGTCTTTCTCTAAATCACTGTCGATTTCTTTGTTCTGGTTGACTTGTCTTTTTTTATTCCTTTATTTTACAGCCTTTTTCTGCCTGTTGCCATCTCTGTCTCGATCTCTGTCCGCTGCCATGAGTCTTGCAACATGGTGGTCGTCTAAAAACACGTAATAAGCAAAGCGTCAAAACTACGTATGATAGCAAGACACGTAATAAGCATAGCGTCAAAACTACGTATGATAGCAAGACACGTAATAAGCACAGCGTCAAAACTACTATGATAGCAAGACACGTAATAAGCACAGCGTCAAAATTACGTATGATAGCAATATCTAAGCGTCAAAACTACGTATGATAGCAAGACACGTAATAAGCACAGCGTCAAAACTACGTATGATAGCAATATCTAAGCGTCAAAACTACGTATGATAGCAAGACACTGGAGCTGCTTGTTACATCATCGACAAAATATTGTGGCTCGATATTTCAAGCGCTGTTTATCTGAGTCTTAACGTCTGTGACCAGTCATTCGGTGCAGACTGCGTCCTACGTCACTGCTCAACCTGGCTGACTTGGTCAATATCAATTAACTGACAAAAGTGAAATGCAGTGGTGGATAATTAATAGAGGTTAATGGATCGCTACGTTTAAAACTTTGACATTTCACTCATACAGACCAGTTGTTAATAAAAAGTGCATATTTTGAGGTACAGTGTTCCCATACAACTTTGTTTCATTTCATGTGAAGATATTTCTTTAATGTCAAGTCAGGTCATTCGCGCAGTCACGTTAGTTAGATAGCTAGACAGACAGACAGACTGGCAAACAGAGAGATAGATAGATAGATCGACAGATAGAAAGTTAGATAGATCGACGATAGATAGATAGACAGACAGACAGACAGACAGACAGATAGATAGATAGATAGATAGATAGATAGATAGATAGATAGATGATATTGTGTGACAATTTAATAACGCATATATTTGAATGCTTCAATTGTAAGCGTACATATTGGGGTTTTGTACCATTTGTTTTGTAATGGTTGAAAATATTGCACTCATTTACATATATTTAGAATATTACACTTATTTACACATACACGGTATAAATATATAAATTAAATGTAATTACAATTCATACTGACAAACAGTAAACAAATCAATCTGAACACAACAATAAACACGCCAGTGAAGTCGTTACAGGCACACAGTCATCCAACCATCAATCTGAACACGCCCACAAACACACGTCATTAATATCTATGGTCTATTGTCAGTGATATCTATGGTCTACTGTCAGTGATAGTTACAAGTAAGAGTAAACAGGCGTAAATGTAAAAACCATCAGATGAAAGAAAATCATTGAGCGACAAGTATTTATTTTATTTTAAGATGTTTTTAGTTTGTGTACTTTTCTGTCTACATATTGTCAATCAACCAGGAGGAAGTAATTACCTTTTTCCTGTCTCCCCCCTCACCGCCCCAACTTTTTTCTCTCATCGCTGTGCTAGTGACACTAACATGCACACATAAAAACTCACACACACAAGCATAAAACCTTCTCCACACAACACACACACGAAACCCCACTTTAAACACCCACGTTCACTCCACAACATACATGCACAGTTGCACCAGACACTGTGAGATACTTTGACTCTTCCTAATTATCTATAATGGAAAGTATAATGATGAAAGCAATTGTCAAGAATTTCAGTTCGATGTCTTTAATTTGACTGATTATTTGTAAAGAACATTCATAAAATTATTACTTCTAAGTAGTTTTAAATTTACTTCCCCTTTATTTGTCTTTGGTGCTAAACTTCCCTCCACAACTGTTGCTGGCGTGTTATCACTACTGACATCAAAAGAATTTAACATTAGTTTCTGAACGATGACAAACGAAATCTTCTCTCAAACACATGAGAATAAACAACGCTGACAAACTGACTCAACTGGTAATACGAGTTCTGTGTAAGGAGCCTCAACGTGTGATTGTATTAAAGGTTCTCTTCGTGCGTAACCGTTTCTTGTAACAAAAATATAATGCGGTGGAAAAAGAGTAGAGTGGATGTTACCTGCATAATTCAACAGCTTAGTGAGAAGTGAATAGGTACAAAGACGCCGCTCGAAGGAACTCTTTCCCATGATTTATGTTTGCATCGTAAAAACTTCTCGGCCGAGATTAGGTCTAAATCACAGTTTCAATCAATGTTCAAGAATCAATACTTTCTGTGTCAAATGAGCGACATTTTAAATGTTTTTGTTAAGTCACAGGGTTTTAAGAAAACTGAAAATATATGACAGAGTTCTTTGCCCATAAGGTGGAGAAAATTTAATTAATTCTTCCTTGATCGTGCAAGATGTAGTGTTTCTCTTAACTCTTTTGAGAACTTGAAGGATATTGGGAAATTGTAGAAGTACAAATGAATTATTCAGACTTACTATGTTGTATAACTAATACTTTTCATTCGTTTAGTTATGTTATTATGCAATTTTACGTAGCTTCATAAAATTGTTGTAGTCACTGTGCAAGAACTAATCTATTTTGCTCTTTATAAGAAAGAGTAAAATTGCCAGTTTACATATAATAGGTTATTTATAGAAGTAAGTTGATTTTCTGTCCAGTTTTTAAAATTCTGGATGGACGTTAATGCGATCCAGAGAAGATGAGTCTACCTGCAGACAGTCCGAGATTTACGTTACAGAGATCTAACTCTCACTCAGTGATGCTGTAAGGAGAAATATTCATGCTGGTGGAGACGTGTGATGGACTAATAGATCTAACTCTCAGTGATGCTGTAAGGAGAAATATTCATGCTGGTGGAGACGTGTGATGGACTAATAGATCTAACTCTCACTCAGTGATGCTGTAAGGAGAAATATTTATGCTGGTGGAGACGTGTGATAGACTAATAGATCTAACTGTCACTAGGTGATGGTGTAAGGAGGAATGTTCATGTCAGTGGAGAAATGTGATGGACTAAGAGATATGGAAACAATACTGACTTAGCATTTGTGTTTATTTAAGTAATAAGGTTTGAGGAATTGACAAATGTGTAATTAATAAAGATGATTGCGTGGATCAGACATGTTGCTGTATGCTACATGCTCAGAGAACAGAGTTGGTGTACCAGACATATTTGACACTTTGTGGACATTGCTTCATATGATTAAATCTAGTTGGGAAAGAGGTGTGTATCCATGAAAAGCTAACACCACTCTGTGCTTGTGTTTATCTCAAATCTAGGTGATAAATCTCAGAATAATGATTATTACCTTTCCACCTGAGAGGGGGTTTAATTTCTTAAGTTTAGGAAAGGGATAAGAGTAAATGTAGATAATAATATCCCTGCACAAACAATATTATGCCGAGTCTTGGGCTAAGGTCCCCGCAACAGACAGCATGCTGCTGAGTATTGGGGTAAATGCAACAGACAAAATGATTATTGTGTGTAAAGTTTGTGTGTGTGTGTGTGTGTGTGTGTGTGTATGTGTGTGTGTGTGTGTGTATGTGTGTGTGTGAAGTCCCTGAAACATGCAATATGGTGCAGAATGTCGTGACAAAATCCCTATACAGCCGAAAACATGAGTAAAAAATATGTGTATTCAGGCAAAATCCTTGAAACAGAAATATTTGCTTTAACATGGATCATTAAACATTTAGACAGTATATTACAGAGATTAAACCTTCTCTGACTTTATAAAAGGCCTTAATAATTTAGACAATGTATAACAAAGATTAAACATTCACTGACTTTATAAAAGGCCTTATACATTTAGACAGTATATTACAGAAATTAATCTTTCGTGCTGATATTTATTACTGACTCAGCACGTGACTTACATCACCATCTACAGATCCATTAAAGTCATATGTTCTTTTATTTTGTTTCTTGATTATTATATCCACTATCTATTTTAAACCTGTTCTAAGTGATTAAGTGTTGTTGGGGTGGGGGTTGGGACTGAGCCGCATCTACTGTTTGTCTATAGTATGCAAGAAGTGCAGTCCTTTCGAATGTTACAACGTTCTCAACAGGAACAGTCGATGATCCTTACTGATTAGAATACTTGTCAAACAAAACTAAAATAGCCAACGTCTCGCAAACCAATGGGGCCAGTGAGACCATTTTCTTAACTATGAGAGTAATCCTCAAGGCCAATACTTCCCTTGAGCAAACATTATCGCATGCATAAAGTCGCTTTATCAACCACTCTCTAGAGTCCCCATCTGGCTTCGACAGACGTCATTGATTGCCGAGGAGTGATCTAGCTACAGTAATATCAGGTACCTGTACACCTTTGTTCTCCACGTGATAGCTGCTCAATGAGTTTCTGCTCTTGACCCCAATATTCATGCAAAAATTCTAGCAGGGTGATTGGTAATTGTAAGCACGTGATAGACTGTAGTCCTAATGAGGTCGAGACACTCCATGTTGTATACGATTTATGGTCATATGTTTTTTTCTTATTGACATGCCTTTAGATAACGTGCCTTAAATAGTTTACAAATTACGTGGCTGTCTGTCCTCTACCTCTTCGCTTTCTTCATCTACACATCTTTTTCTGAGTACGCTTTTTTGTTCTTGCACCGCTTGCACTTATGAATAGTTCTTTCATCGGATAAGTCTGATAGGGTAGAGTTACATCACCGTGCCATCACTGACTGGCCCTCTTATCTTCAGTGCCGAGTTGCTGGTTTCACTGAGAATTCGGTACTCGGGCGTTGACACTGAAACACGCACACGCACACACACACATACATACACATACACATAACACCAGCTAAGAGCAGCCTTCACAAATTACTCAGTTTTAACGTGATCTTTATTTGTCAGTAGTATCTCAAAGCAATGTCAGTTAAGTACTAGTACTAGGCAATTTTAATATGATCTCTATGCAATGTCAGTTAAGTACTAGTACTAGGCAATTTTAAATGATCTCTATGCAATGTCACTTAAGTACTAGTACTAGGCAATTTTAAATGATCTCTATGCAATGTCAGTTAAGTACTAGTACTAGGCAATTTTAATATGATCTCTATGCAATGTCACTTAAGTACTAGTACTAGGCAATTTTAAATGATCTCTATGCAATGTCAGTTAAGTACTAGTACTAGGCAATTTTAATATGATCACTATGCCGGTCACTGGCCAGTAACTACTGCAGATGGTAGTCATTTTATCGATGTTAAAAGTCGTCATAGATTCCTTCATGTCCGTCAATGATCAATAATTAATTAATACAATGGGCATTCTCTGCCACCACGCAACATTAGTAATTAATACAATGGGCATTCTCTGTCACCACGCAACATTAGTAATTAATACAATGGGCATTCTCTGCCACCACGCAACATTAGTAATTAATACAATGGGCATTCTCTGTCACCACGCAACATTAGTAATTAATACAATCGGCATTCTCTGTCACCACGCAACATTAGTAATTAATTCAATCGGCATTCTCTGTCACCACTCATTAGTAACTAATACATAATTAATTTATGCTAAATCAGTCACGAATCGGCCTTCGTGTCAGTAACTGTTCAGTAATTAACAGCAATCTCCGTCAGAGGAACAAAGCAGCTTTACTGCAGTGTTAACACCAGGGTGCCAACAGGGAGCCAATCAGTCAGTCGATGTGTGTAACAAAAGCAGCTCTATCGTGGTCTTAATACCACCGTTCCAACAGAGTACATAGACAGCAGTTTTCCTACGGATATCACCCAGCATCTAAGAATCATAAATGAGCAGCCATTGGCCAGTTAAGTGAGTGCAAAAAACATTTCTAACGGCAACCGGAAGTTTATATAGCTTGAACCGCCAATGAGTGAAACGAGACCGGAACAGGGACGGAAACTCTGATCTACTAAACCACGGGAAGTAGCGTGTCAATAATATAGTAGTGTCCTTGATAAGAAACACGTTTAGCTAAACGACATTTCCTTTTAAAAGTATTGCAAATAAAACAAAATGACAGATAGAAAGCGATCATTATTTGTTGATTTTTAGCCCGATTAGCGCGGACAATTTTATAATGAGAGCGGAAGGGGCGTAACTCAGGCAAGGCAGAGGAGCCCCACTTAAAAGAGAAACAGTCGCTGTAAACTTGACTTCTCCCCTCCCGTATGAGAATAACTAATTAGCAAAAGTGTGTCTGATAAATAATAGGTTTAGGTAAAATATTTGTACACGTGAGACATAAATCAAATCTGTCTACAGGGTTAAGTAGAAAGTGATTTGCAAAGCTGTACAAGTTAGGATGCCAATTTACTGTTACAAATTTTAGGTCTTACATTTTTATTCTGAAAATAGATTAATTGTTGTGAAATGAAAATGTCTAAATGCATTTATAAAACTTTTCCCAAAGTTATTGACAGAAAAGTTACAAGTCCTAAAAGGATGCAGCAATTCATCCAATTACTGATTTGCATATTTGGAACTTATCTTACTTTCTTTGGCATGATCGAAGTCTGGCACCGAAGCCAAAATTAAAAAAGGACGATTAATACTTAATTATATATATAATATTAAAATATTTTGTTATAGTAGATTGCATGCATTTTATAGTAAAAATTATGTTATAGTATATTGCAAGCATTTACAGTGTACTGTAAATATTTTGCAAGCCAAATTTTTAAAGTAGTTTTTAAATTTTTTTCTGAACTAAAATGAAATTACAAAAGTCCATCTAATAAGAGTAGATTATCAAAGATGGTTTATAGACATTTAATCGCGCGTCACTTAAACGCACCATATTTAATCACAGCCACTTAAACTCGAACCACTTAAACGGTATGACATATAATCGCGAAGACAGTTAATCGCATGACAGTTAATCGTCATCAGTTAAACATGTTTTGTCACAAAAAAGTATATAAAATCACGTACACAGGAAAAAAATGATAAAAGTCTATAAAAAAGAAAAAATAAGAGGTCTTTCATAATCTACTGTCGTACTATTATACTGTATCCAAGAAATTCGAAATAAGAAACTTCTATGTACTGTCTGGAACTGGAAATGCGAAAGATGAGCAATAGAACGTAAGTAAACACGCATTTCCGATTGTCCAAATGTAGTGACAGCACGGACAACACGTTCATTCAAAATGCGGAATTTATGACTCGGTTGATATACATGTAAACAACGGCTAGCCTATTGGACCTGTCGCCTGTCAGGAGCGTGGAAGTGTCGTGCGATTACAAGTACGTCCGTTTAGTTGTCGCGCGGTCAACTGTCTTAGTGTTGAACTGTCTCTGCGGTTATCTGACTGCGCTTAACTGCCCGCTATTAAGTGACGCGCGATTAACTGTCTGCGCACCATCAAAGATTAAATTATAAATGAGTCACTGCATGTTATTACTATACTATTCAGTTAGGTCTTGTTGCAGTAGAACATATACAATCTTGTATGCATACTTTGAGTGTGTTAGAACATATACAATCTTGTATGCATACTTTGAGTGTGTTCCAAATAAAATGCCTCGATGAAAAAACAATGAATCCTTTCTATAGTTGTTACAACAGAAATATGGTAGTGTACATTTTATGAGTACTGTAAACTTCGATGATTGAGTCATAACTGTGAGCTCAAAGGGATGATAGCGAGTTAGAACGGTGAGCTCAAAGGACTGATAGCGAGTTAGAACGGTGAGCTCAAAGGACTGATAGCGAGTTAGAACGGTGAGCTCAAAGGACTGATAGCGAGTTAGAACAGTGAGCTCAAAGGACTGGTGATGAGTGAGAACTGTGAACTCAAAGGATTATACTGATAGCGAGTTAGAACTGGGAGCTCAAAGGACTGGTGGTGAGTTAGAGCTGTAAGATCCGGGAGTGTTGGTGAGAACTGTGATTTCCAAGAGTGACAGTGAACTAGGAGTGTCAGCGCCAAGGATGCTAGTGAAGTAGGACTGTGAGCGCCAAGGATGCTAGTGAAGTAGGACTGTGAGCGCCAAGGTTGCTGGTGAAGTAGGACTGTGAGCGCCAAGATTGCTGGTGAAGTAGGACTGTGAGCGCCAAGATTGCTGGTGAAGTAGGACTGTGAGCGCCAAGGTTGCTGGTGAATAGGACTGTGAGCGCCAAGGTTGCTGGTGAATAGGACTGTGAGCGCCAAGGTTGCTGGTGAATAGGACTGTGAGCGCCAAGGTTGCTGGTGAATAGGACTGTGAGCGCCAAGACTTGAAACGACATTGAATTCTCCCTCCAATCTTTTGCCTATATTGAAGTAAACTCCCCACTCATCCCCCATCCTCTATGTCACAGTATTTGTGAACAAGGATATGTACTGCAGCAGTTGTGGAGTCTGGTTTACCCGCTAGTGGGGATGGTGGTTGCGAAAACATCGCTGCTGTCTTTTAACATGTAACAATTAGTCGTTAACTAGGCACCAGGGCTTAGAAATCGTGTATCACTTTCACGATATAGAAAGGTCACAGCAGTTAAAATGGCGCTAGTCGTGGGAAGGAAAAAGTGGGATGTGCAGAGCCAAGTTAATCTCTATTAGAATTGAAGTTTTACTATACTAATAATAAAAATCCCAACTATTATTATTATATTTTTGTTATATATTGAGATAAATGAACACAATTTTATTACTAAATGTATTTTTAAAATTTTAATAAAACAAAAAAACCGCTTTGTTAATAATAAAATGGACTCGACGTAAGTTAGCAATATAAAAATAGATCTCTTAGAAAGTCTAACTAATAGCGAGATGTAAGTTAGCAATATATAAATAGATCTCTTAGAAAGTAAGTTAGCAATATATAAATAGATCTCTTAGAAAGTCTAACTAATATCGAGATGTGTTTTGTAACAATTATGGTAAACATGTCCAGAAACAGATTGCATTTCTATATCAAACATTCTTTATTTTGCAAAATGCCATTTGTCTGAAATTTGCTTTGTGTTTGCTATAGGCAAAATGCCCGGTGTCAGAAATTAGCTTTGTCTTCTGTAAGCAAAATGCCTCTTGCAGAAATCAGCTTTGCTTGCTTGCTGTAGGTAAAATGCTTGTTATCAAAATTTGACTTTCTCTGCTGTAGGCAAAATGCCTGAAATAAGAAATTACCACTGAGTTGGAAACACTGTTTATAAAAATTTAGAGGAACAAAGTCAAAACTATTATTACCATTTAAATTGTAATTATTATATTTTAGAATACCATTATGAATTAAAATAATTTATCTTGTAATTAATTTAAACGTGAGAAGATGGGCGGATACACGACAATAGTAAATTATTATGTTATTCTTGTTGTACAATGCAAAATTTGTAATTGCCATTACTTAACGGCTGTCAGAATTCGGGAAGATTTTGCACACCACTCTAGTTGGTGAAATAAATATTAAATATTTTTACAATCTTGGTTTCAGTCGTTCAAAATGCATAAATCTATTCTAGCAACAACAAAACATAAGACAGTTAAAAACAACAATTTCAACAACTACTATTATTGATGCTGCTACTACTAATACAAGAAAAATAAAGATGAATTAACGGAAGATTGTTTTCACAATTGCTTTATACATTTGAAATATTTCCGTTGTGTGTGTAGCTTTTGAACAAAAGAATCTCTAGTCCACTTCATTAGTACTCTTATTATATTTGCATTGGTCTGTAACCCATTTTATTAACATTATTATTATACTTGCAGTGGGCTGTAACCCATTTTATTAACATTATTATTATACTTGCAGTGGTCTGTAACCCATTTTATTAACATTATTATTATACTTGCAGTGGTCTGTAACCCATTTTATTAACATTATTATTATACTTGCAGTGGGCTGTAACCCATTTTATTAACATTATTATTATACTTGCAGTGGTCTCTATCCTACTTAATCAATTCTGTCATTATACTTTATCTCTGTCCTAGTTTCACATGATTAGTACGCAAATACTTAGTCCATGAAAAGATCATTTTACTTTCAGTATGCTATCCCAGTATATAAATATGACTATTGTCTTCTTCAAATGAATTAACTGTCCTAGTTTCTCTTAACGGGCAAGAGAACTAAGTGAAAACTAGGTTCTAGAAATTAATTACTTAGGCTCTGACAATTGACAGACTGTAAAGCAGATAAATTGTTTAATAATGACAATATGCAGCAATAACAGCACTAGTTAGCCGGCTACCTCTGTTGAAATTACTAAAATATGGTTTCTCAGCAGCTCACTAGCATGTGCACTTGGATGCAGAGGCAGAAATATGATGAAGAAAAAAAGGGGGAAGTTTGAATAGAGGCGCAGGGTTGAGGGTGGGTGGGGAATTCCAGTCCAAGACTGCAACGCACGGAATATAATTGCCTGCATGTGCCAGTGTGAAGAACGGCATAGAATGACAGACAAGGAATGCAAACTTAATACAACTTACGCAAGAAGCAGTAGGGAAAGAGACAAAAAAATATCATCTAAAAGAGAAATGCAAAGAAAGAACAGGATGACTGCGGACAGGAAAAGAGGTCGTGTGTTTATGTTGTTTGTGGGGGTAAGGGGGGCAAAAACAGTTACTTTCTTATGTCATTTTTAATCACCACTGAAGCTTAAAGAATTTCTTTTTTAAAAGTCTGAGTGACGAAGTCTAATATTAATGTCTGGCAGGGTAAATTTGCTTATCCCTATTTCTAAACTGAATTGTTATATGAATTGTTATATGAATTGTTATATGAATTGTTATATGAATTGTTATATGAATTGTTATATGAATTGTTATATGAATTGTTAACTGAATTGTTATATGAATTGTTATATGAATTGTTATATGAATTGTTATATGAATTGTTAACTTAATTGTTATATGAATTGTTAATTGTCAAAGTCACCGACCTTAGACACTTCTTGTGGAAACAAACAACTCATAAAGATTGTGCTAGGCTTTCTGATGTAATCTAAACCGGTTTTAGGTTGATTTTGATAAACATTTGTTGAAGAAACAGAAGGTGATTTAAATTTCAAATACATAACACCTCAGAAACAATTAAGTTTCACAAGAACCCGAAAGTCTGTGTGGTGTAAAATCAATCACATTTTTCTGTGGTCTGATAGTCTATATGGTGTAAGAACAGTCACGACTTTTGTGGTCTGATAGTCTATCTGGTATAAGAACAGTCACGACTTTTGTGGTCTGATAGTCTATCTGGTGTAAGAACAGTCACAACTTTTGTGGTCTTGTAACGATGCCCAGTTTTATTTTCTCCTTAACTCACGCTATAGGAAAGGGAAATGAAAAACAATGGATAAAATATATAAATAAATATTTTCTCCCCTCATAAAAGAGGTAGCAACCGATGAGGTAAAATGACAGATTGATTATGTCTCTTCTTCTTCTTTACGTTTACTTCTTTGCCGCACAGGAATTGCGAGAAAACTTTTCATCTGCTAGATGTTCTCAGTTTTTGTAGGATTCCTGTGGGGCTTTCCTCTTTTCTCTTGTATTCAAAGAGGGTGGCGGCCGTTCAGTGTTGCTGGTGTTGTATTTCGTTTTTGCTGATGGTTGTTCCGTTCCGACTATAGTGGGTTTTTTCCCTGTGTTTAGTACCTGTTGCTCTATCCTTGTTGTGGTGGTTGTTGCTGTGTTTGTGGTGATGTTGTCTGGATGCCGTGCTGTCTGTTGTTGAGTCTTGGAGTAGCTGAGTTTGTAGTTTCCTCGTCTGTTATTTTAATCCTGTCTGGCTGGCAGAGGTGAGCTTTAGTCCGGTAACCCGTGGACTAAAGCTCTTGTTGACGCTGCTGTTGTTATCGTTTTCGATTTTCCAGTGATGGGGTGGAAGGGGGTGTCGTACAGAGCATAGGCTAGTAGCGCACCAAGTCTTTACCTAGTGTGTACAGGTGCCCATGATGTTCAACCCCATGTCCTCCTCACTGGTGGTGTTGCAGTTGTTGTTGTTGGCGCTGGCGTTTATGTTGTCCCCGGTGTCCGTTGGGGTGTGTGAAAGCAGGCGCTAGTGGCCGGTAGAGGTGGTCCTGCAGCATTTGGACAAGTCGGCAATGGGATAGTTGAAATATCTCCATTGCATGGACTGCTGCTCTCTGTGTTGTCGCCATTGTTGTCGTTGTTGTCGGCGGTGGTTGTATTGTTGCTGTTGTGGTGGTGGTGGTTTCTGATGTTATTGCTGATTCTGTTGTTGTTGTTGTCTTCTTATGTGTGGTGGTGGGCGCTGTCGTTTGGCTTTAGAATTCTGTTGTGCTGTTTGTCCTTCATGGTTGTCTGCTGTGGTTGTTGTAGTTGTTGTTGATGTTGCTGTAGCTCTTGTAGGTGACTCTGGCAGCGGTGAGAGGGGGGGGGGAGACACTAGTGTTCTTTCCAAGTCGGCGATGGTGGCCTCGATCTCTGTTCTTTTGTTTCCTCCTTTGGGCTGTCCACTGTCCGGTTGCATTTTTTTTTCTTTCTGGTGTCTTAGTCTGCGTGTTAGCTTTTTGGGAGATTTTCTTTTCTTTCTCGTTGTATTTTTATTTCTTTTTCTTCCGTTCTGGTGGCTGGAGTCTGTACTTTTTTGCTCTCTTTGATGGTGGAGTCTTTCGTCTTTCAGTGTCTGCGTAGAATTGTTATGTCTCTTGATTAATCCTCTATTTTTACAAACAATGAGGAAGACTAAGGTGAATACAACTTTATAAATATGTTCGTGTTTGCATTTGTGACAGCTTAGCATTATTTACCGCTTGCGAAAACAAAGAAAACAGCATAGGAGATTACTCCAAAGTTAAAATTAACGTTGACATGAATAAAAACAGATGTGGAATGGTAGGAGGCTGAAATGTTGAGGTAAAATGTAGAAAACAAAATAACGAAAGAATTCGGCTTGAAGCTGATCTTTATTTATTATTTCGACACTTTGCATTAATAACACATTTAAGATGATTTTATTACATCGAAGACTTTTGTAATGGACAACGCAATTAATTACACGCATAACAAACAACAAGCAATAATGAAGATCGCCGTTCGGTACACGGCTCAGTAGTTTACGTACAAAAGCTTCAAAATTTTCAAAAGTGTCATCAAAATTTACAAAACTGTTGTTTACTTTTCATGATTGTCGGCCACACTGATTTCTGGCTAGTATTTAGTGTCTGCACATTTCATTACTTTAGAACTTTCTCTCACACATAAATACGTGCGCGCGCACACACACACACACACACTCAAATAAACAGTAAAAACCACATTGAAAATATACAACAGAAGATAAAGATTTTCTAAAGAAGGAAAGGTTTTGATCGCTGTATTTTTATGTGATCACTAATGCCACAACCATATTGCCATATTGATTGACATATTTTACTTTCGTTTTGAAAAGTAGGCTTAATTATTCCTCTGTATTAAAACGAAGTAAAAAGTAGGCTTAATTATTCCACTGTATTAACACGTAAAAAGTAGTCTTAATTATTCCACTATATTAACACGAAGTAAAAAGTAGGCTTAATTATTCCACTGTATTAACACGAAGTAAAAAGTAGGCTTAATTATTCCACTGTATTAACACGAAGTAAAAAGTAGGCTTAATTATTCCACTGTATTAACACGAAGTAAAAAGTAGGCTTAATTATTCCACTGTATTAAAACGAAGTAAAAAGTAGTGAGATATATTACTTGTCAATATAGTAATATTTATGTCAGTGTAAAAGTAGTAAATTGATTGATATTACAACTCTTGTTGGCTGATAATACATGTACATGACAACTACGCACACGTAAACTCAAAGGAGATGGGCCACACTATAGGTATTGTTGGATTTTGATAACTATATATGTAAAGTACGTAAACTCAGAGGAGATTGAGATTTAGGCTACATGCAAAATCTGTTATGACTCCGCCCACTGCTTCACCAGCAAGCCTTTGTAAATGCGTAATTTGTTATAGACATGGCTTTGGAAGACATTACTCATCTTTTTGAAGAAAATGTATGAGAGATGGAGGATGAAAACAGTTATTTTGTGATAGAGTTATCGCGGTAAACATTCTGCCAATACACCATGTTCCTTTGGGCAGACATTGCATATACATACGCAACATACACTCACATACACACACGCGCGCACGTACACAGACATGCACGCATGAACTCACACACATACGTGGACTTGGTTGCACTCTGTCCTCAGATCTTGTTTTCCTCTCGTGCATCTTTTTTGTGACCTTTTCTGCCTCAGAAACAAAAGATCAGCGCCATTCCTGAGCTACAGAGCGAAACAACACAAGTTGGAGCTCCACCTCGAATACTGGGAACCTGGATAAAGCGGTGAAGGGGTGGTGATGGGTGGTGAAGGCGGAAAGATTGAAATGGTGTGCTGCACGTGCTTAGCGCTTTGTCTAGACTTTTTACGACCTGACCTGACCTCGATCACCTGTGCAGGAGCGTTCACCTGTGACTCAAGCACCGAAGCGTAATTATCTCATCTTGTTATGTGTAAACAGGCCTATGCACAGGGAACAGTGTGTAAATTTACTACCCCGGTATAGAAAGCTAGGACAACTGTTGGTAAAACAAAGTGCATGTGTGCTTCGCGTGTTTGTGGCCATGCAGGGCAAATGTATGGTTGTCACGTGATACTAGTGTATTTTTTCAAGCTCGGTTAGAGTCATGCTATTCGTACTGTTGTAATTAATATAGGTGTGTTACACTCCCGTATACATGCACTAATATAATATTCAGCTAGTGTCTGCGCGACTTCCCAACAACTGATTGCTTCCTGTACTTGTCAACGGACGTGCGTTTCTATATATAAATGGAGCGCGAAATCGGCGGAAGCCGGAAGCACGCCCAAAATTACTGACTGAATGAATGATAGCAAGTGCGTTGTTGATGTGTCATTAACGGAAGTTTCAGGGCAACCATTTTGAAAATACCAGCATGACAACAGTGCTGAAGACGACGTGTTGAAAAGCATTCATTACTTTCAAAATATGCTTTAGATAACATTGTAAATATATAATCATATTTAATTCTGTGATAGGTGATTCAAACGATTAGCTTTCCAACCTCTAATCTATCTAATTCCACCCGTACAGATCTTCGTAAATTTGCAGACCTCAGAGACTATACCCATTAAATATTTTATTCTATCGGTCTCTGAGTGTTATTGGTTCAGAACTCACATCATCCCTTGTAAGTATGAACACTTTTAGAAAGTAATGGAATTATGGCCTACATACACTCTCCTTCAACTTATGGGGACAATTCCCAAGATTTGCTATTGTCTGACTTAATACAAATAAAATTTAGCCCCCCCCCCCCTAAGCATACATATCTCCTTCTTTATCTAAACACCGAAGTGGAAGTGTATTAACAATAACAACTTTATTCAATGCAACGAATAAAATTAATAAGTAGTAAGTTATGCAAATAAAAAACAGTAAATAAGTAGTAAGTTATACATACAAACATTCAATATTGTTTAGGCCTATTTAAGTTGGGGAATATAAAATTAGATATTTCAAAGGATTTTATATTAACTACTCCTAATATACCGATTTTAGCTGTTACAATATCATAGCATGCATATGGATATAAAAATAGCTTGTATTCCCAAATATCCAACAATATCGTGCCAGACCATGCTGGTTGTTGTGGTAGGGTGGAAGAAAGGTCAAGCGTGCACAAATCTGACTTGTCCAGCTCTAAGAAATGGTCACAATATGTCCAGCACTAAGAAATGGTCACAATATGTCCAGCACTAAGAAATGGTCACAATATGTCCAGCACTAAGAAATGGTCACAATAAGTCTAGCACTAGGAAATGGTCACAATAAGTCTAGCACTAGGAAATGGTCACAATACGTCCAGCACTAAGAAATGGTCACAATAAGTCGGTAACACAGGAATAAGAATAGGAGTATCCTGATTATTAAAACTGTCACAGTCATTATTCTTTTCTCTTTAAAATTAACAATCTTCTAGTTAATAGGCGATATATATTTTAAAGTCACTTTCTACTCAAGGATCCTCATTTCAGTTGTTGTCTGTTTATTGGTTTTCGTTCTTGGGTTCTTTTTGTGGGATTCTGGTGGTTCTGTTTGTTTCCTTGAACGTCAAAGAGAATCTATTCTTTTAATTTGTCCGGGAGTCTAAATTTTTCTAAATGTTTTTGAAAGAATTGTCAATGACCCAAAGAAAATTATATGCGCTCGCACGCAAACAAACATAAACTATATACCACACACACGCACACAACAAACACTCATTCATCATACACACACTCACACGCATTTACACAGAGAATGGGAGACGACGAGTGTGAAAAAGGGAGTGTGTGTGTGGGTGAGAGAGAGTGAGAGTTAAAGAGAGAGAGAACTAACTTGTACACCAATATAGAACAGTAATGGTCATTGTGTCTAAAGGCTTTGAATTTTCCGATATTTCGTTGCTTTGCCTACAGACAGAAATCAACCTGGTAGCAAATCCTATTTTTCTGACGCCAGAACCTCCATGACCCAGTCGCGATTTTTTCTCTCTTCAAATGCCCCAGCAAGATTTATTATAAGAAACACATTCTCGCCCCGATAAATTTAAAGGCTCAACGAATACCTGTTACTTAGATAGTGATAATTATTTTTATTAAGACACTTGCCAGTAAAATCCAGTTTTGACAATAAAATTATAATTTTATTGATTAATATTTAAACCTACTGTAGAAAGCTTGAATCAAAATCTTAATCATCCAAGTTGCGGTACATTTTAGGTTACGTTTAAAATGTAATAAATAGCTTTTTAAATAAATGAATTATTTCCCTTCCTTCCAATCAGACCTATCTGCTATTAGATATGGTACCAGTAAACTTATGTAAATGTAAATGTAAATTCTCTGAAATGATGAAGATACCTTTCAATTTATATACTTCCCTTTGCACTGATCCGAAAGAATACGATTAAAGAAAAGCTAAATGCACTGGATATGCTAATACAGACCTTAAATTACATGGCTTAATAAAGTACATTTGGTGAAGTAGGGTGAACCATAAGTTGATAAACAGAACTGCCAGGTGACAAACGTGACAGAAAGGATCCCTCTTTATAACGCCGCATCTGTACAACGCGGTCAAATTTTGGGGGACACCAAGCCCGCGTTATATCAAGCATCAGCGTACATAGCACTTTATTTAGCCTATTTTGGCAGTATATTGTAATTTATTTAGTCATGTACAAACCGGCAATATATGTATATATTTTGCTTTATTTAGCCTATGTACAAATTGGCAGTCTATTGTACTTTATTTAGACTATGTATAAATTGGCAGTATATTGTAATTTATTTAACTTATGTACAAACTGGCAATATATTGTAATTTATTATACTTTGCAGCAGTTTGATGTCCACTTCTGCGACACCATAAAGTAATCACTTATCTTCATTACAGTGATATATTTTACTGAATAAGCTTTTCTTTTCAACAAATGGCTAAAGACAATGAGAAAAAATAATGGTAATTAAAAAAAATTATAAGAAGAAGAAAAAAAAAGCATTGATTTGCAGCCGGGTTATAAGTAAGCCTTTTCATTATCACTTTAACAGAAATCCATGGAGTATACATAATGTGATTGAGAAATCCATGGACTATACATAATGTGATTGAAGAGCACGAAATAGGAGTCAGTCTCAAACCAGGTCATCAGTGTATTTCTATACTGAACATGAGTAGTTAGAAAAACACTCTTAATACGACTAATAAATGCAGTGAATGAACATGTGATGGGTTACACATCGACTTGTTATTATATTTACTCACTGATAGTGTGATGGGTTACACATTGATTTGTTATACATTTATTCACTGATAATGCGATAGTTACACATTGACACGTTATGTATCTCTCTATTCAATGATCGTGTGATGGGTTACACATTAACTCGTTATACAGTTACTCACTAATCGTGTGATGGGTTGTACACTGGCACATTATGTATCTGCTCATTGAACGTGTGATGGATACACAGGGCCGGGGCTAACCTGTGCTGGGACCCCCGCAGAATAAATATTTGGGCATCCAAGGACGGAGGATGGGGGGGGGGGGGAAGGGTCATTCGGACTCACTCGGCATAGAATCCTGGAGCGGTAGGCCTGGGAAGTCCGCAGAAAACATTTTTTTTTAGGAACATCGAGGTGAAGTACTCTAAGACTACCAGACAATATAGTAACAGCTAACAGTGCTTGATATTCATGATATAAATGCACTTTTAATTATATAATTACACTTATAATTACAGTCAAAACAGCAAACTTGTTACGTACTTGTTATTAACGATACAGATACGTCAATTTGAAACAATTATTTGATAATTTTTAAGATTTTAAAGCAATGCCTGGCTTTAACACTGGCAAAATTCCTAATGATTTCTGAATAGTCAAGTGATCGCGCAATGTCATTTTCGATGGAAATAATACTAAGTGAAGATAACGATCCTGATTCATTGAAGACCTCAGATACGTCTTTGTTCATTTTGATTTGCTGAAGGTTCGCTCAACTGAAATCGGTAAGGTTAAGCAAAGTTGAAGTGCAAAGATCAAATTTCTTCTCAACCCAGCGCAAAGATACTGATAGATCTCTTCCGCTGTTTATTCGCTAACATCAGATTCTAGTAATCTGCACAGTGCATTTATTTCGCTGTTTGTATGCTAACATCAGATTCTAGTAATCTGCACAGTGCATTTATTTCGCTGTTTGTACGCTAACATCAGATTCTAGTAATCTGCACAGTGCATTTATTTCGCAGTAGAGACCAGACGCATCTGTATCACCACCGTTACTCACATAACTTTTGACATGATTGCAGCAGTGCAGATTTTCGATGGCATTTAAAATTTAGTAGAAATTTATACGTATCTTCAATTGTATTCAGGGTGTCAAAACGTTCCGTTAGACTCATCGTCATGTCAAGCACTGCATTAAAGTTGACACGCATGCGTGTAGCTGAGTCCGAAATAGGCTCATCACTGTATATTTCTCCTGGCATTTTCTTACTCCTCAGAGTAATCTCTACTGCGGCTGAACGTCACACAGCCAGTTGACGTGATTCGTGGATTTTCGCTTCAAAACCATTTTCGCGCATTTCAGTAACAAAGTTAATAACATTCTTGACATGTGCAAGCGCATCAGTTAGCGTAGTTTGCTTGCCTTGCATAACTTTACTGGCTATGTTCACTTGTGCCAAAATATTATGCCAAACAACTAAAGAAAAGATGGATTCAAAATCGATATTTCTTATTATAGTCTGACTCTCAGAAACTGTGTTAGCATCAACCTCGTCATGATCTGTCAGTTCTTCTAAACTAAAGCATCAGTTAACTGTTTCATTTGGTTATGAATTGCCTTAATGGCATTGTTTTGGGCTTCCCAACGAGTTTCAGATAAGGGCTTTGTGTAAACAACGTAAGATGTTTTTTGACGATATTCCATTGCTTTGTACTAGCACTGAAAAATGTATATTTGCGCTGTACAAAGCCAAAAAAATTTTTTGTTTCTACTGTGCAGTATACTGAACCAAATTAAGACTGTGGTTGCAGCACGGCAAATAAAGAGCTTTGGGATTTAATTTTGAAATCCTACTTTGGAACCTTTATGTTTTCCTTTTATATTGCTGCCATTATCGTAGCACTGACCGGCGACAATTATCCAACGACAAGCCGAAAAAATGCACATAAGCAGAATATAAAAATATAGTGAATATTTGATTTTCACGGACCCTTGCTCATCCATGGACCCATGTTAAGAACCCCATTTTTAAAGCGAAATGAAACATGAAAGACTCAGTCAGCTTGGCGGCCGGTGAGCACCTGGCTGAAACTGATAGATGACACTAAATTTTACGACTTTCATTGCAATTGACAAGGCCGGTCGCCGGTTTTATTATTTTTATATTAGCCTGCTTGTTGGACTACGGTGACCGACACACACCATCTGTTGACATGTAGGGCCTATAATTATATAAATCTTCCTGTTAAATCGGTTACGATCACTACGGCTAGTGAAAGTAAATATTAAAGTTTAAACAATTAAATAAGTAACACTGTCAGCAAGAGCCATAGACTTCATAATATCAGTATAAATAATGTAAAACCAAGATCGAATTTGCATATGATACACAATACATCACACAAAATAAGTGCAAGTAGATATTTATACTGTACAAACGTTTTGCCCAAGCACTTCGCTGATCCTCTAATGCCATTTCGCAAAATAGGGCAAAATGAAAGGAACAGTACACATTACATGCACAACCAAAATGCTCTCATTTCTGCTTTACTCATTTTAGCAGCAAATCCCCTAAAATGGTTGACGATGGATGAGTGTTACAAAAGTAAACATGTGCCATCCCTTATAGTGTGCACAGCTTACTGCAGTCCAATCAACTAAAGAAAATAGATCACGTGAGTAGGGGAGCAAGTGCGCGGACAGCGCCACCATTTTCTTGGAGTGTCAGAGAAACAGACATCTGTAGAGGATACCAGTCTACTTACGTTGCCTTCTGTGCCCAAGTGTTGCTTCTCGTGAAGATATCGCCGATATTTTGCCATGGATTCCTTTATCGGATTTAGAACCAGCTATGGATCTATTGGAACGTGATTAACAAGGAATATATTTGTGTGTTTGGGATCGAATAGAGTGGTGCTCAGTAAGGGAGCAGTTATTATTAGTGTCTACTGTCCATTTGGATCTCTTGAAGTCTCGATTTTAATGATATATATGTACATATCTCTCAGGAGTATTTGAATCAGTGTTTCATCCACTTGGATTAGAGATTCGATAAGCATGGAGGCTAACGTTGAAAAAGATTGTGGTGTTCTTGGGAATTTGTTTCAAACAATTGTAAATGATTTACGGGTAAGCAATCATAAAATATTCATGAATAATTTCGAGTACATCACATGTAAATTTGAAATGAGTATAATATAACATTAAAAAGGTTCTTGTAAAAAACAACACAGTAATATATTAATAAATAATACACCTGTCTGATCACTTTAATTGTTCCAACATTATCCAGATTAATGTTTAACTGTAATATATTGTCATCAACATTAGCCATGAAGAAGAATTTATTATTATTTATTAATGAATCTATTCGCGAGTTTTGTTAACTTCCAGGTTAATTCCTACATCATTCGCTTATTTCGGTATTTGTGGAAGATTGAAAGATATAGTGAATCAGAGTGTAGTTTCTAGTACACTAACTAATTACTTAATTATAGAGAGATGATTTTTATAATGGAAGATTGAAAGATATAGTGAATCAGAGTGTAGTTTCTAGTACACTAACTAATTACTTAATTATAGAGAGATGATTTTTATAATGGAAGATTGAAAGATATAGTGAATCAGAGTGTAGTTTCTAGTGCACTAACTAATTACTTAATTATAGAGAGATGATTTTTATAATGGAAGATTGAAAGATATAGTGAATCAGAGTGTAGTTTCTAGTGCACTAACTAATTACTTAATTATAGAGAGATGATTTTTATAATGGAAGATTGAAAGATATAGTGAATCAGAGTGTAGTTTCTAGTGCACTAACTAATTACTTAATTATAGAGAGATGATTTTTATAATGGAAGATTGAAAGATATAGTGAATCAGAGTGTAGTTTCTAGTGCACTAACTAATTACTTAATTATAGAGAGATGATTTTTATAATGGAAGATTGAAAGATATAGTGAATCAGAGTGTAGTTTCTAGTACACTAACTAATTTCTTAATTATAGAGAGATGATTTTTATAATGGAAGATTGAAAGATATAGTGAATCAGAGTGTAGTTTCTAGTACACTAACTAATTTCTTAATTATAGAGAGATGATTTTTATAATGGAAGATTGAAAGATATAGTGAATCAGAGTGTAGTTTCTAGTACACTAACTAATTACTTAATTATAGAGAGATGATTTTTATAATGGAAGATTGAAAGATATAGTGAATCAGAATGTAGTTTCTAGTGCACTAACTAATTACTTAATTATAGAGAGATGATTTTTATAACAAATTATTTTGTTAATGTTATTCAGAATTATCAGTGATTCAGAAACAGTTCATTGTTAATTGTGAATTATGGTAGGATTTTAAAAATCTGATTATTGTGTACTAACAATTGATTTATAAAAAACAAACAAACCAACTTTGACAACATAAAATCTTCATAGTTCACAAAACACTACACTATTTGTGTGTTTAAATATCTTTTATTTTTTAATAAATTATTTGCTAAGGGTATATATTTTTTAATTTTTATTTATGCACATGAAGTAGCCTACTTTAAATAGTAGGCCTACAATAACTGATTTTAAGAATAAAATATTTTCATTATTTTTAATTTTTGTAGCTGAGAAACTAGAAAGTGAGATATTTTCATAATTAATTATTTTAAGCTAACGTGATTTTTAAAAAAATGTATATTAGTTCATTACCTTTTTTACTTCTACTAATTTTAGTACACTCCTTAGTCAGTGCTTGGCAGCATATCAAGCATTCCAGAGTTTAACATTTCTCAATGTTAAGGTCATTTGTCACACATCAAATTCAAAGTGGCCTGGGAGTGTTTTAATGACACATTTTGTGTAGGATGGTCTGCAAATTATTTTTTATTATATGTATATTTAAATATTAAATAGTCTAAATCATGTAGAAATAATGTGGTGCAATTTGATCATCCCTTTTTTTAAACAAGTTCAAAACAGATTTTTGGCTGTTGTTTGTTTTATAGGCCTTCTGTTTTCCATGACATTGAATTCTGCACAAATTATAAAATCCATCCTTTCATTGTAATGGCTTAAATTTTTTAAAATTTACTACAAGTGCTTTGATTAATAATATTAATACAGTATTGTATAAATATTAAGAAGATAAGGAGACAAAATTAATTTATTTTCATTCTGTTATTATTTTATTTAATGATTAGATGATAAAATAGAAATACATTTTTCATCATATTTTTTTAATTTGCTTTTATTGAAATTAGATAATTTAATTATGCTATATTTAAAAAATAATAATTAGAAACAATACACTTGTTATAAATCTAGTTTCTAAATTTATTATTTAAATGCTTGAGGTAAGATAATCCCTTACTACAACCAGCTGCACTGAACCTCTTTTAAATCTTTAAAAAGAAAAAATAAATGAAATTTCATACATCTAATTTTGTACTGAGTACTATTGCATTTTATTTTTAAGGTAGTGTTAGTATTTGTTACTGCTCCACATTCAATGTGTTTCTTTTGTAATTCAGCATAATGGAAGTATTACTAGTAAAAGTAGTATTATTTAAATACTGTATTTGTGAATATTGTAATAGTGAATTTCTAAGTCTAGATAGGCACATATATTAATTATTATAAATACAAGTTAGTTAGTATAATCTATTCCAATTAGATCTTTATTTGCATTACACTTTTGCATTAGTATTAACTGTATCTCAGGAGAGGTAAGACTAAGACAAAGAGTAATAGTGGTTGATCAATCGCACATCTGATCATAATAATTCATATATTGCCACATCTGTGTTTTAAGTTCCAGTAGACATGAAAGAATCTATCCAATGAAACTTAGCTGTTTTATATAGCAAATACTTTAATAATTTATTGAGAATGAGATATTGGTAATTATAATATTAATTTTCTTTTTTATTTAGTTTATTAATATTTAATTAGCTATTTTTCAATTAATACAAGGTTCTCATTGCATACTACAAGCGTTGATATGTTTATCATTTATGAATAGTTTATGACTAATCTCCTTGTTACTGAGGTATTACTTAGTAATTCATACAAACATATTGCCATATAATTATGTAATGTGTGTATAGAGTATGAAATCTTATGATTGTTAGATGACATATTTGCTTTTAAGGCTACAACTTAGCAGTCTGAAGAAGGGATCTGTTTAGCATTATATTTTGTTGGTATTTTCAACTGGACTTTTGCCAGCCAACAGCTAAAGGTGCACTGATTGATGATGTTAACTGGCATTATCATTATGTTTGCTATCAGTATCACACACAAAAGGGTCATGTTATATTATTGCCGTAAAAAGCCATTTTATTGGGGGGAGGGAATTGTATTGAAACCAGCAACGCTAGAAGTTTCTATAATTCCTATTTAAGAAAGACAAGAAATCTATATGGACTTATATTTGTAATTCCTAAGGTATATTTATCTCTGTAGATAAGTCTGCTTTCTTGTCATCAGAACATGAAAAAGACTAAAACTCTATTGTATAAACATTATTGTCAACTCACAATGACACTGCTAACACAGTAACAGTAACATATTGCTAGAAAACACAGCATAAGACTGAATGTTTCTTTTAACTACACAGTTGATGATATCAGTACTACTACTACTAGTAGTATTGCTATAAGTTGATAGCTTATAGAAAAGTTTAAAGTCACACTCACAGCCCTGATGGAATTTGCGATATAAGTGAATCAATACATTTCTGCAAGGTTTTTTTATGAGAATTTTTTTAAAATCTTAAAATGAACTTGATTACATATCCAGTATTTTCCATTGATGTCAGTTTTTGTCACCTGATTACAAAAACATCCTGTGCACTAATGTTTCTGTTAAAATATAATCTTTACTGCATGGGGATCAAACTCAAAGCAGCCTTGATCATTGCGTTGAGTGACTCTGACTATGACAATTACAGCCAAGAACTTTGCTATTTCTGCTTGTACTTGTAGTTAACACTTGAAATAATAACAAACAGCAGTTAACACGCTCATCTCATTCATAGTGTTTCTACTATTTCCTCATAAATTTGCAGAATGGACATCCTTTGTATCATAAAATCACAAAGCTTTTCAAACGGATTGCATTTCGTCCTGTCACTATCAATCACTCGGCGTGACTCCAGAAAGATGATGTCTTCCCCATATTAAAAATATTACGTTATTATTTAATTTATTGACAAGTTTGTTTACTTAAGTCTTATTAACATCAATAACATGCTACACAACAACCACAAGTGAAAAGAAAGGGCATGAGCTATGATGATTGGTGATTTATGTTGTAAATAATTAGATCTAGGTACAGTGGCTGTTCAGTGCATAAGGCAACCCCCCCCCCCCCCTCCAGGCTAAATATTTAGCAGCCACCCTGGTGGGAGGGGAGTGTGACTGTATGGGGAGTGAATAGACATTACGGCCGCATGGTACCCCTTTCTCAATTTTACTACCCTGGTATTACTATTAGCACGACAACAGGTGCCAATTGGCACCACTAGTTCCCATCAATGGCTTTCTGAGTAAAGGCCTGTTTCTGTCTACAGGCGTCCTTTCCTTGAAGCTGCCTCCATGCCCATTTTATTATTACTTTATTAGTACACAGTTGAACTTGTCATTGTATTATTAGTACACAGTTGAACTTGTCATTGTATTATTAGTACACAGTTGAACTTGTCATTGTATTATTAGTACACAGTTGAACTTGTCATTGTATTAGTACACAGTTGAACTGTCATAGTATTATTAGTACACAGTTGAACTTGTCATTGTATTATTAGTACACAGTTGAACTTGTCATTGTATTATTAGTACATGGTTGAACTTGTCATTGTATTATTAGTACACAGTTGAACTTGTCATTGTATTATTAGTAAATGGTTGAACTTGTCATTGTATTATTAATATTAGTACATGGTTGAACTTGTCATTGTATTATTAGTATACACTGGCACAGTTGAACTTGTATAGTTATGCCTTTGGTAGCAAAGATTGGTTTGTATATATGCTTTGTTTTAATAATAATTTTAATATTAATATATTGGAGAAAATGCAATCAGGGATTACATGTACTATTACTTTTATTAGTGTGGTTGCTGATATGGAACCCATTTAATTAATATGAACACAGTTAATTTAAATTTTGGGTTCAAGTCTCAGCATTTCTCATCTGTATTACTACTATTACTAATAAAATAATGCACTTTATTTGATCTTTAAAAAATCAATATAACAAATTTTATTTTAAAAATATCTCAGTCTCACTATAAATCTTGCACTTGCAGGAAAAGTACCTATTTCCCCTTCTTTCAATGCAGCTTGTTACTGTTAGTCTAGAGACTCTAGACCATTTACAAACCAAATGAAAATTTCACAGGGTTGAAATGTAGTTCAAAGTCTGTTCTTCTTTTAATATTTTGTCTTCCTCACTACAATTTGTACTACATTATTTTATCATTATCATAATTTATGCAAGAGTATAGCACAAAGCACAAGATGCAGTTAGAACTGAGGTTGTTTTTTTTCCAGATTACACAGAACATCCAGAATTCAGTATATACTAATTAAAAGAATAAAGAACAGTAAACAGTAACTACTAAATACTGTATTTTTCTGGGGGAAAAGTTTCTTATTTTTTTTTTTAACTAACTATAACTTGTATAAGAATTATAGTTTTAATTTTAATTTTTTTTTTAATTTATAGTTTTAATTTTTTTTTTTTTTTTAACTAACTATAACTTGTATAAGAATTATAGTTTTAATTTTAATTTTAATTATAAATTTCGAGGATGACTAATGAGTATAACGATACATCTCATGGACATGCATCCACATTTGCTGATGGTATGGAGTTTTAAATGTATTTTTGATCTTTTACTTTTAGTACAGAATAGTAGTAGTAGTAGTTCATTTACTTAACTATTAATATTACTATTAGTATTACAGTAGGAATACTAGTAAAAGTAGTATTGTACATTTGTAGCATTCATAATTTTCATGTAATTAAATTTACTTTGTCCAGCTTTGAACTCATTGTCATAATGTTGAAATATCTCATAATGTTGAAATAATATAATATTAATAATAATATGGTTTATTGATTAGTATTTAAAATAATTAATACTTGTACCTTTTAATTTCTTAAAAGTAGATAATTTGTAATGCATTTATTTTTGTTGTATTTAAAATTGCTCCCTAAATTAATTTTATTTATTTATTTTTCTTGCTAGGTTTTATTTTTTGTATTTTTTTGTTTTGATTTTACAGTGCAGCTCTCCAATATGGGAAGACTTTGCTTATAAGGCCACAAAGTTGCATCAGTGTCTAAAGTAAGTACAATTTCTCAACAGTCTTCCTTAATATGGCCACCAAATGCCTAAAGTAAATATAGTTATTTCCAAAGCCACCAAGGTACATCATTGTCTAAAGCAGTTATCTCAACATTCTCAATGAAGTTACTTTAGAGACTGATGTAACTTGGTGGCCTTGCATTTATCTCAGCATTCTCACTTACAATCCACCAAGTTGACACCAGTCTAAAGTAAGTACAGTTATCTCAGCATTCTCACTTTCAAGACAGATGTCACTGCTGACTTGCTATTCGTGCTAGAGATTACACAAATTGATGACTTTAATAGTTCACTAGTTACAGTAAAATACAGATAATGAGATATGAAATTAATCAGAAATAGTATCTGTGCCTATTAAAATTACTAGTTTGCATTAGCATTCAGAATTAAGACTATGAATTAGATTAGCAATACTACCTCCACCTCACATTCAAGAAACTCAAACACAAAGAGAAAACATTGGATAAAAATAAACAATCCCATCAGGCAATTTTAGAACTACTACTAGGAATGTCTTGGATAATATCTGATACTTTATAGCCTGAAATGCAGTGACTCCAAACTGAGTGAGCAGAGAGGAAGAAGCTTTGACAAAAGTATGTAACAACTTGAAGGAATTAGTCATCCAAACATTGTCAAAATGCCATTGAATTTGAAGTAAAAGTATTAAAACTGGAGGGTGTTAATGAGGAATTTGCTGATGAAGGCTTTGTTCCTTGGAAGTAACATTCAACTTTTGATTCTTAATACTGAAATTTATTTTGTTATACTAAAACAAACAAAAAATAATGTTTTATAACTTTTATTTTAGATTTTAATGATTTTGATTCTGTGCAGTTCTCTTTGAATTTTGATTCCTCAAAGCAGCTAATAACTAGTATTAATGTTAACTATTAATTACAAATTGCTGCCCTTCCATATAATTTGCAGATTTCTAATAATATTATCAGTCATAATCATAATATCTATTTAATATCTATTAAAACTTTGAACTAATGTATTTAAAGCTGGACTGATCATTAGCTTTTTGGTTGTTTTTTTAAATGTGATAAAATATTTCTGAACTTGATTGTTTCATTGCCATTTCAGAACTACCCTAGTGGCCATCAGCTGTTTTTTAGAAGCTTTCCAAAAAGTTGCTGACATGGCGACAAATTCCAAAGGTATGAATTTTTACAATAACTCTCACTCTTACTAGTCTTAGTATACATTTTTTCTGGATAAATAAATGATTAAAGATTTTTGGCAATATTGTATTTTAAATTTGGTAGATAACAAAATAAATGATAACTAAATTTTTAAAAAAACAAAAAAACCTACACATTACATTTCCAATTCAAAGTAAACACAAAAAAGAATGACACAAGATATTTTTATTTTAATATTAATACTTTATTTACTATTTCCACATATATCAAAACACAAACAAAAAAAGAGTGATACAAGATATTTTAATATTAAGCTTAGGTTACTATTTTCATAAATATTAAAATGTAGCTCATGTATGAGAAATAAGTGGCATATCCAATCCAGTTTTGATATATTTGCTACCATAGTGCTGGAAGTGGAACATAATGAAATGCTTTGTTTTCATTTAATTTTCTTTAATAATAGTACTAATTTTATACAGGTGCAACGCGTGAGATTGGTTCAGCTCTTACCCGTTTGTGTATGCGGCACAGAAGCATTGAAACTTGTCTCAAAGCACTTACAAGGTATGTTTACAGTTATAAATCTAGTTATGTACTGCAATAACTGATGCTCTTTCTAATTCTCTGTGATGATAAATATCTAACTTTTGTTTTTTTATAAATAACTGATTAAATCAGATATAAGATATCCACATTTTTATTAATAAGTTTTCATATTTTAATTAAAATTTGAAAGTTGAGAATTTACTTTTCTCATAAAAATATAATTTAAAATTTAAATACCAGTATGGCTGTATGGGTTTAACTTTTATGATCAACTTACCAACTAGTGTATCATCTCATTTACTAGTAAATGTAATGGGTTATTACTACTAGCCTACTAGCATTATTATCTTATTTGTCTACTCTTCTAGTTTATTTTGTTTCGTTTGTATTTGTCTGGTAAAGATATGTATATGTGCTGAACATTGTAAAAAACAAATTAGAATCTTAACCAACTATCAGATCAGCAGGATCTGTCCATACAATAAAAGTAGATGAGGTAACTTTCAGTCAGGTTTGGCTCGTTGTTAATATAGGTTAGTCCAGGAAATATAGATGATATTTATATAATTTTAAAGCATATTTGGCTCTGTTTTAGTTAATATAGGTTAGTCCATCTTTACAGGAAAAATAGATAATATATATATAATTTTTAAGCAGATTTGGCTCTTTTGGTTGTTGTTGGCTAGTCCAACTTTACAGGAAAAATAGATAATATATATATATAATTTTGGCTCTTTTTTTGTGTAATATTAGGGTCATTTCCCAGACGATTGTAACACTTCTGTGGGTCCATTTGAAATGTTTTGCATTTAAAAATAAAACGTTGAATTGTGTGCATATATTCTGTATATTCAGAATTATTGTTCACAATACATAAGATAGTTACATGAATTTGTGTTTATTTATATTGTAATTATTTGTAATACAAATTTATTTTGTACTGAAAATAGTGCCACTTTTGTGGCATTCTTACAAATTGCTATTTTCATTAATTTTCATTGTGATAAATAATTTTGTATCAACGGACCAAGGAAAACGCAAAACAAAGACCTTTTTCCCACACTTGCAAATCTTTTAATTTGGAGCATTTGCTTTAGTTGCATCTTTCATATCAGTTTGTTACCAGATCAGATTTTTATAATTAATAAAATTAATTTATTTTCTCATTTGGTATATTTGTTTGTGGAGAGGTCTATTCTTGGACTTCAGTTATGTGGATGAGAAACATGGTGTCTGATATTTTTAATTGACCTCAAGGTTTTCAAAATTTATCTCCATAATAAAAAAAACAAACCAAAAGATCTGATAGCTTTTGATTTTTTTCAATATAGACTACTTGTGAAAATGCATTAAAATGATGTGCTAATGTTAATGTATGTAATAACTTATTTGGAGATATCATTAGACTTCTGCAGTCCTCATCCTAGAGGCAACAGAGAAAGTGTTTCATAAAGCTTACTGGAATAATAATATGCTGGTTTCTTATCTTGAATTTATTTTTGTTCCTCATAATACATTATAAAAAATATAGCAACACAATCTTCAAAAGCATACACCCGCTACACAGCCATGACAGTAGGGCTCCGATTGCCGTCAGTTTTACCGATTGATTCTTGTGGTCATGAGTCGCCACTATTCTCGCGATTTCTCGTTGAAATTGTCCCACTTTGTGATCTGGCCAGTCTTATCCCCCATTCCCTACCCACAATGGTAAATGTATATGCAATCCTGTCCAGCAGTGACACTACACAGTATATGCCAGCTGATCAATGTCCTAATAAGCTACACCCTGAAATAGCACAATGACTATTGACAAAAGTGAGGCTCTGTGATACTTATGTAAATCACTTACTGTCAGAAACGGAATGAATTAATTAACTACAGAATAAAAAAAACTGAACCACGTGAAAATGTAAATTAAAAGTACTTTTACTAAACTTAATATGCAGTGGCTTTGTATGTCAGTGACAACAATCAACTGCCAGTAACGGAGCGCGCTTGGCATATTTGGCTGGGGATGTTTTATGTTTACTGTTACTTGTTAGTGTCAAGTTCAACAATATTAGTGCATGATCGTGAGATTGCGCTATCCGTGCTATCTTTTACAAGAATTAACACTGATGACGATGCTCGCGAGATTGACTGATTGATCGGATCCCTACATGACAGTCTTGTGAACAGAAATAAAACATGTCATCCTTCGCCCTATAATCAGTATTCATATGGATCGTTCTCTCGACACCACATAGGCTAGGTCCATTTGAAATGTGTTGTCTTAAAAATAAAGCATTGAAATGTCGTGTGTTTATATTCTGTATATACTGAATTAATGTGAGAGATGCATAAGATAGTTGTGTGAATTTGTGTTTATTTATATTGTAATTATTTCTAATACAAATTCATTTTGAACTGAAAATGATGCCCCTTTTTTTGTGACATGCTTACATATTGCTATTTTCTGTAATTTTCTTTGTGATAAATAATCCATTTACTCTATAAGGTTTCAAACAGAAACATAAGCTTTTTACATATTTCAAGCTCCTATAGCATCAATTTTTAAAAAAAATTTATGAATTTATGTGGCTGATTAAGCCTTCTTGTAGATTTAACATATAAAATAATTAGATTTAATCCACTTTATTTTTTGCATTTCATGTCATAAGATGGAAGTTTGGAACACTAATGCAGATAATGAATGATCCATATATCAAACTGAAACTACTTGAATGACTGTATATGGTTTTGCTTATACTTTAGTTCTTCTGGATATTTTAATATAATTGAAAAATTAAAATTCCTCTTTACAAAATTATATGTTCAGCTCAATACTGGACAGTCTAGTAGCACCCCTTCAAGAAAAGTTAGAAGACTGGAAAAAAGTTGTGGCACAGCTTGATAAAGATCATGCAAAAGGTAAACTTTATTTCTAAAATCGTGTTAATTTATTTTTTGTGTGATTTGTATAACTCATTCTGTTTAACATCATATTTATTTATTGATTTTTTTTTTAAAACTGATTTTGAAGAAAACAAACTTTTGCAACACTTGGACTTTAGGTCACTTGGGTCATTCTTCAAAGTTGGGTAGCAAAAGTATAAAAATTCTCAGAACTATTTTTGGTTGTTTTTCTTTATGTGGTACTGGTAGGTCGTCATTTATCATGTCATGTTAAATAAGAATACAACAATTCTCTACATTAAGTGTGTATTGTGGAAGACCTGATTTTGAACAAAAGAATATATATTCAGACTTCGAGTTGCAGATTTAATTTTTTATAAAAAGATATTTGCTTATAACTACGAAGTTTTATTCATAAATGTTTAAATTTCCATTGCTCAGTATTTAAAATCTTGTAATGTGTTCCTGAGGTTTTGAAATTCGTAAATGATATAATGTATTCATACCTCAACTAAGTATTTAAGAATACATCTGCATATACCTGTTACTTCTACTTCTAGTATTTTACTCATTTGTTGATTCATCCTGATTGTTAGTGTTCTTTGAGTAATCTGTTTAGTCACTGTTTCTTTACAGAATTAAAAATGTGTATCTGCCGATTTTCAGTCAGATATGTTTCAAGTGTGCATGCATAGACTTTGCCACAAAGCTAATGCTTGTACACATATAGAAAAGGAAAAGCACCCAGAGAAGTATGTTTAACAGATAGAATGAAACTTTTAATTTTATACTATCTCTTAAATATTCACATTTTTGGTAACAAAAGCACATTGCATCTAATTATTTTGTCACTTCCAGAAATAAAAATAATAAATGAATATAGATTTTTATTTGTTGTTACTCAGTATACCAAGTTTATTGTCTGCTCAAGAAAATCATAGCCATTGAATGTTTATTTTTATTTATTATTTTACAGTGCAAAGGAAATTTTTCATATTATAAATACAGTATCTCTGTATTATCATTTGCATGTTCATTTGTCACAGTAGAATTCTGAAATAGTCTATTTGACATTAATGGTGTCTAACAAATTAAAACATTGGTGCAAGAGATAAAACTAAAACTGTAAAAGCTGTTTTACTTTCTTACTTGTATGTCTTGTATTATGTTTGAAGCCTTCAAAATAAAATAAAGATTTTATTACAAATATGCAAAATAAATTTGAATAATAAAATTTAGTGATCAAAATTCCTCAAAACATCGATTCTGT
The DNA here is from genome assembly GCA_028829895.1 of Sinotaia quadrata. Lineage (NCBI taxonomy): Eukaryota > Metazoa > Mollusca > Gastropoda > Architaenioglossa > Viviparidae > Sinotaia > Sinotaia quadrata. Next base: position 89,042,571 of record CM054181.1, read on the forward strand.
AAGACCAGCCAAAGACGTTATTTAATATTGAGAACTACTATGTAAGATATAAAGTCTCTGCTCACAATCAAAATCATACATTTGTATTTGCCAACAGCTGCAGGTCACAAGTGATCTTGTAAGTTGTATTGCAAATGTGATCTCATAACATGTATTAACTATTATGAACATGAGCCAATGTATTTAGAATAGAACTGGTCCTGTTTGCACATATCATTTGACTATGAGCAATCTCATAATGTAGGAAATAGAATGTTGCAACAAATCACATGACTGTGGTTAGTTTTTAAAAAAAATGTTAAACATCATAGTTCTTCATACCCTTAATTTTCAAAATAAGTTTGTTCTTTGTAGAATAATAGATTGCAAAAATCCAGTTGTTTTCATTATTTTAATCATTTTAAGAATGATGATGTTCATTGTTTACTATTGCAGAATTAGTTCTTTTATTCTGGTTAATTTGCTCTGAAAGTTTGATATGGAAATTATACCATATCATTATAAAATATCTTGAATAAACAAGTTGGTTTGATGCGGTATTGTTGCCATAATATGTTTTGAACACATCAGATGTGGCATAGATAATTCACTAAGAATAGCATATAGAATTACTCCCATTTTCAATTATCTTTGCCAGTAATACACTTATTTCACTTTAATTTTTAATGAACATAGAAAACTAGGCGTGGTTTTGAGTTTTTATTTGATTGCTTAACAGTTCAGATATATGCTAAATACTGTTCAAAGTTTGGTTTTAAGTTAATTATATAGTATCATGAGAGAGCTCTTTCATCATGCCCCGATTCAATTCCTTCATCAGACATGAAGATCTGCTTGGTTAATTTATGGTCTTTGTTTGGGAATGTCGAGTTTCAAAGATCACATAGCAAATGAAAAACAGTAACTTTCAGGTAGGAAATTTTCTGATTGATTTATTTGTAAAATTCACTTGGTTAGTTACTACCGTCCTGTGACATAAACCTGAAAAAAAAATCCCCATTATCTGTTGTTTGTTGTACTTTAATTTCAGGAATGCATTAACAATGGATATTAAACTTTTTTTCTATTTAACTTTTAAGTATGCATCTAAATTCTAATGTTTAACAGAATATAAGAAAGCACGGCAGGAAATAAAGAAAGCAGCCTCAGACACAATACGGATTCAGAAGAAAGTCAAGAAAGGTATCCCTCATGGTATATATAACTCAGTCATTTGCATGTATATTATCATTCCACCAATTTTGTTTAATACTTTTAAGTCACATTTTCCAAGTCACTTCACAAATGGTATTCTTTTTCCCTTTTCTTTTTCAGAGATCTTTTCATATCTTTTAGGGACTATACACTTTAACAAGATTTTCGTTGGATATCTTTTCAGATCCAGGAGATTTTCATTTTTATAAAAAACATATTTTATTTATATTTTATTAACCTTGTAACAGGTGAAATATGATATCCAATATGAACTCACACTTTTAGAGCTCTTTTTTATTTCTAAAATACATTTAGTGCTACTTTCAAATTTAAAAAGAAAATGCCTTAGGCTTGTTAAAGTTTATTTTTATGTGTAAATCATATAAACAGTTATTGTTGTTTGTCTGTTTATTAACAATCAATTAAGCATAAATTATTGCTTACAAAGAACGGTGTCTGAACATTAAGTAGCACAGGATATGCTGTGCCAGTTATAGCTCAAACAGGAAACTGTAAAAGGCAGGATGCATGTATATTAATCTGCATCCGGTAGGAGCTAGGCACCAAGTCTTAAAGTTAGGATTTGTATTTCTATAAATTATTATAATGTATATGTGAGCAATATTTTTCTCTGTGTGTGTGTGTGTGTGTGTGTGTGTGTGTACCATTCTCATGTGTCTTTAATACAGTAATGCTCACTATGCAAATTCATTATACGAACTAGTTACATGCACAAAATATTAATAATAGGCAGTGGCACAGTAGCCCGCCAGCAGCAATATTTTTGTAAAAGTGCACATTTTCATTACTTTTCATTCACTGATTTCTCGACAACCAAAGCATTGTTTAATTCAAACAAACATTCAAAATCAAGCTTAATGTTTCTATTTCTTATGATTGTAAATTTATATGTCTTGCTTGTATGTGGAAACTAAGCGGATTGAATAAAGTTGACTAATTTTTCACCTGTGTTGAGTTTTGTCCAGCCGATTTACATAGCTTCACAGAATGCACGTTTTGATATACCGTTTTTCTTACCTCAGCGCAAATCTGACAAACACACTACACACATATATTTGGTATCAAAATGAAGATAATTAAATGCTGGATCTATTGCTATGAAGTTGGTGTGGTTTTTTTCTTCTTCTTTTTATTTTTTTTGATACACATTTTAAAACTTAGTTTTAAAGCAAACTTTGGCAAGAAATCTGCAACTTATATACTAAATGGAATTTTGGTTCTTAAAAGCCTTTACATTTATAAGCTAAAGCATTACATTTTCAGTTACATACAACCTATAAACATAAAACAACATTATATTTTCATGCACAGTTGATAGAGAATCTCAAATCTTTTTTTTTAAAGCTGTAGAGTGATTGAGAAGTTTTCATTTAGCTATTGTAGGTATGAAGTTGTTGTACGTTTAAAGTTGATGTTGAGAGAGTTTCAATCAACTGATACTGGGTGAAGTCTTTTAGTATGCCACATTTATTTTCTGTATTATTTTGAGATTAAATTTTTTAAGCAGGCTTTTTATCTTTTTATGTATGGTTCTTAATAAAGACATTAGAAAATGTTTTATTTTTTTAAAGGGAAAATTAGTGGATTTTTTATTTTATTGTGTAGTATATTGGCATAATATAAACAAGTTTTAGTAAAATTATGTTTGATAAACTATTAGTATTATATATTGCCATTTTACTGTTTTGAATTAGCATCTCTTTAAAGTATTAAATAACTTTGTTATGCATACCCAACAAATCTCCTACCTTGCCACTTTAAAAAAGTGTTTGTTGGGATTACTTAACTTTTGTTTGCATTTTGCACAGATATAGTAGCATATATTTGCTGATTTGAGAACCATTTATAACCATTTATTTGTTTAGAAGATGTCATTGGTCAAGATGAAACAGACTCCGAACGTTTTTAATGTTCAAGTTAGTTTAAATCATTTTAGTTATATTCAGGCAACAGTTGGAAATATAATAAAGATAAAACTAAATAATATGTATTCTTATTTATTATTTCTGTTTCATTTCTGTTCTTAACTCTTAAACTTTTTTTTTCTCCTTAAACTTGTTATATTTGTTTTGAACTGAGAATTGCTCTCTTTCTAATTGCAGTATTGAGTATCTTTAAGTAAGCCTTAAGAATATATTGTGTGTTTATGATTTTAAAATGTTTTTTGTTCATTTCACTGTCAGGAAAGAATGAGATGCAAATGAAGCTTGAGAGTGCCTTGCAGGATGTGAACTTCAAATACCAGCAACTGGAAGAGACAGAGAAAAACTCTGTACGCACAGCGCTGATAGAAGAACGAGGAAGGTTTTGTCACTTCATTACTTGCATCAAGCCATTTGTGGTAAAATTGTTTCCCTTTGTGATTTTACTTAACTATCTAGCACCTAACATTCATGCTGTTCCTATAGGAATGATGCAAATAAATTAATTTTATGAGTTCTGCCTAGAATCTTAGGTTGGTTTTGAAATACTAATTAATAACAAAATTCATGCATATATATATATATAAAATAATAAGCTATCATCCATTTATCTGCAGGTTATCTATAACATTGAATTGAAACCAGTAAATAACTTCATAATCAGTTGTTTCTGTTAGTATTATCTTGGTTGATAATGTTGAAGATGTTATTTATAACATTAGTTAGTCCTACTACTTTTTATACTTAATATTGTACACATCCTTTATGCTTAAATTGTGTGTCCTGATAAAACAAGATACAAAAGTTAATTTATGCTTTATCATTAGTTTAGATTTTTAATTTTATTTTACAGCTTTATTTACAGCAAATTGAAAATGGATATATTGTCACAGCACTGAAACTATGCATTACAGCCATGGTCCACCTGTTAAAATGATGTGCATAATGTTACCCATTTATCTAAACATATTATGTATAACATTTTGATTGTTTCAATATGTTACAATATAATAAACTTTCATATTTAAATCTTTATAATGTATGCTTGGTATATATGCATTTTATATACAAATCAGATATAAAAATATTAAACACATATGCTTTTGTTAATTATACAGAATTAATAAGCAAAACATAGCTTTGTATTGTGAAGGTTCTCTGACAAAATATTAAAGCACTGAAAATAAGCATGAAAAGATTTTATTTTTGAAACATTGCTATACCCATGTTTCTATGAAATCAGTCTACATAAATGGGTTGACATTATATTTACTATAATTTCATTGTAGACTATTAATAAAAGGTTTTATTTCTGTAATACTTATCTCAAATAAATATGCACAATATGATAAATTACATATACAGAAAGCATATAGTCACAATACATTTATATCTGTATACTGAATCTTGAATATGCCATAGAATATTTAACTTATAAAATATTCATAAAAATATATGGAAGAAATGTTAAGTTGGTCAAAACATTCAGTGGAATAATTGCACCAAAAAATTTATTAATCTGCTACTAATAATCAATAAATCATGCGAAGAAAAAGTACATATTGCTTAACAACTTAAAGTATCAAAAAATATTTACCCTTGCAATTTTCACTCTTTAAATAAAGTAAAACATCCTGCAAGAAACATTGAGTTTGCTCAAAACGTTTAAAAAAATAACTGCACAACTTAAGTAACCTGCTGCTTTTGTAATTAGAGTGTTTAAAATTAAAAACTGATTAAAAAAAAAATCCAAAAAAAATCAGTTATTTTACAATGTACTGATGAAGGTAGTAAATTTAGATTATACTGATGTAGAAAAATATTTATCCCCCAGCTCTTGTTTGTCACTTGTTTTTTGTAACACTGAATAGCATTAGATACTTAAAATCGTTAGCCAAATGTGAAAGATTAACAAATAGTCTGCATTATATAATACAATGAATCTTTAATTTTATAATTTCATGTATGTTTAAATTATTGATGTTTTAAAACTATTTTTTCTAAATAATGAAATTATCATCCTTGACATAATTTAAAGCATTAAATAAAATAATATCTATAATGCTAATCTGCATTTTTTAAACTAATATTTTTATTCAAACTAAAGCAGTGGTAACTTCAAGAAAATTCAATTATTCTACTTAAAAAATAGATATGTTAACAGAAAAATGATCATAAATGAATGCAATGAATGTTTATTAACAAAGGGTTTCAGTTGATCGTACATGGCAGAAATATCAGTATATGTCTCAGAAATGAAAGCCATGAGTGTCACAGTAAAGGGCTATGGGAGTTTCAGTTTAGATTGAACTACATTATTAATGACCTTATAATCTGCCATATCATTGGAAAGATGTTGAAAAGCTAATTACTATACCTTTTAAAATAAAATTATTTGGTTATTTTTAACACTTGTGGAGAGATGTCCTCTTTTTAATGGACCGATCAGATTTTGGTTTGTATACCCATGCAAGTCATTCTTGATGCTTTAAAAATTGTACCAAAATGTACAAATTTGATTTTTTTTTTTTTGCTGTAGTGATCCGTTTTTAAAACAGTCCTACTTTCATTCAAAGGTATGGATCAACATTAAAGTTCAGAGGAAAAACCCACATTTTGAAAGACAATGCATCAATCTTTATTTTCATATAAATGTTGTTCAGATTAAATGTGAAGAAAATTGTTTCATGGTAAATTTTAGAAATGTGTGTGCATTTAAGTGGGACTGCTAATAACACTGTATTGAAGCCAGTGAATACTTTCATTTTTCTTCCATTTTCTGTTAGTATTGTCCTGGTTAGAAGCTGTTTTCGATATCACTAAATTGAAGGGCCAGTAAATAGTTTCATTGTTCATCTATTGTTTCTATTAGCATTGTCCTGGCTGAAGGCTGTCTATCTAAAACTTTATTTCATTTCAAATTTTGATTTTGACTTGAGTTTCTATGAAGCTTTGTGAAATTTCCTGCTGATTTGGTATCCTGGCTTTTATGTTTTAAAAATTAAGAATTCTTTTCCTTCCCTTGGAAAAACTAAAAAATGCACAATTTCAAGCTAAACTTGTGCAATATGCTATAAGTCATTCAAAGCATTGTGTTTCATTCAAAGTTTGTACCTTTGGTACTTAAAGACTACACACATTTACCACACATTACAAATAACATTTTTTTAAAATTTCATATTTGATATGAGTCAGAATGTGTATATTTTATTTCATTTCTTGTTTTTCTCTTTTCTTCTTGTTCCTTAAATAATACTCTAGTTCAAGTAAAGTAATTGAGTAAAATAAGAAATAAGCAAAGGAAAAAGAACTCCAAAGAAATAATTGTTTTCAAACAGACGGCAAAAATGATCTCCTATGCAAGCATATGAATCCTTCTAAGATATGAAGGCCATGCTTGATTTACATAACTTTTGAGTACTTATGCTTGTAGCCAGCCATGGTCAGCATTTTAACAAATAGTTAAGCCACAGAGTTCACATATATTTTCACTTCAGTAGATCTGTCTAAAGTTAAGCCGCAGAGTTCACATATATTTTCACTTCAGTAGATCTGTCTAAAGTTGTTTGTAATTGATGGAATTCAAATCAGTTGGTGTCCTGCTGCTACCTCTCTTCCACTATGTTCATGAAGGAAAAATACGAGACCAGCTTCTGCAGAAGATGATCAGTTTTATAACTATTTTCTTGTATAATTTTGTAATTATTTAATTTTTTAAAAAAAATTAGTGTATGTGTGCATTCGTGCTTAGGTGAAAAATAGAGATTCTGAGTGTTTATGAAATTGAGTGTATAGGTGTGTTAAAGAGTATGCATTCACTATATAACTAGATTGTGAAAACTGTTGTATACACAGATTTGGTTGTTGGCTTTCTTGCAATTGATACTTTTTAATTACATGAAATGCTCTGCAAATAGTATTACCTTCTTTCTGTCCAACATGGAAGAATTTGATCTAGACATCATATTGGCAGTGATGTTTCATTGTCACTTAATATGCACAGTGCATGAATTAGGTCATGTTAACATTTATATCATTCAATTTCCTGACTAAACGGTACTTAAAAAGAGTACCTGTTTTCATTACCAAAATATTTTATGTTTTGTGCCAGTTTTAATTTGTATTCATATACTTTATTTAGCGGAGGCTTTTTTCTTGTAATTTGTGCTTTTGGTTTTATTATGTCACAGCACAGCGATTGAATTTTGGACATTATCTATTTGTAAGTGAATCTCATTGTTTGCACTTCTATTTCAGCAAGACTTGCTCAAGCAATTTCTTTTTTTTAAACACAGAATAATCAATAAAATTGACTGGTTGATTTTTGTTTGGGATTTTTTTAATATATAATATTTTTGTTTTGCTTTGTTTTGTAGGATCATGAAGTTCACTTGCTAACAGAGGTGACTCACCTGCAGGAGATTATGCACTGCCTCTGCCTGCAGGCCAGTGACCCTCACACTTTGCCAGCTTCCAGTGAGCAGGTTATTGCAGATATCAAAGGCATGGACCCATCAGCTTGGAACATCCAGGTATTTTAATATTTCATTGCTGTACAAGGTTTACTCAGCACATATTTTAAACTCTATTTTCTGTTACAGTTTTGTCAATTAAATTTCTTTTTCTGTTTCATTTTAATTTATGGTTAAGAATATCTTAAAGTAGGTCAAGAATGTAGAAATATCTACAGTTTAGATGCCTGAATCTGATCAATACTTACATTGTAAGTCATTATCTGATAAATTTCTGCACTGCTAATACACTTACACTGTAAGTCATAATCTGATAAATTTCTACACTGCTAATGTTGTATTAATCTTATATATAGCTACTGCAAATGCCCTAATCCAATATATAACTATACTGCAAATACCCCATTATATAAATAGCTATACTAAATTTGACAAATTTGGAGAAAGGATTATTCTGATTTATGGCATTTCTGTATTATGGGTGTCCTTGATCAGCAAAATACTGATATTAATTACCAATTCATTCACCTTTAACCTAAAATATATCTATAATCTTTACTATTTTTTACCTGTGCCAAAGTTTGAGCTATTAGAAAAGAAAATATATTTGTCCATTTATTATGTAAATTGATACTTTTGTTATGAAATAATCTGATTAAAGATTAACTTATGTTTAGTAGTTTGCAGAATTCACTTGTGATTAAAGACGGATTGTTACACTGGTACTTACAGCAACAGTTATAGTGAATTCTTTTACTTTCAGTAGCAGAAAAAGAAATAATATTTGCTTAACCATAGTCTGATAATAGTCATAGTCATTGTGAATTCTTTTACTTTCAGTAGCAGGAAAAGAAATAATATTTGTAACATAGTCTGATAATAGACATAGTCATTGTGAATTCTCTTACTTTCAGGAGCAGGAAAAGAAATAATATTTATAACTATAGTCTGAGAAAAGTTCAGAGCAAATCAGGGGAAAGTCCAGAATTTGTAGCTTTAGTTATTTTCTTACAGATTATAAGTTTGATACAAACTGTGATATAGATATATTGTCACCTCAAACTACTCTGTGTGGAGTACAGAGTGCATACCGCCACACAAAGCAGTTGAACTATCAGAGAGGAGTACTTATAGATTCTATTTGTATATTGCAGCAAAGTAGTATCTTTTAAGATTTACATTAACTAAGTGTTTGTATGTGACAAGTCTTCCTATAAACTAGTTATCAACTTATTATTTCTGTCTACCCCTTGTTTTAAATTGAATTACTTTTGCAGCAACAACTCTGCCTATAAACTAGTTATAAACTGGTATTACTGATTACTTGTTTTAAATTGAATTGTTGATTTCTGTTTACTGAAGTTGTTTTAAATTAAATTGATTTACATATTGTAGCAACAACTCTGCCTATAAACTAGTTATAAACTTGTTTTGTTGGTTTCTGTCTACCTTATATTAAATTAGTTATTTTTTGCAGCACCCCTCTCCACCCAGCTCTCCCAGTTCTCTCGGATCTCGCAAGTCAAGTATGTGCAGTATCAATAGCATTAACAGCTCTTCTAGTGGATCATCTAAGTCCCATTCTCCTAGTCATACATTGCACAAGCGGACGGCTTCACAGGTAAATGCAGCATATTTTACTGGTTTTCTCTACCTCGGTATAACAGCTTTCTTACAGTGAGTCTGTATAAGCTTAGCACCTAATTGAACCCATATTGCATGTGCATTATCTTAAGTAGAAACATATCCTGAATTATTAATTCTTTTAGTCTGTCTGCTAATAATTTCATTGTTTTAAGCAAGTAAGTAACAAAAAATATTCTTTCCACCCTTTTCCCTGGAAATATTCTAACTGTAACTAATCTGCCTTGTACAAATTCATATGTACCAACACTAATTGTTGTGTTATGCTTTTTGTCCTTGGTGAACCTATTCAAACCTGTGTTCTGCCTTATGGGCAATTTTTACTTCTATTCACATATACCTCCATCTTCTTCTAAGCTTATATTAAGAAAATAATGAGACAAATCAGAATTTAGTAAGGCTGTTGTAAATTTTCGGTGAATATGACCCAATATTAGAGTGCTCCCATTAATTTCAGTCAAATGAATATGATCCAAAATACTTGCACTTACTTGTTTAGTCAATTTCATGACACTCCCTCTCCAAAGAGAGGACCTCACTCCAAAGCTTACTTGTATGCTGCACTGCCTCCAAAGAGATTACCTCAGTTCAGAGCCATACTTATCCATCACTCTGCACTGCCTCCAAAGAGAATACCTCAGTTCAGAGCCATACTTATCCATCACTCTGCACTGCCTCCAAAGAAATGATCTCAATCCAAAGCCATACTTAACTCTGCATCTTCACTCTAATGTTTCCAAAATTTCCTCCCTCCCATATTTTCTGTACTAATTGAATAGTTTAAGTTTCATTACTTTGTAAGCATTTAGGGGCTCAACGGTCGTGAGACTCAACACCATTTTAAGTTAGAGAGTATGTAATTTCTGTTTCTGACACAGATATGCACAAACATTTTATTTTTCTCTAAAATGTTTTGTTTAATCAGACATTTTGTTATATAAAACATAGCAAAATGTAGTTAAGATTTAAAGTAGTTAAAAATAAGTAATAGTTGGATATCATGTTTAATGATGTTTTTGCACTAAAAGTGTTAACTGCAGGGTTGTTTGCAAGCCCTCCAGTTTTTATTACATTTAATGGGTTAATAAAACCGACTTGATTATAGTGTCAGTTTTACATTTTTATAAATTGGATAAACATTTTTAGATTTTGAAGAAATCATTATTGTATATTTATAATAAATTTGCTTATTTTGTTTATTTTACTTATTGTATAGGTTGTGATCATTACACATTCAAATACTAGCCTCCTTAGCTTAACCATCTGGAGATTAAACAGATCAGTTAATTCAGTCAAACTAGCATGAAATTATTTCTTGTAAAATTAGTCTAACTTTCTAATTGTTTAGCAAATGCAATTGTTTCATCCTAAAAATAGCATTAATTATCTACAGTATATTGTAGTTTGAACTTTGATCTCTCCCTGGTTTGAACAGTATCAAAATTGCTGTAGTTTTTAGTCATTTTTATTTTCTCATATATTGTGCATAGTCCAGTAGCACCCATACAGTAAAGTCATGAGTGTTAAGTACAGACTTTTACATGTAAATACTTTTCTTTGAGGTAATACATTTATTTTTTCCTTTTGCCAACTCAAATTCCTAGCAGCTACCATACAGACCAGATCTACAATCATTCTTTTGGATATATAAACCTGCTCGATGCTTTTGGCTTTGGTCCTGTCGAGGTTTTTTACCTTCAGTATTTTATTATTTGGTTTTTAAAATTATTTTTGCAATCAGTCCTTTTTGTTAAATGTGCACAGATTCTGTCACATTCCTTGAAATGCTATTGAAATATGTACTGGATTTTTCTTTTTGAAGTATTTCCTGATTATTGTATGCAGTTCAGTTGTTTGTTTTGTTTATAATTTTCTGAGTTTTATAAAAAAATTAAGTTTTATTGGTGCTTTCAGTAACATTTTGTTTAGACTTTTTTGTTTGCACACTGCGCATGCGTTGTTTTTCCATTTTACAGCCAGATAAAAGATTATACTATAGGAGTCATGCATAATCTGTCAAGGCCTACTACACCTTAATAAGGGGAGAAAAGCAATAAAGAGCTTACCTTAGGCCTTGTCTCATGAGTGTTTTCCCTAGTACCGGCATAATTTGTTCAGAATGAAAAATACACGTTTTGTGAAAACAGATGGAATGTCTTATGCTGGGAGAAGTTAGCACTGAAATGCTTTGCTCCCCTTTGTGAATTGTATAGGCAGGGCAGGGAGCACTAAATGTAGAGTGACAATCAGGCATCCTGCACCATGCACTGGCAAAACTACAAGCAAAAACTAGCACATGCTGCATTGGGTCTGGTCAGAATATTTCATTTTCCATCACACATTTTTTATCACACAGGGAATCTGATCTTTAAAAAATGTTCTCCATTAAAGTGCCTGGAGATGTTAGCAGTCTTCTGTACTCTTAAGATGTGGTATCAGATGATTTCAGACAAAATTATTATTATTATTCCCTGAATAACTTGATGATAGTGTCTTACATCCAACACCCCACTTATGGTTACTATGTGGTAATGCTCATCTTACTTTGATGCTCAGGCATGAAACATATCCATAAAAACATTTTCTGTTTTTCATTAACTGTTGTACCATGAATTACTTCTAAATGAAGGAGTAAAACAAGTCTGTGTCCTATTGGAAATAACTCTCTTGCTTCCAATACAGAGATTTATAACAAAGTATATAAAGGTGAGCAGAATTGAATGAAAATTTAAAACTTTTGATATTTCAAAATGCAGAACTGTCATATTCTATTATTTCCAAAATTTTTACAGATCATACTCAGGGCTCTGATGGTTGTTATACTTATTTTGTTCCATGACAATTTATATTTTACTAGACAATTCTTAACTTTATCAAATATTTTGGCTCCAGTTGTCTGGTCTTTCTATCTTTCTTTCCACTGACAAAAGTTTCTCATTAATTTAAAGTTAGGAGTATATGAATGTATGAAAATTAACAACTGTGCAGTATCTTATCTATCCATACTCTCATCAAGGGCAATTGAGTGCCATATTGTTGATGGTAATTCTGATATTAGTTGCTCATCAAATTTTCATTGATACATTCAGTTTGTCATGTTGCAATTCACAGAGATAAACTCACACTCTCAAGTTTAAGTTTTATGTCAGGACACGATTCCTCTAGCTTCAGTCACATTCTTTAATAAATTCCCCATCAGAAAAGGGTTTATTGCTTTTGGCAATTTTCTGAGCAAAAGCAAAACTTGTCTTTGTAATTTTTGTTGTATTTTGCCGCACAAATATTTTTATGAGGTCAAATTTTGAATTAATTTATCTGCTGCTTTCTTTCTGGCTTCCAGAGTTGTCAGAATTCAGAATACATAGTGGTAAAATGTCTTTTAATATTATATTCTTTTAACACTGATATACTGTCCTGACAAATTAGGCAGATGGCTTTACTTTTTTACTGTAAAAATTGTATTTGGTTCTCTATTCTTTATTGAAAACATGACACTCATGGTCACTTTTCTTTTTCTATTCATTTTCATTATCAGCCAGTTAACTTAATACCAAATGTGGCTTTCAGGCAGTCACAAGATTTGGAATTGTAGTGCCGTGGAAGGGATCGAAGTGGATTTTTAAACTAATGGAAGAATTTGCTAAAGCTGGAAAATCTACATGGACGTTGACTGACTGACAGTCAAGATCAACATTCTCTTGTTGACTCTTTTGTTTCACTTCATACCTGGACACTACAAGTCTGGTGATTTATATCTCTTACAAACCACTATTTGGGGAAACAAGTCACCATTGTCTAGGGAAAGTGTAACTTGATACTTAGCATGGGTAGAAGTAGCCTTGCCTTGACAGATTAATTATTGTTAACTTAGTATCTTACTAAGAGAAGAAATGCTGACTAAAATTGGTGCATGTGGGCATCTTTACTCTGCATATTTGTTAATCAGTAGCTTGTGGGCTGCATAAAAAGAGGAGGTAGGCTGCAGGCCATAATTTGCCCAGGCCTGAACTAGGGGGATATCACTCTTGGAACTTGCTACAGGGTAAGCTCTTTACTACTAATCTCTTCTTTTGGGAGAGACTTAGCTCTGACTGGAATGCACATGACTCATAGTATACTCATCTGGTGAGTATTACAAAAAACTTCTTGTACATAGAAAAAACCCTCTGTGGTTGGGATGAAACAACTAAATTTGTAAACAGTTGTGATAATAAAAACTATTCTTTAGGAGATAAAATTTGCATGATCATCTTATAATCTAGTAAACATCAAAGCAATTAGTTGGTATTTTGTTTTTAGTAATTTATCTTCTTGAAATTAATAGTATGCTAGAATCTTTAAATTGATACATGAAATTATAAAATTAAAGATTCATTGTATTATATAATGCAGACTATTTGTTAATCTTTCACATTTGGTTAACGATTTTAAGTATCTAATGCTATTCAGTGTTACAAAAAAACACTTGACAAACAAGAGCTGGGGGATAAATATTTTTCTACATCACTATAATCTAAATTTACTACCTTCATCAGTATATTGTAAAATAACTGATTTTTTTGGATTTTTTTTTTAATCAGTTTTTGATTTTAACAATTACATTACTGTGTGGTTTCTTTCATATTCAGAATTACCCATAATTACTTATTTTACTTGTTCCACTGATCAAATTTAACTGACATTAAAAAGCGAAAGATACCAAATTATATGTTGCTTGAGAAGCATGTGTGTACGCTGCCTGCTTTGTCTTGTTTCTTCCATCTGCTCATCAATCCACCAATCCATCTGCCTGACAATCCCACTTCCTGGGACACACACTTGCTTGCTCTCATACTACACTTCAGCCTCCCATGGGTACTGAACGTCTGACCAGCGTGTCCTCCCAGGATTCAGGCTTCACTTCCCAGGATACCTTGTTTTTGCGACCAACCACTCCCCAGTCCCTTAATTTGTACCAGGTAGGCAGGTAGTCAGTTTATAGCGTAGAATCCATTTTCACTGCTAAAAGCTAATGGGCATGTTGCAGTACTCTCCTTTTCCTTTCTCACGTTTCAAATTGAAGGTTGATAAATTTTTTAAAAAGTGTTTCTGTTTAAAAGAAAAGCATGATGTTATTATATGCCTCAATATAATATTTAATATAATCCTGGTAAAATTATATATTTTCTGTTGCTATGTTTGGGGTGTTGGTTTTTTCAGTTAATTCTTAGTTTGTGACAACAATGATCCATTTTGTTTTATTGAAGTTAATCATAAGTTCATAATTTCTTTACTAGATATCATATAACTCGCATCAAGGCAATTAATAATTTGAGGCAATTGTTAAAGTATGTATGAAATTCTCCACTTTTCACCTCATGTTCATAACTTTTTTTTAATGTATTAAAATAAATACATGTTTGGAACATAAGAAGTGTTTCCAGAGTTGCAATAGATAAAGTAATATGTTTTGATTTAAATATTTCCTACCATGCTGCATTGCTTATTTTCAGAATGTTGTTTTTCTCATACTTTTTTCCTTCTATACTTATACATACTTTTATTTAATGAAACATTTTCTTCTTTGAAAGAGATTATGAATGATTGAGTTTGGACGTTAAACAAAGAGCAACTATTTGAATAGTGTACAGCAACTAGGTGTCACATCAATATTACCATTTTGGCAAGTGAATTAGTAATAAAATGTTTTGAAAATTTGAAAGCATCCCAATTATCTGTATAAGTGTGCACCTCTATATATATGGAAATGTTGAGAATTAATCAGTAGAAACATACTACTAAAAATTACAAAAACATACTTTTAAACTTACTAATAATGTGCTTTTGATGGGTCATGCCTTTAAAATATTATTTATTTAATTATAAAATGTATTTAGATAACTTAAGTATTATTTTGCAAATAGAACACTGTATATGCCTTCTGACTCAGTTTTAATGATTAAAAATTATTTACTTGACACAACTGCTTGGTTGGATAGATGGATAATTTGGTGTCCCCTCTAGTGTACACCATATATTTGCTCTCACTTTGATCTTATAAAGTTGTTCTCACATTCTTGTACATTTGTTGTGATAGTCTTATTAAAAAAAAATGTTCTCAGGCATCAAATTCAGACCTTGAAAGCACTGGTACAGAATCAGCAGATTGTGATTCTACTCCAAACACTCCGTCCGGGCACATGGTCACAACACCAACAGCCAGTTCAAGCAGCAGCACCAACAGTCTACCTAACATTACTGCTGCTACACCAAAACAGGAGCGGGTTCGTCCACACACAATATCAGCATCTTCAGAGAAAGTCTTCATGACACGACCACCCCTAAAACCTGAGCTTTTTGAACCATTGCAAGAGAAAACAGAACAAGCAGAGAGTATTGAAATAATGCATCAGAGTCAAGGTCGTGCTGGTGGTAAGTTACGACCCCACAGCACATCAAGTGGACCTTATGCACGTCCTGCTGCTACCATCAATAAAATGCAGCCTGTTTTACCACCACATTGTCCTCGAACAAAGGTCAAGGCAGTGCCACCACCTTCATTACCACCAGGTAAATAATCATTTAATATTAAGCTTTTTTTAATTTTAGTGGATAGGAAACATTGGTTATTAAATTGATTTAGAGTAAAATCAGTTTAAAACCTATAACCCATGTGAAAGAATGTTGCAGGTGAATGACAAGTTTTAGAGTTAATGGCAGATACATTGTTTTGAGGAGCTAACATCATTAATTTGCCTGAGCCTATGGATGCTGTCTCTAAGTTGAGATTCCAACAGCTCTAAATGCATTTTTCATATCCCACAAGCAAATAGATATACTCTAAGTGGTTCCAGTGAGATAAGTCCAAACCTATATGTCCCATAGGTAGATAAATAAATAGCAATGGCAATTCTATTCCTGAAATTAGTAATGGAGGATAAGTTTAAAAAAGCTATCACCAAAACAGCTACACCACACATTGATGTACAGTTTAGAACTGGAGTGACACTGCAGTCTTCATGTACTTTAAAACTAATTGCATAGAGAAAGACAGTGTGTTTGTGTTCAGTTGTTTCTTTCATTTTTTTTTCCTTTATAAAGCATCTCAGCCAGTCTATGCTAACACCATGGATTTACAAAGGTTAGCCATGGAGAATCAGGCACGACAGCAGGCTGCTGACAGCAAGGAAGAAGAGTCTGCCAGCCAACCAGGTGTTAAGGTATTTGTTAAGTCCCAAGTTTAGGCCTCACTAAATGTCTTGATATCAGATTATGTGGAACTTATTTCACTCATGAAACTTGGGTGATATGTCATATTGTTAAAACTCGTCATTCTTAAAATTCTGTAATATTTTAAAACTTTTTGATTACAAATGTTGTTCTGTTTTTTAATAGTGGAAAGCTTAGTGATCAGATAATATATATAACTGTCTCTCAAAAATGCACAAAATTTGTTTAGCCAGATTAGTTACCTATTTTCTTTATTCTAGATAGCAACAACAAGAAAATAATAATTACAATCAGATTTCTACCAGTTAATGTTTCTCATATATCTTTACTTATCTTTTAGTACACTTAATTCTTTTTTTTTGTGCAGTGCTGAAATGAGCAGCACATGCCGTCTTTGACAATGGAATAACTTACAAAAAATATTCGGATATATTTATGTAAATTTAATATGTTTAGATAAGTGGATAATAGTGCATATATTTAATTTCAATTGGTCAGTATAAAATAATATTGAATATTGCAAATTTTTGACTGAAGATCAAATTTTGTGAATTGCAAACATAACCAGATGACAGTTATTGTCAGTAAAAGTATTCAAATCATTCATAAAGTGATGAAAATTTACTAATTTGACTAATAACTGTAGTAGTAGTCTTTGTAACAATTGGAAGATTGCTAAATTGGTATGATGATAACAAACAATTATTTGCTTGGGGATTTTTTTGTGATTTTATGTAATATTAATGATAAAATAATGTTAATTGAACATTATTTTGTAAGAAATATTTTTATTTAAAATCCAAGACAACCATTAATTTTATGTTTTTAAAGTTAATTCCAGACATTAAATATCTACCTGAGCTACTAATAATACTTTTGTTAAATATATTGTACAAATTGAGAATCTCATCTAATTCGCTAAAGAGCCAGTGGAAAAGGATTTAACCACAATACTCTGAAAATAATCCCACTGAATACACAGATCTTGTGTTAATTGTTTATAAGCATTCACCATTACTGAGAGTGACATTCATTTTTGTTGTTTTTATATATATAAATAGATATGGTTATCCTGTTACACTGAAAGTTCAGTGCATCATATGCAGATATTCATTAATGCTGCAATATAAATAGCTGTAGAAAGAACATTATGTCCTCACAAAGTCACTGTATCATCTACAATATTCATTAGTGCTGAATGCGGTATCATCTTGTATTTCTCTGCAGACAGTCAGTCATCAGTGCTGCAATATATATGTGATTCATCATGTTGCACTGAATACTCAGTACAGAATCTGAAGACTTTTGTCTTTATTCCATCATAAATAGACAGAGTTTATCCTGTCCTTATATTGAATCTTGGTCTCACCGAATTCTGAGTACATATCTGACATTTATCAGTGTTGCAATATAAATACATACATACTATTACACTGAATGCTTAGTACATCTGCAGATAATCAGTGTTCAACATAGATGGATGAGGTTAATCTTGCTGCAATGAATTCTCAGTACAGCATCTGCAGACATTTATTTTTGTTACAAAATAGACTTCACCCTGTCATTATACTGAATCTCAGTATGTCAACTTCAGACATTTGTTAATGCTGTAGCTTAATAACATAACTCATGACATATGTAGCTGGAGGTTGTCCTATAAGTTCCACTTAAGCAAGACAGTAAATTGTATGGAAACTATAAATCAAATATTGTATTTCATTGCAGAATCAGTGTTACTACTTTGATTTTCCTCACAATGACAGTCTATATTCTTATAAATACTTAAAATAGCTCCTTTTGTACCTTGAGATCTTTCTCTCATTTGTTCCTAACCTGCTGTATTTCAGTCACTTATTTCTGTCTTTCTTGCTGTCATAGATAATGTTTTCCTGTCTCCTTGTTATTTCATTAGCTCTTGTCTTCCTGTCTTCTTTTCTCAGTAGCTCCTTTCTTCCTTGTGCTCTATTTTCAATAGCTCCTGTCCTCCTTTGCAGTCTTTTTGCATTAGTGCCTCGTCCTTGCTTTTTTCTCATATTAACTCCTGTCTTTGCTCTCTTCTCATTAGCTCTCATCTACCTTACTCTCTTCTTGCATTAGTTCTTTTTACCATGCTCTCTTTCTCTCATAGCTCTTAATTTGCTCTCTTTCTTGCATAACTCTTATTTAACTTGCTCACTTTCTCTCATAGCTCTTATTTAACTTGCTCTCTTTCTCTCATAGCTCTTGTCTAATGATGTCTTTCTCTTATCTTTTCTCATCTACTTTGCTTTCTTTCTCTCATTACTTTTTTAACTCCTTATCTAACTTACTTTCTTTCACCCTTTATTATTTTTTTATTTGGGGCAGTATTTCAGTTACTTTGAGAGACAGCACCAAGAGATAATTGTACTTCTTAGTTCTTAGCTCTTTTCAATAAATCATAGGGAAAAATTGCAAGGAAACCAATATTTTTTAAAGGAACTAATTTGCTAGACTTTTTAAAAGAAAATATAAATATTCATTATTAAAGAAAAATGTTATGGTGCACTAATATGATCTTAAATATGTATAGAAAATTTTTTGTTGACAGCCTTCTACGAAACGTTATTCAAGGAAATATACTCCTGTAAATTTAATTGTTTTTTCTTCATATTTTGTGTTGGTGTTTTCTTATTCACTTTAAGTATTACTCGAATAAATAAGTGCCAAGAATTGTACTTGATTTAGATTAGGTAGAGTTGCATAGTAGAATTGTGAGAATGTTAGATAAGACAGTTCAAACAAGTGGACATAATCCACTGAGGGTGTGATTAATAGGCCTTATTAGCATCATTATAAGACATCAGCATTGACTTTCTTAAAATTACACTCATTACATATTTATCCACTTCATTTATACTGTGTTTTATGTGTTTGTGACCATTGCATGTTTTTGTTGTTGTTGTCATTGCTGCTTCTTTTTATTTCAATAATTTTATTTTTAATTTCTCAGTGTTAGCTTGCATTTGTTCTTTTCTGTCTTTGTGTACATACCTCAATACATGAAGGTTACTTAAGTTGCTTGTATTGAATATACTTATTACAAACTTTATCTGTTCTATATTCTTGCTTCTTCAGGTCATTATTTTTCCTTGCATTTATTTCCATGCATTTTTGTTTTTATGCACATTTATTCTTAACCTAGTCCCAACTGTGAATAAGTTAGTGTAGGCTGGCATACAAGTACTTTCAGCTCTCTGGATCACTTAGTTTGGCCTGAGTCATTTTCTGTACTACTATTGGAAGTACTTATATTGCAGTTATATCCCATTTTGTTTTGCAAACTTTGGTGCCTTAGCTTTCAAATGGTTTTTACTATTTTCTAAAAGTCTGCTTGTACTTTATGAACAACCGTTTTTTGACTAAGTTTTCAAACCAGTTTTTATATTTTTGTTTTTGATGGAGTTTGTGCAAACTGCATTTTGCTGATCTTTTGAAGGGGTTACCAGAGAAAAAATATAATTTATTAATGTATTCAAAATAAAGTTTTTTTTAAAGATGGTATACTGCTCCAATGTAGAATAGTTGCTTTTGCTTAAAAGAAAAAGGTTGAAAGGGGGCTCTGGTGATGATAAAATAAATGAAATTTGTAATAAAAAAGTAACGATGTACAATTTTCAAAGAGAGATTTCTGCATTGAAATTATTACAAAATCAGTTAACTCATATGTTATAAATCATATAATAATTAATATACATATCAGAAACTGAAATATTTCAATAAAATTTTGAAAGCAGTAACTATAGTTAAATAATATATACGGTTTGAAGAATATCTCTTAGAAGTACAAAGGGTTTTTTTAAAAAAATTATTATTAATATTCAAATGCCAACCAGCACTTTTAGTAATTTATTTTACACTTTTATCTGCTAGGTTTGTAATTTTAAATTAATTTCACACAGTAACAAATGTCTATTACATGTTTTAATCTTCAAATTATATTTCATTCACTTCTTTTGAAACTTAAAAAAAAAAATCAAAATACATTTCTTTTCCCACTAAATATGAAATTTCCCACTTTAAATTTGGTTTACATATATATATATTGTAAGGGTGGTAAGTTGAAAAGGAAAGAACAATGATTAAGAGGACTAAAACACTCTCCCCCCCGCCCCCACTTACTATAATAGTAATTTTTAAATATATAATTTTATACAGCTCAATTTCTGACACCATTTATTGTAGCAGAGAAGAAGGGCGAAGAGATCAATTCCACTATTTCTGTTTTGTGAATATCTCTGTTCTACACACAGTAAATCTAGTGCCACAACTACTACTGTACTAGTATAGCAAGTAACCAACCATCAGATCCATACTTTACTCGTCTGTTTCAAATATTAAAGACATCAAAAATTCTTAATTTTATACAGAACTATTCTACGATGTATCTAGATTTCTTCAATCACTTTGAAAGATTTTTGTAACTTTAATTTTTATTTTATTTAAAGATTTACATTTCTCTAGTGAATATCCTTTTGAATCTCTTTGAAAATAAGGAGATTTAAAACAAACTAACTTCATATTGAGCTATTTTGGAAAGATTTAATAGACATAAAACAGCACTTACAGACTTTGAAGTCCACAGATTGATTTTGTTGCTGGTAGTGTTTGTACTTTTCTTTTCTTGAGGTCAAAATAACACTTTTCTCTGCTTTTAAAAAAAATTATTGGAGATATGAAAAGAAATAGTTTTGTTAATTAACCAACTGTCAGAAATGTGCTCTTCATTTCTTATTTTTAAAATATCACATTTGAATATTGCTATTGGTACATCATTTGTTTTTTTAATTTTCTGTCTTTATTGCATTGTTGTTTAGAATTGTGATGAACTTGAAAATTCTGTTCTACTCATTAACAAGTTTGGGAAATAGTGTTTCATCGTTTGAAATATTGTTTAAATACACATCTAATAATTTTTGTTGTGTGGCTAGACATATATAGAAACTATTACTAGTATTAGGTATGTAATATATAGATAAATAGTGTGTTGTCATTATTCATTCACTCTTTTAATGTATTGAACAGTCAGACAACCTGCTTTGAAACCACCCTTTTTTTTCTTCTGGAAAGGTTGTAACAAGTCATATAAAGTGAATTATTCCTTTTTATTTAATATTTACTTAAATCAGAACTTTTGATATATATATATATATATACTTTTTAAAATTTAAACAATTGTTCTTAGACAAAATTCATGTCTTAAATCATTTCACTGTTAGCAGTAATTCTTTAAAGTTTAGAACTTATAGAAGAAAAAAAATGTTCACTGTTTATATAGTGTTAATAAACAACAAAGTTATCATGATTGAATTTCACTGTTTATATAGTGTTAATAAACAACAAAGTTATCATGATTGAATTTTGAGTTATGTTTAGCTTAGTTAATAGGCAGTGAAAGCCTTTTTATATTCAGTAGTATTTTGTAAATCAGACAGAGAACGGAAGATAATTCTAATGATATACAATGGCTAAATTAGTTTGAAAAAATTGTACATATATATGTAAGGTTTAGTTGTTTTTTTTAAAGTACTTTTTGCTGTTGTTAATTGTCTGGGTTTTTTAAAATTTGAATTTAAATTACTTGTGTCCTAGAGAAATGGGCACAGTGTGTATTTTGGGTGGGAGCAGTTTCAGAATCCTATCAGAACTATCAGAATCATTATTGATAAACTTTAAAAATGTACATTTTGTGGCTGCTTACTCAGTGTATACCTCATCTATATAGTTTCATTATTAGTTTTATTTTGGCTTTCATCTTGTAGTTGTAAAAAATAACAGGTGGTACATTATACATTTTAATTGTCTTTCAAATTTGGGATATGGTTTTTCTTTCTCTTGTCTACTGTTTCTTATGGAACAGATATTTTATATTGCTTTTGCACATCAATTTTATTATAGTGTTCTGTCAAAGTAATATTTGCCCAGAATGTATATAAAATTCATTTCACAGCATTTGCTTTTGACTGCTCCTTTCATTGTCTAAATGTTTCTTTTCTAACATTATTCTAACTTGCTCTTTGCATCGTGCAGACTGTTTTTGTTGAAATTCTCTTCTGTATGATTATGTTTTGTTTTGTTTGGTGTGTGGATCGTGACCACCCACTGGCAGTGCATCTTGTCTCTTTGCTCTGTCCTTGTGCTACAGTCTGACCCCTCAACTGCTACTGACACAAACTTGAATGCCATCGATTTAGATGAAGCCATTCGAAATCTGGATAACTTCACTGCTGCACTCATTAGTCAGGTTCCTGAGGAGGATGAAGATGAACAAGAAGAAGAAATGACACTAAAGGAGGAATTTAAAAAAGAAGAGGCAGAGAAAAGAGAAGATGAAGCAGTAGAACTTCGTCGTACTGCTAGGTCTCAGAAGGCAAGAAATCATGGCATTTAAACCTGCGATAAAATCTTTTGTTTTTTAAAGTTTTTCCTTTGTTTAAACATTGATGTTTAACTCGAGCAGCATGTTTTTCTCCCTTCTTACATTTTGCTGTTTCTGCTCTAATCCTTGCTTTTGCTATGTTTTTGTGTGCTTTCATACGCTTATTTTTTTAATAAAGCTTTTCACTAATATCCCTGTATAGTATGGGCAGTTTATTTTTTTTCTGATGATTAGTTAAAATTTGAAGTGTTTTTTAAAGTTTTGTTCAATTAAAAAAGAAAACTATTTTTTAAAGTATTTTTGAGAAATTATATTTAATAATATCTACTAACAAAATATACATCTAATGTGTTAATTCCTTGAAAATGTGAATCATATAATACAACAGATTACTTGAGCTTGTTAGTATTCTAATTGATTGATTGATAATATGTTGCAAACAAGATACAGTTTGCCCTCAGTTATTCCTAGATAATTGAAGAGAAGAGTAAGCACGAATTATCCAAAAATGTGCATAGCACATTGAAATATATTAAAAAAAACAAAGCTGTAGTTTTCAGTATTACATAATTCATACAAAATGTAATTGAAAACATTCCTTCAGAAAATATTTAATGATATTAGGTACTGAATAAACAGTTCAAAAGTTTCATTAAACTAATAAGATAAATACTTCTTATCATGCAAGCAATGCCTCATTGCTTAACTTTCATTATATTTAATTATGCTGAAGTTTGTACATAAAAGCAGTTGTCCAATGGTAATTTTGTAAATTGTCTGATGCCTAAGGCCTTCACCCATGATCATATAATTACCCAACTCTTTCACTGTATAGATATAGCCTTGTGTGCAGATGTATATTGCAATATGATCTCATAATGTGTAATGGTGAACATCTATGGCTGATTGTATTTAGACTAGAACTTGTACTAATTCCACCTTAGTATTAGAAATGTTGTGTATGGTGAACATCTATGGCTGATTGTATTTAGACTAGAACTTGTACTAATTCCACCTTAGTATTAGAAATGTTGTGTATGGTGAACATATATGGCTGATTGTATTTAGACTAGAACTTGTACTAATTCCACCGTGGTATGAGAAAGTGTTATAGCAGTTAGACTTCACTCTAAGCTATAAAATCACATTAATGTTGTACCATAAACTTGAAATGCTTTGAAAATTTGAATCAGGTGATACCACAGAGCATGGAGTTTTATATACAGCTAACTACTCACTCAGTAACAGAGTTACTTTCATTTGCAATTCCTTTCAATGCTTAGATTTCAGTAGGTACACTTATTGTAACTTTAATTATTAATGAAATTATGAAACAGTGGTTTAGATGTTTGATTTGATTTCTGGATAATTATAATATATACTTGTACTATTGTTCAAAATTTCAGATAAGCTAGATACTCACTTTTTTCTTATTTTAAACATTTCAAGGAAGTACAATATTGTTGCATACACTATATATATTTTTCATGTTTACCAATTACAGTCAAGCCCGGATATGTCAACGGCCTAAGGGTTTGCAAAAAAATGTCGAGATAACTGAAGATCGAGATTACAGGAAACCAATATGGCGACAATATATTACAGTACTATAACATGCACTTGACATTTCTTTAGATACATGATGTGCATTAATGAATGAGAATGTACATGCACGTGTTTGGTGATTTTTTTTTACACAATAGCGTTGCCACGATTTGTTTGATGACGCAATCGGCATGCTATAAAAATGTACATACATGTACATGTTTGCTAACAACAAAAGGTTTATGTACATGCGGTTAATATGGTTTCTTTACAAAGTCTAAACTGCTTTGTTGCTTTTTGCCTTTAACATTCTACTTGAAAACAAATGCTTCAATATTACATATAACGTGCTTGAAATTTCTTTATGTACATGATGTGCGTTAATAAATGAGAATATATATGCACATGTTTTTAATTTTTTTACACAACAGCGTTGCCACAATTTGTTTGGTGATGCGATTGGCTTGTTATAAAATGTACATACATGTACATTGTTTGCTAACAACAAAAGGCTTATATGCACCAACTAAAAGCAAAGATTTACCAGAACATGTATACAATAAAAATGTACAAACCTTTCATTATATTCTCCAACATTGCAAACACAAAGATTGCTTACAAAATAAAAAAACCTGCAGGGTGCACATGTAATTCGTTTTTACAAAAAACTAACCAGTATCAAAATTCAATTCGCCAGTCATTTTGTGAGTGTGTGTGTGCGCGTGCACGTCTAAGGTGGAGGGCAGGAGGAGGGGGGGGGGCGAAGCCGCCTCTAAAAGTACATGTACAGTGTATTGTACAAGCAGTTACTTCAAAAGTAACTTTAAGGTGTGAGAAAGTTGAAGAGCAACAGTGTGCCTATTTTGCCCTTTATTGTTAGCAAGATGGCAAAGTGACATCGATAACTAACATTTTAAAAAGCCGATGAATAACTGATGTTAAGTAGTGATTTGGGCCCTCTTTTGTGCTTGAGATACATGTACAGTACAAAGAAAGAAACAAACAAACAAAGAGACATTGTATTAGTGTTCAGCAACATAAAAGAATCATCATAACTGATGAGAAAATGCTAACAAAGAGGGAATTTGGTCCATCTTCGATTCTATATACAAACCTTTCATTATACATGTATGAACTGCACATGTATTCTCCAACATTGCAAACACAAAGATTTCTCATAAAATCAAAAAAATCTGCAGGGTGTACATGTAGTTTGATTTTACAAAAAACTAACCAGTATCAAAATTAAATTTGCGAGTCATTTTGTGTGTGTGTGTTTCACTCACACTCACCCCGGAAGGGCAATAGATCTTTCATCTTCATGATGTTCTCAGTCTTGATTTGCTTCTGGGGGATCCCCACAGCCTCCCAGTGCGTCTAAGGTGGAAGGCAGGAGGAAAGGGTTGAAACAGGTCGCACCTATTAGGCGCACACCCTCAACCACTCTCCGTCTGGGGGGGAGGGGGCCAAAGCTGCCTCTGAAAGTATCCTACAAGCGGTTACTTCAAAAGTGGGCAAGAGAGGTGTAAGCCAGTTGAAGGGCATCAGTGTGCTTATTTGCCCGTGGCAAACATTATGCCTGATTAAGTTTAAGCTGCAGCTTTTTAACAAGACATGGCCATTTATTGTTAGTGATTAGTCACCAAAGGGGTCAAGATGACCGATTTAAGTCGCCATTTTGGCCCTCTTTTGTGCCTGAGATAGTAGGATTCCATGACATAAAACAATCTACATAACCAATGAGATAATGCTAAGACAAAGAGGGAATTTGGCGGTTCCACTTCTAAAACGTCGACTTACTAGGGCTGGCAAGTTAACCGATGCCGAAATAAGTGGACTCGACTGTATTAAATTTGACATTATTGTGAAAACTTACAAGAACAGTATGACATGAAAATCTTATTGCATTCAGTTTTTACAATAAATAGTCTTGAAAAGTATGATACACTATATGTAGCCATTTTTATGTGTGTGTGTTTGTATAGTATCATGGTTTGAGATGAATTTAAAAGGTAGTGGGGCAGTGTTAATCATTTATGTATTGGGGATGTCTTTCATGCTCTTAAATGTTTTGGTAACATTTATACCTTACTGATGGCTGTGGGCAGAGGCCTTATGTTTAAACATACTAGTTTGTTACTATTAATTAATTGTCCTTTTAATGAAGTAGATGTACCAGGTATGTGATTGTGTGTGTGTGTGTGTGTGTGTGTGTGTGTGTGTGTGTGTGTGTGTGTGTGTTGTGTTTTAATTGCTTTATTCTTCATTACCTTAAGTCAAACTTTATCTTGTGCCACACATTTAAATGTCTGTCAGATTGTCAACTTCAGTCAAATGAATAATCAGCTCAGTCATTTAATTTATAAAACTGCCAAAAGCCATTAACACTTGTTTAGTTACTACATTAGTGTTTTGAAATAAGAAAATTACAAAGTAATAATGATGTAACATTCTATATGCACTGGTAAGGAATACTAACCCTCAACATTAGATTTGTTCATGATTAGGGTACTTAGTATAATGAGGTACTTGGATGTAGTGTGTTATAGAAGCTATACATTATTTCAGTTTGCGGGGGAGGATTCCTTGTATCATACATTATGAGAGTTATACTTATAGTAAAAAATGTAATCTAAATAGTGCAACACATTTTATTCATTAAATAAATATGGATTTTATTATTACCTTAGACTAAGAAAATCTGTTAATGAGGGTTCATTAAAAACTATACTCAGCCTTAATTGCACTTGTAAAAACAACATTATTGTTCATTATAATTTCCTGTTGGTTTGAAATGAAATTATTTTCCTGGTCTGTTTTTCTTTATTTACACTTGTTTTAGAAGCCATTGTCAATTCATGAAGATACTTTGATTATTAAAATATAAGAGAGTTTGGGAGGGCTTTTCACTAAAGAAATGCAGCTAACTATGTAAACAAGGCCAAAATACTCAGCAAAGGCATTTCTGATTGGCCGAGACAGCTGCACATTTGTTTGTGAATCCTGACAGCCCACGTTTGGCACAAACATAATAATGTTATATGCAGATTATAATATTAATTGAATACTGAAGGGTCTACAGAAGACCTAACATTTGTGAGATATTTCATATGGACTGAACATTATACAAGGGTCCACTGTACTCTTACAGTCTTAGTGCCAATGTTAAATCAGTGAAATGATAAAGTTAATACTCTTAGCCTTAGTGCCAGTGTACTTGAATGAAATGATAATGTTAATACTCTTAGCCTTAGTGCCAGTGTACTTGAATGAAAAGATAAAGTTAATACTCATAGCCTTAGTGCCAGTGTACTTGAATGAAAAGATAAAGTTAATACTTAGAGCCTTAGTGCCATTCTATAAATAATTATTATTTTATATTATTAAGTGTTTTCTTGCTGCAAATTAAACAAATGAGGTTTTTCTTGAGACTATTATTCATTTATTTTCAATTGGAAAATGAATGAATTATATCATAATGCTCTTAATTATTAATATTATTAGATCAAAGTGTTGTTATAATGATTCTTAGTTGAAGGTGTCTTACTTCCAGGCATTTTATTGATTTAACAGAAATAAATCCATCTTTAATCTATATTTAGCGAGCCCCCATCACCCTCTTTCTTCTCCAACATAAAGTTATCAATTTGTGTAAGGTCAATAAATTTATGAAATCAACAATCAAATATACATAGATACAATGATAAAAGATTACTTGACTTCAATATTTCCACGAAACGTTCAAATAATTTTTGTACTATACAATCTTATATCTCTAAAATTCAACAATTCAACAATTCAATACAAATCACAGGATAGTAATTTATGAACAGGTTCACTAGGAACATTGTCATGTGTTAAGCATACTATATTATATGAGCATCTTAGTTCAAACAGTAGTAGAAATAATAGACTACTCACATAATACATCTCTATGTAAAACACCAGTGTAACACATCAATAGTAAAAATGCCTGAAATAATTCCAAGTTCATTCTCTCTCAACTCGTCATTAAGCTAACAGCCACCTTTCAAGACCGGATTTCTTGCCCCGCCAATTTCAAGTGATTAGACAATAGAATTTTCCAGAGGTTGTAAACCTTTTTATCTCAGCCCTTTGGCTGGTCTTGTTCTCATAAATCTTAACCATTGGATAATAAAAACTACTACTGGTTTGCATTACTTCAGCAATTTCTAGCGTATTCTCAAATCAAGTGTTTACTCCAACTCTGACACATACAAAAATACCATCATAAGGAGTGCCCAATGTCAGGTCGCTTTGACAATTTATATAACAATTAAGTTTAAAAATAGGGATAGACAAATTTACTCCACCACATCATGTAACAGTGTTTTTCAGTTTCAGCTAGTTTGCTGTGGGCATTTTTAAAAATTAGATCTGCCTTGTTTCTAACTGTTCTTACTATAAAATATTTGAATGGGAAAAGTAATTGAGAGAGATAGATCATAATTTCATGCTACTTAATTTAAGCAGTGCATTCTTACATAACATTTTTTTGAAAAGTAAACTGTAGGCAAGATAAATGTATGGCTGATGAAAAAAACACACTATTAAATAGAAAATATGCATTAATAAAGTAAGGTTAAATATTAATTTAAATCCCTTCATTACTGAAATATTTTGTCATTTTAAATTCCATTTTGAGAAGTTGTCTGTTTTTACACCTTCAATGCAATCATCTAAAAACAAGAATGGACAGATAGAAGGAAAGTAACTGAACAAACTACTTCTTGAGCAAGTTTAGCAAAGATATATCCCCATGAATGTGACCTTATATCATTTGTCCCACCCATGATCCTGACAGTGAAGGAGTTAATGTAATTTTGTGTACTTCATATTTTATTCAGATCCATGTTATAGAGCTTAAATAATTTATTGGTGATTAATCTTTTGAATTCTCCTTTTTCTTCCCTCTTATATAATCAAAAATTTCAAATTTAATAGAGTGTAGAATTAAAATAAAATGTAGATTTTCTATTATTACTTCAAATATAAATCATAATTCTTTTGTCCTGCAAATATTATAATGATTTTATATTATTTGTGAGAACGTGTATGTATGCAAGTAACTATTATTCTCTATATTCACCAATTAGCCCCGTTTTCTTGAAAACTGAACATTGACAAAATGTACATTTGATCCTATATATTATATAATTTACTTTCTTTTAATTTTTAAGAAAACATTTATAATATTGGTATTTTGGAAATGGGGAAGTTGAATTTATAATAAAATCAGTTTATATATATATATTTATGGTTAAAAGAGTAATTCATACGTATGTATATTAAGTCAAATTATACAAGAAGTCATTCATTAAGTGCCCCATCTTTTATTAAGTTAAGAAATACAGGATTTAAAAAAAAAAAGGCCTTGTAATTTAAATTGTTAACAAGTTATTTTAAGGTTGATTTGAATTTTTCACTTTTTCATGTGTGCATGTAATTTTTAGTAACTTGAGATTAAACATAAATTAATTTTGTTTATTTACATCATTTATTGTTTGAATGTTTGTTGTAGAATATTTTTTATGTAATTCTTTCGGGCAAAATGTTTTACAGTTGTACTTAATGGTGGTAAATGCATGTTGTTAGTATACATATTTTGTAAAAATAATTTAATTTTTCTAGTATTTTATTAGTAACACTTATTTTTTATTATACACATTAATTAGAAACCCCAAATCTTCATATGTAAAAGAAAAAATATACATGCTATATTTGGGGCTTCATGTTCTGTATAAGCTTTATCTTTCTTATTATTTAAAATAATAATTTGCCTGTTGACTTGTTTTTAAATGCTGAGTTTCGTTAAATAAGAGAACATGACAATAGTTTTAAAAATTGTTCATACAGCAGAAGTGTACAGAATAGTTGTTTCATGCCATCTTATTACATTTTTATTATTGTCAGCCTCAATTGACATTAATTTTTGCCTTAATTTTCTTTTAAAATTAAAAAG
Source organism: Sinotaia quadrata (assembly GCA_028829895.1). NCBI lineage: Eukaryota > Metazoa > Mollusca > Gastropoda > Architaenioglossa > Viviparidae > Sinotaia > Sinotaia quadrata. Next base: position 89,072,958 of record CM054181.1, read on the forward strand.
AATAATTTCTGTAAAGATAATATTATGTCTTTTTTAATGGATTTATGTTCACATTTGAGAATGATAAATTATAACTTCTTTAGGTTATTGTTAAGTATATTATATTTAATATTAATATTATAGTTATATAATAGTCATTCGTACAATAGTTTAAATTTTTCTTTCTTCTTTTCCTTTTATAAAACAGTATTTATAAACACAATGAATCTAAATATATGGTTGCTCTTTTCGTGAATTAAAAAATTGATGTTAGGTCATTATTCCTTTAACCATAAGACTTTTCTTTGGCATCCAGGTGGGTTTTTTAATACTCATCAATATATTTTTCAAGTTTCATGTATTTATTTTAACTATTTTTATTTCTTTAAATTTTAAGGCTCAAACCCCACACAAAATACCATTTTATCACTACAGACTTTAACACAATAATTTTAATTACAGACTTGAATACAATTTTAACATTAGTCAGGTTTATTTTTGAAATGCTGCTTGTACAGATGCATCAGAACAACCTGGAATTAGCTGCAGCCATCCGTGAATTAGAAGCCAGCACTGCAGCCTTGCAGTCAACCTATGGTGATACGTCTAGTCATACCTCTCATAGTTCTCTACAGTGCTCAAGTGGCTATGCTACTATGAACAGCACACCTTGTAGTTCAGAAGACACCATTGCCTCGGGTGGTATGTTCCTAAGTGTAATAATTTATGGCCTGTATTGTGGTTTGTTCATGATCCTAGGTATTGTAAATAATGATTTATAATCCCTGTTTTGATTTTAATTTCATTTATTTGTGCAGTGTACATTTTTGTTTAATTATTATTGATAATAAACAAGAATGGATGAAAATTAATTCATAAATTATATATAGTTCTAGAAATAGAATGATATATAACATTGCCAAAAATTTGTGCAGTTTAAGTTATTATGGTTCAGAAAATGTTTAATTTTCATTCGTTGTTAACTTGTTTGTTTTCACACTTAATCAGAACTGTAGGGTTGACATTATGTCAGTTCATCTTTGGACTCACTAAATTTACTTCATGTTTTTTTGTAGCTTGCAATTTTTCTGCATTTGAATTATTTTAATTTAAAAGTCTTTAAATTTAAAAAAAGCTTTTGTTTTTAAAGCACTGTCAGTATTGGTCCTTTTGTTTAATTTTGTAGCATTTTTATTAATTTAATGAATAATTTTTTAAAATTAAAATAACTGATTTAAAAAAGAAAATATATTAAAAAAAAATTCATTATATTTAATTAAAATTTAGTATAGCATTACTTTGAAGTACAGAATCTTGGACAGAGTTCTCTTGAACTTGAATAACTGCAAACTGGTAAATAGTTTACTTATCGTTTGGTTTTGTATAGTTATACTTTAGTTTTATATAGTTTGGTGGTTGATAGAGCTCATTCTCAGAACTAGTGTACCACATAAGGTGGGTCCATTTGAAATGTGTTTCTTAAAAATAAAGCATTGAAATATCGTGTATTTGCATTATATATTTATATATATATTCAGAATTAATCTGAGAGATACATAAGGTATTGCGTGAATTTGTGTTTATTTATTTTGTAATTATTTGTAATACAAATTTGTATTGAACTGAAAAATGACTTTTTATGACTTGCTCACATATAGCTATTTTATTTAATTTTCATTGTTATAATTAATTGCACATACAATATCTTTGAAGTGATAATACATTAAAGCAACATTCTAGTTCCCTTTTATCTTGAAATAGTCAATTTTATGAAAAATAATATTTTAAAAAGCAATCTATTAGTGTATTATTTTTATTATTGTAAAATTACTTTATATGGAAAGTATTTAACTCCATTTGTGTTTAATTGTCCTTTTAAATTGTTTTCTGGTTAATCTTTGGGTTTTGTTTTTTTCAAAGAGAAGGTAGCAAGTTTTATATAATTATTTATAGATGTCATTAGCTATTTATAACTGTTTCTGAAAATGTCAGGGTTGCAGAATGAAATTTTATTGGACAAGGATAGGATGTAGTGATATATTTTTGTTTTGGTAATGACATTCAGAAGCATGCATAGCATAAAAGATTACAGTTACTTTTAGCAGGTGTTATTTGAACAACAATATAAATAAGAATAAATTAGAATGCTAAAAGTTGTTATTTGAACAACAATAATAAATATAAAGAATAAATTATAATGCTAAAAGTTGTTATTTGAACAACAATATAAATATAAAGAATAAATTATAATGCTAAAAGTTGTTATTTGAACAACAATAATAAATATAAAGAATAAATTATAATGCTAAAAGTTGTTATTTGAACAACAATATAAATATAAAGTTAAAATTATACTTTGATTTGGAACCTTATTTCTCTGGATCTGTCTGGAACCCTTCAACTGAAGGAAAAATAATAAACCCATATTTATGATTCAGCTTGTTAACGGAACTTTCTTTTGACTGCATTAAACAAAAATAACTTTGTGTGTGTGTATGTGAGAGAGAGATTAATAGTATACTTCATCTTGATCTTAGAGAATGTATTAGTTCTGTTTTATGCACAGACAAAAGAATGTTGACCATAACTGGGTCATTCATATAAATCTATATTTGGAATAAAACAAAAAGAATAATTTCTTAAGCTGAAGTGAAACTATTATAGTAATTTACACTGTTGTGATGGGTTCGTCGAATTGCTTCACTTGCATAAGTTAATAAATTCCATTTGCAAACAATTTGAAACAATTTTAGCATAATTAGTAATCTAAAATGATTCACATAATGAAAGTTATAACTAAAATAAAACTAAATGCAGAGCAAGCCAAAAAACTAAAGGTAGTACTGATGAAGTCTGGCTGAGGAAAGTGGAACTCGTGAGAAACCAAACATACTCTACCTAACCTAAAAACACTTGCATATCAAGGAAGATAGATTACTTTCTAAAATATATTGTCTTCATTTAACATTAAATGATCATTTGTCAACATGATGTTTATTAATGATATTTGCGTTCATTTAATATTGTAAACTTTCAAAAGCATTGTGAATTGCCACCAGCAATAGAAATGATGTGAATTTTATAGCAGTGGTCAGACATTAGATTCATTATTTTTTACATTACTGTAGTCTATTGTAGCAGTATATTATACCATAGGTTAAACATATTTCATACAAATTTATGAAAATTTCTTAAGCTTAGTAAATAAAACAAAAAATTTGAGCCCCTTGGCCTTAAACAAACAAACGGTGGTAGGGGTTTTAGCATTGAAAATCTAATTTTATGTTTGTTTAGTATATTTTAGATATATAACATGCATGCTTTTTAATGTGTAGTTTTAATTGTTACATTACTAACATTTAAAACGTGTATCAACTTGCTACCTGCTCTTTAACTCTTGGGTGAGCCATGTCAGCTTTTACTGATCCTAAGTGGCATGATGTTGCATGCTGCATTCTTCAGGTGTTACTCTGGGGATATATTATTCCCTTGGCTTGTTTACTTGTGCACTTTTCAGATGTTACTTAGGGATTGCAGTTTACCTTATTAGGAAAAGTTCTGTTCCTTTATTTACTCTTGCATTGATGTGATCATGGCTGTATGTAGACTGTTGCTTATCTGATTAAATATAAATCTACTGCTTGAAATGCTCTCTTTAAATATTATTATATGAAATGTACATTCTATTTGACTTAAGTACATGTTTCTACCAGTCAGAAGTTTTTTTCAAAGTAATAAATTGAAAGTTTGATCATAATAAATGTTTCATCATCATGCTAGATAATTTGTAAAATAATTAGGTCTGAACAGTACTTGCATTCAGTTAAAAATGCATTTAGAAATACTGAAATAGTATGCATAATTATTACCTTTTTAAAGATGAAAACTATTAATTCAGTTATCAGGCAAAACAAAGTACTGCTTTAAAACAATAAACAAATAGAATAAAAATACAACATAAAAAAGGTACTGTTATTGTTTGTACCAAGTTTTCCATGATGTAGTGGATGATATAACCATCAACAAGCTAATAATTTGGATCATGTTATCATGTTTGCCTTTTAAAAATCAAGACAAAACTCTAAAGGATAACATGAACTTTGCTTTGGCAAAAGCTGACAGGGTAGTTTGAAAGGCAAAGTTTTGTTTAATTGTATTTTTATTCTTTTTATGCTTGCTTACTGGTATATTCCCATTCCCTCCCACCCTTTAACAAAACATCTTTTTGTTGTGCTTATTGTTTATTATCACTTTTGTTTTGCATCATGATTTGTTCCTGTTGTCTTGAATTTTCTTTGTGCTGTGTGCCTGGTTTGTTTCCAGACTTTGAATTGTCCTCAGTTTCCTTTGAGTCGGAGAAATATTTTACCATTCCCCGTAGTGGGGAGATGAGTGCCGCATACCGTGCAGCCTTGCATCCTAAACGCCCTGCATCCACTGCAGGTCTGTTGGGCAGTCATTGTTTAGCCTGCAGTTCCAGAAATATCTTAGTCTTTCTCTATTTCTTCTGGTTTTTTAAAACATTAAAATTAGTTTAGATTGTAAGTTTTGTTGTAGATTGTAATTATTTTATTATTATTTTGCCTTTTTAATTATATTAATGGTTACTAGAACACAAAGTTTTTCCTGCTTTAGTCCTCAAGTCACACTGCACAACCACATACAAGTACACATGCACACACTCAAAAACACATATAAATGAAGCATTTGATTTGGTGTGTTACCTCTTCCAGAGTAAGATTATACTTATATGAATGTTATTTGAAGTATGTTGAAGTATGGTTGGTTTTGCTTCTGTTATTTTTTTAATAATGAATAACTAAGCAATCATTTCTCAACTTATGACTTGTTTATAAATTATACAGTTTTATGCACACACACACACACATATATATACACTAAATTCCATCTATTTTGCTATGACAAGCATTTCTAGCATTGCTCTGGTGCTGATGGAGGTCTCTCAGCAGGACTTGTGCCACCTCACATCTTGTCTTCTCACAATTTTCAACAAATACTCTTTGTATCCATCTTTAAATGTTTCAGTTTGAAAACCTAACTCTGATAGTAGAAAAAGTGTATATTATTATGTGGTAGAAGTAATTCACTAATTGTCAAATGCTAACCATGAGAAACATTTAGATGTCAAGAAAGTCTGTATATTTGTATAGTAGAAGTAATTGACTAATTCACTAATTTTCAAATACTAACCATTAGAAACATTTCAGGAATATTTATATAGTAGGGACAGTTTCACTAATTTTCGAGCACTAGCCTTGAGAATTATTTAGCTCAGTAGATGCCCTATATAATTAAATATTCATTTCTTTTATGAAAGATTGAAAATAAGAATGTACATGAAAGGACTATTGTGCCCCACTGACACTTAATGTGCATTAGAATAACTAGGTTTATCAGTGCACAATTAAAATTTTATTTCACTTAATGCATGCTTGTAAGTGTGAATACATTTGATTATTAGAAGTTGCATATGTATCTTATCTAAATTATAGTAGTATGGACTAAATTGTAGTATGAATGCAGTTAGATAATCAGTCATAATTAAACTGGATTTTAGTAGCTTTCCTTTGGTATGTGGTAGAGTAAATTTGCCTATCCCTATTTCTCAACTTAATTGTTATATAAATTGTTAAATGTCAAAGTTACAATTTTTTATGATGATAATATTTCTGTAAGCCAAAAGTTGGAGTAAACAATTCTGGTGGAGAATATGCTCTCGCCATCCAAACTAGTTCCAAATGGATGAGTAGTTTTCCTAACTAATAGTCTCAAATTGTTCTTAACAAATTCATCCAATGGGGATGGATGGAAAGTTATTTTGTTGAAGAAGTTTTATATTATAATCACTTTGATTTTGACATATCTCGAATCTGGTCATAAAGATGATCGTTAGCTTATGGTAAGTTAACTGATTGATAAGGAAAGTATGGACTTACAAATTTTTCCAATATGTTTGCTATTGATCTAATATTCGAATTGAAGAATGCAATATGTAATTAAACCATTATTTCTGTGTTCACTAATTGGATTATGTTGTACACTATACTTGTGAATTTTGATTGATGCTATATTTCTTGTGCTGTTTTTGTATCTGGTTAATGAATATTGTTGCAGGATTGTAAGTTGAGAATGTGTGTAAGAGAGAAAGGAGTTTAGAGATGAAATATACCTGAAATTTAGAGCTGCCTTAATTTGACTTTTGCAGAAAGGTGCACACTTTTTTCTTTTTGCTTTGCAACTTTGTATCTACTTCAGACTACAATAGAGACTGGTGTGTGCATCCAACGTTGTTGTCGAACTTAGTAGTGTGCATCCATTGTTGTCGTCGAACTTAGTAGTATATGTGTTGTAAGTTGATTCCTGTGAATTTCTTCAAGAGCCAATACAGTGAAAAGTGATTTGAGTGTGGTCTCAAGAATTCACAAAGACTTTTTGAACATTCCTCATAGTGTGCTTGAGTAACTCACACGAAGATTCTAGAACACTCTGCATGATGTGTTTGATAGCACATGTGAAGTTCTGGATTATTCTCCACGGTGTACTTTGTGAGCGCATCGAAGATTCTGGAACTGTTGTGTAACATACCTAAAAGGGGTACCATCATCTAATAAGAAAAACAGTGACTTGTTGAAAATCGCATGATCGTGAACCTGTGCTAGTGATATTGTCTTCATTGAAAAGGTTATGTACATTGACTATAATTATCTCTCATTTCTGTGATGAACTTGATTTTATATATATATATGTGTGTGTGTGTTAATTTGACTGCTGATCTATGCTAAGATAAACTGAATGAATTTTGTCTAGGTTAATCAAATTGTGATAGAGTCAAGATAAAAATCATGTCATGAACTCTTAACCCAATTCTTCAACTTTTAAATTTGCTATTTCGAATGCAGTTCCTTTGTTAGAGCCAGTACCCGACATGCTACTGTGTATCGCCTATTCATAGGTAGAGAGAGAGGACTCATTCCCTATTATGCAACATTCAGACAATAGCCGAACTGTAGGTCAAATCGAGCGTCACCACGTGATCATTCGCGCCATAAATTCTCATGCTTCTTTAAATACATCATCGCGCGCTGCTTTAGTCACGTACGAGGGAAACCGCTGACCGACACAAACGTCTCAGCCATCTGCGTTCTGTAAGTCGATACGAAGAAGAGTACGTAAGCCCGCTGTCTGACCATTGTCTACATAAGAAGAGCGGGTCTTGATCTTTGTCTTGTTTTACCTTGGGCTTTCCTTGGTGCAAGTACTGACTCTTTGTACTTTGTATCCGTGCCGATACGTCATCGTAAAATTCACCATCAGTAGTTGCCTGTAAAGTTGAGTGGACAACTGGCATAATCTAAATCTGGGGGAAGGTGGACTGATGAGACGTTATCTGTTGAGAGACTGAGTTCAGAACTATTTGAACTGTGGGAACCACATGCTCTACAAACGACGCCATATGCGAAGCTAAGTGTTACGCCCGGTGTCCTTGATTCGATAATCATATCAGCAACTGTAACTTTAAAGTATTTGTAACTTTGAAGTATCTGTGACTTTAACGCACGCAAAAGCATCGCTTAGGAGACTAAATGTTGTCTGTCTTGATTAATCCTTTGTTATTGCTTTAAATTTATTAAATTCTTTTATATTTGTTAAAGCTCTTATTTGTAGTTGAATTCTTATGCATATAGACCAATTCCGGTTTGGGTGGGGGTGAATGAGCTGAATGAGAATTTGAATGCATAATTATTTATAATTGCTTTAACGATTCCCAAACCATGCTTTGTACGCAAGTTTGTCTGTCTGTGAATTTGTTGTCTTGAACCACTAGACGCAATTTTCGTTGAGACTGAAGGATAAGCTTGGGCAGCCAGTCTGTTCAGAATAACGGGGAGAATTATTTAAATTAAATTCTAAATTTCCTGAACATGGTCTCTAAATAAATACTGGACACATAACACAAATATTGTTGTGAAGTGATGTAAATGTTAACACTCTTTTGATTATATTCATATTTTGTATATTTGATTGTTGATTTAATAAATTTATTGTTAAATTTATTAACTTTCTTGCACATATATTAAAAACTTATGTTGGAGTAATTGTGGGTGGATGGGGGCTTTTTTAAATATTGATAAAATGTTTCCACCTACAGAGTATTATGCAACAGTAAAACATCTATCTTATTATTGTGTAAGAGTAGAGTTTTATGATATCTTAAAATCCACCAAGTGAGAGACACGACACGGTGGTCTTGTGGGAGAATTATTAATAACTATAAATTAAGATTCTCAATCACTTGTAATTAGTTATGTGTTATTAATTAATAAATAATCCTAACAAGTGAAGGGTGCCCAGAGAGGTGTCGCATGTGGCAATATAATTTTTTTATATCAAATTTACTATGATTTTGGATTGAATATAAGACTCTTACCTCATCTGCCTACAACTAAAATTATCTTCATGCTAAACTCACAATTTTAATCATTGTACCAAGAGCACTCATAAAAATTGTATAGATGACATTCCATTATATGGAATTATTCCATTTTAACATTTTTATCTGTTTTCCATTAAACCATTGATAGATTTGTCTTTTTAGATGCAATCAAATATGACTGTTATGCATAGTTTACCATTTGTCTTGTATGCACTAATAAGTTTAGAAGTGTAATTAGCTGTTTTAGCAGTGAAGATGAAAATTACTCATCTGCAATTTGCAAACAGTATTTTACAGTAAATTGAAATAATTATGTCATTGTTTTTCCTTTTTATTTTTATAAATATTCATGTTTGTTATGGTGTATTCTTTCATTTCTTGCTGACATAAATTCCAATTTCTTACAAACTTTCCCCCCCAAACAATTGTCACATTTATTTACTTATTTTTGTTCTCTATTTTCAGCTGTTGTGAGGCATGTTTTTGCTTTTTGCACTAAGTTAAATGTTTGCTTTATAGCACAGTAGTGTAACAACGAACAAAGTGGATTTATTAATTTATTGTCTAGAAGTCTTTCTGTTAAAAATAACATATAGTCAGAGTAGTTTAGATGTATTTGGACAATATTTTTTTTATTTGCTATATCTTTTTTTTAAAATTGTAATTAAGTTTGTTTTAATCATAAATGTACATATCAAAATATCTTTAAAAGTTGTCCCAACAATGACTAGTAATATAAAAAAGCATAACACCTGTCAGTTTTGATTTACACCATGATTAATTTGTCGTTAAATTGAATCTGATAGCAAACTCAATAACCACAATTCTTTATCTTTCTCTTACAGGCGTTCCAGCATCAGCAAATAACCTTTCAAGAAGAAATTCAGTTAATACTTCAAAACCACCACCTCCAGTACGCCGTACAGCCTCTATAACTGGTGCTAACCCTCCCAACCAAAGAATGAATTCATCACCACCCCGCCACTTTCAAGAAAGTGGTATGCTTGGCAGCGATCAACTTGAGGGTTCCTATGCTGAACTTCAGGTCATACAGCAAAGTATTCTGCAACAGAAAATACCACAATCACAGCAGATGCCACCACAAACCAAACCAGGGCCATTGCTACGTCAGCGTAGTAATGAATCTCCTTACCCTCAGTCACCTGACCGAGCTTCCATTTCATCCTCATCATCTGGGAGTAGCTCTCACTATGCTGTGCCAAATGTTGTACCTCAGTCACATGAACAGGTCAGTGTGATCAAGAGTCTTAATGCCAAGTTTGCTAATCTAAACCAACAATACCAAGACGCACAATATCAAGAAAACTTTCCATTTAGTAATGGAGGAGATGGCAACAGAGGCGATCCAACTGCAGCAAGCTTAATGCCCCCTCCTCCAGTACCAGCTGCTGTAAATTCTGTGCATCCTGCTCAGCAGCAAACTAAGCACAAAGGTCATGGTAGTCAAGGTCAAGGACAAGTTCATTCACTTTCTGGCCATCCATCACATTATATTCACAGCCAAGGTAACCAACAAGGACATCCCCATGGTCAGTGTCAGAGTCGTCCCCAAGGACATCCCCAGGGACATCTTCAAAGTCGTCCCCAGGGCTATATTCAAGGACATATTGTTTTTCCTATGGGACAGCCAAGAAGTAGTCCACAGGGGCATCCACTTCAGGGTAATGACCCTCATTATACAGGTCATGGTCACCGAGGACATATAGGCAACATGCATGGGCAAGTTCAGCAGCAAAGTGAAGGAGAAGATTTTCCATTACCTCCTACTGCAGAAGAATTAGCAGAAATGGAATTAGAGTTTTCAAGACCACCTCCTGTCACACCTAAGCCCTCCATTCAAGCTAACCTCATGATGGAACTAAAAAGACGTGTATCATCAGAAGAGGCATCTGATGTTTAGTTTAAATTTGATTTAATTTGTACTCTTGTTTTTCTCTCACAAATTCAGACATTTTGTTTGGATGCTAGCCGAAGACAGATATTTCACACTCCAACAAACATAGGTCAGGGTTGATACATATGGGTGTTGCATACTTCTTAATGTTTTAAATGACATTTTAATCTTTATTGGTATGAAGTTTTTCTCAACATGTTTACTTTCCATGGATTCTGCTAAACCTACTTATTAACTGTTTAATGAAAAGCAGAACATTAAGTAGGTTTTTAATTACAGTATGTAAGTTGTTTTGTTTTTTTAAAAAAAAATTCTGGTTTGCATTTTGAAACTTTGATGCTTTATCCCATCTATTAAGTGGTGTGCTCGACAGCTAGTTGATAAGGATTATATTTATCTAGAGTACAATACATTACATTTGATTTTCATTATAGTTCTCTTCTGAAGTAGAAATTTGTTAAATTCTTTGCTGTTAAATTGTAAGACTAACATTATTTTACCATACTGTATATCCTTTTATTGCTTTTATAATATAAACAAATTATATGGGAAGGCATATGTGAGAAGTATTTGTCATTGACAGTTTGAGATACTTTGAATATTTACATTTACAGCTGTTTTAAGTTTTTTAAATGAAAAACATGTATACTCAGACAATCACTCTGCTGTAAGACTGCTCATTATCATTATGGTGAGTGTCTTCTATGTGCTTTTCTTATTGATACTTTCATTTTCAATATATTTGTGTTTAATCAGTGTTAAACTCACAAACAGGTCTTCTGTAAAGCATTTATTTATATGAAGATTTGCTGGGGGGTGGGGGTGGGAATAAATTGCTAATCATTGTTTTAGATTGCTTTTCACATAAATTATGTTCACATTTTTTGTTAAAATTTGTCAGTCTTTTTTAATTTCATAACAATCTAAGCATGGACTGAATATCTGATTATGCTGGTGTCTTTTTCAAATGTAAGGTAAAGATGTAAAAAAATAAGAAAAAAAATTTTTTTAGTAGCTTCTTATTTTTGTTGTGGAGTGTTTGGATGATTTGTTGTACTTTTTTCATAGAAAGATCTCTTTTTTCTTCTTTTTTTTTTTTGTAAATTCAAACAGGAAAACTGCTCAGCAAAATGTAAATAAAGTGGCATGTCAATTCTTCATGTCCTTATTTTTTTTGGTATGAATTGAATTGAATTAATAATACAAAGAAATGAGATGTATTGTCTAATTGAAGTCTTTACTCTTTTTAAATTTAGATTATATAATGGTCTTTATCTACTTAGTTTATTTAAGTTTTCACCTGCCTGAGATAAAAAAAATAATATTTTATTCTCAGAATCTGCTTATGTTCTCATTAGTAAGTTCTTTGTCTTTTGCACCTCTCCTGCATTTGTCCACATGGGTCCAAAAGACATAAACATTGTACCTTATAAATCAAAATTCAACAGCAGTTAAATTATATAGTCTGCATGAATATTTGTTGGGAAGAGAAAAAAATTAACAGTGATGCTTTGTTGGTTGATTTTTTTGAAAAACTGATCTTGACCATTCCAAACACTTGAATCAACAAATTTTAGAAACAAACTTCTGGCATTAACAAAACTCCACTATTATTATACAAAACATTTGCTCAGAAGCTAATTAGATAAGTGAGTAAGTTTTTCATTAACCTGTTATAGTGTTAATTATCAGATTTCTTTTGGGTCTTTTAGAAAATTCCACAGTTTAGATTTTAGAGACATCTATATGGATAACCTCTTCAATCGTTGCTAGAGATGTCAGACCCTGTAGGTACCTGGAATATTTTGTATTTCAACTCTTGGAATACCAAAGATCAAATTAATAAGACAAAAATCAGACTCTTAAAGAATAAAAATTTAATAGATTTACACTTATCAGATGTTCCATTACTAGTGCAAATGAAAAAAAAATAACATTTGGTATGACATTTATCTAAGCATTGACTTTTTACACCATTGGTATAGTAGCTGAAGTTAATTAATTAGAGGTGCACTCACTATGCATGCTCTTAGTAGACTGTTGATCTAATTCAGATTGAATTAAAATAATAGGAAAAAGTAACATTTGTCAGTTACAGTTTTTAGAGTTGCACCTAAAATTGTACTTAATGGGATATAATACTTTTATTTGGGATGGTTAGTATATTATGCCTTAATTGGATATAAGGATTTCCATGAATATATCTCAAGGCTGGTTAAATACCACCATATAATTTTAAAGCATATCAGATATGGGCATTGATTAGTCTTGTTTCTTTCTCTATGAGAAAAGTGCTCACTTTTTACTTCAAAGACTTTGGTTTTGCTGTATAGATTTTGTAACCAAAAATAAAGTATTTACAATTTGGTTAATAGAAACTAATGTCTATTTTCTCACATTGTAAACTACTTTTATTGTTTGGTGCCCTTTTATTTGCATTGTGCAATCCACAGTCATAAAAAGTAAACAACCAGAAATAATTTTTATTCTCAATTTAAAAATACAATAGTGTCATGGGTTGGAGCATTGGGATTTTTCATTATTGATCCTTGCCCACTCTCCAGTTCATGAGCACTGCTCTAAATGGTCATGATTTTAAGTTCTTAGAGCTCTGGAAAATTAATGCAAACATCACTTATTATTGTCCATTATATTAAAAATAGACACTTAATAGAAAAAGAAAAATAAGAAAGCAGTGTTGTTTGTTATTTATAATTTTGATTGGATCTTGTGAACAAGTACTTTTGAGCTTTGTGCATTTAAGGTGAGAAGAATGTGTAGTTACCTGTAGCTGAGCTTTCAGTTTTGGACTACTGATTAATATTGGAATTCAGACCTAATTGGCAGCTAAATATTTTGATAAAAATAATTTCTATACTCATATCTTTTATCTAATAAATAGCTGCTTTGAATGAGAAATGCCCATCCAATTTATATGTTTATTGAATTTTTAGTTGTATTTCTTGTTTTGCATCACAATTAGATATCATGTTCAACTTCATTTTATTTTAAATTGGATCTATAATCTACAAAGATAGTCATATATAAATCATATAGCTGTAAGAAAAATTAAATACATGACTTAAAAATAAAAAAAAACAACATATTTTATTTTATTTAATTTAAGATGTAGTGTGTTTTCAAACTATATAGTTGTTATAATTAAAAAGAATACTCTTCTCTCCACAAATAAATTAAGATTAAAAAGCTTAAAATCTACATTTTTAAAATTTGTTTTTACTACTTGCTTATTGAATGATTGAAGTGTGAAAATGTAAGAGCCATGTATATAGATTGTATTGTCAGAAGTAGGCCACAGGGTTACTTGGCCATTCACATGTACCCTTTACAGGAGATTATGAATGATTAAATAAAAAATGGTAAAACAGCAATATTTCGTTTTGATTGTCAGTCCCAGTCAAAGAACTATATGCAGAATTAAACTGGTGGAATATACAACTTGTTGACTAAAAAGTGTACTATAAGAGTTAAAATATTATTAGTCTCTTCCTAGAGGTCATTCAGATTTTGTATTCTTCATTGAATATTTTTAAACCCATGCATATTTGAAGCTTTGGCTGTTTAAATTTGGTGCCTCAATGTAACTCCATAACACACAGAGAACACTAATCTTTATAGTCATTTAGATATATATATATATATATTTCTTTCATGATGCTGACTTTTCTCAAAATAATGTTTCCTTTCAGCTACTTGTTGGCAACACATTTCATTTTGACAGTTGCAATACCTGTACAGTACTATACTTGTGTATTTGTAAAAATATTAAACCCCAAGAAAACTCATTACATGATCTCATTTTATGTTCACTTGTAAAATGTTCGTGTCTCTCTTTCATTCAATATGTAATCTTATAATTATGTCTAAACAAAATATTTTAGATAGTGTTAGCAAAATATGATTTTTATTTTATAGTAAGCCTTTTAAATATTTAAATGATAAGGATGAAAGAGAAAAGAAATGCCAAGATCACATTTTAGCACATTTGTGTAAATAATGTCTTGTATTTTTTTAATAAGTTGATGACTGAAACCAATGCCATATAAGAAGTTTCTTAATCCATTTTTGTATAAATGGTACCAAGATTTTTGGTGTTTACAAACTTGCAGATACTCAAAAATAATTAATTTTGATTTTCTTAGGATCCAGTCAAGAAAAGAAAGAACAAATGGTTTATTTGCTATGTTGTAGTATGTGATTAACTACTGTGATGAATTAGATTGCTAAGCTTAATGTATCAGGTCAAGTAAGAATACTTTTTCATTAATTCTTTTGAACATTGCTTTGTTTTCATAATCAAAAGAATTTCTTTGTTTAGTTTTCAAAGCTAAATATCCAATTATTAAACATAAATTAAACAAATAATTTTATTTGTGTTCAAATTGCATAAATGCACAATAAATTCATCAGTCGTTGAAAATTAATTTGAGTTATCTGACTTCCATGTATTAATCATTTACATGTGTCAAGAATTGTACTCCTTGATTTATTTTAAACTGTCCTGTTTAAAGAAGTTTATTCAATTTTGAAAATTGTTTCAACTGAATTTATTTTAGAATCATAGATAAGATATAATAATTTAAAATTTATCATGAGTTTTTGGTAGTTTAATTTTACTCGTGGTACTTGTACCTATCATGTATACTAAAGAATTGATAATGAAGTTCTCATCTAAAAAGAAGTACTACACAGTATTTCACAGCAATGGAGAATGCAGAAGTAGATGGTTTTTGTTTCCTGAGAGTATTGTACATTCTTTTGCCATATTTATAGTCCTTGAATGTTAATTTAAAGTAAAAATGTACTTTGTAATGCTTTTGTACTGGTCTATGTAGTGTTTGAGCATTGGGTATGATATGATATTATTCACAAATGAATGGTGAGTCATGAAGATATCACTACAAACCACATGTCCATTGCCAGTTGAAAGTTATGAACTCCAGATGCATAGAAGTTATAGACAGAAAATATTTTATCAAAAGTTTTGTAATTTAGTGCACTTTTTGAAAGTATGCTTTTTGAATATTGTTTGTATTCAAATGTTAACTTATAAGCCTTTATATGTAAGAAATTAGATGTGTACACTTTCTTTCACTTGATATATGTATCTTTTCAATGGTAGATAGCATGTTGAAGTGATATGAATTATTTGAAACAGCAGTGAGCAAAAACATGAGAGAAAATTATCCTGTACATATATTAATTGCTGATAATTTGATTATTTTTTATTAGTGTTTCTTTCATTATATGTGTATGATTGTGCCGAAAGAAAGAAGAAAGAGAGAATGTCACCGTTTTATGATTCTCTTTATAATCCAGCTTGAGTACGACCAGTCTTGGAAAAGTACTGGCTATATGTAATATTGTTGTTTTCTTACTAACCTATTTATAAAATTAAGAAATTATAATTGCTAGTCAAGAGTGTGTTTGGTTTCCAGTTGAAGAATTTAACTACATGCAGTACAAGTACATTAATTTCTTAAAGAAACAAGCATTAGTTCTTTTCTGCGGGATTTTGTTTGTTGTTTTCTAATTTTAATTCATTTTAATTTTTGGGTGAAACTGAAAAGATTTTTTGGTTTTCATACAGATGTCATTAAAATTAATTTGATTTCACTATTAAACCAATTTATTTCTTGCTGCTTTCATGGATTTATTATTTTAAATTTTAAAAACAGCATAAATGCTATGATATTTGAGTGATTTTAAAGCAGAAATGGTTTTGGTAACATGTACCAAAGTTTCCCAACTCCATTTTATGTTATCTACTATTTTATGCTCTTAGTGATACCTTCACTTTTCATAAGTTCTGGTTGATAACATTATATGTACAATCTGTACCAAACTTTTAACCTTGTACCTTTGTATTAAGTTTAAGGATTTCATTTTTCAATTAACTGATCTATTTATTACTTAATTTTACAAGTGATATACCGCTTGCTTCTATATACACATTTTACTTGTTTAGTGTGCCATGATGTACAATGCCAATAAAACGTTCATAGCATTACTAAGAGGATCATGTATGAAAATGCTGTGAAATGGAAACCTTTATTTCACAAACGGGGGTATATTAATGCATTATTACTAAGTTGTTTTTTTAGGCACTGTAGTTGTCTTTAGAGTTTGCAAAGCTAAATGATAGATATTAAAATTATTTCCTTTTGCTTTTGAGACCTTTTTCTTGAATTAGCAAAAATGAGAGGACCTGTGTTTAAATTAATAAAAATTAGATTTAAATTTTTGTCTGCCTAAGTACTTTAAAAGTCCATATGCTTTGTAATGTTGAGTGCATTACTCTTAAAATTTAATTTAAGTAATTGTCTAAATTAAATAATAATTTTTAGTTCTACACTTTTTTCTTCATATTTTGTCAGAGTCCTAATTTTTTTCTATTGCATTATCTTTTTTAATTTCCAAAAAATATTTGTCTGTATTAGTCTCACTGGCTGGAAAACATCTTAGAGATTCAGCTTATAGATTGTAATAATGTGATAATTTTTCTTTGTTATTGATAGAAAAAACAAATAGACAAACATACAAAAGAGATTTTAAAATGTTTAAGAAAGAAAATCATTTTGTGGGTTTTCTCTAGTAAAATGATTATTAAGAAAAAGGTGCAATCCAATTTTGCAGTAAATACCCCCCAAAAGGAGAGAATTGTTAACAGCAATTTTTCTTGTGAAAACCATTTCGAAAAGTTATGAGATAATCATTAGAGAAAGTTTAAAATTAAAAGATATATATCCCATTAAAGGTTAAGAGCATTATAATTAATATATATTGATGGATGATAAAGTAGATTACACTTTTAAAAATCTTTTCTATATTCATTCTTTGGCAAATATGAATGTATGATTTTTTTGTTGACAACCCTGTATTGTACATCAGCATATTAAAATTGTGACAGTTGCATAATGTATTCTTTTTTAATTCATTATTACATATTGTATACCATAACATTTTATTTAAAGTCCATGGCAATGTACAGCAACTTATATATTAAAAAGATTGTTTTGGGTGGGAAAGTTTGTTTTTATTTATGTTGGCTGACCATATAGCATTTTATGTGATTTATTTTGTACATGTATTCTTTTTATGAGATGGGAAATTTTCATTACATGTTGTAAAACCCATGATTAAAGTAATAAATATGCTTTAAAAAAAGAATAAATTGCTTTGTTTTGAATAAATTTTGTTTTCTAATAAATGCATTCCATGGATAAAATCTGCATTTTGTAAATTATGCATTGATTGTGGGTTGATTCATTTGACAGCTTACTTTGATGCTAGTAATTCTGGTATGCAATAGTCACTCTTACTGTGCAATAAATAATGGAAAATAACATAAATATTGTAGATGTCTAAATACTTCACATGATATAGTAAAACAAAAATCTAATATGTGGATTTTTGTTAGCACTTTATATCAAATGAAAGGTCTAAAATGCTTCACAATATAGCTCCATGCACTCTTGACTATCTAGCTTCTTGTTAGCTTACTACCTAGCTTCTTGTTAGTTAGCTTACTACTTAGCTTCTTGTTAGTTAGCTTACTACCTAGCTTCTTGTTAGTTAGCTTACTACCTAGCTTCTTGTTAGTTAGCTTAGTACCTACCTTCTTGTTAAACTTTTATACTGAGAAATAATTGGAGTTGAGCAAAAATTTTAATTAGCATTACTCAAATAATATTGACAGATGGTGAAACATCTCAGTTCTCAAACTTCACTGCATTCTTTTAGACTGTTGGTTCTCAAATTTTACTGCAATCTTTTAGTCCATTGATTCTCAAATTTGACTGCAGTCTTTTAGACATTGGTTCTCAAACTTGACCGCACTCTTTGACATTATTGGTTCTCAAACTTGATTACAATCTTTTAGACCAATGTTCTCCAACTTGACTGCAATCTTTTAGACCATTGGTTTAGAAACTTGACTGCAATCTTTTAGACCATTGGTTCTCAAACTTGACCGCAATCTTTAAGACAATTGGTTCTCTGGCTTGACCGCAATCTTTTAGACCATTGGTTCTCAAATTTGACTGCAATCTTTTAGACCATTGGTTCTCAAACTTGACCACAATCTTTATGACAATTGGTTCTCAGGCTTGACCGCAATCTTTTAGACCATTGATTCTCAAACTGGAACGCAATATTTTAGACCATTGGTTCTCAAATTTGACTGCAATCTTTTAGACCTTTGGTTTTCAGACTTGACAGCAATCTTTTAGACTGTTGGTTCACAGGCTTGACCAGGTAATAATTATCTTATACATCAGCGGTTCTCAGACTTGACCAGGTAGTAAAACTAGTGGTTTTCAAACTTGTTATTGTAGTAGAGTGGCAATCATCTAATTCGGTGATTATTAGACTTACTGCAGTAGCTGTCCTGTCCATTTTTCCCACCAATTGAGCTAGCTCCTCATTTCCTGCAAGGTCATCGATGTCATCGGCAAAGTATAAGTTTGTTATTGTTCTGCCTCCAACACTGACAGTTCCTTGTCATGATGTTTTCAAGGAAGATGTTAAAGAGAATAGGCGAAAGTAAGCAGCCTTGTCTCTCCCACTGTTGTCCTGAACCAATCTCCTATTTGGCTGTTGAAGCAGACTGTGCTGGGGCCTTGCCGTAAAGGCTTTCTATGACTTTGATCAGGTTGGCATTGATGTGCAGCTTCATGATGGACCAAAGGGCTGCATGCCAAACCTTGCAAACACCTTAAAATCTACAAAGACATGATAAAGGTCTTGTTGGTGCCAAAAGTACTTCTCACATAGCAGCCTCAGATTAAAAATGATAAAAATGATTAAAAATTAGTTGAGGTCTATGCTAGGATAAATTGAACTATTGTCTAGTGTTAATCAAACGTTGTGAAGTGATGTAAATGTCAACAGTCTTGTGATTATATTCATATATTATATATTTGACTTTGATTTAATAAATTTATTGTTAAATTTATTAATCTTCTTGCACATATATTAAAACTTATGTTGAGTAATAGTGGGTGGATGGAGGCTCGTTAAATATAAATAAAAGATGGATTTTTATTACTCCTTTAGTAAGAAGTTTCCACCTGCAGAACATCTTGTGACAAAAAAAAAAATCTATCATGTTATTGTGTGAAGAGTAGAGTTTTATGACACCATCATAATCAACCAAGTGAGAGACATTTTGGTCTTGTGGGAGAATTAATAACTATAAATTAAAATTTCTCAATCACTTGCAATTAATGATTTGTTGTTAATTAATAAATAATAACCATAATGAGTGAAGTGGCCATTGAGGTGTCACAAGTGGTAAAAGAGAAAATGTAAGGTACAGCAAAATGAAATAATCTCCTATATACTGCATTTATTTATTTCTGACTCCTAACTTCTTGAGGTGACACCCAGATTTTCACAAAATCTGTCAACCCCTGTGCAACCCCCCTCCCCCAGATATATAAATAATATAAGAAAAATAAATATGTTTATATATAAAACAAATGGTTCCTTAGTTCCATAGATCATGTTGAATAATTTTTTTCTAAGAATAATACACTAAATACAAGTACATATGTTTTTACAATGGTCTTTATATTTTACTTAGGTACTAACATCACCCAGTTCCATCTTAACTACTGAGCCCAGGAATGCTTGCAAACTACTTACTATAAATATATCCATTATTCTTAATAGAGTGGTTCAGCCCAATAATTTCATTACTAACATTAAAAATAATAGCATTACATATTTTTTAAATATCAGATATTTAAAATACGGAGCTACCCATCATTTCAGAAATATTTTCATCAATAAATAGGTTTATCACCATTTCATCATTCATTTGGTGATTGTTACTAATCAGTGTATTGTTCCCAAGGTTATTTATTGAAATAACTTTTCAATTTAAGTTTAGATCGTTGAACAATTATATCAATATTCATTTTATGATGGAGTTTTTATTAAGTGAAATTGGAGACTTTTAATAATGGGTCTCAAACTTTGCGACACATGTTTGTTTACTTGTTGCTATCGAACGTTGTCGCGTGCGCTCAGGACTACATCGCACGAGGCGAAGGAAAACACCAATCAGGTGCGTTAGTCGCCCGAGGTTTCATCCGGGATATTAATGGAGGCTAGCCTCGTTTTCAACTCTGAAACCGACTTTATCCGCCATCTTGAATCTTTCCTCGAAAAGAAAATGTCTGTTGAAGCTCATGCAGTTACGCAGATTCACGTTGAGAGTGTAGTTGGTAAGATCTGAAGAAAAATATGTCCTTAAGGTATCGGCAAAATTTTGGTTGCAAGTAAATCCCGTCCTTTAAAGAGGTTGGGATAAATATGATATAGTCCCAGGGCCTGTGTACCCTCTCTCTTCCTTGGGCGCAATAATACGCATCATTCTCTTAAAAGAGAGCGTATTCCTACTCCAGCGATATCTGCTGCTATTTTTATGTAGAAGACCGCGTATGTTTTACATCGGAAATAGTTTGCATAATGTATCAGGATATAATATACCCAATAAAGACTATTCTGCTTTCATTACTTTCAAATGAAAGTGTTATGTTAAAAGATTTTGTTCTTTTTATTGACTAACATTTTGAGAAATATTTGGGCTCCATTTAATATGTAAAAGTTACCAGTTGATAAAAGACTTTCGTAAAAATAGTTACGAAATATCTTGAACAGAGACTTGATTGGAGAAATTAATTTGTAAAAGAAGTTAGTTAATAGCATTGCTTTTAATTACACAATTCACTTACACAGCCTAATCACTTGACTGCGCCTAAGAATGACGAAGTGTCAGCTTATCTATAACGAGTAGACCTACTCTTAAAAAAAAAGTTTTGGACAGTTTTCAGAGATCACTAACAAGGCAGTATACCGGAACTAAAAGTGACTTGTATGAATATAGAAGTCCATTAAAAATACTTAAACAAAGAATATTTCTAGTTAAATAATATTTCTTAGATATTTCTAAATTTTGCAGATTTATACAGTAATAAATTGTAGGAAAATAGTTTACCAAACCATCATCCAGAACGGGCATTAATATTTGATTCTTAAATCTTAAAGATATTAGATAGGCCTATTGTAATTACAGATAAATCCTTTTCATGATTTCATCCCATTGATTAAAAAGCATTGGTTAATCATAATTAAAATATTTGCTCAATTTGTGTGTTGATAGTTTCAAAGTTATATATATATTTAAATGGCATTTAAAATTTTCATATAGGGATAACATTTTACAATGGACTAATAAAATCCTCATTATTTTTCAAATAGTTTTATTATTTGTATACTATCATTAGTTTCTTAAAAATTTTGAAAGCAGAAAAGTTTGTTGTCAACTGGTGTCAGCATACTTAATTTTATGTTTTATTAAATTTATTATATCACAATACTTTAAAGTTTTTCAAACTATATACAATACACATGCCAGGTGAACCACATTTATTTTGTTTAGCTAAATTTGTGATCTGCAAAGCAATTTTTTCATTAATTTCAGACTGCTTCACTGAAAATTTGTAAAATAAACCATATAATAAATATATATCGGAATATTGTCTTAAATTCATATATTATGCACAGTAGATCACTCAGTAGAACTGCATAATACAATTTAATAATGTAATCATATTTATTAATGTTTAACTCATGAAAACACTTTTGGAACATTCAGAGGTTATTCATGAATTTTAAATGTAATTATATTAAATTCACATACTGGCATTTCTTTCAAACTACATAAATAAATTGTTGAAATGAATAGATTAAGCCACATTAAAACAATGATTTTGTTTTAATAATTTCATATGATCAAAACACTTTTAAAGTTTTAGACTTTTATACATTATATTGGTCAAGTAAATTACAAATTTATAAATTGTAATAAATTCACACCATATGATCATTGAAGTTATATTAAGCACCTTAGTGTGTATATATATATGTCAGTTACCCAAATTACCTTTTAACATGTATGCCAAAATAACAATTGAACTTACCTTCCTAATTGGTCAGGTCATCTGTACCTTTCTTTTACCATTAAAGGCAGGTGCTTTTCTGCCCCATTTACTTTTGAGCATAAATAAAAATGTAAAAAATTTGTTCTTTGTTAAATTTTTTTTTCTAAGTAAGCCATAAAGGTGCAACAATTATTTTTTACCTGCCTTGTCTTTTGGACATACAGCACAGCTTCACCTGTCTAATTAAGACTTTGCTTACTTGAAGAAGTGTTAGTGTGAAAATATGAACATCAGTCTGTGCATCCACACACACACACACACACACACACGAATGCATCCCCCACTCCCCACACACACACAAAACCCCAAACTAACTCATTCTGCTCCAGGTTATATCACTGACATTAGTTGGGTTAGTCACTTCTTTATGGCTTGTCCTTAAATTCTTAGTTATATTTATAAATTATTTAAATTATATTTATAAATTTATATAATTTCTTAAAATTTTGCCATCATAATATTTTAAATTGTACATATTAATTGTAATTGGTTAAGAAAACTACATTGTTATAATTTTAAAAAATTTAAATTTACATTATCATAAGATTTTTTTCTCTCTTTAGATTATGCACAGTATATTGCTCAGGTGGCAAATGTACATCTTGGAGATGGCCTTCCAGATGGTACCACAGTTACCTTTATTGATCCATCAGCTCTTGATGGTGCTCATATTTTGGATCCTACTACAATGGAAATACAAGGATCTATTCAGATTCCCACATCAGTCAACATTGAGCATGTCATATTGGAACAACCAATGATTAACCATCTGACCAGTTTGCAAACTGCAGTTCCTGAAGTTGTGGAAACAACAACAGATATAAAGCCACCTTTAGGAAAAGTAGGTTTTGAATATAAATGCATTTCACTCAATACATTTTGGAATTGTGAACTTGACAGTTTAAAAACAAGCAATTAGATATCATAATCTGTATATTTTGTTTTCAGAATTCATGTACTTTTGTCTGTCATAGAATACATGTTTAGAATGTTCAAGTAAATATTATGCATAGTAAGTAGAGTCCTAAAATCTATTGAGAAATGAAGAAAGTTCCTCATTATGATTATAGTAGGGCTCTTATTTTATATTCATTTGGAAAATTCCCACAAAAACTTGAAACAATAGGTCTCTACACTGGTGGACTTTTTGAGTTTAATGTTGATGATGTAAAACTATTTTTATACTTTAAAATCTTAATTTGTGATATCCATGGACCAAACATAACACAGAATAGTGAATATGACAAACAGTTTCAGACTTGGAGTTGGACTGATATTATGCATCATCTATATTGTAATAATTGTATATGGTATAAAATTAAGACTGAAGTACACTGCAATAGAATTAAGACTAACATAAACTGTAATACTAATAGATTTAAAATGAAGTACACTGTGACAGAATCAATACTGAAATATACTGTGATAGAATTAAGACCATAAGTACACTGACAGAATTAAGACCATAAGTACACTGATAGAATTAAGACCATAAGTATAATACAATAGAATTAAGAAATGCACTATAATTGATTAAAACTGAAGTACACTGTGAAAGACTTATTACTGAAATATACTGTGATAGAATTAAGACTATAAATAAACTGCAATAGAATTAAGATTGATAAAATTAAGACTGTAGTACACAGGGTAGAATTAAGACTGTATACACTGTGGTAGGATTAAGACTAGTTACACTTGTGGACACTGTGTTAGGATTAAGACTGAAGTACACTGTGATAGAACTAAGATTGTAGTACACCAGTTAGGATTAAGACTAAAGACAGAAGTACACTCTAACAGAACTAAGATTGTAGTCGTTTAGTACACCAGGTAGAATTAAGGTACACTGGAGAATTGCAGCTACAGTCAGTGCTGAATGTAGGCCTTCTAGGGCCCAAAGCACTAAAAGTATTGTGGTTCCCCGCCCACACACTTGTACATGCACATAGAAATAGTAAAAAAAAATTATATTTTATGTTTTATAATTAACAATTAATTTGAAATTTTTCTGGTGGATTGGCTAAGCATTTGCTTAGTGTGCTTAATGGATATTCTGGCACTGACTACAGTATACAGTTGTAGAATTAAGACTGAAGTACATATTAGTAGAATTAAGACTGTAGAACGCATTGATATATTAGTGTGCATAGATCATATAGAGAGACGTGTGTGTTTATATGGATATAATGACAATTTTTATAACTATAAAGCAACTTTATCAGTACATATAACTATACCAGTAGTAAGTTATATCTTTTTGTTCTGTTGATAAGAGTCTGGCATGCTTTATGTTTTATCAATTTATTTTAATGGTCCATATGTTTTGAAGAAGACTCTACAGAATCATTTAAAACACCATCATTACCAGGGGAGGTTATAATTAAACCAAAAATCTCCTTTTCAAGGGCCCCTTCACTTGCAGCCTGTGTGATAGAGTTTTTGATAAATGGAATCAGTTACAACGCCATCTCAAGTCTCATGATGAAGACAAACCATTCAGGTCAGTAACTTGTTTTAAAGAGCAATGAACACTTTAGAATATTTCTTCTTTTTACCATTTGTCTATTATTTTATAAACTTTTAAGTAACTGTTGTTGAAGAGAAGCAACTCTTTGCTAACAACCACTCTATGCAGATCATATAATCCTATCAGTCAAAATAATTATGTGTTTGTGCTTGAATATTATTAGATCTGCTTCTGTTACATGTTAGCAGTAGGTGTAATTCTTTAAATTTAAATAATTTACAATGTTTTTACTTTAAAAAAAATGTTTTTCATAGTCAATCAGAACAATCACACTTTTTAAGATTATTTTATCTGGAACAAAATAGAATTGCAGTAAGTAAATGATTACTGTGTATTATATATGCATAGATTGAAATGTTAATCCACATAATGTAATAAATGTTTGTAAACACTAATGTACAGATGCATGCAGTGTTCTGCTTCATTCAATGTGGAGGATAACCTGAAGCTTCATCTTGCCACGCATGTAGGAGAAGACCGTGAACCCATCTGTCCAGAATGTGGGAAGAAATTCTCACGTGTTGCCAGTCTCAAAGCACATATCATGCTCCATGAGAAGGAAGAAAGTCTCATGTGTCCGGAATGTGGGGATGAATTTAGTGTTCAGAGCCAGCTGGACCGACACATGAATGAACACCGACAGGAACATGAAGGGGCGCGCACATACACATGTCGGCAATGTAATCTGGAATTTTCTAAACTCACACATTTGCGTGAACACATGAAACAGCATTATAAAATAAAGTAATAATACTTTTTTATTTGATTATATTTTTTAATGTTTAATTATATTTATTGATTTATAAAATGGACATTTGATTGTTTTATTATATTTCTTGATTGTTTTATTATATTTCTTGATTGTATTAATTAGATTTTATGCAATTTGTGATGCTAACACCACCTAGTTAATGGTTATTATTATTATTATTATTATTATTATATTAATTAATTAATCATCCATCACTAATTATAAGTGTTGAGAATCTTAATTTATGTTATTAATAATTCTCCAGAAGACACCAGTTGTCTCTCTCATTTGGCAGATATGCGGGCGCTGTAAATGTTTTCTCTCTTCCCAAACATTTATCATCACACATTATTTCCTTGGGTGGAAAACTTCTTACCAAAGGAAAAGATAAATCCATCTTTTAATCCATATTTAGCGAGCCACCATTCACCCACTTTCTTCTTCTACATTTGGTATCAATATGTGTTAGAAGGTCAATAAATTTATTAAATCAACAATCAAATATACATATAACAAATACAATGAAAAAGATTGCTTGACATCAGTATTTCCACGAAACCATGTTCGAATAATTTTAATACCTATACAGTCTTATATCCTAACACAATTCAACAGATTAGATTAGTGTCAATACAAATCATAGGATAGTTCTTATCAGAGAACAGAAATGGAGTTATGAGAGATAGCCATAATAGTTTATATGTAACCTTGTCAAGGCAAAGCTGCAATAGTCTTTAGCATGATTTCGCAACAAAGTCACAAGTTTATTGTTCACGTTTTTACCGTCAGATCCACATGTTTCCCTTGCACGTTGTAGAACAATGATGAGCCGCTGTTCTCTCAAGGCCAATCTGGTCCTCTGCTGTATTAGCTCCTTCAAGCAGAACAACAATTGTAGAAATTTCCAGTAACTTCCTTATACCAGACATTCCACAGTCAGCATACTTTGCCACCAGACATCAACAGACTGCAGTGTATTCCTTACACACTTGGGGTAGATACTTCTCATGTCTACCATGGTCATAGTGGTTTATAAATTGGAACAGGGAGATTCAGGTATAACAAGCAGGGAACAATGCTAAGTTTCCAGTTTATTCATCTTTAACTCTATTTTCTCTTACATTCAAGTCTCAACTTACAGTTTCCTGCAACCGTGTTTATTAGCCTGATACATGCACAAAGCATAATAAATACAGCATAATAGTTTATGAACAGGCTCACTAGAAACAATGTCAAGTGTTTAGCACACTACATATAAGCCTCTTAATTCACAATTTGTAGAAATAATAGTCTACTCACATAATATATCTCTACATAAAACACAATTATAACATATCAATAGCAAAATGCAATGAAAGTCCATTCTCTCTCAATCAGTCAGTTAACTCACCATTAAGGTAATAGCTGCCTTTCATGACCAGACTTGTTGCCACTCCGAATTCAAAGTGATTAGAATAGAACAGAATTCATCACAGCAGGTAAACCTTTGATCTCATCCCATTGCTGGTCTCATTCTTGTAAATCTTAACCATTTTGATAATAAAAACTACTCATCCAGTTGGAACTGGTTTGGATTGCATCAGCAGTTTCTAGCCTATCCTCCACCTGAGTTGTTTACTTCCAAATCTGACACTTAAAAATATCAGCATAAGCAGTGCTCAAGATCAGGTCACTTTGATATTTAACAATTAAGTTTAGGTATAGGCAAATTTACTCTACCACACAACTGTTTCCAATTTTGATTCTTGTAAAATGATAGTAAAAACTGTTGAAGTTTAGTATTAGCAAGGATAGTGTTATTTATGAGAAATGCTTTTTTATTTTTGTGGTCATAAATTTTTCCTCATTTGATTAAAAGTTAAATATCACATCTCAGATTGCATTTTGGCATTGTGTTAATATTTACAAAGTAAAACAGACCTCCAGAAGTAAATACTATATTTGCATTGTAAATTGTCTTGAAGGGTAACCATAAATCTTAAGCTTCTGAAGTTATTCTAGATAAGTGGACACTTCATCAGAGGGCAGTGATTGAGGAACTGTTGCAATGTGATATGTGGGCACAGCGAATTCCAGGCACATTGTCTTCCTGGACAGTGCTACTGTTCTTATTCACTTGGATGACCTGACATCTTTTGTTGAACCAGTCTTTTAGAAAACTGTTATCTGTCTTTATGTAGCTTTATCTCTTGGTGCTCTTAGACTGTTTGGATGACCTGACATCTTTTGTTGAACCAGTCTTTTGGAAAACTTATCTCTTTATGTAGCTTTATCTCTTGATGCTCTCAGACTATTTGAATGACCTACATCTTTCATTGAACCAGTCTTTTGGAAAACTGTTATCTGTCTTTATGTGGCTTTATTTCTTGATGCTCTCAGACTATTTGCACTTTGGAATTCAGAGTGTACACACAAGACTGCAACCATTTTAGAAGTACATCTCAACAGTCAGTGCTCTTTTGGAATGATTTCTGACCTTTAAGATTGATCAGGAGCAGAGAAGCAAGTTAGCCATGAAGATACAGTCATGACTTTTGGAGGACCTTGTATGTGCATCTTAAAAATGTGATCTTTTATACTTTTTTTATTTTTTAATTTTAAATAAAACAAACAAGCTATTATCTAACAACTACCAAACCTGCAAATTATTTGCAGTATATTAGAATTAAGAGAGATTTATTGTTTCCTAGTGGTAGAAATATAATTACTTGTCTTATTATTATAGACTCATTATCTTATGCCTGGTTAGAGTTATATTTGGTGGGCTAATCCTGACAAATTCAATATTATCTTAATATTTTATTGTTGTAGGGCGTCTCTATCACATAGAACATACAAGCGCAATATTGACCGCTCAGGTTTCAGTCACCGTTGCAAACATTGTGGGAAGACTTTTCAGAAACCAAGTCAATTGCTGCGACATGAGCGAATTCATACTGGTCAGTGAAAGTGAAATCTGTAATCACATTCTCTCTTTCTCTTTTGCTATTTGTCATCTGGGAGAATGTTGATATTGTGTGGCATGTATTTGTACAAGTTAGTTTTTTGATTTCTTCATTCAAATATGTTTTCTGATGATTGTTGCTCCAATTGTAGATGTACCTTTCCAAAGGGAAATTAATAAACGTTTTATGACTGATCATCAAGGTCCTAGTTTTTAAAGAAAAAGAATAAATAATTTTTACTAGTATTGCACATTGATAGATCAGTTTTCAGTATGATTTACTTGCAGTTAATTTTAAATTATGATTAGTAATAAACTTGTTCAATTTTGAAGTAAATATGTTGCTGAATTTGTAAAGTGAAAAACTACCAGTGAAGAAATTTGAGGTTTTGTAATGTATTTTAAGTATTTGGCATGGAATTGTTGCAGATTGTTGAAATCTAATCATGATACAATATCTGTTTATGCAGGAGAACGTCCTTTTAGATGTAGTCTTTGTGACAAGACTTTTAACCAGAAAGGGGCTCTTCAGATACACATGACTAAACACACTGGTGAAAGATCTCACATGTGTGAATTCTGTCCTGCTACGTTTGCACAAAAAGGAAACTTGCGTGCCCACATCCATGTAAGATTTATTTTGTAAAAGATACATGTGTCACTAGTCTTTAAATACCTATCATTTCATCCATTTTGTTGTGGGTCTTCTTATAGTAGGATTGAAACTAATAAGTTTTGTTTTGTCTAAT
Organism: Sinotaia quadrata; assembly: GCA_028829895.1. Classification (NCBI taxonomy): domain Eukaryota; kingdom Metazoa; phylum Mollusca; class Gastropoda; order Architaenioglossa; family Viviparidae; genus Sinotaia; species Sinotaia quadrata. The sequence goes on from CM054181.1 coordinate 89,102,313, forward strand.
TGACTGAAAAGAAGATAAGTCTATGTGCATAATCCTTAATTTATAAACAAATTTATAAATGTAATTATCTAGCAACACTTTTTGTAATTTAAAAAAAGTTGTGCAAAACAATTCATTTATTTATTAATTATATACTATTGGTTATTTTATTATTTTCATCATTATTTACTTTTAAAAGTATATTATGTGTGCTTTATTTATATATTTTATTATTAAATTGTAATTTTATTATTATTATTATTTATTTATAGTGCATCACAAAATTTAAGTGTGTACATTATATCACTTGCTAATAAACACATCTTAGGAATATGATAGAACTAAAAATCCAAACATTTCTTTAAAAAAAAAAAATAGATGTTTACAAAGCAAAAGTTAGCAGTTATTTGTTAGGCTGAACTACCTATATCTACATTCTAAGTAATAAATCTATTTGTCTAGCATTCAGATATTATAGTTTAATCAGAGAGGTTAATCATGATTGTTGCTGGACTAGATAAATCTAATGTCTGCTTCCATTGCAATTGACTTGCAACTCATGTTGTCAGTATGTATGAATGTATCCTGATGAACTGCTTTTACTTTCTGTTTCATCAGACTAGTATTGATAAAGAGTTAATCTTTTTTCTTAATAGATTTGCCATATCTCCTTTTTATCACTTACACCTTCGTCTTACATGTGCTGCTTGTCATGATTTTCTTGCCTCTCATTTGACATCATGAGCTTATGCGTTTCCGAAGCCGCCTAAAGCCTTGTATTCGGCAAAGTCCATCAAGGAAGCAATACTAATCTTTTAATTATGGTTTGGATGAAATTACTCAGTAGAAATAGAGATGGCAAAATGTATAATTACTCTTTAGACTGGCATTATTTATGGAAGTAGAGCAGACAAAAGTTCTTTGTTACTGTTGGGATAAGCATTGTTCAGTGAAAGCATAGCTGACAAAAGTTCTTAATTACAGTTTGGAGTAACTTTAATCAGTAGAAGTTGAGCTGACAGAAATGCTTAATTAAAATTTGGAGTGACTTTACTCAGTAGAAGTTGGAAGTGCTTAATTACAGTTGGGGTCTGGTATTATAGAAGAAGAGCCGACAGAAGTGCTTAATTAAAATTTAGAGTAACTTTATTCATAAAAGTAGAGTTGACAAAAGTACTTAATTACAATTAGTTCTGGCATTACTCTAGAAGTAGAGCTGGCAAAAGTGTTTAATTACTCTTGAGAATGGTATTACATATTGGAAAGAGAACTGACAAAAATAGTTATAATTATAAACCAAAAGTTTCATTGTTTAAAAAGTGAAAATATGAAAAATTATTTTGCAATAATTTTTCTATAGTTCATATAAATTTCAGAATTTAATAAGAAAGAATTATTTCCTTGAAAAATTTATTAGATTTGATTGAATTTATTTCAAATATCATAATGACATAGTTTAGATAAAATTACCCATGAATAATTAAATTTATTTACAAATATTTGTTCATAGCGTGTCCACTCATTAGCAGCTAGTGCAGAACAGCCATCATTTCAGTGTGAAGAATGCAGTTGTGTCTTCAAGAAGCTTGGGTCTCTGAATGCTCACATCAGTCGTGCTCACTCAGATCCACAGGTCTGTCACGTAGAAATCAAAAGTGTAGATTACAATGGTCAGTTAATTATAATTAACATATTTGTTGCTTTACTATTTCCCCCTTTTGGTGACAGTTGGCAGACATCATTTAGAAAAAATAAATGTTTTCAATGTAAGCTAAGCAGAGGGAACAAATCTTCATATAGTTTAGTGCACTGTAAATAATGCATTTTAGTTTTGACAACGCAACATAATTTTAGTTTAATACAATATTTAGCTTTAATTACGTCCCTCGTGTTCTAACAGATAACTTATTTACATTTAAGTCTTTTTACAAAATTTTACAACTGAATTGTATTTTCTCAAAACTTTACTGAGTTTGATAATAAATATGTTCTTCATGTTCTATGAGATAACTTATTTACATTTAAGTCTTTTTACAACATTTTACAACTGAATTGTATTTTCTCAAAACTTTACTGAGTTTGATAATATACATGTTCCTCATGTTCTATCAGATAACTTATTTACATTTAAGTCATTTTACACCTGAATTGTATTCTCTCAAAACTTTACTGAGATTGATTAGCAGGACTGGACTTGACACTGTTTGACTTCACACTAACAGTTCTCTCATTGTCACAAATCAAGCATGCACTCTAAGAACTTAATAGATAAATAATTCAATAGATATAATTCCTGGAATTTCATGACAAAGTTGGTGGTCTATGTTTTAGTTCTTTTTCTTTATTATCTCCCTTTACATTTTTTTTTCAAACACTCTTTTTTTCTTAATGTCAATCATGGTCAAAATAGCTTTGTGTCATTTAAGGAATTTGTCAGAAGATTATCATAATGCTTGGGTTAAACCTTTCTTTAATGAAGATGAAAGAATTAAAAAAAAAAATCAATAGATATAATTCCTGGAATTTCATGACAAAGATGGTGGTCTGTTTGTTTAGTTCTTTTTCTTTATTATCTCCCTTTACATTTTTTTTAAAAAAACACTTTTTTTCTTAATGTCTTATTGTCAATCATGGTCAAAATAGCTTTGTGTCATTTAAGGAATTTGTCAGAAGATTATCATAATGCTTGGGTTAAACCTTTCTTTAATGAAGATGAAAGAATTAAAAAAAAAATCAATAGATATAATTCCTGGAATTTCATGACAAAGATGGTGGTCTATGTTTGTTTAGTTCTTTTTCTTTATTATCTCCCTTTACATTTTTTTTTAAAACACTTTTTTTCTTAATGTCTTATTGTCAATCATGGTCAAAATAGCTTTGTGTCATTAAGGAATTTGTCAGAAGATTATCATAATGCTTGGGTTAAACCTTTCTTCAATGAAGATGAAAGAATTAAAATTTCTCTCAGCATTTATATCATTCTTTTTTTTTATGATCTTTTCATAGCATATATGTTGCAGAAGATTTCCTAATATGAGGGAGAAATTTGCTTCCAAGCAAACTGTTCATAAATGAATTCTGGTCTTGTTTGTCCAGGAATTGCCAACTCAAGTGGAAGTACGTCGAGCAGGGGATGATGAAAAGGGAATTGGTGACAATGTTATTCAACAACTGCTGGAGTTATCAGAACAGGTACCTGGCACAGGCCATGATGGGCAAGGCTTAAGTGAGCAGGATGCAGATATTCGTGATGCTGTACAAGCTGCAGAGCTTCACGATCAGGTGAATCATTGCTGCAGTTATAATATTATAAGCTAAATAATCCAAATCAAGCATTCACTTGAACATCCAGTCTCCTTGAATGTGCTCACACAAATTAATTGAGGAAACATTTAATTAGTTCCACTTGATCCATGTTATGCCATCATGCAATTAAAAATCATGAGGAATTATTCTGATACAAGTGGCCTCTTGATGTGCAAGTTTATTGGGTGATTTTAATTATAATACATAGTATACTTAAATGTGTACATTACAAGAAGAAATAGAATCATAACAATTTTAAATAACTGGATTAAAGTTGACCATGTGTAGTTATACACGAATAACTGCCCTTCATTTAGTCATCGTCTGGCTTTAGCTTAACCTGAAGCTCCTAACATTAAATGTTTCCTAATAAAACACTTTCAATAATTTCATTAGCTTGTTTTTTACCTTCAATTATTCAGTAGCTTCATTTATAAACTACCTTCAATCACTCCACTAGTTCGACTTAATAAATACCTTTAATCAGCCTAGTACCTTGTCTTAATAAATACCTTTAATCAACCTAGTACCTTGTCTTAATAAATACCTTTAATCAACCTAGTACCTTGTCTTAATAAATACCTTTAATCAACCTAGTACCTTGTCTTAATAAATACCTTTAATCACTCCAGTAGCTAGACTTAATAAATATCTTCAACCACTCCAGTAACTAGATTTAATAAATACCTTCAAACACTTCCATAGCTCGATTTAATAAATGTCTTCAATCACTTAAGTAGCTAGACTTTATAAATACCTTCAGTCACTCCATTAGCTTGACTTAATAAATACCTTCAGTCACTCCATTAGTTTGACTTAATAAATACCTTTAGTCACTCCAGTAGACTTATCCCTTAACTTATCCTTTAATAACTGTAGTAGTTTGACTTATAAAATATCTTCAGTCACTCTGATAGGCTTGACACATCTAGTAGCACTAAAATTTGCTCAGAATACAATTTTATATTCAGCTGTGGTGCTAACAGTTTCCAATCTCTAACCTCTCTAAATTGGGAAATAAATAAGCCATAAAATTCCCCTGATCAAGCCATCATCGAAACAAATATGGCATCTAAATTTATTCACTTGAAAAAGATTCCAATTACTGATTTACTTTATATCACTCTTGTCATTAGTAGACAGATTTACTAGCTCACTGATTTACTTTATATCACTCTGTCACCACTAGACAGATTTATTAACTCACTGATTTTCTTTATACCACTCTGTCATTGGTAGACAGATTTAATAACTTACTGCAATAATTTATATAACTCTGTCATCACTAGACAGTCACCATTAGAAAGATTTATTAACTAACTAATTTACTTTATATCATTCTGTCACTAGTAGACAGATTTAATAACTCACTAATTTACTTTATATAACTCTATCAGCACTAGACAGATTTAATAACTCGCTGATTTGCTTTATATCACTCTTGTCATCAATAGACATATTTATCAACTCACTGGTCTACTTTATATCACTCTTACTAACTCACTGATTTTTACTTTATGTCACTATGTCATCACTAGACAGATTTACTAACTCACTGATTTTTACTTTATGTCACTCTGTCATCACTAGACAGATTTACTAAATCACTGATTTACTTTATATCACTCTATCATTAGTAGATGTACTAACTCACTGATTTACTTTTGATTACTCTTGTCATTAGTAGACAATTTAATAACCCACTGATTTACTTTATATCACTCTGTCATCACTGGACAGATTTACTAACTCACTGATTTACTTTAGATTACTCTTGTCACTAGTAGACAATTTATTAACTCACTGATTTACTTTATATCACTCTGTCATTAGTAGACAGATTTATTAACTCTCTGATCTACTTTATATCAATATTGTTCTTAGTAGACATATTTAACTCACTGGTTTACTTTACATCACTCTGTCACCACTAGACAGATTTATAATGTTCTTCACATTCATCAAAGCAGACACTGATCCATTTTCTGAGAATGCTTGAAACTTTATGCCAATCTGCCTCATTTTGACTGCCATTTATAGTTATTTTTTCTAGTCGAATTTCAAAAGACTACATTTAGCTTCCTTGACCAAGCTAAATAAATTTAGAATTCATTAAGAGCTGAGTCTTAACCCTTTACTGGGTGGGCACAGTGGCTGAAAGCAGCCGATATAGTCGATTCTGTGGTAATTGAAGTGCATTTTGAAATGTTTTCTCTTTGATGCGTTCATTTTTTCATAAACTTTTTTTTTTTCACATTTGGTGTTTCAAATAGATTTTGAATCATCGAGTGATAGTGAGGAGTTTACAGGATTCAATTTGTTTGACATTGAGAAGTTGATTTTGATTCGGACAGTGAGATCACACAGTGACATTAACGTTAGTAGCATACACACATGTAAATAGTGTTTTTACATAGTGTATGTGGCTATGTGGCTGACAATCACTGGAATTTTTTGTGTGTAAATATATGTGTTCATGCATGGATTAAAATTTGACACCTAAGTATACATCATGTAATAAAATAAAGATGCTTTCATTTAATTTTATTTGCATTTTATTTCAATGAAATATATGCAATAATACCCAAGATATGATGTTTTTACTAACATAACCCTAAATCTTCCTGAAGTCCTGAAAATTCTTGCCTACTCAGAGCTAAAAGATGGAAAAATGTGTGCCCAGTAAAGGGTTAAAATCAGCTTCTAAGATTAACATTAGGACTTAATACTGTAGTAGTCCAGACTTTAATTTCAAATGTGATCGTAACAAAGTTTCACTCCAGCCTTAACCTTGACAAAATTTCACTATAATTTTAGTTTCAAACATTTCAATTCAACCATGAAAACTTCACTATAAATTTAACTATGAAAACTTCACTATAAATTTAACCTTGAAAACTTCACTATAAATTTAACCTTGAAACTTCACTATAAATTTAACCATGAAAACTTCACTATAAATTTAACTTTGAAAACTTCACTATAAATTTAACCATGAAAACTTCACTATAAATTTAACCTTGAAAACATAACTATAAATTCAACCTTGAAAACTTCACTATAAATTTAACCATGAAAACTTCACTATAAATTTAACCTTGAAAACTCCATTATAATGTAAGTATGTAAACCTTACTGTAAACTATAAATGAAAATTTCAGCTATAAGATTAACCATGAAAATTTTAGTAAAGTTAAAAGCTTCACTATAATTTAACCATAAAAATTCTTCTCTAAATGTTTAACCATGAAAAGCTTTGCTATAATTTTTACCATGAAAATCTTCACTAAAAGTTAAGCCATGAAAATATTTGCTATAATTTTAATCATGAAAATCTTCACTTCACTTGTTCAGTTATGAAAAGCTTTGCTGTAAAGTGTAATTTTTAACATGAAAATCTTCACTAAAAGTTTAACCATGAAATACTTTGCTATAATTTTAATCATGAAACCATGTGTTGCATTTCTGAATGTTAAAAATGGAAGCAACACTAAATTTCTATCCTTTTACTCATTTACATAACACATCAATCATTCAATTTAGTATCATTTAACTTAGTTGGAATAAAACACAAATCTGAAAAAATAAGTAAAATTTTAATTCACACAAGTCTGAAATAGAAACTAGCATCTAAAACATATTTTTATCAGAGCAGTAAGATCTCAGCAGAAATTCTCCAATTAATAGTGAAATATTTAGGCACTTGTTTTAGTATTTAAGGATTCCTAATCTGTCATGTGCTATCATCTGATTTGACTGTAAGTGTAATAATTAAATAAAACTCCTTATTAAAATTTACCTACACATTCATCTGAAATGCATTCTTCCAAACCCCTACAAACATTCAACCCTCTGTCTAATTCATTCCACTCTTCACACTCATTCACCATGGCCCCCAGTTTTCTTACATAGCATTCGTCTCACTGACAGTCCTTATACCCTTTACTACCATAACTGTTATCTAAATTATTATGAGAATTTTGAATATATAATCAGCTTAAGCAATTATCTATAACAGTAACTTGAATAAAAATGTCATGGCTCTAATTTACTATGGTGGAGGGGTCAGAGTAGTGCACGGTAAAGGTACTAACCCTGCACTTTGATGATTCAGATTTTTCTTTTTCAAGTCTCATCCACTCTAGCTCATGAATGTAGAGAGAAGTGATCTAATTTATAAGTGCTTAGATATTTATAGAGACTTAGTTTACATATACATCCATTACTTTTGTATATGTTTATTTATTTATGTTTGGTTGTTTAGGCCAATGCAATGGGTGGTACCAATGGTATGCCTGGTGCCTCAGACATTTTGCAGCAGGCCTTGGAAAACAGTGGCCTTACAAGTCGAGTTCCAGAGAATGGTCAGGAGGCATCTCAGACACAGACTACAACTTCTGGGGTATCTTCTGTCAACACAACACAACCTCGCACCACCATGACCATGACTGTTCATGATGCAGCTACTGGGATTACCAAACGCCATCTTATTAGAAAAGTCAGAGCTCTTTTGCTTCAAATAACTTTGCATACAATTTATGTTTATTTAAATTCCTGATGATTTAAATCACTTTTCCTAAATTTTTATTTATTTAAGTTTTTGATTTATAATTATAATTGTTAGATTACATATTTCTTTTATTGAAGTTTCTGATTTATACAAGTAACTTTTTCTACATGTTATCTTTATGTAATTGCTGTTGATCTATAATTATAATATTTGGATTACACATTACATACACATTACTTGCCATGAAAGTTAAAAAAAATCATTTTAAATCAACAGATCAAAATTTGATCATAGGGACATTGTTTGTAATGGGATTATGAACCTAACAGACTTGTAAAAGAAAATAATTTAAGGCAAATAAAGCAGAAGTTTTCTTTAGCCAACAGTGGTTGTTATGAACATAAGAAGTAGTTGACATCAGGGTAACGTCAGTTCACTACATGGCTCTCTAAAGTTTGTAGATTTTGACCACACCCTAATAATGCTAATAAGAATGTAAGTTGAGTTTTTATGATAATTATAATGTTGCTATTTCTTCAGTTTCATTGAGATAATGTTAGGATATGCCTCAATTAGAAATATTGAATTCCACAGATAAATACAACAGTATTATCAATAACAGTGCTGGTCTTTGTTCACTTAAACAGTTATGATTTTTACTTGTTGCTATCATTGATGTGTAATACCATACAGAAAATTATTCATATTTACTCTTTTCTGGTAAACTATATTTTGATGTTGTATGTCACATCAGAATTTGACATCAGAATTATTAGCAATGCAAGATTTAATTTTTAGAAATTCAAGTATGTCTTGTGATTAAAATTGTTTAAGTGGCACATGTGTTATTTGTACCTCTTTCTTTCAGGTAAATGGTGTTCGGTGGCATCAGTGTACATATTGCAGTAAAGAGTTTAAGAAACCAAGTGATCTTGTGCGGCACATACGTATCCATACACATGAAAAACCGTACAAGTGCACACAGTGCTTTCGTGCATTTGCTGTAAAATCCACACTCACAGCTCACATTAAAACACATACTGGAGTTAAAGATTTTCATTGTGAGGTGTGCAACAAACTATTTTCCACTCAGGGTAGTCTTAAAGTGCATCTTCGTCTTCACACAGGTGAGATTGAGGTGTTTGTCATTAAAATTCACTTCTATAACTTTACAAGATGTATATGTTTGTGTTTGTATGTGTGAGCATGTTTGTGAGCATATATGTGTGTGGAGGTATATCTCCGTCTTTCTGTCTGTACATGTTTGTTTTATATATATATACACACATAAATATGTATATATATATACACACAGGCATACACACACACCTATATACAAACACATGCAGATATATATAAAGTGAATTGTCTAAGTGAGATTTGTCAAAATCAAAATTCAAAATTATATATTCTACCTTTTAATATCTTCATTTTATCTGCATGAAGCTACACAACCCAAGATGTTGACCTGAGAGTGAGACAATGGCCTATCATCCAAGTGATGCTCATTTCTGCCTCATTTTCATTCTCTTAGTTGTTAGTCGCACTGTACAGATGTAGAACAGACTGTGTTTCCATGTCATGATAGTGTACACAATCATACATTGTATTTCTGTTAAATACACAGAACAAAAAATGTCAACATAACAAATAATTATGAAACTTAAGTCACACTAATGACACCAAAGAACACATTATGGATCCACAACAATTTTAAAATGTGTGCCTCAAACTGGACCAGAAAATCATGAGAATCATTGTTTTAGGTAAATTGGTACATTTCTTTCATTAGAGTGTATAATCTGTGTCCTCATTTCATATTAGTAACTGTTTACACTGGGACTATTTCTGCCAGTAAGCTCTACTAAGTTCTGTGTAAATTATTTAATAATAATTTTTTTCATTACTATACAGCAATTTTTGTATCTATTAAGACTGTATATTTTGTTTAAACTACAGAATACACAACCTTTCTTTGCTACATGTCCGAAATATTTTGATAATAAACAAACTACAAATTACACAAATCTTGTTTGCAACATGTCCTAAATATGCTGATGTAAACAAAGAACAAGGGGAAAGGACAATGAGTATTGTATGGGTTTCTTTGGCACTGGTTTGTATGTCTATGTAAACATTTGACCTTCCTGGATTAATAATTATACATTTCTGGTTGTATAATGAAAAATTACATACAGTCCATCTCATGATCATCTGGTTTATTGGGACTAAAGTGTGTTGTGGATAAAAGCAAAATATGGCTATGCAAAATGGCAAGTATGTGATAAATAAATACTCTTAATGACATTCAATATTGCTGCATGACTTGATTGTTTGTGAATTAAAATGTATTTTCTGTCAATTGTTTCAGCTTTAACACTTCTATGATAGATATTTAACTATGACATTCCATTTCAAATCTTGATATCTTTAAATTTATACATATCAATGTACATGTACTTCAGTGTTGGTTGTGCTTTTTTCCTTATACATTGTCTTCTCTATATAAGTGCTGATTGTGCTTTTTACCTTATATATTTATGTATTCTACATCAGTGTTGGTTGTGCTTTTTTCCTTATGCACATTACTCATCATTTATCATTACTCTCTTTAGAACAGGTGCATAAATATAAATAAAGCCTAGATTACTTCTTTTGACATCATTACTCTCTATGGAACAGGTGCAAAGCCATTTGATTGTCAGCATTGTGATAAAAAATTCAGGACATCTGCTCACAGAAAATCCCATCTACAGTCTCACTTTCGGGATCCAAATCAGGCTCCAATCCGTCCACGACGCATGTTTAAACGTCCTGCTCAGCGTGGAATCATGGACATCCCCATGCAGGAGCCAATCCTTATAACAGATACAGGTATACATTTTATACTAGAGTCCATCTTTTAAAGACAGTTTTATAACAGATAATTTTTTTTTTTAATGTTAAGTCACTTAGTCCTTATAACAAAGTAGAGGGAGGGTAAAAGTTCCATTTATGAGTGAGTTCTTATAGCAAACATAGGTATACTTTTGTTAAGCAGCTACAAGTTCTTAGACAATTCTTTTATATAGGTGCCAATATTATTAATATACACATATCATTTACTATACAGGAGCAGTCCATATAACATTTTTGTGCATATCAGTTCATATAAGTGTGATTTTGTTATGCATTAGTCATCTTTATGACAGGTACAGGGGGTCCTCTCGCAGGGTGGTTAATCAGTCACTCTAGACCAGGGGCGGGCAAACTCTGGCCCGCGGGCCAAACCTGGCACGCGAAGCATTTTTTGTTGGCCCGCCAAGCTATTCACAGTTAACATTGCTTTTGGCCCGCCAAGCTATTCACAGTTATTGCTTTTGGCCCGCAAAGGCATTCACACTTATTGCTTTTGGCCCGCAAAACAATAGTCACTAAAACAATTGGGCATTGTTATACGCTGTCAAACAGCCAAGGCTAAACTAGTCTAAAGAATACATGTAATTTTAACAGTTTGAATTACTCACACAGAATCGTGTACACGTGTACAATTTATGCCTGCTGTTATGTATATTACACTAGCATCTCCTTATAGTTCATTGACTTTTGAACTCTCCTAGGCCTAGGATAGATCTACAATAATAATGTATGTCAGCATCTGTACTCTGCCTCATTCATGACCTGACCTTCACGGCTACAATTGGTGAGAGGAAGGAGGGCTGGAGGTGAACAGAGGTGTGCGTGAAACTCGCAGTCTTCTGCCATCACAACCAAACTGGTTGTTGCATTTCTGCTATTTCTTTGCCACTATTCCCCCATCCCCACAATCATGTCTGCAACCCCAGCATCCTAAAAAATTTAAAGTGGATATGGAAAGTCGGACATTTAACTCTGAGTGGACGAGAAGTACTTTTTCATAGAACGATTTGGACAAGCTCAGTGTCTGATCTGTTTGAAAACACTGTTGCTGTCTTCAAAGAGTTTAATGTGTGCTGTCACTGGGAAACAGTACACTTTGAAATTTGGTTTAATGTCTGCCTCTGAGAAAAATACTACTATTGCTAAACTCACAGGCAATATAGAGAAAAGCAGTTTGATGTTTCATAAGCAAACATCTGTGCATGAAAAAGTGACACGTGCCAGTTATGAAGTTTCACTACTCCTTGCTCAAAGAATGAGTTAAAAGCAAAGTTCCGCACTTCTTCTCCTCTTTCTTTTTTTCGTGATGTCATCCTACCATCAGGCAAGTTTCCACATTTTATTAAACATGCTCCCCGCATTGTAGCTATGTTCGGAAGCACATTTTGCTGTGAACAACTGTTCTCAAAGATGAAATATACAAAGAGTCGCCTTCGCTCTCAACTCTCTGACCGTCATCTAAATGACATTCTTCGCTTGTCAACCTCATCAGTTCAGCCAGATATTGAATCACTTATTTATTGTAAGCAACACGATCCATCTCATTAATCTTTCATTGAAACAGAGTTAGTTTTTTAAAATTACTTTTGTTCTCATTTTATATTCTGAACTTGCTGGACTTGTGATATTTGGTCGTCTATCCGGCCCGCGAACTGTTCCAACAGTTTTATCTGGCCCGCGGTCTCAAAAGTTTGCCCGCCCCTGCTCTAGACCATTCATTCACACTCGTATTCTTGTGGTGGGGTACAAAGGCAATGAATGATGAAAAGAAAAAGGAAAAGAAAAAACAAAATCAAATAGCTGCCATAAAATAAATCATGCATACAAATGGCAACGATAAAGTTAACAAAAGTGCTAGGGTTTTCTAACATTGTATGATTAATAAAGGTTGTTTTTTTTTTTGAATAAGAAAATGCTAAAGTTCAATGATTTATTCCTAGCTAACTATAGATGCACCTGGACCTAAGAACTTTTACTCATGAATTGTCCTGGTGTTGAATGAAGAAAATGAACACTATTATCACTGGCTTGTTGGTACCCCCACCTTAACAGCGGGGGGGGGGGGGGAGGGGGAGAGGAAGATGTAGAGTCACAAACAGCTATCACTGCTGCTTGTAGGACAAGTGTCGTCATCCAGTCGCTCAAAACTCAGTTGAAGGGAAAAGATGGCTTCATTGCTGCCACACTCAGTGACCTTTTCAGATGGTCGCTGCTTCTGCCTTTCAGTGAAGTGTCTTCACGATATGTCACCTGCTCTGCACACTCATCTGCTTAGCAATGACCATTCGCTCGTGGGACAGGCCAGATTCGGTTTCATTGTTCCAGACAAATGTTGCGCTCACATTTTATCCTGCACTGTAGTCAGTTCAGTAAATTGATGCTGAAGACAGTGGGAACCCAAATCTGTGAACTTTCACTGCACTTAGAGTTTTTTTTAGATGAAAACATCCAATCCGGGCTTCTGGGGTCCATACAGGAGAAACTCTTTCTTCGATTGTAATTTTTGTGGCCTCCCCTTTTCAGTTTCTGTTTGCTGCTTATTTATATTAGGCAGCTCGAGGCTTCTCGAAGCCCCTAGACTGTTGACACTTGGAGCACGATATAAGCGTGCTATAAAAATGTTCGCCAATACGAGGATCTCCTCTGACAACTTTGTTCGGTCTTGGGCAATGAATAGTTTGACTCAGTGCATCTCTACTACTATTATTATGTTTTATTTTTAAAAGAAATTCTATAATCATAACACATTTCCAATTTGACCTTTCACACTTAAGTGCATTCTACACATACACGAAAGCCTATTACATTATTATAATCAAAACAGAAAACAACTGTTAAATTATGGTCAAGTCACGAGAGCCTATTACATTATTATAATCAAAACAAAAAACAACTAATAAATTACAGTCAAGTATTGAACTAGCCAGTGCCTATTACACTACTTCAGAAAGTGCTGTTTATTACATTCCATTTATAGGTGAGTTCTTATAGCAAACATAGGTATACTTTTGTTAAGCAGCTACAAGTTCTTAGACAATTCTTTTATATAGGTGCCAATATTATTAATATACACATATCATTTACTATACAGGAGCATCTCTATGAATATGAATATACAAATATGAAAGAATGCCATTATTTATTTTTATTACTAATAAATAAAGAGGGCCTATCCTTGATATTTTGTGAGGGTTACTCTTTTAATTGAATTAAATAAAATAGTAATAGTGTGTTTTATGCTGACATTATGATGTGACATTTTGTTTCACAACAAAACTGTACAAGATACAGTGTAACTTATTCATGATGCATATACTTTTATTGTGATACATTATAAATAGAACTTTTCTGAAAAAAAGCAGTGTATCAGTGTGCTACTTCTAAAAATAACCTTTATAGAGTAGAGCATGCTTAAGTCTAAACAACCATGACTTAAATTTTTCCAGGGAACAGTACTTATTTTGGGAGTTAGCATGAGAAAAGTTTGAAAACTGCATTTGAGTAGTTAAGATTTTCTATCTTCAGTTAAACAGTTTAAATTGAGTTAGAACATCAACTATAGCTTTATAAAGTAAATGCTTGTAAATTTACAATACAAACATTACCACTTTAATTTAAATATATTTTTATAATGAAATTTCAAGGGTAAAAGATGATGAAATTAGCATATTAAACAATTAATATTCATAAATTAGAATATGAAATTGTATTACAAGGATGTTATATTAAATCGGTCAGCTGTTTACTCATAAACACTCCTTCAACATATATTGTTTCCTACAAGCAATATGCAGGCAGTTTGATTACAAAGGAAAGTCACCATACTTTGGTGGGGGAGGAGAAACTTGTACTATTTTTGTTAGGCTGACCTAAAAATCCAAACAGCAGTGTTTGGGGAGACAGGATATAACTTCCTGCATGTAACCGGTCTTAGACACTTGTTTAATATTTATCTTTGTTTACAAAGGCATTGACAACTTTCTGCAACTCACTTCTTAGACAAAGGTTGAATTTTTGCCTTTGTTTACAAAAGGCATGGAAAACTTTGTTATGCAAGATTTAATTCTTGGTTCCATAGAATGTTTTTTTGGTTGTTGGAAAATGTATCATCACCTATATAATTTTAAAAAAAGAACAGTTTTATAGAAATGACTCAAGTACAAGGTTTTTCTTTTAATTAGAAAGCATTACAAAAGTATTTGGAATAATTTTATTGTATATTTAAAAAAATTACATTAAAAACAGAATATTGTTTGAAGTTGATTATAATAATGTAATAGGCTTTAGTTACTTGACTGTAATTTATCAGTTGTTTTCTGTTTTGATTATAATATTTTAATTTAATGTTTTTTTTAGGTTGCTGGAAAATGTATCATCACCTATATAATTAAAAGAAAAATACAGTTTTATAGAAATGACTCAAGTACAAGGTTTTTCTTTTAATTAGAAAGCATTACAAAAGTATTTGGAATAATCTTGTTGTATATTTATAAAAGTACATTCAAAAAATACAAATCTCAGAATATTGTTTGAATTTGATCAGGTTTGATTGTTACATGTTTTCTTTATGTGCTTATGACTCATGGTTTACTTCCACATACATTGTGTGAATCACACCATGTTTGATTTAGGATTTAGTTCCTAATACAATGTTTGAATCACACACCAGGTTTGATTTAGGATTTAGTTCCTAATACAATATTTGAATCACACACCATGTTTGATTTAGGATTTAGTTCCTATACAATATTTGAATCACACACCATGTTTGATTCACGATTTAGTTTCTAATGCAATGTGTGAATCACATGCCAGGTTTGATTCAGCAGCCACCACGTAATCACATGTTTCACCAATATCTTGGAGAAGGCAGCAGTGTGGATCGTCCAAACAAATGTGCTTACTGTCAGAGGGGTTTTAAGAAGTCAAGCCATTTGAAACAGCATATCAGGTCACACACAGGTTTGTACTAATAAGTTAACAATTTAAAAAAAAAATATTGTACAGATATTTTTCAGTCTGTAAAAATCATGGATAATAAAATTGGTTTACTAGATTGCTTCATAACTGTAATCAAAAGGAATTGATACACAAATATTTTGAATGTATTTTTATTATTTTGTAAGTTGTTAAATTTTCATTAAGCCAATTTTCCATAAATATATTTTTTTTCTCCTTCATTGTACATTAACCTTAGACATTACGAAAAATAAATAATGCATTATTTAAGTACTAAAATGTATTC
Source organism: Sinotaia quadrata (assembly GCA_028829895.1). Classification (NCBI taxonomy): domain Eukaryota; kingdom Metazoa; phylum Mollusca; class Gastropoda; order Architaenioglossa; family Viviparidae; genus Sinotaia; species Sinotaia quadrata. Next base: position 89,118,251 of record CM054181.1, read on the forward strand.
TTTCACTCAGCCAGTTAACTTTAAATGAACACAACATGTCATCTGCTTTACATTTGAAATATTCTTCAGCATATATATCTCACTTTAAATTTACTTGTGAAGTAAGCTAAAAGGATGTATTTGTGACCCCTTAACTTCTTCATAATTCTGTCTTACTGATATACTACATGCATGCAAATAATAATGCATACATATGACATATTGTCAAGATTACATATTGCAAGAGTGTGTGTATGTATCTCTTAGATAACTTATTGTAAGTAACATGCAAATAATAGTGCATACATATGACATATTGTCTAGATTATTTATTGCAAGAATGTGTGTGTGTATCTTTTAGATACCTTATTGTACGTAACATAACAATAATAGCATAATTACTGATTATATATAAAAAAGTATGTAGATTACATACTGTCCGCAAATGTGATGTGCTACCAAAAAATGAGTCATTTAGCATCTGACCTCAATTCCTGCTAGTAGCTTAAATAGTCCAGAGGGAATGACAAGGTCGATTTTGAGATTTCATTTGATTTGAAATGCTTAACACTTTTTGTTTAAGGATTTGTAATTGTTTGTCTATGTTCATCTTCTAAATATTAAAATAAAAGCATTTTGAAAGACATAAACCATGTTTTTTACTCATGAAAATGCCCTGTTTTAAAAAATCTGTTTCCTTTTTGCTTCTAAATGACCTGGCCCTCATTATGAATCATTGTGTAACCCTTGAGTGTTAGATTTGTGCACATTTCTTTGAAAAGTTTTTAAATAATTGCCCAACAAAAACTCAGAAAATCAGGTGAAGCATGAAAGCACCATTGTGGGTTTTACTTCCGCTAATTCAGTTATTGGCAAGAATAGTCACACATCTGGGTGCCAAGTCTATGTTGGTGGATACAATGCCACCCAGGAGTTTCATACCCAGGAGTTTCATAATGATGATGTGTATGAATACATTTATGCACGCTATTTATTTAGATATAAAGACCTCATGAAAATCAAGCTAATTGTCAATTCTACAGGTTATTAATCCTTTTCTGTCCATGGTGTAGTTCTATTGAAAATGAGATCATGTGTATATGTGCTTCTATCTCTGATAGGTTTACTAACATTTGATCATGTGTATTGTGCTTCTATCTCTGATAGGTTTACTAACATTTGATCATGTGTATTGTGCTTCTATCTCTGATAGGTTTACTAACATTTGATCATGTGTATTGTGCTTCTATCTCTGATAGGTTTACTAACATTTGATCATGTGTATTGTGCTTCTATCATTAACAGGTTTACTTTCATTTGATCAAAGTGCACAATTTTTCCTTTTATATTTATATTTTCTAAAGCAAACAACAGTCTGAGGTACTGCAGTACATAATCTTTTTATTTGTGTTATAGTTCTACAAATATTGTGCTTCATTGATTGTGTTATAGTTCTACAAACATTGTGCTTCATTGATTGTGTTATAGTTCTACAAACATTGTGCTTCATTGATTGTGTTATAGTTCTACAAACATTGTGCTTCATTGGTTGTGTTATAGTTCTACAAACATTGTGCTTCATTGATTGTGTTATAGTTCTACAAACATTGTGCTTCATTAATTGTGTTATAGTGTCTACAAACATTGTGCTTCATTGATTGTGGTTGCTAAGGAAAATTAGTTTTGATCTCAACCAAGATGTTTCTCATCTTTTTCTAAGGGGTGCCTATCTTATCATGACAATTGTTCAGTGGCTAATTTTCTGATTCTTTTTACAATTTCTAGTTTCTCTGTTTAAAAATTTCAAAATGTCCCCAAAGTGACTTTTGTGGCAGGTCACATATAAGTGATAGTGTTAGTTTATGTATTGTGATTATGTATTGCCTACATTTAAGTGATATGTTTGACTTTGTATTGCCTACAATGCAAATGATATTATTAAATTATATACTGATAACCCTAAGTGATACTGTTGATGCTGACACTTATTCTGTCAGAAGGTGTATATGGTAAGTGTTTCTGATTTTATGTAAATAATGGTTCTGTACCATAACCTTGCTGTTCTGCCAGGTGAAAAGCCATTCCGCTGTAACCAGTGCATGCATTCCTTTGTATCAAGTGGCGTTCTGAAGGCACATATGCGTACACACACAGGCATCAAAGGCTACAAGTGTCTTGTTTGTGATGCTTCCTTCACTACTAATGGCTCTCTCAAACGACATATGTCCATTCACAGTGAAGTACGGCCATTTATGTGTCCTTATTGTCAGAAAACTTTCAAGACCTCTGTCAACTGCAAAAAACATATGAAGACACATCGGTAAGTGCTGTTCATTATTTGGGAAGTAGTAAATGGTTTTTGTATTTGCATGTGATATCAATACAGTTGAACCCACTTATCTCGACCTCAGTTAACTTACCAACCCTGTTATGTCAACGTTTTTGAAGTGGAACTGCCAAATTCCCTCTTTGTCTTAGCATTTTCTCATCGGTTATGTTGATTCTTTTATGTCACCAAACCCTAATATCTCGAGCACAAAAGAGGTCCAGAATTTCCACTTAACATCGGTTATCTCAATCCCATGACTAATTGCTGGCTTTTGAAAATGTTAGATGCCACTACTCAATCGTGCTAATGATAAATGGCCATGGCTTGTTAACAACCTGCAGCTTAAACTTAATAAGGGCATTGTTTCCCTCATCGGATGTGATCCTGCCATGGGAAAATAGGCACACTGATGCTCTTAAACTGGCTCATACCTGTTTTATGTTAATTAGCCCACTTTTGAAGTAACCGCATGTACGATACTTTTCAGAGCTATGTCAGAGCAAAATGACTCACAAATTTAATTTTGACACTGGTTAGCTTTTTGTAAAAACGAACTACATTGTACACCCTGCAGGATTTTTGTGATTTTGTGAGCAATCTTTGTGTTTGCAATGTTGGAGAATACATGTACAGTATAATGAAAGGTTTGTATCGAGAATTGATGGTGGGCCAAATTCCCTCTTTGTCTTAGCATTTTCTCATTGGTTATGTCGATTCTTTTATGTTGCCGAACACTAATACCGTACAATGTCTCTTTGTTTGTTTGTTTGTTTGTTTCTTTGTACATGTACATGTATCTCAAGCCGACAAAAGAGGGTCAAAATCGCTACTTAACATCGGTTATCTCGATCCCTTGACTAATTGCCGGGCTTTTGAAAATGTTAGTTATCGATGCCCTTCAACTGGCTCACACCTCTTTTATGTTAATTAGCCCACTTTTGAAGTAACTGCGTGTATGATACTTTTCAGGGCTGTGTCAGAGCAAAATGTCTTGCAAATTTAATTTTGACACTAGTTAGCTTTTTTCTGACTGTAATAATGCAATTTTGTGACTGTACACTGAATAGGTTTGAATGAACAAAGATGAAATGAGATATGACTTTTTTGACTAGATGCACATGTGTACATATGATTACAGCAGATGTCGAAGTAAAATATACATACATTTTGCTCTGTGATGATAATAATTTTATCAGTAAAACTTTACTTTTTAGCTGAAAGCTTATAGTTGAATTTTAGAGATTTGTAAATTATTATATGACCATGATAACTATGATAAAAGTAGTTTAATGTAATAGCCACACAATTATAGCTTTAGTTAGAAAGTGGCATTATATAATAGCCACATAATTATGACTTTAGTTAGAAAACAGTTTAATCTAACAGTCACACACTTATTAAAAACATTTTCATTGTGCTTTAGTATATCACTTGGTCTGAACAGTTTAAATGAACTAAGTTATGTCCCAGAATATAATATTTTAAAACTGTGTACACTGTTATTTAATCATTATTAGAGCAGTTATTGACTGACTGTAATAGCATGAACAGAGAAGGGTAGGTTAGTTTTTGTGCTTTTGATAATTGTAACTAGATTTTTCATTTCTCCCCTTTGCTATCATTCCTCCCCACACCCTTTACCAATTGTCATTCAGACGAAAAATGTTTGAGGGACTTACTGTAATTGAGAAATAGTCAGTAAAAATTGGCAGTTTTGGGCCAGATTTGAGGGAATTACTGTAATTGAGAAATAGTCAGTAAAAATTGGCAGTTTTGGGCCAGATTTGAGGGAATTACTGTAATTGAGAAATAGTCTGTAAAAATTGGCAGTTTTGGGCCAGCTTTGAGGGAATTACTGTAATTGAGAAATAGTCAGTAAAAATTGCCAGTTTTGGGCCAGCTTTGAGGGAATTACTGTAATTGAGAAATAGTCAGTAAAAATTGCCAGTTTTGGGCAAGCTTTGAGGCTTTTATGATGCTTTGATTGAATATTTCATTGAAACATTATGAGTTATCAATACAGTGATAGCAGCATACTGGTTTTCTTATTTTTGTTTTTAAAATCAGTATAGGGTCACCTATTATAAGTAATAAAGTCAACTGAACATATCAGTTTAGTGGGATCTATATGCTGTTTTGTATTTATGATTAGAGTATAGAATACATAGCTTTGTCCTGAGCATGATGAATATGTGTATGTTTGTTGTACAAGTAGTGAATAAAATATTTCCCCGACATGATAAGAGGGGTGGAGAATATTTTTTAACTTAGAGTGGAGTTTAGATTACATAGTTTAGCCCTGAGTATGATAACTTAGGTAGAGAGTCTGCTTATGTTATAAATTAAAATAAACAAACAATAGAAAGATGTGATTATAAGTGTGTACACATTTGCCACAGGCTTGAGCTCACATTACAGTCCTTGCAAGAAGAAAGCCAGACAGCTGGTGCAGAGGACGTAGGTGTGGTTCATGGAGAGGAGTCTGTGACCACTGGACCAGAGACTGACCTCACACATCCGCAGACCACAGCAGATTTGGTAGCTTTACAGCAGAGTGATATAGGCCATACAACGACCATCCACCAGCATGAGCTGCACAGCTCGGCACTGTCAGATGCTTTTAATGGATCACTGGAAGAAACTTTGCAACAGACTCTAAACCAACAGGTGACAATGTGCTGGGCCATCAGTAATGAAAGAATAGAAGAGATTTACATTTAACTCCATAAGGACCATTTTATGTTTTGTATAATTTCATAATGTAACATTTTATTGATTATTTTACAGTTTAAAATATAATACCTGATTGATTATTTTACAATTTCAAAATGTAATACTTTATTGATTATTTAACAATTAGTGATTTTTTTCTTTCTTCCTTATGTACTTTGTATTTGTTTAAATGAGAATATCACAATGCTGGTTTTATTTTAAAGTGCTGTGATTACATAGGTAATGTGCCCATACATTGACAAACATGAGGAAATTATGTTCTTAGAGTTTACAGTTATATTATGGGAAATGTTTGCTCGTTTGTTCACTGACTGTTTATGCAACAGGTATTTGGGCAGCAATCTAATTTTACTCAGACCTTCACTCTAAGTGGTCAGCAGAATTTTGGTCAACTCAACACTCAGCTGTCACAGCCAATGAGCGATCAGCTTGGGATGCCTCTTACCACTACCTCACTTTCCTCATCCCCCACATCTACTTCGGTGCTGACATCAACTCTCCACTCATCTCTCAACACTAGCATGACCATTGTTGCCCAACAACCACATCAGTTAGACCCACAACTTGGCTCAGTGCACCAAAGTCAGTTTACCTTTCAGGTATGGGGCTCACACATTGTTCTAGTTTACCTTTCAGGTATGGGGCTCACACCTTGTTCTAGTCTAATTTTGAGGTATAGGGCTCACACCTTATTTTAGTTTTATCTTTCGCGTATCTTTTCTAGTTTTAGCTTTCATGTAAAGCACACACAGTTTTTATTTTAGTTTTCAGGTATAGGGCTCACAAGTATGAGACTCATACCCTATTTTGCTTTTCAGGTATAGTACTTGCACCTTGTTTTAGTTTACCTTTCAGGTGTAGGGCTCACACCTTGTTTTAGTTTATCTTTCAGGTGTAGGGCTCACACCTTGTTTTAGTTTACCTTTCAGATAAGGGGCTCATGTTCTGCTTTAGTTTATCTATCATGTATAGGTTTACACCTTGTTTTAGTTTACCTTTCAGATAAGGGCTCACGTTCTGCTTTAGTTTATCTATCAGGTATAGGTTTACACCTTGTTTTAGTTTACCTTTCAGGCATAGATACCTCATTTTAGTTTTTCTTTGAAATACAGAGTTCACACTTTACCTTTCAGATATTGGGCTCATACTTATTTTAGTTTACAATTAAAAACCTTTTATATCCACATTATAGAAAAAGTCCTAGACTGCCAATACTTATTTTAGTTTACAATTAAAAACCTTTTATATCCACATTATAGAAAAAGTCCTAGACTGCCAATACTTATTTTAGTTTACAATTAAAAACCTTTTATATCCACATTATAGAAAAAGTCCTAGACTGCCAATACTTATTTTAGTTTACAATTAAAAACCTTTTATATCCACATTATAGAAAAAGTCCTAGACTGCCAATACTTATTTTAGTTTACAATTAAAAACCTTTTATATCCACATTATAGAAAAAGTCCTAGACTGCCAATACTTATTTTAGTCAAAAAGTCCTAGACTGCCAATACTTATTTTAGTCAAAAAGTCCTAGACTGCCAATACTTATTTTAGTCAAAAAGTCCTAGACTGCCAATACTTATTTTAGTCAAAAAGTCCTAGACTGCCAATACTTATTTTAGTCAAAAAGTCCTAGACTGCCAATACTTATTACTGAAGTCAAAAAGTCCTAGACTGCCAATACTTATTTTAGTCAAAAAGTCCTAGACTGCCAATACTTATTTTAGTCAAAAAGTCCTAGACTGCCAATACTTATTACTGAAGTCAAAAAGTCCTAGACTGCCAATACTTATTTTAGTCAAAAAGTCCTAGACTGCCAATACTTATTTTAGTCAAAAAGTCCTAGACTGCCAATACTTATTACTGAAGTCAAAAAGTCCTAGACTGCCAATACTTATTTTAGTCAAAAAGTCCTAGACTGCCAATACTTATTTTAGTCAAAAAGTCCTAGACTGCCAATACTTATTACTGAAGTCAAAAAGTCCTAGACTGCCAATACTTATTTTAGTCAAAAAGTCCTAGACTGCCAATACTTATTTTAGTCAAAAAGTCCTAGACTGCCAATACTTATTTTAGTCAAAAAGTCCTAGACTGCCAATACTTATTTTAGTCAAAAAGTCCTAGACTGCCAATACTTATTTTAGTCAAAAAGTCCTAGACTGCCAATACTTATTTTAGTCAAAAAGTCCTAGACTGCCAATACTTATTTTAGTCAAAAAGTCCTAGACTGCCAATACTTATTACTGAAGAAATGGAACAAAGCTTTATAATTAGAATTTTCTAATTGGTACATTAAAGATGGATTGTTGTCTAAATGGTGTAATTATTTGATAGTTGCATATTACTGAGACAGAGACACCTGTTGACGATATCTTACAAATACATTCCTTAAAAAATTTATAAATATAAATAGACCAGACACATCCTATTAATATAGTAAAAGAGTCAACTAGGAAGTGAAATAGTACAGAATAACATCCCCTCCATATCATCTGTAAGGAGAGACATCTTAGTATATAAATAAGTATTAATTTTCCTGAAGATCTTTGAATTAAGTTTATAACTTTCTTTTCTTGTAGCAGACTTTTAAATTAGTAGCCCCATCATACAACAATTACATATGGTCAACATTTTTTCATCAGAATGGTCCTCATACTTGGAACACACTGCCTTCTTAAGTCAAACATATTTATTCCTTTACAATTTTTTAGAAAACTCAATACTCACATCAGTACCCTTACAAAACTTACAGAACAAAATGACTTTATACTCACATCTGTATACTTACAAAACTTACAGTCTTCTCTTTTTTATTTTATATTCATATCTCCAGATTTTGTTTTGTGTTACATTTGTAAATATATATCTTGTATGTTAGTAGTAGTATATATTTATTTATTATTGTATCACATTTAGAGCCTTAAAAAGATTATTATTATTACTACTACTACTACTATTATTCTCTTATTACTTGCCAATGTTTTATTAGTCATTTGACAGTTATATAAGCAGCCATTTATAAAGGTGGGAAACTTGTTTCTTAATTATTATTCACAATTAATAACTATTAGTTCTGAAGTAAATCTTTTTTCACAATTGCAACCATTTATCAATACAATTTTTTTTTAAAGTTAAAAAGAAAGTGATGAATTAGCATTTGTTCCTGTAAAATTTAAGCTAGTACTAAATTCAACCTGTACAGTAAACCATCACCTTTATTATCCTCACAGAATATTTAAATATTACACTATCAAAGATGGGTCATTTTGATCATATGTTGTCTTTGATTTTTAGCCTCAGCAGCTGGAGGTGGGGTCACTCAGTAATGGGTATAGTCAGCAGATTTCTATGGCTGCAATGTCTACATCAGCTATGCAAAATATACTCCAGACCAGGTTTAATTTTACTTTCATATTATTTAAGAAATGCTAATTGCTATAATTAAAATACTAAAGTGCATTGTAGTTGATTTTCTTTTAAATGTAAGAATATTTAGTCTCATTATCTGTGTGCATCCTATTCTTGATGTAAAATCACTTGTAAAGATATTAATTATTATTAATGCAAAAGTCAAAATGCATATTTTTATTGCTTTGTTGTGTATGACCATAACCAGTATAAATTATTTTTCTCATTCTTTCAAAACATGAAACTCATTTTAGTGCATGTATACCACAAGTTCTTCCTTGTTTGCACTTAATTTGAAGATTTAGGGATAAAAGAGATTAAAAGTTATAAAATTTTTCAATCTGAGCTTTAAATTAATGAAACAAATTGATCTTTTAAAATAAATCTGAAATTTATTTGAAATTTGAACAGTTGGCCTTTATAGGAAGCTGCTTTGATCTACATGAGCATCATTGAGAAAGCTGCTCTATAAATAATGGTCATCAAGGAAAGAGTTAAGGTGTCAGAATAAAAAAAACACAAATACTGTTTTAGAAAATAAAGCTTCAAATCATAGAAATATAAAAAATAAATTCACTTTATCCTAAAAGTCAATAAATTTCAGCTTTTGCAATCTAACCTTGGGCTAAATGTTTCTGATGTGTGGTATCTGGAATTAGACTACATGTTACCTGATACCTGCAATAACTAGTTTTACGTTAAATATAATGCGATGTGAGCAGTATTGGCCTTAGATTAAATGTTACATGATGTGTGCAATATCTGACTTTAGAATACATGTTTCACATGTGCAGTATAGGCCTTGGTCTAAATGTTTCATGATGTGTGCAGTATAGGCCTTGATCTAAATGTGTCATGATGTGTGCAGTATAGGCCTTGGCCTATTGTGTCATGATGTGTGCAGTGTAGGCTTTGGCCTAATGTGTCATGATGTGCACAGTATAGGCCTTAGTCTAATGTGTCATGATGTGTGCAGTATAGGCCTTAGGCTAAATATTCCATGATGTGTGCTCTCAGTGAGCAGGATCAAGAACAGTCTTTGGTTGAGTCTGAAATGGAGGAGGGAGGTGTAGTGATGGAAGAACCTCAGCAAGATGAGGATGAGCACAGGTGTAATTTCTGTTCCAAAGTGTTCAAGCGACCCAATCACCTTAAACAGCATCTACGCTTCCACACAGGTATGGATTGGTTCCATTTGCTACGTAGGAAGGTATATGACATCAAGACTAGTTTAATATACATTGTACAGTTAGGTCCTTATGAATTTCAACATATAGAGGTAGATAGGTAAGGCTGGTTTAATTTTTACATTGTATATCGAGGACTTTATGAATTTCACACAGATAAGGGTAGACAGGTAGGACTTGAGCAATTTCTACACTGAACATTTAGGACTTTATGAATTTCACACAGATAGAGCTAGATAGGTATGATTAGTTTAATTTCTCCATTGCACATTTAGAATTATGAATTCCCACAGATAGAGGTAGAGAGGTAAGATATTTTTTATTTTAACATTGAACAATTAGGACTTCATGAATTTGACACAGATAGAGGTACAGGTAGTAGGTAAGATTTGTGTAAGATTTCTACATTGTACATTGAAGACTTGTGTAAGATTTCTACATTGTACATTGAAGATTTGTGTAAGATTTCTACATTGTACATTGAAGACTTTATGAATTTCACACAGATAGATATATAAGACTGGTTGAACTTCAACATAGTACAGTATGATTTCTTTATGAATTGTATTTGAATTCTCTGCAATCATAGGTAAAACTGATTTAATTTCTAAGTTTATCTCCATGAATCCTCCACAGGTAGAGATAGGTAGGTAAGTAAGAATGGTTTGATTTCTACTCATTCCATTATGGTCATATGTGTAATGTCTATTTTACTGATCATTTAGGAATGATTAAAGAAAAGAACTCGAGATAACTGAAAAAAATATTGAGTGAATTCATGCATTCAAATTTCAAGCTTATGCTAATTTCATGCCAGAATAGATAATTATAAATGAAAATAATATTGAGTGAATTCATGCATTCAAATTTCAAGCTTATGCTAATTTCATGCCAGAATAGATAGAGGTTGTGTGGGGTGTTGTGGGATGGGTATGTGCAGAATTAGGGACTAGCCATACATTATATGTGGTAATGGGTTTGTTCATTTTTTTATTAATGGATTTATATATTTTAATTTTTGGTCAGGTGAAAAAGCTATATTATTTTTTTTACTATGTTCTCTTTATTAGTTGTTTGAGCTGAGAAGGATTTTGACCTGAGATTATTTTAACAGGGTGGTCAATTTATATGGTGTGTAGTTTGAGATATGTTTTGATGGACCTTTGATAATTAATTGTATTGGTTTCTGAAAACTCTCAGATATAGTGCAGATGTTGGGGAATTCTAAAGGTAACTTTTAGTGATCTGACCTGAGTCTAAGTAGTTTGTTTGCTAGGGTAAAGGGGCTGCATAAAGCAGTCTGGACATAACAAAGGCATGATTCTGGCTAAGTATAGTTTTTAGTTTGGCTCCCCAGGTAGGTTTATTGACTGCATTCATTAGGTTAATGTTAGTTTTATATTCTGTTTCACTTTCATTTACTTAATTTGGGATAATTGCATTTGTCATTTGGTATTTTTTTGGAAGATAGTGACCTGGGTCTTAATGGCCTCTGTTTTGAAATCATTGTTAATAAACCATTTTGTTATTCTTTTAAGATTTGATTTGATGTGGGGGATGCCTTTAGGTACAATTTTCTTTGCTATTTGTTGGTAGCTAACTTTTCCCCCGAGTAATGTATCATCTGTAAATTGTCCAAGAGTACATCATTATTTACAACCTTATTTAAGTTGAAAACCATTAATATATAGAGCAGAGGGATGATCACACTACCCTGTGGAAACGCCATTTTCAAGGGTTTGATATTCGGCTGTCATTTTCGTTTCTTACTGCAATTTTTCTTTCTTTCAGGAAAGACTTGATTATATGGAATGTTTTTCACATGATGCCCACAGCTTTTAGTTTATTTAACAATAGCCTGTGTGCCTGAGCACATCATAAGCCTTCTCTTTGTCCAGGAATACTGCTCAGAGCCCCTTTGTTTTGTTTTTATTTTTCTGAGTGAAGTCTGTTGAGAATGGTTTAATGTAAATCAGATGATTGAGGGTGGATTGTTTTTTGAGGGTGGATTGTTTTGTTGAGGTGGTATGATCCGTTTTCTATCACAGGCACTTCTTAATGATAATTTCATAGGTTTTACTCCTTTGTGAAGTGAGTGATATGGATCTATAGCTGTTAGGGTCACTGTGGCTTTTTCATAGTGTATGGAGGGGAAATACATGGGCCTTTTCCATTTCCTAGGTAATTCCTATATTGAATTAAATGCCATTAAATCCCCTACATCATGTAAGTTATTTGATCAGGCCCTGGGGGCATCATCTTCTGTTGTATTTTTGAGTGCTAATAGTCATTCAATTATTATAATACCATTATCTAATAGTGTGTTATGTTGTTTTTTTGAGTGCTAATTGTCATTCAATTATTATAATACCATTATCTAATAGTGTGTTATGTTGTTTCGAAATTGGATCATTATATTTAGCTTCTGTAGTGATTTTATGGTTAGTAAAATGGGGGTCTAAATTTGCATCTGAGTTGTATTTGTGAAAAGTTTTTGTTAGAATTCCTTCTTTTTCTTTTGCTGTTTAAACATAATGTTTTGATATTTTAAGTTAGATATTTGACTTCTTATAGCATTTTTGAGACATTTAATTTTGTCTATCCCTCTTTTACTCTAGTTTGGATATTTACATTGTTACAAAATTCTTCCCATTTCTTGGTTGAGTTTCTTGAACTACCAATTTGTTATAGCTGTTGCTTCATTATATTTAGTCTTTCCAGGTCTTCTTGTTTCCATTTTGTGGAGTGCTCTTCATCTGATTTTGATAGCTTATGAACATTCTGCCATCCACCATCTGGTTCCTATTCAATTTTTATTGTTTTTAGAAGTAAATTGGTTAGTGTTTCTTTTATTTCACCAGAAGTCATATTGGTACTTGGAAGAGGGTTCTTTGTATATAGTCTGCATTTTTAACTGAATAGGTTAGTTTTGTTTATTTATTTCAGTACAGCTTCACTGTAGCTTTTAAAATGGTTTTGTTATAGGTAATTAATTATAAAGTCAGAAAATAAATAAATGTTTTGCATATGTTATTATTACAGGTCATTATAAATCCAGAATTAAAAATTGTCTTGCAATATGCTATTGTTACAGGTCATTATAAATCCGGAATAAAAAAACTGTCTTAATATGGTATTGTTACAGGTCATTAGAAAGACAAGAAAGTACAATAGTGTGTCTTGTTAAGTCCCTCCTATTACAGGATCACATTAATGTAAGATTTTTGTTATCCATTCTGCATTCCTAAAGTTTTTCCTGTCTAAAGTAGTGGAATTTTACATAACATTTTATTTTCAGGTGAAAAACCATTCAAATGTTCACAATGTGAGCGTACCTTTGTGTCAATGGCTGTGCTCAAGACCCATATGAAAACCCATTCAGGTATGCGAGACCATCGCTGCTCCATATGTCAAGCTGACTTTATCACCAATGGCTCTTTGACACGCCACATGATGATTCATACCTCTCTGAGACACTTTAAATGCCCTTTTTGTCAAGAAACATTTCGGACCATTGCTCTCTACAAGCGACATGTTCGCACGATCCACCCAGATGATGTTGATTCGGGTATGTTTGGCATTGAATTTAGTTAGTTTGTCTCTTTTAAAATATTACAAGCTGTATTTGGTTAAAGGCATTCTATATCTCTAATTACATTTTGTCATGATTGAATTTTTTCAGTTTAAATAATTTACAACACAACCCTTTAAGCCTTTAACTGAACTAGGAATAAGAGCATTTAATTAATGAGTTGGATTTTGAGAACATTTTTCATTCCAGTTTTATCTGTATCCCAAATGCATTGCCTCAGTGAAATTAGAAATTAATTTGTTTACAAAGCAGATTACATACATTCTAGAATTGTTTTGCTGTTACAGAAGTGGACAAAGATGAAAGTTTAACACAGAGAAAAATGCGACCCTTGATAGAAGTGAGTGAAGAACATGCGGCACAGTTGTCTAAGAGTACTGAAGAATTAACAGTGTCAGAAAGGATCTTGATAGAATCTTCTTCAGAAAAAGATCGTATCAGTGAGGTGAAGGTATACATGTTTAGGTTGTTATTTAGGACAAACATTACTAACTACTCTTTTTCAGTTTTTGTAAAATTATATTGTTTTGTTTTTTTAACCCATAACATTAAACCTTTTCAGTAATTAGATATTAAAATATGTGTTTGATAATAAATGTGTTAGTTTTTTGACACATTCACTATTTTTTTTTTAAACAGTATTTTAAAGAGATTGTATGCCACTATTATTGTCAGTATTTTTCACACTGTCAGTGTTTTGTCACTGTTTTTGACATTGTGTTTGTCCTTGTAATTTGATAATGTATTTGTCAGTGTTTGGTTACTTTTTTGACATTGTGTTTGTCATAGTTGTTTTGTATTTTGTTATTCTTTGTTTAACACCATTATGGACACATCACCTTTCTTGACTTTGTGCTTGTCACTGGTTTTGTCAGTGTTTGGTTACTTTTTTGACATTGTGTTTGTCATAGTTGTTTTGTATTTTGTTATTCTTTGTTTAACACCATTATGGACACATCACATTTCTTGACTTTGTGCTTGTCACTGGTTTTGTCATAGTTTTTTCAGTTTTTTCATTGTTTTGACATTACTCTTGTTTTTGACATAACTCATGTTTTTATCAGTTTTGATATTACTCTTGTTTTTGTCATTGTTTTGACATTACCTTTGTTTTTATCATCATTTTGACATAACTTTTGTTTTTATCATTGTTTTGACATAACTCTTGTTTTTGTCATTGTTTAGACATAACTTTTGTTTTTATCATTGTTTTGATATTAGTCTTGTTTTTATCATTGTTTTGACATTATTCTTGTTTTTATCATTGTTTTGCTATAACTCTTGTTTTTATCATTGATTTGACATAACTCTTTTTAAAACTGTCAGGGATAAAAATTGCATTTTTTCAAATGGAAAATAATAGAAAATCTGGTATCGTTATTTTTTAGATCTGCCAACATTGAGGAATTTGAGAAAAGTCTAATTTATAATTCTCAAAACAGATCTACCTAGATAATGGATTTGCCATAGATTCTGTACTGAACCCTCTCTAAGCACTGACACTTGAATCATATTCTCCACATTATGGTTTGATCTGACTTTTGTGAAAAAGTAAATCTTTTTAAACAGCAGTGGAATCATTAAAAGTGTTTTATAACTCAAGGAAACATGATACACATATGCATATTAATGATGACACTTGGAATTTGCATGCACAGGTAATGTGTTCACGAGTATTCTGTATGATAATATGTACATAAAGTAGATCCATTTGGCATTCATATCTAATTTTTAAATTGCCATATAATTTCACAGAAAGAGATAATTATCTTTATTTATAATAAATAATATACTTTTCATTTCAAGCAGAATGTTTTGTTTTAGTCTTGACCTAAGTTTCAAATGTTCATATTTGTTTCCTTTCGCTGTTCAGAGTTTCTTTGCCATTTCATTATTAGGCTTCAGTTAAGACTACATTATATCATTGTACTTTTCAACATACTAATTTTTTAAAAGAAAGTAAACTATGAATGTATGTTTGTTCTATGTAAATGTATGTTTGTTTTGTGTGAATGTATGTTTGTTCTATGTAAATGTATGTTTGTTCTGTGTAAAGGTATGTTTGTTCTATGTGAATGTATGTTTGTTCTGTGTGAATATATGTTTGTTCTATGTGAGTGTATGTTTGTTCTATGTGAATGTATGACAGAAAATAAAAAAAATTAAATGTCAGGGATTCTTTTTTCTAATTATTGTCAGAGTTGTTATTTCCTTCTTTCTGGGAGGTTAGTTATATTTGTCAGAATAGCTTGTTTTTATTAAACACTTCTCTAATTTAGTCCTCTGAAACCACTTAGTTATATTTGTCAGAATAGCTTGTTTTTATTAAACACTTCTCTAATTTAGTCCTCTCAAACCAGTTAGTTATGTAAAGCCAGTTAATGATGGACTTTTAGTCATGTAAATCCAATTAATGAGGGACCCCAGTTAATCATGTAAAGCCAATTAATGAGGGATTCCAGTTAATCATGTAAAGCCAATTAATGAGGGACTCCAGTTAGTCATGTAAAATTAGTTAGTGTTGGACTAGTTTTTCATGTAAAGCCAGTTAGTGAGGGACTCTAGTTAGCCATGTAATGCCACATATTGAGGGACTACAGTTAGTTATGCATTATTAGAAGATAAACAAGATGATGGTGACATCCAGGCTTTCGATAATGTTTTCAGTACTTCATTATCATACCACCCTTTGCCATCAGCTATAAATCAAATTGCAGCCTGGGTGAGGGACACAATATGCAGCATAGTCAAGGCAATGTGCAGTTTGTCATTGATGATAAAACTATTAAAAAAAACAAAACACGTGTTAATTTAAACAAGAAATTAAGTGAAATTTCAGTTTAAAACTATTCAAAAACAAAACAGAAATAAAGCCAAATTTCCATTTAAAACTCATATATATGTGAAACCTAATTCTATTTTTTTTTAACTGGGAACATTTTCTTTGTAAAAAAAAAAAGTTACAAATGTTGTTTTAGTGGCATCCCCATGTGTTTATAGATAAATCCTGTATGTGAGAGTTTTAGTGCTTGTTTGTTGAGAATTTTTTTATTAGATACATGTTTTTTTTGTCATTTTGTTTGTAGAGAAATTTTTTATTAGATACATGGTTTTTGTTGTCAATTTGTTTGTAGAGATATCTTTTGTTAGATGCATGCTTTTGTTTTCAATTTGTTTGTAGAGAGATCTTTTATTAAATACATGGTTTTTGTTGTCAGTTTGTAGACAGATTCATTATTATAGACAATTTTATTCTTTATGTTGTAGTGAATTTTTTATTAAGGGCAATTTAATCGTGTTTTTTTTTTTTTTTTTTTTTTAAAAGATAAATTCTTATTAAGGATATTAAGGATATTCTTTTCTGTATGTCTTTGGGAGAAAGTCTTAATTGAGGACATGTTTAATTTATCTCTGTAGGAGAAAGCTTTTTTTGAGGACATGTTTATCTCTGTAGGAAAAAGCCTTTGCTAGGAAATGTTTAATCTATCTCTATAGGAGAAAGTTCTTTTTGAGGACATGTTTATCTCTGTAGGAAAAAGCCTTTGCTAGGAAATGTTTAATCTATCTCTATAGGAGAAAGCTTTTTTTGAGGACATGTTTATCTCTGTAGGAAAAAGCCTTTGTTAGGAAATGTTTAATCTATCTCTGTAGGAAAAAGCCTTTGCTAGGAAATGTTTAATCTATCTCTATAGGAGAAAGCAGACTTCATACCAGGGCAGCACCCTCACCAATGCACTCACTGCCAGAAAAGCTTTAAGAAACCAAGTGATCTGCAACGGCATGTTCGTATCCATACTGGTGAAAAACCATTTCAGTGCCAAATGTGCAATCGTTCTTTCACTGTCAAGTCGACTCTTGACAGTCACATGCGAACTCATAAGCCAAGTAAGTTCTGTGTAGAATCATTTTATCATTGATACACATTGTCTGGTCTTATGCATGTTTATTTAGTCTTCTGTAAACTTGTGATCTCACTGACATTTTACAAGTCAAACTGATTTCCTTTCCTATGTATTGTGTGTACATATTTGTCTCTTTGTTATAAGTATTGATGTTTTGCAGAAACCATTTATTTATACAGCATTTTATTTCTTGTGCTTTTTCAGCGGAGAAGTGTTTCCATTGTCATGTATGTGAATCACTGTTCTCCACTAAAGGCAGCCTGAAGGTTCACATGAGACTTCACACTGGAGCTAAACCATTCAAATGCCCTCATTGCAGTCTGCGGTTCCGAACTTCAGGCCACCGCAAATCACATATCCTTTCACACTATAAGACAGATTCACCAAGGCGACGTAGTGGTGTGGGCAAACGGCAGGCAGCTGCAACAGCAATGGAACAGCAACAAGTGCAGCAACAACAACTGCAGCAGCCCATGATTGTTTTTAACACAGGAGATCTGTCAGGGGGGCAGCAGCTAGGGCTCTCTGGCCATGTGCTGAATATTGAGCAGTCACTTCTCTCAGGACAGAATATTTTGCCTGTCTCTCTCACTGTGTCCGATGGCCTGGGTGGTCACATGACTGCTGATGGGTCTCAGGTGCATTGTTGCTCTAAATTCTTTAATAAGGTCATTTCATTGGCCAGCAAGTTCTGTAGAAGCACACGTAATGAGATTAGGATGAGGTTTGCTGGTTAAGATAAAGATTTGCATTCAATCTCTAGTAGGGGCTTTGTAGATTCCTTCAGCTTATATACTACTTATGGTCCAAGGACTGTCTGGGCTCTGACTTTTGTGTCAGAGCACAAATGCTCCTCATGTATGCACATCTGTTTGATTACAAATATATTTTGTAAGGGTGTCTGGGAATGAGGCAGCTGACTACTTTTGTTTTTTAATGTGTTGTTTGTCTAAGAACTTTGGAACCATACCTTGTTCTAATCCTACAGAATGGGTAATTGCTAAGCATTGAAAAATAAATATTTTACATTAAGGAAATTGTAAACAGTAGCATATACATAGTTTGAATTGATGACTGGAGCAATTTTGGTGCAGTTAAAAGTGAGATAGTTTAGTAATAGCATTAGAAATGATTTTTAGCAAACTAAGATTCAGATTTTTAAATGTAAATACAGTTTTATGACAGATATTGATTTGCATTAAAACTTAAATGTTTTGGATTTTATGACCTGCTGCCAGACTGTACAATTCTATAAAAGATATTTGTTTTCATTTTGCCAAAACTTCAATGTATTGTACATTTCTATAAAAGATATTTGATTTGTTTTCAGTGCCAAATGTCAGTGTAATGTATTTTTGACCTGTGTCCAGTCTTTCCCTACAGATATTACAAGTTTGGAATGATTCTACATAAGAGTAGAGAATGAAGTGTTAAGTTGAAGCAGTCATTAGAATGAAATCTGTTGAAACACATACAGTGAGGATACCCACAGTAGGAAAATGACATTTTTTTTTTGGATAATGGCTATTTGAAGAGAATAGCCTTTTCTGTTTAAAGTTATTGTAAACAATCTAGGTGATTGGGTGACTGGTCTTTGACAACATAAAAGAATGATCCATGTTTCTTGTTGTCAGATTCTGCAGAACCTTGTGGAAGGACTTCAGCTACAGTTGACTGGCAGTCTGCCTCAAGGATTGCAACTGGCAGGCCTGGAGACTGGGCCTGGTGGCAGCATCTTATCTCAGACAGTGCAGATTGATGCTTCCCTCTTGCAGCAACTTCAGCAGCAAGGCAACATCAACATCACCATCAACCCTCAACTCCTTACACAGCAAGTGACGACCACTGACCAAAACCTTGTACAGGTCAGTCTCTTGAAATTAAATATGAAGCTAGGACTAGGTGTAGGTATGCATTCAGTATTTCACATACCCATTTGTACACAGCATTTCACATATCCATGTGTATGCAGCATTTCACATACCCATTTGTATGCAGTATTTCACATACCCATGTGTATGCAGTACTTCATATACCTATTTGTATGCAGTATTTCATATACCTATTTGTTTACACCATTTCACAAACCCATTTACATACAGTATTTCTCATGCACACAAGCACCTACCAACAAAAGGTATTTCCAAATGACTGATGATGCATTGACTCACTATTTATTATAAATCTTATTTTCTAGAGTTTACAAATGGTGCCAGCATGTATGCAGGAAGCCATTAATCCAAACATCCTAGTTCAACCTCTCTCCTCTATGGCTGCCATCAGTCAAGCTAGTTTAGAGTCAGTTCAGCATAATTCTTCATCTGATCTCATGACCTCTCAACAGGCACATGATCCTACCACCACTACCTATGTGACCTCATCCCTGCCAGATAATGGACAGGTGAGAATGAGTTCTCTTAGTCCCAGTGTTTTCCCTCACAAAGTGCAAAGTGAATATTTTTCTTGTTGACAGTATTTTGCAGCATTAAGTTGTCTCATCTATTTGCTTTAATTAAATTAATTTTAATTCAATAAATTGGTGATCATATCTGATACTATTATAAATTGAATGAAGACTGTGATAATGCTAACATCTTTGAATATATGCACATTACAAAACAGCTCCATCTCTGTCAAATCTCTAGATTGTTATGTGTGAGCTGTGTGAGCAACAGCTCCATCTTTGTCAAATTTCTAGATTGTTTTGTGTGAGCAACAGCTCCATCTATCAAATCTCTAGATTGTTATGTGTGAGCAACAGCTCCATCACTGTCAAATCTCTAGATAATTATGTGTGAGCAACAACTCCATCGCTGTCAAATCTCTAGATAGTTATATGTGAGCAACAGCTCCATCTCTGTCAAATCTCTAGATTATGTGTGAGCAACAGCTCCATCTCTGTCACATCTCTAGATAGTTATGTGTGAGCAACAACTCCATCGCTGTCAAATCTCTAGATAGTTATGTGTGAGAAACAGCTCCATCTCTGTCAAATCTCTAGATTATGTGTGAGCAACAGCTCCATCTCTGTCAATCTCTAGATTGTTATGTGTGAACAACAGCTCCATCTCTGTCAAATCTCTAGATTATGTGTGAGCAACAGCTCCATCTCTGTCAAATCTCTAGATTATGTGTGAGCAACAGCTCCATCTCTGTCACATCTCTAGATAGTTATGTGTGAGCAACAACTCCATCGCTGTCAAATCTCTAGATAGTTATGTGTGAGAAACAGCTCCATCTCTGTCAAATCTCTAGATTATGTGTGAGCAACAGCTCCATCTCTGTCAATCTCTAGATTGTTATGTGTGAACAACAGCTCCATCTCTGTCAAATCTCTAGATTATGTGTGAGCAACAGCTCCATCTCTGTCAAATCTCTAGATTATGTGTGAGCAACAGCTCCATCTCTGTCACATCTCTAGATTATGTGTGAGCAACAGCTCCATCGCTGTCACATCTCTAGATTATGTGTGAGCAACAGCTCCATCTCTGTCAAATCTCCAGATTATGTGTGAGCAACAGCTCCATCTCTGTCAAATCTTTAGATTATGTGTGAGCAACAGCTGCATCTCTGTCAAATCTCTAGGTTGTTATGTGCGGGCAACAGCTCCATCTCTGTCAAATCTCTAGGTTGTTATATGCGGGCAACAGCTGCATCTCTGTCAAATCTCTAGGTTGTTATGTTCGGGGACAGCTCCATCTCTGTCAAATCTCTAGATCAGTTTCAAGGAGACTTTTCAGCATCATATCAATTGAGTCCTCATTGGTGGTAGTGTGCAGTTTGGGAGATGGAGGCAAGTAGAACTTTGTGAGCTCTAATAGAATTCATCATTCCTTCACACGTGCAGTTGTAATCCCAGTGTGATACATTCATTATTGGGCCTATTTTGCGTGTACATATATGAGCTGTACATGGATCAACTGTATCTTGAGGAGGGTTGAAGGTGGAGTATTTATCCTCCTCCTGTTCTGTATTGTTGTTTTCGCAGTGATCCTTGGTGTGAGGTACATGAAACCTTGCCCTGAAAAGGGCTGGGTTGCTGTATGTGTAGATTGTCCGTATCTCTCATCAACCATTAGCTTCATGCTTCGTTGATCATTGCTGTGAAGGTTTGATGCGACTGCTCTTGATGAAGGGCACTTCTGAACTGGGTATGCACCACATCAAGAAGCCACTTAATATAATCCACTTAATAAGCTTTGTTTTTTGAATGGTATTTTAAAATTTAACATGAAATATATTTTTTTCTACTTATGCAATTCTATGTTACTGATTTACTCAAATAATGCACTTATTTTTAACTTTCTTTACAAATCCATACATTTTGCCCGAAGAATATTTTTTCCAGAAGATTTGTATGAGTCAGAAACAGAATAGTCTCCCTTATACATTTAACTTTGCCTGTTTAGTATATAAATAGTCACAAGATACATTTTTCTTCATAAAGGAAACTACTGTGAAAGTAACAAAATAACAATAGGAACTTTAAGGAAATATTTCCCCAACCTCCCCCCCCCCCATAAAGAGAGAAAGCTGTAATTTGTGACATAATGCCATAGCCACAAGGACACTTAGTGAATTTAGCAAAATTTAAATGCCTGAATTCTAATTCAAGCTAGAAAATCTTGTCACCAATCTCCTGAACCCACATATATGTTGTGTATGTACATAGACACTTTTAGCCAAATTACTGGCAAATTTATCTAGATGCTGTTTTGATTTTACATTTTCAGAAAGGTTTTTAATGGATGATCATTTGAATTTTTGTACTTTTAATATTTGTATTTTTGTAATTCTAATAATTCTGACATTCCTAGTTGGTGGACAACCAGCAGATTGTTATGATGGTGAAAGAGGAAGCTGTTCTTGCTGATGAGGAAGATGATGAAGATAATGTAGATGATGAGGAGGAAGAGGGACTGGAAACAGAAGAAGCAATGGACCCCTCCTTAAATCATACAGCAAGAGAAATGGTTGAAGGGTCTGCTGGTGACCCAGGAGATGAAGACTTGATGTCTCAAGCATCCGTTCAGCTTGGACTCAATAGCAGTGAGAGGAATTTTATATGTGGGGTGAGAAGCTATTTAAAAACAATTTGTAATTATTTGAAACAGAGCAAAATTAGTACTTCAGATCAAATGTAAATTGTATGCAATGTATTTATTATTGCTTAACGCATACTTAATCACAATTAGAGGTACATGCTGAGAGTAAAGAGGATATATGATTTTTCTTGTTCAAAGTGGAAGAAGTTCTATAAGAGGTTAATAAGGATGTATGATTTCTTGTTCGATGTGGAAGTAGTTCTATAAGGACTGTATGATTTCTTTCTTCATAAAACTGGTGATACTAATAGTATATTCAACTACCAGAAAGGGCTATAGTACCTATCGCACTCAATTTATGGGGCTCTTATGGAACAGTATAGTTATACTTAACTACCAATAAATAAAAAAAGGACTAATTAACAAACATTATGAGGCACTTATGGAGCAATATAGATATACTTAACTACCAATAAAATAAAAAAGGACTAATTAACAAACATTATGGGGCACAAATGGAGCAATATAGATCAGCATAACATAGGAATGGGCAAGAAATTCCAATTAAGGAAGGAATGTGTCAATTGGGCAGCAATTCTTCAGCCTAGAGGAACGATAATTAAAAATAAGTATACACTAATTATGGTATTAAATAATTAAAAGAGAATTGCTGCAGAATAAAGATAAAATCCTTATTTTATATACCAGTAGATTACTAAATGGTGTTGAATGCCTGATATAATATATATATAAACTAATATATTATCTCCTTTAGGGGAAAAGTATCAGTTGCATAAGACTGTTCCAAATAATAAGGGAAACCATATGACACATCTTATCAGTATGTTGCTCTTGTAGTCTGGCAACATTTATAGTCTTGTGTGAAGTTTCTCGACACAACTTTTCAAGGAAAAAATAAACATGACAACAATCATCTAATTTTTTGCATCCTCTCTCTCTTTGTATGTCAATGTCAGTCCTTCGTAGATCATTTAAATTGCTCTTTTCACTCAGGCTGTCAGTGATGGACATGCTTGTCCCAAATTCAAAATGCTTTCTCCTGGAATGATTTTTTTAAAAATCAAATTCCGGAAGTTCCTGAAATAAAGATTGTGTGTGTGTTAAACACCTATTCAGAAATACAGTCAGAATATCTCTGTATTTTACATCTCTCGGGTATAATCGCAATAAATTATACAGTCATTCTTCTTTAACTCCATAGTATGAAAAATTATCTTTTATACATTTCAATCAAAATAAATAATGAAATATCAAAATAGAAGACTTTTATGTTCTTGCTAGTAGAAAATATAATTTACTTCTGAACCTTGAGTAAGGATGTATCAATAACTGTATTGTTTTAACATATCTCTCAACTTTTTTAGTGTTCCAGACACTCTTCACTCATGTCTGTTACTGTAGAAACAAGACTACAAAATTCTCATGGTAACTAAACAATGTTATTCTGATGGTGCAGAATCGAGAAGTGAGGTTCTAAATTACTAGGCCTTTCCTTATCCACTGTCATGTGACTCACTGATTAGTTGCTTACAAGTATTACTGTCAGTCATTGCTCTTGATTGCACTTCATGTTTTGCTTCAGAACTTATGGATGCCAGCAATCTTTCCAGTGACTTCAGCTTCACCTATTAATCTCTCCTGGTCATTAAGCGAGTTGCCAGCAAAATAATTACTATCAACTATAGTTCCTACCTTTCTGCAAACCATTTGACCTAATTAATAGAGAATATGTTGTGCACTCATACTCACACTTATACAGTCAGATGTTCCTAATAATAATTATCATTAAGATCCCAGTCAGATGTTCCTAATAATAATTATCATTAAGATCCCAGTCAGAAGTTCCTAATAATAATTATTGTTTAAGATCCCAGTCAAACATTCCTAATAATAATTATCATTAAGATCCCAGTCAGTTGTTCCTAATAATAATTATCTCTAAAATTCCAATCAGGTGTTCCTGATAATATTTATCGTTAAGATCCCAGTCAGATGTTCCTAATAATAATTATTGTTAGGGTCCCATGCAGACATTCCTAATAATAGTTATTGTAAAGGTCCCAATCAGACGTTTTTAATAATAGTTAACGTTAAGATCCCAGTCAGACACTTCTAATAATAATTATTGTTAAGACCACAGTCTGATGCTCCTGTCAGTCACCAATTAATTAATTAAATTTAGGACCACACAAATATGAGATGTGAACCCTCCCAACAGCATGTCACAGCCCCAAGCAGAGTAGTTTTCTTGTTAACGCATAATGATAACATAGACAAGACTTACATTACAAAATGAACTTTACATAAAATGGGTTTGATGAAGAATACCACGAAATGTGAATGAAATTAATATTTATATTATATATATATATATATAAAATAATAATAAAGATAACCAAGATACATATCAATTTCAATTTGATTTGCTTATGCTTGAACAGAGTCTGTTTCAAAAGTATTAATTAGTGTGTTGATTTACTTTTTCATTACTATTCACCAGGGCTCGGTTTCACAACAGCCTCCTAACTTAGAGTGGAGCTTTCCCGAAAAGCGTGCTAGTTTCAAACTAGTTAGTTGTCATTTCTAGGTAGCATTTCACAACTGCCAACTAGAAGCGCTCTGAGTAGTTGCCAACTAGAAGCATCACTTGACTGTTTATAAATAGATCTATCCCACAAGTCAATTTTAACAATGGAAGATGAGCAGGAAAATCGAAAGTTAGAGCTGGTAGGGAGCTGCTCCAGTTGTTTCAACCTAATTTCAGTGGTGCACGCCCAAGTTTGCAGTCATGAAACACTACATAGCGCTTAGAAGCCAACTAAGCTAGTTGGCATCCAGTTTAGGTCGAAAACGGGGCTAGTTGGCTGTCGTGAAACCGAGCCCAGCATTATTAAACTTAAATAATATGTTGTTTTATTTTTTTATTACTGTTGTCAACATGGTTAAACTTTCATAGTATGTTGATTTACTTTTTCATTACTATTGTCATCATGAAAAAACTTTCATTTTTTTCTGTCAAGGTATGTTACAAGGGTTACAAAATGTGTGATGATATTATACAAGGACTTTAAAGTATGCAAAGATAGAACAAGGACTTACAGTATGCAAAGATAGAACAAGGACTTACAGTATGCAAAGATAGAACAAGGACTTTACAGTATGCAAAGATAGAACAAGGACTTACAGTATGCAAAGATAGAACAAGGACTTACAGTATGCAAAGATAGAACAAGGACTTTACAGTATGCAAAGATAGAACAAGGGTTTTACAGTATGCAAAGATAGAACAAGGGTTTTACAGTATGCAAAGATAGAACAAGGACTTTACAGTATGCAAAGATAGAACAAGGGTTTTACAGTATGCAAAGATAGAACAAGGGTTTTACAGTATGCAAAGATAGAACAAGGGTTTTACAGTATGCAAAGATAGAACAAGGGTTTTACAGTATACAAAGATAGAACAAGGGTTTTACAGTATGCAAAGATAGAACAAGGGTTTTACAGTATGCAAAGATAGAACAAGGGTTTTACAGTATGCAAAGATAGAACAAGGGTTTTACAGTATACAAAGATAGAACAAGGGCTTTAATATGTGCAATGATAGTACAAGGACATTAATTTGTGTGATGACAGTACAGGAGCTTTAAATGGGCAATGATTTTGCTATTTTATTATTGTCAGAGTGATAATACTTATAACTCTTTGGGTTTATTGATAAGCTATTCCTTTTAAAAAAAACAAACCATTAAGAATATATTATAAAGGTTTTATTGATTTGAACTTTCTTTGAACATAATTGTGCTTAACAAGGCTTGAGATAATGCTGTACAAGTTTTGACTCTTTCCCACAAGGTTTGCTATAAGGGTTTCAAGAGATCTAGTCATCTTCGAGAGCACATGCACATTCACAAACCTTTAGATGAAGACCAATCCTCAGGCACCTCACCACGCAGATCAAAATCTACTCCTCATAAGTGTCCTGTTTGTCAGAAGTCCTTCCAAAAGCCGTCCCAAGTTCAACGTCACATGCGCATTCATACAGGTGAGAGCAGATTTAAGAGTGCTAATACTATTGTTGAAGTATTTTTTGATATATTGTTAATCCTGAAATTGACTGATTTTTTTATTGAGTTTAACAGAACTTGAAACATTCTGTTAAACTCACTTAAAAAAAAAAATCAGTCAATTTAAGGAAATATGATATCAGTCATACTTTATTTTCAGAAAATAATTATTGGTTTATGCTTAAAACACAGAAATATGTAAAGAAAATAATTATTTTAAAGGAAAACCTTGTTCATGTGCAAATGATGTCAGCCTTTTCTGGCATTGCACCCAGGTTATTTTGTGTCAGCCTCCTTTCTGGCAGCCATTTTGGCATTGCACCCAGGTTATTTTGTGTTCACATATCTTTTTGTGATTTTTCCTGCTGTGTGAACTAAACAGTGGCATTAGTTTTGGTGATATTAAGGATGAAGTGTGGGTGCTAGAAAAGTTGTAAACATCAAGTGATGATGAACTTTTAACTTCGGAAAGTCATAAGCATGTTCAGTTCAGTAGGTCACCTAGTATTTATGGTTAATTTTCTTTTTTATTAGTAATTAGTTTATTAGTAGTAAAAATTATTAAGGACTGAAACTGAGGAATACAGTAAGATTAGCAGAGAACAGAATGGAATGGAGGAAACTGGCTGTCAGGTCATCAGTGGTGCCTCAACGGTCAACAAGACCTTAGTCTTAGGATAGATAGATTAATTATTACAGTAGTATTCTTACATAAATATTTATCCATGAAAAGTATATGTTGCTTAGCATGTATTGAGAAATGTTTGTTTATTTTCTAAATGCTGAGTGTACATGGGAATGGTCAGCTGATAATGTTAACAAAAGCACTGTTTGGGGAATGAAAGTGTGAAAGTGGCTAGTGCTTAAATCCACAAGCCTTTGAAAAAAAAAAAAGAATACTCTGTGTAATCTTAGATACATTCTCACAGCATTTGTTTTAATATAGGCAGGAATTATGAAATAAAAATCATACAGTTTTCTTTTATTCTTACAGTTCTCAGTGTCACTTTGAGCATCATGAATAATGGCATTATTTATTGACATTGCTAAAGTTAATTCATACATTTTATTCCCAAAATTTTAAAGAAAGAAAAACTCAGATTTAATTGAATTAAAAAGACCTATAAAGTACAATCAATTAAACTTCACATTTGATTAATCAGACAACTGGGGGCGGGGGGAGGGGGATTCAGAGGAAGGGGGAGGGTAAAATTTACACAAAGTCATTTTATTCTACCTGCTGTTTCTTAAAAGAGAAGTATTTATAAATTTTGTTATTTAAATATGGAAAAGATATTTTTAAAAAGAAATAAATGTAAAGCAAATGAACTATTTTTTTGTTTTCACTTGACAGTAACTACATGTAATACATTTCAGGTTTATTGCTTGTAATGCTAATTTATTGTCAATTTACAAACATATATTTCTGCTACTTAATTATATTAACTTTTTTTTAATAAGTTACATGAATCCTGGCTTGGCAACTGCACTTTTTAATTAATAAACTTTTTAGTATCACAAAGACCAGTCGTATTTTCTTTTTTTAAGCATGATTTTGTTGCTTAACATAACTGATAACATTCTTGGAATTGTCAAATGAAACAAATATATTTGTATGTGTGCCTGTGAAAACCTGGCTATAGTTGCTATAATTAATTATGCGCTATAGCCCTATGCCATTGTAAACTTTAAAAAAATAAATTTTGGGATTACTTTAAAAATCACTTTATTGATCATTATTTTTCAATAATCCAAGAGTTTTTTTTTGTTGCTATTTGAGTGAGAGATTATAGCTTTTTAAATCGTAAAATGACCACTGTGTGTGTGTGTGTGTGTGTGTGTGTGCATGTGTATGTGTTAACTCTTTGATCCAGCTTAAGACTACTTCGTCCCTATTAACACATGACTGTTTGCATGATATTTTTAGTGATCAGAGGCTCACAAGTGTAACCTTGAGTGAGAAGGCTCTTAGTTTCTTAGAAGGCTCTTAGTTTCTTAGCTCTTAATTTATAGTACATAGGTCATGTGGCTGTGCATGAATTGGACACAAAGTTGCCTTAAATGCATTGTTATGGTGCTTCACCTTCTGTGTTCCGACTTTGGCCTCATGTTTTAAAAATTAATTTTAGGATTGAAACTTTATTTTTTAGCGTGCAGTTGTGATTTATTTTTGGTAGTGCAGAATCTGTCTACAAAATGTTATAATTGCAAAATTGTGCTGTCTTGGGTGCAAATTAATTCATTTTAGAAGCTAGGTATCGAGTTGATACTAACTGGAAGTAAGCTTTGATGGTGTGTTCCACTTGTGTGCTATCTACTGCATTAGCTAGACTGCTGAACAGAAGTGTTTTATATTCTGATGTCATAACCGGTTATTTTGACTGTGACAGCAGCAGTGACAATGATGAAAATATTAAAGCAACTGAGGAAGCAACAAGTTTGTGCAGTTTTATCTGTTGTCGTCAGGTAGACCTAAGTTGACGCTGCCCGCTCAGCCAGTACTGTCACTCGATCACTTTTAATTACTGTATTTGTGTGTTGTTGTTAAACTACATAATTTTAGGTAAAATTTATTATACCACAAGATCTGTTTTCATAGATAAAATACCACAAGATCTGTTTTCAAAGATAAATTAAAGGTATTAAAAATAATGTTTAAATGTTATGTTAAGCAGAAGGCCTACAATGATATTCATCATTCAACACACCCTTAAGTTTAATTGTAAGTGTAGGCCTACTTAATAGCTTAGTACTTGCCACTATCTAAACATTTTTTGTTTTTTAAAGCATAATTTGTTGATTTTATTCAGCCTTGATGATAATAAAACACTGTCTGATTTCAAGATCAGTGAAACAAAAAATTGTAGTCTCTTAAAAACCCATAATAAAGGTTATAATTAAATAGAACTTGCTTAACTTTTTCTTTGGTGATGGTGGAGTCTTTGTGCAACAATACAAACCAAGATATGATTTAAAGCTTTTTTAAATACTTTTTGATGGACAATATTTGATTAGATTGATATAGGCTGTTGGTACCCCACACGATAGATGACACGAAATACACAACAATTTGAGGTCATTTGCTCTGTTGACTCGTTTCAGCCCCCAGAGGATAGTCTTCACATATAAAGACAGACAGGATGGACAAACAAACAAATGGATGGACAGACAAACGGACAGACGGACAGACACGATGACAGATGTGATGACTACGATTAAATGAATTTTACATGAAATGGAGATGATAAGAATTGACACAAGTCAGATGAAAATTAATAAAATATTTATAAAAAAGAAAATTAAACAAATAAAGAAAATAAAACAGCAATGCAAAATACACTTAGCACAATGCTCATAGTATCTATTAGAGAAAAGTTAGCTCCCCTAGCTTGTTATATATTTTCCTGATCAAGTTCATTTTCAGTTCTCCAAAGATTTACACAAAGTTCTCAACATCAAAAGTTTTGTACAAAGTTCCCAATAGTTCCTACAAGGTTATAGACTGTTCTCACACTCCTGGCCAATGTACTACTTTCTTAACTTAGTTACAAAGGTGGAGTTTAACTGTCACTGGTAGAATCTATGTAGACCTTCTTTTTCAAGTGACGTAATATGGCATTCTCAAGAACCAATGGCTGATACACTTCAGCAAACTGTTGCCAATAATAGAAGTGATTGCTATCCAAAAAGCCTCCAAACATGGTGAAAAATCTTGCAATTTATAAATAAAGTACTCAGAGACTGCTAACATCAACTACATAGTGCTCTTTAAATAAAGGCTAATCATTTTCTTTGAGCACAATCACACTAACCTTAAATAAACATGAATTAATTATATATGGCAATTTATCATGATTACATTCTACACAAAATTATTAATTATAGAATAATGTAAAAGCAACAGGTAGCTTCCTTCCATTCAGTGAAAACCAAGGATTGAAGTAATCTGTAACATCTTTAGTTTATGGATTACCTTAAAAAAATCTTATACGCTCTTTTTTTCTCAAGCCTTCTAGCTTATCATTCACACAGAAATTTTCAGATTTACACTACGTCGAAATCTGGGCTTCTGCTACACACCTGGCATGTGTCGCCGTGGGGAAAACACATGGCTTGGGTTTACCCCGTTATTTAAAGATTTCTCAGTTTGGCCTAAGGGCAGGTCTGTGTCCAAGCTCTCATTCACACATAGGATTACAATACTTCTAACTTCCTCCCGCTCTGTTAAACTCATGTACGCTAAACGATCACCTCCCTCCCTCTTTCATTCAGTAACCCTTTACATTCTTACTAGGCGTGTTTACTTTTTAATGGACTAGATGGACTTCTGCCTGGTCAGTACTTATATATTAACTACCTTACTTCTGTTGACCCAGAAAAACATCCATCCTGTCTTACTGGTGATGTAATAGATACATCATATGTCTGTACACGCCCTTGTTAACCTGCCTTTAGCATCTACAGTTAGATTTTGTGTTTTTTACTTATTTCTTAATCTAAATTTTTATTCCTTTCTATATTTCTTTTTTTAAATATTTATTGATGGGATCTGGGCGAGATTTATAGGCCATTTCATGTTATATATACTAATATAGTAATAAAATATACTACAAATCAGAAAATTTTCACTGAATTTCATTTATAGTATAACCTGTATAAATAAATTTGTAGGTAAACGAAAATTTTCTTCTAATTTTTCATTCTTTGAAGATGTAATTCAAACATTTTTTAAGCTAGTAGTACTAGTTAGTTCCCACCACAGAAAATTCTATTCTAGTTTTCATGTAATAAGCATGTAAATATAATTTTTATTTGTATGATTACTCCCCTTTAATAGTCCATGGGGTATGTACTTATAAAGGCATAGTAAAAAAACTATCTGACATAAATTAAAATGGTTTTTTGTTAAATAAATATGAGATTGTGAATTTGAGTAAATTAGTAAGAAAACACTTTGAATTTTGTTCACTTTATCCTGGTTTTTGCAAAAACAAACACATATAAAACCTGCGTGCATGACTGCTACATATAATTTTAAAAGATTTCTTGTTTTAATTCAGCAGTAGCCATTTTCCAAATTGTCTGTCATGAATTAAATTTATTTTCATTCAGTTCAATATTTATTATTTTAAATTGTATTAATAACATATATTTTTGGATGAATAAAACATACATCACATTATCAGTACCTTATTTAGACATAACTGAATGCTTTGTTGTTTAATTTATGCATTCTTTGTTGAGAAAGTATTGTAATAAATTCCTTTCTATGATGCATACTTTATTACATTTTGTTAGTATGTAAAAATACATTATGTACACAAACATCCACAATTTATATATTAATTGGAATTTTGTAGTACAGTGCATACATGTGCACAATTGATTACATTCGACATATAAAAGACACTTGTTTGTTTATTCCAAAATATGTAATTTCTAAAAATTTCTTTATGATTGGTATGGGTGACAAGTTTTTATTTGTTAGCTTGTTAACTTGAATATGTATTACCTCTGTTTTAAATCATAAATTTGGAATAATATTGAAAATTATTTTAATTTACATCTGAAGCTGTTCCTTTCAATGCTAAACACAATGATATATAGCATGAGACAGAAGAGTGCATAGGAAATACTCAGTTTATTGATTTTAAAACATTTAAGTGCATGTTAGAAAAGATGTAAAATCCTGTAGCTCTTAAGAGTTAACAGATAGCATTTATACTGCATTTTTCAGATTTCATAATGACCACAGGGTCTATATAAGTATGAGATCTTGCTCTGTATTACTATTACTATTAGTTTGAGATCTTGCTCTGTATTACTATTAGTTTGAGATCTTTCTCTGTATTACTATGAGATCTTTCTCTGTATTACTATTAGTTTGAGATCTTGCTCTGTATTACTATTACTATTAGTTTGAGATCTTTCTCTGTATTACTATGAGATCTTTCTCTGTATTACTATTAGTTTGAGATCTTGCTCTGTATTACTATTAGTTTGAGATCTTGCTCTGTATTACTATTAGTTTGAGATCTTGCTCTGTATTACTATTAGTTTGAGATCTTGCTCTGTATTACTATTAGTTTGAGATCTTGCTCTGTATTACTATTACTATTAGTTTGAGATCTTTCTCTGTATTACTATGAGATCTCTGTATTACTATGAGATCTTGCTCTATTAGTTTGAGATGTTTCTCTGTATTACTAGGAGATCTTGCTCTACTAGTAGGAGGTCAAGAAAATGAAGAGGTTAGGAGGTTATATATTATTGACTCTATTTGTCATCAGTTTCTTCTGGTTTATGGTGCTACCAAATTGTCAGACATGAAAAATGGTTCTGTTGTTCTTTCAGTTAGTCCAGATAATCCTTCTCTACATAGTCTAGTCAAGGGTTTACTGCATTGAATTTAAGTGTGTCACTCTTAAATATATAGAGTTTTCTTTTGCCATCATAAATTTTGTTGTGCTGAAGTAGTTGGAGAAATGGTAGGTAATTTGTGGCAGAACTTTTTTTTTAATCTGAACATTTGCTAACTATTTTATCATGTTTTCTAAATGCTAAGGAATCTGTAGCATGTGTACATGTTGTTCACTAGTACTTCTTATTCAGTCTTTTATCTTTCATTCTATACTATGAGTTTAGTCAAGTTTGAACCTGGAGACATGACTCAGAGACTAAAGTTGTATTTTTGTTCCTCTATGCTTCAGCCTGTTCTTCATCTGTCCTACCTGAGCTTGTTTCCTTTGTCTTTCTCTCCTACCTTGTCCCTTTGCCTTCATCTGTCTTACCTTGTCCTGTTTTCTTCATCTGTCCTGCCTTGTCCTGTTGCCTTCATCTGCATTTCCTTGTCCTGTTTCCTTCATCTGTCTTACCTTGTCCCTTTGCCTTCATCTGATTACCTTGTCCTGTTGCCTTCATCTGTCTTACCTTGTCCTGTTTCCTTCATCTGTCTTACCCTGTCCCTTTGCCTTCATCTGTCCTACATTGCCCTGTTACCTTCATCTACCTTACTTCAAATTGTTTCCTTCATCTGTCCTACCTCAGCTTGTTGCTTTTATCTGTCCTACATTAGCCTGTTACCTTTATCTGTCTTACCTCAACTTGTTGCCTTCATCTGTCTTACCTCATCTTGGTGCCTTCATCTGTCTTACCTTAACTTGTTGCCTTCATCTGTCTTACCTCAACTTGTTGCCTTCATGTCTTACCTCAACTTGTTGCCTTCATCTGTCCTATTTCACCCTGTAATCTTTATCTACCCTGACTTAGCTTGTTGCATTCATCAATCTGATCTTTACCCATTGCCTTCATCTGCTCTGTTCTTTATTTATGACTAATGGGTGTTAAGTGTTGCAGTCTTCTGAACTAGCTTCTGTGCCTTTCTTTTCTTTCCAGAGAGTCATTCATTGTGAATCACTATCATTCACTGTGAAAGAGATCTGTACTGGAACACGCATTTCTCTTTATTTGCTTTTCATTTCTCAATAAGCTTTGAAGAGCTCTTAATACGTGGTTTTTGAAGAGCTCTTAATAGATGGTTTTTGAAGAGCTTTGAAGAGCTCTTAATATGTGGTTTTTGAAGAGCTTTGAAGAGCTCTTAATAGGTGGTTTTTGAAGAGGTTTGAGGACAAAAAACCACAGAGGTTTTTTGATGAATTTTGAGGACTTAATAGGTGTGTGTGGGGTGGTGGTGGTATAGAAGGAAGAAGTGAAAGAATGAAATTTGAATCCAATTTGTCTGATAGGCAGCTGTAACTGTTTTGATACTCTTTGCCCCTGATTTCAGTTACAGTTATATTTTTATAAAGCTCAACATTATTCTTTTCTTATAAAGTCTAAGTTACACGTAAGTTTATATTTTTATTATTAGTTTTATTCATTGATCTGTCATCAACATTTTGCAAGAAATTTATTTTATGTAGACAAGGGACATCAGAAAAATATTGCAAGAAATGTATTGTACATGTATAAAAAATTGTCTTAAACATTTTGCAAGAATGTTATAGTACTTGAACAAAAGTCATTTTGCTAGAAATTTATTTTAAAAATATTCTATATAAGTATTATGTTTAAAATGAAAATTTATAACACTTTGTTTTTTGGTATTTTGTCATTGTTAATTATAAAGTTTAGTAATATTTGGTGTACTTTATTGCAGGCGAACGTCCCTTTGTATGTGAGATTTGCCAAAAGGCCTTCAACCAGAAGAATGCATTGACCGTACACTTGAAGAAGCATAGTGGTGAGCGGCCACACAAGTGTGCCTATTGTGATGCAGCATTTACACAGCGTGGCAATCTTAAGACACATATCAAACGTGCACACCATGCTGATATGGTCCAGTCTATGAATTTACCAAAAAACTATGTTGTGTCAAATGTAGATGATTCACATCAAGTCACTGTCCAATCTGTTAATTTATCTAAAAACTATGTTGTGTCGAATGTGAATGATTCACATCAAGTCACTGTCCAATCTATAAATTTACCTAAAAACTATGTTGTGTCTAATATAGATGATTCACATCAAGTCACTGTCCAATCTATGAATTTGCCCAAAAGTTATGTTGTTTCTAATGTGGATGATTCACATCAAGTCACTGTGAGGACTGTTGTGACATCAGAATCTAGTGGTACTGCAGGTGTGTCCAGTAGTATGAATAGTGGTGTGGAAGCTTTTGACCTTAATGATGTTGGTGATCTCTTGTGACACTTCACAGAGTTTAGACTGAGGCATTTGATTTGGTTATTCACAGAGAGATCAAACATAATTTAGAATGACACTTCATTGACAATATATTCAAGCATTTGACATGTTGCTGGTAATGTATCACTTTACAGAAATTAGACCCAGGCATAAGTTGTTTCTGGGATGTCAGACATCAGGAGAGTGTCCTTTAACTGGTTCTGTTGTCTTCTTAACTGTATAGACAGTTGAAAAGGCTTTGAACATTACCTCTTGTAGATTTCTTAACTCTCAAAATTGAAACAAAATTTTGAACAGTACTTCTGTAGATTTCTTAATTTTCTCCAGAGAATTGAAGCAAGATTTTGAACAGTACTTTTGTAGACTTCTTAACTCTCTACAGAAAGTTGAACAAGGTTTTGAACATTATTTCTGTGGATCTCTTCTGACATTGCACATGTTTGGAATGCACTTATTGACTCTGGTGATTCTTTGTCACTGCAAAGTTGTTGAGGAATTTGTCTTCAGATCAAATTGTTATGTCTTTATTGTTGAACAGTTCATCACACATTTTATACTATTTATTATCTGTTGCTGTTTTTATTTCATGGTTGTGCTGTATATATATATATATATATATGATAAGCTTGTATCTATAAGATGGCTGCATGTTGCATTTTGAAATTAAACTATTTTGATAGTGCTTGTGCAAGAATGATCATTTTTAGTTTCTTTTATGAATTCATTGTATGTGTGTTTGTATATTTGAGAGAAAGAATTCATTGTGTGTGTGTGTATGTGAATTGAGAGAAAATTCATAGTGTGCTATATATATGTAGCACATATATATATATAAATTTATTGTGTATATGTGGAAATTGGGAGAGATAGAATTCAATGACAGAGATTTTATTGTGTTTGTGTGTATTTGAGAGAGAATGCATTTTGTGTGTGTATTTAAGAGCTACAGTTCATTGTGTGTTTATGTGTGTGTGATAATTTGAGAGAGAGAAATCTTGTTGTGTATATATATATGCATGCAGGTGCATTTGTATGAGAATTCACTCTGTGTAGTTGAGAGACAGAAAATTCATTATGTGTTAAGAGACAGAATCCACAGTGTGTATTTATTGGAGGGAGATAATTCTTTTTGTTTGTGTATGCATATATTTGAGAGAGAGAATTCGTTGTGTGTGTGTGTGTTTTAGAGAGAATTAAAAAATTTTTTGTGTTGAGAGAGAGTTCATAGCATGTTAGAGAAAATTCATTATACATGTGTTAGAACTGATTGTGTGCATTAGAGAGAGAGAGAGAGAGAGAGAGAGAGAGAGAGAGAGGGGGGAATTCATTGTGTTTATTAGAGAGGGGCAGAGAAAGAGGATGGAATGCTCTAAGTTTCTCAGGAAACACACATCTGTTGTATTTAATTATTTTTTCTTTTGATATTTTTGCTTCATGTTGAAGTGTAAAAAGATATGTTTTCTTTTAGGCTTATGTACATTAACTGACAGAATATGTGTTCATGTTCCTTCACTAGATTTGTCAACATTCATTGTAATTTGTTGTTTACCCTCTTCCTTATTACATGGATTCATTACTTTGTACGGGTTTTAGTATACATTTAATCAGCATGTACATTTTGGCTTTTATAAAGAAATCCCTTATGTGTATTCTCAATGTCTGTGGGAAATGGTCAGCACAAATCCTGCGACATGGTGCCTTTGTCAAATGCACTAATATCTTAGACATGCAAGGAAGCTATTGCAAAGCTGCATCATGGGGACACAACTGGATTAATTTTATAACCAAGAGGGGATCATCTACAGCCAAGTAGTATTCAATTAGCAGACAGACTGACCTGGTCAGTGCTACCAGTTAAAGTTTTAAAATGAATAGACACTTTAAAAAGAAACCATACTTTGTGGGAATGTGTTCCTTGCACACACTATGGTTCTGAGATTATCCGGAAGGTATTCTGGTTATTCCTCTTTTTCTTCTACTTTGATAACTATTAATCGGTTTAAGCTTCTTATACATCCAAATCAAATCATGTGCACTTTCAAACACATGTATAACATACATACTATTTTAAATGTGTGTAACTTCTTTGTAGTCCCTATGATTCCTTAAGCTGTTTTGCTACTTTAAACATTAATCAAAAGCAGAGATATTGAACAGGAACAATTATGTTACAACATTTTAAGCTTAAAGCTTTATTTTAATTCTGAAATCAAATTACACGTTCTAAAAAATTTTAATATTATTTTTTTAAAGTGTATTGGTGTTGACTATTGAGTCCATGTGCACAGATGCAGTTATTATTGTTGACAACTTAGCAATGTTGTTGTACAAATGGGACATAAAACTTGCAGTGTTGATGTGCTATGTACAAACTGAGCATAAAACTTGAAATGTTGTACAAACTGAACATAAAACTTGAAATGTTTTTGTACAAATTGTGTTTAAAACTTGCAATGTTGTACAAACTGAACATAAAACTTGAAATGTTTTTGTACAAATTGTGTTTAAAACTTGCAATGTTGTACAAACTGAACATAAAACTTGAAATGTTTTTGTACAAATTGTGTTTAAAACTTGCAATGTTGTACAAACTGAACATAAAACTTGCAGTGTTTTTATACAAATTGTATATAAAACTTGCAATGTTGTACAAATTGAACATAAAACTTGCAATGCTGTTGTACAAACTGAACATAAGACTTGTAGTATTCTGAACATAAAACTTACAGTGTTGTACAGTCTGAACATAAGAATTGTAGTATTGTACCGACTGAACATGAAACTTACAGTGTTGTACAGACTGAACATAAGACTTGAGATTTGTACAGACTGAACATTAAAAACTTGCAAAGTTGGCACTCTGCTTCTCTTTAGTTAAATGAGCTGTGTTTTGAAAATTAAGTAAAATAAAATATTTTGAACAGTTACTTGTTCTAGAGACTTTAGTTTAATATTTGTGCGTTTGTTTACCTGTTTGTGACATACGCACTCTTAATTCACCCTTTACTGTTTACACAATGGATGGCCATATGTTGTCTTGTGCTTTCATATGTACCCATAAATATCTTTTAATTTTGTTTTTTTAATACAGAGGTTTGATTAATATCATATAAGTAATTAACAAGTTTATTTTATGATGCCTTTGTTAATTTAGTTGGTAATTTAAAAAATAATAATTATCAAAATTACTGAGAGTTAATATTTAGAAATAGATTAAAAACCACTTTATTAAATAAATATATTTATATTATTCTACTTGAGCTAACTTGCATATTTTTCTCTTCAGGGGAAAACACTCCAATGATCCAGTATCACTTATACACAAACATATCTGACCAAGTTGTACTTAAGGCTATAAATGTCTTCATAAGATAAATAAATAACTTAGAATATTAGATTATATTACTGGAAAAAACTGAAGTAGTAATGGTTGAAAGAGAATATACTGGACAAATCAGTTGGTGTTTTTTTTAGTAATTGGTGGTAAGAAATTGTATATGTTGACATTTAGCTCTATGGCAGCTAAAACCGTTTTGTGTGAGAGTGTGAAAATACTGGACAAATAAAAATTAAAGCCAATGCAAATGCATTATTTAAAAAAAATCATGATCAGTTTTTGTTGTTTTTTAGGTGTGTATCTTTTCACTGAGTGTAGCATTTCATTGAATTTGTATGTATCCATAGATCTGTAGCAATGTATTAATGAAGTTGCTGGATTGTGATCATGATAGAATTGTCTTTCCAGTTTCCACTAAATAAATTTAGAAATAATTTTCTTTGAGAATTATTTTAATTTAGAAAATTATGAGGATTTGCATGAAGAACTTCAAACTTTCATTTAAGATGCCGCTATACATATTTGTTAACTGCCACCATTAAGAATTACTACTGCAGTTAAAGTATAAGTAATTGTTTCTGTACAACTGTGCATCTTAGCATAAGTAATTGTAACTATATAACTGTGCATCATAGCAATTGTTACTATACAACTGTGCATCATAGCATAAGTAATTATAACTATACATGTGTGTATCATAGCATAAGTAATTATAACTATACAACTGTGCATCATAGCATAAGTAATTGTTACTATACATCTGCACAACATAAGTTCTTTAAATGGATTAAATTTTGGCCTAAAAATTAAATAGATTATTTGATACTACCAATAGCTGTAGATGCAACATAATGGAATAATAGAAAAACAAATGATACTACATTATTGTTTGCCTTCAGAAAATTTCTCTGGATAATGTTTGAGAGCATTTGTTACATATAATTATTGAAAATCACAACCAGATTTATTGTTGCATACATATTCAGTTCTTTTAATTTATTTGCATAAGATATTTTGATTATATGTACATTATTATTAGAACATAACTCACCTCTTTACGGTTAAGATCTGTAAATTACAACTTATTTCTCTGAAATGTTTATGTCCCTAACTTAACATTCCTACAGCTTACATATCCGTACAATATAGTTCAGTCATTTACAATTTACATATCTGTAGACATGCAGCTCACCTCATACAGGATATGTCTGTAGAAACAACATATTTCTCTACAATTTTCCTGTCTATATAAACAATCCTATGGATTGCATACATCTCTGTTAAAAAAGAAATATTTCCCTAAAGTTTTCATGTCTCTACAAATTAACTTTCTTTTGCTTACTTGTCTCAAGATTTAACATACTTTTATTTATAGTTTATTTTGTAGAACAATTTTTGTATGTGCTACAGTTTGTATGAAACAGCTTGTTTTTTTAACAGTTTATGTTTTGAACTTGTGTAATCTGTAGAACATATATCATTTCCGTAAAGTTTGCATATATTTCAAACACAATTAATTTCCCTAATTTATGTTGAAAGAATACAACTCATTTCTATAGTTTATGTCAGTAGAATACAGTTCATTTATCTAGTTTATGTTTTTAGAAACTTATTTCTTTAGATGATGTCATAGAATACAACTTATTCATAATTTATGTCAGTAGAATACAGTTCATTTCCATAGTTTAGTAGAATACAGTTCATTTCCATAGTTTAGTAGAATACAGTTCATTTCCATAGTTTAGTAGAATACAGTTCATTTCCATAGTTTAGTAGAATACAGTTCATTTCCATAGTTTATGTCAGTAGAATACAGTTCATTTCTATAGTTTAGTAGAATACAGTTCATTTCCATAGTTTAGTAGAATACAGTTCATTTCCATAGTTTAGTAGAATACAGTTCATTTCCATAGTTTATGTCAGTAGAATACAGTTCATTTCTATAGTTTAGTAGAATACAGTTCATTTCCATAGTTTATGTCAGTAGAATACAGTTCATTTCCATAGTTTAGTAGAATACAGTTCATTTCCATAGTTTATGTCAGTAGAATACAGTTCATTTCCATAGTTTATGTCAGTAGAATACAGTTCATTTCCATAGTTTAGTAGAATACAGTTCATTTCCATAGTTTATGTCAGTAGAATACAGTTCATTTCTATAGTTTAGTAGAATACAGTTCATTTCCATAGTTTAGTAGAATACAGTTCATTTCCATAGTTTATGTCAGTAGAATACAGTTCATTTCCATAGTTTAGTAGAATACAGTTCATTTCCATAGTTTAGTAGAATACAGTTCATTTCCATAGTTTATGTCAGTAGAATACAGTTCATTTCTATAGTTTAGTAGAATACAGTTCATTTCCATAGTTTAGTAGAATACAGTTCATTTCCATAGTTTATGTCAGTAGAATACAGTTCATTTCTATAGTTTAGTAGAATACAGTTCATTTCTATAGTTTAGTAGAATACAGTTCATTTCTATAGTTTAGTAGAATACAGTTCATTTCCATAGTTTAGTAGAATACAGTTCATTTCTATAGTTTAGTAGAATACAGTTCATTTCTATAGTTTAGTAGAATACAGTTCATTTCCATAGTTTAGTAGAATACAGTTCATTTCCATAGTTTAGTAGAATACAGTTCATTTCCATAGTTTATGTCAGTAGAATACAGTTCATTTCTATAGTTTAGTAGAATACAGTTCATTTCTATAGTTTAGTAGAATACAGTTCATTTCTATAGTTTAGTAGAATACAGTTCATTTCTATAGTTTAGTAGAATACAGTTCATTTCTATAGTTTAGTAGAATACAGTTCATTTCTATAGTTTAGTAGAATACAGTTCATTTCTATAGTTTAGTAGAATACAGTTCATTTCTATAGTTTAGTAGAATACAGTTCATTTCTATAGTTTAGTAGAATACAGTTCATTTCTATAGTTTAGTAGAATACAGTTCATTTCCATAGTTTAGTAGAATACATTTCATTTCCATAGTTTAGTAGAATACAGTTCATTTCCATAGTTTAGTAGAATACAGTTCATTTCCATAGTTTAGTAGAATACAGTTCATTTCCATAGTTTAGTAGAATACATTTCATTTCCATAGTTTAGTAGAATACAGTTCATTTCCATAGTTTAGTAGAATACAGTTCATTTCCATAGTTTAGTAGAATACATTTCATTTCCATAGTTTAGTAGAATACAGTTCATTTCCATAGTTTATGTCAGTAGAATACAGTTCATTTCTATAGTTTAGTAGAATACAGTTCATTTCTATAGTTTAGTAGAATACATTTCATTTCCATAGTTTAGTAGAATACAGTTCATTTCCATAGTTTATGTCAGTAGAATACAGTTCATTTCTATAGTTTAGTAGAATACAGTTCATTTCCATAGTTTAGTAGAATACAGTTCATTTCCATAGTTTATGTCAGTAGAATACAGTTCATTTCCATAGTTTAGTAGAATACAGTTCATTTCCATAGTTTAGTAGAATACAGTTCATTTCCATAGTTTATGTCAGTAGAATACAGTTCATTTCTATAGTTTAGTAGAATACAGTTCATTTCCATAGTTTAGTAGAATACAGTTCATTTCCATAGTTTAGTAGAATACAGTTCATTTCCATAGTTTATGTCAGTAGAATACAGTTCATTTCTATAGTTTAGTAGAATACAGTTCATTTCCATAGTTTATGTCAGTAGAATACAGTTCATTTCCATAGTTTAGTAGAATACAGTTCATTTCCATAGTTTATGTCAGTAGAATACAGTTCATTTCCATAGTTTATGTCAGTAGAATACAGTTCATTTCCATAGTTTAGTAGAATACAGTTCATTTCCATAGTTTATGTCAGTAGAATACAGTTCATTTCCATAGTTTATGTCAGTAGAATACAGTTCATTTCCATAGTTTAGTAGAATACAGTTCATTTCCATAGTTTAGTAGAATACAGTTCATTTCCATAGTTTATGTCAGTAGAATACAGTTCATTTCCATAGTTTAGTAGAATACAGTTCATTTCCATAGTTTATGTCAGTAGAATACAGTTCATTTCCATAGTTTATGTCAGTAGAATACAGTTCATTTCCATAGTTTAGTAGAATACAGTTCATTTCCATAGTTTATGTCAGTAGAATACAGTTCATTTCCATAGTTTATGTCAGTAGAATACAGTTCATTTCCATAGTTTAGTAGAATACAGTTCATTTCCATAGTTTATGTCAGTAGAATACAGTTCATTTCCATAGTTTATGTCAGTAGAATACAGTTCATTTCCATAGTTTAGTAGAATACAGTTCATTTCCATAGTTTAGTAGAATACAGTTCATTTCCATAGTTTATGTCAGTAGAATACAGTTCATTTCCATAGTTTAGTAGAATACAGTTCATTTCCATAGTTTAGTAGAATACAGTTCATTTCCTTAGTTCAGTAGAATACATTTCATTTCCATAGTTTAGTAGAATACAGTTCATTTCCATAGTTTAGTAGAATACAGTTCATTTCCATAGTTTATGTCAGTAGAATACAGTTCATTTCTATAGTTTAGTAGAATACAGTTCATTTCCATAGTTTAGTAGAATACAGTTCATTTCCATAGTTTAGTAGAATACAGTTCATTTCCATAGTTTAGTAGAATACAGTTCATTTCCATAGTTTAGTAGAATACAGTTCATTTCCATAGTTTAGTAGAATACAGTTCATTTCCATAGTTTAGTAGAATACAGTTCATTTCCATAGTTTAGTAGAATACAGTTCATTTCCATAGTTTAGTAGATAGAATACAGTTCATTTCCATAGTTTAGTAGAATACAGTTCATTTCCATAGTTTAGTAGATAGAATACAGTTCATTTCCATAGTTTAGTAGAATACACTTCATTTCCATAGTTTAGTAGAATACACTTCATTTCCATAGTTTAGTAGAATACAGTTCATTTCCATAGTTTAGTAGATAGAATACAGTTCATTTCCATAGTTTAGTAGAATACAGTTCATTTCCATAGTTTAGTAGAATACACTTCATTTCCATAGTTTAGTAGAATACACTTCATTTCCATAGTTTAGTAGATAGAATACAGTTCATTTCCATAGTTTAGTAGAATACAGTTCATTTCCATAGTTTAGTAGATAGAATACAGTTCATTTCCATAGTTTAGTAGAATACACTTCATTTCCATAGTTTATGTCAGTAGAATACAGTTCATTTCCATAGTTTAGTAGAATACAGTTCATTTCCATAGTTTAGTAGAATACAGTTCATTTCCATAGTTTAGTAGAATACAGTTCATTTCCATAGTTTAGTAGAATACAGTTCATTTCCATAGTTTAGTAGAATACAGTTCATTTCCATAGTTTAGTAGAATACAGTTCATTTCCATAGTTTAGTAGAATACAGTTCATTTCCATAGTTTAGTAGAATACAGTTCATTTCCATAGTTTAGTAGAATACAGTTCATTTCCATAGTTTAGTAGATAGAATACAGTTCATTTCCATAGTTTATGTCAGTAGAATACAGTTCATTTCCATAGTTTAGTAGAATACAGTTCATTTCCATAGTTTATGTCAGTAGAATACAGTTCATTTCCATAGTTTATGTCAGTAGAATACAGTTCATTTCCATAGTTTATGTCAGTAGAATACAGTTCATTTCCATAGTTTAGTAGAATACACTTCATTTCCATAGTTTAGTAGAATACAGTTCATTTCCATAGTTTAGTAGATAGAATACAGTTCATTTCCATAGTTTAGTAGAATACAGTTCATTTCCATAGTTTAGTAGAATACAGTTCATTTCCATAGTTTAGTAGATAG
Source organism: Sinotaia quadrata (assembly GCA_028829895.1). NCBI lineage: Eukaryota > Metazoa > Mollusca > Gastropoda > Architaenioglossa > Viviparidae > Sinotaia > Sinotaia quadrata. Next base: position 89,162,374 of record CM054181.1, read on the forward strand.
AATACAGTTCATTTCCATAGTTTATGTCAGTAGAATACAGTTCATTTCCATAGTTTAGTAGATAGAATACAGTTCATTTCCATAGTTTAGTAGAATACAGTTCATTTCCATAGTTTAGTAGAATACAGTTCATTTCCATAGTTTAGTAGATAGAATACAGTTCATTTCCATAGTTTATGTCAGTAGAATACAGTTCATTTCCATAGTTTAGTAGAATACAGTTCATTTCCATAGTTTATGTCAGTAGAATACAGTTCATTTCCATAGTTTATGTCAGTAGAATACAGTTCATTTCCATAGTTTATGTCAGTAGAATACAGTTCATTTCCATAGTTTAGTAGAATACACTTCATTTCCATAGTTTAGTAGAATACAGTTCATTTCCATAGTTTAGTAGATAGAATACAGTTCATTTCCATAGTTTATGTCAGTAGAATACAGTTCATTTCCATAGTTTAGTAGAATACAGTTCATTTCCATAGTTTAGTAGAATACAGTTCATTTCCATAGTTTAGTAGAATACAGTTCATTTCCATAGTTTAGTAGAATACAGTTCATTTCCATAGTTTAGTAGAATACAGTTCATTTCCATAGTTTAGTAGAATACAGTTCATTTCTATAGTTTAGTAGAATACAGTTCATTTCCATAGTTTAGTAGAATACAGTTCATTTCTATAGTTTAGTAGAATACAGTTCATTTCCATAGTTTAGTAGAATACAGTTCATTTCCATAGTTTAGTAGAATACAGTTCATTTCCATAGTTTAGTAGAATACAGTTCATTTCCATAGTTTAGTAGAATATAGTTCATTTCCTTACAGTTTACTTAGTACAGATTAATTATAGAACAACTAATTTCTCTACAGTTTACATAGTATTGATTATAGAATAAATAATTTCCATACAGTTTACTCCACTCTTGAGCACATTAAATTTCCCTACAGTTTATACACAGTCCACGGCCTTATAATCTATCAATCTTGATTAAACTGATCAACCTGACCTACAAAGTCTTTAGGAGTATTCTGAACAAATTTTTATTTAAAAAATTGTAGAATGCATATTTGCATTTATGAAAATTCTAATATGTTCAGAAAGAGTGAGTCTGGTAATGTTATTTGTATGGATATGAATGAATGTGTTTAGTGTGTCTGGTAATGTTATGTGTGTGGGTATAAATATTCTAAATTTGTTCAAAAAGTGTGTGCCTATGACAGTGTTGTCTGTATGGGTATGAATATTCTGTTCAGAAAATATGTTCAGAAGTGTGTGTCTTTGGTAATAGTTGCTTATATGATGAATAAGTATGTTTGTGTACATATATGATGAGTAAAAGTGTGTGCGTGTGTGTGCATGATCAAGATATTTCATTAAAATGTATGCAAAATATGTAAATGTTAACAAGTGCATTTTTGGGTATTTATGTTTGATGGTGTCATTTGAACACGAGTTATCAGTAAACCATGTCATGTGCAGAGAAGTGCTAAAAGACAATGCTTTCTCTTAATCTTGGATGAGTATAGGAGTTGTTTGGCAAGGTTCCAAGACAGCACTGAAAAGAAAAATATTTACAAATAAATGCTTAATATAGTTGAAATTGTTTGAAATAATATGAGTACGGGTGTACATTCATTTGATAGAGCGTATGTGTACATTGGAATATATTCTATGCTGTATATGGGTGTGAGTATATTATATATGCATAATGATGTACAAGTACTGTAACTTATGTATGTGTGGATGGATGTACAAATGCTTAACTGTAACTTACATATGTGTGTATGGATGTACAAATGTTAGCTTTAACTTACATATGTGTATGTATGTACAAATGCTTGCATGTAACTTACGTATGTGTATGGATGTACACATGCTTGCCTAAACTTATGTATGTGTGTATGGATGTACAAATGCTTGTATGTATGAATAATGTACAAATATTATGTATGTGTATATGGATGTACAAATACTTGCCTGTAACTTATGTATGTGTTTCTATAAGGTGACATACACTTACTGTATTCTTATTTTTAAATACTCTAGTAATTTTAAACAATTGTCAACAAAACATCAGATGCCAAAACTGTTACAGTGGGTAATATCTTTCCCTAATTGTTTGTAAAGATATATTTTGAAGTCTGAGATCGCAATAATGAGAGAAAAATACCGACTATTATACCATTTTTTCTCCCAATTATTAAATTCAAAGCAAATGATATCAGTGTCAAATACAAATATACTTTAATTCAATGTTCACAACAGCAACAAAACAACAAAAAACCCTCAAACAAACAAAATAATCAAAGTGTATTACAGAGAAGTGAAATTAGTCACTTCAACATAATCTTGGCAAAAATTCAGATCTATAATGCTTTAGAAGGGAACAGAAATCAGAAGATGGATACATGGTATATGAAATTCAAATACATATTACTAGTTTATTAAAATTATTGTGCAGGAGTGTAAGAACTCTTAGCCAGCATGGACAAGTTCAATTAAATGTCAAGATATATTATTTTCTGCTATCTACTATTTTAAGTATTAAGATAATAATTATAATGAATCCAGGGAAAGACCGAACATTGGTAAGAGCATGTGAAATTTAATTCTGAAAGATAAAATTAGCATAAAATTTAAATCTTTGTAAATGGAGAATGTAACATTGCTGACAGTACCCCATGAATATAACAGACAAGTGTCATGACACACTACTAAATTCACAAATTTATCAGTGTTACCTCTTAATATAATTCAATGACTTGGCATAAACTAATAATTTAAATGCAAAATACTTTTAAAAATAAAACAATAACAAAATTAACTCAACAACAAAAATTGTCTCAGTACCTGAATTTTAATAAACACCCATATATATTTTTCTACTCTCCTGACTTTTAAGTTTCATCAATATCAGGATTGTTGTACAGATATGTAGCTTTAGTGGACAATGTTTCTTTCGACTGAATATATGATAAAATGATAGTTGTTTTTAGTTATTCATTATGTCAGACAACATAATTAAAAACAAAATAATAATGGTTAGGAAAGAAATAAATGGTATTGTTGTGCCTCTGACTTATTGTACATGTTCAAAATAAAATCATTGCAACTAACGAAACTTGTAGTTTAAGAACATAAGTATATGTTCAAAATAAAATCATTGTAACTAACAAAACTTGTAGTTTAAGAACATAAGTACATGTTCAAAATAAAATCATTATAACTAATGAAACTTGTGGTTTAAGAACATAAGCACATGACTTAATGTACATAATTATTTTTATGATAATTTGCTAAGCACAATGTGATACAGAAGTCAGATTTTAAATAGTGTTTTTTTTTCAATAATGTTAAATTTATTTTATAAATAATTTTTGAAAGGGTTGTCTGTGACCCTGAATATTAACATCCATTTAGGCTGACAAATCTATCAGCAGCTAAAAAAAAGAAAAACTAAACAATAAATCAAATGGAAAGAAAAAGCACTATTATGCATTTGAAAGGGAATTTTAGGTTTTTGGATTTGTTACACTTATCAATGCACATCACATTAAGTCTGGTTGAACAGACGACTGGAATTAGATATGCATCAGTATGTTCAAAACACATTACATCACTTAAGGAATTGTATTTACATAAATACAACCAGATTATAATTGCAGGCTCAAATGTTGAACAAATGAATATTATTACTGAGAATTTTAATGTTAAATAAATATATCTGAAAAAATAATTAAAAAGTAGATATTATTTTGTTGTTTTTTTAATTAAAAATAGCATACCTCTAAAGCTAAAATCAATTATCTCAAAGGATACTTGTAATAATGTTCAATTAATCCAACTATGCATAAACCATATTTAATGCTTGATAAATTCTATTATCTCTAAATGTTATTTACTGCTCAGTCAATCCAAATCTATCTAAAATTTTTTAATACTGAATTAATATTACTACATCTAAGTAAATTTAGTGCAGACTTGATCCTATCATACTGAAGTACATTTAGTACAGACTTGTCCTATCTTATTGAAGTGAACTTAGTACTAATTTAATCTTACTATTCTTAAGTACATTTAGTGCTGAATTAATCCTACTCCTCTAAAGTGTGCTTAGTGGAATTGTGTTTGTACTGATTTAATCTTGCTTTTCTGAAGTGTGTTCAGCGCTGATTTAATCATAGTATGATCAAGTGCATTAGTACTATATTAATCACATTATGAAGTGTTTCAGTGCTGAATTAATCCTAGTATGATCAAGTGCATTTAGTACTATATTAATCACACTATGAAGTGTTTCAGTGCTGAATTAATCCTACTGCTCCAAAGCATGTTAAGTGCTGATTTAGTCTTACTACTTGGAAATGTATTTAGTGCTGAAATAAACTGACTATCCTGAAGAGCTTTTAGTTCTTGAATAATCCTTTTACTCTAAAATTTGTAAAGTACTGATTTGATCCCACTGCTTCAAAATGTATTATGAGCTAAATTAATCCCACTAAAGTGTGGTGGAGTAAATTTGCCTATCCCTATTTTAATACTTGCATTGTTAAATTGTCAGAGTTGGAAGTAAACAACTCAAGAATATGCTAGAAATTGCTGATGTAATGCAAACTAGTTCAACTGGGTGAGTAGTTTTATTTATCTAATAGTTATGATTTATGAGAACAAGACTAGCCAATGGGCTGAGATCTAAAAGTTTACTTGCTAAGACAGAAATCTATTGTCTGATCCTTGAATTTGAAGTGGCAAAGAAGTCCAATCTTGAAAGGCAGCCATTAGCTTAATGGTGAGTTAATGGACTGTTTGAGTGAAAATGAATTTAGAAATATTTCATGCACTTTTGCTAATGATATGTTATATTTTTGTTTTACGTAGAGATATTTTATGTGAGTAGACTATTATTTCTACAAATGTTTGAACTAAGCTGTTCATATGTAGTGTGCTAACACTTGACATTGTCTTGATTATCTGTGTGCATGTATCTGGCTAATAAATACCTTTGCAGGAAACTGTAAGCTGAGACTGGAATGTAAGAAAGAATGAAGTTATAAAGTGATAAACTGGAAACATAGGTTTGCTCCGATTATATTTTTCAGGGTAAAGCAGCCTTTCTCTCCTTGTGTTACTTGAATCTCTTGATTCACTGATTGTAAACTGCTATGACCAACCATGGTAGAGGTGGGAAGCGGTGTGTAATTGTAAAGGAATACAATACACTCCTTGATGTATCATGGCAAAGTATGCTGATTACATCGGGCAATTTCTGGTACAGTGAAGTTACTAGAAATCAATATAATTTGTTGCTCTGCTTGAAGGAACTGACACAGCAAAAAAGGGCATCCAAGTTGGGTTCAAGAGAATAACAGCACACCAGTGTTTCTGAGGTGTGCAGAGAGAGACACTTGTTGACCCGGACAATAGATTTGTGACATTGTTGCAAAAGATAGCACTTAATAAAGGTTATGTAAAACCTATTTTAATTTATCTGTAAGAACTCCATTTCTTTTCTCTGACAAGAACTATCTTGTGATTTGTATTGATGTTATTGTTGAATTGTGTTTTAGGATATAAGATGGTGTTGTACAGAAATTATGTGAACGTGGTTTCTTGGAAATATTGATGTCATCTTTTTCATTGTATTTGTCATATATATATTTGATTGTTGATTTAATAAATTTATTGACTTTACACATATTGATAATCTTATGTTGGAGAAGTGGTTGGATGGGGACTTGCTAAATATAGATTTGTCTTCTCCATTATTAAGTTTTCCACCTTCAGAATATTGTGTGACGGTAAATGTTGTCTTAATGTTGTGGAAGAGAGAAAATGTTTACAGCGTCCACACATCCAGCAAGTGAGAGAGACAAGTAGTGTCTGCTGAAAAATTATTAATAAAGATTCTCATCACTTGTAATTAGTTATGAATGATTAATTAATTAATAATAATCACAATCATCAAGTAAGTTGCTTTGGCATCACATAAAGCATGCTCAATGCTGATTTAATCCTAGTAACTTAATACTATCAAATGTAACGAGTGCTTAATTAATCCTACTACTTGGAAGCATATTTAGTTCTTGATTATTCCAAATACTCTAAAGTGCATTTAGTGCTAAATTATTCTATAGTGTATTCAGTGCTAATGTAATCTTACTACTAGTAAATGTATTTACTGCTGAATTAATCTCACTGCTCTAAAGTGTGTTGAGTCCTGAATTAATCTTAATAATGTGAAGTACATTTAGTGCAAGATTAATCTTACTATTTCTAAACTTGTTGACTTTTTACCCAACCAACAAGTATCCACTGTTATTGTTGTTTGCAAATATTGTTTATTTTGAAAGAGAAAAACCCTCTGATACAAAGATGCATGTGATCAGCCAATTTCAAACAGAACAAACCACACATGATAAAAAAAACAAAAAAAAATCCTAAAGTGTTTTTCTGTGAATATGAAGAAAAAACACCATTAAAAAGTTACCTTAAAGTTTATTATATTTCATTTAGAAGTTTATAAAGTAAACATGTTTATTTGTCTAGCTGAATATGCACAAGAAAGAAACTAAATACTTTAAAATGTTATTTTGTTGGTTGAAAGAGAGCAGTTGCTATTAAAAAGTATAAAAGTGATTATTTAATTGAGGAATATCTTTAGAAAAGTATTTAAAAATGATAAAAATAAAAGAATCTTTTATTTTATCTAACTGTTATCCAGCTGGAATCTAGCAGTTCATTTCTAAGTGCTAACAAGAAAAAGAAAAATCCTATTCTGAAGAGATAGTCTGAAATACTTGAGAGTAAGGCAGCAAGGAAAATAAAACAAAGAGCATGCATTTCATTAAAAGTAAAAATTACCTGGCTTACACAAATAAAATTCTTCTTTTTAAAACAAAACAATTAAAGCACACACACACACACACACACACACACACACACACACACACACACACACACACACACACACACACACACACACACACACACACACACAAATAAGAGCAAAAGTATGCTAGCAAGGAAAAAATCCCCATAAAAATGTAAGCAAGGGAGGTAAGAAATAAAAGTAGCTGTCAAATAAATCAAAAGTGGTTTAACACAAAATATGACTATTTTAAAGGTTTCATTCAAATAATAACACATTTTGGATGATGGACAGTGTGAACTCTGTTGCAAATACAAGTGCAGCAAACTGGAGAATATATTCCAGACATTTTTTCAATAACTTTTAGAGCTAGAAAATAAGAACAAATTGAAAAACTTGGTGCAGAAATTAAACAAATGCAGTGAAGCTCAAGTGCCACTATCATTTTCAATGTTCACCATATTAACATACTGAAAAATGCAATCAATTATGATTATTTTAATAATTGTGGTTTCAATATTTATAGAAACACTTTAAGAAATGATACTTCTATATCAAACAAAGAGGTATATAAGCAATGTACTAATACTTTCGATTATGCAAATCAATGGAGATACAGATTGTATCCAGGGAAGGAAATTATCTGTTCTTGTGAGAAGTGACTTCTAACAGTGAGCTTTAGTTCTGTTTATGAGATTTAATTTCAAACGACCATTGAGGTTTATCCCTTGGTAAACTGCACATTTGAAATGGGTCTAGTTACAAACAATCTTAATATTTAATGACTAGCTCTAAAGCTATCAGAGTGCCAGAAACATTGCAAGAGTTAGTGATGCTGTCTGTCAGGTGCAGAAAATAAAAGTTGGATAATATTATACATTATATGCAGTTCAAATCACAACTGCTCTTTGTTCAGCACTGAATACTTAGGAAAAATCATTCATATGCTACTGGGACTAAGTACAAAGAGAACACAGATATTCAGTCAATTTATATATTAAAAAAAAATGTCACGGAAAATTAAAACAAAACAGAAAAAAAGTACTGTGTAGAAACTGTGATGTGGAACAAATGAATAAAGTAATATAAAATATTTCCTTAAATATAAAAACAACAGGATAAAGGTCATTTGGGTGAAAGTGGAAGCAAGCTTGCTCAGCAAGAAAAAAATAACTAACTCCCCCCTATCCCAGGATTTCTCTCATTTATAATGGTGTGAATACAGCATCTATGTACAGGACAGCATGGCAGTTTATACAAACAGCAGCTTCTCAGCAGCTGGCTGTTATCACAAAACATCAAGTTATAATTAATATGTAATTAATAATAATATTTAAAATACATTATTACCATATTGTAAGCAGGATAAAATAGGCATAATGCAAGGATTTCAAGACAGACAGATGTGTAAAAGTAAGTTGCATCAGAATATACACATGACATACTTTAACATTGACACATTTTGCACAATTCTATGCATACAAGTGTATCTTTAATTATGCATATCACAAATCATCAACATGTTTTAATTAGACATTCACATAAATAAGACTGCAATATGATGTCTGTGGTTAACCTTTGGTGGTAGCTAAAATAACACTGAATGTCAGTAAACAAGTAGAAAATACATTACATGAAACTGCACTATCCAAAATACAAGCAATTATATATCTTGGGTCCAGCTAATGTACACACAAAAAAGATTAGTTCATTTATACAAATATGTTAAATCAACATAAGATAGATAAAACAATTTACAAAGAACTTTTAATTTTCTTAAAAATAAAAATGTAGTTATAAGGGCAATATGTTTTTAAAATTTTTTAAAAATAAAATATAAAAGTAATAAATTTCAGCCAGTACTGTATGTACCTGCATAATTTTTAACACCCGTAACTGATAAATTATTTGTTTTTACTAGTGTTTATTGTTTTCGTCTGCATGGGTGACTTAACTATCTTGCTGTCTGCCCATTGTTGTATTTCATTTGATTTATATCAAGTATATCTACTCTTAAATTGAGCTTACTGAGTGTTTCTATTTGCTTTTTATTGAAACTTTTAAATAAATTGTACATGATCTGTTTTTTAATTTGTTGTGCATACTTGTGCAGTGTGTGTGTGTGTGTGTGTGTGTGTGTGTGTGTTCAGTATCTGAATTTAACTATGAATCCCTCAGTGATAGAATGAATAAATGTGGTTGTACTTTTGCAAATAAAGCAATATTTCTTACAAAAAACAGAAAAAAATTCATATTCAGAAACGAATTCATATTTTCACATTAGTGAAATTATGTAAATCTATATTAAACAGTCACTTTCATGAAATTAAACAAAAAGGCCAGTACCCTAGATTCTGTGTCAGGCTATGAACTATTGCACAAGATGGAGCCTCAAGGACTTGTACAAAGAAAGAATCAAATGAAAGAGAGGGAGTATTTGCATTATATACCACTTTATAGATATTCACCATCTAAGAAAAGAATGCTACACTGCAAAACTGTACAGTGTGATGGGTACATATGTGGGTATTCAGAGCAACAGTACTGATTTATATGCCAAAACATGGGTAGGCAGTAGAACAGGCATTAGCTGCCGTGCCACCAAAATTGTTATACATAAAATGGGTATAGACTGTTGTGCCAAAACATGGTTATACGGTGTAATGGGAATGGACTGTCTTGCCAAAACATATGTATATAGTATATTGGGTACAAACTGATAGGCCAAAGTGTAATGGGACATACTCTCTTGCCAAAAGTATTTGTATACAATGGGACAAATTGCTGTGCCAAAGCACGAGTATACAGTGTAATAGGGACAGGCCATCTTGCCAAAGCATGAGTATACAGTGTAATAGGGACAGGCCATCAAAGCATGTGTATACAATGTAATAGGGACAGGCCATCATGCCAAAGCATGAGTATACAGTGTAATAGGGACAGGCCATCAAAGCATGTGTATACAATGTAATAGGGACAGGCCATCATGCCAAAGCATGTGTTTACAATATAATGGGTACAAATTGCTGAACCAAAACACAAGTTTAACAGACATAGTTTGCTGTGAAACAAGATCTGGTTATCATGTTTATTTTTAGAAGACTATATCTGGTAGAACTGTTATGTCAATTTAAGTGTGTAAAATGATGTCAGCATGATAAAAGAAGTTGAACGCTAATTATTTATAAACATCTTCATTAGCTAGAATATACATGATGCTACAAAAAGCAAAATTATTTCTTTTTTGTATTAACTCTAGTTCTTAGCAACCTCACCTAATCACCTTATAATGTGCATTAACAATTTATTTACCCTTTGGGGAAAGTTTTCAGTGACTTCATAAAGATAATAAAATGTTTTGAAATGAGACATAAATATAACTTCTTGTTTAGATTTCACTAATAATATTGCTAATGAGACATAATATAACTATGAGATGTTAATGTCAGTGAGACAATGTGATGTCATAAGATATTAACAAGTATATATAAACTTCTCTGTTATTAGCAAGATACAGTAAACTTCCTCACCTAATTTAAATCTTTTATACAGAGGGCAGATCTTATACACCTTTGCTAGTGAAAGAAGTCTATTAATACTAAGAAATAAAAATTCATTTGTACATACAAATGCAAGCACGAAAAGTTAGTAATAGAGAGTAAAATTACACACACACACACCCCATGATGAATTGGACTATAATCCAAGATGATGAATCAGATTATAAGACAAATGAAGAGTTGGATTGTTAAACTAATAATTAAGATGGCTATAAAAGTATAAACCAAGGAGATATTTATAAGACAAATGAAGAGTTGGATTGTTAAACTAATAATTAAGATGGCTATAAAAGTATAAACCAAGGAGATATTTATAAGACAAATGAAGAGTTGGATTGTTAAACTAATGATTAAGATGGCTATAAACCCAGGAGATATAAGACAAATGAAGAATTGGATCGTTAAACTAATGATTAAGATGGCTATAAACCCAGGAGATAGATTACAAGCTAAGGTGACAAATACATTCAGGTAAGGAACTAGATTACACTGACACAACCAATAGGCTCAGATGAAAACTGAGATTTAAACAGCAATGAGTACATTTTTAATCCTCAGATTTTAATGGATTATCTTTACTTTCCCTGGCAAACTATCAACAGAATAATATTACTAAAACTATTTAGGCAAAGAAATTTCTTTTCTTTCTAAAATCATATTTAATACTAATATAGGAGAGTATTAAAATTATATTTAATGCTACTTATAATAATAGTATATTATTCATTTCTTTCTTTTTAAATTCACTAAACCAGTAAATAATTATAGTATATTTATGTCTAAAAGCAGCAACATAGTTAAATCAAACATATCTAACACTTGTAACAGTATACTATTTATTCAAAATTACAATTAATAAAAGTAATACTATAGTAAATTAATTTCCAATATGAGATTTAAAACTAAAATACCGTAATTTAAGAGAAAAGTCTGTTTATTTTTCTAAGATAATTTTAAAACCTAAAACAATAACCTAACATTAAAGTCTGTTTTTTCTTTTTAATCATTTAAAAAAGTGAAACAATAAAGTCCGTTTCCTAAGATTTTAAAAAAAAAACAATAACCTAACAGTTATGTCTGTTTTCTAAGATCATTTTAAAAACTAAAACAATAACCTAACAGTTATGTCTGTTTTCTAAGATCATTTTAAAAATAAACAAAGTGGCCTTAAAGTTGTAACAGAAGATAAATGTAAAATATCAGTAGAGTAGACATAGAACATTTAAAAGTACAGAAGTAGCAATAAGTACAGTAGAAGAAATGTCAATAGTAATATATTAGCAGAAGTAACAATAAGTGCTATAGTAGAAATAGCAACAGTAGAGATGTAGTAATAATATAGTAATAACATTTGGGTCAATACTATGGTAGTAAGAGTCTGGATAATAGTGTTTTAATACTATGGTAGTAAAGAATAAGGATTTAAGAAAAAGAAACGTTAAGTAAAATATTACAGATGGTAGAAAAATAAAGGTCATGATTAACAAATGAAACAAAAATAAAAAATCAACTTTTCATTTGATTGGTCATACTGTTTGTCTGGGATGGAAGGGGTGTGGAGAGTTGTGTTGTAGTTCAAGTATGGTGAATTTCTTCATGTGAACTTAAAGTCTGTTGATTTATTATTGGGGAACAATGCTTTATATTTCTTTTATTGCAGTTATATGTGTGAGTATTGTGTAATATCTATGCAGGTGTATATTTAAATATATTATGTAATATCAGACCTAGCAATAGCATGCTATAGGTCCTTGTAATGAAAAGTGATCTGTCGAACACATTTAATAGATTTCTCCAGCTCACTAGATGCTAAGCTTATCACACAGGAACATAACAGAATGCCAGTGATGTTACTTCCCCCCCCCCCAACAAGAGCAATAGACAAAAGTGTGTCCAGAAACATCACAATATTCACTTTCTCTGACAAAACATGTATAAGAATATTCTTTCATACAGCACAGCAGTGTGTGCAGCTTGATCAATGCAACAACATATCAAACACACCCAATAGTTTCAAACCACAAAATGCACATATGGTACATGTTACATTTTAACCTGAATTAGTACCAGGCTAATAACATATCAACATAAACAGCAAAGTTCTGGTCACATAAGCAAATTTATAAAAATAACTGTAAATGAATGAAATATAATTATTAAAAAACATCTTGAAAGCAATTGAATAATTTGATTGTTCTTTCCTTTTTCGCATTCTTATGTCTGATAACAGTACAACTCACACTAATGTCTGACACTCTCACTTTGGCAAAGGATTATGTTTGCATTCAGTGTGGTTTCATATCATATTTACACCACTAAGTATGGCTTTACTCCACATCCTGTGTGAAATCAGTTTGGCTTTAAACCACCATGTCTGGCTATACATTACTGGCTTTACAAAATATTTTTGCGTGCAGTCAGTTTAGTTTACTTAATGTGTTGCAATTATGTTTAGCAGTTAAGACTCATTCAGAACTAAATTCACAAAAGTCTTCAAATTCAGCTGCATTATATTTGCCAGTTATTAAGAAAAACAAACCAACACCAAAACAACCTTCAGAATTTCTCTAATTTAGATCCAATGTATCTGATGCAAAAGCTTGTTTAAAAGCTGAAGCAAAGAAACCAATTATAGCTAAGGCCAGATCTGTTATTGACAGTATTCTGACATTCACACACTTGATGCAGACACAAACATGCATGCAATACACACACCAACGTTTACTTGTGCAATTACTAATAAGAATTAACTCCAAAGTCTCATATGACTGCATTTTGATTTGTGGGAAAAGATTTTCTTTGCTCTGGGGTGCAAAGTCAAGTGCAGAAAAGTTGTGATTCTTAGTAACATAACATGAATTCCACTCAACAAAATCTGTTGAAACTGAAAAGATTACATTTAGTAACTAATTTCTAATTTAAGATTTTTAATCAAGACAATGTGTCTCCATGATAAATCCATCCACAACCAATGCTCCTTTTTCACAAAACATCATTATTTACTGAGGTTTTACTGAAGGATCATAGATCTGCTGATTTCAAATTTGTGTTATATGCATGCATTTGCTATTTGCTTTTGTTTGCCAGCTCTTGAGCCATTTGATAATATTTAGTGAACTTGGCTGTGTGATCCAGGGGCAGATAAACGTATGGAGACATATTAAAGGCCTCTTTGATGCCATACTTTTTCACACTTGAGAGATGACAGCGGCTTAAATGGTAACGGTATGATCCTTTCGAAGCAAATCTTCGACTGCAGGCTGCACATTTGTACTCGGACATCTCCCCATCCCCGACCTGAGCACCTGGACTGCTGCAGTTTTCATCGTCACCATCACGTGATGTTGATGGCGATTCACAATCTTGAGGAAAGTCAGCTTGATCTTCCTCTTCACTTCCACTATATCCCCCACCAGATTTTAGAGACAAGTTGAGGGGTGTGGAGGAAGACGACTTGGGTCGAAGGTCAGGTGGTGTAAAGCAAAGGCGGTCCATCATGTGTTCTGGAAGGTACTGATGGTGGAGACCAAAATGGGAGTGGGAGGTTGCACTATCAGGGAAAACTGCAGCCATCATTCTAGGAATGTCCGTTTTGGTCAGCAACTTTTGCAGACTATCTAGTGGATGTTCACTCGTCATTGGCTGCCCATACACAAAGCTACTCAAAGAGTCTAAAGCTGACAGTTTGCCTGTATTGCTTGTACTGGTCCCACTTACTTTTGCATCACAGGCCTCACTGTTCTTTCCCGGACTGGCACTTTCATCGTTGTCAATGTCAGGGTTAAGATATTTGCTCACTAGATTTTCTTCTTTGTCTTCTGACTCATCATCTGTCATCAGTCTTTGTTTTATTTCTTCATTATCTCCATCACTAATATTATTTCCATGCCCACCTCCACTACCTTCACAGCTGTCCACTTTAGTGTCTGGTTTACTGGTGCTGCCACCTACTGCAACAAGTCTGTCCATGTGGTTCTCCACTTTGTTTTTCAAGCATAAAGAATCATGGGGAGTCAGCATGGGTTTGGGAGGTGAGTCTCTATAAAGAGATTTACTTTTTTCAAGAATCTCTGCAGACTTAGCACTAAGGGAAGACAGGACACTTTTCTCATATGGAGGCAGAGGCATGTCTATGCTGGCATCAAGGTATTTTGACGGTGAAGTCTGGAAAGTTGGAAGAAACCTGGAGAATTTGGAGAGAGGGTTGCTGGAAGTCAGAAAAGAGGCTGAAGATGCTTTGCTCATGGCCAGCAGTGGTTGGAGGTGGGTTGTAGTGCTGACCAGGTTGAACATGGGTGAAAGGGAATTTCTCCGTGCATCAAATTTTGAACTAAAGCTACGCTGGATGAAAGACTCCATGGCCTTAAGGGCTGAGCTTCCACTCTCTGTTTGGGATTCCAAGCTACTATTTGGATCTATGATATCAAGGGTCTTCTCAAGTGAGTGGGAGTTTTGACTGATGTTTGCTTCCACTTTGCTTTTGCTGGGGAACAGTGGTGGTGACAGATTCATTAATGGAATGGTTCTTTCACCCTCTCGATCTTCATCAACCTCCAATTTTATTTTTTTGTTAGTATCCATTTCTGGTTCCCAGTCATTCTCTATTTCTCGTTTAATTGACTGTTGTACTGGCTCTAAAGACCTTGGCTTTAAAAAGTGGGGAGGAGGGGTGAGGGAAGGTGAAGAAAGCTTGCTGTCATCTGATTGGCTGAAATGGCTATGAGGGGAAGGTGTTCTCTCTGATGTGTTGTCCTCGTCAGTGGAAGGTGATGCAGAATTTCGATGAGAGATGTTGACACTTTTGCTTTCATTAGATGGTGCAGTTATGTCCTTGAATTTTTCTGCTTTGAATTTATCTTTGACAGTCTCTTCTTTGACATTCTCTACACCATTTGCTGTAAATGGAAGAGAAATTTGTGCTTTTCTGTCTGAAAACAAGTCCTCTCCATCAGTCAAGTGTGGAGACTTTGCATGAATATCTATTTCTGTAGAGCAAGAGTCTAGACATTTTTTAGAGTCAAGCTCCAACTGTTGTACTAAAACTTCATCTTTTATTTTGTTATGAACTTCTGCAACATCTCTGCTCAATTTTGTCTTGGGATCAATAACTACAGGCTCTTGCATGCATTTATTTACATTGCTACATTCACTGTGAGGACCATACGAGTTGTTCTCTTTCTTTGGCAACACAGATCTTTCTAAAGTACATTTTGTGCTGAGATCTACATTTCTGAACAACAGACTATCTTTGGTGCTGGGTAAATGCTTCCCCTGCAATTTACTATCTATGCCAGAAGTTGTCTCTAACCGTTTGCTACATACACTCTCATCTACTGAAAGTCTGTTCTTAAGTGCATCAATTACCTCAGCCTTTTGACGCAGACATGCCCGTACATGTTCCACAAAATTGTGCATCTCAATTTTTTTACCACAATTTTCACAGTTTATAAAATTGTCAATGGATGCAGGCAGGCCTGCAGTACCTGGATGTCCCACTTGACTCAAATAGCCATTGGAGCCGCCACTACCACCTTGGTATTTGCGCTTGTATTCAAGGAGGGAGGCTACTGTTGTGCCTAAGGCATCATCACTCAAGAAACGCTTGCGTTGCTTATGCCGGATGCCCAAATCTGAAAAATTATGTGACCGCAGAACCTGCTTTTTATGGTGTCCAGACACAATCATGTGATTTGCCAAGCCTTCCATGTCTGAATATGTGTCCTGACATACCTGGAATAGGGAGAATACATATAATTTAATAAAAGAAAAAATAACTTTCTAAGTCATCAGTGTATACAATGTTAAAGTCAATGATGTGAAAAATATAGCTAGGAGAGGGAAACACAAGGACCAAATTTATAATATACAATATCTTTATTCTGAAAATAGAGAAAATATAAAAATTATCACATGGCAGTAAACAAGATTCAAAGTATTATAAATAAAGTTGTTTATCAAATCAGAAAGGTATAAAATACATGTTTACTGTGCATGTACCTGTGTGTGTGTGTGTGTGAATTGAGGCATTCAATGAATGCAGCAGATATTCACTTATGATTATATGAGTGATCTATTTCAGCCACTATAAACTTGTGATATTTGTTGATTTTATTTGTTGTAGAGTATATATACGTTAGCATAGCTTGTAGGGAAGAGTTAATAATAGTTTTGGAAGATAATTTTTAAGTCCTGAATTTTCACTTGCTTTTCCAAAAACAGTTAGATAATTTTAATTTCCACAGCCATATACAATTACATACATCTGAATGCTAATACTAAATTTAGCCATATATAAATATAATTAAAACAACAGATCTCAATGCCATAAGTATAGAGAATAATACCCTAAGGCATGGACAGAGTATAATATCCTCAGCTGTAGAATGAATATAATTATAATACTCTGAGGAAAAATACACAATAATTTTGAATACTTGGAAAATTCTCTATTCACAGACTTGAAGAATCAATTCTTCTTATGTAAAAATGTGGTAATGGCAAATTAGTAGTAACTGTCCTTATGTGGTTTAATATCTGGGTCATGTTAGTCTAGCTGTAACAGAATAATATGTTTATTATAGCCAAGTATATTTCAGAGGAAACATTTTTCTTTATTAAAACCACTGTGCAATAATCTTGAGTTCTTGCCAGAAGAGAAGTGTGATATGGAAAAGTTAAAGTGTTGTAGGAAAATTTATTAATAAAGTCCCCAACCAACAAATTATATTACCAAAGACTTATACCACTAACTAATTATGTCACCAACCACTTATACCACTAACCACATATGTCAATAACCACTTATACCACTAACCACATGTCAATAACCACTTATACCACTAACCACATATGTCAATAACCACTTATACCACTAACCACATATGTTAATAACCACTTATACCTCTAACCACATTTGTCCATAACCACTTATACCTCTAACCACATTTGTCCATAACCACTTATACCTCTAACCACATTTGTCCATAACCACTTATACCACTAACCACATATGTCAATAACCACTTATACCACTAACCACATATGTCAATAACCACTTATATCTCTAACCACATTTGTCCATAACCAATTGTATCACCAACAACTTGTGTCACCAACCTGGACAATTCCCCACTACATGTATTTCCCACTTTGACCCTTTTCTTGACTAACAACCCTTTTATTAGTATTATTACTGACACTCTGGATATTCGTCTCCTTTTTTTCTTCACCAATACCTTTGGCCACCTTACTGTACTTTAAACATCAACACAATGCAGACCTGAGTCACTTCTTAATGTACAACTATCATCACATTTCAAACACTAACACAACTGAGTCACCATACTTTTAATATTAATACAATGCATATTGACTCACCACAATTTAAACATGAACACAATTCAAAACGAGTCACCACACTTTAAACATGCACAATTGAATTATCACACTGTAAACATGTACCCTTAATATTTCAGTCAGCACGTTAAACAATAACACAGTATTGATATAAGACAAGCTTTTGTATTTTGTGAAACCCTTCAAACTGAAAACAGTTAACTCTTTCATATTTATCATTACTAATTTATGACAACACTTAACACTTCTTGAAGTTCTTCTGTTTTTATATTTATTATTACTAATTTAAGACAAGTCTTGAACTCATTCATATCTAACTGTTTCACATTACTTATTAAAAACAAATTGTACTTGCTAGGTATTTCATTGTATTTCACTGTTTAACTCATTCATATTAATGAGTGAAGACAAATCCTTCTTTGCTCTGTAATATTCAAAATTAATTGCATAACTTATTAGTTCTTTTTCATGCATCAACTTTCAGCTTTTCATGTCAGACACAAACTCATCTAGCACCACCATTCAACTTATTTTTCAAGAGGTGTCATTCCAACTGTAGTGTTAGAGTGTATGTGTGTGTGCGCATGCATGCATGCTTAAAACGTATCTTTACTTAGTCCTGACATCCTAAGAATTTAACCCTTTAACTTGTGCACAATGCTGATTTAAGATAAATTTTAATTTAATCTTGACATCCTAAATATTTAACTTTTTAAAATTCACTCAAATTGTTAATTTTAAAAAGTATTGTAAATAGATAAAAAATCTGCTTGAAGTTTGCAGATTTCTGATAAGCACTATAAAACAGTGCAAAGCAATAGTGACCAAGTGTCATTTTTCACTGGGAAAACACTTGATGCTCACCTTGCACTTAAAGATGCACTCACGGTCTACCTCACGGTCACAGTAGGCAGAACACTTATGTGATCGCCGTCCATGGTCTGCACTGACAATTTTTGAATAGTGCTGAGTCTGCATCATGTGTACAGTGAGCATGGGTAGAGATTTGAATGACTCACCACACTGCATGCAGCGCAATATACGTCTTGTCTGCTCAGACTCCTGCACAAACAGCACGCAGCAAAACGAGTGCAATTATAGACATTCGCAACATTGTGCATAACAAATAAAATTGAATTCATTCATTTAAAATTTAATAATCAAATTATCACATGTTTTAATTTTAGTACATTTTTCTTTAATACCATGGATATATTTTTTAATTAAGTTTTATTTTCTATTTTATTTTTAAGTCCTGAACTTATCTGGAAATTTTATAACTAATGAATGAAATTCACAATTTTTAATTTTAGGGGAAACAACCAAATCACATTTAATAATAAAGTAAGTCAGTAAATAATTTTGGGGGTGCTTCGGGCTTCTGCCAATTTCACTCTGGGAAAAAGGATGGTGGAGGGGGGCCTCATAGATAGGTCAATGTTGAACTCAAGATTTTGTAAGTTGAAGTTGCAGTGGCTCACTCGTCCATGGTACACTTGTGGCTGGAAAGGAGGACTTTAGTCTGGTAAGTGGTATTCAATGGCTAAAGTCATGGTGGTTGTTGCTGTTGTTTCCAATGTTAGAATGGGAGGGAGGGGGGTGTCTCACATACCCAGGTTAGTGGCACACCAGGTCTGTACTTAGTGTGTATGTGTGCCTGGGATGTTCAACCCCTTGTCCTTCTCACTGGTGTTGCTATTGTTGCTGTTGTTGTCGATGCCATCCCTGGTGTCTGTTGGAATGTGTGAAGATGGGTGCTGGTGGCCAGTACAGATAGTTGAGCAGCGGAGGTATCATGTCTGCAATGGGGTGGTTAAAATATCTCCACTAAGGATACTGCTGCTCACTGTGCAGCCATTGTTGTTGCTGCTGTTTTTGGCATTACTGGGGAGTGTGGTTGTTGTGGCTGCTGTTGCTGAAGCTGTTGTTGTTCCTGCTGCTGTTTTCTTATATGTGGTGGTGGGCATTGTCTGCCCTGTTTTGTTGTTGTAGACTGGACTTCTTGTATTACTGTTATTGACATTGTCATTTTTGACCATAGTGGCATCTCTGGCAAGGGTGAGAGGTGGGGCCTCAAGGACCCTCTCATACTCATCGAGGGCAGCCTCAGTTTCAGTTGGTATGTTGGGATTTTCTTGTTGAGGTCTTGTCTTAATAATACTGGCAATATTCATCTGAACTTTAAAATACTGCTAAATATTTCAACAGACGAAATTGTATAAAATTGAGGAGTTAAGAAAATAAACTGTCTAAACTTTTCAGAAATTTTAAATGCCTTAAGCAAAATGTTGTAAAGACATTTAAAGTGGTACATCCAGTTGTTTAAATTTCCAGAGTGTCAAATTTTGTAAAAGAAATTAAATGCTATTTGCTTTAATAAAAACATAATGAATAACTATTTGTGAACTTTTCTATACCTAATAATGTTCAAAATAAGAAAACAGACATAATGGGGTAGTATACCTATTATATCTTGCTTTTTAATAAACTATGAGGTAGTTCAACATTTAATATATCCTGCCTTTAAAGACATTTAACAACATTGTTTTAAGACTTTTATTACCAAATATATAACTAAAAACATTTAATATATCCTGCCTTTAAAGACATTTAACAACATTGTTTTAGTACTTTTATTACCAAATATATAACTAAAAACATTTAATATATCCTGCCTTTAAAGACATTTAACAACATTGTTTCAATACTTTTATTACCAAATGTATAACTAAAAATATTTAATGAGAGTTTCCTCTTCTTCATGTTTAATGATGCCTGTCCTGTTTGGTTTCAAGAGAAGTGGGAGATGAAATACAAACATGGTGCCTGTCCTGTTTGGTTTCAAGAGAAGTGGGAGATGAAATACAAACATGGTGCCTAAAATAATCATGTTGGTGATTTATGAGCAACAATTATAATATTTAAATTTTGCAAAGTAAAGAAAGATTCAAGTGTTAACCAAGCTTTATAGTATTTTGTAAAAGTACAGGTACTTTAAGTTTAACACATATTAGTAATTAATTAAAATGAACAAAATATTTGTATAATTTCTTGCCCACTATTAAAGTATTATTCTTACAGTAAATGTTGTCTCATCTGACATGGAAGTGCCTGGACTATTTGTATTAATGATCATTTGTAATCTAACTGTAAGAATAGTGTAAGTTTCAATGGGAGACTTGTTTCAAAGTTGTACAAACCTTCCCTTGAAATTATTATTTCATCGTTTTGTGTTGTCCACTTATGCATCAACAGAGCAACTCAGCAATTTAGCATTACACTTACTGACTTAGTGATTTACAGTTAGAGGCAAATAATATTAACATTCTAATTTTTCTATATTAAAATATCATTAAAAAAAGTATGACACAAGTATAATGTAGCAATCATATCTGAAAGGCAATAAGAAAAAAGAATAAGTAGAAAATACAAGGTGCGTGTACAGAATAGTGTATTCTGTCTCTCTACTTACCTACGTATCTATGCATATACAATGTAAGAATGCTAACAAAAAGTAACATTTAAAAAAGAAATTAAAACAATTTTGTACCTTTGTAGTCTTTATTCTTGTAATATGGATAAATGTGGAATCATGTAGAGTAAATGCTTACTGACATCATTTAGTCATATGACAGGATATGGTAACCACAACAATGAACTTAACTGATGGTACCATCTTACTGACATCATTTAGTCATAGGACAGGATATGGTAACCACAACAATGAACTTAACTGATGGTACCATCTTTCTGACTATCCAAATGAATGTCTATTTCATTAGAGAATTTTCTTTTCTTGAGGAGAAACTAAACAAGACTACTGGAGTGGAAAGTGTAATTATGATCAAACATGAAGGATGAATTGTAATTAATTTGTAAATGGAAACAGTAAATCAAAACATTAATTAAACTTGTTTGTTTCATGATTTTCATTTCATAATTTAAAAAAATTCTTCAAGCACTATGCTAATAATTTTTAAAAAGCTGAGATGGAGATAGACCCTTAGTTATTAATTCCATATAAAATAATATTGTCACATGAGTACAGGAGTTATAGTAAATAAATGTAATCTAAATAGTGAAACATATTTTGTGTTATATAAAATAAATATGGAT
Source organism: Sinotaia quadrata (assembly GCA_028829895.1). Taxonomy (NCBI): domain Eukaryota; kingdom Metazoa; phylum Mollusca; class Gastropoda; order Architaenioglossa; family Viviparidae; genus Sinotaia; species Sinotaia quadrata. The sequence goes on from CM054181.1 coordinate 89,184,270, forward strand.
ATAGTTGTTACTTAGACTAAGAAAATCTAACTATGTGTATGAGAGTTTATACTTATCCATAATCTTGCTTGTATTCGCACCATTTTCATGTTTTTGTATACTGGATTAAGTTTGAATGCTTCTCTTTTAGTTACTCTGAGCAGTAATTTTACTACAGATGAAGTAAAGTAAAATATTTTATATTTTTATCACTGATGTAATTTAAAACTATTTTCTAAGACTAAGAGAGAGCATTTTTTTGTGCTAAACTTTTATGAAAAATGTATTGTTAACCATTTTGCTTTAAGACATATTATTTAATAGTATGATCTTTTATAAAGTATGTTTCCTACTTTATCCACTGCTGCTTTTTTAGACATTGGAGATGAGCCTTGTATAGATTTGACTTCCCTTAGCACACATAATTATCTGTCTGCAGTATAGCTGTACTAGTATACAGCTATGTGACTGTATCTCTTGTTAGTAGAAATGGTATAATTAACTCTTTATCCACTGATTAGTAAAACATGAGTTTTATATATTGAGAGAAAGTCTATGTACAAGTATAATGTAATGTTATCTTAGCTAATGTTATTAAAAGATGTGTATGTAGCCTGCACTAGATAATTAATGTAATGATGTCTTACTCTTAGCTAATGTTATAAGATGAGTATGTAGCCTGCACTAGATAATGTAATGATGTCGTACTCTTAGCTAATGTTATGAGTATGTAGCCTGCACTAGATAATGTAATGATGTCTTAGCTAATGTTATAAGATGATTATGTAGCCTGCACTAGATAATTTTATGTTAGCCACTGAATAGAGAGTGTGCAAGCCTTCTACTTTGGGTGACATAATTTATAGCCCACTGGTAACAGCAGAATGTCACAAGTGAGTATAGCACTACTGTACAATGCCACAAGTGAGTATAGCACTACTGTACAATGTCACAAGTGAGTATAGCACTACTGTACAATGTCACAAGTGAGTATAGCACTACTGTACAATGACACAAGTGAGTAAAGAGCACTAACACTGTAACAGCTCAAAGCAGTGAATGTGAGACTATAAATGTATTACAAATACAATGGAGAACTTTCTAATGAAATACTCTTCAACAAATGTATATGGAGAGTATTTCTTCTTTGCCCATTTCTTGTGATAGGTGTCTACTACATTCCAGATATGTGCTGTTATAATTGGCTACCTCATCCTAGACCTAGCTAGGTGTCAGTTACTCATCCTGAGTCAGCAATCCTGTCCAGGGAACAAGTCCTCTATATGACTACAGTGGATCTACCTGCTGGAGATAACATACTGCACAATCATCACATTCAGTGGAGATAAAACTGCAAATTATATCTGGGAAGTGTAAACTTACTGACTCTCATCATCATGTGCTCACTCAATAGTGTGTACACTCATATACTGTAAACAAGTTATTCTATTATTTACATAGATTGTGCATGTCTATTATGCCAACTGTAATATTGTTTTGTTAAAGTTTTAACATCTTTCAGCAGCTGGTGGCATCAATCTACCCTTGTTTTACTATTCAGTGTCATCAGCACAATGGCCAGGCTCTTTGTTTTATAGTAACAACTGTCTTTTGTATCTGCTGAGGCATGATTGTGTGTGACTAGGGGTGAGCCACAAACCTGTCTACTATGTGACCCATCATGTTACTTTGTGATTGTACATGTGCTGGGGGTGAGTCTATATCTGTAAATCAATTTGTTTGGTGAATGACCAATCACGTCACTAAGCTGAAAGGTTAAGTGAATGTAGCAAACGAAACCAACATCTATAGTTGCATTCACCTACACAGGCAAAATAATACTGGAATTAATTACAAGCTATTTGGTACTGATATTTGTAAAAATCAACCTGTTATTTTCTTAAATAATGTATACCTCCTGTCTACCTATTAGAATTATATCTGATAATTTTGGTGGTGGTGGGGGGGGGAAAGAAGATTGATTTTATGCACATACACAACTATTTTGTATGTCTAATAATAATCCATAAATGCTGTTTCTGTGGGCTATCATGATTAATATTATTATACAATAATTATTAGTAATAAAATATGTTCTGATTAACTGTTTTTCAGTAAACGAAACTACTTCAAACTTTCATTTACCTGGTTAAGCCACATGTCTTGACCGCGTACCAATTTGGGATAATCCATTAGTGAAGCTTGTTTGGTGGAGCCAGGTATGTGACCCGTTTCCTGAAGGTGTGCACTAAGGGAGTACAGAGTCCCAAATGACTTCTGACATGAACAGCGATGGATAGTGTACTTACTCTCACTTTCCCCATTGTTTGCACTACTTGTGCTACCCACTGTACCACTTGAACTATTCCCATTCCTGACCTTTGCACCTGCGCAGGGGTCAGACTTCCTGGAAACTTCATTGCAGTCTTGTGGTTTATCAGTCCGTTTGGCTGTGGTTGTGGTTGCATTGCTGGTGGTGGAGTTGTTGCTGCTGGAAGCCAAAGACAGAAGCCTGTCCAGCCTGTCTGTTTTATTCACTGGGAAGGGTTTAGGTTTTGTGGCTGTAGCAAGGCTTTGGTGGTGTGAGTGGTGTGTGCTACTGCTGTGATGGTGATGGTGGTGATGGTGGTGATGAGATCCAGAATTGACTCCAGAAGAAGTCATACTACTAAACCCATTGGAAGCTGATGGTGGTGGTCGTAAGACTGGTTTGTTTGGGAGGATGGTTGATTGCAGTGGTATGATGCTACTTGGGCGATGAGCTGATTCCAATGGGAAACTGCCCCCAAAACGGAGTTGAAGACTCTCTAAACTAGATTTTCCATTCAACAGACTTCCGCCCATGTCTCCCACATAGCTACTGAGAACTTTTCGGGGCGGTGTAAGAAAGTCAGATTCATTCCCTGATAGTGGTCGACTGGATTTTGTGGACAGGTCAAGTGGCTGTTCATCTCGAGCTTTAGTTCCTGAGGGAGTTGTTGTTTGCCCAAACAAACTGTGATTCAGAGATTTGTCACTGGGCAATTGTTGGCTAAAACTCAGTGCTTTAGTTCGTATGGGAGCTGCTGTTTGCCCAAACAAACTGTGATTAAGACATTTGTGACTGGGCAATTGTTGGCTAAAACTCGCTGGTTGTGGAGACATATGATCGACCTTTGCCTTTTCTTTATCTGGTGTGCTCAAGGACTTCTTGGCAAATAATTCCATTGGTATTATGACAGAAGTCATCCTGCTTGGGCTCTCTGCCTCCTCCACAGCAGTGACTTCAGTATGATTAATTTCTTCTTTCTTATCTGTAATGGCTGCAGGATTAATAAGGTCTGTCTTATTTTCAGCACTGATTGTTGTTTTTTCTGTAGTTTTAAACTCATTATCGAGACAAGGAGGGATAGTCATAGTAAACAGATTGGCGTTTGATAATGAAACTGTGACAGGACTTTTGTCATCTGTGCTGGTCAAGGATGGACTACCTGACCTTGGTTCATCTGTTTTTTCAAACTGTTTTAATGAAGTGTCACTCTGTGGTGGTGGGCTTAGAGTGGAGGCTTGAGTTAATGAGCTCTCTGTTTGTTCATCATCGCCTGTTGTATCTTCTTCCCCATCATCTTCTTCATTATCTGAAGCCAATGGACTGGAATTATCCCCCCCTGACTCTGTTAATTGCTGACTGGCATTTTCCTCTGTGGGAGAACCTGAAATTAATATAAACAAAATAAAATTATATATACATAATAATCAAAATAAATATGTATGTAAGTATGTGTGTGTATGTATGTGTGCATGTGCATGTGTATGTGAGACAAGATTTCCTTTTGCAACAATACTGTGATTCACAATACTGTATCACCATAATCTTTCATGTACATTTATAATGAAGACACACACAATACTGTATCACCATAATCTTTCATGTACATTTATAATGAAGACACACACAATACTGTGTCACCATAATCTTTCCTATATATTTATAATGAAGACACACACACATTTGTATAAACTTCTATTGTTTTTAAGTATGCATTTATCAATATTAAAATGAATTAAAAGAATAACATCAACAAATGAACAACGAGGTTTTATACACAATGTTCACACACACATACACACACACACACACACACACACACACACCCACACACACACACACCCACACAAACACTGGAGCATGAAAGATTAGTCACATGAATTTGGTTTGTATAGAACATGCACCATATACCAGAACCTTAACGCTTAATTTGTCAAAAACACAAGTTTAATTGATATAAGAGCATCAAAGTCTGGTTTATAAAGAATACAAAAATCTAGTTTATACTGAACACAAAAATTAATTCGTTTAGAACAAGAAAGTATGGTTTGTACAACACTAATAAAACTTGTAAACATATAGTATGTACAAGTTAAAAGCCAACAAAAACTGAACTTAACGCAATGCTTTGATAGTGATAAAATATTATGTATGCACTAGTTAACCAGTGAATACTATTCAAATATACAACACTAGTACAAATATCAAGCATTATGTAGTATGTACTAGTTTAACTGTCTGGTACTAAATAAAAATATTCAACATTAGTATAATGGCTAAATATCATGTATGCAATAATGCACTAGTTAACAAATGGTATTATTCAACTCTGCATATCAGTAGTACAATAATTAAATATTATGCATACACTAGTTAACAAAATGTAATTATTCAACTAATCACTAGTACTTTAGTAGTACAATTATCAAATATTATGCTTGTACTTGTTTAACAAAATTTTACCTTGAAAGCCCTGATCAATCAATAAAATTAATAAGTTATAACTGATATGCAAAAATTTAATTTCAAAACTAAATTTCCTTTCAGTAAATGTCAGCTGCTGGTGAAATGCAAATGACAGGCACAATGCTTTGTTTGTTTAATAAAAAATAAAATAACAGCCCGTTAAAAAAAAATCAGATGCAACTAAATTTTAATTTTTAGATAAAGAAAGATATCTACTTTAGTAAATTAATCTGTAAAAGACCTATCTGCTAATTTAAGGTTTTATAACCAAGATCAAATTAAAAGCAGACTGAGAACAGAAATCAAGAGAAAACATATTCTTGGTTATATATATTTCTAACCAACTGCAAATAAGTACCAAGTACAGTCTTATAGAAAAAGAAAGCCACTGTAAATAATTACAAAGGTATTCTTATTGTGTGTGTCAGGTAAATATGCAAGCTGTTTGGTGTAGTGTTCTATACTCAATCATTACAATAACAGAGAGGCAGCCAAATGAGCAACAGGACGACAATATCATGGCTAAGAAAGAGATCAAAACCACAAATGGCTTTCCAGCACCAGTTCCAGATGTTTGCCCACATTTAATTTCAATTTCCCTCCATCATTTTATTACCCCTTGTCCCTAAACCAGCATTATCAGAGAAAGAGTGTGACTTCTAATTTGTATGCTGCTCAACCCATTAAAGAGAATATCCTATTGGCATTGTACCCACCAAAAAAAATGCAGCTTGTGTTCTTTCTTGCAACTCTACCAACCCAAGAATTTGGCTGTAAGTCTTTTCTGTTAGCTACTGTACCTAACAAGGTGTGACCTCTCATCACCCACAAAAAATTTCAAACAGTTCATCAAAAAGTTTCAGATTATTGTTCAAAACTGCCCAATGACGAGTGAATATAATTTGGTTAATAGAGTCAAATTATGTAATTAATCATGAATCACTGAATGTTTAAAGTGCATAATTTAAGAAAGAACATTTTAAAATATTTTTGGGTTGCAAGTGGTCTTTTGTGAGTAAACAGCATATTCAAACAAGTGTTTATTTTGTTTTGATTAGACTCTGTTCCTTAAATGTGTCTATCAGCAGCTGTTGTGTATGTCTATGCCCATACAGATGTACTATACATGTATCTGTAACAGGAGAGAGAGTAAGCATGTTACATCAAAATGTTCTTTCTCTCCATGAGACATCCCAACAGCCTTCTCATTTTTAAATTGGAAGAGATCAGTTTGGAGGGTTAAGACCAGTGAGAACAAAACTACAACTAATCAGCATGGGATATAAACAAAACACTGGAGTCTTAAGACTAGAGAGAATTAAAGTATAAACAAAACACTGGAGTGTTAAGACTAGTGACATTGAAACTATAAACAAAACACTGGAGTGTTACGACTAGTGAGAATGAAACTATAAATAACACACTGGAGCAATAAGACTAGTGAAAATAAAACTATAAATAACACACTGGAGCAATAAGACTAGTGAAAATAAAACTATAAATAACACACTGGGGCAATAAGACTAGTGAAAATAAAACTATAAATAACACACTGGAGCAATAAGACTAGTGAAAATAAAACTATAAATAACACACTGGAGCAATAAGACTAGTGAAAATAAAACTATAAACAAATGATTGGAGTGTTGAGGTTAGTGAAAAATAATATTAAAGAAAACATTAGAGTGTTAAGACTAGTGAAAATAAAACAATAAATAAAACGCCGGTATTAAGATTAGTTAAAATACAAGTATGAGTGATCAGCGCGGGACATTGACGAGCAGCGAAACGCCATATACTTGCCTAAAGGAACAATCTAATACATACAGGACATCAAGTGTATGATCGGTCACCAGGCAACCAGGCAGTAAAGTAGGTCCCTGAAGATGTAAAGCATTGCATGGCAGATAGATCAGGAGCGCTAGTTACAGCGCCCATCATGCTCGGAAATGTATCAGGAACATATGTAGCTGACCCAGCCAACTGTGACAGTGACGCCGTCTTCAGTTCATTATGTGCAACCACCGCCCTTACTCATTGACCTCACAAAGCAGGCGCCGTTGAGGACAGCACAGAAAGCATTATGTTATTTGAAGGCACGGTGCTAAATGACATACTAGTAGACGCCGGAAACGCGATTCCCTCCATTTAGTCTAGTCTAGTTTACCCCGGGCCAACCATCAAACTCGTAAGCGCTGGCCAAGATCGACCTCGGAGACTGCTAGTGACGTGCCGATCAATCGCCAGTCACGAGGGGGTGTAAAGGTGGTGGTGGAAGGAGAACTCCCTTATTTATAGTTTCCGGCATTAGTCAGGGATGATCGGCGGTCACCATACTGGTGACGTCACACGAACCCGACCTCCAGCGCCTTCAATCATACACTTGATGAACGCCAGTTCCACTGACCTGTCTACTTTCAGAGAGCATACTAGTCCCACTGACCCATCCACTTTCAGAGAGCATACTAGTCCCACTGACCCATCCACTTTCAGAGAGCATACTAGTCCCACTGACCCGTCTCACAACGTGCATGCTAGTCTCACTGACCTGTCCCACTCAGTGGACGCTCTTCCCAATGAGTCGTTCCATTCGATGAGCTTGTTGATCTCAATGACCCGTCCCACTCTGGGAACATGCTAGTCTCAATGACCCGTCCCACTCTGGGAACATGCTAGTCTCAATGACCTGCGGAATCCAGCCCAGACTGAGACTTGTCTGACTTATGCGGTCTAATGTTTTTGGTGGTCTGTTTGTGAAATAGGTCTCAGTCAAATGACTAATCACGATCTACAGTGCTAAACATTATTAACGACCCCCAATTCAAGCTAATTAATATACTACTAGTCTCGTACTCATATTATGGTGCGAGTGTTGACATAGACATGAGTGTTGAGTGTCTATATAGAGATATTTACATATCAAACACAAGTCCAACAAAGAATAGCAAGCCAGTGACAGTATCTTCATCAGCAACACATTTCCAGGTCTGAGACATGAGACAGGGCATTTGGTAAATAATTATGTACTGCAACTAAAGCTTTGTGTTAAGAGTAACAATTAGAACCCTGACATGGGAACTAAGGGTAGCTGGATACCACTCAGCCTAAGTAAGCTTTAAGTTTTAAGTTCCGGCATGCGATCTTACGCCAGAGGTGTTAGAGCTGCATGTACCATGTCTACGTCTTCCGAATGTTTTACTGATGGGCTCGAATGTTTTATTGATTTGTTTTCTCTTCCTGACCCAACCCACCAACTCGCGAGTTTTGCCAAGTGGGTTAATCGTTTAGAGCCCTCTCCAATTTCACTCAGTCTCAGACTATTGATCAGGAGTCAATGAATAAAATAATGAATGAATGAATCAGTCATGCAAACGCGTTTCAAAGTCGATCAATACATTATACATAACAGTAAATATTCGACGCGAAAGCGATCCACCTACACGCACACACAGTGACAGAAAGAGATGGATAGAGAGATGAAAAGGAAAAGATGAGAGAGTGAGGATATTCATAGTCATATATAGATACGGACACACATACACACACACACAGCAGAGTGACAAAAAGAAAGAGGGAAAGAAAGAAAGAGGGACAATAAAAGAGTGAGTGAGAGAGACTACTACCAGAGTATAAATCGTATGAATATCTTTTATCAGTAGTATAGTCTTCAGCACAAGGGGGTGGTTCATTGTGATAAAAAAAATGGATCACATGGCTCTCAGCACCTTATAGCCTGGATAGCAAAAAGATCTCAACATTCTACAGCCTGGAGAGCAAAAAGATCTCAACATTCTACAGCCTGGAGAGCAAAAAGATCTCAACATTCTACAGCCTGGATAGCAAAAAGATCTCAACATTCTATAGCCTGGAGAGCAAAAAGATCTCAACATTCTACAGCCTGGAGAGCAAAAAGATCTCAACATTCTACAGCCTGGATAGATATTGCCTGCATTATACAAAGATATCAACACCCTACAATGTGGATCACAAGGATCACAACATTTTAATGGCTGGCTCACATACAGATCTTTACATCCTGTATCCCGGATCACAAAAAGATCTCAACATCCTAAATTTCTAAGATCACAACATTCTATAGCTTGGGTTACATAAATATCTCAACTTTCTATATAGTGTGGATCACATAAAGATTTCAACATCCTATAGCCTTGATCACATAAAGATTTCAACACATCATTTAACGTGGATCGCAAAGATATCCACATCCTTTAGTCTGGATCACAATATGCATCAATACCCTATAGCTTGGATTACAAAAAGATCTCAATATTCTATACCATGGATCACATGAAGATATCAACAAACTTTAGCCTGGAATGTTACACAATGTTAAAGCATAGAGCTGGGATATACAGATCTTTATCATATAGTTTAGAAATGGGATACCAAGATCTATTTATCTTACTGCATGGATCTCTGTACTATACAAACACCTTGAATTTGGGTTACACAGGTCATTTATATCCTAAAGTATTATCCTCATGGACCTCAAAAGCATGGATAACCTAGAATATATTTTTGTATAATTGATCATATAGACCTCAAAAGCACGGATAATTTAGAATATCTCTTTACATATTTAGTCATATGAAGTGTCCTCTTTACAAAGCATAACCACAGAGACCTCCCTATTATATAGTATGAATCCTATATTTCTATATATTTGATTAATTATAGATCACACAATATCCTTTCTCATATAGTATGGATTTCTATACCTTTTACCATGGATAGGTTTGGACCTTTTACAGCATGGATCACATTAAACCTGTCTTGTCGTACAACACAGATTACAGTTAGCTTCCCTTGTCACACAACACATATTACATTTAGCCCCCCCCCCCCCCCCTTCTCACACAACAGATGACATTTAGCCTCTTTTGTCGCACAAAACATTAAAGATATAGCCTCTCTTGTTACAAAAATCGATTACATTTAGCCTCCCTTGTCACAAAACACTGGTCACATTGAACATTCTCTGGTCACACAACAAAGATCATAATTAAGCTCTTGTCAGAAAACAGATACCAAATTTAACCTATACTGTCACTTTACAAAAATCTGGCTTCGGTCTCGCCACTACTACTTTTGTTTAAAGTAATTTTGTCACGTATGGTTTTTCTCCTGATTTGATAATTGCTGTCAAGGGAGGCAACCATGTAATTTACACATTAGTGTCATATCAATCGTGATTAGAGCTTAATTCTTTCTGAACTCAGCTTATTTTAATACGCTTATTATACGTAACTTTGTACTTAATTGGTAATTTGAAAGTTAAGTTGTAGCTTTTATTAATAATTACATTATATTATTACATTAAATATGTGTATACTGTATTGCTAAAGGTCATATTCGTTTCTATATAATTTGAAACTCAGTTTGTTTATAGATTTAACGCGATAGCGGCGGAAGCCGGAAGCGCCCCCTACATTAACAACATTATAGATTTAATGTGAAAGCGGCAGAAGCTGGAAGCGCCCCCTACATTGATGATGATTATAGATTTAGTTGATTTTTGCACAAATTAGAAACTCCTCAATTCAGTGTGAACTATTTTTACTAAATGTATTATTTGTAATTACATTTGTGGTGGTATAAATTTGCCTATCCCTATTTCTATACTTAATATTATATCTTTGTTGCCAATGTTAATCTGACCAGACCTTGCACACTGCTTATGATGGTATGTTTGGAGTAAAACTCAGGTGGAGAATGTGCTAGAACTTGCTGATGTAATCTAAACCAGTATTATGTGGATGAGTAGTTTTATTATCCAATGGTTAAGATTTACAAAGAAACAAGATCAGCTAATGGGCTGAGATCAAAGTTTACCTGTTGAAAAGAATTGTATTCTCTAATAACTTTGACTGATGAAATTCGAGTCTGGTTATAAAAGAGATCATTAGCTTAAGAGAGGAGCATGCCATTTTCCTTTTTTTGATGTTTTTGATTTGATTCAGACTAAAGTGACGACTGTACTCTACCGGATCATGTTAAACATTAGGGGCGTCATATTGAAGTGGCTAGAAAACCTGTTTTATTTTTGACTGAGTGACCAGAAATATTTTAATGAGGTGTTACATGGGTAACATCACTTTCTTTTATGTCGCCACGCTAAATACTCATAAATACTCATACAGTTGTGATGGCAAAGTAGCTGGGTATCTTAAGGCAGTGAAGTTATCTGATGAGAGATTGTCTCATTTTCTTGGCAACATTCAGTAAATATTAAAAGACCGTTATGGTGTAGCAGCAAAACAGTCATGACATTTTACCTGCGGACAGCCCAAGGCCTTGAACCAGAAGCTATTCCAGGGTGGAATGGTTACATTCATGTGGACTTCGGCAAAGGGTAATACCACGCCTGGCAATACTCCAATGATGGCGGAGCGCAATATCAACTTGTCGCCGATTTAGTGGTAGTCTGAGAACCACTCAACCCACTCGACTTAACCTACATTAAAGGAAGTCTGAACCCAACCTATGGACAGGTGGTCAATTTAATAAGTTGTTCTACATTAAAGGAAGTCTGGACCCAGCCTATGAACAGGTGGTCAATTTAATAAGTTGTTTGGATCAGGCAGCATCAGAAGTGTGTCGGAAGGAGGAAAGCCCAAGTACGAACAACCCCGTAAAGACATAGATGACAGTGACTACATTTCAACTGCAACTCCCTTTAGTTCCTTTTCCTTTTCTGAATGGGAATCTTCTACAACCTGAGCCAACATAACATCCAGTTATCATCAACTGTCTGTATGGCCAATTATGTAATCTTTTCTTTGAACACACCCAACTTAATTTTTGAAGGATACTAAAACTCTGTAAGTAACCTAAAGTTCAATTTATTATTAGAAAGCTCAGTGTATTAAATTTTAGCCAAGACTAAATTAAAGTATTAGGATGGTAGGATTTAGTATTTGAACTTTTATCTACTTGATATTGAATTGTGAAGGAGCAAAATAGCTTCATGATTTTGTAGTGACATTTGTAGGAATAACTTTGTACTTTTTACTAGTAGCTATTTTCATAGCAGAAATTGCCATGCTTTTGCATGCTGTTCGTTTGTTGCTTTTTATTTACTACTTTACGTTTATTTTTATTTTCGTCATTCATCATTCAGAAAAAGTACTCCTTTATTTCCCAAGTATATATTTTATGACTGGATGGTTTGTGAAACTAGCTACTAAGTTTTCTTTTATTTATTGTATGAATAAGACAATAAAGACAATAAAGTTAAATCATTTTAAAAAAACTAGCTACTAAGTTTTCTTTTATTTATTGTATGAATAAGACAATAAAGACAATAAAGTTAAATCATTTAAAAAAAACTAGCTACTAAGTTTTCTTTTATTTATTATTATTTTATTTATTTATTATGAAAGAGAACTCGTAAGAAAATAAAGTTAAATCATATTTAAAAAAAAAACAATTAGTAACCTGCCTACTTTTGTTTTAAAAGGGTGAGCGCGGTGTTCACGTTGTATTGTCCTGTATTGCTTACCTACTCCACTCCAAGTACAAGCACGTCAAATACGTAATCCTTGCACGCAAAATGAAAGAGTCAGACAAACATCCATGGTGTATGCGTGTCGGACACTGAGACGAACAACCAACAGGTCCCACGTAGTGTTGACAAATCACTAAGGGACTGAATAAAATTGTTGCAGCAGAGACGTGACGTAGACGATAGCGGTACGCTACAACGTTTCCCAACTGTTCACGTTCTTTGTTTACCCCCTTGTGACATTATACAACACAGATCATATTTAACTTTGTTAAATAATACATACCACATATCTGATTTAACCTTTCTTGTATGATACAGACCACAATTAATCTGTATTGTCCACAATATAGACCACATTTAACCTTCATTGTCATACAACTACCGTTTTACCTTTCTTGTCACATAACACAAATAACATTGAACCTCCATGGTCATACAACAACTAACATTCTACCTTTCTTGTCACATAACACAAATAATATTTAACCTCCATGGTCACATAACAAGGATCACATTTAACCTCTCTTGTAAAAACAGATCACATTTAATTTCTCTTCTCATGCAACACAGACCACATATACTAGTTAATGACCACCATATACCTCCTCTATCACAAAATGTATAACACATTTAACCTCAAAACTTTCATTAACACAACACTTATATCTTAACCTACGACTACACACGCACTTAGGAGTTGTATAACTTATAAAATTATTTATAACACTAAGAAATTACTTGGATGGCCCACAACCTGTATTAAATGTACTTGGACAGCCAATAACCAACAACCTGTAATCGATGTACTTGGAATGGCCCACAACTTGTATTAAATGTACTTGGATGGCCCACAACTTGTATTAAATGTACTTGGATGGCCCACAACCTGTATTAAACGTACATGAATGACACACAATCTGTATTAAATGTAATTGGATGAGCCCAAAACTTGTATTAAATGTACTTGGATGAGCCCAAAACTTGTATTAAATGTACTTGGATGGCACACAACCTGTATTAAATGTACATGGATGATACACAATCTGTATGAAATGTACTTGGATGGCTCACAACTGTATTAAATGTAATTTGATGGTCCACAACAACCTGTATTTAAATGTACTTGGATTACCCACAACCTATATTAAATGTACATGGATTGCCCACAACCTGCACGAATTGCAAAACATGTTTTGGCGACCAACAACCTGTATATAATGCAAGAAATTTCTAATTTTTCTCCCTCACCCCTCCCCGCCCCCTAGTATAAATATGAAGTCTGTATTGGTGCCTGTAGCTGGGATGGCGATGACAGTTGACAAAGAGAAAGCACGCCATTTTTTAGTATACGAAACAAAGTGGGGTAAAATAAGTGACACTTTCCATACTGGGAGAAACATTATGAAATCACGGCAATACTAGTTTTATCGCACTCGTTATAGAAAAGGCTAAAGGCATTAAGCTTTACTGATTTGGTTCTTTCACATAGGTAAAGGCTAAAGGCATTAAGCTTTACTGATTTGGTTCTTTCACATAGGTAAAGGCTAAAGGCATTAAGCTTTACTGATTTGGTTCTTTCACATAGGTAAAAGAAAGAAACACGAGCGTGGGGTCGTGTAATTGGTAATTTATTCCAAACAGGTGCTCTACAGAAACCGTCTAGAAATGCGTTAGGCCGTGCAAGTGCATTCATTGCTTGTACAGCCAAAGTGCAGTATGATACAGTTAATGGAATCCAATCGCACCTGTTATTTTCTTCATAATATAAAAATAAATAAATCAAAAGGGTGTCGGGCCGGTTGGGCGCCGTTTGTATGTGACTGAATGACAGATCTTTAACTTCAAGAAGGTATGACATCTCTGTTTAAAAAGAGGGCATTCACACAGCCAGGTAAATTCTTAAGCATTAAAAAAATATAAGGGCTAAGATAATATAAATCTTCACTACATGATAACGAGAATAAAACATGATTTAAATATATACATAAAACGCAAAAACCTCCGGGAATGGAGAGAGAGTGCAAACAATAACAACAACAAATCACCTTTCAGCTGAGAAATTAATACAGATTGAAGAAAACACTTTATTTCAGCTGAGAAATCAATACAAATTGAAGAAAACACTTTATTTCAGCTGAGAAATCAATACAGATTGAAGAAAACACTTTATTTCAGCTGAGAAATCAATACAGATTGAAGAAAACACTTTATTTCAGCTGAGAAATCAATACAGATTGAAGAAAACACTTTATTTCAGCTGAGAAATCAATACAGATTGAAGAAAACACTTTATTTCAGCTGAGAAATCAATACAGATTGAAGAAAACACTTTATTTCAGCTGAGAAATCAATACAGATTGAAGAAAACACTTTATTTCAGCTGAGAAATCAATACAGATTGAAGAAAACACTTTATCTCAGCTGAGAAATCAATACAGATTGAAGAAAACCGCTTCGTAACTGAGATGTATTAGACACACAAACCACCAGTAAATCTGTAATTTATGTGAGTGCACATGTGTAAAGTTGTGGATGGCCCACACGTCAGTGTGTCGGTGCATGTGTGCTGTGTATCATATCAGTGTTTTTGTGTATTTGTGCATATTATGTTGTGTACCACGTTAGTGAGTGTTTACGTGAGCGAGAGAAAAAGAACGAGAGAATGAAGAGAGAGGCATCTGCCACTTGCCAAAAGCGCATAAATGTCAATAAAGTGCCACACTGTACCGAGGCTGTTTGTCAGGAGACGCTCAGACGCGACACGTGTAGTACTGAAAACGGTGCCAGACACACACAGTGCCACATCACTCAGTCTTCATCACTCACCACTGAGAGGAGAGATTCTCTTCGCACAACCATGCACACGGCTCCGAGCGCCTCTCGCCCGCGCCAGAAATAACTAGTGTTTACACTCTTTTGCCGCATCGGTCGCCAGCCTTTGACAGGTCGAGAGAGAGATTTGTGAGGTACACCCCAGACTTTTCTCGATACCTGTCTTCTCCACTCTTTTTCTTTCTTCTAACACTACGTTGCTCAACCCCCCCCCCCCCCCCGAACAAACAATTCATGATAAGGTAATCGAACACAGTCGCCATTAACATTAAAAATTAAAATACGTCTTAGCAAGACTGTGACGTCATGAAATTCCGTACACCGGGCTGATACATGATTTTATACTACTGATATAGTATCATACTGTACACCAAATTGATACATGATTTTATACTACTGATATAGTATCATACTGTACAACAAATTGATACATGATTTTATGATATAGTATCACACTGTACACCAAATTGATACATGATTTTATACTACTGATATAGTATCTGCGTGTATACCAGACTGATACATGATTTTATACTACTGATATAGTATCACACTGTACACCAGATTGATACATGATTTTATACTACTGATATAGTATCACACTGTACACCAGATTGATACATGATTTTACACGAATACTGATGAAGCATCTCAATGAAATACTCTCGCTAAAATAAACAGCATAAAAGAAAAAAATCTTAAGGTGTTGATTTATTGTAATCTTAGTAAAATTTAGTGTTCAAGTCTCTAAATGTATAAAACCTGTATGCTTGTAAAATAATGAACGAAGATAAAAAAAATAAGGTTAACATAAAAAAATAGGATAAGTAAGTCGGATAAACATAAAGAAAACAAACATAACGATTAAAAATAGGAAATTAAAGAAAGACAAGATGCAACCCCCCATCCCCGGTAAACAGAAAATAAGGTCAACAAGAAGATAAAATATGAAAAATAGGTAAACATAAAGGTAAGACAGATAGGTAGGCATAGTTATAGGTAAGGTAAGAAAGGTAAACATAAAGGTACGATAGATAGGTGAGCATAAAGTAAAATACAACGGACAGGTAGACATAAAGAAAAGATAAAAGAAAAAAAGAAAAGACAGGTAAACATTAACTTAAAGGGAAGATAGACAGATAAAGAAAAGAAACGTGTAAACAAAAGGTAAAAATAACAGACAAAGCAAGATATGACAGAGTGGTAGATATAAATTATAAGTTACGACATACAGGTTGATTTCAAGACAGCAAAGAAGATAAGATCAGTAAAATATAAATGATAACTTGAAGTTATAACATGGCTTCCTGTGTCGCACTGTAAAATATACGTACGACGTGTAATAAGATAATTTTTATTTCATATTTGTTTACTTTATATTTCGCGCTAGATACTCAAGATATTGTTGGTCACCCAACCGTTCTGAAGCAGTAGTATTTATTAATAAAGTAGAGGGAAAAAACCCACACATTAATTCCAAACACGGACAAAAGCTACTAACAAGAGTGCATATTAAAGTGTAACAGCCAGTTCCACACTAGTATAATACCAGGTCAAAACAGCTAGTACAAACTAGTATAATTCCAGGTCAAAACAGCTAGTGCATCTTAGTATAATAGCAGGTCAAAACATCTAGTGCAAACTAGTATAATACCATGTCATAAACAGCTAATGCATACTAGTATAATACCCGGCCAAAACACCTAGAGCATGCTAGATATAATACCAGGTCAAAACACCTAATGCATACTAGAAATAACTAGGTCAAAACATCTAGTGAAAAATAGTTTAATACCAGGTCAAAACATATAATGCACGCTAAATAAAATACCAGGTCAAATCATCTACTCATACTAGTATAATACCAGCTCAAAACAGCTAGAGCACACTAGTTTAATATAAGGTCAAAACAGCTAGTGCATACTAGTATAATATCAGATCAAAACACCTAGTACTTGCTAGATAAAATACCAGGTCAAAGCTAATGTATACTAAATATAATACCAGCCATAACACCTAGTGCATATTAGTATAATACCAAGTCAAAACACTTAGACTTAGAGCATATTAGTTTAATATCAGGTCAAAACAGTCAGTGATTACAAGTAACATTTCAGGTCAAGAAATCTAATGAACAGTGTAACATCAGGTCAAAATATCTAGTGCACACTAGCATAATACCAGGTAAAAACAGTTAGTGCACACTAGTATAATACCAGGTAAAAACAGTTAGTGCACACTAGTATAATACCAGGTAAAAACAGTTATAATAACAGGTAAAAACAGTTAGTGCACACTAGTATAATACCAGGTAAAAACAGTTATAATACCAGGTAAAAACAGTTAGTGCACACTAGTATAATACCAGGTAAAAACAGTTATAATACCAGGTAAAAACAGTGCACACTAGTATGATACCAGGTTAAAAAAGCATACAGCGAAGTGAAATGAGCACACAACGAAGTCAAGAGGACATAGCCAAGTGAAAAGTGTTAACTGGGAGTGCGTACTAGGAGTCAAAAGTGAAGAGTGTAAGGAAGGGCTGACAAGAGATCAAAAAGAAGGATGAATGAAATGATGAGCAAGTAAAAGAAAACAAACCACGAAAGTACAACAAAGTAGAATTTCAAATTAATGACACAGGAAAAATGAATGCGGAAATAAAAAATAAAACTAATCATAACATTTTTTCTATTTTACGTGTAACACTCAGGAAACAAATAATCATTAATGTATCCTTAAATAAATCACATCCCGATCAGGAAACAAATAACCAGTAGGGTCTAATGTATCCTTAAATAAATCACATCCCGATCCCACATCATAATAGAACCGAACCAACGTGATTGAAAACATTTTCACACAGAACAACCAGTAGGTCTACCGTTAATCTCTTAGTATGACCTTGACGAACTTAAAGAAACTGAAAACCACCACTTCGTCGAATAGATTTGTCAAACCAGGTCAGGATATTATTAATAATATTTTTTCACACCCTATATTTCACGCTTGTAACACCTTCAGCCGATGTCACCATGTATCTATGTGTAGGACTTGAAAATTATTAGATCGAATCGAGTTTTAGATTTACTAGACTCTTGTCTTGACGGCACAAAATATTTACCTCCCTTAGCCTGATGAACCAAACAGGCTTTAGAAAAAGTATGACAAGGGAACCACAAATGACAGATTGTATGTAATCGGTTCCCTCCATCTGAGAAACCGGCACAGCCTGTCTGGCGGCAATTTCAATGATAACTGTCGGATAGAATGACTTGACACGTGACAGGCTGTCAAGTTTGAGTGACTGAGATAGTACGCACACTGAATTCGGAAGCCATGCAATTGAATCAACGACTGACATCAGTGACAACAATAATTATAATCTACATTATTACTGTCATCATCATTAACGTCAGAATAAGAACCACCGCTACTCAGGTACGCACACACACTTGTAAAAATAATTTTAAATAAATTGTAAATAAATTTATACAACAGTCGACTGAAAAAGAGACTGGCAAACACAGACACACACATAAACGCAGTACACAGGCCAGCATGACAAACACCTACAAATAGCTATGTCGAATTAACGTAGCAGGAATCAAATGGGGATGTCTGGGAACTTGCGCACATACGTAATTACGTACCTTACTGACTCCTCTCACATCAGGAAAAGCCTGTTAATTCACCGCGGCTGCATCCTGCCCCCAAACCGGTCAAGCCCTGTATGTGTCTCCGAGGCCCGAGCACATGTGGATGTGTGTACGGCGAGTGACAGTGAGTGTACGGCGAGTGACAGATGCTAAAAGCCTCTAACAAGAGCGACTGAAACGCGCTCGAAGGGGTGCATAAAGTGAGTGTAGGCGCACGTGAGAGAATAACGTCTTTTAGTTTCAAGGGTTTCGTTGACTGCTTGACTGTTGGTCATGCTTTCATGGTTTTGTTAACTTGACTGTTAGTGTCAAACGCTGTCATAGTTTTGTTAACTTGACTGTTTGTTAGTAACTTGACTATTAGTATCAAACACTGTCATGATTTTATTAAATTGACTGTTAGTGTCAAACGCTATTATAGTTTTGTTAAACTGACTGTTAGTGTCAAACGCTATTATAGTTTTATTAACTGTTAGTATGAAACGCTGACAACGTTTTGCCGTTGAATAATGGATGGTGGCAAACGCTGAAAGGGTTTTGTAGACATCAGCAGTGGTAATGAATTAATTAACTTTAAATGTTACTTCAAACTTGAATGATAGAAAGATTGAATATGACTTCTAGGATGGGTATCACAAGATTTTATAAAGTGTAAGTTTACACAATTTTCTATGGGGGTTTTATCCCCTCGCTTTTTAATATGACCTGATTTATGCTGGGTTGAACTCAAATGACGTCAGCTTTGTGGTAGTGCAGATAGTGTGTGTGTGTGTGTGTGTGTGTGTGTGTGTGTGTGTGTGTGAGAGAGAGAGAGAGAGAGAGAGAGAGAGAGTTAACTCATCGGAAGAGGCAGTCTTTGGACTTCGTCCTTATCGAATAAATTTGCTATATATCGCTAAAAGTATGAAGTAGTTGTGATAGAAAAGCGAAAGGGGAATAATTCACGAGTATTTTAAAATCTGAATCGAGTATTATGTTCTTACTCCTCCATTTTTCTGAGGAATTTAAGGTCGCCCTCAGTCACTGGGATAGTTGTTCAATTCTACAAAAAATGAAGAAAAAAAGAACGAAAAATAAACAGGACTTTAGCATACCAGTAATCTATAACTGTATGGGACGGATCATTTTCATTCTCTCGCCCTGCGCGCGCGCGCCCACTCGCCCACATAAACAGTTTTCGACAGACGCCACTGCACGCCTGCAAGGCTGGAGGAAGCTTTGACCCACTCCTCTTTTTTTTCGCTTCTGGGGAGGGAGGGAAAAGGGGAAGGAAAAAAGTGTCGTTCTAGTCCAGAGACAATAGAGGATCTGCTGTCAGTTGATTTATCAATTTCAGTTAACCACCACCACACCCGGATTACTCTTCAATCTTACCCGGCCTTCACAGTTTTCCCTCCTACGAACATCCGTCTCTGCCACCCGTCCAACATGATGACGAAAACATGCAAATGCTCTGTTAGTAATATTCCATATATCATCCATGCTAAAACCGTCTGGCAATGATATTGAGATTAGCGTAATTGTTTACGACATAATCATGCAAATCTACTGTCAGGACTGCACGTTTGTGATTGACGAATGACGGTGGTGGCAGCGAGGTGCACCGAGCAGGTCTGTGTGGTGGTTACTGCACTCAACGTGTTCTGTCCTAACAGCCAGACAGCACTTTGTGATAACCTAAGAGAGCACTATATAGTGACCAGATCAGAGATCTTTTGATGACCACAGAGACTCCTATGTAACGCTCAGAAAGAGACCCGTATAAGACAACGATACCCATATATGACGCCCAGAGAGACCATTATATCCACTATGTGACGCCCAGAGAGACCATTATATCCACTATGTGACGCCCAGAGAGACCATTATATCCACTATGTGACGCCCAGAGAGACCATTATATCCACTATGTGACGCCCAGAGAGACCATTATATCCACTATCTGACGCCCAGAGAGACCATTATATCCACTATGTGACGCCTAGAGAGACCATTATATCCACTATGTGACGCCCAGAGAGACCATTATATCCACTATGTGACGCCCAGAGAGACCATTATATCCACTCTGTGACGACCAAAGATACTCCATATAACGATAGGAGACGTATTAGTGGGTAACAAAAATAGGGGACTAAACTTCTAAACTCGTCCAGGAAGTATGAGTTACCATATGACTAAAGAATTGTGGATGAAAGTTCTAAATCTAACACTTGTTTAAGATTGCAAGAAGAGATATGGATCAAACTGCTAATAACAACTCGCCCAGCGAATGCGCATTATGAACTAAGATTCCATCACGCTAGTGTTCATGGATATGGACTAAAGTTCTAGATCTAACATCCGTCCGCGGATTATAACCAAAGGATTATGCATTAGAGCTCCAGATCTAACATCCATCCAGGGAATACATTGTAAAATTGTGGTCTAAACTTCTAACATTCGTCCAGAGAATGTGAGATTCTTATAAAATTTCTAGACCTATAACTCTTCCATTGGAATATATCTAAGAGATTGCAGACTAAAGTTTTAGATCTAATAACTAGAGCAATATGGTCTAAATTTCGAAGTGCAATATTCATCCAGAGAACTTGAACCCTGGCTCTAATTTTTAACCTGGGAGGGAAATACAATTAAGGGACTGTAGATTAAACTTCAAGATCCAACATCTGTTCTCAGAAGGGATTGTTACTAAAATTACTAAAAGCACAGCTTATCCTGGATAAAAAGATAAATGAATTGTTAATCAACCTTCTAGATCTGACATTTGTTCAAGGGAATATGACAATTGCTCAGTGGACCAAAGTTTTATACATACTATTTGCCCAGGTAATAAAAGTGATGGACGGTTGTATATATACATCTCTAGATCTAACATTTGCCAAGGGAAGTTCAATAGGAAAGAAATTACCATAAATAGAAAACAAAAGGCACGTTTGATTTTTTTTAAAAGCAGGAACATTTCTAAAACATAGAAAGTAGTGATGCAGACAAGTGAAGTAAGGATGTCTATTACTTTGAAATATATATATATACACCTACAACTGAAGTAGCCAGATTCCATGTAACAGTAGAAGTACAATAATATATAGCAGCAAAGTCAAACCCTAAACATGCCTTGGCTAGATCGTTTGCGCCTAGTTAAAGCCCCAATATGTATCTGTGGCTAGGTCGTGTTTGTTCCAGGTTTATGACATGCGAGATTGTGTTTGTGTTTAGTTACACGTTTGTGGCTAGATTGTATTTGTGTCTAGTTGCATGCATGTGTCTAATTATATGTCTGTGACTAGAGAGCGTTTGTGTCTAGTTATATATCTGTGGCTAGATCGAGTTTGTGTCTAGATGTCTAGTTACATGTTTATGGTTAGATCGTGTTTTTACCTAGTTAGTTCTGAGGCTAGATCGTATCTATGCCTAGTTATGTCTGTGGGGAGACCATGTTTGTGCCTAGTTACATGTCTGTAGCCAGATAGTGTTTGTGCCTAGTTACATGTTTTTAGTTAGTGTTTTGCCTAGTACAACTCTGTGGCTAGTTTGTATTTGTGTTTAGTTACATTTCTGTTGCTAGATCATGTTTGTGCCTAGTTATGTCTGTGGCAAGAAAGTGTTTGTATCTAGTTACATGTCTATGGCTAGATATTATGTATGACAGAGTAAATTTGCCTATCCCTATTCTATACTTAATTGTTATAAAATTGTTAAATGTCAAAGTGACCCGACCTTGGGCACTTCAACTGTTGATATTTTCAAGTGTCAAAGCTGGAAGTAAACAACTCATGTGGAGGATAGGCTAGAAATTGCTGATGCAATCCATATCAGTTCCAACTGGATATGTAGATTTTATTATCCAATGGTTAAGATTTACAAGAATGAGACCAGCCAATGGGCTGAAATAAAAAAAAGTTTACCTGTTGTAAAGAATTCTATTGCCTAATCAGTTTTAGCTTAATCATGAGTTAACTGACTGATTGAGAGAGAATGGACTTAAAAATATTTTGAGCATTTTTTTCTAATGATAATGATATACTTGCATTTTATGTACAGATGTATTATGTGAGCAGACTATTATTTCTCCAAATTGTGAACTATGATGTTTATATGTAGTATGTTAAATACTTGACATTATTTCAGAGTGAACCTGTTCTTAAACTATTATGTTGTATTTATTATGATGTATGCATGTATTGGGCTAATAAATACTGTTGCAGGAATCTGTAAGTTGGAACTTGAATGTATTAAAGAATGTAATTAAAAATTAATAAACCAGGAACTTAGCATTTATCCCTGATTATATCTGACAGGGAAAAAGCAGCCTTTTCTTATTTTATCTGAATCTCCTAGCTTACTGATTTATAAACTGCTACAACCATGGTAGATGTGAGAAGTATCTACCCAGTGTGTAAATGTAAGGAATACACTGCTCTCTGTTGATGTATGGTGGCAAAGTAGGCTGATTGCATCTGTAATTTCTGGTACAAGGAAGTTACTGGAAATTACTACAATTGTTGTTCTGCTTGAGGGAGCTAATATGGCAGAGTGCCAGATTAACCTCGAGAGAATAGGGGCTCGTCAGTGTTCTACAACGCATGAGGGAAACACGCGGAACTGACAGTAATAACGTGAAAAATAAACTTGTGACTTTGTTATGGAAAACATGAAAGACTATTGCAGCTTTGCAATAAGGTTATGTACAAACTACTATTGCTTATCTCTAATAACTCCATTTCCATGGAGTTCTCTGATAAGAACTATCCTGTATGTGTCTAGTCTAGTAACGTATGTGGCGAGATCCTGTTTGTGTCTAGTTACACGTCTGTGGTTAGATCGTGTTTGTGTCTTGTTACATGTCTGTAGCTAGATCGTGTTTGTGTCTTGTTACATGTCTGTAGCTAGATCGTGTTTGTGTCTTGTTACATGTCTGTAGCTAGATCGTGTTTGTGTCTTGTTACATGTCTGTAGCTAGATCGTGTTTGTGTCTTGTTACATGTCTGTAGCTAGATCGTGTTTGTGCCTTGTTACATGTCTGTAGCTAGATCGTGTTTGTGCCGTGTGGCCATGTCGTGTTTGTATCTAGTTATATGTCTCTGGCTATGTCGTATTTGTGTCTAGTTATATGTCTCTGGCTATGTCGTATTTTGTGTCTAGTTACATGTTTGTGGTTAGATCGTTTTTTCCTAGCTAAAGCACAAACAGCCGTGACTAGATCGTGTTTGTCTAGATACAGTTTTTGGTTAAATCGTATTTGTGTCTAGTTACATGTTTATGGTTAGATAGTGTTTGTGCCTAGCTAAAGCTCAAACATACCTTGGGCTAGATCGTGTTTGTATCTAGTTACATGTCTGTAGCTAGATCGTGTTTGTATCTAGTTACATGTCTGGAGCTAGATCGTGTTTGTATCTAGTTACATGTCTGTAGCTAGACAGTTTTTGTATCTAGACGACTGTGGCTAGATTGTTTGTGATTAAAATATTAAGATGAAAACTGAATTGTACAAATGGCGAGTTTATGACCAATCTCATTATATGACTAGTAAATGAGCAGAAGTGTGCTATGGACTTCTGTATTTGTCGTTAGTATATACCATCATTCTCTTGTACCTAACTAGTTCCTAACTAGTTTAAGAGCAAAATATGCCAATGTAGCTAAAAGAGCAAGGTTATAATTGTGAATAGTTTAAGAGCAAAATATGCCAATGTAGCCAAAAGAGCAAGGTTATAAATGCGGATAGTTTAAGAGCAAAAAATATTCCAATGTAGCTTAAAAGAGCAAGGTTATAATTGTGAATAGTTTAAGAGCAAAATATGCCAATGTAGCCAAAAGAGCAAGGTTATAATTGTGGATAGTTTAAAACCAATTTCGAGTTTGAGTATAGTATAAAGACCAATATATTGCACATATGGCTATTTTTAGATCAATCATCTGCTTTGGGCTGTAGGACCAAGAATAAATGTTTAGTAATATAAGATCAAAATTATATAACCACTATTGATTTTGTGGCTAGATTATTATCATCAAGATCACGAGTGTGGCTAGTATAGGCTATATGAAGATTGTGTTCGTGATTATCAATATATCAATAGACGACTAATATCAAATCAAAATCTTGTCTGTGACTAGTATAAAATTAAGATACTGTCTGTGGCTAGTACAAGATCTATACTACGTCTATAGCTAGTGTAAGACCAAGCTTAGTTTGCGACTAATTTGCATTCATGGCTAGTACAAAAGTAATATCGTGTCTATGGCTAGTACAACCGAAATAATCTCTATTGCTAGTAAAAGATCAATACTATCTATGGTAAGTTAAGACTAAAATCATACCTCCAAAGATAATGATATGTTACGCACCGAATCCAAAGCGCCTTAAAAATATTTCAGTGAATTTTGTGTCAACTAAGCCTAAGTTGTGTGAAATGTGCACATAAATCTAAGCCGCCGTCGACATGTTTACATAAGAGACTTGAGCAGTGACTTCCCTTTATCCAAGGCGTGTGCATCGCCTTTGAGACGAGATACCGCACGGTAGAAATAATACGCTCTTGTCAAGGGCATTTACTCTACGCTGATTTGGTGAAAGCGGACGTTAACAGAATGGAATCAATCAGTTATCTTGCATTGTGTTTCAGATAAAACAAGTGAGGATATAAAATATGTACTAAATATGTACGAATAAATGTTAATAATAAAAATGTTGTATAATAAATGTTTATCTGATAAGTGAGGATTGTTGAAATTTCTTAATTTTTTGTAACTGTCAATTAAAAAAAAAAATAAAAAGCTGTATTATTATTTTTCTTTCAAGCACATGACAGAGTTGCTGGACTCGAGGAAATTGCATGACGTCCTTTATAGGCACCAACACTAGGCAACCAAAAACTTAATTACATTCTGTTTTTCTTTTTCTTTTGTCATTATACTTACTGGCCAAATTATCTGGTCAAGTCAACAGAATCTCTTTCCAAGATTAAATCGGCCGTGTTAAAATCAATAGTGCAGCACCAAGTCAGAAAGAAAAAAACCCACAGGAATCCACGAAGATATAGCCGTCGGTGATTCTGCAAGCTTTTACTTAGTTTAATGCCTTGTAAAATAGTGAATCCATTAGGTAGGCATTAAGATGCATTCTATTTATTTATTCACTGGACAGGCTTGATTTACGTGTAAATATTTCTGTCACTGACAGATCTAAAGACAAATAGTGTTGATAAATATATAACAGTAGACAGAAAGATGGAGGAAGTGGGAGTTAAAGTAAGACGGATATGCCTAACAAGCCAATGAATAGACAACAGACAGAAATATACAAGTCACATATAGAGAATACTATGACGAATTTCAACTCTAAATGCGAGGCATGCAGCTATTAGAACTTATTAATCAAGACACCCCCCCCCCGCCCTTGCTTCCCCACAGCCAACCCCAAATAATAGAAAAAGGAAGAAATTATCTTTTTTTTTTGTAAAAAAAAATTCCATATATCCCTAGTATTGCTTATTTTTTATGGCTAATAATTTTAATTAGCTTTGAATGCGGTCATATTTATAATAATAACAGAGAAAATGACAACTCTATTATAAGGACAAGTTACGCGAGAGAGAGTTACGAGTGAGGGAGAGAAAGAGTTACGAGTGCGAGAAGTGCAAGAGATAAGGACAGAGAAAGACAGGGAGGGTATTAGCGACTTGGAGTAAGATGAAGAGAGGACACAGAAAGACAGCAGGGTGGGGAGAGATGTCAGTCAATGAAACATGGCGTATACAATCCAAAAAAATAAATTCAATAATTTCTTCATGTCTACTCCTGGAGACAAGCGGCATAAACAATTTTGAAGTGAACAATAATTTGTCCTGGAGACAAGCGGCATAAACAATGTTGAACTGTACCGTGTTGCTGGATGCAGGCTTAAACAGACGGATGAATCTGGTCATGTGCGAAAACATGCAAAAATCAACTATGAGCTTTCGTTTAAATCTTACGTCATCTTTGTAAGTTCAACAAATGGATTTTTTTCTTCTTTTTCTAACAACTTGAATCGTGTCTACACTAATTATTTAAACTCTCTCTCTCTCTCTCTCTCTCTCTTAAATATTCTTGATCAGTGATACAATTAAAATAAAAACTATTAATAGATACAAATCTGCTGAAAGTATAGATTAACGCTACTCACTAAACCTAAAACTATATTTTCTTCTAAAAAATAATCTTAATCATTCCATATAGATGTTATAATTCTTCCTTCTAAAATGTTGCAATTAAATTTCATCCTAATTTCTTTCTAAGACAGTAAAACGCCTCTTATTACTGTGTAAAGAGTAGAGTTTTACGACACCCTTATAATCTACCAAGTGAGAGACATGTCTGTCTTGTGGAAGAATTATTAATAACTATTAATTAAGATTCTCGATCACTTGTAAATAGTAATGTGTTATTAATTAATAAATAATAACCATAACGAGTGATGGGTGCCCAGACGTGTCACAGATATCATAAGGTGCTCCGATGCTTAAAGATTTAAAAAGCTGAGAAGTGACCACTATAATGAAACATTATATGGACGCTTAGAGGCGTGCAAATTGTCAATAACCATACACACACCCAAAGGACTTTAAATGGCTATGTAAAACTTCGAACTACACACACAAAGGACTTTAAATGGCTATGTAAAACTTCGAACTACACACACAAAGGACTTTAAATGGCTATGTAAAACTTCGAACTACACACACAAAGGACTTTAAATGGCTATG
Source organism: Sinotaia quadrata (assembly GCA_028829895.1). NCBI lineage: Eukaryota > Metazoa > Mollusca > Gastropoda > Architaenioglossa > Viviparidae > Sinotaia > Sinotaia quadrata. Next base: position 89,211,789 of record CM054181.1, read on the forward strand.
TAAAACTTCGAACTACACACACAAAGGACTTTAAATGGCTATGTAAAACTTCGAACTACACACACAAAGGACTTTAAATGGCTATGTAAAACTTCGAACTACCGTCAGACCACGACACACCCTCTTTCCTTAATCTTCACGTGGACTTCCCCATCCCCTCTTTCTCACACAGATCCCCCCCCCCCCCCGCACTCCAACTTTATCGCAACACCAAGCACTTGGCAGAATAAAACTAAAAACCGTAATATTTACTCCGAGGACCGTGACATGACTTTGTGACACAGAAACGGTTTGCAGGTGACTGGTAAATAATCGATCTTGGCAAATCAGTTGCGGCATTTAGTTTTAAACAAGTTCAAGGTTATTTGTATCAAAACTGGGATCCGCGATGGCTTTGGTCTCGGTTGCAGACCAAACTCTTGTGAAGAAAGGCGTTGAGAGAATTAAGGAGAAATGGAACAGACACAGGAAAGGGTTGGGTATCCTTCCCATCATAAGCAGAAGATTCTAAGACAGTAAACATAGTTTTCAAGGAAAATAATATCTGTCTACAGTTAAGTGTCAGAAGAATGTCAGAAACATACAAAAGGTCCTATACAGAGCTGAAGCCAGCAGCCTCACGATTAGCCAAACCAGAATCGTGCACAAATAACAAGTATCATGTTTCTGTTCACTGCAAAAGAAAGCAACATGGCGCCAAGGGAAGGAACTACCACACTGCAAGAGTGCTCAAAGGGCGTCAAGGAAAAGAACTGTAACAATGCTAAGAGTGCTCAAACAGTGCCAAGGGAAGGAACTACCACAAAGCAAGAGTGCTCAAACAGCGTCAAGGGAAAGAACTGCCACAATGTTAAGAGTACTCAAACGGCGTCAAGGGAAAGAACTGCCACACTGCTAAGAGTACTCAAACGGCGTCAAAGGAAGGAACTGTCACAATGCTAAGAGTGTTCAAACAGCGTCAAGGGAAAGAACTGCCACAATGCTAAGAGTACTCAAACAGCGTCAAGGGAAAGAACTGCCACAATGCTAAGAGTACTCAAACGGCGTCAAGGAAAGATACAAATGTGACATACATTTTGTCAAGAAAAGAATAGAAGATACTCGGAAATACACATGACCTCTATTTAGTGGGAAATAAGTCTTGCACTATTGAACACAAGTTCTGAAATCACTAGTAATCAGTTAGGATACATTAAAATGTGTACTCTCAACGTTTTATTGAAATCTTTGCTGAAAAATCTTTGGCCTTTGGTCACTGCGATCAAGATTGTTAGGTCGGTTTTTGACACAAGTAAAGAGTCAGGGTCAGTGTTATCAATGATACTCAGATGCAAATTGTGTGTTCTTTATAAAAGAAAGAAAAAGTATAAAGGAGTTAACTTTTCTTGGATCGTACAATTGGCTGAATTACCATACCATCTACCGAGCTCACTTGCAATGAGGGCAGTGCCAGAGGGCTGATGCAATGACAACAGTGCCAGAGGGCTGATGCAATGACGATAGTGCCAGAGGGCTGATGCAATGATGGACAGTGTCAGAGGGCTGATGCAATGATGATGACACATCGAGTTTGTCATAACTGAGCTTTTATAGTTTTACCAATAAATTGCAGAAGCACAATTCAGCTACGTTTAAGGAGTTCTAGGCAAATTATGCTGATTAATTAAAACATATTTTCTAATTTTTAATTACTAATTCTTTTTTATGAGAAGTATAGTACCGTTAGCTAGGTTGCGTACCTGTGGTGCAATAGATGTTTATGATCTATTAAGATGTAGGTCACTTGAAAGGGTGAAGGATACTGAGGGGTAAAGGGGAATGTCACGATGGGGGAACTGCTAGCCAGATACGAGATGCCCATATTTGGTCATTCATGTTCCACGTCTTGATGTAGTAGAATCTGCTAGCTGACCTAGAGACAATTCATATATATGTATCAATATCTGCGATCCGCAGATGCGCTTATCCACTGCACCCACATGTCCAAGGGCAAACTGCTTGCGTTCATTGATACTGCGCATGAATTACGAGGATGATAACCACAATTGACTTCTCTAAAATATTGTATGTATTATTGATAGAATGGTGTGTAAAATATTTATGTAATTTGCTAAATGATTGTGTGAACTTCTCACAGAAGCTAAGTGGCATTAGCAATGATTACATTTATGTAGAAATATTGAGATGGCATAAGCACGTGTATTCACCATGTTCTTGCTTGTTAAACTATTTGTAGCCGGTGGAGTTAAATAGTGAGAAAATGACTGTTTAATGAATATCGCTGTGAACCACTTTTTACTAAATGTACTGTAACTGAGAATTTATGCCATTGTAGAAGTAAAATCATTGTTATTCACTTATAAATATTTTATTGAATTTATGAATTGTAAGTTAGCGTGTAGCTAACAAGTTGTGATGAATTTGTAAAGAGTAGTCTATCACTGTCACCACGAAGCCCAAATGATTATTCATGCTAATAGGATGCTATAGAAGAATGTTATTCATTACAGCTGGTCCAGGCCTAAACTAAGCCAGATTCAGGAGCCTATGAGGACAACGTGTAACACACCTATTTGATGCCAAGTTGGTCACACCTGGAAGATAACTGCAACATGATGTCACTTCTGTCAAGGACATTGTGAGCAGTTGCAGATCTTCATGAGACTCTAGTTAAGTGTGCTCTCTCCAAATGAACTGATCAGTCGAATAATGTATATACGTATAATCGGTCAGGGAGGGATAGATGAACTCTCGAATTTTCTGCGATCAAATTGATGTACTTTTACTACTATTATAGTTATTCAATTTTACTTTATCTTCACCCATGTTACATAATTTGTTGTAATTGTCAACTAAAAGAAGCTGGTATGGGGGTAGAGCCGGAGAAATAATATCATAATCATAACTAATAATAAAGGGGGGGATAACGCTACCAGATTGGGCACGTCAGATGATTTATCTGTCAGTGTGTCATTGAGTAATAGCCCGAATCTTTGTCATATTCATGGAAGATAGGTCAGGCCGTCTGGCTGTTGCTAGCACTAGAAGAGTATTGATAACCTAATACTGATATTTGGGGAATCTGATATAGTGACAGGGTTGTTAAACATAACCAGACACGTGACAAAGTGTTATCTCAAAAATGAATCAAAAACCTCCAGGGACTAGGTGTGTTAACACAGTCACGTTTAAATTTTATCACAACCATGAACCAAATCCACCAAGGAGTAGGTATCGTAATAGAGCCGCGTTTACATTTTATCAAATCCACCAAAGATTAGGTTAACACAGTAATGTTTAAATGTTTTCACAACCATAAATCAAATCTACCAAAGACTAGGAGTATTGACACAGTCACGTTTAAAGTTATCACAATCATGAATCAAATCCACCAAAGACTAGATGTATTAACAGTCACGTTTAATGTTATCACAACCATGAATCAAATCCACCAAAGACTAGGTGTATTAACACAGTCACGTTTGAAAGTTATCACAATCATGAAGTAAATCCACCAGCGACAGGTGTGTTAACACAGTCACGTTTAAATGTTACCACAGTCATGTTAAGTTCTTAAATGCCCGCAAAGGTACATCCAAGGATAAATCTCTCAGTCAAGCAAAGCCCTTGAAATGTTTATAATGCGACTATCGATGCTTTTGAAGTGACCGCCACAAACAAGACATCACTCATGACGGATTGATTGTAGTTTGACGTCCACTTTCAACATGCGCTGCTGATTTCGCAGGCGGGTGGCTCTATAGTTATGTCAGCGTACCACTTTTTGTTCCATAAGTACTGACCATGAAAGGATTGACCTGCACCATTAATTGTCAGACATGCAGAGCTGCCGGTTGCGGATCTTGGCACACACAGCTAGCTTTTAGAAATCTCTTGGAACTACTGTCAACCAATGTGTGACGGAAAAATGCTAAGTAATACACTTACGTAATTAATTTAATTAATATTTAAATTAATTTTTGCTATTTTTTCAAATTTAAAAGTTAAATTTGATTTGAATTTCTCAATTCAAAGTTGAGTAGAATTGCAATTAAGTTGTTTGGTGTAAACAACGCTGACCCACATCCACAGTTAAAGGGAGTTAGAGTTAGGGGCCATTAATTCTTACATAACATGGACCTAGTTCGGGCATCCATCTTACTTAGTCTATTATGTGCGTGCACTCAGCCATGACTAATTTTGAAAAGAGTCAGGGAGAAAAACAAGTCATAGCCAGAGGCTAAGAAATGCCAGAAACTTCCATGACCTTTGAAATCACGTAAAAGAGCAGACTCAAAATTCTCTACACTCTTTTACACATCTTTGGGGTCCCATGCACGGCTCATGGTTAGAACTGGAAGGAAGGTATGTCCGATATAGAGATTGCGTTGTAACTGATTTTTAACATTTACTTTTTAAATCTGTGTGAATTATACTTTCTTATAAATATTATAACAAGTTTAAACTATGATACTTTTATTCTCGTTTAAATAAGAATCGGATGAAATTAATTGTTAAAAGGAATTATAATGAAACGAGAACAGAAGTACAGATTACAGATTTTTAAAACATGATCCTGATGCATGCCATTACACTATTTTGTTGCAGTTCAAGCCGTCCTGTACCTGTCCTGTCCTGTAACCGTACCGTACCTGTACCTGCACCTGTATTGTACGAAATTCTCATTTTTCTGGTTGTCTTGATTTGACAACAGTACTGCCACTTGGTCTGCTGAATGTGTTAAGGACCGGTGTGGAGTAAAATTCTTGGTTGGGTTCTGTGTGTATCTGGGTCCATCAAGGGGGACTGTATTACGAAGGGAGCTGCGGCAAGGGCGTGAGTCTGACTCTCTTGTAATTACAGGGACGAACCTTCCAACTCAGTGTGTACTGAACTGTGGATAACTCTAATTTTCTGTTATTCAGTGTCATGATTCTTTGGACAGTAATTGTGCGTACATTATATATGGAACATTCATTAACTTCACCAAGTGGGGCTAAACCACAAGGCATTCAACTACCAGCCAACCCTGCCGAGAACGAGGCTACTGCTGAACAAGCCCGCAATCAGGTGATTCAAAACCATGAATTTTCTGTGTAATCTGTACACGTTTCTGTGATTTTTCATTCCTTATTCTATTTCTGATTCTTCTGTGTAATTTTTGACTAAATTGTTTACTATCTAGTTGGCCTATTTATGTGGAAGGTTTATGTGTCTTAACTAAATTGTATTAATATCATTCAGATGAAATTCCTAATAATTATTCTAGAGAACTGACATGATATATCTTTTAATTAATTGCATTCTGGGAAGTCTTATGAGATTTGTGATTTAGAAATCGCCTAGTGCATGATTTTTGAAAACTAATTGTAAATTGATTTAAATTGTTATTTTTAATTTTAATAAATTGTTAAATTTATAACTATTCACTCTCTTTATTGAATTAAAGAGGTCCTGCGGAGACAAAAAGGGGTGGGGGCTGCCATTGACGTAATAACGTACAGAAAGTTGGCCAAGCGCGGGTTTAGGATAGTTCCCCTTGTCGATAGAGAGCATATATGTGGGGGGGGGGGCTGGGTTAAAGAGACGATTGACAAGATAACTCAATTAAGGTCTATTAACCCAGACAGGTAACACTTGGACAGAGAGTTAGTTAGTTAACAGACTGTACCAGGGTTTGACCTAGTCGCTCTCGTGGCTACAGAAGGACAAAAGACCCCTGTCGGGTGACTGTGCGTGTGGATTGTAAGAAAGGATTATTAATTTGTCTATTAATTCTGGATTAAAATATCATAAATTGATAATTAACAATTCACAGACAGACACCTTGCCACACAATGTCCTTGATCAAAGTAGGAACTCGATTAGTGAATAACCTCAAAAAGGAAACATCGTTTTTCATCAGTTAAAAGTCCTTGCGATGCCGATTATTCTAATTTCTCTACATGTATAACATGCAGCTACCTCTACACGAATAATATGTATAGTTCCCTATTTGAATAACATGAATATACAAATGTCCAACATACATATATATTATTACACGCGTATATCTCTACATAAAATGCATTTGTACTACAACTGCCCAAACCCTACAAACAACACACAAAGAAATTTCAACTTGTAAGTGTCATTTAATGGTATTAGTAAAATAAATGTAATAAAACTGCCCATACCCTATAAACAACACACAAAGTGACAGTTAATGGTATTTGTAAAATAAATGGAGCCAGAGAGGGACGTGCAAGTAAATGTTTTGTCGACAGCTATGCTAAGTGAAAATGGGAACTGTGCAGTTGAAGCCTAAAAACAGGCTATGCTTCGCGCAAAACACACACACACACACACACACACACACACACACACACACACACACACACACACACACACACACACACACACACACACACACACACCACAACTATGACCTTGAAATGCCATCTGCTTCCTTTGGTTCCGGACTCGTCCTTACCCATACCACCACCTGTCTGTGGTAATTTACGAGCGACTGGATTCAATCAGTTTCCTTCTCATAAAATTGGTGTGATGCTGGCACTTTCCTAAGCTTTCATTTGGAGACAAACACAATAGTGCGCTGGATGTGGACATCGAATCTGATTTTGTACGGTCAAGTGCACTTCAGTTATTGATATTGAGCTGGATGCCAACGCCTTAATCTTCAAGGTCGATAAAATTATGCAAATTTGTTTTATTGGACGTTGGGATTGTAGTCTACATATATCATCAGACAATCAGTGAGAGCTGTTTTACGAAACGCTGCATAGGAACCACTGAACCATTAAAGACTGACTGACAGGTAGGACAGACTAATGGTAAGAGACTAGGACTAATATGGCAGGAAGAAAATAGCTTAAGAGTAATATAATCTAAGGCAAAATTTAACAGAATGAATATTTCTGTCGGTCAAAATCTAAGGCAAAATTTAATAGAATTAACATCTCTGACGATAATTTAAGGCAATATTTAACAGAATGAATATTTCAGACGGTCAAAATTTAAAACAAAATTTAACAGAATGAATATTTCAGACGGTCAAAATTTAAAACAAAATTTAACAGAATGAATATTTTAGACGGTCAAAATTTAAGACAAAATTTAACAGAATGGATACTTCTGACGGTCAAAATCTAAAGCAAAATTTAGCAGAATGAATATTTCTGACGGTCAAAATCTACGGCAAAATTAACAGGAATAAAATAAGCCTGATGGTAAAAATCTAAGGCAAATTTGACGGAAATAAAACAGGTTTAACAGTAAGAATCTTAGGCAAAATTAACAGAATTAAAATAAGCCTGAAGGCAAGATTTTAAGAAAAAAGTATTTTTTGCCAGAAAGTAAGTTAAAAGTGAGAGTATAAAAAATGTCCAGACGATAAAATCTTGGATATGTCGATGGTGAGAATCTAGGGCAAATATGAGAAGAACACAGCCCAGATGGTAAAGTAGACAAAGCATAATGCACAAGGACAGGACACACGAGTATAGTGAGAACACAGCCCAGATGGTAAAGTAGACAAAGCATAATGCACAAGGACAGGACACACGAGTATAGTGAGAACACAGCCCAGATGGTAAAGTAGACAAAGCATAATGCACAAGGACAGGACACACGAGTATAGTGAGAACACAGCCCGGATGGTAAAGTAGATAAAGCATAATGCACAAGGACAGGACACACGAGTATAGTGAGAACACAGCCCAGATGGTAAAGTAGACAAAGCATAATGCATAAGGACAGGACACGAGTATAGTGTGAAGGAACATAGATTAGAATGTACACAGAAAAAGGTAGACCTTAAATATTAACACAGTGCTGACGGGAATTCTAAATGCCATTGAAAGGCAGAAAAACTTCGTATAAAGATTAGAACTGATGTTATTAGCCAGAGACATGACGGCAAGAAGAAGGGCAGTTCTAATGGTATGCAAATTTTAAAAAAAGTCAGTTAAAAGACAAAATCTGTTGGTATGAAGGTACAACAGACTTGATGGTAAGCAGATATGACAAGTTCTGAAAGTTAGAAAATAGGACAAAATAGGGCAAGTTTGATTTAAGAAGATTGAAGATATAATGATAAAATGATAAGACAGAATCTGGTGGTAAGGAGTTGTGTCAAATTCTTATGGTAGGAAGTGTGACGGTTCAAGGGGTGACCTCCTAGCCTTGCCTTTATCTATTAGATTCGCTGGGCTTCAGTCTATTGTCAGGCTCGTGAGAGCGGGTTTGGGTTTACAATCTCGAGTTTTCACATCTACTTGTTAGTTCCACTCTAGCGCGAGGCCCTGGCGATCGCTGGCAATTGTATACAATCTTGGCCGATATAGTAGGTCAAGTTGTAATAATTTGCCAGATATTTAGCCTGACTGACCACGAGAACGGCACGGTCTGTCTCTTTTCGCGCCGAAATCGGCCCCCATATATATCAGTTAACCCTGTCGTTGCCAGAGTAGCATCGCTCAGAAAAATTCTTCCAGACACCACTGGTAAAATATATTTTTTGCCAATAAAGGTCAGACAGGTTGATACCGGTCCAGACACCACTGGTAAAATGTGTTTTGCCATGAAAGGCCAATCAGGTTGATGCCTGTCCCGACTTTGCACCTCAACGAGTGAGTAGATCAGGTTCCTGCCAGTTAATTCCTCGACAGACGCAAGCAGATGATAAGCCATCAGCATGCACTACATGTCTAGCTGACTAGTTCGAGGTCAAATCCGCCTCACCGCACTACATGTCTAGCTGACTAGTTCGAGGTCAAATCCGCCTCACCGCCAGTCTACATAGTCGTAGCTTGGCAAGTTTAAGGAAATAAAAATATCAAAACTCTTATTTTGTAAACAATAGACATTATTCGAAATCGTGAATTGTAAGAACGCGCATGAGTCAATGTGATTTTATACTTCTTTCTGCCGCCATTTCTCGTTTCTATAAAGTTTTCACCCATCCCTAAGTATTTGCGTTTGTCTTTAATTGTTGTGTTCGTCTCTTTTTCTTTAATTGTTGTGCTCGTCTCTTTGTCTTTAATTGTTGTGTTCATCTTTTTGTCAGGTCGGGATTTGGGGATCTCGTAGCCGTCTTTGTGATTGTTAATATTCACAGTATCCTTTAAATGTCAAATACTTGTTACACCTGCCACTAGTGAAGTGCAAGTGGACGTGTGGTTGGCCACGTTAGACTTTACAGTCCTTTTAAACATCTTTCTGAAAACCCCATGCCACATGAAGATAAGGGAGGTTTGGCGAAGGAAAGAAAAGAAAATCTGATGGTAAAAAGTTTAGTTTTATGTTAAGGAGAAAATCTTCATCACGAAGATAAGAGAAAATCTGACAGTAATAAAACGAACTCTATTAGTGATAAGTCAAACACTGATGGTAAGAAGATAGGACATGATAACATAGTAAGAAGATGGGAACATGAAACCTAATAGTAAGAATGTATAACAGGCATGACTTTTAAGGTATTATTTTTTGAGTGTGGTAAGAAGATGGGATAATTTAATGGTAAGAAATTACGCCTGATTGTGAGAGCAAGTCAGTCTCTTATAGTGTCTACAGTGTAATGTTTTTACGAGTTGTGAGGTCAAGCCAATCTCTTACGGTGTCTGAAATGTAATATTTTTACGAGTTGTGAGGTCAAGCCAATCTCTTACAGTGTCTGCAATGTAATGTTTGTACGAGTTGTGAGGTCAAGCCAATCTCTTACGGTGTCTGCAGTGTAATATTTTTACGAGTTGAGAGGTCAAGCCAATCTCTTACGGTGTCTGCAGTGTAATATTTTTACGAGTTGTGAGGTCAAGCCAATCTCTTACGGTGTCTGCAGTGTAATGTTTTTACGAGTTGTGAGGTCAAGCCAATCTCTTACGGTGTCTGCAGTGTAATATTTTTACGAGTTGTGAGGTCAAGCCAATCTCTTACGGTGTCTACAATGTAATGTTTTTACGAGTTGTGAGGTCAAGCCAATCTCTTACGGTTTCTGCAATGTAATGTTTTTACGAGTTGTGAGGTCAAGCCAATCTTTTACGGTGTCTGCAGTGTAATGTTTTTACGAGTTGTGAGGTCAAGCCAATCTCTTACGGTGTCTGCAGTGTAATGTTTTTACGAGTTGTGAGGTCAAGCCAATCTCTTACGGTGTCTGCAGTGTAATGTTTGTACCGTAAAGCAGCTCTCTTACAGCGACTATATTGCAACATTACTGGTGGCTGTGGGACAAAACTCACTCGCTTGTCTTATAATCTTAATGCCGACAGTTTGGAAACGATACACGACGAACATATATGACTGTTTTCAAGAGGACGACATTTATTATCAAGAACATATATAATCTTAGTTAATTGAGCAAAGGGCTATTGATTAAAACATTCACATGAAATCACAACAGCTGAATTAGTACAATATAGTTAGTCAGATTGTGAAACGCTCACAAACCATTCGTCTGTATTCTACATTAACCACCAGGCCTTGAATCCACTTACTGCATGTGCATCAACACATTGACAATTTTTTTCTCTCCTGCGAGTAGAGGCCATGCTTTTCTATCTTCCACTGAGTACGTTATACTTTAGTACAACTTGTGCAGTATACTAAACTGTGCGCAAAGTTCATTTAATGCAACTTAGAAGCATATTTTATTGCGAAGTCCAATTAACGCACAGTTCATTACAGACTCCAGTTAATTAATGCACATTACACGCATAGTTCATTGCAGAGTCCAGTTAATTAATGCACATTACACGCATAGTTCATTGCAGAGTCCAGTTAATTAATGCACATTACACGCATAGTTCATTGCAGAGTCCAGTTAATTAATGCACATTACACGCATAGTTCATTGCAGAGTCCAGTTAATTAATGCACATTACACGCATAGTTCATTGCAGAGTCCAGTTAATTAATGCACATTACACGCATAGTTCATTGCAGAGTCCAGTTAATTAATGCACATTACACGCATAGTTCATTGCAGAGTCCAGTTAATTAATGCACATTACACGCATAGTTCATTGCAGAGTCCAGTTAATTAATGCACATTACACGCATAGTTCATTGCAGAGTCCAGTTAATTAATGCACATTACACGCATAGTTCATTGCAGAGTCCAGTTAATTAATGCACATTACACGCATAGTTCATTGCAGAGTCCAGTTAATGTACTTGAGACGCACACCATCAAGCTTAAGTGATAATATGTTAGCCTGTAAAATATTCTGATTAAATGCTTTATTTTAACTAATTTATTTAGCATTCTGATAATATAGTCTATTTTAACTAATTTATTTAGTATTCTGGTGTCCTAAAATGGAAGAATTCATGAGATGGAGAGATCTTTCTGTAAAATAAAACGAAACTGGACTTCTAAGGTTTTAGCTTAGTAGTAAGTGTACAGATTAAGAAAAGTTGCGAAGCTGTGTCATCTAAAACTTTAAATGTACAAGAAACTTTAAAACAGAATTAGTCATTTTTCTATTTTCGTAGAATGCTTCCAGTTTTTGAGAGACATAAGTTTAAGAGTAAGCTTACAATTTCTAAAGATTTTGCTTAATAGTAAATTTGAAAGTAAGCGATGTATAAACTGAGGTCACATTATACACTTGAGGTCCTGCTAAGGATGGGTAAGGATAAAGGGATCGACTTATGGGTAATTGATTAAAGGTATTGTCGATAGAGGTTAGGCAGCAACTAAATACGGCACAGGACTAACAGATATATCGGTAGATACAAAAGTACAACGAATATGTGATGCATAAGTTAGTGACGTCACAGACAATGCTACAGCAAGTAACCTTAGAGACTGATCTGTGTAATCTGTGTCTCGGAAAGTCAATACGAGCGAACACAAGTGCGCAGTCCAAATAGGGAAGACGACTCCATCGAGTGACGGGAACGACAGAATAAGGTGTGTGCCTATTGTTACTTCTTAGGAACTTCTCGTCCTCTAGCGGTAAGGGTGGTCAGCTAATCAATGACAAGGCCATTCGATGTGTCTAGCGGTAAGGGTGATCAGCTAACCAATGACAAGGTCATTCGCTGTGTCTAGCGGTAAGGGTGGTCAGCTAACCAATGACAAGGTCATTCGATGTGTCTAGCGGTAAGGGTGATCAGCTAACCAATGACAAGGTCATTCGATGTGTCTAGCGGTAAGGGTGGTCAGCTAACCAATGACAAGGTCATTCGATGCGTCTAGCGGTAAGGGTGGTCAGCTAACCAATGACAAGGTCATTCGATGTGTCTAGCGGTAAGGATGGTAACTTAACCAATGACAAGGTCATTCGATGTGTCTAGCGGTAAGGGTGGTAACTTAACCAATGACAAGGTCATTCGATGTGTCTAGCGGTAAGGGTGGTAACTTAACCAATGACAAGGTCATTCGATGTGTCAAGCGGTAAGGGTGGTATGTTAAAGAACAGCATCAATCGTTGTGTCTCATTTGCGATTTTGTGAACAAATAACTTGATTGAACTCACTTACTCATGGTCTCACTGCTAAGAAACAAGTTCAGTATTTGTCTCAGTGATGTCTGTACCACACTGCTATCCGTCATACTGTCGTTTGTTCACACTGCTCAATGCCGTCTGTATCACACTGCTGTGTCTTAGTGCCGTGTCACACTGCTTAGTATCGTCTGTTCACACTACTGTCTCTTGTCTTAGTGCTATTTGTGTCACAATGCTTTATGTTGTGTCAATACCGTCTGTCACAGTGCTATTTGTGTCACAATGCTTTATGTTGTGTCAATACCGTCTGTCACAGTGCTGTATGTTGTGTCAGTACCGTCTGGGGTCACACTGCTGTCTTTTATCTCGGCGCCGTTTGTGTCACACTGCTATATATTGTCTCTGTGCCGTCTTTGTCACACTGTTGGATGTTGTCTCAATGCCGTCTCTGTCACACTGCTGTTTGTAATCTCAGAGTCATCTGTGTCATACTGTTCTATGTTGTCTGAGTGCCATCTGTGTCGCGCTGCAGTAAGTTGTCTCTCTGCCGCTTGTATCAAACTGCTGGATGTTGTCTGAGTGTCGTCTGTGTCACATTACTGTAAGTTGTCTCAGTGTCGTCAGTGTCACATTGCTGTAAGTTGTCTCAGTGCCGTCTGTGTCACACTGCTGTATTATTTCTCAGTGCTGTCTGCCACACTGCTGTATGTTCTCTCAGTGCCGTTTGTGTCACACTATTGTAAGTTGTTTCAGTGTCGTCTGTCACTCTGTACTCTATCATATAGAGTTGTATATCACAGTGTTTTCATGGTGCCTTATGTGTTACAATGCTGTGTATGTCACAATGACATCGTTACAGTATCGTGCATGTTCTAGTGGTGTTTTTGTCAAAATGTCTGTTATAATCTCGTGTGTCATTCAGTCTTCAGCCATATCCTTGTAATCAGTCGGAATTGGGCAGTATGCCACATATAGCATTGAGCAGTGTAATGCAGACAGCACTGAGACATTAACACACTGAGACACAGAGAGCAGTGTGAAAACAGAAGGGATTGAACAGTGTAACACAGACTGCAATGAGACGCAGACAGCTGTGTGAACACAGACGACACTGAGCAGTATAACACAGATACTTCTATTTCGGATTTAATGTACCCTTTAAGTTTATTTTATTTGAACAGGACCTGGAATATCCGAATAGCAATCTTCGACTGGATCTCGTGTACAAGTGGTATTGACTGTAGAAAGAGACTTGACAATTGTCTCAACGATAGGTAACGCCGGTAACTTGTATATAAAACACGGCTAAGACAACTTTGCATGGGTGGAATAACTTGAATATATTCGAATAACCGCAAAACAACTGCTGTGAAACATAATAACTGTAAAAGGACAATTTGCACAGAATACCTTGAAAGTGCTAAGATAATGTAAATGTACTCGGATAATGGTAATAAGATATTAATTTTCGCCTACATTCGGATATAATTGGAAAGACAACCCATTATCACATACATCTAGATAAAAGTGGTAAGACATCTCATTATTATACACGTTTAGGTATAAGTGGTAGGACAGCTCATGATTACAACTCATTATTATATACAATTAAATATAAGATTAAGTTCGGGTAATGGTATAAAAATTTATTATCATATATATGGAATAACGGTCGTTAAGACAGTGAAAACATTCAGATGATATGATAAGGCACTTTTTATTGCATAAGGTAATTTTGTTGCATATATGGTTTATGATAAGACAGCTTACACATTAATATATATATTATATCCCACTTTGAAAGAGCTTGCATTCTAAACTACTGTCACAAAGTCCTTATCATGGATAAGTACCTCCATCAAGGGAGATAAGAAATAAGAGACCCCTCCGTAAGTGAGTTTCCATTCTTACGAAGAACGACTGCAACATGAAGCCGGATAAAGGGAAGTAAATGCACTCTTCCTCGGCCAAAATTTCCTAGGCGACGACAATCGACATTGACTCTCAGTCGTACAAGATTTCGGTTCGTGTACAAAATACACTGTGGCAAGTTTTATGATATATTTTGGATTTATCTTTTGATCTCAACATTGACTCTCAGTCGTACAAGACTTCGGTTCGTGTACAAAATACACTGTGGCAAGTTTTATGATATATTTTGGATTTATCTTTTGATCTCAACATTGACTCTCAGTCGTACAAGACTTCGGTTCGTGTACAAAATACACTGTGGCAAGTTTTATGATATATTTTGGATTTATCTTTTGATCTCAACATTGACTCTTAGTCGTACAAGACTTCGGTTCGTGTACAAAATACACTGTGGCAAGTTTTATGATATATTTTGGATTTATCTTTTGATCTCAACTTCACTGCCTTTCCAATGCTTCGTTGATCCGTCATCGTACATAAACCGTATTATCACCAGTGTGCACGCATTTCCACAGCCCAATACTATATGAACATTACAAGTTCACACGCATTCCACAGCTCAATACTATGAACATTACAAGTTCACACGCATTTTTCCGCAGCCCAATACTATACGAACATTACAAGTTCACACGCATCCCATAGATCCATACTATATGAACATTACCAGTTCACACGCATCCCACAGCTCAATACTATACGAACATTACAAGTTCACACGCATTTCCACAGCTCAATATTATAAGAACATTACAGGTTCACACGTATTCCAGACTGCACACCGTAATTAGTCGTTGTCTCAAGTCACATTTACAGAGAAATTAGTATGTGAACTTAAATCTTGCCTATGTCAGTGCGGCTAGAGAAATGTTATGCCTTAAATACTTCAGTATGCAATGCGTACCGAACTGATTCCAATAAACTGCAAAGTACGCTTTTATAAATGGAAAAACAACATGCTGGTCAACAAAATAGTTACCAAACAAGGGTAAACGTGCAATGGACAAGCACAGAGAGAAATGTTCTCTCTGCATACAAGTGCTTTATATAAAGTGAAGGGGGAAATGACTACGACTGAGGAATAAACAATAATGTAAACAAGTAATTATTAGAACGTATTTACTTTTTCTCGCCTCCATTCAGGGATCTGTTTAAACTCACTGAAAATTTGTACAAGCATTGCGAATGATTTGGCTCGATAACGTCAAAACACTCCCCCCTCCCACCAAACACACAAAATAATAAATATATACAAAAAACATCAGAAAAAAGATGAACTATCGATTTGAATTGTTCATCCCCATTTTTCAAAGAGAAAATTTCTCAGCAAAAGTGTTGAAGAAAGAGTTAACAAGATTGAAGAATGCCTGGTTCTCTTTATTTTCTTAATCTGTGTATTCATGCGTCACTTCGTCTTTTGTTTGTCAGATTCCTTCTTGTGTATTCGTACTCCTTTCTTGTGTTTCTTTTATCAGTAATACTAACATGACTCTAAATGCTTTCTACTCAAAGCTGTGAATGTCCGATCTTGGAACTCTATAACCCAAGGAAAGGGCGATTACTAGCGTGAAATACTTCCGATCTTGGAACTCTATAACACAAGGGCGATTACTAGGTGAAATACTTCCGACTGATGCACAATATATTTATAGACTGTTATAAGCACTATTTGAAATATTTACGCGAAAGCCGGAAGCGTCCCCTACATTCAATCAAATCAAAGTTTGAAATAATAGTTTAGGTAAAATGGTGCCTTCCATGGTCTTTTCAAACATTCTGCATATGTTCGCATTATTTAGTGTAAATGATTGTTGTGTAAATACGTACTTTCTTGTGCATTTTCACTGTAACGTAATATTGTAACGACTGTAACTTAGTTGCGAAAGCTGATGTTCAAGATCATTTCATTCTCAAACATTCGAGGTCAGTGCAAGGGTACATAACTTGTGATCAAGTTAACCCTCTTTGGAAAGATATATGGTTACCTACATATAAAACGATTACTCTGAAGCTGGAATAACTTCTAGCCATATCCTGGATGCTACATAAACATAATAATGTATAAGTCGCTCGACAAAGAGCAATGACTAACTGATCAAGAGGACACTTCTGGAATAATAAGTCAATGAATTAAAATATTTAAATTTAAAAATGAATTAAAGGTAAACAGTGCAAATGTGCGTGCGTGTGGACTTAACACACAGCAACCATCTTAAGTTTACGTGCCTTGAACATGGCTATGAGAACAAGTAATATACGCAAGCGGCTCCTACTACTAGTATCATCCCCTATCCATTCTTTTCGTCAGCTCCCTGCCAATCTGTCCACCAGTGGCCAGACCCTAGCTCAGTTTTCACGTGATGGATGACTCGATGCAACATATCCCCAGAGCCAGAAATATTTCATCTCCAAGCCGCCAAGCAAATGAAATAAACGTGTTTGGCGCGGTATGACAGAAAGTACAATCTCACATCAAAATCTCGTAATAGCGTACATTTCCTCTTTTCACCAATCCATCTAACTCAAATTGCGGATCCCATAGTTGCAAAAATGTCCGCAGTGCCATTTGGGAGCGATGAAAAATGTGACCGCACGGCGGAAAACATAGGAACTATATTTCGCGCTTATCTTATCGGCGCGACAAGTACGGGCCGAGAGGCACGGCTTCCCTTCATTGTTCTTTCGCAGTGATTAGGAAGACGTATGCAATTAAAGATGAGACGGCCACACAACAGCCTGCCAGCGTCATGAGGACACCTACATCTGCATCCGTCACGGCCCTCGTACAGGACCATCCAGTACAGTCAGTTGCCAGTCTCTCATTACTTCTCCTCCCCCTCCCTTTGATAATAATGAAGCGATTAACCTCCATCGCGGTATTTATGACTCGATGTGGGGCAACCAACAAAAGATTTATGATAATTTCCCTGTCAAAAGAATCTTGGCATTTCCACAAAAACATCGTAATTCATTGTCATGCGCGAGACTGCGCGGAACCTCACAAATGATATGTTCCCAATCGAGCCTGATGCGAGAAGACAGTTGCTATGGTGACATCATTGCCAGGATCCATCACTGTCGTTTATCATTCTTATCACCAGCGTCTTGGCACCAGCCACTCTGAAAACTCAACCACACTCTCTCTCTCTCTCTCTCTCTTCAACGAACCCCGCTGTTTCTTGGAGGTCCGCTCCGCCTGACCTCTTGTCCTGGTAAGGTCACTGATGCCCAGTCGCGCGTTCGTGCAACATACATGTAAGACACTAACCTGCACGCATATATAAATACTAAGTATGCGAATAGACTGTCTTGACTACATCTTGTGCACCATTATTGCAGAGGACATAACCTTTTGTTTATTTGTCAGTGACTGAGTGTGAAATATATTTTCTTCAGTCGTGCATAGGCATATCGAACGCGGTAACGGACAGGCAGACACACTAACGGGAAAACACGCAAACAAACACCTTATCCAGTGATTGGTAAGCACGCTTACAGACTAAACGGTCGCACTGGCATCCAATATACACAAATGTGCAGCGCAATCAAGTTTAAGGAGCAACTCTTCAGTAGAATTATCGTCAAGATTTATATCAACCTGAATGAGTTATTTTATGACACCAGAGTACTGTAAAACAAAACATTACGATACTAAGGTACTGTAAAACAATATATTACGAGACCAAGGTACTGTACAACAAAACATTATGATACCAAGGTACTGTAAAACAAAACATTACGATACCAGGGTACTGTAAAACAAAACATTACGATCCAAGGTACTGTAAAACAAAACATTACGATACCAAGGTACTGTAAAACAAAACATTACGATCCAAGGTACTGTAAAACAAAACATTACGATGACCAAGGTATTGTAATACAAAACATTACTATACCAAGGTGCTGTAAAACAAAACAATATGACACCAGAGTACTGTACAACAAAACACTACGAAACCAGAGTACCGTAAAACAAAACTTTACAACACCAGAGTACTGTAAAACAAAACATTACGAAACCAGAGTACTGTAAAACAAAACATTATGACACCAGAGTACTGTAATCACAAAGCGTTAACAACGTGTTTCTACCCAGTTGATGTTATTGTATACATCAGTTCTACTCAGTTGATGTTACGTGTATCAGGCTCTATCCTGTTAATGTGATGTAGCACACGGGAAGTAAGCCATATAGAAGCATGCAAAAGCCTGATTCGAAAACGAGGCTATCGCGATAAGAACTGTTAAGTGCGCGATTGCTGCTGTGATAAATGCTTTCGCCACATTTAAGATAATAGCATAAATTAAAATACACACACATACATAGGCCCTATACACACACGCGCGCGCGCGCGCGAGAGAGAGAGAGAGAGTGAGAGAGTCGATACTTTCAAACTAAGCTGAGCTGGTTGCTGTTGCTTGATACTTAACCGTGATTGCCTCCATTAAAGTACAGCTCTTGTCAAACTATTCACACATATTCAAGGAATACACTCACAAAACATTAACGCCATTAGAACATTAAAATATTTCATTTTATATCCTCTAAATATATATTTCATTAAAAAAAATATTCACATTCAAACACTCTTAGAAAAATATGCAAATTTAATGCTTTGTAAATAAGTGCTCAGAGACAATGTAGTGATGATGATGACAGTGATGATGACGATGATAATGGTCATTAAAATTACACAGGAGTTTTGGATGACCTCACATCAAAAAGCGATGCTGACGATGATGACATGAAATGAATAACACTGCACATGCTTTAGGTCGGCTTGGTTCTGTACGTGAAACTTTCCATCAAATGACATGGCACGTTTACTGTCAACCTTTATGTCATTAACGAAACACAGGCAGGATTAAGTGAACAATAACATATTTTTGTTACTTAGAAATCAACAGCATCATATATACTCCTAATGCACTCACTCAAATCTTCAATGTCTAGCTCCCTGACTTTATTTATTTCCGTTAACCCAACGTCAGGATCTCTATAGTAACGATCCTCTAATGACGAAATATTAATGCGGTCACTAAATGTAACCGTCAGGATCTCTATAGTAACGATACTCTAACGACAAAATATTAATGAGGTTACTAAATGTAAACAAGACATAAAATGCAGTTTGCAACTATTCTCTTGTTGCATACATGAATGACACAAGACTCAATTTTGAATCAGTCACATTGCAGAATAACCCCCACAGAAGACATTGGGTGGTTGCAGGTTACACAGGACTGCCATATTTAAACCAATGATTAGTTGCAGATTAAGCCCAACACAAGGCGTAATATTTAACTAGTTGCTAGTTGCAAATTAAACAAGTCAGAAGATTTTATATTTAACCATTTAACCCCGTCACAAGTTGCAGCGAAAACATCTTATTAAGCAGCATTTGTAGAGTTTCTACTTGCAAAGATTAGTTTAAACAAGGTACACTCACGTTAAAGTTAAGTCATGGGAAGTTGAAGTTTGAAATTTTAATCTGTATTTAACAAGAACGAGTGAAAATAATTATTTAAAAATATTTCACATGATTGAAAAAAAAATTCTTTCATCGTATGAATAAATTAATGTTTAAAATATCGTGTCCAGAACAGTCTTACAAAATGCATTTTAAAAAAAAAGTGCTATACCCGAAAAAATAAAGGGAGGGAATATTTTCCGCAGTCGGTTTTAAATGCTGACAGCGCGGCAGAAATAAACCACATCTGCAGTGTACGCAACGTTGATACTAAAAACACGCCGATGTATTAATGTGAACTGTTTTAAAGGTACCTCACCACTCCCGCTATAAAATGTATTTAAATCGATACCCTTGGTTTCATGAGAGTAGCTATTAAAAGCCATTGTTACGGTTTGTGGCCCTTCTCCCCTCTTTTCCATGCAACGCATTAGATGTTTACAACACTATTAATAAATTATGCATTACGGTCTATTCAAGATTTGGGGACAGCAGGTTCAGGAGCCAAAAAAAGTTCTGGAAATGTCAATGTAAACGTTTCTTTATTTTTTCTTTATTTTTAAGCAATCTTTAAGACTTATAAAAGACTATTTTGTTTTAATTCTTAAAATGCTAAATAATAAAGAAAGAAATTTAGCATAAAAACAAATTTAGAAGGAAATTGTAAATCATGAAAATTTTACTACAATCAACTACAGCAAGGAATGAAAATCAGAAAAATAAAGACACACAAGGAACGAAAATAAGAAAAATAAAGACAAAGAAGAGAAAAAAACAAGAGACAAGTTACACCTAAGTATGACCCATTGTGTTCACTTAAGCACGGCCTACTGGGTACATCTAAATATGGTCCACTGGGTTCACCTAAGTACGGCCTAGTGTTTATAAATTATATGGTCCACTGCATTCACTTAAGTACGGCCTATACTATAGGGTACAGCTAAGATTATCCGCTTTTAGCGCAGATTCTGTTATACAGTTATTGCACTTAAAGCAATCTTTCACGTTTGAAAAGTTTCATCTTACTATTAATCATAAGTATTTACAACATTCCTTAACTTAAACCTGTTAATTTAATCTCTTCTTTAATAGGTTAAACGCGTATGCTTATAATTAACAACGACAAACTGGACAAATACAACCGAGCATTCGTGAAATAGATTTTAATCGAGTTACAGTGAATTACAAAGAAAGAAAAGGAAAGGTAAGTACTATAAAAAGAGTGTACATGTTATATGAATAGATTTGAACTACAAAGAAATATACATAGTGTTAAAAAAGTGTACGTTACATTACACTGAATTACAAAGAAAGAAAAAGAAAGATATATATATAAATTAAACAGGTTAAAGCAGAAGATACATGCAAAAGATTGCATTATGATCCGGCACACTTCAAGTGAAATATGATTACACTTACAGTAATCATACCAAGCGGTTCACTTACTCTCTATCAAAAAAATAATTCTTCAATACCATAATCACTATTTAAAAAAATACTTGATAAATTAGTTATTCGATATCATAAAAAATTGGTCAATTACACATATTGAAATTTAAAGGTTTAAAACATATAGTTATTGGTTGCTACAGCGGTCTAAATACTGACGTGTGTGTGTGTGTGTGTGTGTGTGGTTTATAATGAGTAGGTGTAGAGATGACTGGACAAGAAAAAGGGGGCCAATGTTTCAATGGCAAAGAGACAAAAATTGCAAATTAAAATGAACTTGTAATTATATAAAATGAAATTAAACAATACATGACAAACAAAACTACTTGTAAAATAATGATCTGCAGATGGAATGACAAACTCTAATTCTTAGAATGTTCTGTCTGGTGAAATATTATAGTTTTGCAGAAAAAAAGAGAAAATCTTATTCATTATTTCCTTAGGTGAAATATTTCACTTACAAAGTGGTTTCTTATTTACATCTTGTAACAAGTGCCTTGTTATAGCTTACAGTTACAAAATCTTAACATTATGTAACAGTAAAAGAAAATTCTTACCATTTTGCTCAATGGAATGTTACAAAAGTGACAATAAATCCAACTAACCATAATCTCTGGTGAAATGTTACTAACCATAATCTCTGGTGAAATGTTACTAACCATAATCTCTGGTGAAATGTTACTAATCATAATCTCAGGTTAAATGTTGCGGTTTACGAAAAAAGGAGAAAGATTCATTCTTACTATTTCATCATGTTCAATGTTACAGTTTACATAAAGAAGACATCATTGCAACTATTCTCTTAATTAAGTAAAATGTACATGAACAGAAGGAAGACATTTAAAAACAATTCAAAAGTAAAGTGTGAAAGTTTACAGGAAAAGGGCATTCTTAAACTATTCTGTTAGATGAAAAGTTACGTAAATAGAAAGATAAAACATTTTAACACAATACTGTCAAAGGAAATGTTAAAGTAAACACAAAGGTAAGAGAACTTACTCACCACTTTGTTGGTAAGCACGACGTTACTCATCAATTTGTTTTAAACATCACGCTGGCAAATAAAAAAAGCCGAGCAAAAGACTTTTTGCTTAGGATAAGACTGAGAACTCAGTGTAAAGCTCTTTGTCACAATGAAAAATTAATGGATGAATTTAAATACCAACAAAACTATAAACTAAATAAAGACAACAAAATAACAAAACTAAAATAAATAAAGATAGTAAAAGCAACGCTCATCAGATCTATCAAAATGCTAGGTAATCACTAGTCAGATGATGAAACACAATGTATATACTAATCAGATGGGCATAGTCAGAAAATGAAACACAGGGCAGGAACTAGTCAGATGATGAAACACAATTTATATACTAATCAGATGGGCATAGTCAGAAAATGAAACACAATGTATATACTAATCAGATGGGCATAGTCAGAAAATGAAACACAGGGCAGACACTAGTCAGATGATGAAATACAGGGCAGACACTAGTCAGATGATGAAATACAGGGCAGACACTAGTCAGATGATGAAACACAAGATAGCTTCAAGTTTGAGAATGACACACTTAAGGCAGACACTAGTCAGATGATAACCGAAACAAAAAATGTCTTTAGCATCGGATCAGAGGAATCGGAATGTCACTTTACTCACTGTTCAGCTCACTTGTTTCTATTTGCTCACAAGCAGGTCGGACGGACACCGTGGTAAGGGTGATGGAGTTGTGGTCTGTGTCAGTGGCTCTGTTCTAAAGGACAAAGTTGACAGTGAATCCCTTTTAACGCACGATCAGGACGTGGGTGGGGTGGAGCAGAAAAGCAGCAGGTTGCTTATTGCCCTTGACTTAAGACTTTCCCACTGTCCCAGTATTTGAGATATTTACACGCTGTACTTTCGCGGACATTACCAAACAAACATTTCATCTCATCACAAGTGAAAAAGACAGAAGGCTATGTGTAGACGTGTCTGGCATGTCAAAGCTTACAGTATATGCTTGTGGGAAGGAGGGGAAGATGGGTGTGGAGCCAAGTTAGGGTACAAGGATACAAGCGTTTCTATGGGCGAAATGATGGAGTTGCGTGTGTAGGGGACTATTATGTTGTTTTAGTTACAATGACTCTGGTGACCTGTGAAAGATGAAGTGAATCACGGACAGCAACATCTCCCTGTGCAAGCAAGCGTAAACACATGTGACAGCTGTTTGTTCACCTTCAAGAAACATGCGACGTGTACTTTTAAAGTTAAAACAGAAATTTCTTAAACCTGCATAAGTTAAAATCTGAACCGACAGCTAATGAAAAACATTATTAATGTGAGTGTTCTGTTTTCCATGTATCCTATTAAATGGACAATACTTTGTGAAGCACGGTTATTTTACCATTTTCCACAAATATTTCTTCAAATCTAAATCACATTAATTTTTTTACGCACGAACGCACATACATACATCACAGACACACCAAACATACTCATAAAACTTTTAAGAATAAAAGATTAAGAAGATAATGATAATTTTCGTGATTAGGTGCAACAATTATGTACAAGTGAGCTTTTGAAGATATTCAACCTTCCCAAAGGTTATACTGAAAAAAACGGTCTAATTAACGAAAACGTTAATGGAATAGTTAACATATATTTCAACATCGGTTACATTATCGGAAAACCATGAATTAAACAGTTTTAGTTTCGATTTTACAGTATTAAAAATTTATTTTGCGCTGAAAATTTTATTGATATGTGTAATTTATAGCAAAACTTTTAATCTGTGGCAAAATGTCTAATCTGTAGTAAAACATAATCTCTGACAAAACATGTAGTCTGTAGCAATATGTACTCATCTATACTATACTTGAAATCTGTAGCAAGACAATAAATCCGCAGCAAAAACATCTAATCTTCAGCAAAGTTTAATCCTTAGAAATACGCGTAGCCATCGGTAGCAGTGTGTTTAATCTGCAGCAATAGGTATTCATTTACAAAATACATATATGTGCCAACATGTGTAATTTGTAATAGCACATTATCTGTCACAATACGAGTTGTACTCAGTTGTATTAGGTTTAATCTGTAACAATACGTGCAATCAGTAGTATTATGTTTAATCCGTAACAATACGGGTAAATTTTTGTAGCAATAATTATGCAGCACATATAAAATAGTATTAATTATATAATAAAAGAGAGAGGCCACTGGGGTTAAATTGATTAATATTTATAAGAGCTTTAATAGGAGTTATGCGAAAACCAAATATGGAGATCTGTTTCAAATTCATTATAAAGTGTACGTATTGAGCTAGTTATGTTACTTATTTATGACTTAGCTATGCAATTACATTTAATGATATTAATATATTTTCAAGTGGCTATTACATTATTAACACTTGGCATAAATATGATGTTACCATATACACATATGCACGCACGCACACACACACAAACACACGCGCGCGCACACACACACATGCACACACACACAATATACGTTAAAAACTTGGAGCAATGTGTTATTAAAAAAATCTGCCATCCTATTTATTATAAAAGTATACATTTAGGAAAACGTGTACAGTCTAACGAACATCATAAAATGAACGTCTTGATCTAAGAATGACAAAAGGCAAGGGACAAAGATTTACTTCACCTAGTAATTAAAACATGTCCTGGCCTACTTATGACATCAAAAATGTATGTCTTGACCTGAGAATGACAAAGACATCGGACCTACATAGCCATGCCACAGAATGATTTTATTTAGTCATTAAAACATGTCTTGGCCTATTACGACATCACGAAATGCATGTCTTGACTTGAGAATGACAAAGACATATGAGACCTGATAACTATGACAGAAAATTACTGACTTGTGGTGTGTGGATATATAAGGCCTGACTAAGTTATTGCATACTATTTATACGAAATACAGTGTCGAAATAGTTTTGATATACAATATCTTTATTTAATTAAGACAAGAAGTAAGATCTGAAAATGTAACAATATATAAATATGAAAATATGATAAAAATAAAAATAGCTTGATCTATGTACGCCAATATAAAACTATTTTGAATGAATTATTATTCTTTCAGATTATTAATTTAACGAAAATATTACAAGGATTAAATGTGATTGTAACTAACAGTTTAAATAAAAGCAATTTACAAATTCTAAAACGTCCCCCATCCCTCCCCTCCCCTACGGGTCAAAAGATGTGTACAAAGAATGACGTAGTTCTGACGTAAATCCTATCGTCAATTGTGTGTTGAAAGCACAGTTTTTATGCGCTTTTTGAGTCTCATTCAGTCTATCGTACGCACGCACACACACACCCCTTTTAAAAATAATTTTCTCCGTCATATTACATTTCAATGTTAATTCTCTATCTGGTGATGTCCTGTTGTATAGCTTAGGTGAGAGGTGTTTTGTCTCTGGGAAATATCGACTTTTGTCTAGGTTAATGCATCAATTTTGGTGTTTTTTAAAAAAAAAAACCGAAAGCTTAGCAACCTCTACCATAATATTTTAGTTTAACGGCCTTATTAAGAAGATTTTGTGTATAGCGTCAAACACCTTGAGGTCCTTAACATGGAACAGTTTGCGACACAAAGACTATATAAAACGAGAAAATATATTTATACATACAATGTATATAAATGAATATCTCAATAGAAATACTGATTTCAGGACAATATTTAGGAAATCGAATGTAAATAAATTAAAATTCCTAACAATATTTCACGACACTGATATAAAAAATAATGTATATAAATGAATATACAAATTATTTCAAACACCGAACGTATATAAATGAAAAAAAAATATTTTACGACATCGATGTGTACAATTTACTGTACGGCGTCAAATACGCGTAAGGTTTATAAACTATTTTACGACAACGCGTGTGTATAAATGAAAAGTCATAGAAACTATTTATTTAATACAGCTCAAAAAATTACCTATTGATGACTGAATGAAGATGATTAAAACTTTACATTTTTTCTTACAAGTTAATTATAAAAGTGTGTGACTGTATTCTGATTTTATGCAAACGACAGGTTATGATGGCAGCAGCTTAAAAGACGTCAGTTTGACCCGGGACCAAGACAAACGTATAAGCAGTATCCAGTTACACTCGACTTCATGTTTAAATCAGAGAAGTAAAAGATTTTCACATTAGCTGTATGAAGAAGATCATGTCACCAGCAAATGACGCTTGAATGCTACACTGCATTGCAACCAAACTCGATTATTTATATTAAAGTTACTTCTGTAAAGGCGAATATCCGGAAGTAGAGTTTGTTGACATTTCGAGGAGTCCTCCCAGTGATCTCTCGCTTCGCGCAGTCTCCATTACATCGCCGTTCACACTCCCCTTTCATCTTTGGGGTGGGATGGGGGTGAAGGAGGTAAGGCTACGTTGTACTTAAATTATATTCTCATACATTCTCATGCATAGAATTAAATCCTATCGATCACTCTTTGCTGTGAACATACCAATTAAAGGCAGTATTCACGCTACATTCACAAAGCGCAACTAACTAAAAGCAATGTGATAATTGGGGGTTACGTTATTAACAAACTCACGACAATGTGATAATTGGGGGTTACGTTATTCACACAAACTCACGACAATGTGATAATTGGGGGTTACGTTATTAACAAACTCACGACAATGTGATAATTGGGGGTTACGTTATTCACACAAACTCACGACAATGTGATAATCAGGGATTATGCTAACTTTTAACACGAACTGAACGACCAGCACCCATGTTCAACATAATTTGAAAAGTTATTAAAAATTTTTGTATCATTACTATTTTAAAAGTTTTATACTTAATTTTCATTCCTGCTTTAATAATAGAGAAATACTGCAGTGGAAAAAAGAAAGTGTGGGACAGAAAATGGAAACAGACGCACTGAAAAATTTTCCAAATTAAAGTTGAACCACACACAAAATTCTTTGATTCTTTAATTTTAATTGTAAGCTACTGCAAAAGCCATTCTTATATTTTGCCCTGTAGAAAATCGTAATCAGAATTTTAGACAATTGAACTTTGATCTCGGACCTAGGATTAGAGATTCAACGAGGTGATAGAAACAGCCGCACGGCCAGTGCTCGAAGCAGACGCACCACCGAGAGAGAACGCATAGGTTACATAACAATACGCAAATCAAAGAGACATGACACACCTGAAACTGAGAGTCGGGCATCTTCTAAAGAAGAAGAGCGTAGAACCAACTTTAGCATAAATACCCCACCCGTCGGGCTGGACTCTCACTCGATATTTCTCGTGGCCCATGTCATCCCTCTACGATGAGTGAAGCAAGGAAGAGCAAAGACTAGGAATTGTCTGAGATGCTTCAAGGGACACTTGTCTAACTGGACACCCGTCTATGGACAACCTGTCTAAACAGCAAGGGAACACATGACGAACAAGACAAAGCAAATTCATCTTGACTGAAGATCTTGGCGCTGATAGCTGGGTCAGAAGTCTGCTGTCACTAAAGGTACCGCATACCATTATTGAGAAGATAGGAAACCAGAGAGGATTGTATGAGCCGCATTTGAACATTGTGTTAGGTGACTGTTTCCTATGGAGTGTGCTATACTGTGTTAACCACTACGGGAATGTTCATATGATTAGGCGTACTATTTATTGGAAAAGCTATGTCGGAGGTATCAACTCTGGAAGTAAAGTGACTGACAATGAATTTGGAGTATTCCACAAAGAGTTTACTAGTCTATGTTTCAAGACTGAATTTCACTGGATGTTGTGTTATTTCAGGAAAGTGTATGTATTATTTTAAAAACAAACTGTGAACTTTATGGGCATGAACATTACATCAAAAGAACTGTTCCAGACTGAAGCTGATAACAAGTGGCTGTGATAACTGGTCAGGAACGACGCACACAAAATATCAGGTGAACTGTAAACCATATTGTCTCGTGTGTTAAACCTGTATTCGTTCAGTGATTTATGTAATTCTCATGTTTATTCTTTTTCTTATTCTAACTGTTTAGAGCTTAGAAATATTAATGCTTGATGTGTGGAACCTAGTAATTGTTCTAGGAAAGTATTGATATTAATTTGTGTACGTCTTCCTGATAATTGTTTTAGGAGATAATTTAAATGACTATTTTTTCTTATTCGTTCTCATTGTTTAGTTTATGAGAGAAGAAATTTTGAATATTGAAATCTATATTATTACCTTGGTGTGATTTTATTAACATTGAAAACAAGTTAATTTTATTATTTCTTTAATAAAATTTGTTAAATTTTAAACTATTCACTCTTTTTATTGATTTTTTTTCGCTGGCACTCTCCAGAGAAGCCTTTTATCTGGGATATTATCAGCTTTGGTGGTCCACTGGAGGGTCTTCCTCTCCTCACTTGTTTCTGGAGAGGGGTGAGGGTGGATGTTTGGAGGTGGTATTGATCTTCATGCCTGAAGTGGTTGGGAGGCAGGTGCAGGAGGGTGGTGGTGGTAGACTCCTGTAGTAGTCGCCGTGAGGAGTAGAGTAGAAGGGGAGCATATATTGATAGAAGGTGGGGGCGTGCCAGATGACGTACTGAAAGTCGTTAGCATATATGCTTTAGAATAGTTTATGCTATTGGAATGAGAGATGTGTGGGGGGCTAGAAGACAGATTGACGGACAAGACGAGCTGTAGAATATGTTATTCTAAGACAAGTAACACTTGAGAGGGGAGACAACCAGTAGGTAGAACTTTCAAGGTCTGACTTAGTCACTCTCGACTGCAAGACCAAGACCCTGTCGGTGACTGATTGATTGGCTGAGTGGAAGAATCTTATCTGTATGTAATTTAAGGATAATTATTCAGATAGAGATTGACAGTTAATTAATCAGGAACTTGGAACGTGCCACAGAAAGATTGAATGTTGGCCGCTGAAAGAGTATACGGAACATTTTGTTACGACTTTTGTCTGTCTTTAGACTCTGAAACTCATGAATACGGTCATATATAATACCAAGAATGCATGTAAATAAATAAGTATTTTAAATTATAATGAACAAAATTACATTTTTGTGATGAACATTCATTGGCATTTCTGAAATGACGTGTTTGTATGCGCATATATGAGAAAGTGTGTGTATGTGTGTGTGTCTGTGTAGAAGTGTGTGTAGAAGGGTGCGAGTGGAGCGTGTATATGTGTTTGTGTGTGTACTGGTGTTTGTGAGTGAGAATGTGTTTTTTTGTGTGTGTGTGTATGCGTGTGTTAGAATGTTATCTAAGAGTGTATCTAAGTGTGTGTGAGAGTGTATGTGTGTGTGTGCAAATGATTGTGTGTAAGAGAGTGTTTATGAGTGAAAGTGTGTGCATGTTTGAGTGTGTTAGCGAGTGTGTAAGAGTATGCGTGCATGCGAGTGTGTGTCTGTGTGTGTGTCTGTGTGTGTGTGTGTGTGTGTGTGTGTATGTGTGTGTGTGTGTGTGTGTGTGTGTATGTGTGTGTGTAGCCGTAATATACTATAAGTACCTTCATGTTGCTTTTGTAAAACGTATGCGTGCGTGCGAGTGTGTGTCTGTGTGTGTGTGTAGCCGTAATACTACAAGTACCTTCACGTTGCTTTTGTAAAACATCAAGTTACATCAAATTACTAGGAGCCAACATCGCGTTATTTAATTAACTAAGTTAATCAGAATATAAATAAGGCCTGCCCTAAATGAAACGATATAATTTCATGTCTACAGTCTGAATGTATATGTATCCCAACAACTGAACTAAATTATTATTAGCTGCAAATCATTGCTAAAGAAAAGACAATCATGATTTCATCGGTTAACTAAGATAGGACTACCAGTGAGAATTTTGTAATTTTTTCAATGGCTGATTATTCGTTTAGGCATATATATATAAAATAATAACTACCAGGATTATTTGTATGGACAGCATCTACACACAATCATAACTTCAGTGCATTGTTTGAAGAAGGAGTTTTGGTTCTTGCAAATGACTTGTGAACGGATCAGAAATTTTCTGTAAATTTTTGCCCTAACCACTGCGCAACCATCGCGCCTGCACGAACGAGTTTCTAGCGTCTCGTAAAGTATGCAGCACTATAGCGACAGCGATGAATGGGCGCATACTGTGTGTGACTTTACAAAGCTTTTATTGGGGAAACAATTCATCACATCCAGGTGGCCTCCCTTGCTACTGCAGGATGACTGTTTCTGGACTATCATGGTCAAATTTGAGATTTTGCGTGTCCTCAATAAGGGTAGATGTATCGAGGGAACCACCTGCCACGCATGCACCAAAACTAACGAGACATCCATCTGTCTGCAGGACAGAGGTCAGAAAATGAATAACCGTTTCTAGGCAGTGGAATCTCGAGCCCTGTATTTTTTCTCCAAGGACGATAACTGTTTTCGTTGTTTGTATTCTCTTATTCTGTAGCAGCGTTCTTTACTCAAGAGTAAACTTATAATCTAAAATACTCTCTCTCTCTCTCTGTGTGTGTGTGTGTGTGTGTGTGTGTAACTTTGAAGTCTGCTAAATAAATCGAGCTGTAGGGATCTTAAGTTAAAACTCATAATAATTTTACCTCTTGAAAAAGCAGTAACAGCAAACAGTACAACACTCTTTACAATCACAAAGATTTTTCAGATAATTTCTACTCTTCATATTCTAATTAAAATGAACTTAGTCTGTAAATGTTATTTTAAAATAGCCTGATACTTCTGTTATTTAAAACTCAAACAAAATGTGCACAGCCAGGAAAGATAATCATTAAGTTTCTATGTTTATTTTGACGACGATTAGACTGGGCGACAATTATTTCTATCCACAAATGTCTCTTCAATAGGATTACTGGTCTTACGGGTGATCGAAATATGAATATGACAAGTGTTATGCCAGACAACAAGTAAGGATGGTTGAGGAAACAGTTCTAGGCTTTGTCCTTAAACTTGGAACTGCAATGCCCACGTATTTGTCTTGCTATGTATACCCACCACTGAGTCAGTTTGACGGAAGTAGTTTAGTTCTTGAAAAGTGATTGGTGGGATTGGGATGAAGAAATTGTGTTAAACTCCTAAGCAGTGTACAGTTCGTTGGATTAGAAAAGTTAAATTTCCAGGGGTTAGGTGAGAAAATGTGTGAAGGCATTGGAGTGATATTTCTTTAAAAGTGCAATTAATCGAAACAGCAAAAATCCACTTTTACCCCTCCGTCTCACTCCGATTTACACAGTAAAAATATCTGTACACACTGGATCCGTTTTATCGTTCTATTCAACGGACTAGATTCCTAAACCCACCATCTTGAAAAGTCACAGCAAGTGGATAGGATAGGTATCTTTCCAACCTTCCTTCTATCCTTCCATTCTTCCATCTTTCTATCCTTCCATTCTTAGCGTGCAACGCACAGCATGGTGGACGAATGGACCAGCCGCTAAAAACACCGTTGCATATCTACAAGATCCAGAGTGAATCCATCAACGATGTCCTGGATTCTTAGACAGCCACTTATCGCTGACAACTTCAGTGATGACATTAACGACGACTTGTGAAAGTACACGAGTGTTTAATGTTGAAACCGATGAAAAGCGAGCCAAGCGCTGTTAAAGAAAGGCTTCTGAAAACATTCCGACTCGGAAACGCAAATAGATTATTTATTATTCGATGTTAAACAGAGAGAGAGAGACATAACAGATTAACATTACATGTCAGCAGCGTACGGCTTGCCTGAGGCTCCCCTTCTTTGTTTACTGTACATTTCCTGATATAAAATTATCACGAAAAATAACGCCCTTTCTAATTTTCGTTAATACTAGCAGTACAATTAACACGAAAAATAACGCACTTTCTAGTTTTCGTTAGTATTGTTTGTGTTTTTAAAACAAGCTTCCAGTTGTTTCAGTGTTGTTTCGTGGATAATTCATGTCAAAGATGCCCTTCAATGATGTTTACAAAGCAGAAATTACACGAATAGTCAGTTTGTAACCCTTGGTGTGATTTGATGGCTCTTTACAAATATATACGTTAAAGCTTTTGAAATTTTTGTAAAACAGTCGAGCTTGTATGGTGAGGGGATGGAAGAGAGAGAGAGAGAGAGGAGAGAGGAGAGAGAGAGAGAGAGAGAGAGAGAGAGAGAGAGAGAGAGAGAGAGAGAGAGAGAGAGAGAGAGAGAGAGAGAGGGAGAGAGAGAGAGAGAAGTTAATGGACTTATATAACTTCAAAAGCTAGATGTAAAAATGAAAGCTACGATTTAAAATGGACTTAAATGATTCCAAAATCTAGATAAATACAGTGCAAGAATGAAAGCTACAATTTAGGAATGGTAACAAGGATTCATATCATTGTTATGTCTAAAAACGTCATGCTTGTCATTCAAACATTTCATGCTTGTCATCCAAACACGTCATACTTGTCATTCAAACACGACATGCTTGTCATCCAATCACGTCATGCTTGTCATTCAAACACGTCATGCTTGTCATCCAAACACTCATGCTTGTTATTCAAACATTTCATGCTTGTCATCCA
This sequence comes from Sinotaia quadrata, assembly GCA_028829895.1. Classification (NCBI taxonomy): domain Eukaryota; kingdom Metazoa; phylum Mollusca; class Gastropoda; order Architaenioglossa; family Viviparidae; genus Sinotaia; species Sinotaia quadrata. The sequence continues at coordinate 89,244,597 of CM054181.1, forward strand.
AACACGCCATGCTTGTCATCCAAACATTTCCTAATCCCGGAATGCAATGTGGTAGTAAAAAACTCAGCATTATATGTACAAATCACTCCAAAAATGACATCAGTGGTGAAAAATTCAGTCGATCACTGGTAAGATATTTATGGTGATAATTTTGTGCCAGATACCTATGTGGCCATGACCACTGCATTCATTCACACCTTACAAGTGTCTGAATATTTTTGACTAAGTGACATTCATTTGGACATCTAAAATAACTTTCATAATAAAATGTATTTTGGAAATCTTTTTGATCAAATCACATTAAAAGAATAATACTTTACAAATCATATATCATTACAAAATGGCCCTCGTTATTATATGATATTCGAGTGCATAAACAAATACATCTGTACATTCAAACCCTGTTTTGTTTGCGAATACAGTTATGCGTGATCTAACCCCGTGAACCTGTGGACAGTCGGTAGTAGGAGCATGTGCGCGGTTGGATGATGTAGAGTAAATAGTGAACTGAAACAGATGTTCGAATTAAATATGTGTGTGCGTGTAGCTTTCTCTTTATGTATATATACGCATACGCATTCACCTATATATGCGCGCGCGTGTGTAAAGTAAATAGACATAATCTTTGTTAAATAATGCATTAAGGGAGACGCGCATTTGCTTATTGATTTTTCTCTCTCTTGTAAGTGTCGAGATGTTGTTCTGGTGTGACACTTCACAGTCTGTGAATTAAACTACTGGACAAGTATCAATCCATATACGACACATTCAAACGATCAACCATTATAAGCTATTTATAGCTGCAAGCTGGCAAGAGCTGGAACGTCAAAACAGCTGTTAAAAAGCACGCAGGCAACTGTAGTTCATTCAAATTTTTTATATTACAGTGAGCATTTAGAGAGTCAACAAACAAACAAATTCATGTAAGTTAAAAAGATAGTTATGAAGAAAGTCGACAAGGTTTCATGGCAACAACAGATGAAAACCCAACGACTTTCATTTATTTCATTAATGACCATTGACGAAATGTCGCACGAAGGGATTTAAAGCAGGATTAACAGCAAAAGGATTACACCTTAGAAACAAGTTAATAGCAATAAGATGAGATATTATGAGCAGGATTAACAGCAAAAGGATTACACCTTAGAAACAAGTTAATAGCAATAAGATGAGATCTTACAAAGTGGATTAACAGCAAAAGGATTACACCTTAGAAACAAGTTAATAGCAATAAGATGAGATATTATGAACATGATTAAAAGCAATAAGATGAGATCTTACAAAGTGGATTAACAGCAAAAGGATTACACCTTAGAAACAAGTTAATAGCAATAAGATGAGATATTATGAACATGATTAAAAGCAATAAGATGAGATCTTACAAAGTGGATTAACAGCAAGTATGTCACATGGAAACAATGGATGTAATTAAAACGTCAATCAAAATACACTACAGATTAACCGTTGTAAAATTGTTGTGGCTTACAGTATTTTCTTGTCATACCTGGAAATTAAAAAAAATAACTGTCCTGATTGAAATTAACGATATCAGCATTGTGAGAATTCTTCCGCGAAACCAACTCACTTGAAATTAGACATTAAGCTGAACCAACAAATTAATGATGTCTGCTGCTTTAAATTATGTTTAACGTTTTCCGATGCAAAAGTTTTCCATAGTAACCAGATGGGTAATGGCCAGTTTCACCACATTTGTTTGACATGTCAGCATAATTATTTTATATGGCCAGTTTCACCACATTTCTGTTTGACATGTCAGCATAATTATTTTATATGGCCAGTTTCACCACATTTCTGTTTGACATGTCAGCATAATTATTTTATATGCGAATGCCGCCACAAATTCTTTGTCTGGTTAGACCGTTAGAACATGTTCCCATTATCCATATTATTTGATCGCAGTAAACGGAAAACATGCATTTTGTTCGGAGCAACTCGCACACTGACAAGGACGTGGTCATAATACGCACATACTAAACATGATACCAAATTAATTTCGTGTTCGATAATAAACGCGCGGGTAATTGTATATTCCTAATCCTAAATAAACTTACACAATATTAGAAACTATAAACAAACACATAATCATTATTAATAAAATTCATTTAAAAAGAAATTAGCCAGCATGATAAATTGAAGTGCACTGAAACAGAATGACCTCACGACAATTATGAAAACTAGGCCTCTTCGGTGACCTCTACTAAAGCTACCTTCACACAGATTTGCCGGTGTACACCCTAATGTTCTATCAAATAAGCCATTCATCAATGTCTATGCAGAGTGTTTTATACCTTTAACTTCCCGAATGTCGCACACATCAGTCAAGATCACATTTTCTCTTTCTGCGCTTTGCTGATGGACGATATAAACAATGCGAGTTCATACCCCCACCCACCCACACACACACACACACACATTGCTTGTACACAGGCTTTAAGTGCACACTCTTCATTTTATGTATGGTGGCAATTTTAGTCATTTTCCAAACAGCATAAAGCACTTTCCAAAACCAAGAATGGCATTCGTCACTAGGAACGCGATGTTCTACTTCAGTTAACTCTACATGGTCGTCAGCCCTGATACCTGTACACCGAAGTTTTGCTTTAAATGTATTGTCGTCAACCACTATACTGGCACGCCGATATGTCAATCATGCTTGTACTTTAACTATATTATAGTCAACTTAACAAATCTAACAAATCTAAGAAATCTTTATAGTATAGTAACAAGGCTACTGCTCACGGTGGGTACAATTTGCTAAATACTAATTGCTAGCTAACATACAATTAGTACCTTCTTACCATAATCCATGGGGAACGTCTTCCCATTCACAGCACCTACTCTACGTAGTTTCTTGGCTCAACCTCCCACCCCTTGGTGAAGCAACGATGTGAGGAGACAACACTACACACAAACACACCATACTACTCTGACATGACTAACAGTCAGAGGTAGTTACAGTGTTGACATTACAAGAGATGGTCACAAAACTCAAAGATTGAATTCGACTATAAAACAACCTTTAAATAGGAAAAATAATTTAATGAAATTTAAAAATTAAAAGGCATTACATAATACAGTTAGTAACCATAAGAACAAATGGTAAATTGTCAAAAAAAAAATACAAAAAAAAAGAAATACAGCAGCAGACTAAAATTGACAGGTTTATCAAAGCAATCAACAGCAGTAAACTAAAATATACAGAGACTGGAGCCAAGTGGGAATAGAGAAGCAAGTGAAACGTTTTAACACAAAAAGGCAAACTCTTAATACTCAGCCACTGTCAAAAATTTTAACCACTGTACTAATGACTAGGAATATACAAATATTTTAACCACACACTAATGACTAGAAATACACAAAACATTTTAACCACTGTACTAATGACTAGAAATACACACCTGAGATAAATAATGACATATGTAGTCACTTAAGCATCAACACACGAATTAAAGTACTAAAGAGACCAGCGTGCAAATTTAAGACACATTAGCTGTTCTCTCCAATGTGTCGACAAATAAATTATTAAAGAGAATAATGTTACGTTACTTAAATGTGTTCGCAAACACATTTATTAAAATAACCCCAACTATACATTACTAATAGTACTTTGATGTCTCTGTTTTGTGCAAAGATGCAACATAAAGCTGGCCATGTGAAAATACCGGCTCACTCCCCAAAACTCCTATGTGTTTGATTTATGTTATACTGAAAGTGAAAATTTGAGCATCATTTACCAAATGACCTTGACCATCATTTTTTTTTTTTTTAATGAGTACTTTGACGTTGTCTCTGTTTCGTGAACGCGACAATGCAATATAAAGCTGGCCATATGAAAATATCGGCTCGCTCCCCCAAAACTCCCAGGTGTTTGATTAAAGTCGCATTGCGAATGAAAATTCGAGCTTATTTAGCAAAAGACCTTGACCGTCGGTTATTCTGATGAGTACTTTGATGTTTCTGTTTCGTGAATGCAACAATGCAATATAAAGCTGGCCATGTGAAAATACCAGCTCGCTCAAAAAAACTCCCATTTGCTCGAAGGTCAGGGCGCTTTAAGGTTTTGCACAGATGGATGCATAGAACTGGGAAAAAATTCCCACATACTCGAAGGTCAAGGACGCTTTAGCGTCGCTCAAAAAAGCCTCCCACGTGCTCGAAGGTCAAGGACGCTTTAGCGTTTCGCACACATGGAGAGAACTGGAAGACAATATATATATTATTTTAAGCTGTGCAGACTGGAAAACACAAATCATTATTTGTCACAGAATTACACATTATAATTATTATATAATTGTAAGTATCTTGGTACGAATCATTTTCTCGAGTTTTATTTCAAATTGCGTGCATACGTACACAGAAGAGTAAGAGAATGTTTCTAAATCTTTAGAATTCAAAAGAGACATTTAGGGTGGAGAGAGAGAGATGGAAAAAGAGGAGGTGAGAGAAAGAGTAGAAGAATGAGGAGGGAGGGAAGACAGAAGAAGAAAGAGAGAGAGGGAGGAAAAGAGCAAATGGAGGCTGAAATACATGAGTTGAAGAAGAGACAGAGGGAGAACGAGAGGAGAAGAAAGGAGAGGGGAAGAGAAAAGGCGAAAGGATTTGCGAGCGAGAGAAGAAGAGAGATCGTAATAAGAATAGTGAGAAATAAAGGGGAGATAATAGTAATAAGAGATTGGTAAGTTAGAAGAGAGAGAGAGGGGGTGAGGGAGAGAGCGTTTCTTTTAACGCCCTTCCCATTTCGTTTATTCTTTCTGTGTAAAAGTAATCCTCCACTCTCCACCTCCATCCCCTACCCCATCTCTCAAAGTGACAATAAGCAAGGTTGAAAGCTGTCACGTTAGATTTCTCAGCCCAGCGAGACACTTGCAGCCTAATCTGACAGCCGAGCCAAAGATGGATTTCTTTTTTCTTAGTGCAACCTCTGCGCAAATAACCAGGATGTTAGGGCAGAGATAGGGGGCACACAGGGAGGGAATTGGGTCGGTGTAAGACTACCTTCATACTTAATCATCAAGATTTCTCTTTCGTTAACCCCCCTCCCCTTTTTCTTCATCATTCCTTCCTCAGCCCACTCGTCTGATGTTACGGATCAGCAGCCTACAGAGATTTATATAGATAAGTCGTGTTTACATGATATTAATATTATTCACACCATCATTGCTGATCGCAACCTTTCGCTTTTCCCAGTTCACCGGCCACGCCCCGCGTGCACCGTTTCATCAAGAGTCCGTTGGAATAGAATATTTGTAATAAACTGCGAATATTTCTAGAGGAGTAAACTATAAAAAAATATATCATTATCAGAAAAGCAAGAGAAATGACCAAAGTCTGACTGCAGAGTCGAACAGATTCAGCTTTCATTTGAAATTAACACAAAATTTCACTCAAGCTATTAAATAATTTTTGTGTAATACTTAATAAACAAACGTCAATTAAATAAACATACATATTTAGGCAACAAAAAAAAGCAGCAGCAACAATAACACACACACACACACACACACACACACACACACACACACACACGCACGCATACACAAACACACACATACGCACGATTGTTTTCTGAAAAATTATCTTGGGTGGGACATAAACGGATTTCTCTCCTTCAAGTCACATTTCACACATTCAGTCACATTTCATAAAACAACATTGCGCAGAAGAGAAATTGTTTTTAGAGTTGTCAGTTTGCCGTCAGATTTCCGCTTCATTCGTATGAGAAGATATTTGTGAGTTTAGTTACTCTTAAAATAATGTCAGGCAACAGAACTCTCCTGCTCTTATTTCACCAACCTCTCTACCGGCACTCTTTAAGTATAACAGAAATGTCCCAAGTCCAAACCAGTACTAGTTAAAATATTTCTCTTTTTTTTGTTGAAAATCTATTCTCGAGGGATTTCTTTCTGTGTGTTGCTGGTTTAAGCCTTTCCTTGTTCTCTGCTATGAGTTAGTAGCCTTGACGTACCGAGCCGTCAACCTTGACCTGTTCTTTGCCTTAATGAGTCATTAGAATGTCTTAATGAGCCATCAACCTTGACCTGTTCTTTGAATGTCATTAGAAAATACGCTATACTTGTCCCCAATCTTAATGAGCCGTCAACCATGACCTGCATTTTGCCTTAATGAGTCATTAGAATGCATTTTATCTTTACCACAGTGTGGACAGCTTTTATCTCTATAAAGAGTCTTCAGTTTACCTGATCTCAGCCTTAAAGAGTCAACCTTTACTGATCTCTGCATTAATTATAATCAGTCACCAGTCTATATTATTACTGTAGTGAGTCTTCAGCCATAGCGTTTATAGCTTAGAAAGTCATTAACCTTTGTCTTCTCGCACAGTGAGGTGTTAGCTTTTACCTCACCTCAACCTTAGTGAGTCATCTTCCTTAACATTTGTTCTCTCTAGCACAGTGAGGTGTTAGCTTTTACCTCACCTCAACCTTAGTGAGTCATCTTCCTAACATTTGTTCTCTCTAGCACAGTGAGAGGCCACTCTTTCAATGCTTGCAGCTTTAAAGAGTCAATACGTTTTATCTGATCTCACCCTTAGTGAATCATCATCCTTATCTGTTCTCTACCATTGTAAACATCGTCAGCCTTTTTTGATTTCAGCCTTAATGTCGCCAGCTATTACTTGATCCCAGCCCTAGTAAGTCGTCATCGTTCATCTCATTTCAGCTTTAATTAGCCTTGAAATGTTCTCAGCTTTAATTAGTCAAGGCGTCAACCTTGAAATGCTCTCAGCCTTTAATTAGTCAAGGCGTCAACCTTTAAATGTTCTCAGCTTTAATTAGTCAAGGCGTCAACCTTGAAATGCTCTCAGCCTTTAATTAGTCAAGGCGTCAACCTTTAAATGCTCTCAGCCTTTAATTAGTCAAGGCGTCAGCCTTTAAATGCTCTCAGCCTTTAATTAGTCAAGGCGTCAACCTTTAAATGCTCTCAGCCTATATTTAGTCAAGGCGTCAGCCTTTAAATATTCTCAGCTTTAGTGAGTCGACAACCTTTGCCTGTCTATTGTTTAGTGAGACTTCAACTTTAATTAAAATAAAAGTTTTGATACTTGAACATATATTTTTTTTTTACATAAACCGACATTCAATACATGAAAGAAAAGAAATAAATAAAAAAATGATGGCAGTTCACCACAGACCAAACTTGAGAAACTTATTTTCTGGGATTGGCATGCGCTGCCCACTACTTCATTCCATTCTTAACTTAAACACACAAATACGCAGGCACGCACAGACACACACATAAAGCCCTGTAATATATCCCCCAAAAGATGTTAACGGCCAAATCAAACTAAACAATGTAAATTTTAAAATGAAATAAGAAAGAAATTAAAAACAAAGAGAAACTCAATATGGTCAATCTTTGCACGGCTCTTTACTAAGCAAATGATTTCTTTAGACTTGAAATTAAAGGCATTTTTATGCAGACATCGAAATAATTTATTAAAATGTGCTACTATAGTGCTTGTTGATTTGCATATATCAGGCAACAGATTAAAGGGATACGGCAAGAAAAAATCTTGTTACTGTAACGCTTGCTGATATTGCATATTAAAGTGATACAGAGGAGCTTTCTGTTACGGTATATGATCTAAGTGATTAAAGGGATACAGCAGCAAAATGTCTTACTGTAACGCTTGTTGTTAATGCATATTAACTGAAGATATTACTGCAGATCATGTAATTAATTAAAACGTCACATTTGCACTTGTTGTTACATACATCAAGGAAACTATTTAAAGTGACAAATGCAGTTGTGACTTTTCCCTACTATTATTAAACACACGTACATACGCACCCCACCCCCCGATACATACTACACACAAGCAACAAAAAAGATAGAAATAATTAAACAATTAGAGTACATACAAACACACAGTAGCAACAATAATAATTAATAACTATTAATATACCTTACGTCCTATAAACTTTCCACATAAACATATCGTGCGTTTTAGAAAAACTAAATTAATAAACAATAATACGAAAAATTAACAAGCAGACAAAGCAAACCCCCCAAAAAACTTAGTTTTTTGTCATTAATTTCCATATAATACGAAGCTGTAAATCAGAATGCATTCATGCTTACCCATGTAAATGAAGCTAGTCATTTGAGGTATTGCACACGCCACATAACATATGCCAATACATTGATTCTTAAAGGTTGTTTTGTGACGAATATCATACACTGATATACCACACGTATATACCAATACATTGATTCTTAAAGGTTGTTTTGTGACGAATATCATACACTGACATACCACACGACAATTAAGTACAAATGTAGCGAGACTTAAGAGCAGTTTTGTGACATACAGCATACAGTGTTACACTATTGGACATGTATGTAGAAATGTGCTGACAAGTAAAAGTCTACAGTAGCATACAATGTCATATCATATATGTACAAATCAATGAAATATATTGGTAGTTTTGTTATGTATAGCACACAATGTCATATCATATATGTACAAATCAATGAAATATAATGGTAGTTTTGTGATGTATAGCACACAATGTCATATCATATATGTACAAATCAATGAAATATAATGGTAATATTGTGATGTATAGCACACAATGTCATATCATATAACATATATATTCATATACATTGACACTTAATTAATGTTATTTTGTGGCGTAATATATCTTCGGAAAGCTTCTAATACACAGCTTAAGTCGGAACTTCTTAAAATAAAAATATTTGCATCAGTTACAGTCGGAAGTAGTCTTGTAAAACATTAAGTTGGAAAGTGACACATTTGTCTGCATTGAGAAGTCTTGTGACATTTAAATACACGAAGACGGCTTGTGATAATGTGTAAATGCGTATGAAGCAGACTTGTGACATATTGTTCAAGAACTTCTAGTAACATAATCTATGAGGTAATCTTGTGACATAGAAGGCTTGTAGAAGTAATGTGATATATAGTACGTTAGGCAGTAATATAAACATTTTGTGATATACATACATTAGGCAGTAATATAAACATTTTGTGATATACATTAGGCAGTAATATAAACATTTTGCGATAAACACACATAAGGCAGTAATATAAACATTTTGTGATATACATACATTAGACAGTAATATAAACATTTTGTGATATACATGCATTAGGCTGTAATATAAACATTTTGTGATATACATACATTAGGCTGTAATATAAACATTTTGTGATATACATACATTAGGCAGTAATATACACATTGTCTTGTGACATACGATCTTAGAAGCGTAACATAATGCACGAAAAAGTTGTGACATATTGCAAAACTAGTTTTTTTGACGTATAATGCATATGGAAGTCTTGTGATATGCTGTGCATGAGCAAGTCTCGTGACCTACACTGCACGAAATAATTGTTTTAAACAGCCTTATGACATGGAATACCTGAGATTGTTCTATGAGATATAGGGCAAGAAAACATATGGAACTCTTGTAACAGAAAGTGCATGTGTTCTTGTGATACGAAGCACGAGGAAATCTCGGATATAATGCATGAGGTAATCTTCTGATATAATGCATGAGGTAATCTTCTGATAAAATGCATTATGTAATCTTCTGATATAAATGAATGAGAAAAATCTCGTGACTTACAATATAGAGGAAGTTTTGTGACATATAACGCACGAGGCAGTCTTGTAATATAAAAATGTACATAATCTTTATGACATATGTTGTTGTGTGACACAATGCATATATTCTTGTAACTTATAACTTATATAGTCTTGTGACATGCAAGATGTCTTCTAATATATAATAATGAACGTAGTCAATGACAGTGCACGAAGTAATCTTGTGACATAAATGTGTATTGTCTTGTCACAGAATGCATGAGGCGATCTTGTGACATATATAGATTACGTAGTCTTGGGACTAATGCATGAGGTAAACTTGTGACAAATAAAGTTGTAAGCAGTTTTGTAACAACAAGTAAATCGTCTTGTGACTTAATGCAGAGGATGAATTGTGACATATAATGATGTACTTAGTTTTGTGACTTCATGCATGGAGTGATCTCGTGAGATATACTGATATACTTTCTCTTGTGATATACTGATATACTTTCTCTTGTTTGAGGCAGTCGTAATACATAACAAACATGAGACAGTCTTGTGACATATTCCATGCAGTGATGTTCCTAACAGATTGTGTTTAGCTTCTCGCGCTTTCTCAAGCACGCGCGTGCGCACTTTATTTTCTTTCAGTTTTATAGCGCAGATCTGTATTTCCCTCAATAGTGTAAATGGTTAGAGAGTTCCTTCCACCCACTACCCTCCCTCTTCTCTCTCGCTCAGTTGTGTGTTCTCTCTCTCGCCACCCCTCCCCATCTCTTCCTTCTTGCAGTCCTTGTCAAGAATGCAATTCTAATGCCACGCTCAATGAGAGCTAATTGCCAGGAATTTACAGCTGTACGTCTGCCTGCAACGGAGAACGTCACAAACCGCACTTTTACAGTATAGTTTGTGAGATGGGTGCTTTGATATCAGTGTGGTGCTTGCGAGAGCAGAGTAAGCCTATAGTTTGTGAGATGGGTTGTCCGAGATCTGAGTGCTCGCGAAAGAAGGGTATAGTATATATGGCGTTCGCGAAAGGATATAGTATATCTGGCGTTCACGAAAGAAGGGTATATTATATATGTTTGGCGTTCGCGAAAGAAGGATATAGTATATCTGTTTGGCGTTCGCGAAAGAAGGATATAGTATATCTGAATGGCGTTCGCGAAAGGATATAGTATATCTGTTTGGCGTTCGCGAAAGAAGGGTATAGTATATATGTTTGGCGTTCGCGAAAGAAGGATATAGTATATCTGTTTGGCGTTCGCGAAAGAAGGGTATAGTATATATGTTTGGCGTTCGCGAAAGAAGGGTATAGTATATATGTTTGGCGTTCGCGAAAGAAGGATATAGTATATCTGTTTGGCATTCGCGAAAGAAGGGTATAGTATATATGTTTGGCGTTCGCGAAAGAAGGATATAGTATATCTGTTTGGCGTTCGCGAAAGAAGGGTATAGTATATATGTTTGGCGTTCGCAAAAGGATATAGTATATCTGTGGGGAATTAACGAGAGAAGAGTATAGTGTATCTGTGGGGAATTCGCAAGAGAAGGGTATAGTTTATCTGTGGGGAATTCGCAAGAGAAGGGTATAGTGTATCTGTGGGGAATTCGCAAGAGCAGGGTATAGTATATTTGTGTGGCGTTTGCGAGACAAGGAATAATATATATGAGGGGAATGCGTGAGAGCAAGGTATAGTATATCTGAGGGGAATGCGTGAGAGCAGGGTATAGTATATCTGAGGGGAATTCATGAAAGCAGGGTATAATATGAGGGGAATTCGTGAGATCAGGGAACACCACTGTATAGGTATGTATGGTAAGTGTTTCAGCATCGTTGACATTCGCTGGAGCAGAGAATATGAAATTGTGTATTTTAAAATCCGTGTAGCATGTATCTGTACTTGTGAGTGTATTTGTGAGAGTGTGTGTGTGTGTGTGTGTGTGTGTGTGTGTGTGTGTGTGTGTGTGTGTGTGCGCGCGCGTGTGCGTGTAATGGGTACTTCAAAATCTTTGGTGTTCGAGAGTAGAGTGCATGTTAGAGTTAGTTGGGTGTGTCAAGATTGTAAGAGAATGGGGTACATGCATATAAGGAGTGGCTATGTAAAACTATGTGGGACATTTATGACAACAACATGATGTGTATATGTATGTGTATGTGTATGTGCTTGCGTGTGTTTGGAGCTTCAGTATTTGTGAGGTGACTAAGGGAGCAAGATGTGTGTAAAATTTTATGTGGTGGAGTGGGTGTTATATCGTACACTATTAGTGTGGTTGTCAGGATATGATCGCCTTTCGTAAGAGCAGAAACAGGCCATCAACACGGTGTGGTGTTAAATATAAATGTGTACAACATTTATGAGAAAGTACATTTCCGTGAAGTGGGCTGCGATGAAGCGCTGAAGGTTGGTTGAATTTATAAGACAATGCCAATACATGCTGAGGGCATTGGTGTGGTTGTAAGTTGCTGGATTTATAAGACAATGCCAATACATGCTGAGGGCATTGGTGTGGTTGTAAGTTGCTGGATGTATAAGACAATGCCAATACATGCTGAAGGCATTGGTGTGGTTGCTGAATTCATAAGACAATTAAGACAATGTTAATACGTGTAGTGGATAGAGGTATGGGATTTAAGTAGTCTGGAACGCTGCTAAACCACGCAGAACAATGAAAGGTTACGAGACAAAATCGTTTTCATCAGTTAATTTTATCAGGTTTATCCACACTATGATGGGAAGGTTACGAGAGAAAACCCTTTTCATCAGTTAATTTTATCAGGTTTATCCACACTGTACGATGGAAAGATGGTTGGGATTAATGACAAGCGTACAATAAGGGCGTTTAAAAAGGTTTTACGTATAATAATGCAAACATAATATAGAGTATTAAACCTACTAATAGTTACAGATCAAAGAAACATAATAAACAGCGTTTAACCTACTAACAGTTACAGATCAAAGTAAAATAATAAACAGCGTTTAACCTACTAACAGTTACAGATCAAAGTAAAATAACGCACAACTTTAAATCTAGTAACAGTTACAAATCAAAGTAACAAATACATAGTGTTCAACCTACTAACAACTACAAACCAAAATAACATAATAAACATGGTTAAACCTACTAAAAGTTACAGTTCAAAGTAACAAACATACAGTGTTAAACTTACAAACAGGGACCAAAGTAACATAAGGGTGGGCAGCATGCCTTTCTTAACAAACAATTCATTAACACCTTCGCTTAATAGTCGGGATTAATTTAATAATTTAAGAAAGGTTTGTTACGGACTTCTGGTAGGTTTTAAAAATAAAACCCATATAGTTCCATTTCTTAGATTAAGAAAGCGCCACACAACAAAGGTTGTTAAATAATAAAGCATGATTCTTTGGAGTTTGCCTTTGCTGTTAGGTTACGGTATTTTAATATAGTGTTTACTTCTACTAGGCGCTTTTAGCTGCCAGGTAATCAGAAAACGGGCGACTACTGTCTATCATACTCGTCCAGGAGTATCGCCATCCTCCCAAATTAAATTTAAAATGGAACTTGTAGTCTGAAATCCTCACACGTGACTCTAAACATCTCTAGGCTGGGGTGTACAAGCAGAAGGCTACCCACTGCACCACAAAAATGTCAACAGAGTACAACTGATCGATGTAATAACTACACTTCTCTCACACACCTGTGAGCTTGTTCTTGATTTACACAAATTCACTTGAGACGTTTGAACAGATGGCAAGCTCTGAAGTTTACAGAATACATTCATCTCCGCCCTCTCTTCCAAAACTGATTATCTTTCTGTCACACAATCTTTACAACGTTTCGCCTAGGCAACGATCCAATGGTTTGCTTTCAATTTCAGTTTCTCAACTATAGTATCTAGCAATCGGCAAGCTCACCTACCAACCAGGCCATGATTTGGAAATACATGTAATCAACACCCATGAGCTAGGAGTGACACCCAGGGCTTTCTGATACAGGCTTCACTAAACAAGTTAGGTTATAAAAGTTATATATATAGTAACTTTTCTTTTAGTGTAGATAAAACACCAGGTTATAAAAAGTTATATATATATATATAGTAACTTTTCTTTTAAAAAAATTTCTTAAGCTTCCTACAAGACTCTTTTCTTTTCTTTTACCCGTACTGACGGCAAATCACCTCTCGACTGCTTGAGGAGTGTGACCGCCAACATAGTTGTTGTACCTGAATACCAGTGTTATCGTCTACATAGATGTACATGAATACACGTGTTACCGTTTACATAGATGTGTGACCGAATAAACAGATATAGCTGAATACACGTTGACTCTTTAATTACACAGTGAAAAAGTGTGACCGCCTACACAGTTGGACCTGAAAACACGTTGACTGTTTACGTTCACACTAAAAGTGCGACAGCCTAAACAGCAGGACCTAAAATTACGTTCAAAGTTTAATACACATTCTAAAATTGTGACCACCTACAGAGATATACCTGAATATCACTGTAAAAATACACTATAAAAAAGCGATCCCCTACAAAGATGGAAATGAATATATATTCAGTTTAATTACACATTGTAAAAGTATGACCTCTGATACAGATATACATGAATACACGTTAACTGTTTAATTACACACTGTAAAAGTGTGACCTCTTCCACATACGGACTCGAATATACGTTCAGTTTAATTACACATTGTAAAAGAGTGATCTCTGACAAATATGTACCTGAAAACACGTCCACTTTTTAAGTACACACTGTAAACGTGTGTCCGCCTACACAGATGGACCTGAAACCCCGTTCAACATTTAATACCTGAAACCCCGTTCAACATTTAATTACACAATGTTAATGTGTGACACCTTTAAATATAGACCTGAATATACATTCAATTTAATTACACATGAATTCACTGCGTAATTATACATTGGAAAAGAGTGACCGACTACACAGATGGATCGAAAATACGTTCACTATTTCATTACATGTTTTAAAAGTGTCACCACCTACACAACTGAACACGAATACACGTTCACTAATTAATTACACACTGTAAAAGTGTGATCACCAAAACAGATGTACCTGAATATATGTTCACTGTTTAATTACACATCGTAAAAGTGTACCGCCTATACTGTTGGAACTGAACATACGTTCAATATAATTACATTTTGTAAAATTGTGACCGCTTACACAGATAAACATGATTACAGATTCACTGTTTAATTACAAGTTGTAAAAGTGTGACAGATGGACCTGAATATACCTTCAAATTAATTACACGTTGAAAAAAGTATGATACCTTCATATATATATTGAACATACGTTGTCTCTTTAATTACACATTGTAAAAGTATGGCCGCCTACACAGATGGACATGAATACACGTTTACTGTTTAATTACTCACTGTAAAAGTTTGACCGCCAACACGGATATACCTGAATACATGTTCACTCTTAAATTACACACTATAAAAGTGTGGCCGCATAAACAGAAGGACCTGAAAGCTCGTTTATACTTTAATTACAAGCTGTAAAAGTGTGGCCGCCTAAACAGAAAGACCTGAAAACACGTTCATTGTTCATTTACACGTTGTAAAGGTGTGACCGCCTACACAGAGGGACCTGAATATACGTTCATTTTAATTACACAAAGTATAGTGTAATAGCCTACACAAATATAAATGAACACACGTTGACTCTTTCTTTGCACAGTGATAAAGAGTGAACTACTACAAAGACGTGCCAATACACATTCACTGTTTAATTACAGGTTACAAAGTTGACCCCTAATCAGCTGGACCTGAAAACAAGTTCAATGTTTAATTAAATATTGTAAAATTATGACCGCTAAAACAGGGACCTAAAAACACGTTTACTCTTAAATTAGACAGATTGTAAAAGTCTAACCGCCTACACAGATGGACATAAAAATACGTTCACTGTTTAATTACACGTTGTAAAAGTGTGACCGCCTGCACAAATGGATCTGAATATACTTTCAATTTAAATCTATCTATCTATCTATCTATCTATCTATCTATCTATCTATCTATCTATCTATCTATCTATCTATCTATCTATCTATCTATCTATCTATCTATCTATCTATCTATCTATCTATCTATCTATCTATCTATCTATCTATCTATCTATCTATCTATCTATCCATCCCTTAGTCTTGTCGACCACTGAGTCACCACTGATGACCTGACAACCAGTTTCCTCCATTCCATTCTGTTCTCTGCTAATCTTACCGTATTGTTCAGTTTAAATTTTAAATCCACAATATAAAAGTGTGACCGCCTACAAAGACGGATCTCAATGTACACAATGCAGGGAAACGATAGAAAGAATAAGCCTATGTAATTAATGACACTGTTAAAAGAAATTTGTCATGTGTCATTTCAATTGCGCAGTAAGTCGTCGCTAGCTAATAAGTCTAATAAACTGAATAATTCAGTGCAAATTCTCTTAACTTCGCCAACGAAAGTTTAAGTTTTAAGATATTATGGTGAAATATTCTGTTATTCTATATAATTGTTCATTGTTACATTGGAGTATGCGCTTGTGTTCGTCCAATGGGGAAATAAACATAGGTCCAGTGTGCTCTCAGCATTGCTGACTATCTTCTTTGTGGCAGATGAAATTATGCTAAACTTACTGAAACTGCCGCCTTCCACTCCACCATCTCTTTCCTGAACCAAACGCCTTCTATAAAATGAAAATCCTCCTATAAGGTACCATTTCAGCCTCAATGAAATAGTATATTGTATATGTCCATTCGTCCGTCCATCCATCCATCCATCTATCTATCTATCTATCTATCTGAAATACTGCTAACGAAATAGTTTCCAACATCATTTTGCCAGGCAGACTGATTTTTGCCACTCGTCTCTAAGATATTTCTCAGAAAGGAAAGTGACTTAAGGGCCGTTGAGTCTACTGTTGAATCTGATTGCCATACTTATAACATGTTGTCCCCCGCGTAATTTATTGCATTATAGAACTTTCAAACTCCTAGAGGTTTATTTGCAGTCTATATTATCTGACGGCAAGTCACCCTTTCTCTTCTTACCCTCCTTCCTTCAAGCATTCTTTAGACAGTTGGCTGCGGCAGTGTTGCAACTAAGACAGCCATTACTTCCCGCTACCCCTAACCTTCAGCTTGAAAGATGCCTTATCCAGGTTTGACAGACAGGAGAGGAGTTATCACGCTGACGGCTGGCATTCGTAAAGAGGCCGCGAGTTATTCTTCGCCTGTATCTAATCATGCCAATTGCTGCCCTGCTAAATAATGGAGAAACATTAGACATAAATTCATTGTGCCCTGGTTACACGAAATGTTCCGATAATCTATCTCCAGCAAGGAATCGTCGGGACTGCCTTCTTAGCGAATGGCGGATGTGCAATGAGGAAACGTGTCTGTCAGACCGCGTTGCACGTGCGAAATGTTACCAGCGTCAAGACATTGGGAATGCGAATGCTTAAAGTGTCAATTGCTCAAGTCGGCTATTTGTTTATATTCTGCTATGTAATGCCAATCAAATCTGCTGTCTGCAGAATACGATTCGACTTCCAGCCAACTGGCACTTCTATCATAACTTGAAGTTCCTGGAATTTTATGTCGCCAATTAATAATAGGATATGGTCATGATAGTACAAATATACGTATTATTTTGTCAATTTACTTCTTTATTGATTGCGATCGTGCGTGTGTATAGCTTTGAGTGGTTTGTCTTCTAATGTAACATACATACATTCATATATAAAAAAAACCCAAACATCATCTATCTACTATTCTAGCAATTCAGTAGGTCCGGTCGCCCCCTCCAAATAATTATCTATATACCTTCCTCCTCTACATGTTTGCCCAGCTTCTCTGTTTGCTTACATATCTGTCTACCTAGCTATCTACTTTCCATACATATCTGTCTATCTAGCTATCTACTTTCCATACATATCTGTCTATCTAGCTATCTACCTTTTATATATCTGTCTATCTAGCTATCTACCTTCCATATATATCGGTCTACCTAGCTATCTACTTTCCATACATATCTGTCTATCTAGCTATCTACCTTCCATACATATATGTCTATCTAGCTATCTACCTTCCATACATATCGGTCTACCTAGCTATCTACCTTCCATACATATCTCTAGGCCTATGCTTCTCTGTTTGCATGTCTGTCTGCCGGCTCATCTGCATTTCCCTTCTTTCTTTAGACGTACACAAGCACTGTTTCGCTAGCAGCAGTTACGTTTAAGATGTTGCGCAACAGTCGGATGCGGCGCACAAGGCGAAACAATAACGGCACAGCTGTTTAAGTATAAATCATAAGAACGGCACAATTGTCTCATCATAAAAACTTAAGAAATGTATAATTGTCTCATCATAAAAACTTAAGAAGACTACTAAGGTACAACAATATGTTTAATTATGGTACAGGTATCCCATCAAACAAATTTAACATCAATTCCCATTGGAATGACGCATGCACTCAATTCTTTTTTTTATGGTCGCCAGGACACGACCTGGTATTAAGCAAGATATGGCAATGTATATCTATCTAAATTCTTTTCTTCTCTAAAGCTTTTTTCTCTGCCCTAATTTAATCTCTCTCTCCCTCCCCACGCTCTCTGTTGTGGGTGCTCTATTAAAAAATTGAATAGAAAATCGCAGAAAGTACTGATAAAGTCAAAACAAATTTGTTTGCTGAAAGCGAGGAAGGAAACGAAGGAAAACACAAGTTACACTGGAAATGACAAAGACGAGAAAGCTTTAAATGTCTGCTTTCCGGCTCAGTGCTTTTAGCGTATGCCTACAAGAATTACACAATTTAAGATCAAAGAAAGATTAGCATTTTACCAATTTATTATATGTTTTTTTTATTCAACTGTCAGAAAGAATAACAACTACGTAACTTAGGCGATAAAATAGAGAAAATTAGAGGTCATACGAAAACACCCTACAAGTTCACAGGAACAAGCGAGCAAACATTAATTACATTCGCACATACAAGAACGCACGCACGCACGCACACACACACACAACTCCGACTTGTAGAACTTTTCCTTGTAACACAATAAAATGGTTAAGTTCTATACATGGGTCCGTTTTAAATTTAAACTGACACTATAATGGTGCCATGCTTTAGAACTACTCCTGTCAGTGTAAAACAGTGCCTTACATTTCCGTCCTTTAAACTACTCTTGTCAGCGTAAAACAGTGCCTTACATTTCCGTCCTTTAAACTACTCCCTGTCAGCGTAAAACAGTGCCTAGCTTCACTTCCTTCCTCCACGTTAGAATGCAGCTCAGATAGCATTTGGAAATACACGTAAACATTTCAAACAAGATCTGGAACACCGCTTCAAGTAAACAAATCCCGTCAACCTCGGTCACTGGACCGAGGACACCTCTGCTCTATGTACGAATGTTTCATTTTTGTCACTTGCAAAAATATTCCAGATGTAAAATATTCACAAAAATATTCCAGATGTAAAATATTCACAAAAGTATTCCAGATGTAAAATATTCACAAAGGTACTGGATTATAAAAAATAATTTTTAGGTCTCAATTTCATTTCTTCTCCTATGCCATCCATTCCATTAGTGTGGCCTATTTAAATACTATGGTATCGAAAATAAAACACATAGTTATAATTTCTTCTTACATAAAAGTTTTTGAGCCATATGCTTACTACCATCTAGTTCTGGGTATGAAAAGTACTTCCCCGACCACACTAATCTTGAATTGTTTGTATTGATATTTTATTTGCTATAAATATATGAAATGTGCGAATAGTACACATTTTCTGTCAATAATAATAGTTGTCCTGGTATATTAACTGTTATAAAAGTTTGTTGTAAACCTATGACCACAGCTGCACATAAATTACATCGTGAATGTAACATATAGACAGTTCGTTGTTATTTTAACATGCCGCACATTTATATAGCTATGTGCCTTTATCTCTTTATGAAGAACATCACTTTTATGTAGCTGGCAACTTTTGTAATTTGTAATCATCAACTCCAAGGAAAAAAAGGTACAAATAATATAAACCACAGCTAACAAGTTACGACGATATTAGTATTAGAGTGTCCCTATTTACACTAGGACGATATTAGTATTAGAGTGTCCCTATTTACACTAGGACGATATTAGTATTAGAGTGTCCCTATTTACACTAGGACGATATTGTATTAGAGTGTCCCTATTTACACTAGGACGGTCTAACATCGACATCATCATTGCTAATTTAAATAAGGAATGATGATGTTGGACTCTCATTAATTAAACATTCAACATTTTCGGCAGCTTTAGAGTGCCCTAATTAACCATGCAATGATGTCAGTGTAGGACTGCCCTAATTAATCATGCAATGATGGTGTCAGTGTAGGACTGCCCTAATTAATCATGCAATGATGGTGTCAGTGTAGGACTGCCCTAATTAATCATGCAATGATGGTGTCAGTGTAGGACTGCCCTAATTAAACATGCAATATGTATACTCCACATGTCCTATGTAATACATACATACAAAGTACATCTTATGTAATAAATGTCCATATTATAACATATCTTATACAATGCATATGTATGCTCCACATGTCCAATATAATACACACATATACAGTATATCTTATGTGATACATTACAGAAGTAACGTGAGATAATGCTGCAGTTAATAAAATCGTGTTGCTGTAGAGTGTAGACGATGTAATGACTATTGGTTTTATTTTAGTAAAAGCAAACAACAAGTTTACACGAATATTTTAATAATGACAAGTTGTCAAATATACGATCCAAATGTCCATATAAAAAGAGAGCGGTAGTGTTAGTGCAATTTAGGTACAAGAACACTTATTTGCTTTGCATCGCACAATAAAATTGCACGATTATTATAATGTAACTCTTTACAGGGGTCTTCAGCATGATTATTATAATGTATCTCATTATAGGGGTCTTCAGCACGATTATTATACAATATATAATAGTGGTCTTCTGCACGAATATTATAACGTATCACATTATACTGGTCTTTAGTACGATTATTATAATGAATCTTATTACTGTAGTACTACGAAACGATTTGGAAACGCAATGAATCGTGTCCATTTTAGCAAGAATAATAATAAATTTAGCTCTTTAATTATGTGACAAAGAGCGGGCAACTTAATCTACCCGTGTACAGAGCCTGTGTTTGCATGCTGTGCCAAGTTGTAACGACAGTTTCCATACGTCGCAGTGCTATCGACTGTCAGTTAGCGGCTCCACGCTGCAAGTGTCATAGTGTGGCGTCTTATCTGACGTCATATTGCCTGGATGCTCATTTACACCTCCCCAATAGTTTTTCTTTCATTTCAATAACCGTGCCAAAGACCCCTATAAAGAGTTACATTATAATAACCGTGCTAAAGACCCCTATAAAGAGTTACATTATAATAATCGTGCTAAAAACCACCATAAAGAGATACATTATAATAATAATCGTGATAGACCAATATAACGAGTTACATTATAATAGCAATCATGCTGAAGTCCCCTACAACGAGATACATTATAATAATCATGCTGTAGACCCCTGTAAAGAGTTACATTATAATAATCATGCTGTAGGACTACTATAACGAGATTAATTAATAATCGAATTGTAGGAATGGTAATAATTACATTGTTAGAATATTGTATTAATATTAATCGTGTTGTGCAAATACTGTGTCTATAATAATCCTATTGTACGAATAGTGTGATTGTGTACATGTAATCGTGCTAAAGAAATACTGTGTATATAATCGTTTTGCAGAAATATTTTATCTATAATAATCGGATAGGAGAAATAGTTGTTCTATAATAATCGTTTTGCAGAAACAGTTTATTATAATAATTGTACAGAGAAATAGTTAATCTATAATAATCGTACTGCAGAAATTGTTTATCTGTAATAATCGTATAGGAGAAATGGTTTATCTGTAATAATCGTATAGCAGAAAAGGTTTATCTGTAATAATCGTATAGCAGAAATGGTTTATCTGTAATAATCGTATAGCAGAAATGGTTTATCTGTATCATCGTATAGCAGAAATGGTTTATCTGTAATAATCGTATAGCAGAAATGGTTTATCTGTAATAATCGTGTTGCAGAAATGGTTTATCTGTATAATCGTATAGTAGAAATGGTTCATCTGTAATAATCGTGTTGCAGAAATGGTTTATCTATAATAATCGTGTTGCAGAAATGGTTTATCTGTAATAATCGTGTTGCAGAAATGGTTTATCTATAATAATCGTGTTGCAGAAATGGTTTATCTATAATAATCGTGTTGCAGAAATGGTTTGTCTGTAATAATCGTGTTGCAGAAATGGTTTATCTATAATAATCGTGTTGCAGAAATGGTTTATCTATAATCACGTTAAATGATTTCATTCTTTGTCCTTAATAATCACGTTGTACCAATAGTGTGTATCTGTAATAATAGTTTTTTAAAAATTGAATCCACAATAAGAAATTGTAATAATAACCGTGTTGTCAAAATAGTTTATCTAAATAAAAATAATGTATCCGTAATAACCGTGTTTTAATGTGCATCTATAATTACAAAATAATGTATCTGCACTAATCGGATGGTAAAAGTGTATCTATAATAAGAAATTGTGTCTAAAATAATCGTATAGCAGTAATAGTTTTACATTAAAAAATAATGTATTTATAGTAATCGTGTTGTAATAACTGTGAATCTACAACAAAAAATTGTATGACTATAACAATCGTATCGTAATAATAGTTTATTGTATTTATAATAATCTTGATGTACTAACAGTGCATCTACAACAAGAAATTGTTGTGACTATAATAATTGTATCGTAATAATAGTTTATTGTATTTATAATAATCTTGATGTATTAACAGTTTATCTATTATGTGACTATAATAATCGAATCGTAGAAATTATGCAGGTATACTTTATAGTAAGCAAGTGTTGGTTCAAGCACTGCATAGTAAACAGGACACAGATAAGAAGATTGACAGGTATGACTGCAATCCGCATTGTATTTCTAGAACACGTGATAACCTTAGGTATTTCCGTAAAATCATGACCCCCTTCCCCTCCAACACTTTCATGAGCCAAGCTTGACTGCCCTTTACAATTCATATAACCCACCTGACTGCCCTTTACAATTCATATAACACACCTGACTGCCCTTTACAATATATTTAACACATCTGACTGCCCTTTACAATTCATATAACACACTTGACTGCCCTTTACAATATATGTAACACATTTGACTGCCCTTTACAATTCAAGTAACACACCTGGCTGTCCTTTACAATTCATGTAACACACCTGATTGCCCTTTACAATTCATGTAACACACCTGACTGCCCTTTACAATTCATGTAACACACCTGACTGCCCTTTACAATTCATGTAATACATCTGACTCCCCTTTACAATTCATGTAACACACCTGACTGCCCTTTACAATTCATGTAACACACATGACTGCCCTTTACAACTCAATGTAATACCAGAATGCTCTTTACTATTCCTGTGATACACACGACTGCTCGAATTCCCGTTCACAAGCTCACAAGGCTACCCTTTACATTTGGTTTAATACAAATGACCGTTCTGTACAGTTTTTTTTTATAACAAACATGGCCTAGTGTGTAGATTTATTACTGTGCCACTGTATTGTGTTTAGATTTATTACTGTGTCCTTATAATGTGTGTATATTTATTACTGTGTCATTGCAGTGTTTAGATTTATTACTGTGCCATTGTATTGTGGTTAGATTTATTACTGTGCCATTGCAGTGTGTTTAGATTTATTACTGTGCCATTGCAGTGTGTTTAGATTTATTACTGTGCCATTGCAGTGTGTTTAGATTTATTACTGTGCCATTGTACTGTGTTTAGATTTATTACTGTGTCCTTATAATGTGTGTATATTTATTACTGTGTCATTGCAGTGTTTAGATTTATTACTGTGCCATTGTATTGTGGTTAGGTTTATTACTGTGCCATTGCAGTGTGTTTAGATTTATTACTGTGCCATTGTATTGTGGTTAGGTTTATTACTGTGCCATTGCAGTGTGTTTAGATTTATTACTGTGCCATTGCAGTGTGTTTAGATTTATTACTGTGCCATTGCAGTGCGTTTAGATTTATTACTGTGCCATTGCAGTGTGTTTAGATTTATTACTTTGCCATTGTAGTGTGTTTAGATTTATTACTGTGCCACTGTGTTTTAGGTTTATTACTGTGCCAATGTATTGTGGTTAGGTTTATTACTGTGCCATTGCAGTGTGTTTAGATATATTACTGCGCCATTGCAATGTGTTTAGATTTTACTACATGAACAAAAATATTGCAGTATATTTTGATTTGATTACTAATTATTACAACATAGTGTGCGTGCGTGTGTGTGTTCTGGTGTGTGTCGATTTTCATTTCTACACTATTATAGAATATTTCGATTTTACAAGTGAGTAATTATATTCAGTGAGAGTTTACGGGATACCGCTAAACACATGCAAGTAACAATTACGTCATTGTCTATCGATGCATGCCATTAAATGTTTGCAAGTAATG
Organism: Sinotaia quadrata; assembly: GCA_028829895.1. Lineage (NCBI taxonomy): Eukaryota > Metazoa > Mollusca > Gastropoda > Architaenioglossa > Viviparidae > Sinotaia > Sinotaia quadrata. The sequence continues at coordinate 89,268,794 of CM054181.1, forward strand.
ATTACGTCAGCATGTGTCGATGCATGCGGGTAAATGCAATCAAAAGAAATGTGATGGACAGGTATGAGTGTCTGTCTGGAAGGACAGTTATAAATGCCTGTGTCCAGACGCAATGGCCCGGCTGGCGCTTGTCAGTCGGCCTGCACATCATATTCCTCCCTGCCCCCCCACCTTTCTCTGCCAGAACACACGATCTTGGACGAAGTATAGCAGAAACTGACGCCCCCTTTTTCCTGTCAAGGTGTCAGCCAATCACAATGATTTATTTGCCTATTTTGAATACCGCCCAATATAACCACTCTCTCATTTGTCTGCCCTGCTAAGCCTCCGCTCCTAAACCATTTCTGATTAGTAATTTGTGGGCCTCCACCTCGTTTGTTTTCATTATTTGATAAGTGTGGCATGATAAAAGAATATGCATCATTCGGCGGCGTGAGAAATTTCCGGAAAGTCAAAATCGCTCAGCGTACAATATTGCACAAGGCTTATATAGTGCCACCAGCAATAAAAGGAAGGGCGGCTTGCTACTTCTCATCTGGTTCCACTGACGTTTGAATCGAATAAAGCATATTAATGTTCGTGCGCTCGATATTTTTTAAATTTAAAAAAAAAACGGTGAATGCTGTAAGGGTGAATATTATTAGTGAGTGGACAATATGAACATTGTGAGTGAATGCTGTAAGGGTGAATATTATTAGTGAGTGGACAATATGAACATTGTGAGTGAATGCTGTGAGGGTGAATATTATAAGTGAGTGGACAATATGAACATTGTGAGTGAATGCTGTGTCCAAATAGTAGCGAGTGCATATATTTTGAGTGAATACGGGTGAACAATGTGAACAACAGAACGAGCAAGCGTGCATATATTTTGCGAGAATATTAAGAGCGAATATTTTGGTTGACATTTATGTTAAGATTATAAGTGAATATTCTATGAACTATAATAAGTAAGCATTATGAACTTATAATAATCTGACTGAATAATGTCAGCGAGTATTATGAGATAATGTTACGAGTGGATTAATTGCAGTGACAAGTGGTGGACTTCAGATACGTAAAGTCTGTGTTGACTGAGAGGCAATTTCTTGGGGACTTAAAAAAACAGACTAAATGAAGCAAAATAAAAATGTTCAGAATGTTTCATTGCATTTTGCGACAATTTATTTATTTTTTAAAAACATATATTCTTAGTACACTGCGAATAACTTTCCAAAAAACAACTCAACCCCAAAGTCAATCTGTGGAAATGTCCAGAATCACAATGCACGTCTGTGTAAATCTCAAGACAAACTAAAGAACAGGGATCGAGGGCCACACTAATGTGACAATTTATTTCATCCAGAGGTGAGTTATGCTTACTATTCACCTAGACAGCAGTCCTAGGTTTTGTTCGTCTTCGTCCCAGGCCGGAATTTCTTTTTATAGGTTGGACACTTTATTGTTCATTCCAAAGTACGCATATTACGATAGGAGGCTTTTGTCAATTATTACCAGTAACAAATACGCGACAGTGAACATGTTGTTTCTAAAATAAAATTAAAATGATACTTTAAAATAAAAATATGAAGCACAAATTTTACTTTTGTATTTATTTCAATTCAACAAGATTGATATGAATGCACGTGGCGTATACAGACATGACTACATTATCCAATATATTCAATTATTCTTATATATTAAGCTGTTCTAACTGTAATGACTACATTATCCAAAATATATTCAATTTTTCTTATATATTAAGCTGTTCTAACTGTAATGACTATATTATCCAAAATATATTCAATTATTCTTATATATTAAGCTGTTCTAACTGTAATGACTACATTATCCAAAATATATTCAATTATTCTTATATATTAAGCCGTTCTAACTGTAATGACTACATTATCCAATATATTCAATTATTCTTATATCTTAAGCTGTCTAACTATGCACACATTTGCTTTTGTTCGTTTGTGTGATATTTGTGTGTGCAATAGGTCTGAGGGGTGTATGTGTGTGTGTGTGTGTGTGTGTGTGTGTGTGTATGTGTGTGTGTGTATGTGTGTGTAAGTATGTGTGTGTGTGTGTGTGTGCGCGCGCGCGTGTGTGTGTGTGTGGATGATAAGGAGTCGATACCGCTAAAAGTAACTGTATTCTAAAAATGGAAGATGAATTAGTGAATGACTAAATTGATGACTAATTAAAGTTAGATAGATAACTAAATCGGATAGATTAGGCGTAATTTTGGACACACTCGAATAAACTTATTTGATAGAGGTAATGGATTTCGTACTATGCTCTATTCTCACATCAATTCTAGCAATTTACTTAACTTATACACTCTCACCCTTCCCCCCTCCCTCTCAAAATATACTGACAATAAACCACAGTTAAAGATGAATAATAACAAAAACATATAGATCCAAATATCTTTTTGTTTTAAATATAACAGTTAAAGATGAATAATAACAAAAACATATAGATCCAAATATCTTTTTGTTTTAAATATAACAGTTAAGCACTTTCAAGTAACTATATAAATCAATATCCGAATGTTCGAAAATGGAGGCGAACTTTGTACTTAAACTTCTGGTAAGATGTTCCAAGGTTTAAAGTTAATAAACTGTGTGCCTATAGCAAATTATAATATGATGCAATTTGATATTTACGAAACCAAAGCTGCTCCCTTGTACATTCTATAGACTGCTGTTTGTAGCGTCATAAAAGAATAAATAACGTGTACTGTATAAACTAAAAGTAATTTCTCCTAAAAGTCTATTAAAAACGTATAACAGATAAACATATAAATGGTGAAACGGAAGACATCTAGACGGATGTATGGACAGACAGACAGACTGATAGATAAACAAACACATGGATATAGACAGACATACAGTAAGATAAATAGAGAGAGAAAAAATCAAGATTAGGTGTATATAGTTGTTCATGTCTCAGATGCACTGAAAGAAAGAATTAAATTAGAAAAGATTCTGTATTTGACTCTCGCGCACTCGTTTCACATATTTCAGTTAGGATCAAGTAACAGCGTCGTCTTTAATTAGAATTTAAGTACAGCTGACGTCAGAATGTGTAAATAATGAACTGCTCACACTGTAACAACCGCTGTTACTAGTTTTATTTGTTATTGCTCTATATTTGCAGTTTGATTAAATAAAGGAAAGTAAAACAAACACAAATGATGTATCAGCGATATTAAATTTTTCAGAAAGTTATACTCTGCATTATTTCTTCCAGTCGACATATATATATATATATATACAGACGGGAAGCATAACACATTCAAAAGCGAAACAGCGACGTGTTTGAAAACTGCGGAATTCACTTTCAATTGCAGTGTGATGCGTGCGGTTGTCTCCCTTCTTAGCAAAGGCATGCACGGCCGGTCTCGCTGGCTCTGTCATTAAAGGCGTTAAATAAATAAAAACATAATTAAATAAAAGAAAATGACACGGAAAATATTAAAGATTGCCCAAACTCTACCTGGACTAGCGTACTTAAACTGTCTGTGTTGCACGTGCTGAGTGGTACAGTGTCACCGGACAGGTGTAAATAACAGTAGGACATTTCTACAGCAATTGGCCATTTAACCGTCGTCCTTAAGAATCGCTTAAATATAATCAATCAGGCCAGCACTGATCCGAAAAATATAAAACACTTGCTATAGAAGTTGCATAATTATTTATATACTTGGTCAATTAAGGGTGTGGTCATAAAGTTTTTGCATAACAAATCATTGAAAACAATGACCGAAATGAAGATTGACTGAACATATTTTATATATAAACATGCTATAAATAACTTTAAAATACACTATATGATGTCAAAATTTATAAATTTCAAGTGATGTAAAAGCTACAAAACGACACTTTAGATCTTATAACACGTGTATCTGCTTCGTTTAATTAGAACCGCTGCTCATGTACATACGCGTACACTCGCCTTGAAACCAACATCACAAAGCTTACTTGCAAGATATGCACACTTTAAAAGTGAATAATATATTTAAAAAATTAGATCAATGCAATTTTCCAATACTTTCCATCCATCCATCTGTCTATCTGTCTGTCTGTCTGTCTGTCTGTCTGTCTATCTATCTATCTATCTATCTATCTATCTATCTATCTATCTATCTATCTATCTATCTATCTATCTATCTATCTATCTATCTCAAAGTGACCATATTTTACTATTAAAAAAAAACAACTAAAACAGTCAAGGAGATTTGTTAAATTCGATGATACATTAATTGACCAATACTTTCAAACATTTATAGCATTTAGTCTAAAGTTGCAAAGCAATGATTAAGGATTCTCAATAATGTGAGAATTTAAAATGTGATCCATACGGGTATTTTTTTTAATCGACAAAGAAAAAGAGGAACATCTTTGACTGAAACTGGAAAAACAACACAATGCATTCATAATAGAATACGCGCAATGTCAAAGGCTAAGAGCAGTCGAGACGGTTGTCTTGGAACATATGTTTCCAACCAACAATCTCTGTGACCACGTAACTTGAGCAGTGAGTCACCTTAAATGTTTCCCAACACTTTATTATACATTTCTTTCTTTCGTTTATTTATACAATAATTATGTGCAGGAAAAAGCCGGCTGGAAAGTGTGATGTACATGGTTTAAAGAGATGTGAGGTGTGAGAAAGTTTACGGGTAGATGGGGTGGATGATAAAGAGCAAAGTGGGATGAAGCATACTTTAGTAAAGTTAAATTGGTCCGGTGAAGCCAACATACGATATTTCTTTAGTTCTTTTTAGAACACTTTCTCTACGGTACGCAATGCTGTTGCTAAAAAAGGTAAAACAGCACACACTTTTATTATTTCATTTATTAATGGTACTGTTATCTATCAGTAATCTATCTATCTATCTATCTATCTATCTATCTATCTATCTATCTATCTATCTATCTATCTATCTATCTATCTATCTATCTATCTATCTATCTATCTATCTATCTATCTATCTATCTATCTATCTATCCATCCATCCATCCATCCAATCTATCTATGCATTATATTTTTATTTGAGAATTACATTAATTTTCATGTATATAATGCATTACTCATGTATTTACTCATTCTTTACTATATGTTAATGTGATGTTTTTGTTAGGAAAGCTCATAAAAATATTTTATTAGTAAACATGTTACTGTAGATATCAAATATTCGTATTTTATGAGACTGAATCTACAATTTAATTAAATTATACTTATGTCAAACTTTACAGTTATATATCTATTAATCATCTCTATATAAAAAAGAGTAAGTGATGGGATTTTGACACATTTCTAAAGTCATAGCGTAGTCTTTATGTTTACATAATTGATTGCAATGACAAATTATGCCACTTATATGAAAAAGAGCTTGAAAAATAACCACAAAACCAACCTAACTGGCATTCAGAAACAGTAGCAGAAGTATGTAAAAAACCCTAACTAACTGAAACGACATCAACTAAATTAAATTCACAAGTGACGTCAACTAAAAATAAATCCACTCACCATATCTTTCGTAACTCTTTTCCTCAACAAATCTCTCACCAAAAGCACGTGCACATTAATAGTGTGAAATAAGCAAAATCCGAAAGCAGAAGAGACGCCATAAATGAGGACAGCTTTAAAGTCAGACGATTAGTCATAATTAGCTGACCATTAATATTGATTTAACGCATAACATTAGTCATTAATCTGAATTAAAGTTGTGTTCTATTATGAATAATCGTCAGACTTAAAGTTGTGCTCTATTATGACTAATCGCCTGATTTAAAGGTATGTTCTATTATGACTAATCGTCAGACTTAAAGTTGTGCTCTATTATGACTAATCGCCTGATTTAAAGGTATGTTCTGTTTTGACTAATCGTCTGACTTAAAATTGTGTTCTGTTATGACTAATCGTCTAACTTAAAGTTGTATTCTATTATGACCAATCATCTGACTTAATTTTGCTATATTATGACTTAAAGTTGTGTTCTATTATGACTAATTGTCTGACTAATCGTCTGACTTAAATTGTGTCCTATTATGACTAATCGTCTGACTTAAAAAAAATAATTGTAGACTATTGGTCTCAGTTAAATAAGGACTATCAGTCTTATTTAAAGTAGTCAAGAAGTCTGGCTTAAATATGGACTATAAGTCTGATTTAATGGTGGATTAGAAGTCTAACTTAAAAGAGGACTGGAAGTCTGTCTTCAATATGATATAATAGTCTGATTTAAAGCAGACTAGAAAGAAGTCTGACTTAAATGTGAACTAGAAGTCTAATTCAGTGCAAACAGGAAGTCTAAGTAAACGCAGACTTAAATGTAAACTAGAAGAGCTGCATCGTGTTAACAGTTTGAGTCAGTTCGTTTTAAAATACTGAGCGCCAGTCAAAAGGCTTAAAAATAAGCGGAGCGAATTACGCACAAGCTGTAAAACGCGCCCATCGCTTCTGCTTTTGGTTTTTGCTTATTTCACAATATTAATGTGCACGTGCTTTTGGTGAGAGATTTGTTGAGGAAAAGAGAAAAGAGTTACGAAGGATATGGAGGATGGATTTATGTTTTAGTTGACGTCACTTGTGAATTTATTTTAGTTGACGTCATTTCAGTTATTTTTTGTGTGCATACTTTAGCACGGACTAGCGTTACTGTTTATTTTATTATTCTGTTTATTTGCTACTCTTTATTTTATTATTCTGTTTATTTGCTACTCTTTATTTTATTATTGTATTTATTTGCTACTCTTTATTTTATTATTCTGTTTATTTGCTACTCTTTATTTTATTATTCTGTTTATTTGCTACTCTTTATTTTATTATTCTGTTTATTTGCTACTCTTTATTTTATTATTCTGTTTATTTGCTACTCTTTATTTTATTATTCTGTTTATTTGCCACTCTTTATTTTATTATTCTGTTTATTTGCTACTCTTTATTCAGTGACTGATCGAGAACTCTGCTCGATCACTTGCAATATTTTCCCTAACAAACAGACTAGTGTGGTTGACGTAAATGTCAGCGAATAAATGATCTGATGTTAATGTGAACTAGATTAGTGTTAGCTGGCATAAATGTTCTACATTAAATTAATATGAGTGGTCCAATTTCACATCAGATATTTTTCTTACTAGTTCACTTTTGCGCCAGCACCACTAGTCCACATTTAGTTCATGTTTACGTCATCTTCATTAGTTCACATTTACATCAACTTTAGTCCATTTTTAAGTAAAATTATTAACTAGTTCATATTTATGTCAGCACCATTTGTCCACATTTACATAATCTTCACTAATTTACATTTACGTCAGTTCCAATAGTCTTTTTTTTAAAGAAAGATTATTTACTAGTTCACATTTATGTCAACCAATACTAATATAGTTCACAATTATGTCAGCCAATACCAATCTAGTTCACATTAACGTCAGATTATTTACGTCAGCCGCACTAGTCTGTTAGGAAAATATTGCAAGTGATTGAGCAGAGTTGTCGATCAGTCCCTGAATAAGAGTGACAAGTTTAGGTTGTTATAGCTCATTAGCTAGACACACCCATTTTGACTTTTAAAATTCTTTGAATGGGACTAGTAAAACTTCGTATGGTTTGTCTTCCCACTCGCAAATATTCGCTTATATATATCTAATAACATTTAAACAGATATTTGTAAATATCCAAAACTCCATCATTTAATTAACTGCGTAATTAATATTCTTCTAATTGTTTATTTAATATTTGTTAATATTCGTATTTTTCTAGTTAGTACTTGTTATTTTGAAATAGGTGTCCATTTAGGAAATAAGATTTTTTGAGTTGCTTATGTCAGAAGCATAAGTTTGTATTGTAATTATTTATTTGAACTCTGTTTGAAAGCTGTGACTGCTTGAGGGTGTATTTGAGGTGTTACCGATCGGGAGCGTCGCCTAAGATTATTTGAGGAAACTGTCAGCTAGAAGTTGTTTTGATTGGTAGCTAAGGATTATGGATTAGGCTGGACACTGACGGTTATGCTCGGCGTGGTGCGACTGCGAAAAATCAGGGTCTATATACAGTTTTGATAGAGTGGGGGATCAATGATTGCATGACTGAGAGCATGGGAACATTCTGGCAAACATAGGTTCAAATCCACTAGTCGGTGACTCAAGCTACTGTAAAAATACAAACAGTGCATTGGTCCTGGTTGTTCCTATGCACGGGAACATTCTGGCAAACATAGGTTCAAACTTACTAGTCGGTGCCTCAAGCTACTGTAAAGATCTAGTTCAGTGCATTGGCGCTGATTGTTCCTATGCACGGGAACATTCTGGCAAACATAGGTTCAAATCTACTAGTCGGTGCCTCAAGCTACTGTAAAGATCTAGTTCAGTGCATTGGCGCTGATTGTTCCTAACTGGAAGACTTTTATCGGCATCTTTGCCATCTGGTCAACTCTCGTGCCACAGTCATGCCATGCCGAGCGTGCCCCTAAGTGTCCGGCCTAATCCCTAAACAATGACAACACCACACCACACCACACCACACCACACTACGTACACTCCCTGAATTCCAGGGAAGGGAGGAAGTTCTCGCAGGAGTCATCCAAGACCGAGAACATAGAATAAAAAGTTTACTGAGATTTCTTTGAGGAAAGAAGTCATCGGGGAAAAAAAGGATGATATTTTTGTCAGTCTCAAGAACTGAAAGAATCCCTGAGAGATTCCTTGGAAGTAAAATTCCTCACCGGACTAATATGAGTGTTGTTCCTTTGGAGGTGAATTTGTATAAATTCTAACTGAATTATTGTGTGCAAAAGTGTTATTCCAGGGACTATGTGCAAGCTACACCAGTCAGAACTGTCCAAGAAACTTACACTATCCAATGATTGTCCACATCTGTAAAGCCAAGTGAGCATCATTACAAATCGCTCAGGGTTATATTGTTATATACCAGTAGTTGGTGCTTCTGTTAAATTAGCAAATAAAGTCTCGAGCAAAGTGTCAACAGGATTATTTCAATTCACTAAAGCAGTGCGATAATATTCAATGCTCCGATCAGTTGACGGAAGATACTATATAACATTTGTAGGGGTATGCATTAATAAATTTATACGAAAGTTGTAACACCAAAGATAGTGTTTGAAGAAGAAATGAATGAATGAAGCCTTCTCGCGGTGTTTTGTTTCCCATGTGTTGAATTAGTCTTAGCGGTATTTTTCTCTTATTCTTTGTTGTCGGTAAGCGTAATGCGTGCAGCTAGCACCAATTGTGACATTTGCTGATACCAGACCTAAACTGTGTAGAATATAGTGTTTACTTTGAAATTAACAATTTTCCATTATTTTTACTCTCATTGTTTCTCCATTTATTCTTTCTTGTATTTAATTAAATAGTTGAGCTTGTACCATCTTGTTGTTCCACTCTGTCATGTGTCTTTGCTTATGTTTGTGGTGTCCACGTGACATCTACATTTGACTTGATTATTACTCATTATCTTTTTCTGAATCTTCCTTATATTGGTGCCTAGTTAAAGGGGGTAGGGTTTGTAGATCTCATCCTGCTAACCCTGGGAATATCAAATGACTGCAGTAAAACTTTACATCACCAATAGTATTATTTTGACGTAACAATAATTTTGTCAAATCTTGGGTCATCAATGATATTCCTTATAGAAATGTTCATTTTATGCATTTTTTTCATCATCAATAGCAGTAGTCTATAACAATACTGATTTCGTGTCAAAAATCTTGCACCAACAATAGCAACTGTCTGCAGCAACATTGATTTCATGTCAAAATCTGAGGCCTCAATAATATCCATCCATACTTAACAATGATTTTAACCAAATGATTTTACGTCAAAATATGAAACATCAATAGCATCTGTCTGTAAGCAACAGCACCTGTCTGTAAGCAACAATGAAATTATATAAAAAAACATGAAAAACATCAATACTATCTGCTTGAAAGCAACGATGGTTTTACGTCAAAACATAAAAAATATCAATAGCATCTGTCTGTAATCAACAATGATTTTACGTCAAAACATGAAACGTCAATAGCATCTGTTTGTAACTAACAATGATTTTACGTCAAAACATGAAAAACATCAATAATTATCTGTCTGTAACCCAAAAATTATTTTACGTGCAAACATGCAACACTAATAATGTGTGTGTGTGTGTGTGTGTGTGTGTGTGTGTGTGTGTGTGTGTGTATGTGTGTGTGTGTGTGTGTGTGTGTGTGTGTGTGTGTGTGTGTGTGTGTGTGTGTGTGTGTGTGTGTGTGTGTGTGTATCATGAGGGAAACATCAATAACGTCTGTCTGTAACCAACGATTTTATGTCAAAACATGAAACATCATTACTGTGTGTCAACAATGATTTTATGCCTTAAAGTGAAACATCAATAGCATTGTCTGTAACCAACCATTTTACTTCAAAATATGAAACATCATTAGTGTCTGTCTGTAACCAATAATGATTTACGTAAAACATGAAACATCAATAGTATCTGTCTGTAACCAACAATGATTTACGTAAAACATGAAACATCAATAGTATCTGTCTGTAACCAACAATGATTTACGTAAAACATAAAACATCAATAGTATCTGTCTGTAACCAATAATGATTTACGTAAAACATAAAACATCAATAGTATCTGTAACCAATAATGATTTACGTAAAACATGAAACATCAATAGTATCTGTCTGTAATCAATAATGATTTTATTAAAACATGAAACATCAATAGTATCTGTCTGTAACCAATAATGATTTACGTAAAACATAAAACATCAATAATATCTGTCTGTAACCAATAATAATTTATGTAAAACATGAAACATCAATAGTGTCTGTCTGTAACCAATAATGATTTACGTAAAACATGAAACATCAATAGTATCTGTCTGTAACCAACAATGATTTACATAAAACATGAAACATCAATAGTATCTGTCTGTAATCAATAATGATTTTATTAAAACATAAAACATCAATAGTATCTGTCTGTAACCAATAATGATTTACGTAAAACATAAAACATCAATAGTATCTGTAACCAATAATGATTTACGTAAAACATGAAACATCAATAGTATCTGTCTGTAATCAATAATGATTTTATTAAAACATGAAACATCAATAGTATCTGTCTGTAACCAATAATGATTTACGTAAAACATAAAACATCAATAATATCTGTCTGTAACCAATAATAATTTATGTAAAACATGAAACATCAATAGTGTCTGTCTGTAACCAATAATGATTTACGTAAAACATGAAACATCAATAGTATCTGTCTGTAACCAACAATGATTTACGTAAAACATGAAACATTAACAGTATCTGTCTGTAACCAACAATAACTTACGTAAAACATAAAACATCATAACCTGGGAGCATTATGGGCAGGGACATCTTTAGAGGCCATGAGGTTGCTTAGTTGGAGAGATAGGCACCTGCGACGAAGTTTCACGAGTCATTCACGGAGTGTACTTGTCAAGGTGCAGAGGATAGAGTAACTCTAACAAGATTGGTGTAAAGTGATATCGAACTGAGCATATATTTGTCTAAAACTGTAACTGTGACTGTGAGATTCATTTGGACAATATATGTGTGCCATACATAACTGTTTTGAGGCTTGGCATCAGTATCCAGAATTCTTCACCAGCCAGCCAGCTCTACTCTACAGAGACATAGACCACAACACGCAGAAACAAACCAGGTGAATCATACATATGCTCGTTCAATGTGTCTGTATCGTGTTCTATGATTATTGTAAATTTCTGATATTCTTATTTCTTTTAATAATCAGTGTAGTGACTGAGTTTATTTGATGACGTATTTTTTAATTGATTAAGTTCCTACAGTAATTGTTCAAGAGATCTGTGATCTCTGTTTTATGGAATTAATTAATGATTTATTTTCTAATTGAGTAAGCTTATTGCTGTAAGCTTTTGAGAGATCTGCGATTTCTATGCCTTGTCTTGTGTGATTGATGAGATTATTGTAAATCTTAAATTTATCTTGTTTGTTATATTAGTCTTTAATAAATTTTGTTGAATTTTACCTATCCACTCTCGTAAATTTCTAAAGGGAGGTAAATGTGCAGGGTAACAGGGGTGGAGGCTGCCAATGACGTAATAACTGATGACAAGACGGTCAAGCACATTTTTAAGGAATAGGTCCCCTGTTGCTGGAGTGTTATGTGTGGAGGACTTAACAACTGACGTGATAGTTCAGAAGGACTTAACAACTAACGTGATAGTTCAGCTAGTGCCTTTACTTTGGACAAGTAACACCTGGGAAGGGAGGTAATTCGACATTACATTTCCAGGGCTTGACTTAGTCACTCCAGACCGCAAAGACGAAGACCCCGTCTAGGGTGATTGTTATTAATAATTGGAGAGAATGATTATTAATGCATGTGAGTGAATATTTATTAATATAAAATCTTCATTACATAATTAAATAATTAAACCAGTTTTACATATATCAATCTTAGTGAGAAATTACTCTCTGTTTAATCAATAACATATCACTACATCACACCGATCCCATTAACTTAGTCAAATCAACAATACAACATTTCATCAGACAGTTTCCTTTAACTCAGTCAAATCAACAATACATCATTTCATCAGACAGTTTCCTTTAACTCAGTCAAATCAACAATACATCACTTCATCAGGCAGTTTCCTTAAACTCAGTCAAATCAACAATACATCACTTCATCAGACAGTTTCCTTTAACTCAGTCAAATCAACAATACATCACTTCATCAGACAGTTTCCTTTAACTCAGTCAAATCAACAATACATCATTTCATCAGACAGTTTCATTTAACTCAGTCAAATCAATAATACATCACCGCATCAGGCAACTTTCCATTTCATGAAATTCAAATATTCCTTAAGATATTTTTTTTGCCTTTCGCTTTTCTATCAGAGAATAAAAGGGTCAAAACTTAAAGTCCAATGCAACGAATCTGCCACTGTCCAACAATGACAACAAGCAAGACTGTATTAAAAGCCCTTTGCAAAATGCAGGTCACGCCAATAATTTTCATCGACGCAATGGGTCTGACGATATGCTCATGGCGTCAATTGGAAGCGGACGAAAATTAAAATATAGTTAGTGTCTTAGAGGCTATTCCTCCACAAATGCTATTGATCTTTGTATAGAATTTGATCATTTATAATACATATAGCATATATGCATACACAGAAACATACGTACAATACATGCGTGTGCTTCTATGAGAGTATCGCAGGGAGCATGCGTACAGTAAAGCCATCATCATCTACTCCACATTTAATATTCCGCCTGTTGTGTAACATTTATAGAAGGATCTCATTTATCATCCCACATTTAATATCTTTCAGTAAGGAAAGTGTCCTCGCTGTCTACTCCATATCTGATAATGTAATCCAAATAGGAAACATATTTAGTAAGATTCTCACTACTCTATCGACCTCATAACTTGTCCTTTAAACAGGGAACATTTATAGCAAGGTTTTCATTATCTACTCCATATTTTATATTCTACTCCAAACAGGGAACATCAAGCCATCAAAAAAATCACGTACAATGTGCATTGTTGTCGTTTCTGGATATTTTACATCGGAAGATAACTGTTGGCGGGAAAGACGTGAATTCTTGGCTTATCACTCGGTACGCCCCACAGCCTCGAGTGACAGATGTTGACGAACGAGACGTTTTTCATCGGCATGCTGGCCTAGATACACTCAGTGCAAAACAAACACACTTTCATCGGCATGCTGGCCTAGATACACTCAGTGCAAAACAAACACACTTTCATCGGCATGCTGGCCTAGATACACTCAGTGCAAAACAAACACACTTTCAGCTGTGAAGCAGCTCTCGACGCAGTGGCGCTACATCGACACATGTGGTCATGTGGTCAAACCAGTTTTTATTACAAACAGACATGTGGTCAAAACAGTTTTATTACAAACACATTCGCTCTCCAAAACGCACACATCGGCATCGACATTTTTGTTTACTTCTCTTAGATGCAACATGTATGACCTGTAATACCGATACTTTTCTGTTTACTTCCGTGTCAGTTTTGCAAATGGATTTTAAGAACACGTGAACATCATTCTTCAGTCAACCTTTCGCGCACTATGTACTGTTTCCATTGTCAGCTCAGTACTAGATCAAACGCAGCGCTGTTCCAATGACACATCAGGACTATTCCAAATACACACCAAGACTATTCCAAATACACATTAAGACTATTCCAAATACACACCAACTATTCCAAATACACATCAAGACTATTCCAAATACACACCAAGTAAACATCAAAACTATGAGCTGGGAACAGTAATAAGTGACTCAGAGGTAGTGGTATGTGACTCGAGGGGTGGGGAGGGCAGTATATGGGACCCGGAGACCGTATAATGTGACTTCCATTGCTAAGATAATCTATGCAAAGAGTAGCTCGTTAGGGGCTCAAAATCGCAGAGAGAGAGTGAGAGTGAGAGAGAGAGAGAGAGAGAGAGAGAGAGAGAGAGAGAGAGAGAGAGAGAGAGCATGGAACACGTTCAGTACAAAGCAAAACCTATGTTCTTCTCTCAAACAGAAAGAGTCCACGTAGTTGTATTTGGTATGGAGACCATGTCACGACACATTCTTACGTTACAATACATTATTTCTTACAAATGAAATGATAACAAATACAATCTACCACTATTTGTCAAAATGCACTTGTTTGTTTCCTTTTATAAGGAAGGAACTAGCTACCATTAGTGTAATATTCATGTACTTAGCTGTACTTGTATTAAGGTTGACTACAATGAACTAAATACAAAATAACATTTCTATATTTGCAGCATTACAATCTCATTTCCTTATTATTATTTTTTTTTTACCTTACTTTAATATATTTATTGGGTGAATATATAAGTTTCTAAGTTCAGAATAGAATATTTGGAAAAAAAGCGAAGTCACTGATTTATAAAAATCGTGATGGGATGCCCCTAATCAACATCAACATCAGTGTCACAACTGAGTGGACAAAACCCCATTCAGATACTCTTAACTGAAAGATCAATCAGGTTCTATCAAAAACAAGAGTCAATGCCCAATGACCATCTAGCCAAAATAATCATGATCTAAACAACATCTAACATCGTAAATGTACTCAGGAACTAACTAAGAAATAATGATTCTAACAACAACAAGACATGATAAAAGAAAAACTTTCCATTAAAAGTAAAGTGCATGTGTGCAGGTCTTGGCTAGTACATTGCTGTGACCCCTCCATGAACAGTGGATGATTTGTGTTTCACTCAGTTTGTGTTTCTCATTCTGGGTATTACAGTTTAGGCTGTAAATAAATATAGTATTTTGGATTTTGTTGGGTTTCTTGTTGTGTGATTAGCTCTTATTTTTGCAATGCCTACCTGAAATATATCAAACCATATTTTCTTTCTATAATCCTCTCTCTCTCATTTTTTATTGTTCTCTTTCTGCCTTTCGCTTGATCATGTTCTCTCATTCTCTTTCTCCCACTCTCACATCCTTTCTTTTCCCTTATTATCAATCTACCATTTCTTCCCTTTCATTTTTTTCATTTCTATCTCATCCCTACCCCCACCCCCGCCTCACGTCTTTCTGTCAACTTTTTTGTTCTCCCTCCCTTCTATTTTCTCTTTTTTTTTTGCACTGCTGTATTATGGTTCTTACCTGCAGATTTATAAGTACAATAAATAATTTTACTTTAAACAACATATTCTAACAAACTAACATTTACGTGAGCGAAGCTGCTAGCAAAGTAGTTAATGAGTATTATTAACGAGAAAAATCTTTTAACACGTAAAATCATTACTGAGTATATGCTATTAAAGAGTAAAATTCAATATTGAGTAGAAGGTTATCAATGAATACAAGAATGAGCAGAAGCTAAAGTGAATACAAGCCATGAATGGGCAGAAACTAAACATGAATAATAAGCAACAGATGTTCACTGTTAAACAATGCATTGCCCTTGAACAGGGGTATTCTCCACTGCACAATAGTTTGTTGTTCACTAAAAAATGTTCAATAGTACTGGGAATAGTATATTTAAAGCTATAATTCTAAAAAAAAATCTATAAATCTTCCGTAGCGAAAAAATATGAAGCAGACCGTTAGTTTTACATGAAAAAGAAACAATTAAAAAATCTATAAACAGTCTTGTTATTTTAATTTTCCACTGTGCACACCTTTCCAGAAGTCTCGCTTATTAGCATGACATCGTTGCTTAATGATCTTGGTATCGACAGCTGTTCTTCCTGTTTCAGCTGTCTCTTGTGAAAGGCACCTTAACAGAAATCAATTCATAAATCTCTGCCACATTAAATGTGAAAGGATGACGTTTAACATTTGGAGGTGATGATGGTAATTAAACTATTCCCGTTAATACTCGAAAGAAATGCCTGAAGACAGCACCTGAACGCCCTAGTTGTACTCTAAAATGACGTTAAAATGATTTTAATTAAAAATAATTTTTACAAATATTTTCTTTTTCAGTTTCACTTTTCTTCTATTTTTCTTCAGACGAAACGTAACAAGTAACTGAATATGTGGTGACCGAGTGCTCTAGTGGTGAAACAGATAAGTGAGTACGTGGTGACTGTATGTCCAAGTGGTGCAAGAGAACAAGATAATATATGAAGATCATATAGTCTAGTACCAAGAGAACAAGAGAATACATGAAAATCATATGGTCTAGTACCAAGAGAACAAGAGAATACATGAAGATCATATGGTCTAGTGCCAAGAGAACAAGAGGATACATGAAGATCATATGGTCTGGTCTAGTGACAAGAGAATACATGCAGATTATATGGTCTAGTGCCAAGAGAACAAGAGAATACATGAACATCATATAGTCTAGTGCCAAGAGAACAAGAGAATACATGAACATCATATGGTCTAGTGCGAAGAACAAGAGAATACATGAAAATCATATGGTCCACTCTCATTCTTATGATGAAACTACATCTATGAACTATTAAGTCTGATTTAATCTATCATCCTAGTGATGTGAATATGACCTAATATATTAAGTCTGATTATACAGTGACTAACACATTTAATCTTTAATGCTGTGATGCGAACGAGTACCCAATATGATGTATCAATCTAAATTATACATATTTAAAATATTAGTTCAGTATTTTTAATAATAAAACTATGAGTGAGTACTAATTTTGAATGAATGGAAGTGAAGAATGAATTTACAATAATAGCTTAATGTGTTAGTATACTGATGTGTATATCTATGAACGTTTTAATCTCTGGAAGACAAACTCCAACAATGACAGTTTAATCTTTCAGTTTAGGAATTAATAACAGTTCGAACTTCCACCATACTCTGATAGTTTGCAACAAGACATTGCAGGTGTGATGTTAACATTAAAAAAGATGACCCATTCTTACGTTATAACTTGAAAACATGAAACATTTGTATTCGCCTATATGTCAACTAACTGACCAAAAAAAGAAAACAAGGCATATAAACTAAGCAAACTGATTTATATATCATTTACCACGTTTCATAATGCGCCACCCCCCACCCCCCAAAAAAATAACTTACTGTGAATTAATGGGAAAACCCCTTAGCTAAATATACAATTTGCGCGGTCTGCGCAAAAACACTTGTATGGTTTCGCGCAAAAAAATAGTACATTTGGTTAAGCGTTCGGTAAATGAACTCTGAGTTCATTTCTGCTTGCTGTTTATTACATTATACCACAATGGTCCACCAGATTATTTTGTAAATCATACAGTCTCTTCTTATGCACATTTTAGGACAAACAAAACTTACCCGACAGTGAACGGATTAACAGTGTGATATGTAAAAGAAAAACTCTCCGTAGTGCGAATGGCAAACATAAACGCATATTAGGATAAAGATTTTAAAAAGAAACCCTCTCCAAAGTGTTAATTGTTGATAAAATTCTCCACAATGTGAATTGCTGACAAAACTCTCCGCAGTGTGAATTGCCGACTAACTCTCTACAGTCTACAGTGTGAATTGCTGACAAAACTCTACGCAGTGCGAATTGCCGACTAAACTCTCTATAGTGTGAATTGCTGACAAAACTCTCTATAGTGTGAATTGCTGACAAAACTCTCTATAGTGTGAATTGCTGACAAAACTCTCTATAATGTGAATTGCTGACAAAACTCTCTATAGTGTGAATTGCTGACAAAACTCTCCACAGTGAGAATTGCAGGAAAGAACACTTCTTTAAGATGTATTGTTAAAACACTCATCATGAAATTGTGAGGCAAATTACACCCCTATTAAAAAAAAATTCATCTTCTAATTTGCTCCTATTTTTCTATAATTGATATGGATATTGAGTAGTGTACTGCTGTCATTTTGACCTTCAAAGTGGTTTACTGAGTAAATCAACAGTGACCACCCACACCTCACATGCAATCAGGAAATCTTGGCTAAGTAGTGGAGCATTAGCTACGCGTGGAGTACAGTGAGTGAGTAGTAGAGGGGGTGAAGCCAACAGGACGTGCTATAACATTATATGGATGCTTGAGTTCCCCTCAGACGAAACTGCGGTCAAATTCTGGTAGAATATATACATGGTTTAAATCTCACATTTACACATGCTGCACCCGCACCATTAAGGGTCAAACTTGTGTATGATAGAAAAGGTAAGACACTATGGATTGGTAAGTGTATATATATGCTGACTTCAGAACAATTATTGAAATGTAGTATTAATTAGAATGCTGAAGAATTCTTGTACCATTTTTACTGATGATTATTTGTATGCCTGAAGTTATGTGTATTTCGTTCAGAGAGGTAGTGTGTTTCATTAGTGGTGGCTTAATTGTATATGTAGGGTGATGGAATTGTAATGATCACGTGTTCCGAAGTGCCATGTTCTTTTTTTTCCATTATAAAACTATTTGAACTAAGTGGAACAAAATTATAAAGACACTGTTAAATATGAACAATTGGTTATAGGATATCAACTACTCGAATGCATTCTGACAGATTGTGAATGTAAACTCTTCAATTTATCGTTGTCATGTATATAAATGATATATAATAATAGCAATTCTATTGAATTGTAAGTTAGCATGAAGCTAACACTTTGAATGATTTAATCTATTGCAAAGATGTTCCACTGCTGTCAATTTAATTACCTTAATGTTAACATAGTAGATATGCCAGCTACAAAAGAAATATTATTGTGCAGCTGGGCCCTTTCTATCCTTAGCCATTTCTCCGGTAGTTCAATTTCCATACTGCGAGCTGCTGGACCCAACGTGGTCTTGAGGAAGAGTACACCATCAAACGTGTGAACAAGATGGAACACAGTTGGACTGTTCGTCTTAATTTGAGATCAAGTTAAGTTTATCCTCAAGGCCACTCACCATTGATAATCTGTTGTTATAAACTTTGATCAAGAGGTCAGTATGGATAGTGAATATTCTCATTTGCTCATTGTACCTTGAGATAATTTTATTCTTTGTTTTCACTATCAAATTTTTCTGTTACCCCACATTTTAATTAATTCATGGAATGACAGTTAATGGCAATTGGTTGGGGCAAGCTGTAGAAGAATGAATGCTGTTAACTAAGAGGGAAAGATAACTTTGCCAATTCCAGAAAGCACGTCTACTAATCTACTTGTTGCTATATTGAATATTTAACTGTCCCATAACATAAACGGTAGGGTTTAATATAGGGATGAAGAGTAGATTAGGCCATGTGACTGTTATCAGCATTAAAATCAATTTATAAAATTCATAATTAATAATTCTGTTAAATAATGCTGAGACAGGGTGTTAAAATAAACATATATGTGACAGAGATGTTTTGGCAAAACTCCCATAGTGAGATGTTTTGGCAAAACACGCATAGTAAGATGTATTGATAAAACATCAGTCAGATGTATTAGCTAAATATCCATAATGAGATGTATTAGGAAAACAACCATTATAAGATGTACTGGCAAAAATCATCTTATAATGGACGCAGCTGCAAAAAGTGAAATATTCATGTCAAAAGCATTTATCTGCATTTTAAATAGTGATGAGTCCTAGTCTCACTATGTCATGAGTAACAAGTAAATTGTCTGAAGGCAATTATTCCCAAATCCGGCCATAAGATTATGATGGGCTACATATGTATGTCTCAATGGAGATTATGATGGGCTACATAAGTATGTCTCAATGGAGATTATGATGGGCTACATATGTATGTCTCAATGGAGATTATGATGGGCTACATATGTATGTCTCAATGGAGATTATGATGGGCTGCATATGTATGTCTCAATGGAGATTATGATGGGCTACATATGTATGTCTCAATGGAGATTATGATGGACTACATATGTGTCAAAGGTGGCGTGTCACACAAGGTGAGATAAAAATTAATGCAGTGACACAATGACTCTGCAAGTGATATCCAGAAAAGGAGTCGTTATCTAAATAAATACATAATTCATGTCAGTATACCCTAATTCAGGTTTAATGGAACCGAGAAATTATTATAAATTAACACATGATTTTTTTTTTAGTGAACACAGCTTAGGGGCACATGGCCAGAACTTACTGATTTGAAGTCAGCTCTCTGAAACCTATTCAGAAAGACATTGGTGTATTTCATGACTGATTTGAAGTCAGCTCACCGAAACCTATTCAGAAAGACATTGGTGTATTTCATGACTGATTTGAAGTCAGTTCTTTGAAATCTTTTCAGAAAGACAGTGGTGTATTACATGACTGATTTGAAGTCAGTTCTTTGAAATCTTTTCAGAAAGACAGTGGTGTATTACATGACTGATTTGAAGTCAGTTCTTTGAAATCTTTTCAGAAAGACAGTGGTGTATTACATGACTGATTTGAAGTCAGTTCTTTGAAATCTTTTCAGAAAGACAGTGGTGTATTACAGGACTGTAAGGCAAGAAGAAAGTGCAGTTTACTGACAAATGACGTAGGAAGTGACTATTTGAAGTCAAGTGGATGAAACTGTATATTTAATAGATATAGGATCGGTTATATTGCATAAAGCGTTTTCCCTAGTCACGATAAAAATATACAGCCTAGCAACAAACGGCTGCTAGGACGAAATACACTATATGGATCAATGACGTCAATCCAGCTTAGTATTAACTGTCGCCAACATTTTCTTTCTATATATTAGAAAGAATGGAAATAAGAAAGCAAGTAAGAAAGCATATTTGAGGTCGGAGTAGGGGTATGTTAGGTTGTGTTGCAATATAGGAGTAACCACTGAATAACTTTACAAGTGGACTGATAACATGTGTGTGTGTGTGTGTGCAGGCGCGTAGACTGCTCAACAAGCAAACACACAAGACAACATGCACGTACAAATACTCATACGAGACCCCATACAAAACACACAAGACAACATGCACGTACAAATACTCATACGAGGCCCCATACAAAACACACAAGACAACATGCACGTACAAATACTCATACGAGGCCCCATACAAAACACACAAGACAACATGCACGTACAACTACTCATACGAGGCCCCATACAAAACACAATTTGAGCGTGCAAAAAGTGCCGTCGTGTTTAAACCGTCGTGCAGGAGTGTACGTAACGTAGGACGGCAGCTTTCCAGCAAAACAGGGAACGGTCTCAAGCAGTGGCTAATTCGCAGTGTCAGCTATCTGTGTGGATCTTCCCTCCCCTGCCCGCATCGGGCCACCGTGACATAATTTGATAGAGCGTTGCATCTGCACCCGTGCAGAAGAGAGCGGCAGCGTGATTGATAGAATGAAGTTTGCAAAAGACAAGTCAGACCGGGTGATGTATGGCCGCATTACATGGCCAAGCACTAAACATACAGGTGCCAGAGAGTGTGGGGAACTTTCAGGGTTACGAGGTGAGGGGAGACAAATGATAGTCTGAAGAAAGAAGAGAGGGCGATAAGGAATAAAGCAGCCGGTCTCTCTTATCTGACCAATCGGGTCGTCCTACCTTCCATTAAACCTCTCTCTTTTCTCTCTCTCCTTAATGTTGAAAATAAATGAATGATACACTTCAATATAAAACAATGCGACTACAATATATAGTATAAAATTTTGAAAATTATCTTCAGTGTATTAACTCGATGTCTTCTTCTCATTTAATATACTTAAAAACAGAGAAAACGTGCTTATGCATAGAATCAATCGCTACAGAAATTAATCATTTAATTAATCAAAACTGCTACCTAGAAACAAAAAAAAAAAACTTTGTAAGAATATTCAGTTCAATGAGTTTAAATTAATTTTTTGAAGGTGACTGACGGGCATACATAATTCAGATTCTAAACATGAAGGTGGTAATCTATTCACGTCTTTACAATTCGTATAAGCCCCGTCGTCTACTTATGTTAACATAATATTTACGTTCCTAAACATAACTTGTGAACATGTAAATTTAAACGCATAACATTTACATCAATGTCGAATGTCCACCTTTAAATGCACAACATATACATTCATTAACAAGATCGTCGACGTCCACTTTTAAAGAGACCATTTACTCTCATTAATGTCATAGATCAAGTTTACATTGAAATATATAAAATTTATATTAGTTTACCTCAAAGCGATGTCTTTCTTTAAATACAAAACAATTACGTTCACAAACATCACGACTACCTTTAAATACAATCAAGTACATGAAAAGGAGCTGCCGATGCCTACCGTTAACTATTTAATATTCGCATACTTTAAAATCAACACCGATATCAACCTTAAATATATAACATTTTCGTATATTAATAAATCAACGCAGATATCTAGCTTTAAAGTGTTAATATTTACGTACACACACACACACACACACACACTATGCTGCAAATAATTTAATTTAAATCAATACTGATTAAAACATCGGCACCGAGCTGTAAATTAAAGAGGAGACTAAAATAAAGACAACATCTCATTGTCGCTCGACAAAACTGTTTTTTCCTCCCCTGTAAATTACATTACTATCAACTAATACCTAAAATGATGATGGTGATATTAAAGTGTTATATTCAACCCACGCGCACGAATTTGCATAAAGCTATAAAACGTTCTGTTGACTACAAATTTCCATGTCTACGACGTTCAAGGCAACCCCTGTATAACAAAGCGTTTGACAATCATATGGGCATAGCAAGAGTGATAGTGGGGGCTATTGATTAACATAAAACAGATCTGACTAGTTGTCAGCTGGGTGGAAAGGAAGATGGATAACAGCCTCTCTCGGCCTGTATTAGTCAACATCTGCCTCCCAACACAGGGTTTGAGTTCCACACTCAGTCACAGGAATGAACTACGTAAATGCGAATGTTTCTCAATCAGTCCTACAGAAATTCTTCCACATCGGTGCATTCACAATCTAACTAAAGGGAGACAAGCAATAACAACAAATGCTAAATGAACGGGGATTCAACAAGACCTTCTTTAGCACAGTTAAAATATAATGACTGACTACGAAAAAAGGTGTACACGGTTAAAATATAATGACTGACTACGAACAAGGGTGTACAACCCCTCCCTCTCCCCCCTCTCCAAACGCGAAAGCGGCGGCAGCCGGAAGCGTTCCCCACATTCAATCAAAAGGGTGTACAAGGTTAATATATAATGACTGACTATGAACAAGGGGGTACACGGTTAATATATAATGACTGACTATGAACACTGGATAAGGAGAGTTGACTTATAATGACTGACTGCGAATACTGAATGTAGATAGTTAATTTACAACGACTAACCATGAAAACGGGGTATACACAATTTATAATGACTGACTACAAACCGGACTGAACACAGTTTATAATAACTGACCACGAACCCCAATGGGTGTATATCGCTAATTTATATGACTGACCACCAGCATGAGACGTACGCAGCCAATTTATAATGGTTGACCACGAACAAGGGGTATAGATAGTTAATTATGACTGACCACCAGCACGAACAGTAAACAGTTCATTTGTAATGAATGGCTGCAGGAAATTGGGTTAACGTTCATAATGAATGATCGCGGAAACTAAATGTACATAATAGATTTATAACGACTGAGTATTGTAATTTACAGTGAATAACTATGGCAACTGAGTTTAAAATGCTAATTTATTATGACTGACAAGGGAAACTAAACGTACAAAGTTAATTTATTATGACTGACATGGGAAACTAAATGTATACAGCTAATTTACAGCAAATGATTATGGAAATTGGGCTGATCACTGAAAATAGACTTGCATTGATATTTCTTTATGATTGGTCACAGGTAGCGGATGTACACTACTAATTTAAATTAACCGATTTTACAAACTGGGCTAACATTACTGTCACAATGGCTGTACACTGAAACGAAGCTTAATTGGTAATTAATTCTTAATGTGAGATTACTGAAAGTGGGATTAGATTACTAATTCATTATGCGTAACCACGGAAACTAGGGGTAAATAGCTAATTCATAATGAATGATCGGGAAAATGGACTTAACACTGATAATTCTTCATAGATTACAGATAGTGGGTTAGTACTACTAAATTACGAAGGCTGATCAAGGAAACTGGGCAAAACTTGGCTAATACAATGACTGACCACTAAACTGGGTTTAACTTGCTATTTCACGAGGACTGTCCCCGGAAACCGAGCGTTCATTGATAATTCTTATTATGGATTGTGGACTTAACATACTAATTCATAATGACTGATCTAGGAAACTGCATAAATGCTAATTCACAATGAATGACGTAGAAACTGTGTTTACATTGATATATAATTCACAATGATTCAGGTAGGAAACTGTGCTTACATTGCTAATGCACAATGGCTGATGTAGGAAACTGTGCTTACACACTAATTCACAATGACTGACCTAGAAAACTGTGCTTACATTGTTAATTCACAATGACTGACTAGGAAACTGTGATAACATTGCTAATTCATAATGACTGACGTAGGAAACTGCTTACATTGCTAATTTACAATGTCTGATGGAGGAAACTGTGCTTATACTAATTCACAATGACTGATCTAGAAAAAAATGTGCTTGCATTGATAATTCACAATGAGTGACGCATGAAACTATGTTTACATACTAATTCACAATGAATGATTTAGAAAACTGTGTTTACATTGCTAATTCATAAGGACTGAGGTAGGAAACTGTACTTACATTGCTAATTCGCAATGACTGAGGTAGGAAACTGTACTTACATTGCTAATTCATAATGAATGAGGTAGGAAACTGTACTTACATTGCTAATTCATAATGAGTGAGGTAGGAAACTGTACTTACATTGCCAATTCACAAAGACATGTAGGAAACTATGCTTACATACTAATTCACAATGACTGAGGTAGGAAACTGTGCTTACATATTAATTCACATGAAAGACCACGAGAACCGACCTAGCATTGTTCATTTTTAATGACTGATCACGGAAAATGGTTGTAAATTGATCATTCTTAATGACTAATTATGGAAACTAGGCTCACATTGATAATTTATTAAGAATGAATACAGAAACTGGATTTCTATTGCTAATTCTAAATGACTGGTAACAGACTATATGTGTACACATTTAATTCTCAACGAATGGCGACGGACACTGGTTGTACAAAGTTTATAATGAATGATCAAGGAAAATGGGTGTACATAGTAATTGTATTTCATAATGATTCGCTAAAAATGAATGTTTGCTGTATATTAATGTGATATCCGCATACTATATTAATTATTTTTTTTATTTATAAGCATTAGCATTGTTACAATAATTTTAAACATTTACAGAAATTAAACGTGGAAAATGAAATACGCAGAAATTATTGTACTCTTACCTCTTATGAATCAGATGAAAGTTCTCAATATAAATCTGATTATACAAATATTCAAAGACAAAATGGCGTATAAGAAAAACCTCTTGCCTAGTGTTACTATGACTGCGCAGTGTGCTCTCCAATGACCATCATATATAAATATTTTAAATATCAGTTCAACACAGCAGTGATCAGAACAGGTTTTGATCCATGTTTATTTTCAATGTGTACAATTTAACATTTCATTGAAAGAGACGATACTGAGATGCGAGAGAAAAAATAATACACTTAAATGCAAAGAAGTACATAAGCTAATCTGTGTTTTAAAGTGCAATAAATCTTTTCATGCTTATATATTTTATTTATTATATTTAGTTTCTTCTCTTTTGTCGGGAACTTAAGGGAGGTGGGGGATATGTGCGTACAAAATTACTATGCATCTTGTATTACAAAGAACATGTGACACAAAAACAAGCAAGTGCCTGCTGTCGATTAAACAATACATTTGTCTGTGTGTGTGTGTGTGTGTGTGTGGTGTGTGTGTGTGTGTGTGTGTGTGTTCTGCTGAATTGTTTGTATTGTGTGGTATGTGCGCATGTGTGCATCTATATGCGTGTGAGGTGTCTCTCCATGGAAGAGATGTTAGTACGGACAGGAGTCGCATGACCATTCCAGCCCTACTGTCGGAATGTGCATGTGTGTGTATTTTGCTCAAGTACAAGCACGCCATTACGGAGCATGTCACAAGCACGGCCATTGTTTGTTTGTGAGAGCGCTCACACTTGAGAGAGAAAAGCTGACTTTCAGCATCAATTACAGCGCGCGGGCTGACAAGACGAGAAGTCGAAAGTAGAGACAACCTAGCAGGGGGGACATTACTGGCCAGACTTGCAGCGGGGTTTATGGTCGCCAAATCACAGGGTGCAATCATGACAGGGTGTAGAAGATGGCGCCAAATGTAATATTTATGTATTTCGGGTTCGCGACCACTCATCTTAATCACTATTTCATGACAGGCACTTTGAACATATAAAATATAAAGATAAAAATAACAATAATACCAGCACGATTGTAAAGTTTTTACGTGATCAGAGATGACTGAAAAGTACAAAACTACGAGTATTAATATATTAATCAAAATGAAATAACACAAAAGTACAAAACTACGAGTATTAATATTAATCAAAATGAAATAACACAAAAGTACAAAACTACGAGTATTAATATTAATCAAAATGAAATAACAAAAAATGATGAAACAGAGAATGCCAAAACACAGAATGACAGGCAATGGAATTAAAAGACAGATGAGAGGATAGAATGAGACATAGGGTAACGACAGAGGTAAAAAGTAGCATTTGAACTGAACGACACAACCTCTTTTTGTCTCTTTCTTTTAAACATATTTCCTGATAATCCCTTAGTGTCAATCCATGTAAATACTACTTTACTCGCAATGCCATTATTGAATGAAACATATAATGACACACAATACAAGTAAAGGAGAGAGAGAGAGAGAGAGAGAGAGAGAGAGAGAGAGAGAGAGAGAGAGAGAGAGAGAGAGAGAGAGAGAGAGAGAGAGAGAAGAGAGGGGAAACGGAGAGACCGAGTGTGGGAGAGAGGGAGGGAGGTTAACGATTACGGGAAAGTAGATTCAAGCTGAATTATAACAAAGAATGCCATAAACAGAAGTAAAAGAGAGAAAGAGAGTAAACTAAGATGAAACAGACAGACAGAGATATGTTAATGACTGTGGGAAAGTAGATTCAGCTGAATGATAACAAAGAATGCCATAATCAGAAGTAAAAGAGATAGTCAGTTAGTGTGAGACAGAAAAAGAGAGAGAGAGAGAGAGAGAGAGAGAGAGAGAGAGAGAGAGAGAGAGAGAGAGAGAGAGAGAGAGAGAGAGAGAGAGGTTAATGACTGCGGGGAAAGTAGAATTCTAGCCGAATACGAATGGCTGATAATCACAAACGATTCAGAAGAATGCTGTCGTGCCACAAACATGAGACACCTAAGGCAGTGATTGATACAAAGATCTTTTAGTGGTTGCACCCTATTGACACTTAAAAAAAAAAGTGGCCATGCCATCTTACGTGCGGGCGGAGTTGGCATTCACAATAATTTAACTGAAACAAATAAATTAAAACATAACAGCATTTTTTAAAAACGGCAAAACTGATTCATTCAGGGAACGTACGCTTAACAGTTTATCGAATAATTAAAGTTGACGACATAAAGTCAAAGCAGTAGTGAAAGTAACGGTAACCATTATATGTATATGACTTTCACTTCCTACATAAGTCAATGTACGAAAACCAAGCAAATATTATATTACTCCACAATCTACATGAATCAATATACATTTTCCCCACCATAATTATGTGTATATGTGAATCTATCACTTTAAATTTGTCATTGGAAATTTTTACCGATAACTTTTAAACGCTATACGTGCTTGCAGCTATCGGTCCCACTGAGCTACATGATAAATCTTAATAATAACAAGTATAAATTCCCCACTCCAGGTAAAACATTATTAGACCACGACATTTTTCATTTATTTACTGCCTTTCTGTTGGTAGTTTCTACAACTTTTACAATGAAGATGACATCTTTCACATAAATTGATTGCCTTACTGTTAGTAGTTCCTTAACAAACAGCACCGTGAAGTAAGGAACGACACATCTGACAAAGCAGATCGATGTTTATGGTGGACAAGAATGATCAGAATTCTTGTTTGTATAGACTTTCCTTCTCGACTTGAAAAGTACTCTCATAGAACCGCTGTCTCCTAAGAACCTCTGCCTTTTTAGAATTCTAAATCTATATACGGATAGTGTTTTCAATAAATTTCATCAAAAAACTACCCGATTTTGCTCGCTTAAACTTGTTTTATTAACTTAATACGTTAATAACTGTTAAAGTTATATATATATTTAACCAATATATCAACAACTATTACTAATTTTAATTAATGAACAAAACTTAAATAAATATAACATTACCGAACCAGTAATTTTTAAGGACTAAGTTGAATTGTTCTCTTTCTTATAGACTGAAGAAAACATACGTAAATGATAGATATAATGCATTAATGTTTTATAAATAATCAATAAAAAGTCTGGAATAGCATTTCTGTTGTTGTTGTTCGTTGAGGAAGAGAGTGTAGTTTACAATTTGAAAACCGCCGCGAACAACCAAGCACTGTATGATGTGCAAACGCCTCAAACGTATTAAATCTGGTGCAGCCTCGACAAAGGGACATAACTGATGATTAGAATTGTTTTCATGGGCAAGTATATAGATGTTCCATGATTTACATTATAGGGACTGAATCATAACTGAAGCGTCATCTCCTATGTTATCTCTTACAACTTAAAATTTACATATGAAGAATGTTAGCATAATAATCTGCAACTATATTCCCGATTTATGTTTCAATATTAATTTTTATTCTCTTTTACAGTAGTAATTTTAGAGGTACGTAATTTTAAAAGAAATTATCTTGTAGTTAGCATACATAAGTCTTTTGTCACATAACAAATCGTGAGTTTACGTTACATTAAGTAACATATATACCACACACTATTCCTTCTTAGTTAAAATAAAACGTGGGCATACGCAACTTTAATAAAATACATACGATTTGATCTTAGTATAAAACGTAATTTACGGAACATTAAAACAAAGACACTTACGATTGTTTTAAGAATATAACGTGACCTTACGTAACGTTAAAATAAACATGCCAGTATAAATCTAAGAAAACGAGTATGGTCTGTGAAATAACTACTCCATAAGATAACGGTTACTCACTTTAGTAAATTAACAATTTAATCCAGTTTCCGCATCAATCATTGTGAATTAGTAATGGAAGAAGACCAGTTTCCATGGTGGGTCATTAAAAATTAGCAACATGAACCCAGTTTCCATAGTCAGTCATTATGAATCAGTGGGTCAGTGGCTGTGAATTAGTTATATAAATCCACTATTCGTAATCAGTTATTAAGAATTAAGAGTACGAGTGACTGAGTGTAAATAGAGTTTCCTTGGTCAGATATTATGAATTATCAAAGTAAGCCCAATTTACGTGGCCAGAATAATGAGCAGACTAGTTTTCTGGAAATATGATTTCGAAATCTATGAAACTAAACAAAATTACAAGAAAAAAACATTCTCCGAAATAAATATTTTCAAAAACACAGGAATTCGTGCTATTTGTCAACATATTGTTTGTTGTTTTTTTTACAGTTAGCCTGAATAACCTTCACACATGATGACACAAAATTATAATACTGTCAGGGGAAAAGTGTCAGAAATACTGTAAATATTCTTATAATTAATTATCCTTCGACCAAGCTTGATCTAACACACCTGAGAGACGCAATCTTTGATAACGTTGATTTCTCAGTCACCGTGCTGAACAAATATCTTCAACAATGTAATCATAAACAACTGGGAACAAAATCAGTAAGTCTTTCTATATGGATAACTGGAACAAAATCTTAAGTCTTTCTATATGGATAACTGGAACAAAATCAGTAAGTCTTTCGAGATGGATAACTGGAACAAAATCAGTAAGTCTTTCGAGATGGATGGATAACTGGAACAAAATCAGTAAGTCTTTCGAGATGGATAACTGGAACCAAATTGGCAAATGAAATGTTGTGAGATGAACGGTTATCAGTAAGTGTTGTAAGATGAATAACCAAATCAGTAAGTGTTGTGAGATGGATAACCGAATCATTAAGTGTTGTGAGATGGATAACCAAGTAAGTGTTGTGAGAGAGATAAAAAAAATCATTAAGTGTTGTGAGATGGATAATTGGAATCCAATTAGTAAGTGTTGTGAGATGGATAACCAAATCAGTACATGTTGTGAGATGGATAAGTGGAACCTAATCAGTTAAGTATTGTGAGATGGATAACCATAATGAACAATGAACATTAGTGTAGATCAGGTGGCAGCTGCACTATACGGGAAGAGACAAACAAATAACAAATTGGCCAGATTTGTGACTGTAAAATATGACGGTACCTGTCACTGGGACACATTACATTGATATAAACACGTGAAAATAACCAGGTAGACATGATCGCGTTGTCACTGTATCGTGGAAACCTGGCGAAGTACGCTCTTCAAGCAGACGACAGCTGCCTGTATGCATCACAAAAACGAGAACCACAACCCGTGTTGACAGTTTGATTTATATTGACGTGTGTGTGGAAGCTGCAGAACATCTGTTGTGAGTTATACGAATTAATTTTCTTTTAAGTTTTCATCTCGAAATGTACTAAGTATATTTTTTATAATGTTGTGGTTGGGAAGGCAGATATGCGTGCATGCGTTAACTGCTGTCTAACACGCGTTGATGATATTTTATAAAACATTGTGGCATTTATAGACTTACATTAGGCTAAGACTAACTAAAAATAACAACGCCTATGGTAATATATACAGAAAAACGAACATACATACAAATAATCAAAAGCACACAAATCACAACAAATGAATGACTTGCGCGGTAGAAATACATATAACTGGCAAATGAAATGTTGTGAGATGAACGGTTATCAGTAAGTGTTGTAAGATGAATAACCAAATCAGTAAGTGAAATTCAACTGGCACTGAATCATAATTCAATCGATTATCTAATGTACATCCACGCAGTCAAACCACAATTAACTGAATAACTAATATGTCCATCTAATGTACATCCACGCAATCAAAGCAAATTACAATGAATTTTATAATATTGTAGATCCACAAAGTTGAGCCAGACAGTCGACTAGCAATAACTAGGTACTAAGATTCGTAGTCTGCCTGCACCTTTCTGACGGCCCACCCCGGGTAGTCAGTGTTTCGGTACAGAGCAATAAAACAGTGTCAAGTTGTCGACGCAGAAAGGTTCAGCCATCACACAGCCTTTGTCAGGCACAGTCAAAAAGGTGATTTAATGAAGGAGAAGGACACAGATGGTATCGCTAACAAAAGAGCCGCAGCGTTTGTCACTGGCATAGGTTAAAGGTCAGAGTGACAGAAAGAACCCCTATCGTATCTATGCTTTGCAGACTAATTTCTGTTTTTCCTTCGTGTCTACTCTTTTTTCAGGCCTGTACGCACATCCATCTTACTTCCTCGAGTGTACATAAATCCATCTTACATCCGTGTGTCTACTGTTGTCAGGCCCGTACGTACATCCGTCTTACTTTCTCGTGTCTACTGTTGTCAGGCCCGTACGTACATCCGTCTTACTTTTTCTCGTGTCTACTGCTGTCAGCCTGTACGTACATCCGTCTTCGTGTCTACTGATGTCAACCTGTACGTACATCCGTCTTCGTGTCTACTAATGTCAACCTGTACGTACATCCGTCTTCGTGTCTACTGTTGTCTGACCTGCACGCACATCCGTCTTCGTGTCTACTGCTGTCAGGTCTGTACGTACATCCGTCTTCGTGTCTACTGTTGTCAGGCCAGTATGTACATCCGTCTCCGTGTCTACTGTTGTCAGGCCTGTACGTACATCCGTCTTACTTTCTCGTGTCTACTGTTGTCAGGCCTATACGCAAATCCGTCTTATTTCTTGTTCATCCGTTTGTTCGCCTATTTCAGAGTATCACAAGAGGTTTAGTTTTGCATCGCACTACCCCATCCACAGATCAAATGTAACGTAACTTATTAACTGTTTGCCTGTCAGGTTAATGACAAAGTTCAGCATCATCGCACTACCCCATCCACAGATCAAATGTAACGTAACTTATTAACTGTTTGCCTGTCAGGTTAATGACAAAGTTCAGCATCATCGCACTACCCCATCCACAGATCAAATGTAACGTAACTTATTAACTGTTTGCCTGTCAGGTTAATGACAAAGTTCAGTATCATCGCACTACCCCATCCACAGATCAAATGTAACGTAACTTATTAACTGTTTGCCTGTCAGGTTAATGACAAAGTTCAGTATCATCAAACATGAACAAAGTTCAGTATCATCAAACATGAACAAAGTTCAGTATCATCAAACATGAACAAAGTTCAGTATCATCAAACATGAGCAAGCTTTAAGTGCGTAGTTGTCGAGCCAGTGCTGTTCACATACAACCAACGCAGCGTCATAGTTCCTCCTCCGGTGTCCCAAAGTTGATGTTAAATACCTGTAGAAATCAAACTGGTGGCACTCGCATTACATTTTGAGTGAGTCAATTAGTAATATGGTTGTGTTTTTTACAGCTCTCTTTCTTCAACACATCTTTAACAGAGTAGCACGTCTGCAGTCGAGCATATCAGCACTGTTCGCAACTTCCGCACAATTATCCTCATTAGCATATATATCATCAATTTATATTATAAGAAAATAAGCAATCAAGCATGGAGTAAAATCAAGTTAGAAGTCTCTCTTCATCCTCCCCACCCCATTCCCGCCCCTTTATTACATTTATAATTTGTATTTTTTAAAAAAAACCTATCGCATAACAGAAACCCTTTTCTAACATAAACAGCACATCACTAAGTCTCTAACTAATTGGTCAGCAACGCAAAGGCATTAGCTAGTGGTCTGTCGGCCCGTGTCTGCAGGTACTATACAAGATTGTGCTTTTAAGGTTCGGTGCTTAGCGCTGAGCTGACCTTTTGAACCCTTTTGGAATCGTCAAAGCTCTGGAAACGGAGAAGACAGAATTACTAAATGACTACTTTTTACTTTAAAAAAAATATATTTATGAAAATCATTATAGCACTGGGTTTTTTCTGTTTATTTTTAAAGGCGAACAACTGCAATTATGAGCTAGATTTGCAAGTGAGCCAAGAAAGGAAGAAAAGTGGCAATCGATCAAACCATAAATCAGTCAAAGTAATCATTCACTGTCTGCGCTTGTTACTGATAAGCACCCATTACTGCGACAGGAGGGCTAATGTGGATATTTCTTCCTACTAAGGCAATTAATACCTGGGAAGATACCTGAGAAAAAGCGAATTTCACTGACAAAATCAAAGACCCTGCAGTAAAACAGTTATAATAAGATCATAAACAGGAAGATTAAGAAATAAAGTTGATTATAAATATAAATACCACAGCACAACCACGCTTTTCGCGGCTATATTAAACACCACCCAATTCTTCTACCAACACCATTCAATTCTTTTATCATCATTTCCCTATTCCTTGAATATCACTGAATTCTCTTATCAAAACCACTAAATTCTTCTATAAACACTAGTTATCTGACTGTCCCATCAACATTACTCAATCAACATCACTCAACTCTTCTATAAACACTAGTTAGCAGACTGTCCCATCAACATCACTCAACTCTTCTATAAACACTAGTTAGCTGACTGTTCCATCAACATTACTCAACTCTTCTATAAACATTAGCTAGAAGAGTATTCTATCAACATCACTCAACTCTTCTATAAACACTAGTTAG
Source organism: Sinotaia quadrata (assembly GCA_028829895.1). Lineage (NCBI taxonomy): Eukaryota > Metazoa > Mollusca > Gastropoda > Architaenioglossa > Viviparidae > Sinotaia > Sinotaia quadrata. Next base: position 89,303,048 of record CM054181.1, read on the forward strand.
CTGACTGTTCCATCAACATTACTCAACTCTTCTATAAACATTAGCTAGAAGACTATTCTATCAACATCATTCAAATCTCCTATAAATACTAACTAATATAATTACTGTTCTACCAACATCACTCAATTCTTCTACAAACAATAACTAGCTGACTATTCTATCAACATCATCACTCAGTTCTTCTTTACCAACATACGAAGTCCTCCAGAAAGTGAAATAATGACCTAATAATTTGGCTGTCATTTATACAGTCCCTAGCTCAGACTTTAGTGTGGTCATGATCTACTACATCAATTGTTCTTATGGACAAGAGCACTTTAAAGTTTTCTGAAATGTGTGTCGGGCACTAACAATTTTTCAAAGCTTATTTTGTACTGGACATTAAATATTTTTTCAAAAACATCATTATTTAATAATACAGACTATATTACTCTATAATATTACACGTAAAATGTTTTCATTAAAGTATTCGGCAATTACTCTTTCACTATTACTATGTGAATATGCTCTTTTTGAATCTACCTGGAAGAAATGTAGTTGTTTTTAAAAACAATAAAATAATCTTAAACAAGTCCTCAATTATTCCTTTAAGAAAAGTATTTTGAACAAGTGGTCGTGTGACGCCAACGCCACTTAGTTAATGATTATTATTATTATTATTAATTAATTAAACATTCATAACTAATTACAAGTGATGGGAATCTTAATTTACACTTTTAATAATTCTCCAGCAGACACCACTCATCTCTCTCACTTGGTGGATATGCAGGCGCTGTAAACGTTTTCTCTCTTGTACCACATTAAAAATAAATATTTACAGACACATCCTTCCATAAGGTAGAAAACGTCTTACTAAAGAAGACAAATCCATCTTTATTCTATATTTAGCGAGCCCCCATCCACTCACTTTCTTCTCCAATGTGCATAAGAAGGTAAATAACTTTAACAATAAATTTATTAAATCAGTAATCAAATATACTTATGATAAATACATTGAAAAAGATTAGTGACATCGATATCTCCACGAAACCATGTTCAAATAATTTCTATATTACACAGTCCATATTCAAGATAATACAATTCAACAATTCAATATAAATCACAGGATAGATTTTATCAGAGAACAGAAATGGAGTTATTAGAGATAACCAATAATAGTTTTTACATATCCTGAATTAAGTGCGGTCTCAACAATTGCTTTGCAACAATTTCACAAATTACTGTCCACCATCATTACGACAATTGTGTGTTTCACTAGCATGTTGAAAAATACTGTTCTGCTACTTATTCTCTCGGGTTAACCTGGGAACTTCTTTTTGCCTTGTTATCTCCTTCAAGCAGAACAATAATTGTAGCAATTCCCAGCAACTTTCTCTCATTAGAAATTGCTTAGGTAGTCAGCATATCTTGTCACCATACATCAGGAGTGTAGTGAATTCTTACACTTACACACCACAGTAAAGGCTCACCCGTCTAACATGGTTGTAGAGGTTTATAACCAGTAAACCAGGTGGTTCAAATCATACACAAAACAAAAAAGGCTGCTTGCCCTGAAAAATATAATCAAGGAACAACTCTAAGTTTCCAGTTTATCACTTTATAACTCCATTCTTTCTTATATTCAAATCTCAACTTACAGTTTCCTGCAATGGTATTTATTAGCCCGATACACGCACATAGCATAATAAATACGGCATATCAAAACAAAGGCAAGTGTTAAGTATACTACATATGAGTAGCTGTTCAAACATTTGTAGAAATAATAGTCTACTCACATAATACAACTCATTAAAACACAAGTATAACATATCAATGTACGAAATATTTCTAAGTCCATTCTCTCTCAACCAGTCACTTAGCTCACCATTAAGCTAACAGCTGCCTTTCAAGACCGGACTCTTTGCTACTTCAAATTCAAGTGATCAGACAATAGACTTCTCTACAGCAGGTAAACTTTTTAATCTCATCCCATTGGCTGGTCTCGTTCTTGTAAATCATAAGCATTAATAATAAAAATTAATCAGCAATTTCTAGCATATTTTCAACTAGGGTTGTTTACTTCCAACTCTGACACTTTCAAAAATACCGTAATAAGAAGTGCCCAAGGTCGGGTTACTCTGACAATTTAACAATTTATATAACGATTAAATTTTAAAATAGGGATAGGCAAATTTACTTTGCCACAGGTCGAAATATCTTTATTATTTTTACTCATAGCCAGTTATGGTTAATATAAAAAATTTCTTTTTAAAAATATATTTGTAAGCTTGCTTACTGAAATTCAGATACAAGTAACAATGCAAAGATAAAAACAAGTGTTATTGTTACTTATATCCAGGTTTCAATAAACAAGCAAATATGGAACAAGTCAAACACAAGTTTAATCATAAGCGATGATCAGCATCGAATGGAGAAAAGGTATTAATTCATTCTTAATTCACGTGCTTTTTGTAATAAGTCAGTGTGATTTTTGACACTGCATTTCACCAGCTAGATTTTCGCAAGTGGGAGAAGTAAATTGATATTTTAAGCAATCGTCAAGATGGGAATATATAAGTCACGATTTGTGTTTTGTAAGCAATCGTCAAGATGGGAATATGTAAGTCACGATTTGTGTTTTGAAAGCAATCATCAAGATGGGAATATATAAGTCACAGTTTGTGTTTATCTTTGTTCGTTCATCGTTGATAACAGTCACACAGATAAGTGGAATCGAAATACAATTTTATTTTGTACACTATGCTTTTTAAAGAAGGAAACCTTTCGGTTAACCAGATTTTTAAAACCCTATCATTGTTGCGCACGATTGTTGAACAATATCATTTTCAAGGTCCAAAATCTCCAGTTCCACTTCTCTTCGTATTAATGTCGCCATTTTTTTAACCTCTAGTTTGCAAATAAAAGGATTCATAAGTAAGGCAACTACTGGCCCATTGATGATAAACTGTTGAAATATCTTTTTAAATTGTTCCAGAAGTTTTTGAATGTGGATAACATAACATGTGTTGAAGGGTTAAAATCGTTCTCACAAATAATTTTCTTCATACATGAGAAATGTACAGAGACTTCACTTCGTCTTCATACTGACATCCACAAGATAAGTTTGCTAGGAATGATCTAACTTCTAACAGAACCTAAAATGAGTGACGGGAGGTTGGATGGAACAGCTTACATCTGCGTTACTTTTCTCACCTCGATGTAAGTGCCTCGGCACGGGGTTGATGACAACTAATCAAATTTGACTATTATTAATAGCCATTATTTTTTAAATTAGCGTCATCGCGACTTTGTAACTCTGCAACCAATAACAGTCAAAACTTCTGAAAGTTTCATGCAATAAAAATAGATGCAAAGGATATAGTGATACATCCGGAAAAAGCTAAGCAAACTGCCGGGCAAAAAAGAAAAGAATATCAAGAATCACGGGTAATATTTCAAATATGCAGTTGTCTTTCTTTAGTTCAAGTTATTCACCAGGAAAGAGAATTAACTTTCGGATTATTCACAAGATGCACATGAATATTAAACTGAAATATATTTAATAGAGTTCTCTGCAAACTGATTAACATGAATTTAACAAGAGACAAAGGTGCATTATTCCTCTAAGCCAGCAATTAATGCAAATCGCGCGAACAGACAGAGAAAAAGATCAACGCGAAACAAAAGCGAGTCGGTTACGGAATCGCACGGTGGAAAACGTGTAAAGAAACAATTGTTGTCTGGAAAGCGTCAATACACAAATCCGTTTTAAATTGTTAAGTGCGCCTTTCCGCGAAGTCCTTGCAGCTTTTGTTTTTTCCGACTAAATACTACATAATAGCTCTAACTTGTCTTTGCATCAGGCTTTTGGTTTACTTGCGTGAAGGCTATGTAACAGCTGTAACACGTGAGATGTATCAGATTTTTGTTTCTCAAAACGGGATTATACAGTTCTGATTCTAAGCTGCACCAGGTATTGTTTCCCCCCAAATGAATGCTGTGATACAGAAAGACAATGTGGAACGATGTAGACAGGAAAGTAGTGGAGTGGTGATGATGAATGGTGGTCCATTTCCACTGTACTCGTGTCTGGCTGGTAGAGGCATCCATTAGCCCGGTAGTCCAAAGCTGCATCAGATGATTGTTTTCCCTAAGAGAACACTATGGTAAAGCTATTACATGATGAGTTGCATCAGATTATAATTTACCCCCCAAAAGAACACTATGATAACATCAGATCATTGTTTTCTCCAAGAGAACACTATGGTAAAGCTATTACATGATGAGTTGCATCAGATTATAATTTACCCCCCAAAAGAACACTATGATAACATCAGATCATTGTTTTCTCCAAGAGAACACTATGGTAAAGCTATTACATGATGAGTTGCATCAGATTATAATTTACCCCCCAAAAGAACACTATGATAACATCAGATCATTGTTTTCTCCAAGAGAACACTATGGTAAAGCTATTACATGATGAGTTGCATCAGATTATAATTTACCCCCCAAAAGAACACTATGATAACATCAGATCATTGTTTTCTCCAAGAGAACACTATGGTAAAGCTATTACATGATGAGTTGCATCAGATTATAATTTACCCCCCAAAAGAACACTATGATAACATCAGATCATTGTTTTCTCCAAATGAACACTATGATAAAGCTATGACATGTGGAGTTGCATCATATACTGTTTCCCTCAATTGAACACTTTATAACTGCTTTGATTAGTGCACTGCATCAGAGTTACATTATGTAACACCTTTTTGTGAAGTGCACCTTGATTTTTGTTGCCCTCAAGTGAACACTGCTACAGCTGTGACATGTGAACTTACATCTCAATGGTTCTGTTTATTTAAATAACAGAAGCGAAGATCTTTCTCTATAGTTTACAAAACCGAATAAATTCAACGCATTGTTTGGAAAATACTTCTGTGAACCTTTAGAAAATTTTACAAATTATATAAAAAAAACTATAAGGAAAATTTGTTTAAAATTTATAAGGAGCAGATAATGAAATATATAAACATCAATTTTACAATAGTATTTACAGAAAAAACGCATCGCAATTCTCTATAGGAAGTAATTATTGAACTAAACAAATAATGCTTTTTTTGTTTGTTTTTTTTTAGAGTATGCCTGCATATTGAAATATACAAATAATTTTATAATGGTTGATTCTGAAATAAGTAATTAATTTTAAAAGTGCTTCATGAAACATATATATATATATATATATAATAATCTTATTAGAAAAATTTCCTGAAATGCATATTAAAAATTTTATAAGGAGTTTTTGTTGAATATATAGTACATATTTCCAGATGAATGATTAATGAATATACACATAACGATTGAAAAAGAAGCATTTAATTGCACTTCTGAATTTACATGATTAAATATTTAAGGGCAACTTCAATGAATATTTCATTACTTATTTATTACTTTTTTAAAATCTAAAAAGCACAGAAAGGTATGAGCTTCTAATTAAATTATGTATGGGAAGACAGAAATTCTAAATACACACACTGATTAACCCACTATTTTCTTTTTAATGATGCACATAAGCGAGCAGAATATCAACTAGATATACTCTGTAAAAGTTGTTAATTCTTCTCTAAACTGACCTTTTTAAATTTTATTTTTTAAATTTTTATATAAAGCAGTTTTGCTTTAATTATATGAACATTTTAGAATATCTGTTCATCCCCCCCAAAAAAAACAACAACAACTGACAATTGTCTCTCGATTTTTACAGCCTCTTTGATTTCCTTTTTCTTTCTCTTTCTTCTCATTCTCTCTCAAACAACACACATCTCTCTCCCTCAGATTATAGATATCCCTCCCTCATTCAATACATCTCTCTTTCAATACTTATAATTCTTTTCATATATATATATTTCTCTCCCTCGGTCAACTCATCTCTCTCTGTAATACCTATATATCTTTCTCCCTAGACTATACACATCTCTCTCCCTCAGCCAACACACACACGCACGCACGCACGTGCGACTGTCAATACATATCTCTCTCCTTCTGAAATAAATATCTGCCTCGGTTAATAAATATCTCTCCTGAAGAAATAAATATCTGCCTCGTTAATAAATATCTCTCCTGAAGAAATAAATATCTGCCTCGGTTAATAAATATCTCTCTCCCTCAGACTATACATTTTTCTCTGAGTAACACCCCCCCCCTCTCTGTCAATCCATATCTCTTTCCCTCAGATTATATATATATAATCAATATTTATCTACTTCCCTCAGTTAATACATATCTGTCAATTCATATTTCTCTCTCTCAGTCAATACATATCTCTATCCCTAAGTCGATATGTATCTCTATCCTTTAGACATTACATATCTCTCTACACATATTTTTCTTCCTCAGTCAAAACATATCTCTCTTCCTCAGTCAAAACATATCTCTCTTCCTCAGTCAAAACATATCTCTCTTCCTCAAACTATACAATTATCAATACCTCAATCTATACTTATCTCTCCCCATCAGTCTAAACATATCTCTCACCTCTGTCAATACTCATTGACCTCATGGCCTATCTCTCTTCTCCCTCAGACTTTACAGATCTATCCCCGTAGTCAATATTATTAATTTTCTCTCCTGCAATCAATACATACTTCTCTCCGCAATCTCTACATATCTCTCTCCCTCAGTCCACCATAGATAATAGAGTAATTATATTTCTAATATGTAGCGAAATAAGTCTCTCCGTGTCTCTCATATATATAATGATATCTCTAGGATACAAAATATAAGGTATAAAGACGAGATATTTATCAAAGAGACATCTATATTACTTTTATTAGTCAGTTATATCTCTAAAAAAGAGAAACATAATATTCAGACAGTTGCTTACAAGAGAATCAAGTACTGAAATCGTATTCCTAAGACAGATACATAAAGCAATAATATCTCTAATAGAAAAAGACAATCAAATCTCTTAGAAACAATCATACAAGGAAACGTCTCAAACAGAAAATCATAAAAGGCAAGTAAATCTATTAGAAACAATCATATAAGGAAACGTCTCAAACAGAAAATCATAAAAGGCAAGTAAATCTATTAGAAACAATCATACAAGGAAACGTCTCAAACAGAAAATCATAAAAGGCAAGTAAATCTATTAGAAACAATCATATAAGGAAACGTCTCTAAGAGAAAATCATAAAAGGGAAGTAAATCTCTTAGAAACAACAATATAGGACATTCACACATCTGAGGAAACCACGTAAAATAATAATTTAGAGAGACTTCAATAAAGACAATTTAATCTTAATAATCTTGTATTAAAGGCATTCATATCTTTAAGGGAGTATTACAGTTGCTTTAATCTAAATTAGCAACAATTAAATATGTGATATAAAGAGTAATTCGTATCGTAAAGTCCCAATAAACATGTCAATATCATTGTTAGTCTATATGGGTTGTATAGCATTCTTCCTAAAACATGTACACAGACTGGATGGAACTAAAGAAAAACTTATAGGACAGACTTGGAATGAATGGCATTATAGTCTTCCTGTAGTCGCACTTTACATTTCTAGAAAAGTCGATCTGCCACAATGTGCTCTTCGAGTCTGTATTTACTTATTTCATATTTGAACGCCCAAAGTGTATATTTGCAGGATGGACATACTTTGGTACCCTAGTATGGCCGCAACAATTTTGGAGAGTATAGCGAAAATATCCACAGCACAAACACGCTAAAATAAAATATAAAAAAATGACCGGTTGTGGAGAGTTTCGGGGAGGCAGAATGGGAGCACTTGACAGCGGCAGTTCATCACTGTCTCATGGCCTATCTGCAGACGAACGATTTGTGCCATTTGGTAGGCCTTACCTAAGTCACAATAACATGTTCGGACACACAGATGCAATGGAAATACCCCGATGGTTATTAACCGGTGTGACGCCAATGCCATCTAGCTAATGGTTATTATTATTATTTATTAATTAATTAATTAACCATAACTAATTACAAGTGATGATAATCTTAATTTATGCTTTTAATAATTCTCCAGAAGACACCTCTCGTCTTTCACTCACTTGGCGGATATGCGGGTGCTGTAAACGTTTTCTCTCTTCTATAATATTAAAGACAAACATTTACGATCACACAACATTCCGTAGGTGGAAAACTTCTTATAAAGGAATAGACAAATCCATATTTAATCTATATTTAGCAAACCCTAATCTGCCCACTTTCTTCTCAAACACAAGGTTATCAAAATGTGTAAGAAGGTCAATAAATTTAAAAAATAAATTTATTACATCATCAATCAAATATATATATATAACAAATACAATGAAAAAGATTACTTGATATCAATATTTCCATGAAACCACGTTCAAATAATTCTAATACATATAGAGTCTTATATCTTAACACACAATTAAACAGATTAGTGTCAATACAAATCACAGGATAACTCTTATTTGAGAAAAGAAATGGAGTTATAAGAGAAGCAATAATAGTTTCCATGTAACCCTGTATAGGCGAAGCTGCAACATTCTTTCCATGCACTTTTCATAACAAAGTCACAAGTTTGTTGCTCATGTTATTACTGTCTATTCTGTGTGTTTCCCTCTCACTTTGTATAACCCTGATTCACTGTTGTTGGCACTCCACCACACTAGCTCTCTCAAGCAGAACAATTGGAGCAATTTCCAGTAACTTCCTTGTACTAGAAATTGCTCGATGTAATAAGCATACCTTGCCTACGTACATCAATAGAGTGCAGTGTATTCCTTACACTTACACACTGCGGTAGATACTTCTTGTGTCTACCACAGTTATAGTGGTATAATCAGTAAACCAGGAGATTGGTAAAACAAGGAAAGGCCACTTGTTCCTAGTAAAATATAATCAGGGAACAATTGCTAAATTTCTGGTTTATTCATCTTTAACTCCATTCTCTCTTACAGTTTCCTGCAACAGTATTTATTAGCCCGATACACGCATACAGCAAATTAAATACAACATATCAATTATTTGAGCCCATTCACTAGAAACATTGTCAAGTGTTTACCATTACTATATATGTGCATCTTAGTTCAAAAATTAGTGTAAATAATAGTCTATTCACATAATACATCTCTACATAAAACACAAGTATAACATATCAATAGCAAAATGCATGAAATCTTTTAAACTCCATTAGTACTGGCCAAATTTCATGATCGGACATCTTGCAACTCCAAATTCAAGTGATTAGACAATAGAATTCTCTAAAGCAGGTAAACTTTTTATTTCAGCCCATTAGCTGGTCTTGTTCTCGTAAATCTTAACCATTGGATAATAAAAACTACTCATCCCTTTGGAAATGGTTTGCATTGCATCAGCAATTTCTAGCATATTCTCAACTCGAGTTGTTTACTCCAACTCTGACACTTACAAAAGTACCACCATAAGGAGTGCCCAAGGTCGGGTCACTTCGACAATTTAACAATTTATATAACAATTAAGTCTAGAATTACGGATAGACTTTTGGCAGAATCTAAGCGCTGAAAATTAAATTAAACAACAAAAGAGTGAGTGAAGATAAAATCACATGTCTTGATAGCCGATTTGAATTGTATACTGAGTCAATCGTTACCTTCTCCCTATGTGTTCATGAGTCTTTATCGTAACCTCCCTAAGTTTTCTTAGAAAAGGTTTGGATTGTACATTGTCTTTAACATAAACACCCTAAGTATTCTTAGATAAACGGTATGGTTTGTACATTGAATATTTATCGTAATTCCCACCCCACCCCAAAAGCGTATTCAGGTAAATGGTTTGGTTTATACATTAAGTCTTTATCGTAACGTCACAGTGTCCTTAGATAAAGGGTTTGATTTGTAAATTTAGACTCCCTAAGTACTTTTAGACAAAGGGTTTAATTTGTACACTGAATCTTTATCATAAACTCCCTAAGTATTTTTAGACAAAGGGTTTAATTTGTACACTGAATCTTTATCATAAACTCCATAAGTATTTTTAGACAAAGGGTTTAATTTGTACACTGAATCTTTATCATAAACTCCCTAAGTATTTTTAGACAAAAGGTTTAATTTGTACACTGAATCTTTATCATAAACACCATAAGTGTTCTCATATAAGTGGTTTGGGTTGTATATTGAGTCTTTATTGTAACCTCCCTAGGTGCTCTCGAATAAAAGGCTTGGTTTGTACAGTGAGTTTATGTAAGTGTTCTCAGGTAAATAGTGGGATTTTTGTTGTATCAGTTTTAAAAACACATTTATTTTTAATCTGCGGATTCTTCTTCTTTTCTTTAACATTTTAATTATTTTTTCTAATACCGATGACGTTAAGATAATAGATTTTATTGTTTTGGAGACTCGCCCTCCAAGTCGTTCACATAAGCGATTTCATAAGGAAACTCTACAGTTGTGAAAGTGAGTGTGTATGTCACATTTCATAAGAGACCTCTACCTTTGTGAAAGTGATTGTGTATGTTAAATTGTGCATTCTTGCAAAGTGATCGTGTAAAAATGTGCACAAAGTGTATTCGCAAAGTTTGTATGGGGAACAGTAAGTAACACGTTTGCACAAATATTTAAGTACAATATTGCATAGAAATGTGTAAGAAGATAGTATTAAGTTAAAGTATGTAAATAGAAAAGTGTGTTGTGTGTGTGTGTGTAGGTGCGTGTGTGTCTGTGTGTGAGTGTGTCTGTGTGTGAGTGCAATATATGTACAAAGAAAGCGATGAAGAAGTTTGTAGGTACAAAGCGAACAGTGATGAAGTAAACAGTGTGTATGTATAAAATGTATTTGTAATGATGGTAAACAGAGAGCATGTAAAAACTGACAATACGAAAAATGGTTTGTTCTTGGGGTACAAAAGTAAAATATGCAAAGTTATCCTGAAGCATAGGAAACATACCTGAAGTGGTTAATAAAAACTAACTATATACAATTGAAGTCTACACGACCAAAATAAGTAAGGTATTTCTGGAAATGTCTGTGAACTCTGCTGAAGGATGGCTATTGCACTATAATGGAATATGGCAACAGGCTGAGTGAAAACAAAGGTATAATTATTATCTTTCATTATACGGCTCAAGAAAATTCTGTCTCACACACATACATACACACGCACGCAAATACACATATTATTTCTCTCTTTTCTTTCTTTTGTTTTCTTTCTATGCAAAAGAAATTAAACTGTGTAATATGTTCTGCAGAAACTAAGGATATAAAATGGAAAAAAGCAACAAATACACAACAACAAACCAACGAATTAAATGGACCAAAAGAACATACATGGGGATTTTAGAGAGAAGAGAGAGATAAACAAAGAGAAGAGCTGAGAGAGACAGAAAAAAGAAAAAAATGAGCGAGCTAGCGAAGTCTCGACGTCACAAGCCTGAAAACGAGGTCATCCGGCACATAAGTTTGGCTTGCAAATCAAGGAGCTGTCCATTTGATTTATTTCATGAGCCAACAAATGAATATTAGATTGCGTGATTGATGTGGGCTTGTCTGTCCTGTCAGGTATATGAAGGATAAGTTCATGCATTACCATATTCCATCAGCCCTGAAACTCCCAGAAGGACTGCCGGAACCAACGCCAGGCAGCCCTATGGCCGCGGGAATGATTCCAGTCCAGCGTATGGGAGTAAAATAAAGGCTTTATCTCTAGACAATAAGTATGAACCGAAGCTAATTTTTAAATCTTCTTTGTTTGTTTTTGGATATGAAAAGCGTAATTCGTGTCCATTCAACCATGTATTTGGGCCACCCCAGTACCATGAAGTATTTTCCCGCAGTTATCAACTGCTGAGAATTTTCACACACAAGAGGCAAACAGTTATCATGCTGATATTATATTTCAATAAATATTTCAACTGAAATATGATTTTCAGTGCAATGGCGGATCTAATAGTGCATGAAAAGCAACCATTCTGTCTTCACACATAGTATGTAAATAAATTTTTAACAATAAAATGAAATTTGAAATGATTTTAATCTTCAAAATAAATATTTGAAAGAAATCAAGAAGTTTCTATTTTAATATATCACATATATCAATCTGAATATTTAAAATCATCCAAACCCTCTCAAAAAAAAAAAAAAGAACATTTTAAGTCCATGATACACAGACATGTAAGTACAAATTCAGAGTCTTAATGCAACCAATAGTACTACAGTGCAACTCATGCCAATACAACGCAGCACCAGTGTGCACCTCATGCCAATACAACTCAGCACTATAGTGCACCTCATACCAATACAACTCAGTACCATAATGCACCTCATGCCAATACAATTCAGTACCATAGTGCATCTCATGCCAATTCAACTCAGTACCATAGTGCACCTCATGCCAATATAAGTCAGTACCATAGTGCACCTCATGCCAATATAAGTCAGTACCATAGTGCATATCATGCCAATATAAGTCAGTACCATAGTGTACCTCATGCCAATATAACTCAGTACCATAATACACTGCACACAAATATCAAAACCATACTCTAGTGAATTGCACACCCAATCACTACCATGGTGAACTGCCTACAAATACCAAATCAGTACCAAAATGCTCTGATATACATATACTTAATAGTACTTTAGTGCATCACATACAAAATTAACAAATCAATATCCTAATGAGCACATACACACGTCAGAATCAAATGCTCCACATATAAACATCAAATACAGTCTCCTAATCATTACATACAATTACCAAATAAGTATATAGATGTATTGTGCAATACATAAAACTATCAGTTCATGCAATAAAGCACCACATAAAAATGTCAAATCAGAATCAATAGAACTTATATAAGCATACTCATATAAATTAGTACCCTTAAGCAAAGTATATACCGATACAAGTTTGGAACTTTAGTAATATATATATATATCAAATTAGTGCACTAAAGCACTACAGGTAAACACCAAAATAGTACCCTAGAGCAATACTAACATATATCAAAATAAATACCCCAAAGCCCAACAAGCATCATTACTTTTTTACATATAAAATTTACTCTAATGAACCACATGCAGTACCAGATCAGTACCTAATGAACCATATTCAGTATGAAATCAATATCTAGTATTCCATATGCAAATACATGAACCAAATCAACACCCTAAAGAAATGCACATAATAACAAAATCGGTACTTTAGTATACATCAAATCAACAACTTCATGAGCCACATGCAATATCAAATCAATCCCTTAATGAAGCAAATGCAGTATCAAAATATATCCTAATGATCATAAAATATCATACAATCAGCACCATAAAATATACCAATGAGCCACAATGCAATATCAAACCAATACTTTAATGAACCACACTGCAGCACTAAATAAATACTCTATTGAAACAATTACAATATAAACATATCCTACTTAACCTGCAGCATAAAAAATACCATAATGAAACAAACTGCAGCATAAAAATAATTATCTAATAAACCATACTGCAGCATCAAATCAATACCCTAATGAACTACCCTGCAACATCAAATCAATACCCTAATGAATAACACTGCAGTATCAAATCGATACCCTAATGAACCATACCTTATAAAAATTACCTAATTAACCACACTATACCAAATCAATACCCTAATTAACTACACTGCAGCAACAAACTGATACCTTAATGAACCACATTGAGGCATCAAATCAATACATTAATGAACCACACAACCACACAATAGCATCAAATTAATAACCTAACGACCCACATGGCAGCACCAAATCAAAACCCAAATAACCACTTTGCAACAACAAAATACCACAATGAGCAATACTGTAGCATCAAATCAGTAAAAGTTTACACATAAATACAAACATGTAACAAGTTGTGCTTGAAACTATCAGATCAGTAACTAAGTATTGCATGTACACAAATATGCCCTCAAATACATGATATAAATGTCAAAGCAATGATGAAATAACAAGTGAGTCAATGTACTTCAATGCACTCATACAAACTCTGATATAATTCAACACTTAACACCAAACAAATTTAAGGTGATTTCTTTAAACTTTTTATTTCTAAGCATTAGATTTAGTAGTGGTGTGGTATTGAGAAGTTTCCGCCCCATTCCTATACAGAAGATAGACTTGGCGCGTTCTTAGAGTTCTAAGCACACACAGAAAGTAAATGGCCAGATGACCATTGTCAACATATACTCACTTCTTATTTACTTTGTTAGTTTTCAAATTATGCAATGAAATTAGACTAGAAACCCCCCCAATGAATAGAAGTTTCAAGTAATTCTAGGTGAAATTGTATACAAACATATAGTTCTTGGTCGCCATTTTGTAGAGGATAGTGAGTGAATGTGTCAAGTTATAAACCTGAGTAGAAAATTTACTGTTGCAATAGTCTTTCATATGCTTTTTGTAACAAAGCCACAAGTTTATTGTTCAGTTGTTACTGTCAATCCCACATGTTTCCCTCCTCACATTGTAGAATACTGATTCGCCTCTATTTGCTCGAGGCTATATGGGTGCTCATTCACCTACCAGCTCCCTCAAGCAGAACAACAATTGTAGCAATTTCCATTAACTTCCGTGTACCAGAAATTGCTGGATGTAGCCAGCATACCTTACCACCATACATTAATGGAGTGTAGTGTATTCTTTTCACTAATACACTGCAGTAGATACTTCACACATCTACCATGGTCATAGTCCAATACATGCCTACAGCATAATAGTTTATGAACAGGTTCACTAGAAACAATGTCAAGTGTTTAGCATACTACAAATAAGCATTATAGTTCACAATATGCATAAATAATAGTCTGCTCACATAATGTATCTCTGCGTAAAATACAAGTATATCAATAGCAAAAATGCATGAAATAAGTCCATTCTCCCTCAATCAGTCAGTTAACTCATCATTAAGCTATTGTCTGCCTTTCATGATCAGACGTCTTGGCATACTAAATTCAAGTGATTAGACAATAGAATTCTTTAGATCTCAGCTTTAGATCTCAACCCACTGGCGAGTCTCATTCTCGTAAATCTGGATAATTGGATAATAAAAACTAATCATCCAGTTGGAACTGGCTTGCATTGCATCAGCAATTTCTAGCATATTCTCAACTCTTGTTGTTTACTCCTACCACTTCGACAATTTATATAACAAAAAAGTCTAGAGATAGGGAATTTACTCCACCAAAAAATACTATATAATTGTCTGTTTTAATTTTAAGCTATTTGTACATGTGAGAGAGCATTTCTTTAGTTAAACTTTTGTAAAATATATTAGCCATTTTATTTCCTCTAGCATTATTTTAATGTACGATCTATTGTCGAATTGTGTAAAATATATTAGCCATTTTATTTCCTCTAGCATTATTTTAATGTACGATCTATTGTCGAATTGTGTAAAATATATTAGCCATTTTATTTCCTCTAGCATTATTTTAATGTACGATCTATTGTCGAATTATGTTTCTTATTGTATCCCATTCTTGTCTAGGATTTATCGGAGTCGATTTTCTAACATTTTCCTCGTTTGAATTTATCACTCAGTCTTAACAGACAAATTGCTAATCTGTATATGCAGATTGGTTATATCAATTATATCATGGTAATTCTCTTTAGTAGAAATGGTAACTGTTCTTAACAGATTAGTAGATGTGAATGTCTATGTACAAGTCCTGTGAGCTGCTATTGCTTGCTCTGAGAATGTCTATGTACAAGTCCTGTGAGCTGCTATAGCTTGCTCTGAGAATGTCTATGTACAAGTCCTGTGAGCTGCTATTGCTTGCTCTGAGAATGTCTATGTACAAGTCCTGTGAGCTGCTATTGCTTGCTCTGAGAATGTCTATGTACAAGTCCTGTGAGCTGCTATAGCTTGCTCTGAGAATGTCTATGTACAAGTCCTGTGAGCTGCTATAGCTTGCTCTGAGAATGTCTATGTACAAGTCCTGTGAGCTGCTATAGCTTGCTCTGAGAATGGTGAATCGTAGACACATTTAGTTAATTTTTGTGTGCCATTTGCAAATTTCGTTAACCCTAGCGCATCATATACAAAAAATTACTTAGCCCTTGTATGTTACACATAAATTAATTAATTAGCTCTTATGGACAACACAGAAAAACTGAATGAAAGTCTTTCTCATGTAAAATGAAAATACTTCTACTTAAGCAATATGAACCCTAAAAATGAAATTTACATTTAAAAGAGCGTATTGATTTCAGCAATCGTTTCCATGTAAGGCAACACTCGTTCTACTGATCACAACAGTCTGCATAGAATGTAGATTTCCTTGATCCCGATACCTGCAGTCTCACTGACAATAGCTGTGATCACAACAGTCTGCATAGAATGTAGATTTCCTTGATCCCGATACCTGCAGTCTCACTGACAATAGCTGTGATCACAACAGTCTGCATAGAATGTAGATTTCCTTGATCCCGATACCTGCAGTCTCACTGACAATAGCTGTGATCACAACAGTCTGCATAGTATGTAGATTTCCTTGATCCCGATACCTGCAGTCTCACTGACAATAGCTGTGATCACAACAGTCTGCATAGTATGTAGATTTCCTTGATCCCGATACCTGCAGTCTCACTGACAATAGCTGTGATCACAACAGTCTGCATAGAATGTAGATTTCCTTGATCCCGATACCTGCAGTCTCACTGACAATAGCTGTGATCACAACAGTCTGCATAGTATGTAGATTTCCTTGATCCCGATACCTGCAGTCTCACTGACAATAGCTGTGATCACAACAGTCTGCATAGTATGTAGATTTCCTTGATCCCGATACCTGCAGTCTCACTGACAATAGCTGTGATCACAACAGTCTGCATAGTATGTAGATTTCCTTGATCCCGATACCTGCAGTCTCACTGACAATAGCTGTGATCACAACAGTCTGCATAGAATGTAGATTTCCTTGATCCCGATACCTGCAGTCTCACTGACAATAGCTGTGATCACAACAGTCTGCATAGAATGTAGATTTCCTTGATCCCGATACCTGCAGTCTCACTGACAATAGCTGTGATCACAATAACAGGAAGTGAAGGGTGAACCGAAACAACAGCAGTTACCATTTCAAACTTTGGGAACAGTGTATCGATAAAGTTATGCCGACTTAAAACAGTCACAAATAGACATGACACAATCAATAAAAGAGACAATCGGTAGCTATTTATAACCATTAGCACCCCTAAACGTACCTCTGGGGACACCTACGTGCTAGTTTCAAATGACAGCTTGTGTGCCTTCAGTCACGGTTATTAAGTTAATAAGAGTTGATTGATTCTACGTGGGTGGCACAGGTGCACAAGAATGAGTAACCAACAACTAAACAAAAGCGAAAATAACTAATCAATCTAGTACATCAATTCATTATACCATTTTTTTAAAAAAAGAATACAATTTATTAACTTAAACAACATTTTCTTCATTAACGTGCTTTGTGACGTTACATACATGAATCGGCTGTTCAAGCCACGAGTCCTCGATAGCACTAGTCATACAACTTTGATGAACCTGACAAGAGAGAGATGACATATTGGACAATTTCCGTACAAAGAGAAAAAAATAAAATTAAAAGCCACATGCGTGGGCTCCAAATGACAGTATATATTGTTATAGGAAGATTTAACTCCCTTGACCGCTAGGAAGAGCCACGTGTCTTGAGAACAATATACTTGGCTGCGATTTGCATGAAGTGCACATATCGGCTGGGTTATCTGCCCCTTACGTAATAAAAATGACAGGAGTCATCAATCCTTTCGCTTGCCTCATCTGCATTGTGACAAAAATACAGATTGTTAAAGTCTCAAATTGCAGGCACTGACTTGAAGCACAAATAATAAATCATTCAGTCTGAGAACTGCAAGGATTTCGCTATTACGAGTCGTTTCCCCAAAGATCAGTGACAATGGTAAAACTATGGTAAAAGCAGAGAGACTTCGGGCA
Organism: Sinotaia quadrata; assembly: GCA_028829895.1. Taxonomy (NCBI): domain Eukaryota; kingdom Metazoa; phylum Mollusca; class Gastropoda; order Architaenioglossa; family Viviparidae; genus Sinotaia; species Sinotaia quadrata. The sequence continues at coordinate 89,320,992 of CM054181.1, forward strand.
AAAATGGAAAGGTTTCGATCAACTAACCAACCATCCAAGTAATTAATGAAGTAATCCATAAGCAGATCATCATCATCATTATCATCTTGCTTAATAAAGTATTTTAAAAAATAAAACTCTTCAACACTATATTTACAATATTTATACATAGGATGTGTAACAAAAATCTTCAAACTAAATTTTCAAGAAAATAAAGGTAATATAATACAACAAGATTATGAATCATGCCAAGATGACAATATCAAATATATGTGTATAATATCAAATCAATATCAAATGAAACATATACAACAAAATGGATTTAAACATACAATTTGAATAGACAATGAAGGAAGAATGCTATTCAAGATGACAATGTGAAACAATGGTTTTTGTTGCCCACGCCACCCTCCTCTAAAAATAGGCTATAGGCAAATCTAGCTTCTTATCCCTGGGCTGGAAACATATCTGAATGTTTCAGACACTCACTTTAATGAACCATGCCGCTCAACCGTGTGCAAACGAATGTGACAGAAATCTACCTGTAATTCAGCAGTCCAACGCAAATTAAATGTAGAAGTGACACAAGTTTGACTCATGGCCTTAATAAGTTAAAAACCATATTACTAGCTCTATTGAGATATCTACACAGCAGGAAACTATCCTCTGTACATATTACTGCCAAAGATATTTGCTTGCATAACTAAATATTATAACTTTGTTCATTTAATCTTGACTATATTTTATATGGCTATATGTTCGCTTATGATATTAGAATACATGATGATCATGTAAGAGTGTTCTGTCAGAGAACACGTGGATGAATTCTTAGAAGGCAGAGTAAATTTGCCTATTCCTATTTTAATACTTAATTAGTATATAAATTGTTAAATGTCGGAGTAACCCGACCTTGGGCACTCCTTATAATGGTATTTTTGTAAAAGTGTCATAGTTGGAAGTAAACAACCTGAGTTGAAAATATGCTAGAAATTGCTGATGTAATGCAAACTAATTCTACTGGGTGAGTAGTTTTATTTATCCAATGGTTATGATTTACAAGAACGAGACCAGCCAATGGGCTGAGATTACAACAAAGTTTACATGCTGTAGAGAAATTTATTGTCTGATCATTTGAATTTGGTGTGGCAAAGAAGTGGCTGTTAGCTTAATGGTGAGTTAATGACTATTTGAGAGAGAATGGACTTAGATATATTTCAAGCACTTTTGCTATTGATATGTTATACTTGTATTTTACGTAGAGACGTATTCTGTGAGAAGACTATTATTCTACAAATGTTTGAGCTAAGCTGCTCGTATGTAGTGTGGTAACACTTGACATTGTTTTGATATGCTGTATTTATTATGTTCTCTGCAAGTATCGGGCTAATGAATACCATTGCAGGAAACTGTACGTTGAGACTGGAAATGTAAGAAAGAATGGAGTTATAAAGCGATGAACTGGAAGATTAGCATTTGCTCCCTAATTATTTTTTTTTTCATTTTCTATATGTATGATTTGAACCTCCTGGTTTGACGATTGTAAACTGCTATGACTAACCGTCATAGTGGCGGGAAGCATTTTGTAAGTGTGGAGGATACACTATACTCCATTTGATTATGGGGGCAAGATATGCTGGCTACATGAGCAACATCTGGTGTAAGGAAGTACTAGAGTTGTTGTAATTGCTTGAAGAAACCGACACAGCAAAAGAGGACATCCATGTTGACTTTGAGAGAATAACAGCCTGTCAGTGTTTTTTCAATGTGTATGGAGAGAGAGAATTGATGGCAGACAATAAACTTGTGACATTGCTACAAGAAAGCATGCAAAAGACTAGTGCAAATCAAGTTATGTAAAGACTATAATCACTTACCTCTACTAACTCCACTTCTATTCTCTGATAAGCATTACCCTGTGATTTGTATTGAATTGTAATTTAGGATATAGACTGTCTAGACTAAATTATTCAAATGTGGTTTCGTGGAAATATCAGTGTGAAGTAATCTATTTCATTGTATTGGTCATATGTATATTTGACTGTTGATTTAGTACATTTATTGACCTTCTTAACATATTCATAATCTTAGGTTGGAGAAGAAAGTGAGTGGATGAGGCTCACTAAATATAGATTAAAGATAGATTTGTCTTCTCCTTTAGTAAGAAGTTTTCCACCTATGGAATACTATGTGACAGTAAATGTTGTCCTAATGCTGTGGAAGAGAGAAAATGTTTACAGCACCCGCATATCTGCCAAGTGAGAAAGACGAGTGGTGTCCACTGGAGAATTATATAAATTAAGATTCTCATCTCTTGTAATTAGTTATGAATGATTAATTAATAAATAATAATGATAATCATTAACTAAGTGGTGCTGGCATCACACTTAGCTATGTGTATTGTACTGGCAGATCAGCACCGTATTTGAGACGTTGAATTTGACAAGCGCTTAGCTGCAAAGCAATGCCAGAATGGAACCGCATTATCTTGGTTGTTGAATTCAATGAGCATTGAGACGCTAAGCAATGCCAGAGTGGAACAACCCACAGGACAAAGACAGTTCCACAGACCATATGTGTGACCACATATATATATCACTGGGATCTAGACAATACGTCAGGCAACCCCTATTCTAAATGATTTTAAAACCAACATGCTTCAGTTAAGATTCAATCAAATTCATTATTAATTTGCTCATGTAAATGAACCAAATGACTGCAAAAGTCCATAAGGCTCAAAATGAACACTCTCTCATGATATACCATGGTCATGATTATGAACTATAACCATTTATAAGCTCTAATTGTAACTGTTGAACTATTCGCTGTGTGTAACCATGCTGTCTTATTTTTTTTCCTTGTAGAATACATTTATTGTTGATACACAGACCACTCGTGTTAGTGTGACTCACATGTTATATGTTGTAGTCTGTCACCTGTATTACTATACCTGACTGTATGTATCAGGGGGCTCGAGCTATTTTCTAGAACTATCACTGTTCTTCTATATTATCCATCATTCATCCTTCTAACACATGTAGCTAGCCAGAATGTGTGAATGGGGGATTAGTCTAAGGTTTCGGAAGGCCCGAGGTGGTGGAAAATTAACATCTTGCGCATCTCACAGCAAAACGTCACATAATATCAAATAAATGTATGAAACGAAAATACATTAAATTGCTTCACACACACACACACACGCATGCACACACACACACACACACACACACACACACACACACACACACACACACACACACACACACACACACACACACAGAGTTTAAATAAACAATGACAGAAGAGTGATATTCTTGCTGATAAAAAAAAAATGTCCCTTGATAGTTCTCTTGTAAATCTTTCTTGTATTGCAGTTTAAAAGGTAGCGAATTCCAGGTAGCTGAACCCTGATAATTAATTATCGTTGACCATATGATCTATACTTAGCTTTGGAATGTTGAAACTGCATGTACCCGATGAAAAGGAGAAGCATCTAACAGGAGTGTATTTGTGTGCGATAAGAGGGACAGAACGTGATGCACAACAAAAAGAGATTTGGCTGTAAAATAGGCAGGTAGTGGCAGTTATTCAGGATCGACAACAATTCTAGTTGCAAAATTGAAGTTTGTCCATAATATATAATTAAACACCAAAGAAACGAGAGAGAAACAGTCGCATACAAGTCGAAGGAAAACAGCAGTGAGCATACAAGTCGAAGGAAAACAGCAGTGAGCATACAAGTCGAAGGAAAACAGCAGTGAGCATACAAGTCGAAGGAAAACAGCAGTGAGCACACAAGTCGAGAGAACAGCAATGAACACACAAGTTGAGAGAACAGCAACAAACGCACAAATCGAGAGAACAGCAGTGAGCACACAAGTCGAGAGAACAGCAGTGAACACACAAGTCGAGAGAACAGCAACAAACACACAAGTCGAGAGAACAGCAGTGAGCACACAAGTCGAGAGAACAGCAGTGAACACACAAGTCGAGAGAACAGCAATGAGCACACAAGTCGAGAGAACAGCAGTGAACACACAAGTCGAGAGAACAGCAACAAACGCACAAATCGAGAGAACAGCAGTGAGCACACAAGTCGAGATAATAGTTCTCAATATGCTGTTCTCCAGTACTAAGATCGGTTGAATGGTGAAAGATAGCTGTCAAAAATGTCACCCAGACTTAAAGTAACGGAGTAAATTTCATGGGTGTGTCATTGATATTCATTAATTTTGGCAGAGATGAGGATTCCGAAACCTTTCGGAAGCATCAAGCGTGATTTCAATTTTATCATCACTCATTTGTAAGTGATTTTTATTAAATATCCAAGACAGCAACAGAAACTCATATTTTTATATTACATTCTGGATTTTGAAAACGTTTTCATTTGGGCAACAAGATTTGTACAGTTGAGTAAATTCAGCATACAAATAATGGGCCATAATATGACTTATAACACTGGATTAGACTGTATGCAGATACCTTTTAAGGACCGGTCTGAACACCATAACAAAGATCATCTGGCCTGGACCGTTTAGTGACAATTTGTGTTTTTTCTCTCCGAGATATCATATGAACAAAATCAGGCGCTACCATGATGCCAAATACATACTGGAGACAGAAAAGCAATATTTCATGGTCAATAGCGTCAAAAAAATGCAGATAAATCAAGAAGTGTAAGAACATCAAAGCGAATATAACAACTTTTACCAGAGTAGTTTCTGGTGAAAGGGGGAAAAGCAAACTGAAGATACTGTGGTAATATTGTGAGATGTTCACCGAGACAAAAGAACTTTTTCCGAAGACTTTGGGCATAAATGATAAATTAAAACAGGGCGATAGATTTTTGAAATCAGTAAGATACAGGATAACATTTCATAGGTAGGGGCTTTACAACAACTTTGTGTGTGTGTGAAACGATAATTGCACGTTGAAAGGGAGGTGTTTATGACATCTGAGCTATCTACTGGAGAGTTTATTGAAGTCGGAATGCGATCAGGTTCACAAGATGTTGGGGCACATTTCATTTTAAGTGTTGTTTGAAAACCCACATTTATTTGCTGAAATGCTGTGAAAGTTAATTTTTGAAATTCTCTATTATAACTGTGAGAAAATGATAGATCAGGAAGGAGAATGCTGTCAAATTTATCCATCCATCCGCAACTGTATACACTATTTGTGACTGTATACACTATTTGTGACTGTATACACTATTTGTGACTGTATACACTATTTGTGACTGTATACACTATTTGTGACTGTAATAAGACGCGGAAGCAATGGTAAAGAGAACGTTCCTCAGTCTGAGAAGATACGTCAAAAGTGCAGGTGCATGCACTTGTAAATAATTTTGATAGTTTAATTAGAAACCAAATATAAAGACAGAACTTAAATATTATTGTGTGAAATCTACGTGAATAAAACCATTTCGTGAAAAACAAATGTTCGCAAAATAGGCGTCCGTTTTGTGTCATAATGTAAATAATTTGCCTAGACAGAGTTATGGGCATCACAACATTTTGCAAAGAGAAAATTAATAGCATAAAATGTAAACAAATAGTACAATTTGCGCAGAAGCGCCATATTGTTACTTTTTCATCAAAAAGTGTTACTGCGAAAGTCTCCGAACAAACAATTATTATTATTATCAAATGTTAAAGCGTTTCAAAATTTCTGTATAAAACAAGTAAACACCTTTATTTCTTTCCATTCAACATCCTAAACTGCCCAGCTCACCGACTGCACAATGGGGGCGAGCTGTTGGTTCCAGTCAACAAGATAATCATGTCGAGATTTAAACCCGGGGATGCTGAAATGTGAGAGGCATGTGTCAAACACTGCCATTTCTGATGCATAGTATGTTATAATTAAAACAATATACAAATCAGAATGAGTGTATTGGATGTGGGTGTGTTTGTGTATTAATGAGTGTGTGTGTGTGTGTGTGTGTGTGTGTGGCTGATGATAAATTTCGTCATTTAAATGATATTACAGAGAGAGCAGATATACAAGAATGGATTCTACTATTTCAAGGAAAATAATACAATTGAAAAGTATATAGAAAGTTCTTTCTGAAATAATATTATGGATAAACGAATACAATGGGATGGATTTTCACATATACAAGTCAAACACAATTACACACAAAGCTTACAATCACGTACATATACAAGTCAAACACAATTACACACAAAGCTTACAATCACGTACATATACAAGTCAAACACAATTACACACAAAGCTTACAATCACGTACATATACAAGTCAAACACAATTACACACAAAGCTTACAATCACGTACATATTTAACACATAAAGGTACTTTTTATATATTTTAATATTTTGCACATAAAAACTGAAATTTACGCAGTGTCGTAATGTTTTAGAATACAGGCATTGATTTTTGTATAGGCTACGCTTAATGACGATTTTAACAGTCAAACCGTTAAATAATTTTTACACAAACACAAAAGGAGATAAATTCATATATACATATGCTCTTGCAAATGCAGACGTACATACATATACAAAGACGTAAACCCACTCAAATATACGCTCTCACACGCACGCACGCACGCACGCACACACACACACACACACACACACACACACACACAGACGCGCGCACAAGTTACACATTAACAACTAAGGGTACGCTGATATGACATGCGAATATGTGGTGGCGTTAGTAGTATGAGAGAAGGGCAAGGCAGTAGGGTGGTTACGAAACTGGAAACCACTCTACCTTATGCAATATACTGTTTCTTCCCGAGACGCATTTGTCTTTGACAGACTAGTTTATTAACAAAGCTGTCCAAAAATGGCGTTTTGTTTACACCTCCTGCCAAATATTTAATCATGACTCTGACATTTTCCTTTTCTTTCAACGTCTTGTCAAACACTGGCTGGAAAACACAGGGCCTCTTGAAGTTCAGCCTTTTTAGTTTCTCTTCTAATGGCCAGAAAACGGGCTGGTGGGAACTTTAAACTATACTCCAATGGTATGCTAGTCATACATGTACAAGGGAAAAAATTTAAAATCTCTCTCTCTCTCTCTCTCTCTCTCTCTCTCACACACACACACACACACACACACACACACACACACACCTCGAACAAACGCATTACAAACAACGGGTTTAGAAATAAATTATTTACGTGGAGAGTTTTCACAAAGGGAAATCTAAAACGAACAAATTAGATCGGGCTAAAAGTACTGCGAGTGCGAACTTTAACATCTACAGTAAGCCCTATGATGGTGACAACTTGGTTCTTGGCTAGCGATTGTGTCGACCATGTATGTTATACATAGTACTCAGTCGTGTGGTTGTGACAACTAGGTTCTTGGCTAGCGATTGTGTCGACCATGTACAGACATAGTTCTCAGTCGTGTGGTTGTGACAACTAGGTTCTTGGCTAGCGATTGTGTCGACCATGTACAGACATAGTTCTCAGTCGTGTGGTTGTGACAACTTGGTTCTTGGCTAGCGATTGTGTCGACCATGTACATACATAGTACTCAGTCGTGTGATGATGACAACTTGGTTCTTGGCTAGCGATTGTGTCGACCATGTATGTTATACATAGTACTCAGTCGTGTGATGGTGACAACTTGGTTCTTGGCTAGCGATTGTGTCGACCATGTACATACATAGTACTCAGTCGTGTGATGGTGACAACTTGGTTCTTGGCTAGCGATTGTGTCGACCATGTACATACATAGTACTCAGTCGTGTGATGGTGACAACTTGGTTCTTGGCTAGCGATTGTGTCGACCATGTACATACATAGTACTCAGTCGTGTGATGGTGACAACTTGGTTCTTGGCTAGCGATTGTGTCGACCATGTACATACATAGTACTCAGTCGTGTGATGGTGACAACTTGGTTCTTGGCTAGCGATTGTGTCGACCATGTACATACATAGTACTCAGTCGTGTGATGGTGACAACTTGGTTCTTGGCTAGCGATTGTGTCGACCATGTATGTTATACATAGTTCTCAGTCGTGAGGTTGTGACAACTAGGTTCTTGGCTAGCGATTGTGTCGACCATGTACATACATAGTTCTCAGTCGTGTGATGATGACAACTTGGTTCTTGGCTAGCGATTGTGTCGACCATGTATGTTATACATAGTACTCAGTCGTGTGATGGTGACAACTTGGTTCTTGGCTAGCGATTGTGTCGACCATGTATGTTATACATAGTACTCAGTCGTGTGATGGTGACAACTTGGTTCTTGGCTAGCGATTGTGTCGACCATGTATGTTATACATAGTACTCAGTCGTGTGATGGTGACAACTTGGTTCTTTGTTAATGATTGCGATGATTTCGTACACTTTTCTATTCTCTCAGACTGATACGATGACCGCGATGAGGAGTACGGTAAGGTGCTAACCGGGGTACTAAGGTGATTACTGGCTTATCCGTCATGAGAAAAAGAAACGAAAAGATAATTGTTAAGAAAACGGCAAAACAATTCCAGCTTTACGTTGCATGAAGGCACAGGCAGCGCGAAAGGACAAGGGGGCGTTTTTACTACCCTGCTGTTGTCTTAAGAATGAACATTCATCAACAATGTATTTCTTGTCCTAACTATGCGGCGACTGCGCGCAGTTTACGCATTCAATACGGAGAGAAAAACTATAAAACAAGAACAGCAATGACAACAACAACATCACTTTCTTGTCACGGATCAAGTCGGCCCGCTGAGGACTTGAATAACAGAACAAAAAGCCAGCGAGAACCATCTGTACTTGACATAGGGTCTGATTTACCGACAGAAGCCTTCAGTCACATTGTTACTGTTCAGCTCGGAAACACTTTTTTCTCTGTAATTTGTCTTTGATTTGCTAAGATGGAAATGGTTTCCAAGCAACATAGATCTGTATTTTCTTTTTTCTTCTTCCCCGACAAGATGTGTTTGCAGCTTTGTCCTGTGGATATCCAATGGCTCTTCTAGGTTCATAATGTTTTATTTGAACGTCCAAAGTGTTGTACTGGAGTTATGGTATGAAAATAGCACAGTCATATACTATAATCGTAGCAGTCATATAATACAATCATAATGTAATCATATACACAATTATAATGAAATCATACAATACAAACATAATAGATCTGCCTACAATCAGACGACAGTCATATACACAATGATAATGCAGTCACATATCACAATCATAATGCAATATGCACTGTAAACATAATGCAAACAATACAATCATAAAGCAAATATAAAAATCACACAGCAATATATATATTGCAATCATAACGCAAACAATACAATCGTAATGCAGTCATACATCACAATCAAAATATTATATGCATTACAGTCATAAATCAAACAAACAATACACTTATAATGCAGTCATACAAACAATCGTCAAACATCCACATAACCACTCAACATAACTTTGATATTTTGAAATAGACTTAAAACTATGATCAAATGAAAACTAGGATAAAATTACTCATTTATTTCTAAAATGTGGCATGAGTATTAACTTATATACTTTCCTAATTTTCTATCTAAAGTCTTTAAAATAAGTACTAGCTAACGAAAATCAGTTTAAGGCATAAACGAGAATCGGCCTAAAACAATAAAAGAAAACAGGCCTAAACATGTGAAAAACAGTTTAAGACATAAGCGAGAATCGGCCTAAAACAATAAAAGAAAACCGGCCTAAACATGTGAAAAACAGTTTAAGACATAAATGAGAACCGGCCTAAAACAATAAAAGAAAACCGGCCTAAACATGTGAAAAAAAATCGGCCTACTAGTCGGGACTTTATTTTCACATCGAACAAAAATGAAACAACAAAAATTTACAAAGCATTCGTGGCTGAATGTTCAGCCATCCCATTTACAGTTTAACAAGCATACTCTGCGTACTTATCTAAGAGCAGTCTTTATTTCTGTTCAAGAAGAAGGGTAATACCGAATAAAAGATATAAATAGACACCGATTAATTTCCTTTTTTTAAGCGGCAACGGAAGAAATTAATTCAGACACTTGTAGGCAGATATACTACTGAAATATAAGTAATATTTCGAAGAAATGTCTATTTCTAATACAAAGTGTTTATATACTGACAATGTTTATAGCAAATTCACTGTTTCAGCTCCTACACCCTCGCGCCATTTAAACCTATATCTACGTCACTCTTGGGAATTATACATGCACGTTTGTGTGTTGAATAAATATGGCTGTTCCATAATCTTTATAAAATTTTATTTTAAGGCAAGCTATTTTTTATGTTTGAAACGCAATTTTCTACTTGTTGAAAAAGACGTTGCAATATATTATAGTTTTTTTAATTTTTGCAATATTCAAGTTTGCTTTCATTTCTGAATCTGATATGAGTTTGCAGCGAAGATAACTCACCACAACTCTCCCCTCTCCCTTGCATATCCATTTCGAGTTTTACATGCTCATATATATTAATAGTATACATCTGGTTCTGAGTATTAAATCTTATTTTCAGTACTGTGTTGTTGCTTTCGATAATTTATTTACAGAAACGTATAGCTGGTTTCCAGTTCGGAAAGGTATTGTAGAGATGATTTATAGTATATCTTTTAACTAGTTCATACCCCAGTTCTTGTTTTCACTTTTCAGTATGGTATCTATTAATTTGAATATAGCTGAATTCAAATAACACTACTTTTATACAAATCTATATTCTAGCATAATGTTGTTAATCTAGCAAAATTAAAGCACTCTTCAATCTATTTTTTAGCAAACACTACTGCAATTAAGCACAATTATCTGTGTCCTGTAGACTTCCTTCTAACCAAGCATTGCCACACTTAGCACATTAACTGTCTGTAGATCTAATTTCTAGCAAAACAATTTTTCTGTAGGCCTACTTTCTAGCCAAGTATTGCTACAAATAGCACATTAACTGTCTGTAGATCTAATTTCTAGCAAAACAATTTTTTCTGTAGGACTACTTTCTAGCCATGCATTGCTAGCACTAACAAAATTAAATGTATCCAATATTAATCCATGTATCAGAATCTAGGCCATTGGTAGAACTAACAAAATTAAATGTGTCCAATATTAATCCTTGTATCAGAATCTAGGCCATTGGTAGAACTAACGAAATTAAATGTGTCCAATATTAATCCATGTATCAGAATCTAGGCCATTGGTAGAACTAACAAAATTAAATGTGTCCAATATTAATCCATGTATCAGAATCTTGGCTACTGGTAGAATTAACAAAAATAAATGTCCAATAGTAGTCCATTTAGCAAAACCTTGTCCATTACTAGAACTAATAAAATTTAATGCATCTTTAACATCCATATATCAGAGCCCTTACAAGAAAGTGTAACATTAATAAATAGAAGTTATTTTTTCGTCTCCTGAAAATATTTAGTGTTGGCATTCTTTCGCAGTGCGAAACTTTCTGTCGAATGAAAGAGAGTTTATTGTATGAAACAAAATAAACATCTGTGTCCAGTTGCCGTAAACCAAGTAAAGCGCCCATCTTTGAATAACACAGTTATACCAGTTATTGCAGGCCTGGGATGACATTATCTAGGTTCATCTGACACTGCCAGTCAAGCGTGCGGCGTTCCAGAGAAAACTTTCACAGCACATCTTTTGTTTCGAGTTTTAAAGACTTTGTTGCTGAATACTCTACGGCTGACTTTAATTGGACACGCGTGGCCGAACACTTGGGATTCAGGAAATATTTGGGGGCATATTCACAAGTCACAATCGAGTTAATAAAGTTGGCAATTTCTAACGATACTGTATAAAGGAAAAATAACACTTGCCTGCAAAATATTGGGGTAATGACATGCACACACTACAGCAAAATTGTGGTATTGGGGAATTTAAAATTAATGAGAATAAACAATGATATAATCATATTTCTTACAAATCTACATATTATTTGGAGGTATGAAGTTTAGTTTGTATGTTGGTTTCTCTGTGAGATCAGTACAAAATAGTTTTATGTAAATTAATTATCGACTGCAGATGCACGCACAATATATATTTCTATATGCTATTATAAATTTATTTAAATTTGAACGAAGTCATTAGTACATACGAAGAGTGAATGAAATAAATGTGTATAATATACACAAATATTCCTTCAGAATTACACTAGAGTCATGCTTGATGACGCGTGACCTAAAACACATTACACAATAAATAGTACGCTTTGTTTATACACCAGTAAACTGTATTTACTTCATATTATTTTACTAGCAGTTAGCAGTTCTGTCCATTACATTTTCTATTATGTGCCAAGAAACGCATCTGCCCCCTACTTTACTCACCTTAATATTCACATGTACACCTATTTATTGGAGATCTGTTTCCATTCTCACAAGACATTAACACACATTTATGGGAGATCTGTTTCCGTTCTCACACCAAGACATTGACACACATTTATGGAAGATCTCTTTCCGTTCTCACACCAAGACATTGACACACATATATGGGAGATCCGTTTCCATTCTCACACCAAGACATTGACACACATTTGTGGAAGATCTCTTTCCGTTCTCACACCAAGACATTGACACACATTTATGGAAGATCTCTTTCCGTTCTCACACCAAGACATTGACACACATATATGGGAGATCCGTTTCCATTCTCACACCAAGACATTGACACACATTTGTGGAAGATCTCTTTCCGTTCTCACACCAAGACATTGACACACATATATGGGAGATCTGTTTCCATTCACACACCAAGACATTGACACACATTTGTGGAAGATCTCTTTCCGTTCTCACACCAAGACATTGACACACATATATGGGAGATCTGTTTCCATTCTCACACGAAGACATTGACACACATTTATGGAAGATCTCTTTCCGTTCTCACACCAAGACATTGAAACACACCTGTGAGAGATCTGTTTCCATTTTCACACCAAGACATTGACACACATTTATGGGAGATCTGTTTCCGTTCTCACACCAAGACATTGAAACACACATGTGAGAGATCTGTTTCCATTCTCACACCAAGACATTGAAACACACATGTGGGAGATCTGTTTCCGTTCTCACACCAAGACATTGAAACACACATGTGAGAGATCTGTTTCCATTCTCACACCAAGACATTGACACACATTTATGGGAGATCTGTTTCCAATCTCACCTGGCGCAAGAAGCATCCAAGACTGGACTGCAGATCAACCAGAAGACTGAAATCATGACCCTATTAAAAAAGCAGCAGAAGCCAATCACCCTTTGGGGACAGCGAGCTGAAAGAAGTCACCTCTTTCACCTATTGGGCAGCAACAGGTGGTTCTGACGAGGACATCAAAGCCAGAATCGGGAAAACTAGATACGCCTTTATTACCCTGAGACCAGTCTGGAGGTCAACATCCCTATCTGACCGCAACAAACTACGAATTTTCAACAGCAACGTTAAGTCTGTACGCCTCTATTGCTCAGAGACCTGGAGAGTCATCAACACCCTTACCAACAAACTCCAAGTATTCGTCAACAGCTGCCTTCGCAACATACTGAAGATCAGGTGGACAGACAAACTAAAGAACACTGATTTGTGGCAGCGGACAAACTAAGATCCCATCAATCAGCAGATTGCCAGGCGTAAATGGCGATGGATAGGACACACCCTGCGGAAACCCCCACAGTAGGTTTTGCAGTGAAACCCCCAGGGAAAGAGACGGGTCGGTCGCCCTAAGACAACCCGGAGACGATCCTGCGAAGAGGAAATGAAGAGCTGCAACCTGTCGTGGGGTGAACTGAAAAAGGCTGCCCAGAATAGACTGCGATGGAGAGCTGTTGTCGAGGCCCTTTGTTCCACAGGAATCCAAGGAGATAAGTCAAGTAAGTCAAGTGTGAGAGATCTGTTTCCATTCTCACACTAAGACATTAACACACACATTTATGGGAGATTTTGTTTTCATTTTCACACCAAGACATTCACACACACATTTGTGAGAGAGCTGTTTCCATTTTCACACCAAGACATTCACACACACATTTGTGAGAGAGCTGTTTTCATTTTCACACCAAGACATTCACACACACATTTGTGAGAGAGCTGTTTCCATTTTCACACCAAGACATTCACACACACATTTGTGAGAGAGCTGTTTCCATTCTCACACACGAATGTTTTAAAATACACATTTATGGGAGATTTGTTTCCACTTCTCACATATTTCCACTTCAGTCATTATTTCCACCACATAAAGCTGACCGTTAATAATCATAATCACCTAGAACAATTTAGTGGGTCACAAAAGCATGCTAGCATTTAAATAGCATATACATAAAATATATGACAATTAATGTTATTTCGTATAAATTAACCGGAGACTTGACTTAGAAACAATAAAGTGTTCTTTGATTTCGATCACTTCCAAACATCTGGCGGGAGACGCTCTGCCAAACAAACACTAGTTTAGCTGGAAACAAAGACACTAAACGTTTAGATTTTTAACTTAAAAAATATTTATTTATCTCTTACGTGACACACTTGTCTTGAAATGTGTAAATGAAGCAAAATTATTTTAAGTGAAACACTGTCATGTAAATATTTAGTGTCAAATACTGTCATGTAAATATTTAGAATGAAATACTGTCATGTAAATATTTAGAATGAAACATTGTCATGTAAATATTTAGTGTGAAACACTGTCATGTAAATATTTAGTGTGAAACAGTCATGTAAATATTTAGTGTGAAACAAGGTCATGTAAATATTTAGAATGTAACATTGTCATGTAAATATTTAGTGTGAAACAGTCATGTAAATATTTAGAATGAAACACTTTCATGTAAATAGGCCTATTTAGTGTGAAACACGGTCATGTAAATATTTAGAATGAAACATTGTCATGTAAATATTTAGTGTGAAACAGTCATGTAAATTTTTAGAATCAAACACTGTTCTGTAAATATTTAGTGTGAAACACTGTCATGTAAATATTTAGTGTGGAACACTGTTATTTAAATATTTAATGTGGAACACTGCCTTTACGTGAAACATCGTCTAAACGACATGTCAGTGAAAACGGTCTTGTAAGTGAAACACTACTTTGCAAATGCCTTGGAAGTGAAATATTGTCTTGTAAATGTCTTTAAGTTAAAAACTGTTTTATACTTTAAGCGAAACAGACTTATAAATGTCTTGTAAGTATAAACTTTCTGATAATAGTCTTGTACGTGAAATACTGTCTTGTAAGTGAAATACTATCATGTAAATGTAAGTCAAACATTGTCTTGTAAATTCTTATAGAGAATTATTGCAAGTGAAAATTCCTTGTAAATGTAACACTATCTTGTATTAATAGTCTTGGACGTGATATACTGTCTTGTAAATGTCTTGTAAGTGAAATTCTGCAAACCTTGAAAAATCTATTAGTTTCTCTTGTGAAGAGCTACTATTTGTCTATCTAGAAACAGGATTTGTTTTTCTTGTCAGCAGCTACTAGTTTATCTTTTGACACAACAGACGCCAGTCTCATAACTAAAGCTCTACTGCCTTTAACTAAGATTAATCATTTGTCTTTTAACTAAAGCTCTACTGCCTTTAACTAAGACTAATAATCTGTCTTATAACTAAAGCTCTACTGCTTTTAACTAAGAATAATTATAATCATTTGTCCTATAACTAAAGCTCTACTAAGACTAATCATTTGTCTTATAACTAAAGCTTTCTACTACTGCTTTTAACTAAGACTAATCATATGTCTTTTAACAAAAGCTCTACTACTTATAACTATGACTAATTATTTGTCTTATAAGTAGAATACACATCGATTAAAAAAAAACAAATTTATTTCATGTCTTATAGGAGAAGCTGTCTACTAAGTGAGACACTACTCTAGTGTCTTCTAAATGAGAAAATTAATTTCTTTGACGAGATGCTATATTTATTTATCGTCACTAAGTACTATTTGTTTATCTTGTAAGTGGAAGACATTAGTTCAATCTTTTAATTAATTGCATCTTTAAAGGTCTGAAAATCCAAATGAAAGCTCCAGAACCAAAACTGGCATACAATTCGTCAAAGTACATGTCATCAGAACTAAACAAGCACACACGTCATCAGAACTAAACAAGCACGCCTGTCATCAGAACTAAACAAGCACGCCTGTCATCAGAACTATCAAAAGCACGCCTGTCATCAGAACTATCAAAAGCCACAGACCATCAAAACCATGCAATGTTCCAAGATGCCTAGGCCATAAACAATATAAAATAATCGAAGGCTTTTAGCGTCAAAACCATCCAAAAACTTTCAAAGTTCAAAAGTACCCAATACTTCAGGGCTTCAAGATTTCAAGGCTTCATTATAATTTCCAACGCTTCGAAGCAAATTTCAAGACATCAAAGCCACTGCGGCCTTGAGGCATCAGAGCTATCTAAGGTTTAAAGGTTTAAAGACATCAAAGCCACTGCGGCCTTGAGGCATCAGAGCTATCTAAGGTTTAAAGGTTTAAAGACATCAAAGCCACTGCGGCCTTGAGGCATCAGAGCTATCTAAGGTTTAAAGGTTTAAAGACATCAAAGCCACTGCGGCCTTGAGGCATCAGAGCTATCTAAGGTTTAAAGGTTTAAAGACATCAAAGCCAGTGCGGCCTTGAGGCATCAGAGCTATCTAAGGTTTAAAGGTTTAAAGACATCAAAGCCAGTGCGGCCTTGAGGCATCAGAGCTATCTAAGGTTTAAAGGTTTACAGACGTCGAAGCCATCCATAAAAGTTTCAAGGTGTTTAGGACATGCAAGGCTCCAATGTATTAAGCCATGCAAGACTTAAGATTTCAAAGTCATCTAAGATTTAAGATTTCAAAGCCATCCATGGGTTCAAGATGACAAAACTAACCAAGGCTTTAGATTTCGAAGCCATCCAAATAAGACTTCAAGGTGACAAAGCTATCTAAGTTTAAGATTTCGAAGCCATCCAAGACTTCCAAGACAAAAACATCCAGGGTTTCAAATGTCAAAAACATCCAATACTTAAGATGTCGAATCCATCAAATGCTTAAGGTGTCAGAACAATCCAAGAATGAAAATGTCAAAGCCATCGAAGATTTCAAGGTGTCTAAGATGGCTTTGACACTTTGTATCCTCGTTGACACCTTGAAATCTTCGATGGCTTTGACATTTTCATTCTTGGATTGTTCTGACACCTTCTTAGACTTCGGGGTGTCAAAGCAATCCAAGTCGTAAGGTGTCACAGCCATCCAAGACTTCAAGGTGTTAACACAGCCATCCAAGCCGTCAAAGTCATCCGAGGCTACTTAAGATGTCAAAGCCATCCAAGACTTCAAGAAGTCAAATCCAAACTAGGCTTCAAGGTGTTAAATCCAAACAAGGCTTCAAGGTGTTAAATCCAAACAAGGCTTCAAGATATCAAATCCAAACAAGGCTTCAAGGTGTCAAAGCCATACAAGGCTTCAAAGTTTCAAATCCAAAAGGCTTCAAAGTGTCAAATCCAAACAAGGCTACAAGGTGTCAAAGCCATACAAGGCTTCAAAGTTTCAAATCCAAAAAGGCTTCAAAGTGTCAAATCCAAACAAGGCTACAAGGTGTCAAAGACATCCAAGGCTTCAAGATGTCAAATCCAAACAAGGCTACAAGGTGTCAAATCCGAACAAGGCTAGAGGGTGTCAATGCCATCCAATGCTTCAAGATGTCAAATCCAAACAAGGCTTCAAAGTGTCAAATCCAAACAAGGCTTCAAAGCGTCAAATCAAACAAGGCTTCAAGGCGTCAAATCCGAACAACGTTCAAGGTGTCAAAGCCATCCAAGGCTTCAAAATTTCATATCCAAACAAGGAATCAAGGTATCAAATCCAAACAAAGCTTCTAGATATCAAATCCAAAAAAGCTTCATGATATCAAATCCAAACAAAGCTTCAAGATGTCAAATCCAAACAAAATTTCAATGTGTAAAAACCATCAGTGGCTTCAAGGTTTAAGGACATCAGTGTCAAATCTACACACGGCCTCAAGGTTTCAAATCCAAACAAGGCTTCAAGGTTTTAAGGACTTCAATGCTTCAAGGTGTCAAAGCCACCAAAGGCCAAAGAACTCCTGCTTCATTTGTCTGCCCTTGATTGACAGTTCATGATGTCATTGTTCTCTAATCCTGTTGTTCACCTATGAATGTGTTTGTTCCTGATGTCAATATAAGGACAACTCAATTATGAGTATAGCAGCAAAAAAATAGAGACGGTTCAAGTTCTATCCATTTTTTTTTAAAATTAAAAAATAACCCTCTAACATCTCTTTCTCCAAAGTCTCTCATATGTCTCTCCCCTCTGTTTCTGATGTTCGCTCTATCGCTCACTTCACCGCACTGCTGCTATAGATCTTCTAATGGCATTGCACAAGTTCAACTGAAAGAATTCCGATCATCCATTCTGAACATGACAAACACATCACCTGTTTCTCATCATGGTTCTGTCATGCCAAGGCCCCCCGGCTTGCTCTTCGCTTTCAAAGGAGCTGACGGAAAGACGTTTGGAAAACAATAAAACTTTACTGAACTTAGCGGGTAGTGGAGGAAGGAAAAAAGAATATTGCTCAGATACAAAAGAACGGCTGAAAGAAATCTAGATGGAGAGAAACTGAGAGGAAGAGTGTAAACTGCGCTGTCGCTTGCAGCTGATGGTGCTTCACGTGTCTAAATGTCAACACGTCTGTCAAGAAACCCAATTAGAACTGTCCGGCAAAAGGCTTGCACCAACCGGACGCCTCGCCACCAGTAAGACTGAATGCATAATGAATAATAACAGACGAAGTATAAATCTGTTCACTTAATTCACCAAATAAATTATTCAAGAACAAAAGAGAATAAGAGTGTAAAATTCAAGTTTGAATACAGTACTTGCTTAATTTTGTGCTTCATTCTCCGGATGACAAATTGGTTCTGCTGTAGTGTAATTTTACATATATTTTAACCTATTAAGCATTAAGATGTGAAAGTAAGGGGGGGGGGGAGAGTTTATATATAATATTAACAATTCAAACTGAGTGTTTTTATTCAAGTGACGTCATCGACATTATCTACTGATATGGGCAAACTCCATGAACTTGTAATACACTTTTACTGGTTACCAATGAAATCAATTCTACACTGTTAATCTTACTTGTCAGCATCAATGTGTAAAATTGTTGACTGAGCGTGGTTTACTGTCCACTTCCAATGCTCGCCAATTTGTCTACTCAATGTCCACTCCCAATGCTCACTGATTTCTATTCAATGTCCACTCCCAATGCTCACTGATTTCTACTCAATGTCCACTCCCAATGCTCACTGATTTCTACTTAATGTCCACTCCCAATGCTCACTGATTTCTACTTAATGTCCACTACCAATGCTCACTGATTTCTACTTAATAACCACTCCTAATAGTCTCTGATTTCTGCGTAATGTTCATCCTCAACGCTCGATGATTTTTGCCCATGCTGAAGATCGAAACTGCCGAGCGTGAAATCAGCCAACATGGGAAGTATGCGTTAAGCAGAAATAAGCATTCAATCAACAAAAGAAATAAGACATTCAATTAACATTTTATCCTCTTGAAGACATTTATAAATTAAAATTTAATTTTATGTCTTAGTTTTACAAGAATGAAGCATATAAATCTTTTCAAATGATGTCAGTATATCTTTGCAAATTTTTTAAACAAAAACTGTATCTTTTTGCATTTAATGAATTAACCACTTCTACGAAGTCCAAAAAACACAACAGCTTTTTATATATTTGCAGTGGACTTTACAAAAAAGCAGTTGGGAGAACATTCTAAAAATTGCTTGTTCATTTAAAATAGGATTCGAACCCTCATACAAAAACAATCATATTACTAGTAAGTAAGGAAATGACTCGAAAAGCAGAACAAAACCATAGGTTGACAACTCACATGATTCTACTATGTGGTGGTCCCTCCTTTTAAAATTAATTATTATATAATTTGTTAAATGTCAACGTGACATGACCTTCGGGTATTGCTTCATGGAACATTGATGTCAAATAACCTTCTCATATTTGTTATATGTATATTTGATTATTGATTTAATAAATGTATTAATCTTCTTAAACATGTTTTTAAACTATATTTTGGAGTGACAGTGGTGTGGGGGCTCATTAAATATAATTAAAGACGGATTTGTTACTTTTTTAAAGTAAGTTTCCACCTACTAAAAATACTGTGTGATAGTTAAACGTCTGAATTGTTTGTGGAAGAGAGAAGACTTATTATAATCCGCCAAGTTAGAGACGAGTGGTGTCTCCTGGGAGAATTATTAATAAACATAAACATTTCTCCATCGTTTGCAATTAGTTATGGATGATTGATAATAAAAAATAACCAGTAACAAAGGGTTGCATGTCACACCTACCCTAGTACTTACAGCAAAAGATGCACTGATATTGAGCAAAATAAAGTACATGTACAAACGTAGATATGCTTCATTGAATCATTAAATGACAAATGCTTGGCCCTTAGGGAAAAGGCAGAATTTGGCAGATATGGTCAGTTAGAACTTTGCAAGCTTTTTTCGCGTCAAACATTAATGAATTAATGTACTATGTATCGATAAATCAAATTAAATGTTGAAAATTTAAGTGAAATAATTGGTTAGAAGCAACTTCACTCTACTATGATATGTTTCCCGTTAAAAAAAAGTATTTTTATCAAATATGTATGTGTGTGCGCGCACATGCATATGTGTGTTTGAGTGTGTGTGAATGAGAAAGAGAAGGAAGGGAGAGTAATGTACACTGAATTTTACTTTTAATGTTGAGAGAGAAAAAACAATTACATATAAAGACAAAATCAGTAGTCGTGTAAAGAGAAATAAAACAATAAGAAAGCAATAAGAAAGTCATAAAAATTGAAAAATATCAGACATAATACAAAAAGTAATGATACGAAAATACAACAGAAAATCTTGATAACTAAAGAGACAAACTAAACACGACAAACAAAAAATAATTAGAACAGATTGTCGTGACAATTAAAAAAAAAACCAAGACAACACAACATAAGGTAATGACACGAAAATACAACAGAAAATCGTTATAATTATATAATAATCGTGATAAAGAGACAAAGTGAATAAATACCACGGCAAATAAAAAGAAATTATAATAGAATGTCATGTCAATTGCTCAAAACAAAGCTATGGTAATGAAAGAAATATCACAAAAAGTTACGACTATATAAAGAAACATGCAAACAAAACTAAATTGAAGAAGGGAGATATCAATTAAAGTTTGACGGTGGGGATATGAGGTTAAGACTAAATATCACTAATTCATTTAAGTACAATTGAAAAGTAATGAAGTAATGGTGAGTTACAAAACTTACAAAAGGTGTGTGGCATAAGAAGGTGGATAATTAAGATGGTGAGTGATGTAGCTGTGGGAGAGAAGCCCCACAACTATCAACAACAGACTGGTTCAACAACTACTCTCGATAATCCCAAACAGTAAATTAATTGCCAGCTACTTAAAAGTTCTGACCCCTTCGTTCCATACTAACTACCTGTCAATTACACCTGGTGCAACTGCTCTCGATAACAATCAATATGCTAATTAGCAATAAAACTTGACGAAATAGCCATCGACTATAAGCAATATGCTAATTACTTATTACACCTATGTAATTGCTTACGAACTCATGCACTATCTTAATTACCAATTTCAGGCTTACGAACTCATGCACTATCTTAATTACCAATTTCAGGCTTACGACCTCATGCACTATCTTAATTACCAATTTCAGGCTTACGACCTCATGCACTATCTTAATTACCAATTTCAGGCTTACGACCTCATGCACTATCTTAATTACCAATTTCAGGCTTACGACCTCATGCACTATCTTAATTACCAATTTCAGGCTTACGACCTCATGCACTATCTTAATTACCAATTTCAGGCTTACGACCTCATGCACTATCTTAATTACCAATTTCAGGCTGAGCAACCAAGCATTGGAAATATGTTAATTTAAATTAAACAATGGTGAAGTTGCTGCCGACCACTAGAAATATGTTAATTTAAATTAAACAATGGTGAAGTTGCTGCCGACCACTAGATATGTTAATTTAAATTAAACAATGGTGAAGTTGCTACCGACCACTAGAAATATGTTAATTTAAATTACCAGCTATAGGCATGTGCAACAACTTTTACTGGCCACACTTATCAACTCCTTGTATTCAATGGTGCAAATGTTACTGACCACACTATATTAACTCCTTGTATTCAAAGGTGCAAATGTTACTGACCACACTATATCAACTCCTTGTATTCAATGGTGCAAATGTTACTGGCCACACTATATCAACTCCTTGTATTCAATGGTGCAAATGTTACTGGCCACATTATATTAACTGCATGTCACTGTTACTGCAACTGCTACTTGCCACAAAAAACATTTTAATTAACAATTACAGATTTGATTACACCTGTTGCCTCCTTCATCTACAGAAACTATATATTCAATGGCCCAACTGATACTGACCACAAACAACACGTTAAGTACCAATTACAGGCTGGACAACATTTTTAGCTCCTATTATACTATATTAACTTCATTTATTCAAAGAGCAACTGCTAGTGAGCACAAGAAATATTTAATTTAAATTACCAGCTTGACATGAAGACAATGACTGATGACGACCACACTACATTCACTGAGGTTTGCATTGGTACGACTGCTATTAACCAACTACTTGCCTTATGACAAGAATCAAAATCTGACCAATATAGGTTGGTGTCTTCACCTCGATCTCACCCCAATATGTGTGCCGGCAGCTCTAAAATCTGTTAACATTAGACTGTTCACCTCCAGTCGTTTGTCTGGCCACGCTCCCTAAATTAACCCCGAGTTTTATTCCTCTCTTTGTATCCTAAATCCCTCATTTTCATTTCTCTTTCTAAATCCATGAGTTTTATTCCTCTAGTACAGTCCTAAATCCCTGAATTTATTCCTCTCTTTCTAACCTAAATTTCTGAATTTTTTCCTCTCTAAATCGCAATCTTCCTGCGGAAGAAAACGATGAGTCAGTGGGTTTATGAAGGCATGAAATACAACACTATCTTATACTAAATTGTCTCATTGTACAAATTGTACTCATTGTACGACTTCTGCAATAAAACCTCGTGTCATCGGAATTTTTTGCCACTTAAAATAACAAGTAATTCGGTATTTTCTAACCAAGCAAAATGACTTCAACATAACGATTAATGAAAAAACAGAAAACAAAGATTAAAGTATTAAGTTTTAAATCCAGAAAGAAAAGAGCAACATCACTTCAACATTATATTTTAATGAGCGAATAGGATACAAACGATTAGAGTAATATATACTAGTAATGAGCGAAAATGGTACAAATGATTAAAGTAATATATATTATATTAATGAGCGAATAGGATACAAATGATTAGAATAATATATATTATACTAATGAGCGGACAGGATAGAAATTAGAGTAATACTTAATCCACACAGTAACGAAGCTGTACCGCCTTAAATCCTCCGCATCCGAAGTATCATTGTTTCTCAAGAATTTTCTGTCCACATTTTTTTAAAAATAGACTGCTGCTATCTTCCTCAAGTTGGCGGTTTCTTAATATGTGAGTAGACTAATTACGAACAATCTATCAAACTAATGTACAGATAATAACGAACACGCTTCCATCCATTCTCCAGTTATCAATACATAGTGTTTTCTTTCAAAGACTGTTTATTATACCCTAGCATTTTCCTCAGACCTACCAACTAGACTGGCATTATCTTCAATGATGACTAGGCTACTAGTCGACAATCGGTCTGCCATTTTACATGCCAACAGTAGAAAGTCTATAATTATTATGCAGGCTAATAGCAAATACTCTAACAACTGTTATAAATGCTGATAGGAGAAATTCTATCAACCATGATAGTGGCTAACAGTAACAGCAGAAACTATCAACCATGATAGTGGCTAACAGTAATAGCAGAAACTCTATCAACCATGATAGTGGCTAACAGTAATAGCAGAAACGCTATCAACCATGATAGTAGCTAACAGTAATAGCAGAAACGCTATCGACCATGATAGTGGCTAACAGTAATAGCAGAAAATCTATCAACCATGATAGTGGCTAGCAGTAATAGCAGAAACTCTATCAACCATGATAGTAGCTAACAGTAATAGCAGAAACTCTATCGATTGTTATACTGACTAATAGTAAAAATCCTATCGACTGTAATACAGTTTAAATGCAAACAACAGTGCAAACAATTTATCAGCCTTTATACAGGTTAATAACAGAAAATCTATCATCTATTTTACAAGTTCACAGCAGATAAACAATCAAAAATTATGCAGGCTATTAGCATTCAATTTATCAACCATTATACAGATTAATAGCAGACGATTTATCAACCTTTATACACCATAATAGATAATATCGACTATTAAAGTGGCTGATAGCAGACAGTTGACCGAACACTATTCTTTATTAGCTTCATAATACATATTCATTGTGTATCAGCCAACTGCCATTTGTGACACGTCTTATCGTCTTGATCCGTAAATATTTCTAGGAGAACTGATAGCTTCGAATTTTGTAGTGTCAGTAGGGAAGATAGACCAGTTAAGTGTGTGTATGTGTGTGTGTGTGGGGTGGTGGTGGTGGGGAAACAACTAGCGACGTACCTACTAACTTTTAATGTTTAGGATAGACCAGTTAAATGGTGGGTGGGTGGGGACAACTAGCAAAGAAAGTAGTAACTTAAATGTTTAGGATAGACCAGTTAAATGTGGGGAGAGGGAAACAACTAGCAAAGAACCTAGTGACTTTTAATGTTCAAGATATACTATTGACTTGGTATGCTTTACTTTATAATGTTAAAGATCTGCCAATGGCTTAGACAATGGCTTGGAATATCGTAACTTTTAATGTTAAAGATGCAAAAGATTGGTATTTTGTAGTTTTTAAGGTTAGTGAACACTGATTTAGTATTTTGTAACTTTTAATGTTACAACTCAGAAAATCTTAGAACTTTGTAATTTTTAATGTTATAGATAGTCTAATTAGAACTTTGTAACTTTTAACATTACAGACAGACCATCTTACAACATTGTAACTTTAGATGTTACAGACAGACCAACTTAGGACTTTGTAACTTTTAATGTTAAAGATAGACCACTGACTTAAAACTCTGTAACTTTTAATGTTCACATATTAATATATCACAATTTGGACGACATGCGATTTAAAAGAAGTTATGGGCTGCAAACAGGTGGTAAATATTCTGAAAAGAGTAACCTTTCCATATTAAGCTTATTGGTCCAAGCCTATCGCTGTATGCTATGTTAAACAGTCCTGCGTTATCTAACTCTACGTAGGCCAATCGGTTGTAGGCTAATCCACTGTGGGTCATTCTTCAGACACCTAATTCTTTGTTAATCATTTCCACGATACCTACTTTTCCGTTACCTATTCCCACGATATTTAATTTTCCGTTACCAATTTCCAAGACATATAATTTTCCGTTAGCCATTCCCTTATCTAATTTTCTGTTAGCCACTCTCACGGTACCTACTTTTCCGTTAGCCATTCCCACGATACCTAATTTTCCGTTAGCCATTCCCAAGATTCGTAATTTTCCGTTAGCCATTTCCATGATATCAAATTTACGTTAGCCATTTCCCACGATATCTAATTTACGTTAGTCATTCTCACAATATCAAATTTTCTGTTAGCCATTCCCACAATATTTATTTCACGTTAGCCATTCTCACAACATCAAATTTTCTGTTAGCCATTCCCACGATACATAATTCTCTGTGGAACAATAACTCTTCTGTCAACCAATCCTTGAAACTTGATCCTCTGTGGGGTAATTCCTCCGACAGCTAATCATCTGCAATCAATTTTTTTTATAGCATATCCTACGATAACAAACTTCTGATAGCTAATCCTACGTGAACAAACTTGCATATAGCTAATCATGTGTAATCAATCCTCTCATAGTTAATCTTATGTGAAAAAACTTGCATATAGCTAATCATGTGTAATCAATCCACTCATAGTTAATCCTATGTGAACAAACTTGCATATAGCTAATCATGTGTAATCAATCCTCTAATAGCTAATCCTATGTGAACAAACTTGCATATAGCTAATCATCTGTAATCGATTCTCTAATAGCTAATCCTCATTTAACCAATCTTCTAATATTTATTTTCCGTTAACCAATTCTCTGTTAATAAACTATTCATTAACCGATCTAATAACTAATCCTCCGTTAACCAATTTTATCCATACCTCTGACAGACGAAATCTTCTGAAAACTTGTTCCCTGTTAACCAATTCTCCCCATCCAGACAATCCTATATTATCAAAATCTTCTGAAAACTTGTTCCCTGTTAGTGTTAAGCAATTCTAAGACAACTAATCTTCCGTAAATAAGTCCTCCATAGGCCAATAAGTTGTTGACAAGACATTTGCTGACGTCACTTCATCTCAACCCCGAGATGTCTTGTCAAAATAAAGATAATGGCATTTATTTTTAATTTAAACAACAATTAAAATATTGATTTTTCTAATGAAGTTGTCTTTATTAATAATGCAGATTGTTATGCGTAACTTTACTGTGTAAATTACTCCATTGTAAATTTGCAAGTAGTCAGTAAAAACTAGTGGCAAATTAATTTTGTTTCTACAGGACGGCAACTAATAAACAAATAACAATGTAAATCCAAAACCGTCAGCACCTCATGAACAGATAACCAGTTTGGACAGGTCAAGTGACTGTGTTTAATAATTTATTTTCATAAAGAAATACTTGCTGTCTTTATACGGACTATTTTAAATTTATTTAAACTGGGGACACTGATCGTACGTTGATCTTGTAAACCCAAACATTAGGCACCGGAACTAAGAGTGCCAAACGACATTTGCTAGAGCTTATTGAGTATTACAATAGACGTTAGTCTCCATCCAACCAAGATTCATTCTACTGTAGTAACAAGCAACGCTTCTTTGTGTCCTGAATCCAATCTACAGCATTAGACTTCGTTAGTCCTCCACAATTCCCCATCCCCCATCTCCCTCTCTCTCCACTACGCCCTTCAGAATGGTGTGGTGTGCACAAACAGACAGCAATACTGGCAATGGATAACATTTTAACTACAGATGTCTCTTCTCTAGGACTCCTATCAGGGCAAGATATACGCGTCAATTATTGGGATAAAGTGGAGGATACAATGTTGATAAGTGACAAGAAGAAAATTGCCCGCTGGCGGCTCCTCTGACTTGGGTCGTATACGCGTTTCCGCAATGATTCCACTGACTTTGATTGAATCCGAGCTAGCCACCCGCCCCTGTAGGCTTTCTCCTCCACACTCCTTCTGGACACCCGCTCCTCATCTCCCCTCAAAACACATCTATACATTTATGCCTCTTTGCAGCGGTCACACCCTATCCCTTTTTCGGATACACTTTAGTGTGATGGATAATTCATTCCATTCTATTCTACTGTCTAGAGCCGGCGGCAAAATCTGACGCCGTTTAGTGAGCTTTCTCATAAGTCACGGCTGCTTATCTCGGGTTGGTCGTCTGTGGCATTTCTTCCTGGCACCATGAGCAAGGCGATTCCGAGTCTCAGATGTGTTGCGAAAGCAAGCATCACGTTAGGATAGATCAATCAGGTCAATAGAGCAGGCAGATTAGGATACATCAAGCAGGTCTGCTAGTCAAACCAATACCATTGCAACATCTTCAATCCGTTGCCGTGTAAACACTTTAAAAAAAAATGAAGATAGATGCTTTATCTGTGTGCGTGTGTTTGTTTGCGTGCGTGCGTGCATGAGGAAATGAGGAAGGAGGTGTTAAAGGGCGCTTTGTAACTTCGGATCACTCTTACAAAATGTCGATGATGACCAGTAACTAACGATAATCGTGCACGATGCTATGGTCGGATGGTGAGCACAGACCGAATTAAGTCCGAACATTGTAAGCCAAAAAGACGGATTTTTTCTTGCTCCCTGCTGAATAATCGGCGTATGAGATGGTGTTGCATGCGAAGTCTAGCACCAACCAATCATCAAAGATAATTAATGGGTCTTCGAAGCAAAGAAAGTGGTGAGCTTATAACGTCAAACACAGAGGAGTTAAATTCCGTGTGACCTCACAGCTCTGTTCTTACCATGATTAGTACATACTCACTTTGCCTTTATTATCTGCAACACTAACCTGTCACTATGGCAAGTCTCAACATTCCTGCAGGTCCAAGGCAGAACAAGACAATGGCGCCGCACGCCTTTTCACTGCAGACGCCACAAATCACGAACATGACTGCAACACATTGAAAGGTGGGGCGGAATTCGGTTGGGAGTGGGGCAACATCAAATGTTTATAAAATGCTTGAAACATCCTTACCAAATTATGTAATACTAATACAATAATATGCGTCGTGTGATAACTAAGGCAATATGATGCCACGCGTCAAAGATTGCATTGCCTATGCATTACATTTCAAGTGACTCGAGAAACAAATAAGACCATGTTACACCACAAGTCACAGATTGCATTGCCTGTGCATTAGATGTGACTTTTGAAGCAAATATAATAAGATCATGTTACATCACATGTCAAAGACTGGAATCATCTGCAGAGTACACGTAAATACTTTTACTAAATATATTGCCTGTGTATTACATTTCAAGTGACTCAAGAAGCAAACATAATTAGACCGTCTTACGCCACACGTCAAAGATTGAATTGCCTGTGCATATATATGACTCTAGAAGCAAATATAATAAGAACATGTTACACCACATGTCAAAGACTGCATTGCCTGTGCATTAGATGTGACTCTAGAAACAAATGTAATAAGAGAATATTACACCACATGTCAAAGATTGCATTAAATGTGACTGACTCTAGAAGCAAATGTAATAAGACAATGTTACACCATATGTCAAAGATTGCATTAAATGTGACTCTAGAAGCAAATGTAATAAGACAATGTTACACCACATGTCAAAGATTGCATTATATGTGAGTCTAGAAACAAATGTAATAAGACAATGTTACACTACATGTCAAAGACTGCACTGCCTGTGCATTAGATGTGACTCTAGAAACAAATGTAATAAGACAATGTTACACCACGTGTCAAAGATTGCATTAAATGACTCTAGAAGCAAATATAATAAGATCACGTAATACCACATGTCAAAGATTGCATTGCCTGTGCATTAGATGTGACTCGAAGCAAATATAATAAGACCCTGTTACACCACACATCAAAAACTAGAATAATCTGCAGAGTACACCTAAATACTTTTTCCAGTGTCATACACTGAAATCATTTTGCTTGCAGTTGTTTAGTATATAACAAAAGCATTACAGATGAGTACGCCTATTGTTGCTGATTGGAAGCGAACTCTGTGTCTATAGTTAGTGTAAACTGGTTAGTTAAAACAAAATCCCTGATGGAAACGAGATCTGTGTCTATAATATAATTAGTGTGACCTGGTGATGGAAACAAACTTTGTTATCTATAACTACTGTACACCTGGAGAATTAAGGCAAAGTAACTGATGGAAACGGGCTCTATGTCTATAACAAGTGTACACCTGACAAGTTAAAACAAAATCCCTGAGAAAATAACAAAGAGCTGTGTTTATAACGTGTACACATTTTGCACTGTGATTTTAAATCATGCACAAATCTCGCAACTTATATTCAAAATATAATTTCTTCAATGAGATATTAACACATCCTATTTTCTCTTTAAATCTATGTGGAACTGTTTTGGCACAGTCTTTGCAGTGAGTTATGGATGCCATGATAAGCTCCGAGTACTGCTGATGATGACTGGCTGAGGATGTGAGTGAAACAAATAATATCTATTAACTGTGAAAATACTGACTGGAAATTATCTAATGACCTAAAGATTATTATGATAAAGGAACGATTTTAAGTCATGAGTCCTTGGAAAGGACACACTCTATTTAATTTCAGCCTTAACTGAAGAAATGGTTAGAGGGAGCAGGAATATGAAAGGGCGAGTCTTGCGTAAAGAGGTACTGGTCAGTAGGGTGTAGTCATTGGACACACACACACACGTAGAATCAAACAATTTTATGCTGAAAGACTGCCCTAAAGATGTGGCAAATATCAGACTTTATTAATTGGGTTGAAAACCAAAGATAGGGTATAAGAGAATTTAGTAAAACCGTATGCAAAATGGAATAAATACACACAAACAGCCCAAAATCACTACTTCCAATTGGCCATTTCATGAGCAAGGGAAGAACCATGAACTATGTCACAGTTAAAAGAAATAGATGGTCAAAACACTTTGACCAAGAAAAGAAAGATTGGAAGAACAATTTGATTTCTTCCATGGTGTATAAAGAGTCGCCCATTAAGGAAGGTATGTGGTCAAGTTATCATTTTTTGAGTTAGTTTTAATTTTCTACTAATTATTTTTTTTTACAGGAGCTGAAAATTGTGAAATGGGAATAGTCCACTTCACAACTGAATTGTCATATATAGGTAACATACTTAAAGCTGCATATAAATTATTGCAGGATTTCTGGTTTGCTTTCTAGTTTGCCTTCATGGGTTTTTGATTTTCTTGGACTGGCCGAAATCTGTTGGGGCTCACCTGGCAAAGGGGCAAGAGAGACAAATGAAGAGGTTTTGACACAACAAAGTAAAGTATGAGAGAAAGTGTCTTAGAGAGGAATTTCTCTGAGTCAGTCTTAAGAAAGTATCAGTAGGATTTTGGGGATACTAAAGTAGGACCCAATTCATTTTGACTTATCTGTGTGACCTCTGATCCCAATAGGACTCATACCATTCATCGAAGTCAACACTATTTCGTTTAGTGTCTAGAAGTTTATTATCAGACACAGAACATTTACTGTCTTGGGGAGTGACATTTTAGGTTAGCTGTATATTTAGGCTGCATCCCTAAAATTTAATTACACTTTTCTTTTATTCAAATTTTATTATTAGTGTTCTATAAAGTTTCTTATTTTAGTCTTATTCATCTGGTTGTTAAATTCTTATAATCTCATATTTATGTCTTATCGTTCTGTAATGTTTGTATTTGTCAACGTTTATGTTAAATGTGGTGGAAACACCTGTGGGGGGGAGGGGGATATTTATCGAGCTATTTATTACCCGATGTATGAAACCAAATATGTCTGTCTGAGTGTCCATCACCTGTCCGTCACCTATCAGTTACATCATCGGGCGTTTTCTTAAACAGGAGTAGGAAGCGACAGGCAAAGGGCATGACATTATAGTGTATACTTTTTTTTCACTGCGATTTTAAATCATGTACAAATCTCGCAACTTAATTTCTTCAATAAGAGATTAGCATGTTTTATTTTCTCCTTTAAAACTATGTGAATGCGGAACCGTTTTAGCACAGGTCTGTGCGGAAAGTTACGGATGCTGTGATAAGCTGTGAGTCCTGTGGTGATGACTTGCAGATGATGCGAGTGAAACAAATATCTTCTAACGGCGGAAATATTGACTGGAAATTATTCAATGATCTAAAGATTATTATGATAAAGAAACTATTTTAAATTTTATTTAGAGTACTTTATAGTTGAAACCGCAATTAAATATGGTTTATATCGTCTGAAGTCTGTCGTAACATGTTGGAAGATATACTGCACCGTCTGCGAAATCAACGAATGTTGGAAGCGGACTTAACTCCTCTTCAACCTCCCCAAACAAAGCCAGCCAAGGATAGTGCGCCTTACATTTCTTTCCAAAAATGTCTTTCCTCTTTACTGACGTCACTATTTCAGTTCAACAAATGCAATAACACACACTTTGTCACACAACTTCTGTTTCAGTTATCAAATGCAATAAAATAAACCTTTGTCGTACAGCTTCTATTTCAGCCATCTAATACTATTAATATGTGTGCCTTATTTCACATACCATTTATTACAGTCATCAAATGCTATAAGTATGTGGACCTCTATTATAGTCATCAAAATGCTATTTAATAATTGGATTTTTTCCCGTACCCTCTATAACAGTCATAGCAATAATATAACAAGTGTTTTTTTCATGCAACTATTCCAATCATGAAATAGTTTAAAATAATTTGTACTTTTCTCTCACAAAAGCATGCATACCTTTCTCACATGCCTTCTGTTACAGTCATCAAATCCTATAAATATAACTATCTCATTTTTCAGACTTCTTCAGATTAAAATGCTGCAAAGTTAGTGTGTAATGTTGACAACTATTTTATGAAATGTATGCTGATTTAACGCAAATTCCACAGTAAATCAATAAATTAACAAATTTCCTTTTGCCTAATAAATATAAGCACGCCAAGAAAGACGATATATTTATTGAAAAGCACGACAGTTGAACTTGTTAGTAATTACGAACTTTTAAACAACATCTTGTGTAGGTGCGCGCGCGCGCGCGTGTGTGTGTGTGTGTATGAATGAGTGAGAGTTTCCCTGAGAATGGATCACGCACACAGGCGCGTGTCAGAAAGGTTCACTGGGCAAATCGGTGCAGAGGGCAAACAATAAATATTTTTTGATAACGACATTGAGGCATATAAATAATAAAAATAGCAGCACCACCCTTAAAATTTTATACACTAATTGTTAGAAATGTACTTGTATAGTCTTTTTTTAATAACCGATACATTCACTCACTGGTTTTGCGGCAGTAGTGTTTTTAAACTTCACAGTGATTCGCGATTCACACATTTGAGAAAGTTATACAGAATCTATTGGTCTTTCAATAAGGATTCATCTAAAATCAACTTTGCACTAACAGCCGACACAGCTTATAGAAGAGTTAAGATATGAGATCGTTAATTTTCAGATAATATTTAAGACAAATTATCGTTATTTTACAGTGAGATAAAAACAAGAACATTTAATCCGAGTTATCGTTAAAGAACATTTAATCCGAGTTATCGTTAAAGAACATTTAATCCGAGTTATCGTTAATTTTATAATATAAATTAAGTTGACTCAGACAATATTTAATATGTGATCGTTAAAACTGATGAAAAACTGAAGGGTACAGAGGGCATTAATGATGAGTTGCCAGTAATTCAGCACTGAACTGTGAATGTGCTGGAAAAAAAAAAAATTTTTTTAAATTGTGAAACCAGATGTTACCAGACTGTACTAAATTTTAAGGCGATTACAGCACTCCATTTATTCTACCAATAAAATAGTATTCACTGATTAATCATAGTTGTACACAGAAACGAGTCTGACTTCTTTAAATTCTTGTTCAAAACATCCTGCCAAACGTATAAACATTTTTTTCTCCCTTCAGCTCTTTAACCATAATCAATACACTATAAAACATGTACGTGCTGCAAGACGGTCGTGGATAAAACAAAAAGACTTTATGGATGACTCTCAACTTTGTTCCAGATATGGGCTTCGTGTCTAATCCACTGGATGGGACGATAAAGCGGCTCCTGTGTATTACAGTTCCCCCCTCAACCACACCAAAGTGCATAAACATTTTCTGAGTGCAGATTTGCTCGGACAAAGCGTAAAGATCCCCTTAGTAGATGAGAATCGGAAAAATGAGCTACTGGCCCCTGTCCGAGCAAATCTGCACTCAGAAAATGTACCCCAAACCCACTAACCTTTACTCTCTTCACAAATGTCACTATACTTCTGTCTACCACAACATAAATCTCTCTTCACAAATGTCACTATACTTCTGTCTACCACAACATAAATCTCTCTTCACAAATGTCACTATACTTCTGTCTACCACAACATAAATCTCTCTTCACAAATGTCTCTATACTTCTGTCTACCACATCATAAATCTCTCCTTCGTTGCCTGCCTCTCTCTGCCAGTAAAAGTTTTGAAAGTCGGTATGTTATCAGGCAAAAACGAAACAAACAGTACAATGCCGCAATAAGGAGTGACGTCCCACTTGTGAAGTGTGCAATCTTGCCAGAACGGATCCCAAAGAGTACTGAATGTAGTGTATGAAAACCAAACCGTTGCTTCTGCCAGTTTACACCGCTATTAGTAAACCCTGGTACCGTAAGCATCATGCTAATAAACATGAACATATGTAATTCTGTGAGCTTACACTGATATTAAGAGCAATGTGCTTAATAATTAATTACCGACTTATACTATAGTGCTAGTAAAACCTAAAACTATGAGTAAGAAGCCACAATTTTAAAGACATACTATGTACTTGATAATTTACATTCTGACAAATACACAATCAAACCTTCACACAGGCCAGGTTAGTATTAAGCTATGACTGAAATATTTGCCTTACAATAAAATTCAGGCTTAGGAATCACTAAGAGTAGTATATAGATAGTTTGCTTATTTAGAGATTTTAAAACCCAACAAATTGTAAGTAAAAAGTTAATATCAGTCAGGTGAGTGGACAGGTGCAGCATGCTGGAAGCTTAAATCATGTTTGGTTTAAAAAACAACAACACAACAACAAAAAACAGGAAGTTAAAGATTTTACAACGAAATTGTGTGAATGTGAGAAGCAGAAACATATATAAAAAGAATGTGAATGTAAGCTATGAGAGAAGCTTAAAATTAAAAAGCGATGTGAGTTATGAAGAAATTTTTAAAATAAATTGTGAGCTTGAGTCCAGTGTGATTCATGAGACAAGATTGTAATAAGAGAAACTGAGTATGTAAGTAATAAAAAGAAGTTTTTAATGAAATACTGTGACTAAGAGTTACAAGACAAATTTATAATTTAAAAAAATGTGAGTCATAATTGAGAGAGTGAGTGTGTGTGCGTGTGTGCGTGTGTGTGTGTGTGTGTGTGTGTGTGTGTGTGTGTGTGTGTGTGTGTGTGTGTGTGTGTGTGTGTGAGAGAGAGAGAGAGAGAGAGAGAGCACTTAAAATTACAGAAAAATGTTGTAATATATGATAAGCAAAAGAAAAATATTGCCTTTGTCTAACTTCAATAGTAAATACAAATTAGGATTATATAACTTCTATTTAGCAGTACAATCAATTTCCTCATTGTTAATTAAACAAAATCTGTTTCTTTATCATCTTTTAAACAAAATATATCACCAAATATTTCCACATTACTAATGAAAGCTGCATAACCAATACCTTTCAAACTGCTTGAAAGAACTAATGCCACAAAACAGATAGCCCTCTGTAAACAGTAGAATTATTACAGCAAATGTAGACAGTCCACTAAAAAGAACAGATTTAAATGAAGTAAATGAAATAAAGTAAAGAGCTAACTCAAAAGAATGGAGCTAATGAAACAAAGCCAACTAAAAGTATAGAACTAATATAACCAACAAACAGCCACAGATCTGTGAAAAGACCATGCAAGAAAGTAGAGAGCCCATTAAAAAGAACAGAACTAATGCAACAAAGTAGAGAGCCCATTGAAAAGAACAGAACTAATGCAACAAAGTAGACAACCCATTGAAAAGAACAGAACCAATGCAACCAAGTAGAAAGCCCACTAAAAAGAACAGAACTAATGCAATAAAGTAGAGCCCATTGAAAAGAACAAAAATATTCAGCAAAGTAAAAGTCCACTGAAAAGAAGAACAAAGTAGAGGGTCCATGAAATGAATAGAACTATTGCAACAAAGTAGAACATCCATTTTAAAGAAGAACACAATTAATACAACAAAGTAGAGAACCCACTGAAAAGAACAGAAATAATGCAACAATTTAAAAGTTCATTGAACAGAAAAACAGAACTAATGCAACAGAATAGAGAGTCCATTGAAAAGAAGAACAGGATTAATGCTACATATATAGAAAGTCCACAGAAAAGAAGAACTAATGCAACAAAGTAGAGAGGAACTAATGCAACAAAGTAGAGAGTCCACTGAAAAGAAGAACAGAACTATTCAACAAAGTAGAGAGTCCACTGAAAAGAAGAACAGAACTATTCAACAAAGTAGAGAGCCCACTGGAAAAAAGAACAGAACTATTGCAACAAAGTAGAGAGCCCATTGAAAAGAACAGGGCTAATGTAACAAAGTAGAGAGTCCATTGAAAAGAAGAACAAATAGAGCTAATGCAACAGAATAGAAAGCACATTGAAAAAAAGAACTGAACTAAGAAGTAACACTTACACAGCAAAAGTCAATAATCAAAATCCTGTCCATAAACAATGTCACAGAATGAAAAAGATCACTTTTCTTTATTCCTCAAAAATTAATCTGTTGTGTTTTGAAGGCATTTCACACACACACACACACACACACACACACACACACACACACACACACACACACACACACACACACACACACACACACACACACACACACACACACACACACACACACATCCACACAATTGGAAAAACAAAAAGCTTCAGGATGCTGGTTGTCAAGTTAAACACTTCTAAACTTTATCAGCAAATAATTTTCAAATAAAGATGTGATTGTCAGAAGCCGTGAAATACAGTCACAATATACTATTTTTCAACAAAAGTTTAAGATTTTGAGCCACAAGTCATGTAAATACATGAAAACTGAACAACTGTCAGTAAAAAAAAAAAAAAGAAAAAAAAATATAGCAGTAACTGATTGAGTTAGTTACACTGCATGGGTTTGTAACCTCTGACCTTTCAAAAGAAAGAGTTAAACTGAAAGGAAAATCAGAAGGTGGACAACAAAAGGTCAAGATAAAATTTGCATTTTACATGACTTTTATTGATAGTCCAAACGATAGTCCATCTTCTATTTTAGTGTCAAATGAAATGATATAATGGAGCAGCCAGAAATTGAGACAGCTGCTGTTGTATATTTTCAGAATGCTTATTTGGGATTCCATACCAAGTCACATGTTGGGTTCCATACTAAGTCACATGTTCTGTTCATATTTAAGAGCCAAGTAACAAATGATTTTTTTTAAATTGACTATTATTCATCTGATACTACTTTTATTATTGTTTTAATCGTATACACACAATGTGCTTGCGTGCAAGTCAAATCGAATAAATACAGATTCTTTTTTTTAAAGCTCAGAGTCTGAATATGATTGATGACAATTTAATGTTTATTATACTTGCATTTTAAAACGTGTAAATTAATTAAAATGTCAGAAATGATTTGATATGAGACAAATGAAGTTCAATAACAAGTTCAACTTTTATAAATGAAACAATATGTTGTTGTTTTTCTAAGAAGCTCTTAGGAATTTTTAGGTTTTTTTTTTTTAATGCAAAATATGAAGAGAAAGTAATACAAACTTGTTTCATCTGAAAGTTATCATTTGGTTGTGCATGCAAACTCTGAAAAAAAACCCACCAACGTCAAATACCTCATCAAATGAACCGTTTGTCGGTCAGTTACAGGTAGTTGATTTCAAAAGAAAAAGGGGAAAGGAGGCCGAGAGGAGAACGGCAAACAGTCAATAGTACCCGTGTATCGAGAGATGCCTCTGAGCTTCCTTGAACTGCTGCATAAGTGACACCCCAGCGAGACTATTGACAACTGACACCTGTAAACAGCGCTATCATATTGCAGTCATTGATTTTTCGCACTCCATTACCGTCTGCGTTAAACAGAGCCGCGCCTTGCACATGAAAATGAGAAGAAAACAAAACCTACAAAAAGTCAAAATCTTAGCAGCTGAAAATGTAAAAATCATGATCTAGCTCATGTATTTGATTAACAGTCACTAATTACAACATCAGTCTCTTGCATTAAACTTCAGAATAGACCTATTTGGCATATACAAATAGCCTAATTAGCGAAGTGTTTCTCAAAGTACATAATTTATAAGCGGTGAGTGAATGTCTCTGCATTGATATGGTGTTCTCAAGATCACTGATAATTATTATCATCCTTGTGGTGTCTCAATATAAATAATATACATATTACGATAATGTACGACGACATTTAATGTAGTGTTTAAAATCATGAATGGTATAAAAATTACGGATGACTTACAATGGCACTAGTGCCGTGTTCTTATGCAAAAGACAGGCACGAACACTAGAATTCTTAATATAAAAGACACTGACACTGGAGAAGTATAGTTCTTAATATAAATGACAGACACCGACACTAGAGAAGTATAGTTCTTAATATAAATGACAGACACTGACACTGGAGAAGTATAGTTCTTAATATAAATGACTGACATTGACACTGGAGAAGTATAGTTCTTAATATAAATGAATGACACTGACACTGGAGAAGTATAGTTCTTAATACAAATGACAGACACCGACACTAGAGAAGTATAGTTCTTAATATAAATGACTGACATTGACACTGGAGAAGTATAGTTCTTAATATAAATGACAGACACCGACACTAGAGAAGTATAGTTCTTAATATAAATGACAGACACTGACACTGGAGAAGTATAGTTCTTAATATAAATGACTGACATTGACACTGGAGAAGTATAGTTCTTAATATAAATGACAGACACCGACACTGGAGAAGTATAGTTCTTAATGTAAATGACAGACACCGACACTAGAGAAGTATAGTTCTTAATATAAATGACAGACACTGACACTGGAGAAGTATAGTTCTTAATATAAATGACAGACACCGACACTAGAGAAGTATAGTTCTTAATATAAATGACAGACACTGACACTGGAGAAGTATAGTTCTTAATGTAAATGACAGACACCGACATTAGAGAAGTACAGTTCTTAATATAAATGACAGACACCGACATTAGAAGTAGCGTAGTTCTCTACTTAATATAAGTGTTACACAGTGACAGTGGGAGTAGTGAAGTTCTTAATATAAATGTTACACACTGACTCTAGAAGTTGTGTACTTCTTAATATAAATGTTACACACTGACTCTAGAAGTTGTGTACTTCTTAATATAAATGACAATACTGACAGTGGGAGTAGTGAAGTTCATAATTTAAGTGATACACATTGGCTCTAGAAGTAGTGTACTTCTTAATTTTAACGATACGCATTGGCTCTAGAAAGTGTAGTTCTTACTATAAATTACAGATACTGACACTGGAAGTAGTGTACTTCTTAATATAAATGACAGACATTGACACTTGAGGAGTTTATAATATAATTGACAGTCAATGACACTAGAGTAGTAGTTTCCCTATGTTTTCAATTAAAAGATGTACAGAAGGAATACCGCGGCTCTGTAGGCGGTAACCTGTCAAAATGGATCAACTACTCTAACATGAAAGGTTATCCACACACGCACACATACACACATAAAAATCAAGTAACCAGTTAAGAATGTTAATCAGTGCCTCGCTCTGAGTCAATACTGACAGGAGATTTTCTTGGATAACGTTTCTGAAAGGTAAAAGATTTATCATGCATGCTTTAAAAAAATAAATTTAAAAAAGGATATAACAGAAAACAAAAAGAAGTTGCGCAGTGAAAGTTTCTAAGTTTAAAGCGGCAATCCTGGATTACATTTGCCCATCGGTGCAGCGCGCGCCTAGGGAGGGAGAGAAAAGCAAAAAGCTGGTCTTAAGAAAACGGGCTGACAAGCTGTCAATTAGAATCAATCATGCCAAGATAATACAGCCCTCCGATATTGTCCCTGCTCCATGGGCCCGAAAACACTTCCCAAAAGGGACCTGGTTTAGCAAAACATCCTAAAAATCTTTTATTTTGTTTTGGAGAAAGATTTAGAGGTTTGAGCAACTGGACTGTCAGTGCCAATCCGTCACAACTGTTAGGTCCTTCATTTGACAAATCTGGAATTTAGAAAGGAGGCCACACATTGGGTTGGTAACACTGCTTCATTTTTATTAGTCCAAAACAGTGAACTTATAGCACAACAGCAGTTATAAGTCTAAAACGTTGATTAGGTTACATTGTGCCAGTTTCGTTTGTCCAGAAAAGTGAATTGGTAACGCTAAAACAGTTCTTTGTCCAAACGCTCATTAGTACCAATGACGTTAAACTATTTTTATCTGTCCACCCAACAAACTATTCCAGTTTTGTTTGACTAATATATTAACTTGATAACACTAAGTGCTGAAACCATTATTTTATAAAAAGAAAATGTATATTAACTTGGTTACTAGTCTATGCCAGATTTGTTTGTCCAATTTACACTGATTTGGTAACACATGCATTATCATATATAGTCTATGCCAGTTTTGTTTGTCCAATTTACACTGATTTGGTAACACATGCATTATCATATATATATAGTCTATGCAAGACGGTGTTGTGTATTTTCTCACAAAATACTGGATTGTTAATATTTAACCGACTTTATCTATCTAAAAAAAAATGAATTGGTAATATTAAATAAGCTTTATCTATCCACAATAGTAACTGTTCGTTTATCAATTTATCAGACACTTCGCAAGTTTTATTTGACCAAGGCACTGACTCGATAACACTATGTAAGTTTCAAGACATTGACTTGGTAACCCAATGAAAGTTTCATTTGTTCAAAACAATGAAGAAACAACAATAAATAAGCAAACAAAATAGTTTATCCATAACACTGAATTGGAACACTACGTCTTTCATTTTGCCTAAAATAAAAGTTAACAAGCATACATCAGTCTTGGTGGTCTAAAACATTGGTAACACTAAACTGTTCTTGTTTGTTGACGACATCGGGGCACTGTTTTCCTATATACATTATATAAATGAAGATGGGATGATAATATGTATGGGTTAAATTGGTGAATGGACTGGAGTGTGTGAAAAACTGTAGGGGTGGATGGGAGATGAGTGAATTAAAAAAATATGCACTGTTTTCTTCTTTCCTTAAGAAATGAACATTGTGAATGATCTGTAAATGCATATCTAATAGAATGATAACTGCATAGGCAACTGATTGCTAATCATATAGACTGATCGATCCATTTGGAGCAGCATACAACTGTACTACAATTAATAACAACATCAACAATAGGAAATAATTCTATTGTTACTTGTCAGAGTATACTTTGATGATACTATAATAACTTCAACAGGTGACTAAAAAAGTTTTTCAAGGTTTTCATACATTAGTAAAGCTATTGCAACTGTGACTCTAAAACTTAAAAATTAGCGGATTTTTCCTCTGCCATATTATATACAGATCATAAGTTACAATTCTACACTGTTAATAACCCAGGTCACGTTAGGTGTGAAAGAAGCAAAGGGTAAGCACTTATTATGACTTATACACGACGTGGAGTTGCTGGCCTTGTGGCCTGCTCAGACCACGGATAAAATGACTGTGATTGATAAAAGAGCGACCGTGCCCTGATTTAACAAATTTATTTCTCGGCTACATCCCCCAGCAACCAGTCTTGACATTTTCAGCCGTGTTGTCTCCCCCACCCCTGTTCCTTCACGAATATTCCAATGCCAGTTAACAGTGATTTATTGCTGCAGATGGACTGTCAATATCAAGTAATGCCAGCGTAATGGCTGCATGCTGAATACAGCCACATCCCTCCATAAAACCCACCCACAAGTACTCTCCTTTCCACCCACCTCTCCCCACCCACCCACCCCGCCTTTTCTTATGGCTTCACTCTACTCCAGCATGCCGTGCGCAGCAGGCTTGGGATCAAGCACTCGACTTGCTCAGGGATCACTATAAATCACAAAAAGTTAATGAGATGTCTGATGCACAGTCACCTCCAAGTCTAGAAATCTCCGCTGATAAAAAGCAGGTACCCTTGTCACCCCCTCGGGAGATCTGGTGTCTCCATTTTCTCAGGTCGTCAGTGCCAGAGATAAGCGGATCAATGGTAAAGTACAAGCAGTCGTAGAAGGTGATTGATTTACGAGCAACACGTTAGATATAAAATAAATTTGTGAGAGGCAGCTGGACCCTGGAGTGTGCGCCACTAAATAGCTGCCCGTCACTTGGAGTAATTCATCCTGAACGATGATCCATTACTCGGGATGTACACATAAATCTTCATGCTATTTTCCAAGCTCACTCTACCCCTCGGGTATACTGTGCTGCAAGAATTATTCATACATGCATTGTTTGCAACACAGAACTAAAGTCTATAAAAGAGCGAGAAAGAAAGAGAGCGAGAGGGGAGGGAGGGCGTGGTGGGGCAGAAAACTTGCCTGTCACACGGTTCCTGGAGATTCTTTGTCAGATGCTGAAGACAAGTGGTATATTTTTGACAGCTGTAAGGTTCCATCGTGTCACAGGCAAATCAAATCCACTCTGCCGTTAGAAAAAAAAAAACCCAAAAAGAAAAAAGACCCACATCTCTCCCTTCCTGTCTGCAAAGTGAAAAGCTTTCTTCAATAAGTGTTATTTATGAGCAGAGTGGCTGACAAGTATGAAAAAATAAATGATGTTATTTGCGCGGTGGGTGCTTAGTTCTTATTTTATTTTTTATCCTCTGACTGATAACACCAACCATCAATCATCAAGCAATTAGTATCTCTCATTACACAACCAAATGAATTCCATCCATTCTCAACGCTCTCTCCAGGAGATGACAACAAACCTGGGCTCTCACGTAGCTGGCGTGTGAGGCCACA
This sequence comes from Sinotaia quadrata, assembly GCA_028829895.1. Lineage (NCBI taxonomy): Eukaryota > Metazoa > Mollusca > Gastropoda > Architaenioglossa > Viviparidae > Sinotaia > Sinotaia quadrata. Next base: position 89,363,438 of record CM054181.1, read on the forward strand.
GTAGGCCAGGAGAGAGGGAAAAAAAACTAAATGTGCCAGTAACACAGCTTTGGTTCTTCCCCCAAAATGTCAGCTTATCATCTCATCTAATGCAAGAGTTAGCCAATATATCTTGCAAACTGTCAAACCCAAGTCAGGCGTCTTTGTTTGCTCTGCTGAACAAATACATTTACAATAAAGGCGGCGCATGACTGATAGCCGACCAGATTGATTGTGGAGGCGCCACAAAGGCTGCCCGACAGCTGATTGACAGTCCGCAATGAAAGCTTTGATTGATGCCTCCAGAACAAACAGCAGATGGTCCTGGTTCCGCTAGTTTCGTCCCTCACCACTGCTTGTACTGACTAGCAAGACAGAACGTGCACTACTGTGAAAAAGAAAATCAGTTTCTTAACCCAAGACATTGTACACAAGGCAAAAATCCCTTACATATATACGTGTGATTCTAGTCTAGTTTCTTCACACGCTCGCGACACTGCTGTTGACAAACAAGCCCGGTAACTGACGGCGCCTGATGATCGGCTGTCAGCCGCAGACGACACTACTACAATAAGCACTGCGAGCAAAGCCCCCACTACGTCGTTTACAAAATCGACTCGCACACACATAGTCACATTCAGCAATACTTACATTTCAGACGTTTCGGATAGTTCTGTTTCCTCCTCGTCATCTTTGATCCTATGATAATCGAATCGCTCCTTGGCGTCACTCAAAACAAAGTTTGAAAGGAGCGCACGAGGACCGTGCTGGCAGACGCTCCATCCAAACCAACCTCCAAAAATAACCCGGAAGAGAAACTCTGTCTAGGTCAGCCGAGGACAGGCAATAAAATCACGCATGCGCAGACAGCACGCACCTGCTTCCGGGCGAAACGATTCCGCTAGTTAGCAGAGTATTGCAGTAAGTTTTCAATTTTCTGTTTCAGTCCCGATATTGTTGAGCGTGCAAAATCGAAGTTCCTCTCTTACTAATCAACTGCGTTAAATATATTAGCTAAATACTAACTTTATTGTAGAAATGGTATCAGTCCGTACAAATTGCCGAGAAGTGTGCACGTTTATTAGTGTAAAATTCTGAACGTACATTGCACTAGTCATTGAAGAAAGCATTTATATATTATTATTATTATAAATAGTGCAGAATTCATTAAAGTATGCCCACTCTGTTTGAGTATATATACCTTTGCTATTTATATATGGAAGTAGTTCTTTTCTGTTTGACTTTGACTGTTATTAGAGTTGATATTGGTTTTTCACGTGATCGTGTTTTGTATTTTTCTGAATAAAAAAGACTCACTGTTTCAGGTACGCTATTGGTTTGTTACATAGATCTAAAACATGAATAAAAGAAATTGTATAACAAAAGTTAATACAAACATCTGCTGGACACTTCAACTAGTGATATAAAATCAAATGTGTGTGTGTGTGTACGTGCGTGTGCATTTTAATCTTATAAAGTTATATTATTATAAAACGTATTTTAAGAAGTCGAGGCAAGATGAACTGAATTTGGACACTTATTATTTAGGCCCCTATCTTTTATTTTATTTTTAGAATATCTTGACACTAATTTATTGACTCCAAATTAGCCTATATTTCCATTACTCTCAATCTCATACACATTTTTTTTTTTAAAAACAGTATTATAAAACGTATAAATTTTTGAGCTTTTAATGTTTGTAAAGTACACTGATTTCATAGAAAATGATTAGGCTACATTTTATATATGAACTAGAAAATATATTTTATTAATAGTAAAAGTAGATTGTTTCCCCTTGTACCTGCTGTTTTCTGTATGATTTTCATTAGTTAGGGAATCATGACAGAGTTAATTGAACTATTTCAGTATTTGAATTTCTATGGTCCATGATAGCAACTTGAATAGTACTGCACTTGCTAAAGTGCAAATATATTCAGATAAATATATTTATGAATTTTAACAGACTCACCCATGACCTAAAAGCTACTTTTCCTTTTTAACAAATAAACATGCATTATATCAATATATGGCTTCCTTAAAAATATGTTCATTTATTTTGTTGGGTGTAGCTATTATAATGTATGATTGCTTCAGTCTCTTTTAGTTTTAATTGTATATGGAGTGTAAAATGTGCAGCTGAATACTTTGTTTTAGAAGAGGTATAATGATATATTGTACTCTACTTTCTAAACTAATTTTAAAAATTTCAACTTTAAATTTTATAACAACTTCCTTTTATCATTTTATCAACTTCTAAAATAATTTAATGCACATTATTCTGTCAGATTCTAGTACAGTATTTTAAAACATAGTACTATATAATATTTTGCTCAAAGCAGCCTTCATCTTTTGTCAGCCAACCAACTATATATGACAGTTTTGACAGTCTGACAGGAGAAATAGAAAATTTGCTATTTTTGTTCAAAGTATGAAATCTGGGGTTTCGGGTAATGCCAGGAATTATCTGCTTACATTAGTGTGCAGTAAAACCAAGTTGATGTTTATACAAAACCAGGAGATTTGTAGATATCTTTATTTGGGACTTTTCCTTTTTAAATTAAGGATCACAATTCACATGAAACAGAATTTAGGATATACGGTGAGTTTTCTGCATGTAAATTAGAGAAGTAATTTTATTTCTTTTAAATGTCCTGACAGATTTTAAGAAGCAGTCTGCAGCTTTTAGGATTGTTAATTAATTTGGTGCTAAAAATTGATGAATCACAATAGAAAGAGTGAGATTCTAGTGAAAAGAGATTGCCATAATGTATCATAAATTACTATAAAACAATGCAAACATTTTGTTAGAAAATTACAAACATATTTTTATTGTTAACCAAAATAGCTTGAAAGTATTTGCTTTGGTGAAGGGACATAAAATCAAATATTACTGCTTTGATTTTTAAAATTTAAAATTAATAAATGTAAGAATCATTATTATATCTGAATTATTAAACATCAAACAGTGTAAATGGAGGTAATCACAGAAATCTTAAACTGAAAGGATTCTCTAAATTATTTTAATTGGATATAACTTATAAGAGTCTTTGATTATTTTTAACTATTTTAAGATTCTCTTAACTTTTTAATTGTATACGGGATCAGCCTTTATATTATAATATGTAGAATCTGTATTTCTTAATCTGATATGTGTTCTCAGAAATTATAATCCATCTCACATATCCATCATTTTTAATTATTCAGAATAGGTCCAGTTTGGATACAAGACAATTTATTTGTATTAATTGAATTTTTTTTAAAAACAAGATTAAGAGTATAAATAAAATGTATACATTTTTAAATGTTTCAAAATTGTTTTAATTATTATTAATGTGTGAACTATATTGCTTGGTGTGTTAAAAGTCTTAAATTTAGAAGTAACATTCAGCTGTAATATAATTACTTTTGCAAACCCTTTGAGGGAATTTTGAAAAATTTGTGGGTTAGGGTTTTGCTGTCGGTATGTGTAGGCAAAACTATCATTAACACTGTAGGAAAGTATGTGACATTTCCAGTGCTACAAATGCGTGACTTATGAGACAGGACATTTATAGTGATCATTATGCTGCCCTGCCAGATGCTGCTTAGCTCCTGCTGCTAATCAAGTAACCATTTGCAACATTGACATAACTGACACTCACCATTTGTCACTTTAAGTAAGCCTCAGACAGGCAAGTCAAAAAACTAAGTCTGGAACCCTTAAACTCTTTTGGTTGAAATAATTTTTATAGAAAGACTTAGAGTTCATTACAGTCTCTATGTTAAAATGGTAATAATTTAAATTTAACATAATATTTTTGTTGTTTGCTTTCATCATTTTAGTGTCTTATTTATAAAGTAAATATTTTTATTATATTGAAAAAGGTTGGATGTACTAATTAACATGTGCTTATAATGTTTTTTCTTTGATAATTACTATTTTCTATTGTTTGCTACTATTGGTTTAGAAACTCCATCATCTCTTAAAAAATAAGTGAGTGTAGAAACTCCACCATCTCATATAAAATAAGTGTGTGTAGAAACTCCCACCGTCTTGTATAAAATAAGTGTGTGTAGAAACTCCATCTAGTATAAAATAAGTGTGTGTAGAAACTCCACCATCTCATATAAAATAAGTGTGTGTAGAAACTCCCACCGTCTTGTATAAAATAAGTGTGTGTAGAAACTCCATCTAGTATAAAATAAGTGTGTGTAGAAACCCCACCATCTCATATAAAATAAGTGTGTTTAGAAACTCCACCATCTCGTATAAAATAAGTGTATGTAGAAACTCCATCTCGTATAAAATAAGTGTGTGTAGAAACTCCACCATCTCATATAAAATAAGTGTGTGTAGAAACCCCACCATCTCATATAAAATAAGTGTGTGTAGAAACTCCATCATCTCTTATGAAATAAGTGTGTGTAGAAACTCCATCATCTCTTATGAAATAAAGTGTGGATTGACACTCCATAATCTCCTTATTTATAATTTATAACTGAAGTAAGGTGTGGTTAATAAAATCACACTCATCAGTTAGAAACAGTTTCATAAACTTTTCCATTAAAAACAGTATAGTTAAACTTAGAGACTGCATAATCTTCTCAGTTATGAATAGTTATGTGTAGTTGGTTGTCCATAATTTCCTCAGTTAGAAATAGTTAAGTGCTGTTTGATGTTGGATAGTCTTCTCATTTATAAATGGTTAAGTATAGTTAGGTACTTAACCATTTATAAATGAGAAGACTATAGTTAGGTGTCTATAATCTCTGCAATTTTAAATACTTTGGTGTTGTTTGATGTTTCATAATCTCTAGAATGATTATTTACAAGATCATTTTACAGTTGCAGTAGAAAGATCATAAATAGTTTAACAGCATTGATGAACCAGCCAGTGGTCTAACTGTGTTAGCTAGCTTTATAAATAAATATGTGTATATATATGACACCAGCAGATAATAATAATAATGGTAATTTGTAAGAGATCTTCATCTTTAAAAATAATTTGCAAAAGTTTAAAGGATTTTTTGGCGGACTATATTTGCCTATCCCTATTTCTTAATTGTTGTATAAATTATTAAATGTCAGTGACCTGACCTTGGGCACTGCTTATGCTGATAGTTCTAAGTGTCAGAGTTGGAAGTAAACAACTCAGGTGGAGAATATGCTCAAATCAAAACCAGTTCCAACTAGATGAGTATTTTTTTGACTAATAGTCTCACACTTGTTCATAACAAGTAAAAATAATTTTCATGAATTCTCAAGACAAACTCAAGCCTTTTTGTTGTATTGACTCTTGAACAGAATTCAAAAATCAAAGTGATTAGAATATAGACTTTCTTCAACAAAATAACTTTCAGTCCATCCCCATTGGTTGAGATGATTAGCATACACAAAGATTCTGGAACATTCCTCCTGATGTGCTTGAAAGCATGAGAGAAAAAGAAATTCTAGACCATTTTCCTTGGTATGCTTAGAGAAGATTCTGGAACAGTTGTCTAAATTGCATAGAAGGGGTACATGGGACCATCCTCTAAAGTTGTGAACATGTGCTAGTGACAGTTGGCTATCTTTAAAAAGGTTATATATTGACTATAATTATTTCTCTAAAACTTCACTCTCATGTCTATGATAAATCGTGCCTATTTTTAAAAAGGTTATATATTGACTATAATTATTTCTCTAAAACTTCACTCTCGTGTCTATGATAAATCGTGCCTATGGATTTGATCATTTGTCTGCTGATGTTGAACACTTGTCTAGCGTTAATCGAACATTGTTGTGTTCAGAAATATAAATGTCAACACTCCTTTAATTGGTATTTGTTATAGGTATAGTTGATTGTTGATTTAATAAATTTATTGTTAAATTAATTGACCTTCTTACACATATTGATTACCATATGTTGGAATGATAGTGGATGGAATGGTGCTCGCTAAAAATAGATTAAAGATGAATTTATCTTCTCCTTTGGTAAGAAGCTTTTCCCCTATCATCCTATGGTAATATTGTGACAGTTAATGTTTGTCTTTAATATTATGGAAGAGAGAAAACGTTTACAGCACCCGCTTATCCACCAAATGAGAGAGATGAGTGGTGTCTTCTGGTGAATTATTAGAAATATAAATTAAGATTCTCATCACTTGTAATTAGTTAATGATGATTAATAATAATAATCAATAACTAGGGTGGTGTTAGTGTCACAGATTTAATAAACATATTTTCATACTAACACATTATAACCAAATAAATATATACAGTAGCCCACAACAATACTCACATACACACCACACCATATACACACCATATATATATTTATGGCTTGACCTCAGTTAGTGCAGATAATGAATCTCACAAAGTGATCACATTATTCAAATTCGCACTATTCAAAGTTATATGTAAAACACAGTAATTAGTCTATGCAACAGAAATAGGCAGTAAACATTTTTAAACATAAGTATTTATTCATGAAATATTACAATGATGGAAAAATAGAATACACTTATAATTTAAATTTGTTGTTAACAAAGTCACAGAGCAGTTATAGAAAGCAAAATACTTAAATAGAAACAAAAAAAAAAAAACCTCAGAAAAATATACCTAAACATCTTCACTCTAATGCAGGGGCGGGCAAACTTTTGAGACCGCGGGCCAGATAAAACTGTTGGAACAGTTCGCGGGCCGGATAGACGACCAAATATCACAAGTCCAGCAAGTTCAGAATATAAAATGAGAACAAAAGTAATTTTAAAAAACTAACTCTGTTTCAATGAAAGATTAATGAGATGGATGGTGTTGCTTACAATAAATAAGTGATTCAATATATGGCTGAACTGATGAGGTTGACAAGCTAAGAATGCCATTTAGATGACGGTCAGAGAGTTGAGAGCGAAGGCGACTCTTTGTATATTTCATCTTTGAGAACAGTTGTTCACAGCAAAATGTGCTTCCGAACATAGCTACAATGCGCTGAGCATGTTTAATAAAATGTGGAAACTTGCCTGATGGTAGGATGACATCACGAAAAAAAGAAAGAGGAGAAGAAGTGCGGAAGTTTGCTTTTAACTTATTCTTTGAGCAAGGAGTAGTGAAACTTCATAACTGGCACTGTCACTTTTTCATGCACAGATGTTTGCTTATGAAATATCAAACTGCTTTTCTCTATATTGCCTGTGAGTTTAGCAAATAGTAGTCTTTTTCTCAGAGGCAGACATTAAACCAAATTTCGAAGTTAAGTGTACTGTTTCCCAGTGACAGAGCACATTAAACTCTTTAAAGACAGCAACAGTTTTCAAACAGATCAGACACTGAGCTTGTCCAAATCGTTCTATGAAAAAGTACTTCTCGTCCACTCAGAGTTAAATGTTCGACTTTCCATATCCACTTTTAAATTTTTTAGGATGCTGGGGTTGCAGACATGATTGTGGGGATGGGGGAATAATGGCAAAGAAATAGCAGAAATGCAACAACCAGTTCGGTTGTGATGGCAGAAGACTGCGAGTTTCAAATTCGCACACCTCTGTTCACCTCCAGCCCTCCTTCCTCTCACCAATTGTAGCTTACAATGAGGCAGAGTACAGATGCTGACATACATTATTATTGTAGATCTATCCTAGGCCTAGGAGAGTTCAAAAGTCAACGAACTATAAAGAGATGCTAGTGTAATATATATAACCGCAGGCATAAATTGTACATGTGCACACGATTCTGTATGAGTAATTCAAACTGTTAAAATTACATGTAGTCTTTAGACTAGTTTAGCCTTGGCTGTTTGACAGCGTATAACAATGCCCAATTGTTTTAGTGACTTTTGTTTTGCGGGCCAAAAGCAATAAGTGTGAATGGCTTGGCGGGCCAAAAGCAATAACTGTGAATAGCTTGGCGGGCCAAAAGCAATGTTAACTGTGAATAGCTTGGCGGGCCAACAAAAAATGCTTCGCGTGCCAGGTTTGGCCCGCGGGCCAGAGTTTGCCCGCCCCTGCTCTAATGCAATAATGAACCACTCCTTTTTTTGTGATCATAGTGTTTTTATTTGATGAAATCTTCTGTTTGTCCATTTTGTTAAGGGCACTTTTCATAACAGTTAAAACAAATCACAAAAACTAACATATATTATGACAGGCAGTGAGATATGCTCACACAAAGATAAACAAGTGCAGGCTGGAATAGCAGCATCTAAAAACCTAATCTTAACTCTGCATATATTAGTCTTACATTAACTGAATTTTATTTCATATTTAACATGACCTGGTATCATTATAAATCAAATATTGCATTAATTAAACCTGCATTAATCACAACCTAGCAGTATACATATTTACACAAGTACTTATTTATTAGCACAAAATTTAAAAATTAACCTATGACAGTATGAGTATGACACAAGGAGTACATTACAGATATAGTGTAGAACACTCCAGAGGTGGACCAGTAACAATTAAATGAGAGATTAGAAATAGAATATCAGTTTGTTATTGTTAGTTCATTGATGAGTATGATTTTTTTAAAAAGATATTTAATAATACTTTTAATAGAAGTTGTATAGATTATCGAAAGCACTCATATCATGGCAGAAAAGATTTTTAAAAAAATAATAATTATGAAAACTATAGTGACTACCATGCTGATTTTCAAAGGTAATATCAGTCTTGTGAAACTTTCATGTGAATCTTTATCTTAAATATTAAAGTAGCTTAAAGCTGTATTGCTTCAATATTTATTTCTGTTGAGAACACTAATGGTGTAGATATAGCAAGTCGTGATATTCTTTATGCAGAACTATTTAATTTATGGCTATCATTTGTTTTGTGTATATTTCATGACACTTTTTAAATCATAATAATATATATATTGTTCTAATACTTATAATGTTTTAAATTTTCAACAACTACAAAGAACATATAATTTATCAGATTTTTATTTAGTTGTGGACAATGTTTTCAGAAACTTAATTGTTGATGAAACAGAATTATTTAAAAATTTGAATAAATTTGGTAGTACAATATTTCTTTAGATTAACATTTTAAAATTTTATTTTTTAATTTTCGTGTCTTAAATAATAAATAAAACTATTTTCTGCTAAAGAAAAAAAGGAAAAAAAAAGATTGAAATGGTGGATTAGTTTTTAAGAATTTTTTCCCATTAATTTAAAATGTTTGAAATAGAATCATACAACAATATTTACAATAATAAAAATACTTAATTAACTTTGTGATAGTGAAACTGGTTTGTTTGAATGTGTGCATTGAAATAGACTTTATAGAGGGTCTGAAATGTAAGTGTACACTTAGGGTGATAGAAAAAAGTATACTATGCAAAGATTTTGCTGAAGGTGGTTATTAAATAGATTAGATGGTTTATGTATAAACTAAGTAAACACAAAAATAGTGTAATTGCAGTGAAATTGGTTGCATGTTGCAAGCTATTTACAGCTGTCACAAGACATAAAATAAAGTATTGTTTCTTAATCAGTTAATGACATATTTGTAATGTATAGCCAGAGAATGATTAGTAATAGTATAATGATTTTAGTGCCCATATTGTTTTAATTGTGTTTCTTTGTTTATAGTATTTGCAGAGAAGGATGTATATTCTGGCATTGATTCCTATTTAGTTATAAAATGTTTTTAATGGTTTTGCTACATAGGAGAGAGATATGAATAGTCAAACATTTTTAATGCCCATCTCTTGACTTAATTATATTTTCATGTTTTGTTGTAGAGATGGATGAAGATTCCAATGATTTTGACACCCATCTTTGTCTTGTGTGCAACCAGACCATCGTGGGCCTCATGAACTATGTTTGCCATAAAAAATCTGAATGCCAAAAGCAACGTCCAGCTCAACAACAGCAGCAGGCACCACACCCTCCACAGTCTGGAGCATATGTTAGAGGCCACAATCTGTATGACCAGTCTTTTAGCTTGCATAATAGTTCAGGTCATCAGAGTCAGGTGCTTGGTAATTCACCTCACAGTTATGGCCTTCGTAGTCAGGACAATGTTATGCTTTCCTCTGCTCACCCCACTGTAAATTATGTTGGCAAGTCTGGAAGTTTTTCACAGCATCAGAATTCCCAGAGTGCTACTGGTCAAGCATTTAGTTCAGCCCAATCAAGTAGTGGGCAGTCATCTAATGCTGGTCTGACAGTTGATGTCAATTCACCATTATCCAGTTTTATTGATTCAGCTTTTAGTCCAGGAGAGGATAGCCCCATAGATCCCAACTCTGTTCTCCAAGTTCCAGAATCACCAAAGGCCAGGCCTGATTTCTTTGAGTCATTAGAACTGAAGAGCATCACAGAAGCAGAGAGAAACAGCAGTGGATCACAGAATAGAGTGCTTAGAAGCAAGAGACGTGGACTGCAGGAAGAAATGTTGGATCTGGATCTGCCAATCACCATGATTTTAAGCAATTTGGATTTCAGCAGTGATGAGGAAGGTGGGGAAGTTAGCTTCATTGATGAAGATGAGGATTCTGAGGACAGTGAACTTGAATGGTCACCGCCACCTAAGACCCATACAGGAGGGAAATGGAAGCCTGGAGAGGGACCATCTAAAATATATCAGCGCCACCAGCCAATCAGTGGTAAATGGAAGCCAGGTCAGGGTCCTAAGAACACAAAACGACGAAAAACAAGGACAGCAAATATCAGATATGCTAAACCTTTCTTTTGCAACTTATGCAAGACCACCTTTCCTGATCGCTTCTCTTTCTCAGGTCATTTTTCTTCCAAGGTGCACAAAGAGGCTGTAGAAGCTCAGCGTGCTTCCACTGTGGGCAGGCGTGGTCAGCAACCTGTTAATGAAAATCCATATTCTGGTTTTGTTCTAGACCCTGTCAGTGGGGAATTTATGTCACCTGATTCAAAATCAGATGCTGACAATTTACAAACTTTAAATTGTACATCTTCATCAAACTCGTCTAGCAAAAAGCGATTATTCTCTGGACCTTTTTGTGAAACTTGTGATTTGTACTTTGATAGTATAATGGTTTATGAAATTCACTGTGATACAAAAAAGCATAAAGAAATGGTGATGAAAAAGGGACACAGTTTCGAAGCAGCCACTCCCGAATTTCAGAATAACAAAGATGAGATACAAACTGTGCATCTGAATAAGGATGGGAATTCTGTTGTAGCTAATAAGGGTACTAAGAATAAAGACACTGTTCACAATAATGTTGATGAGAAAAATAAAGAGCTGATTCCTGAAACACATTATTGCCTAGTTTGTAAGAAAACCTTTGCTCGTAAGTATGAAATGGCTCGCCACCTTCTTACTCATTTTCATAAACAGCGTGCTATGAAGCATCCTAAAGCATTGGAAATGCTGGACAAATATAACAAATATGTTATCCGCCTCTGCCCCTTTCAGTGCAATATTTGCCAATTCTACTTCAACCGACCAAGTGACTTGCTTCAACATCTGGAAACTCGTGAGCATCTGATCAGTTGTAACGATTTGGTAGGTCCTTTGTTGTGTGTAACATGCAAGTATAAGACTCATTCACCAGATGATATTCTTGAACACATTCGTTCTCAGCCACATCGAGAGACTGTGGCTAGCCACCATGTTTGCATCATCCGTGAGTGCCATTCAAAAATCACTTGTAAGTACTGTGGTGTTCACATGCATTCCGCTGTTCGCATGAAGCGTCATATTGATTACAGACACAAAGATCGAAAAGTGCAAGAACCTCTTGAAGTCCGCTCCAAACATGGAGGTAAAACACTTGTTGTTAATTTAATATTTTGTATTTATCTTTGCAGTTGCTTATATCATCATGTTGGATTTTAATTTTGTCCTGATGAGACTTGCTTTGGTTAACTTTTTTTAGACAAAATATTTTCCTACAAACAAGTGAAAACAAGAAGTCATAGTCCAAAAAGATATTATATATAAATGAAATAATATAAGAATATTTTATAATATCTTAAATAATATAAGTAGGTAGTTCCAATGTCACCGTTTTGCTGGATTAAGTAGCGTTCAGTGCACATTTTCTATAGCCAACTTTGATAATTGTATTTCTTGATGTTAAATGGCCTAAAATAAAGATAATTTCTTTATCTAACATGCTGTCGTATTTTATTTAAAGTGACTTTCCACTTGCAAATTGCTAGCTTGCGAGTGGGATTTTCGAGGGATCACTCAAGTAATATAAAGATATTTTGTAATATGTAATTCGAATAATATAAAATATTTTATATAATAATAAGTTATAAGTAATAACTCTACTGAACTGACATATTCTGTAAAAGATTTTCAATTTTTTCAAGCAACTTATAATAAATTTTGAAAAAAGGTTTTCTCAACCTGCATAAGAAGGCTTGTGCACATTTTTATATCATTATATATGGTATGGTGTGTCAAATGCCATGACTTTGTAAAATGTCATCATTTAATTTAACTGCATGAACATTGCTTAATTCATTAATTGTGTTTGGGGTTCGTTTTTTTTATTCAGGACTTTTTTCAATCTTCTTGAGCTATAGCCAGATTGCTTTTTCAATCTTCTTGAGCTATAGCCAGAAATGGTGATTTCTGTGGTAAAATAGCAATCTTTTGCAGAAATGAGAACTTTCATTCAGGTTGTTGACTTATTAATTTTTACCATGATTGAAATAACTATAATGACACACTAGACTTACTAAGTTACTTATAATATAATATATATACATTTTGAATTCCTCTTTACTTCAATTATTTGAAAATAAGTCATCAGACTTTTGGGGGGATTGTTATTTGATTTGTTTGTTCAATCATTTGTAAATTTTTTAAACATACAATTTATAAAATAGTTATTAAATATAAAAATAAAATATCCCAGTTATTTGAGTTAATCCAAAACTTATTCAGTGTGATTTTGAATAATCAGGAGTCTACTAAAAGTACTAAAAAACTACTATATTTATAAAAGGGCTGGTGCCAAAATTGACCAGAAAATGCTGTCATCTTCATCTTGTTTTGTTTTACTCATTTTCTTCTGAAATGTTTTTGATTATACAAAAATCCCTCTTTAAATAAAAAGAATAAAATGTGTAAATAAATGCACTGGGTTACTTAAAATACATATTAATAGCATAATTTATGAGAAATTAAAGTGTCTTTTTTGACAGCCATTCAGTTTTGAAAAGATTCAAAATGTATTTATTACTAATAATGTGACTTTAAAAAAAATTCTCTCACTTCTTTCTAATAAACTTGTAAAAGAGAAATGTGTAAAACTCTCTGCTGTTGGGATTAATTGAAATATGTCAAACATATAAAACTCTTCATTTATTGTTGTTTTGATTTAGTATTAGTACTAGTAGTACAAGTTGAAATTTTGTAATCAGAATTCTGATGTAAATTATACTTTTGAAAACTCATAATAGAGTTCCTAAAATTGAACCCACAGCCCATGAACTTTAAAAAATCTGTTGTGGCAGAGAGTCATTAATTACAAATTAAGTTTAAGTTGTCAAAATTTAGAGAAGATGCTTCATGAAATGATGGATGAAAGTGCTTTATTTACTTAAAGGATAATTCTTGTGGTCTAACATTGAATGATACAAATTATAATGTAAGACCCTCGCAAAATCCTTATGCATTTAAAACAGTGAAGTCATTTTCAGTCAAAACACTTACATATACTTTCATTTACTTGTAATGCTAAATGTTCTAACTAGAGAACCACACATGTTCACATATAATATAGTGCTTTATAACATAACATATCAACTAAGAATGCTATTTTGTACAATAATTTAAATATAATGAGCATTTTTTTGTAAAAATCATTTTTTGATGAACTCTGATGTGACTTTTAGTACAATTTTTTAGCAAAACTTTTCCAGTTGAATTTCATTTGTTCACTCTGACTCTGAGTCTGAAAAATTGATATCCGGTTTAATATAGAGAATCATTTGTGAATTTTTCTGTTTCCTTTAAAATTACCATTGTGATTATCAGGTTTGCATATGTCTTATTCAATTATAGCATTACTTTTGGGACGAAAGCATTGATAAATTAGTCAAACTAAATTGACTTTATTTTTTTATTTTTTAATCATGTAGATCGATTGAGATGTCCTGCATGCCAGAAGGATTACCGGAACAAGTCAGCACTGCTTAAGCACTATCGACAACGCCATCAAAAAGACCGGCCCTATAAGTGTACTGTCTGCAACAAAAGTTTTTCAGAGATGCGACGCCTTCAAGTACACTATGATACAGCACTTCATGAGCGCAGAATTCGGCTAAAGTTACAGGGCATAAAAGAAATGTCTCCTGATGAAACAGAAGCAGAAATTACTGAAGCAGAAGCTGAAACAACTGAGGATTCTCCTTCAGATATGGAGGTTTCCAAAACATCACATTTTAACAAAAAGACAAGGAAACACAAAGGAAGCAATACTTCACATGATAAAGAGAATAAAAATAACATATCTATCTCAAAAGTAATTCAAACTGTACTTCAGACTGAGACAGAAACTTTAAATACACATTGGGAACAAGAGCAAGAGGCAAAAGCTGAGGGAAGTCTGAAAGAAGATATTATTAACAGCTGTTTTGGTATTGTGGAAGACAAACCAGCAGAAACAATTAAAGGAGGAATAAAAAATGGTGTGCTAATTTCCCCAGAGAAAATTGTAGAGATGAAGGAAAATGTAAAGAACACTACCCCAAACATTTTACAAGAATCAGAACCAACAGAATGCTATTCTGATGGTAACCAGTCCCTTGACAGTAGCCCTATAGAAGATAAAACTGACCCTGAGTTTTCTGTGAAGAAACATCAACCTCGTACTTCTAGAAAGAACATTGACAAATCTGCAAGCCTGTTCACTTGTGAACACTGTGAGTATTCAGGTGAGAACATGGAGGAGCTGAAAAATCACTACATGACAGCTCATCCTTCCAATCTTATTACCTGTGAGCCTTGTGATCAGTTTTTCCTGTCCATGAAAGCTTATAAAATTCACTGTGCTGGTGGAACACACCAAGGTCGACTCAATAAACTCATCAGCAAAGATAATAGAATAGCTCTACATGTGTGTCCCCACTGCAATAAAAAATATTCTGATGAAAAAATGTTTCAGTTGCATGTTGAGTTTGTTCATTTACACATAAGTACAGAAGAGGCTGTAGCCAGGTTATGTCAAGGTCGTGACATGGTAACACAGTTGTATGGTGAGCACCTTCGGCAACTAGAAAATATCAGCCATGATTCATCTGTTTCCTGTCCAGAGTGTGGCAAGTTCTTTATGAAGAACAACCTTATTGAGCACCTGAGGACACACACAGGGGAACGACCTTTTAAATGTCGACATTGCATGAAAAACTTTGGCTCTCGAATGTCACTGCGCAGACATTTAATTGAGCACATTGGCGAATCAACACACAAATGTGAGACTTGTGGTAAAGAATTCAAAAAGCGCAGTGCCTACACTTTCCACCTGCGACTTCATGTCAGTGAGAAAAAGGGTCTTAAATTTGATTGTGAAGTTTGCAATGCATCATTTCTTTTAGAGTCACAGTTGATCCACCATAAAAAACGACATGGTGACCGTAACTTTAAATGTACTGAGCCAGGTTGTCATTGGACATTTGTATTGAGAACAGAGCTTGAGCAACACACGATGACACACACTGGTGAGAAAAAATTCCTCTGTGACATCTGTGGTTATGCAGCCACCACAAAAACACGTCTAAAACGCCATGCTAAAAATCACCAAGCTGCTAGAGAGATCCCATGTGAATATTGTCCTTACAAAGCTGGTTGCAAAACTCATTTACGGAGGCATATGCGAATTCATGTAGGATGTAAACCATTTAAATGTTTATATTGTGCATATGCTTGCAATACCCATGAAAACATTCGCAAACACATTTTAAAAACAAAGAAACACCAAGGGTTAAATATATACCCATGCAAATTCTGCAAATTCCAGTCCAATGAAGCACGTGAATTCAAGAAGCATTTGATGGTTGATCACTTGGAGTATCTAAAAGCTCGACCCTCAGAATCTCTGGTAAAGTTCACAGGTCTCTATCACCCAGAAGAAGATGTCACTCAGCCTCCAGAAGGGGGTGAGATACTCCGAGTCATGAAAGGACGCTTTATTAAGGTTTACGATGGGACGAGACTTGGAGGTACAGGAGAGGCAATTGGTCCTGCAAAAAAGAAGTCCTCGAAATCAGCTAAGCGTAATGATCGGCCACAGCAGCAGTCTTTTGACTTAAAAGCAGAGAATGCAGAATTGATATCTGTGCATAGTCAAAATGCTGATCCACAAGAGAGAACAGTTAATGTGTCCATTGTGCCTGCACAGCAAGAGCAGGCAACCACCTCAAGTGTGCAACATCTCGATGTAGGAATGGTATATCCTCAAGGTTTGCCTTGGACAGTGGTAACTGCAGACAGTCGAGTAGAAACTTGGTTACCATCTCAGAATGGCACCCAGGTGATTGATGTTTCCCATGGAAATTCAGCTTTTCGGAACCAGACAACTCTGCAGGTTATATCAGATCCAGTAATGGGTGCAGCATATTTAAACAGCTCAGGAGGAATGCCAAGCATTGTGACTATGGTCAATGTAGATAGTCATTCATACCAGACCATAGAACCTGGCACCTACCAAGTCATTTCTACTCCTGTCACTCATGTCACAGCACTTACTCAGTGATACTGATAGTCCAGGAACACTCCGAACAGGGAGGTGAACACTCTTGCTAACCTAGCACCTGATATCTACCCATTTATTTTCAATTTTGCAAAGTACATTAGTATTACTGTTGATCAAAGCATTTGTGTTGATGTGCCTTGCCACAGCCTTGCCATTGAGGTTAGAATATTGTAAATTATATATATTTGTCTTTGCTCATAATTTGAATTGCATTATATATAAGTAAGAGTGTGGGTGGGTGGGGTTGCATGCACATATGCGCTCATTTGAACTGCATTTAACTCCTGTCATTCTGAAAAATATTTCATTAAATAAAAAAATGTGTTTAGGTAGTTTTATTAGGATATATCCTGGAGAACATAACATATGTATGCATTTTTACTCATCAGATTTTTTTATCCAACTCTTTGTAAATATTTGTACAAAATTATCATAATTAATAATTGTACTTACTCAACTTACTGTGCTACAGTTTCAAAATTAAATTTAGAGTTCTTCAGTTTTTGTGTCTGTTTGTTATATCCACATAGTTAACTTTTCACTTAAACTTTAATTCATTACAACCTCACTGCATAGTGAAAATTAAATTTACTTTCCTTCCCTAAAACAGTAAAAGATTGTATAAACTTAAGACTTGTTTTTATGCCTGAAGTGATTTATAATGCAAACTGAATCTGTAGATACAGAAAATATTACAATCTGTTGATAGTTTTCATGATGCATGATATCTTTTATAGTCTTCTTTCTTGCTTTTTTGTTTCCATATCACCATCACCTTTCTCTCTTTATAGATTGCATTGGTAAACACTGAAAATAATATTTTAATGATCTATACAGTTTAACTAAAACAACAAAATATTCTTTTTTGGCATTGTCTACCATTTTCCTACTTAGCCAGTGGTATCACATCTTAGTCTTACTTTAAGTTACTAAAGCAGAGAATGTAGAGGCCTACTTAGCTAGATGTATTTTTCAAATGTATCTTTAAATCTTAACAGCATTGACAGACAAGCTCTATAATCCTGGGGCATCACATTTCTTGACATATCAATATATCCACTTGTATTTGGAGATTCTATTTCTTCATTATATTTGTAACTTAATGTCATGGAGTAAATATACTATGGGGTGTTGATTATGAGTGGTCCTTAGTACCATTGGCATACTATATCCAGACAGGTTATAACTTATAGCTTCTATTAAAAATCTTTATTAATTCATCTCACAAATTTTAACTTATAAGCATATCCCCGTGTATGCTGAATCTCTGATCATTATCATATCTGCTGGATTAAAATTTGAGCCTCTAGATATATGACGTGATGCTTCTATGTGCTTATATTAAATATAATAAATAAATATTGTATATTAACTACTACTGATGATTTTGGTGTTGGTAGATATATCTGTTATGGGATAACCAGAATAATGATTCTGATTGTCATGTGAATTAAATGTTATCATCATGGTAGATATGAGTGTTATTGGCAGGCCAGAGTATAATAATATAATAATAATATAAAAAATATAATTCGTGAATTTAGAGGCTTTTCTCATGGTAGATATGTTTGTTTTTAGAAGGCCAGAATAATGACAACTGAGATCAAATTTGGTTATTAATTTGCTGCTACAGTGCAATTACTAATTAGGTTGTATTTAATTTGATTTATTGAGCATCCACTTTATACAGCATTGGATGGTCCCACCTGCCAGATTGTTGAAAGATACTAAAACTTATTGATTCTCTGAATTTATTTACATCAAAGAGTTGGTTTTAGTGAAAAAATTTTAGTCTCTCACTCTCTGTCAGTTGAATGTTAGCAGATGCATATATAATTATAAAAGGTTTCTGTAAATGCTGCAATAATAATTATTTCTACATGCAGCATATTCATTTGCTGCAAGGAGTTAAAGCACATTAACAGGCTTTCCTCCCTTTAGTATATTCTCTAAATGATATGTTTTAATCATTTGCAATATTAATTAAATCTATCAGAAGTCAAGTTTTTAAATTAGTGCAATCACTGACTTCTTTTAACTTTAGAAAATGGTTAAAGAAAAAGGTGAATTGATTGACTGAATTTAAAAAGACAAAAATATAGCTATAATCCTATCAACACTAATGCACCTTTTTCCACATTACATTATAGCTCCCAGGTATATAACAAAATGTAAATCAAATGGTTCTTGTGTATAATTCATCTAACAATGTTATAAACTAGTACATGACGTGCCTCTCAAAACTTATAGCATAGGTACAATTCAGCCTTATTTCACCAAAGTTTATAATTCATTGAACTTTTATATAAATTATAATGTAACTGAATTGTGTGTTATTTTGTTTGTTAGCTGGTAGCCAGGTATTGGCAGCCAATTTGCTTTGTGAATCATGCTCTTAATGACACAACAGTGACTCAAGAGTCCTGCAGTGATGTTTTGCTCACTATGCAGTTCTTGGCTCTTCATTCAGCTCACTAAACTCTCATTTCTCAAAATCTGGCCATTAACAAAATTCAAGTCTTGCCAATATTTCTCTGCATTAAAATCATATACAGCTCTAATGATGTATTAATAACATTGAATGCTAATAATAACATTTAATAACATTAAATACATCTAATGATGTATTTATTTAGAACTTCGAATGCTGTCAGCTCTAATGATGTATTTAGAACATTGAATGCTGCCAGCTTTCATCATATTACCCACACAGCAGGCATCCCTTTAGTGTCAGTCATCTTGTGGATTATAGAGTTGCAAGGGTGTGCTTGATGCCAGAGGATAGATGCACTTTTCTTTAGACTTTTTCTCATTTATTTGTACTTTTGTTTTTGTCTTATGTGTTCTCTATGAAATATAGTCTCATGTAATATCCATGTGATAAAAATTACCCCAACAAAAATTTGTTCCAGGAATGAGTTGTTAGACAGGGACTCTGTTTACATGATACTTTTTGATAGAGAAGAAGAATTTCTAAAGCATAAGCATTTTGTTTTCATTTCATTTGTATTTTGGCATAGACTTGATAAGAGAAACGTATTACAGTTGTGAGATACTGTATTTACGACCAGCTAAAGAATTAAACTATCAATAAGATGACCATATTGTTCATATCATTCATACTTTGTAGAATTTTGTTTAAGAACTTAGAAGAAGAAAAGAAACAGAAATAGGAAGCAAAAGATTAAAACTTAAATTAATATGTGTGCCTTATAGCAAATTTCACTCAGTTAACCTGTAACGTGTCACTAGGGCCATAAATCCCCAAAGTCAAACTGGTCCAATATGCCATAACTCCCCATAGATGCACTCGCTCAATCTCAGTGATCCTAGAAAATAACAGAGTGAAGGGTTAAACCCATGCTTAGACTTAGAGTAAGAGTACTTGTCTGTACAAAGCAAGTTTTGCTACATTTTGCACTCTTAATATGAATAATTGTTTCTAATGGTTAAGGTTTATAATTCTTTCAAACTTAATACCTGTTCAGTAGTTCTCATTACTTAAGAATGAAAATCAATTTGGTTATATTTCCCCACTCCACCACCCCAATAAATTTATCCCCCCCCCCCCCTTTTTTTTTTTTTAAATAAGAGCCAGTAGTAGGGAAAAAAGGAGATAGACTAAGAATGTGTTTAGTACCGTGCTATTTGTATTTATTTGAATTATTTGTTTATTTTATTTTTTAAAGGCAGAAGTAAAATATTATACCTGAAAAATATACAATCTCAGTTTCATTATTTATGCGATATCATTTTCTTGTTCTTATTTAAATTTTAAAAAATATTAATGCATTTCAATTCATTACAAATTTAGACAATGTGCAGTGTAATGACTGTAGTTTTAGGTGATACATACACTTACAAACTGTTTATTTTTATGTACCTGTAATTAAGCTGCCTTTGTTAATTATATTATACAAACTTTTGATTGAATTTTTTTTGTTAATATGGTTGGTTGTTATTGCTAGCCAGATGCCTGCAGTGAATGTACCCAATGTGTTACATGGATTCTATATTTTCAGAAATGTGCTATAAATTTTAGTAACTCGCTGTGAGTAAAAAATAAGGTGTGGATGAGGTGAAGCTATTGTATGTTTATATTTATTTACTAGACTTTAATTATTCCCATTAAACAAAGAGTAGTTTATATTTATATATTCTTTGGTGAACAAATTATACTTTTTCAAAATATTACACTTGATTTTTTAATAAGAACTTCTGCAAACTAACCAGAAAATATATTTTACTTTGCATGTTTTGACTTTTCTTATCTAATTTGCAGTCTCTTGAAAACTTATAGTTATATTGCATTTATTTTTCCTTTGAAAATCATGTATCTTGTCCATGTGTTATTTGTGGAAATTATACTATTTGACCAGGTGAATATTTTGTAAAAAGAAGAGAAAATGGAAAGAAAAAGATTAAATATTAAATTTAATTTAATACTTTTTGTTATAAAGTGCTATATAGTAAATTGCACTTTTTAATATACATATACAGCTGTGCATGCACACGCATTCACACACATACACAATTGCACATATACACAGACATGCATTCATATAATGTGTAATGGCTCATATCTATTGATTTTTCAATTTTTTTAATAAAAATCTAAATTACCCTAGTTCTATTGTTTCTTTGTATCTTGTTATTGCTAATTTTAGAATATATAATATTCCATGTGAAGCAATGTATTATTTTACCAAATTTTTACAAAATTTTAAAATGTGATTTGTATAGAATTTACTAGTGAACATTTCATTTTTGTAATTTAAAGTCTGAAATCTGAACTAATTGTTAGCTAGTTAAGGTTTTTAATACAGCAATGATACTGGTGGAGAGAATAAACTGTTGGACTATGATACTGGGTGGAGAGTGCCACCAAAAATAACTATTGACACTGATGGAGTGAATCACCAGTATTTCAGTGTGGCTGTCATTAATATTGTGTACACCATTGCATTCCTTGTTACTAAATTTCTATCCACGTTTATGCATCTTTGTGCCTTTAGAAATATGTTTCATAAACCCATTTTTTTAAAAGCATTTGAGTTTTGGTCTTTTGAGTATAAGAGTTTTGCTGTGCATATTTAGTCCAATTCATTTGTGACAAAAACAAAATACAACAAAACACTTCTTAAGACAATCATTTACTGACCGCTTTAGTACTGCTTTTTTTATTATTATTTTTTAGTTTTTTAGTTTTGTAATATGATTTATACACGTCTCCCTCTCTCTTTGATTGGACAAACTGCTTTCTTTGACTTGGCAAACTGCTACCCGATCCTAAACAGAAAGAATCAATCTCTGAGATTAAATAATTTCTAATGACTTGAGACAAAATATCTGAAAGACAAACTAGAAGACAATAAATTCATATCAGAATGCTTAATTGATTTAACAGTAGAAGAACATTGTTTTGTTTTCGAAATTGTAGTTCTAGTTCTCGATCAGCCATTCCTTTTACTTATTACTTTATTAGCTACTAGTCCTAAACGGCATATCACTCACACACACACACACACACACACACACACACACACACACACACACACACACACACACACACACACTTTGAGAGGGAGATGTAGGCGCAATGTGTTATTTTAATTTTAGATCATCTGTGCCTAACACATACTAGCCGTGTATACAGCTAGTTCTAGAATAGTCTTAGGGGATAATTTTATAGATCCAGTTCTAGAACAGATGTGCATATCATGATTGTGTAGAACTGTGGTGGGCCTCCGCGTCACAGATTAGCTTTATTATGGCATTTTCTATTTTATTGAACGAAACGTGTATGAAGGTGTTGAAAAAAGTCTTGATTTTATCTCTGCGTGTAACGGCTATGAAAACGTGTATGAAGGTGTTGAAAAAAGTCTCGACTTTATCTCTGCGTGTAACGGCTATGTTCGCAGCAGAATAAATGCTTGATTTTATAGTGTAATACTGCTACACTATACATTACAATATTACCAGGACTTAACACTTTAAAATGATAGACGAAGAAACAAATCTGAAAATTAAAAATGTACATCTAAAATTGCAGCTTCAGTAGCAGTTCTTACTTCGTACGAATCTAAATGTTTAACTCCAAATACCATTTTCCCCATGATTTTAAGAACTGACATGAAATTAACAATTGGAATGGAACAAATGGAATGAAGAAGTGCCGTTTGCAGCACTTTGTTACTTGAAAGCAGCTTTTCTTGATTGGTACGTAAACGAGCGCTACTCAAATTTTTGCGCCTGTTTTAATTATATAACAGAATTATATGACAGCGGATCTAGTTATGTGTTTGCCTATCCACATTTCTAAACTTAATTGTTAAATGTCAAAGTGACCCGACCTTGGGCACTGCTTATGATGATATTTTGTAAATGCCAACAGTTGGAGTAAACAACTCAGAAGGAGAATATGCTAGAAATTTTGCTGATGCAATCCATACCAGTTCCAACTGGATGAGTAGTTTGCTTCACTAATTGTCTCACATTTGTTCCTAACAACCTCAACCAGTGGAGATGGACCAAAAGTTGTTTTGTTGAAGAAAGTCTAGATTTTGATTTTTGATAAAACTGAGTCCAGTCCTAAAGGTGATCATTAGCTTATTGTAAGTTAACAGACCGATAAAGGAAGAACATACTTAAAATATTTTGTACATGTTTGCTATTGATATATTTCTTATGCGTGTGTATATCAGGTTGACAAAATTATTGCAGGGTTTGTAAGTTGAGAATGTTTTTAAGAGAGAAAGGAGTTATAGAGATGAAAATGCCTGAAATTTAGCACTGCTTTAATTTGACTTTTGCAGAGAAAAGCACACCTTTCTTGCTTCAGGATACAGTGACTACTGTACTCTGCCTTGGCTTGTGTAACCATGTATCTATCATTCGTATTAAGTTCTGGGTAAAGTATATAGATAACACAGGAAATGTGTAGATCACACTCTCCAAACATATTGTACTAATACATAGAATGTGTCATGAATACCACTCACACGCAATAAACACAGTACATAATCTTTGTTGAACTAAGCACTCGTAGGTAAACACATTTGATTATAAATTTCAAAACCCAAATATTAGTGTGAGAGAAGCATAATGGGTAATATAAAAAGTGTTCAGACAGCTAAATAGGCATTTGTTTTCTTTCTGCATGTATGTCTATAACTGCTAAAGTAATCCATGTGCTGTCGATTTATTGATCGGTATTGGAAAACAACTATTGGACTAGACTGTCGTTTACATTCCTTTCTAAGGACTAGATCTACGAGTATTGTCAGTTTTTGAAGTATGTTTTTGTTCATCAGCGTGTTCAATACAAGAGTATGTGTATTCCGTTTGATCCTAGCAAGTATATATATTCAATTCTGATTCTAACATATATTCACTTCTTATTTTAAAAAGCTCTATTTAGTTTGATCCAAACAACGTGTATTCCATCATGTATTCAATTCTGATACTGATCATTACACGTAAATAATTCTTATCGTGACTAGTACTTGTAGTCATATATGATCTTAACAGTTATTTGAAGTCAGTTCGGACCAATGAATAGACTATCACATAAGTACAATTGAGACAGGTGTGATGTAGGTAACATTAAAATGAATTTAACACAATTGACGTCACAAGATTTATTTACAAATAGGAGGGACAACTGTGCTCATTAATGGAAAATAGTATTATTTTAGAAAAGTGCTGGCGCAAAAGTACAATGAACAATCGTGACCCGGGCATCCGTCTATTCAGTACACTTGAACAATGAACAGCTATGCTTACGGTTACTCAACAAATGTGGACATAATCCTTAGGCACAACTTTCGGTATTTTGTATTCACCGTAATATATATTTATTTTTTAAAATCCACATTTTCCTTTTAAGTAGTTGTCAAACGCAAGGCAGGCGCCAATGGAAGTGGCCAATTCAAAGGCCGGTAACTGGTCGCCCTTAAATACAGGGCAATCAATAGAAGGAGTGGATTCTCTCCTTTCCGAGTGCACAGAATGAAGATCTCGATTTTTAACATCTGACTATACTTCTTTCATGGAACAATTTTTGTTGTATGAGAAAACAAATAGAGCGTTACTTTTCCCGCATCTTTCCAGCCAAATGAAACTGACCTGGTCAGTCAGCAAGTCGTTTACTTTTCCCGCATCTTTCCAGCCAAATGAAACTGACCTGGTCAGTCAGCAAGTCGTTTACTTTTCCCGCATCTTTCCAGCCAAATGAAACTGACCTGGTCAGTCAGCAAGTCGTTAGTCGTCATTACGGAAGTAAGTTCGCTGTGCTGCACAATCCTAATAAAACGGATGAAGATGAACGCCTAACAACAAAGCTATTTTCAGATGTAGAGTAATTTCAACACTTCTAATACACAAGATTCAGGACAAACAAAAACATGCAACCACTGTAGAATAAAAAATACACTATACAACACTTCCTATTGCACTGAAGAATATACAGTGAAGAAAGAAAAACAATAATTGACAATTCCCATTCTCCACCCAATCACTATTTATCCACAGCCATAAATAGAAGAACTAATTCAAAAAGCACTCCTCAATTTCCTTACAGAAACAACACAATATACCTTCTTTCAAACATTTTAGGTAGTGACTTAAAAAACAAACAAACAATAAAAGAAAAAACTAATAAAGACACAGTCACCACTTGCAATATAAGGAACTAACCACCTTCACATGAACTATAACAAGTAGAATGCTCTCTTCAGAATAAGTTGAGAAGAGGGAATCCTCACATGAACTGTAACAAGTAGAATGCATCCTTCAGAATAAGTTGAGAAGAGGGTGTCCATTTCTGACAATGGTCTCAAGTTACAGCACAGGCCTGACCTTTAGTATTGTAACAATATTAATAGTCACCTATATTAATATTATTTAGTATTGTAACAATATTAATAGTTTCACATATAATATTTGTTTGACTTTTATTACGATTTTAACTATCATAAGAGACGCATTACCGTGAAAGAGACAGATCTTGATATCACAAGAGAAGCATTACCTTGAAAGAGACAGATCTTGACTATCATAAGAGACACAATCTTTAAGTATGATCCCTACTACTGGGTAATAATAGTGTCTAAAAGTATGATTACTACTAGTGTCTAGAACTGTAAAGTATAATCACTGCTATTAGGTAATAAAAGTGTCTAAATCTGTACAAATATGACCACTACTTCTGAAGTAATAGTAGTACCTAAAGCTGTATAATTATGATAATTACTGCTGATGTAATAATAGTGTCTAAAGCTTTACAATTAAGTACAAGCTTTACTGCAGTAACAAAAATGCATCGAGATATTAACAAATATTATAAACTAAACAGAACTGAATATAATAACACTAAACAATTATTATAAATAAAACTGAGCTGACATTAATATAAAGCTAATATCCCCCAAATGTGGTAATTGCATTTGAACTGAATAGTAGTAAAAGTTAATATAAATGTACCAATTACTATAATAATAATTAATACACGGGGATCATGTTGCTATTTATTCATGTTATAAAACACAATTACAAATGAAATGTATTTCCGTGAGCTATTAAAATTTCATAAATGCAACAAATTAAGAAACGTTTGAACATGGAATCAACAGGTGATGAGATAAAGTGTAACAAGATGATAACAAATCAACAGGTGATGAGATAAAGTGTAACAAGATGATAACAAATCAACAGGTGATGAGATAAAGTGTAACAAGATTATAAGAAATCAACATACCTGGTTCCTTTTTTCCTCTGTGTGTGCCTGCGTGCACAAATTGTTGACAGGATGCATAACTAGAAGGTATGGGCTAAATTGCGAAGTTGGGTAGAATGACAGACACCCGCGTTTTTTCCCGTCCGTAAATCTTCGACAGTGACATGTGAGGGCACCCATAAGTTAAATCAGATTACTCGTTGACATCTTACAAATGGAGTGAGAGAAAGGTGTGGACGTGTGTGTGTGTGTGTGTGTGTGTGTGTGTGTGTGTGTGACTTGGAAACAGAGCAAGTCTGTCTGAGACGACCCCGGACCTTGAACGGCCAAGACTGTTTCAAGGTATTACAGGTTACTCGTCTCTGAAGATAATACAGATTAAGTCTCTAGTGAGATATTAATATAATGAATGAGTCATTTAGGATAGTAAAGATCCCGTCTCTAATAAGATATATACGGTAATATACTTATTCAGACAACTATATTCACTCCTTTTTCTGTATACGTAAAGTTTGATCCAAGGTTGATTCTAATAAGTCTATGCTTTACATGTTACATGTTGGACTTTGGGCACGTGCTGCATAAAGACAAACTGTTGCTCGTTTATAAACTGTTGCTGTCGAGAATAATATAAATGAATACAGCGTATGTTAAGTTCGAGTTTGCGAAACATCCTTAACGATACACATTAATTTTGTGTGTCGTCTAACTTGCATACGATTTAACTTAGCGTTGATGTGATAATTGGGTTAGCTCCCATGCTGCCAGACAACCCGTCTCTACCCCTTTCTTCCCCACTACCTCCACTTCCACCAAATAATCCAAGATACTTGTAAAGAGGCGCCTATTTCGCTCGAATTGTTTTAGACAGTATCTCTCTCTATAATTAGTATATCTCTATATTTTGAGGCATGCCAAGATGATCTTCAATAACATGAAAGTGTCTTAAAAATTCTTTCAGAATTATATCTTGAAATCGATTTATAGTATTTACATGACATAAAAGTGTCTTAAAAATTTTTCTTTTAGAATTCTATCTATCTTGAAATCGATTTATAATATTTACATGACATAAAAGTGTCTTAAAAATTTTTCTTTTAGAATTCTATCTATCTTGAAATCGATTTATAATATTTACATGACATAAAAGTGTCTTTAACATTTTTCTTTTAGAATTATATCTATCTTGAAATCGATTTATAATATTTACATGACATAAAAGTGTCTTTAAAATTTTTCTTTTAGAATTATATCTATCTTGAAATCGATTTATAATATTTACATGACATAAAAGTGTCTTTAAAATTTTTCTTTTAGAATTATATCTATCTTGAAATCGATTTATAATATTTCTTTCACACGATTTTAAAGAGATTTAGCTCTGTTCTTCTCTTCAATCTCTTTTCAGACCTGAAATTAAAAACACTTTAAATTTCATTTAAAACACACTGTTTTGCTATATTAGTCTAAATACAGCAGCTGCAATTAGACCTTGTATAATAATAATTCTCACATTCATTTATAATTTAATCAATTATGAACAACTGTAACACAATTCAGAGGTTAGAACATCATCTGCATTAACACAACAGATGTTAGAACATCATCTGCATTAACACAAGAGAAGTTAGAACATCATCTGCTTTAGCAATAACTAAGAACAAGCATGAGTACCAACCAGAACTAATGAGCAAAAAACAATTACAATTGTTGATGTATCAATAAATCCAGAAAACACATTTGTCAAATAAGAATACTGTTAAACTAAACCATAAAGTTCAAATTTATAATGTTAAAAAATACTTTGATAAATTCCAAAAGAAATACCCTAAAGAATCTTGCATGTTAGTTTAGACTCTTTCTGAAAAAATGAAACCAAGGTAAAACTGCTCATTATGATAACTGTGGAACTCTCTGGTTGTGACAAAAATGAAACCAAAGTAAGAAACTCATTATGATAAATGTGGAGCTCACTGGTTGTGACAAAAATTAAACCAAGGTAAGAAACTCATTATGATAATTGTGTACTGCTGCTGTCATTTGGCTTATTTCTTTCCTAGTGCACTCTATTTTCTTTCCTATTCTTCTCTTTCATGGTGGTACTGATGGTTTCTTTGTACTTTAGCTGGAATTGTATATATTCCAATTATTTTGTCAGTGGCATATATAAGATTATTGGTTTCTATGATATCTTTTGTGGGGATATGCCTTATCACTTTATTTGCATTATGAATTGCTGTTAGAACTTTGTTGTTTTGCATACTTCCTTTTGGGGCTCTGCCTATTAGTGACTTATTGTTGTCCGTGAACTTTTGTCTTCAAACAAACATTGTTGTTCTTCAGTTAGACTTTTTCGGTGTTGTCATTAACTGGTGTGAGGCTGTGGAAGTATTATTGTCTTCTATTTTAGTGCAAGGGGTTGTGATATTACTTTGTTGCTATTTTGTCTTTTGTAGTTCTTAGAGCCTAATTTGCATATTCGATCTCTTTTGGTCTAGAAGCGATTCACTGATAATATCACCTGCTTGAGCCAGTGTTCGTGAATCATTTATCTAGATCCTCTTACTTTGGGTTGGCTTTGATAGCAAGAGGCCATTATGTGTATGTTTTCCTCTCTGGTCCATCTCTTCCGAGTTTTCGCTAACGTTCCAGTAGTCTATTTTCTCTAGAACACCATGAAACATCAGTGTGGGATTAAGTCTAATCCTGTTTAAAATCAAATTTTGCTCTAGAACACCATGAAACATCAGTGTCGGGTTAAGTCTGATCCAGTGTAGAATCAAATTTTGCTTCTTCTATGATAAATGGGATGTAGTTTGGAGGAAGCCATTTTTACAACCCTCGAAAGTCCAGAGATGGGATTGTAGACTAAAATATTGTGATTGTAGACCAGGTAGCTTAACTTTCTAGATAATTTTTCCTCCACTATCACTGGACTATCTAGAGACTTCAATCTATAGTAAGTCTAGAGAGAGCGCAGACTACAGTCTATTTTAAGTCGTTGAAAAGCGCAGACTAGTCTAAGTCAATGAAGAGCACAAACACTCTCTCTGCAAAGCTTTCTTGTTTTACCTGTGATGCGTTAAAAATCTACGACCTGTGTTGCATTTCACTCTACAGGTGTATGTTTGTTTATTCTAATTTGATACTTTAAAAAAAAAATCACCCCATGATGCATTTCAGTCTACTTACAAAAGTTTAGAACTAATCACGTGTTGTATTTCTACTTAAAAAGCTTAAAAATTCTGCCATTGATGCATTACACTTTATCCTTTATGTTTCACTATACTTATAAAACTTTAAAAACTCATCACGTGATGTGTTTTCACTTAATCCGTAATGTGTTTCACTCTACTTATAAAGCCTTAAAGATTCTAACACTGAGGTAGTTCACCTTTACTGCTACGTGCAGTGCTCTCTCACGCTACCTGGACGCATTTATAACTCGCAACAATATGCGGACAAAAATGTGACATTTCATTGACAAGTTCTATAATTCCTGTAAAAAGATAACAGGTTCTGTAAGACATGTAACAAGTTCTGTAAATGTTGTTACTATAACTTCTATAAGAAGACAACAAGTTCTATAATATGTAACGAAATAACAAGTTCCATATCTCATGATAACAAGATAAATTCTGTAACTCCTATAAGAAGACAACAAGTTCTATAACACAAGATAACAAGTTCCATAACTCGTGATAACAAGATAACAAGTTCTGGTACTCATGTAACACGACAGTGAAGAACACCGTAAAGCGAACTTCCGTTCTGGCGAATACTAAACATGGAGTGCAAGTCCTGTAAACACCCACCTCCCACGTCATCCCTCCCCCCCCCCGCTACTCTGAATGTTATTACTACACACACATATATATGTGTGAACTAACAACGACACTCCTTATAATATACTTTGCCACAAAATTAGAAAACAATTTTATGTGGATTGAGCTGAAAAGTTGTGACCAACCAAAACACATTTATTTTTTATTTGTAATATCATAATATCTCTTCATCTATATTTCTTATCTCTCTATCATTCAAAACACGTTTTAATTCAAAGATAAAACTTGGCTGCAAATGAGCATTCACGCACCGCCTGCACGTCAAGTTCCCGAACAACAGAGACTATTTGTCAGTGTCACCAGCATGTCTGCAATACACGTGTCCAGAACCGTTTTGCTACTGAGTAAAGGATATTCTTTTTAGACTCCGGTTGAGCGTGTGCTGTTACTTTCAGATCAATTTTATCACGGTTTGTGGGATGATGTTTGTTTTCTGATATAACAACTGTTGATGCTAGAAAGCAATGAATAACTTTTAACTCTTTCTGACAGTAAGTGCATGCGCGTGTCAGTCACAACAACCAGATTCGTTTATTAATGCGCGCGCGCACGAACACGCAACCACAATTATTCAACGTGCATGACTTGTTGATAATGACTAAGGTGGAAGTAAAAGAAGCAGTACAGTTTGCTGTTGCTACTTGCGCATTAGTAAAATGTAGATCTTAATCACTCTGATTTGCTTAACCGAACGCCGCTCGTTGCAAGCACCCGATTGAGAACGTTGTACTATTGGATTGCTGCAGGGCCAGGTAAGCTTTCCCGTCGCCATGACAGCTTGTCAGCCGTCAGGTATTCATGTCCGTCAAACTGTCTGATTGATGGGAGGTCTCCTGAAATCAACACCGGGCCCGCTATAGCGAGCATTTCCAGGTGACAAATAAATAGCTCGGCTGCCCGGGACAGCCATCCCGACATGCCACGAGGCCGTTTTCGTGTCGCTGGCGAAAAAAAAAAAGTTTGGTTGTGATTGCACGCTACGTCAGACGACAAAGAGGTGAAATGGCGGTCGAGGCACTTGTGGAGGATTCAATGACAATATGCACTTCTGTTAGTGTACAAATTCAGTGTTTAAATTTCTGTTAATGTGGAAGTTTTATTTTTACGACGTAGGATACGACGATGCGTAGTTCTGTTGTTGTCTCAACTCACTTTTATGACGTCATCCAATTAGTGCACCAGTTCTGTTTGTCAGTTCACTTTATTGACTCTTCAAATATAGCGCTCACTTCTGTAATTGTTAATTTCCTTTCTGACAGACTTATTTAAAGCAATCATTGTTAATTTACTTTCTGTGACGCCAACGCCACCTAGTTAATGAAAATGATTATTATTATTATTAATCTTTCATAACTAATTGCAAGTGGTGAGAATCTTAATTTATGTTATTAATAATTTTCTAGCAGACACCACTCGTTTCTCTCACTTGGCGGATATTCAGGCGCCATAAACGTTCTCTCTCTTCCTCAATATTTAATAAAGACAAACATTTACTGTCACACAATATTCTATAGGTGGAAAAGTTCTTACTAAAGGAGAAGACAAACCCATCTTTAATCTATATTTAGCGAGCCCCCATCCACCCACTTTCTTCTCCAACATAAAGTTATCAATATGCATAAGAAGGTCGATAAATTTAACAATAAATTTATTAAATCAACAATCAAATATACAATAGACAAGTACAATGAAATAGATTATGTGACATCTATATTTCCACGAACCAATGTTCGGATAATTTCTATAATTCACAGTCTTTTGCTTAAAATAAAATTCAATAATTCAATACAAATCATAGGATAGTTCTTATAAGAGAACAGAAATGGAGTTATTAGAAATAAGTGATAATACATTTTGCATAACCTTGTTTAACTGCTGTCTCAATAGTTGCTTTTGCAACAAAGACACAAGTTTATTGTCAGCCATTATTATGTCACCTCCTTGTTCTTTTTTTGATAGAGTGTGAATGGGTAAAGATCACAATTCTTAATTATAATTTGAAATAAATTTTAATTAATTAAACAGATTTATTATGATCTTTTACATTTTGAATCAAGGATATCAAATCTGATATTTCACCATTATTTATGAGTTTACCCATGTAATTAGTTTGACTGACATATCAATGTGTAATGGTAGAACTTATACCACTAGTACAGTTACATAGATCTGATAAGATAATTAAATTTTTAGCCAGTATATACTGGTAGCCTTTTCATAAAAATGGACATCACTTTTGGTTTTAAATATTTATAATGCTAGTTGTAAATGATAGAATCATATCTAGTGAATTTTGAGAGACATTTCTTATAACTAATTTGTTTTTAATATTTAGAAGTCAAAAACAATTTTATATTTTCAGTGATCAAATTAAACATTTTTGAAATTATTTGGAACCTTAAACTTACAGTATACAATCACCTAATATTTCTTGTTAACAATATTTTGTTATTACATTTAAAAATGTTTATGAATAAAAATATTTAAAAGATTCTAAGCATAATTTAAAAAAGGATTTGTACATATTTAAAGGGTATCTTGTATTTTTCAAAATCAAAGCACATACTACATAATCTTTATGATAAAATACCCACTTGACGTTGATCATGATGAGTATGGAATGGTAATATACAAAACTATCAGAATATCAGTATACAGAACACTAGAAGTGGAGAAAGTGCTGGTGTTAATGAAACTTTTTTTTTTCTAAACATGGATGAATTTTGGCAACACTAATGTAGAGTTAGCTCTCACAACAACGATTGTTTCATAAATAATATTAATTAAAATCTCTACGGTAGAGCTAACTGTCTACAGCCTTCAATGCACAGTTTAACAATAACTATGTAAAAAATCGGCTTGATCGATTCAGTTTTTCAAATTCAGACAAGTATTACAATGTACATATAATTTAAACAATTTTTCCAAATCTTTCATAAATATAGAATTCTTAAGTAGAGTGGGTACAATTTTCTACAACGTAAGGTATCGCTTTATATGTTTCATTTCCTTGATAATTGTTATCCGAAGTGATTGGCCTGAGGATCTTTTCCCTTCTCGTTTGTTTGCATTGTGTTGTAAATTTATTTCTATTTATTGAATTATAGATTCATAAAATTGGGTATAAATATATTGAAAGAGGTCGACGCCAAACGCGCAGTTACCATAAACGCTACAATGCTCTGGTCTTTTCAATATGGCGGACGTTTGGCTATAGCGAATTAGTGAATTGTGACCTCTCCATATATAGAGCTCAGTGCACCAGATCAAACAGCAGGCAGGAAGTGACGTACATTGAGAGGATGAGTTTGGCGTAAACTGTACATCATCGTACCATCAACGGAGGCATCGTGCAGGTCGTTCATTCTTGACACCTGGTAGTTGTGTCACTTAAATAAAATCGCTGTCATCTTTGTGAACACACTCTAATGAAGATGCTGATGCTTGATAATTTCAGGTGTGAAATTGATAATGATTTCCGATCTCTTTATCATTACATGAGTAGCCGATATTTACATTCAGTGTAATTATGTCATCAAACAGTTTGGTGCAAGTAGATGTGTTTTGTGATACATGAATTAAAATGGCACGAATCCTCCACACAACATTGGATGCTTACTGATGTGCATTATTTCAAAGTCTACAGCTTATGATGCGTATTGGTATGTGTCATTTCAATGTTTACAATATTGGTTGTGTATTGGCGTGTGTCATTTCAGTGTTTACAACACAGTGCGTGTTTGTGTGTGTCGTTTTTGAAACCTACATTTCTTCACCAAGTTTTAAACTAAAATCACATTTCTTCACCATTTCTAAAACTAAAGTCACATTTCTTCACCATATCTAAAACTAAAGTCACATTTCTTCATCATGTCTAAAACTTAATATGACATTTCTTCACTATATATGAACACTAAAAACACAGTTCTTCACAATGTCTAAAACTAAAGTCACATTTCTTCACCATGTCTAAAACTAAAGTCACATTTCTTCATCATGTCTAAAACTTAATATGACATTTCTTCACTATTATGAACACTAAAAACACAGTTCTTCACAATGTCTAAAACTAAAGTAGCATTTCTTCACCATATCTAAAACTATAGTGACAGTTCTTCATCTTGAGCGTAATTTAAAAAATATTTCTTGATATGCCTACAGCTGTCATGCTTTCACAGTAATAACTCACCCAGATATATGTTACCTGTAAACCATTTCTAAATTATATTAGAAGAAAAGTAATATCACCTAAATAATTAAATAAGCAAATAAATAAAAAAAAAACAAGTAAGCAAATCAACAAACACTAGTAATCTGGAATCCAGTAGCTCAATGTGGTTTGACGGTAGACAAACATCAGAAATCTAGTTGTTGTGTGGCAAGGCGGTAGACAGATATCTAAAACCTACTTGTTTTGTACAGTAAGGCGTTAGACAGACATCTGGAATCTAATTATTTTGTGTGGTAAGTCAGTAGATAGAATCTGAAACTAAGTTGTTTTGTGTAGTAAGGCGTTAGACAGACACTTGGAATCTAGTTGTTCTGTGTAAGGCGTTAGACAGACTTGGAATCTAGTTGTTCCGTGTAAGGCGTTAGACAGACTTGGAATCTAGTTGTTCCGTGTAAGGCGTTAGACAGACTTGGAATCTAGTTGTTCCGTGTAAGACTGTGCTTCAATGATACAGATAAAAATCCAACGAGTCTTAAGTGCCGTAATTAACTAAGAAATATAAAATCTAGCGAGGATGTGTTTGAACAAATGAGTATATAAATTTTGGTGAGAGACATGAAAAAGAGCATCTGGGTGTTTAAATAGCTGAGAGACATACAGTGTTACAATACAGTGGCTCTGTATTTAAATAATTGAGACATACAGTGTTACAATATAGTGGCTCTGTATTTAAATAACTGAGACATACAATATACTGGCCCTGCATACTTAAGTGTCTGAGAGACAAACTTTAGTGGATCTGTGCGATTAAATGATTGAGAGGTATAAAATAGTGGGTCTGTGGTTTTAAATATTAAGAGACATAATCTAGTGAGTTGGAGTGTTTAATTAATTGAAAAACATACCATCAGGGTGGTCTATGTGTTTAAATGTTTAAGAGAAATGTAATCCAGTGGTATTTAAATAAATGAAAGATAAATTATCTAGTTCATCTGTCTGTTTAAACGACTGAGAGACATAGCCAAATGTGTTCATATGTTTAAATGGTAGACATAACATATGTGTTTCAAAGGTTGAGGGACGTAATCAAGTGTGTGTGTGTGTGTGTGTGTGTGTGTGTGTGTGTGTATAAATGATTGAGACATACCAGTTTGGAATAACTGAGAGAAGATAATGAGTGTTAAACTGAATACACAATAATGAATTATCAGACTGTATATTAAGGTAATGAATTACATGTATCATAATATTTTATAAAATTAACGAAATAACTGAAAACTTCAAGATTGTTCTATCAGAGTAGATGTAAAGCAAGTAAAGCAATAACCAGACTGTTATTAATTAATAATAATCGATTTAATTATCTGATTGCATATAAAGACAATGAACAAACTGTTATTTAGAGACACTAAAGTTACTATATGTAAACCAATGTATATCAAACTGTGTATAAAGGACAACGAACTATCAGGCTCTGTATGCGAAAATAGAATACTGACTAATGATAATCCAGGTCTAGGTTTGTAAACGAGGCCATGGTAATGCGATAAACCGGAAATAACCATCCCGTAGTATTGGGGATCTTATCTACTCAGCTTCGAAAATGTTTTTATTCAGTCACAGCTTGAACTATAAATAGAGTATACACATCAA
Organism: Sinotaia quadrata; assembly: GCA_028829895.1. Classification (NCBI taxonomy): domain Eukaryota; kingdom Metazoa; phylum Mollusca; class Gastropoda; order Architaenioglossa; family Viviparidae; genus Sinotaia; species Sinotaia quadrata. The sequence goes on from CM054181.1 coordinate 89,399,473, forward strand.
GCATATTATTCTGTCCATTTATAAAGGTCTTCACTCAGATCTTCAAGTAAACATAAGCCGCCTCCACGGGAGACTTCTCTGTGGGGTTTCAACGGAATACAAAATGGAGGGCCAGTAACAAAGCAGTTCAGTCAATGGAAAACAAAAAATGGGATAACAAAGCACCCGAATATTTTCGCCACATGAAAGAGTTTGTAATGTAATCGCCAAAGAAGTAGTAAAGTTACTGAAATACAAAAATACGCAGTCAGTGAATTCATAACCTACAGACCAAGGCTTAATTAGTGTTTCTTCAACTATTTTATAGTTTGTCATTTAAAAAAGTTTTACAAAGAAATATTATTTAAACCGACATCTTATGTGTCAGTAAACAATAATACATGTTTGTATGTATTTGACATCCAAGAATGTGTAAGTGTGTGCATGTGTGTGTGAGCGAGTGCATTCGTGTGTAGACCGATATAAATCTCTGTCTCTCGCTCTGTATATAAACATGTGTGCGTGTGTAGAGAAATACAAATCCCCCCCTCTCTCTCTCTATATATATATATATATAATTATTACAATCATTCGTGCGTGTAGAGAGATACAAATCCCTTCCCCTTCCTCTCTCTCTCTATATATATATTACAATCATTCGTGCGTGTGTAGAGAGATACAAATCCCTTCCCCCCCTGCTCTCTCTCTCTCCATATATCGTGCGTGCGTGTGATACAAATCCCTCTCTCTATCTATATATATAAACATTCGGGAGATGGTTTACATTAATAAACACGTATTACAGGGGATTTAACAAAATATTTACTCATTTGAACAAGTCCTACCTGAGTGTATATATATATATAAATATTCGGGAGAGATGGTTTACATTAATAAACACGTATTACAGGGGATTTAACAAAATATTTACTCATTTGAACAAGTCCTACCTGAGTGTATATATAAGGTGGGCATAGCTTGGAACACAAAAATCATATTTTATAAACCAACGTCTTATTAGTCTGCTAATCAATGTCGATGTGCATCCCACTTGGGCCTGCATCCTACCTTGGGCCTGCCTTCCATCTTGGACCTGCATCTTACTGATGATCATCCTACTGTTAACCTGTGGCGTATCTGGCTGAGTCATTTTAAAATATGGCACATTTTTTTTTGCGGCATATTAGTATGTTTAATATCAGTCTATGTCACTATAAGTTTGTATCACATTGGGGTGCTATATTATGTCACTAATAGTCAAACGGACATCATCATGATTTACCTTTGGCATATCAAAATGTTTAATATCAGTCTAAATCACTATCAAAAAACATAATATTAGTCTACCGGTTTTCATCGAGCATATTATTAGTCTACATTCAGTTGAGATATAACTGTTAACAACGAGTACGCATGTAGTAGGTACGCTTGTATTAGTGACACATTCAGTTGAGATATAACTGTTAACAACGAGTACGCATGTAGTAGTGACACATTCAGTTGAGATATAACTGTTAACAACGAGTACGCATGTAGTAGTGACACATTCAGTTGAGATATAACTGTTAACAACGAGTACGCATGTAGTAGTGACACAATCTGTGGAGGAACGAAGTACGAACGTTGTCCGTGGAAGTGACCTAATCGAAATAAGCAAATGGATGAATTATCAAAGTGTCATGATGAATAATTGTAAGTTATAACACACGGATCTTTTTCTCTATCGATGCCTTGTACTCACTGATCCTTTATTGATTCCTCCTACATACTGATCCTTTATTGATTCCTCCTACATACTGATCTTTTATTGATTCCTCCTACATACTGATCTTTTATTGATTCCTCCTATTTACTGATCTTTTATTGATTCCTCCTATTTACTGATTTTTTTATTGATTCCTCCTAGATACTGATCCTTTATTGATTCCTCCTACATACTAAACCTTTATTGATTCCTCCTACATACTGATATTTTATTGATTCCTCCTATTTACTGATCAATAAAAGATTCCTCCTACATACTGATCTTTTATTGATTCCTCCTAGATATTGATCTTTTATTGATTCCTCCTATTTACTGATCTTTTATTGATTCCTCCTATTTACTGATCTTTTATTGATTCTTTCTACTCACTGATCATTTATTGATTCTTTCTACTCACTGATCTTTTACTCTGTAATGTTGCGTATTTATTGATTCATTACATTATTGCTCCTTCGTACTCATTGATCCTTTATTGACACTCCACCGAAAAAGTAGCCGACTCCACGACTCTAACTCCACATCCCCGAAGGAAAAGAATTTTTTTGTTAGAGTTTGAGTTGTCAGTTAGTACATAGATGACGATAACAGAATGGTGTAGAGAGATAAAGTGTCAGATAGTGCATAGATGAAAAGGAAAGAATATTCTAGAGAGTTAAAATATCAGATTGTACGTCTTCATAGATGAAAAGGAAAGAATATTCTAGAGAGTTAAAATATCAGATTGTACGTCTTCATAGATGAAAAGGAAAGAATATTCTAGAGAGTTAAAATATCAGATTGTACGTCTTCATAGATGAAAAGGAAAGAATATTCTAGAGAGTTAAAATATCAGATTGTACGTCTTCATAGATGAAAATGACTCATTGGTGCAGAGGGATAAACTGTCCGACTGAGGCACAGAAATGAAATGAAATTTTAGGCAAATAAACAATAAAACTGAGCAAGAAATATAGGCGACATGGCAGTTTATGCCAAACAGATAAAAGGACAGAGTAGGCCAAACAGATAAAATGAAGATTAGTCGAGATAGAATGACAGAGTAGGCCAAACAGAAAAATAATGACAGATTAAGCCAAATAGGAAAAAAGACCTTATATGTTACAGAAGTAAAATGGCAAATCATTTAGGTAAATTGGCAGATTAGGGCAGAAAACAAAACATCTAAATCAATAATAGAGGTAAAATGGCAAATCATTTACGTAAATTGGCAGATTAGGGCAGAAAACAAAACATCTAAATAAATAACAGAGGTAAAATGGCAAATCATTTCTGTAAATTGGCAGATTAGGGCAGAAAACAAAACATCTAAATAAATAACAGAGGTAAAATGGCAAATCATTTCTGTAAATTGGCAGATTAGGGCAGAAAACAAAACATCTAAATAAATAACAGAGGTAAAATGGCAAATCATTTCTGTAAATTGGCAGATTAGGGCAGAAAACAAAACATCTAAATCAATAATAGAGGTAAAATGGCAAATCATTTCTGTAAATTGGCAGATTAGGGCAGAAAACAAAACATCTAAATAAATAACAGAGGTAAATTGGCAGATTAGGGCAGAAAACAAAAATCTAAATAAATAACCGTAAGTATCGGATAAAGTATATTATTTCCACAATAATGTCTACTATTACGTTCATTGTAGTGACACTTTTGTATCACAAAGGAAATAAATTGCACACTTTACACAAACAGACCTAAATGAAATGAAAACTACTAAAAGTTTACAATTGTATGTGTTATGTGTATGTATGAGCATTTGTGTATGCGCACATAAATGCAGATTTCAGATTGATCTTTCTTTGTAATAGAGTGTAAATCAACTTTCAGTTGTCATTATGATCTTATGATCTCCCACAGTACAAAATGTAAATCCCTTATCCAAAGTGCAACATTATCTCCCAATGTTCAAAGTGTAAATCTGTATCCATAGTGTACGATCTCCCAATGTTCAAAGTGTAAATCTATTTCCAGAGTGTAACTGGATCTCCCAATGTACAAAGTGTAAATCTATTTCCAGAGTGTAACATGATATTCCACTGTAGAAAGTGTAACTCTATATCCGGAGTGTAGCATGATCTTCAGTTGTACAAAGTGTAAATCTATGTCCGGAGTGTAGCATGATCTTCAGTTGTACAAAGTGTAAATCTATATCCAGTGTAGCATGATCTTCAGTTGTACAAAGTGTAAATCTGTATCCGGAGTGAAGCATGATCCCCCACTGTACAAAATCTAAACCCAGACGTAGTACAATCTTGATTTGTGCAAAATAAGTATATCTCCCTCTGACTGTAAGCTTTTCTTACCATAATAAGAGTGATATTGAAAAAAAAATGTCTACTGACACTCGATATTGTTTTAATGCTCAGTGATTGCTGCAACTTGCTTAAATTTCACTGCTAGCTTTGTATTTTCTGTCTACAATTCGGATTTTACAGTTACGATTTTGTGAATAACAACTTTAGACTGATTTATGGCATACTCTTTTCTCTGACCGAGGCAGGTGTGCACAGTTGTTTTAAGCACCTTATTATAATGAAATCACTACCACTCCTACTACGACCACTCCTACTACTACGACTAACTACTACTACTACTTCTTCTCGTCCTTCTATTTTTATTACTACTACTGCTGCCACTATTTCAATTGCTATATGCATTTCCTATTAGAAAATAAGTGTTTACAATTATCTAAGCAGACATATAAAGACAACATACAATACATAATTTCTTAAATACACATAGCATAGAGCAATTACATACACAGAAGCACATACACCCGTCCTTAAAATGTAACATATATTACAGTTCATCAGATAATGGTACACACTTACAAGCAGGTTTAAATCTAACAAATAATACGGTCTGTCAGATAATGGCACACACTTACAAACATGAAAACCTAGCATACATTATAATCTGTCAGAAAGTGGCACACATTTACAAACATTAAAATAACATATATTACAATCTGTTAGATTATGGTATACACTTAACAAACATATTAAAATCTAACATTTATTGCAATCTATCAGATAACAGTCCGAACAATCAACACTTATCTAGAGAAAATGTGCAGTAGACAAGCGTGAAAGTAACAGAAAGAAGAGTGGAATTTCATGTGTGATGACAGTAAAAGATAACTTAGAAAAAGTGGGAAAATCAGTTTGATTGAAATCAAACAGCAGGTAGAAGTCTTGAAGAACCGTGGACTTGACGAGGACACTCTCTCAGGGAAGGACTTAACTAATAGCAACCGGTTGTATCTTGGTTGTATGGTTGTATCTTCTTTTTCTTTTCATTGTCGAGACCATTATCTTTCCCCTGCCTGCGTAAATAGTAATGTAGACAACACTTACAATGTAGACTAATTGATAGACCTACCCACCTAACGTGATAAGTGATCAGGACTGTGTTCTTTTGTCCATGAACTACTACGACAATAACATCAATTCAACCTCGTCCTCTCTTAAATGTCGAGGTCAGACATCTGTACTTCCCAAATCATAAATATTAAAACTTATTTTAAAAATCGATAGGTCCAAACTAGCTATTGTTTTATGTGCAAAAATTGACAGGTCAAAACAACCGCTCTTTGACTTACGGGCAAAAGTTGACGGGTCGAAACCCGCTATTGATTTACGAGCAAAAATTGACAAGTCAAAACCCACTCTTGTTTTACGGGCAAAATTTGCCTCGAAAAGGTCAATCAGTCATCCCTTATATAATCCTTATTATTAAATGTGATTATTTATTATTCCTAGATTAATTATCGGTTCCCCAGTTTCCAGTAACCATGACTATTAGCTCCTAGTTACTACCCACGACTATCCCCCTGCTAGCCACTAGCTTATAACTTCTAGCAACTAGTCCACGACTGCAAGTTGCTAGCCACTAGCTCATGACTACTATCTATTAACTACTAGCCTAGAGCTACTAAGCCCATGAGAAGTTCGTGCTACTTTTAGCCACTAGTAGCCCATGACTGCAAGCCACCATTAGCCCGTGACTCCTAGCCAATAGCCTATTTAAGATTGGACACTAACTACTCATGCTGTTTATCTTAAATAGGCTATTGGCTAGGAGTCACGGGCTAATGGTGGCTTGCAGTCATGGGCTACTAGTGGCTAAAAGTAGCACGAACACCGATATCACTCAAAATGTCTGCCACTGACGTCACTCAACTCGTCTTCCTTATTAAGCTCTAGTATTATTATATTGTATATAGGGCTCAATGGCCTTCAGGAATAAGCAAAACATTAAAAATATACCTACAACGAACTAGAACTGTGGTTAGGGTGAAGACTATGATTAGAGATAGAATTAGGGTTATGGTTAGTTTACATTTTGTTTCTATATTATGTTAGTTTTACATTTTATTTTAGTACCTTAAAACCTAAAATTTATGCAGATAGCTCAGTCCTCCGACCATAGATGTATACAAACTGAACTCTTAATGTCATTTCTCCAAACAACAGATAACTCATACTAGTCCCCCGACTATAGATGTATACAAACTGAACTCTTAATGTCATTCCTCCAAACAACAGATGACTCATACTAGTCCCACGACTAGAGGGTTATACAAGCAGAACTCTTTCTGTTGAGAAGAAACTGTCACTCGTCTCCAACATGATATATAGGCATTGAGGGTCAGAAACTTTGCAACTGTCATTTGCGACAGACTGTGTGAGTCATAAATGAAAGAAGGCAGTGATTATTACAAGCAACCACTCTTTTCATTTCGTTTGCTATTTTAACACCATCGTTTAGTGAAGACAGCACCTTTACTTATTCTTATAGAATCCAAAGCGATGTGTTCACTGCATATCTCTTATGAGTATTGATTTATTTGGCAGGCAGGGATGGGGGGTCGTATTGCCAATTGATGTTATGGAGTCTATAAGTCAGCTGAATGTGAGATGAGACGTGTGGACTGTGAACTTGGAGTATTAATTGGTAGACTCCACCTAAACATAAGATAGAATCGAAGTTTGCAAGAGGTTTTAGGTGGAAACAAATTAGGCTGACACCGTGACTAAAAGGGGCCATAGACTGAAATGAAAGCTTACATATCGTAGACATAGAAGTGGTTTTAGACTTAGACCAAAGTTTACAGAATCGTAGACATAGAAGTGGTCTTAGATAAAATAAATTTACAAAGTGAAGGACTGGAAAGAAGTTCTAGATTATTTAAGTCAAATTTCTAAGTGGTAGATAAGGAAACACTAGATTTAAGTCAAAGTTTCTAAATGGCAAAAGGGAAATAAGAAAATCAGAGTTTTTAAGAAGTGCCAGATAGGAAAATAATAAAGTAAGATTTTCTAAGTGTCAGACAGAGAAATAATAAAGTCAGATTTTCTAAGTGTCAGACAGAGAAATAATAGAGTCAGATTTTATAAGTGTCAGACAGAGAAAAAATAAAGTCAGATTTTATAAAAGGCATACATTGTAAGAGACTTTAGACTGATCAAAGTTTATTGATGATAATGACAAGACAATGACATTAGACTGTTAAAGTAACAGTTTACCGATGATTGACAGGAAAAAGACATTAGATTGATGTCAAAGTTTACAATGAGATGATTGGAAAGAGATGTTAGATTGAAGTCAAAGTTTAAAGTTTGCTGACAGGGAAGTGGTACTAGATTGAAGACGATTACTTGCGGTAGATACAGATGTTGAATCAAACAAAAATATAAGTTTACACGTGGAAAGGAGGGGTGAAATTGCTTTTAGAAGTTTGTTGAATAAAGTTTTCGTGTAGGAGCTCAGCACGCGGTTTATTGCAGGTAACCTGGGATCTAATCAATAAAACAACACTGTCCATAAATACATTGGCCTCAAAACGATCATAAAAGATAAGCAGCATGCTCTGATTTTAACTAAATTTTGCCGTATACGCACCCCTAAATGAGACTCTGCATTTTGCCGTAAACGTGATCCTAATTGTGACCTTAAACGTTTTGCTTTGTACTTGATCCGAAATAAAACCCTAAATGTTGCCGTAAACGTCATCCTAAACGTTACTGTCAACGTGACCCCTAAACTTTAACCAAAATAACCCTAGACCTGACCATTAACGTGTCCCTAAACTTTATCTTAAACCTTTCCATAAACGGGACTCTAGACCATGACCCTAACTTGCCGCCAAAGTGACCCTAAACCTCACCTTAAACCTGACCCTAAACTTAATCATAAAACTGACCCTAAACTTTATCTTAAACTTGACACTAAATTTTGCCATCTAAACCTGACCCTAAATCTGATGATGAACGGGAACTAAACCTGCCCCTCAATCTGATGATAAACAGGGCCCTAAATATAATCCTAAAAGTGACCATAAAGCTGGTCTCCCACAAAAATGTGTTACCATAAACTTAGGCCTACCTGATCATAAACTGTAATTTACACCTTTTAATAAATTTGATCTCCACCTACTCTAGACTTGTATATGCTCACAAACTGTAATTTACACCTTTTAATAAATTTGATCTCCACCTACTCTAGACTTGTATATGCTCATAAACTGTAATTTACATCTTTTAATAAATTTGATCTCCACCTACTCTAGACTTGTATATGCTCATAAACGTGACCGTCCAAAACTTGAACCTGATTCTATACCTGACCATAAATCTGGTCCTAATCTTGATCTTATGCCTGGTTTTAATTAAATTTGACCCTAAACCTAATCGTAAACTTGACTGTAAACTTACGCCAGTTCCTAAACTTTATTCTAAACCTGCCTCAAAATTTGTTATAAATTTTAACTCAAACAATTCTATGCTTGCTCCTACGCTTGATCTTAAATGTGGCCTAAACCTGAATTAAACCTAGTCCTAAAAGTGATTTTAAGACAAGGCCCTAAATTGAAATTTTAATCTGAATCCCAAAACATTGTCCCATTTCAAGTCCTAAACTTGATTCTACACCTAATTTTACTTCTGTTTGTAAACCTTTGCTAAACCAGATTCTAATCTTGACCCTTGATATTTTTCTAAATCAGACCCTAACATTGATCCTAGCAAGTTTTGTGTTTGAAGCGGCTTGCTGACGAAAACTGATTTCTCCACTTGTTTCCTGCAGGAAAGCATCAGGTTGCAATTAAACCCCTCTATGTCTTGTGGCATGTTTATACAGTTATAATCAGTTACATTCGGCTAGACGGCCAGGCCTCAGCTCGCACTCACAACAACGCATTTTGCGTGGCCACCGCTGAAAGGAGGAAACTAGAAGACAGACGACTGCATTTCTCTTTGAAACGAACACATGATATAGTATCCAACACAAGCTGCCTTGCTTTTATCAAAACTAAGTCGCTGTTTTGCCATTCAGAGTCACAATAAACACAGGAGAAAAATTGAAATATTGAAGCTCTCACAACATGTCAAATTAAACCCCAATCAGTGACCGACTTCTACGTTCAGGGCGCAGTTTTGTTGCATTCCTCACTAGATAATCGGCTGAAACGTTCGTGGATTGATTACTTCGGGCTCCACAATGTCTGAACTGACGACTGACATGTTTAGAGCAAATCCTGCTCACTAAAATGGTAGCGGGTAATAAATCATTGAAATGCAAACGACAGAGTGTGAGTGTTATCATGTAACTCCGTGTTGACAATATTGTTCAGACAAAAAGAACAAACACAATCAATCAAATCACAAAACTGGGCAGCTGCCAGCCACGTGGAGACACATTGACAACAGCGGAAACATCGACAATGATAAGGCTAATTTATGTTCTGGAAGGCTTGCAAATTGAAAACCAAGGCCACACGACATCAGACTAATAGAAGAGTGAAATTATCAATTTGATTTACTTTCCTACATAGCAGGCCTATATATAATATTTATTGCGGCTGCATTTGGTGCCAATGGGGGAAGTATGCGTAGGCAGTGTAACAGAGAGTGGGGGTGAGATTATGTTAATTAGTTCAAAGACTTCAATATTTACAAAAGATCTTGTTAGGACGAAAAAAGAAAGAAGGCATAGCCTAGTTAAATGGAGTCTACTAGCCAAGCAAAATTAGTCTTGAATATTAATGAAATGAAGTTGACTAGCCATGCAAAATGGAGATAGGAGCCTAGTGAAATGGTCTAATAATCAAACAAAATATAGTCAAGTAGCCAAGTGCAATGGGGTTTTGAAGCCAAACAAAATGGAGATTTGAAATCTAACGTTATGAAATCTAACAGTAGAGAGAAATGGAGTCTTGAAGCCTAATACTTTGAACTCTAAAGGTCGAGAGAAATGGAGTCTTGAAACCTAATGCTATGAAATCTAATGGTCGAGAGAAATGGAATCTTGAAGCCTAATGCTTTGAAGTCTAAAGGTCGAGAGAAATGGAGTCTAGAAGCCTAATGCTATGAAATCTAACAGTCGAGAGAAATGGGGTCTTGAAGCCTAATGCTTTGAAATCTAATAGTCGAGAGAAATGGAGTCTTGAAGCCTAATACTTTGAAGTCTAATGGTAGAGTGATATGGAATCTTGAAACTATTGAAATCGAGCCAAGCAAAGTTAAGTGTATAGCTTAGGGAAATGGATTTATAGAGCTTAACGAAATGCAGTGTGTAGCCTAGGGAAACAGAGTTTAGGGTGGAGCAAAGCTGAGTTTAAAGCCTAGCGAAATGGAGTTTATAGTAGAGCAAAACTGAGTTTAAAGCCTAGCGAAATGGAGTTTATAGTAGAGCAAAACTGAGTTTAAAGCCTAGCAAAATGGAGTTTGTAGCTTAAGAAAATGCTATTTAGTAGATTAGCAAAATGGAGTTTAAGAAAATGCTATTACTACCTTAGCAAAGTGGAGTTTGTAGCTTAAGACAATGCTATTTAGTAGCGTAGCAAAGTGGAGTTTGTAGCTTAAGAAAATGGAATTTTAGATTCTAGCAAAATGGGGTTTGTAGTGAAATGGAGTTTGTAGCTTAGCGAAATAGAATTGAATTTGTAGCCATGCGGAAAAGAATTTATTGACTAGTGAAATAGAGTTTATAGCCTAGTGAAATGGAGTTTGTAACCTAGTAAAATGGAGTTTATAGCCTAGTGAAATGGAGTTTTATAGCCTAGAGAAATGGAGTTTGTATCCTATGAAATGGAGTTTGTATCCTATCAAATGGTGTTTGTATCCTATGAAATGGAGTTTGTAGCCTAATAAAAACTAGTTCTTTGCCTAAGAAAATGTAGTTTGTAGACTATGATAATGGAGTTTGTAGCCTTGAAAATTGGAGCTTGTAGTCTATCAAAGTGTTTTTTGTAGCCAAGCAGAATGAAATTATGATGTTATCAAACTGAAATCTTGTAGCCTGCAGAAATGGAACCTAGCACACTAGCAAAATGGAATCCCATAGTGTAATTATAATCTAACAAAAACAGAGTCTTGAAGTTTAGAAATAGAGTTTTGCAATTTGGTAAAACGAAGTCTTGCAAACTAAACGAAATTTAGTTATGTAACTTGGTATAATGAAGTCTGGTAAACTAAAGAAATGAAGTATGTTACTTGGTATAATGAAGTCTGGTAAACTAAAGAAATGAAGTATGTTACTTGGTAAAATGAAGTCTTATAAACTGAAGAAATGAAGTATGTTACTTGGTAAAATGAAGTCTTATAAACTGAAGAAATGAAGTATGTTACTTGGTAAAATGAAGTCTTATAAACTAAAGAAATGACGTTATGTAGCTTAGCAAAATGGAGCTTTTAAGTCTAAAGAAAACATTCGAGTCTGATAAGCAGTGAAATGGAATCATCGTAAGATGACAACATAATTTCCATCTAAGTTTGAGTTGCTACTATGCAGAGACAATATAGTTCTTCCATGTGGCTTGGTCAGATGGTCTCCATGGAAACGAACTTGTAAGTGCCGTTTATAAACGCACGCACGCATATACACTCTCCCTCTCTATCTAGAAAATATAATTTAAAAAAAACCATTAGAGGAAAAAATGTTCACCAATCAGCTACTAAAGAGAAGGTAACTAACAAGAATATAAAAATTATATCTTTTAATCGTTCGCTGCTTTATCAAATAATGCATTTGCAGTATCACTTGACTTTCATTTTACCCTTTATTTGTTTAAGAAAAACTATTATTATTGTCTTTCGAAAAAAACTCTTCCCTCCCCCTCCCCAGTAGATTTTGTGGCAAAAGTAAACTTTAACTATGGTGCGGAAAAGCCATATGATTGAAATGAAGAGCTGTTTAGTCATATCCACATTTTGTCAGTCACATTTTGGGAGGTTTCTGTGTCCATTCACAAGAATTCAGCTGCGAGTTGTTTGGATTTACAATTACTGCAGTGGAACCTCAGAGCACGGGGTTATAGCCTGCCTAGATAAAAATGATTGATGATCTTAACTATCCATGAAATATTTTGCGGCAATTGTTTGGCTTGGCTTTCAACGAGTCAGTCGGCTTGTTACTGATCCTGCTTTAAGTTAAAGGAGCCGACAATAATCAAAAGTGAAGATATACTAAGAACTACGCTAACTGCTGATGCATACAACAAATCATTATTTATGGCGTGCTGATGCATACAACAAACCATTATTTATGGCGTGCAGATGCATACAACAAATCATTATTTATGGCGTGCAGATGCATACAACAAATCTTTATTTATATGCATACCACAAATCATTATTTATGGCGTGCAAATGTTAGTGTCAGAGTGATGGCGTGTGTATCATTCAGTCGTTATGGCCGTGCAGACGCTAGAGTGATAAGAAAACTATAGAAATCATGTCGACCAGTTAAAAACACTAATCAACTAATGGAGTAGGTTTATGTACAGTTGTTTTCCCACTGAGAAAAAAAAAAAAGAAAGAAAGGTAGAGACTAAGACAGGTTTGATCCAGAATTTCGGTTTAACACTGGATAAATCAAACCATAGCCATTTTAATTTTCCTGTTTAATTTTAATAGTCTGTTTTATAATTAGGTATTTTAATATGTAAAATAAGTATACACTATGGAGTAGAATTAAATCTATTTGTAATGCAGAGGAGATAACTCACTTGAAACAAAATATAATCTATGAAATTATTTGATACGGGTTGTCTCCCTTGAATTGCAAAACAACCCCACCCCACACTTTAAACGCTTTTAGTTTCTTAAATGCATCATTGGTTAGAATAGATTGAAATCTAATTGCTTGAAAGAAACAATTATAAAAATGTATTTCGTAATGGGCGTATTCATCTTTTCAAACACAAAGCATACATTGGATCAGGGGTCACCAACCTTTTTGATACTGAGAGCTACTTCATGGGTACTGAGTCATACGAGGGGCTACCAGTTTGATACACTCTTCTAGTTTGCCATTAAACATTATTAATAATGTGAAAACTTAGAAAAGGCCTGCGGGCGACTCATGTGGTCTTTGCGGGCGACCTGGTGCCCGCGGGCACCGTGTTGGTGACCCTGCACTAGATGTTTGTATAGCCTATGCCAACTCTGCAAAAAGACAAATTCCTAATAGACCCTCCTACCCTGACTTTTAAAAGTAATTTAACAGAAAACCTGACTATTATAATTCTTATTTAAATTTTGATTATGCTTTCGAGAAAGCTATTAATAGAAACAAGCATAACCGGATAAAACGAATATTGATGTGATGAACGAACAATGGATGCGAACGAAATCAATGAACAAATAATCTTGACCATGTAATAATGTTAAAGAGAGATCGGCACATAAAATTATGTTTACTATTTCTAATTCTAGCTTGTACTGGATGACATAAAATTATGTTTACTATTTCTAATTCTAGCTTGTACTGGATGACATAAAATTATGTTTACTATTTCTAATTCTAGCTTGTACTGGATGATATAAAATTATGTTTACTAATTCTAGCTTGTACTGGATGATTTAAAATTATGTTACTAATTCTAGCTTGTACTGGATGATTTAAAATTATGTTTACTAATACTAATTCTAGACAGTACTGGATGATTTAAAATTGCACTACAATTATGTTCACGACTCGGCAGGCCCATACCCACGGTGATAAAAATATTTCGTCATCTGTTTCTTCTTCCCGGTGAGTGTATTTCTCACTAACTCCCCAGCCCATCTAAAGAGTATATGTTAGCAAAACATTACTGATGTAATCAGAAGAATAATAAAGACAATTTGTTAAAGCGCTTAATGTTATAAAAGCTGTACAATGTCTTTAATAATTACATATAATGTACAAAGATATTTCTATAATCTGCAAATACAATACAAGGATAAGTTATTTAATGTTTTACTCTCACAGATAAACCCTTCTCGCTTAAACAAGAATCCTGACCTCCACCCCAACCAAATAGAACGTTTAACCATTTCACTTCGGATCGTGATTATCTCAGACTCATTAAGATGACCAGTGCAGGATATTATACGTGTGCAGGATATTATACGCCCTAGACGAATCTTACACTTTGCCTTTCCCCAACCACTAACATATATCGGTTTATGGGGGCACCCTGATTATAAACTTTCAAAAATAAGTTTGCACAAAGTGATATTATTCATTAGTATTAATACAGGTTATTTTCATTTTATACTTTACATATTTCATTCGTTTTCTAGCAATAATTTCCACCAAAATAAATCCGGCACCGGTTGCCCTCGACCTTAAATACAGTATTCTCTTGTCAATAATAATAATTTAAAATATAATTTAGTTATATAACTTTTTAATTAAATAACATTAAAACTAGAACGTTTTTCAGTGTCTACCTGGATATTGCTTGACTGTGTCGGTTAATTATTTTGTCGATTTAACTGTTAGGTTTTAACTTTATGAATTCATGAAACAGAGGGAAAAAATTTATCATGAAGTCAAGAAACAGAGGGAATACATCTTATCATGAAGTCATGAAACAGAGGGAATACATCTTATCATGAAGTCACGAAACAGAGGGAATACATCTTATCATGAAGTCAAGAAACAGAGGGAATACATCTTACTAGGAAATCATGATTAAGGGTGAATAAATCTTAACTTGAAGTCAAGAAACAGAGGGAATACATCTTATAATGAAGTCATGAAACAGAAGGAATACATCTTATCATGAAGCAATTGACTCTGACACTCTTGAAACTCTCTCTCGTGATATTATATATATATATAGCAGGACAAAGACGTGTGTGTGTGTGTGTGTGTGTGTGTGTGTGTGTGTGTGTGTGTGTGTGTGCGTGTGCATGCGTGTGTGTGTGTGTGTGTGTGAGTGTGTGTGTGTGTGCATGCGCGTGTGTGTGTGAGTGAGTGAGTGTGAGTGTGTGTGTGTGTGAGTGTGTGTGTGTGTGTGTGTGTGTGCATGTGTGTGTGTGTGCGTGCGTGTGTGTGTGCATGCGTGTGTGTGTGTGTGTGTGTGTGTGTGAGTGAGTGAGTGAGTGTGAGTGTGTGTGTGTGTGTGTGTGAGTGTGTGTGTGAGTGTGTGTGTGTGTGTGTGTGTGTGTGTGAGTGAGTGTGAGTGAGTGAGTGAGTGTGCGAGCGCAAGATTCTGACAAGTAAAATGCGTTAGGCACTGATGAATAGCATGCGAGAGCAGTCATAGAATAGAGACAATAATTGTTCTGCATACATTTATTTTCACTTTTGAAAACAAGACCGGACACACCAGATTAATTTTAATAACATTTTGTAAGATATATCTACTAACAACAGCTACCATGTATTAAAGTTTTATCATGGATAAGTACATATGTTGATGTCTTGAACGTGTAAATTCATAAATCCAGCTATCCATAATTTATTTCATGTTTGTGCCTGTAAACCTCTTGAGCTATATGACATACCATATTTCGTCTAATTTATGTAAAATGCACTATCAGATAAATATAGCTAGGTAGTAAAAGTGGTGTTTTTTTTTTATCACTGATGTGTAATTTTAGACATTTAGCAGTACGTCATTCCTTTGCAACATTTTGTGCCATATCAAAAACAAACTTCGGTCAGAATTTTGTATGCGGATATGCAATCACGAATCAGGCTTTATATCAATGTTTTTTTTTTAATCACGGACATGTTATGTTATCAGAAGTCAAGCATTATATCAATTAGTTTTAAAAAAATCAGAAATCAGGCTTTATGTCAATTTTTATTTATCACGGACATAGGCCTATCAGAAATCAGGCTTTGTATAATTTTGTTTTTCAAACACAGAGATACAAGATGTCAAACTTTATATCAAGGAGATGCTATATAAAAAATCAAGCTTTTTATTACAGAAATGCTACAACAGAAGTCAGGCTTTATATTACACAGATGATGTATCAGAAGTCAGGCTTTTATTACAGAGATGCAATATCAGAAGTCAGGCTTCTTATTACAGAGATGCGATATCAGAAGTCAGACTTATATCAATGAATGTTATCATGCTATAAAAGAAGTAAAATTTTATATAGTTTATGTCATATGGGACCAATGTCTCCCTGTATAGCGTGTCACAGATATGCATTATAAAATATCTTTTATGTCCCAGGTTAGCGAGTAACATACATTATCAGAAATCTGTTAATCTCCCAGTATAGCGTGTTATAGATAAGTATTATCAGAAATCTATTAATATCCCAGTATAGCGTGTCACAGATATGCATTATAAGAAATCTATTAATATCCCAGTATAGCGTGTCACAGATATGCATTATCAGAAATCTATTAATATCTCAGTATAGCGTGTCACAGATATGCATTATCAGAAATCTATTAATATCCCTGTGTAGCGTGTTGTAGATAAGTATTATCATAAATCTATTAATATCCCTCCTGAATAGCGTGTCACATATATGCATTAACTCGTCTCTTAGTGCAGTGTCACTGATGTGTATTGTCAATCACGCTGTTTCTCAGCGGTTAGTTTTCCTTAATGACAAAGTTAAATGACTAATAAAAACATGTTCACCATTTTAAAGCAGCTTTTAGTCTTATATGTTGTCAGTACAATCATTTAAGCAATTCTGACATAATGCAAAGAAAGAACTCATTAACAGAGAATTAATAAAGATATAATATTTAGCCCGTTTCCTTGAAATTCACTTTCAGGTTTGATGTTCTGTTGGCTTTCAGTATTTTGTTTGTTATTCTTTAATTAATAATTTCTTTTGGTGAAAATGTATTGCTCATTGGGTCAATTCGTATTCAAACGGATGTGAAGTAGACCGTGACTGCTGGTATTAAGCCTGATAGCGATGTGAAGTAGACTTTGACTGCTGGTATTAAGCCTGATAGCGATGTGAAGTAGACCTTGACTGCTGGTATTAAGCCTGATAGCGATGTGAAGTAGACCTTGACTGCTGGTATTAAGCCTGATAGCGATGTGAAGTAGACCTTGACTGCTGGTATTAAGCCTGATAGCGATGTGAAGTCGGTCTTGACACCTGGTATTAAGCCTGATAGCGACGTGAGGTCGGTGATGACAGCTGTTATTAAGCTTGATAGCGACGTGAGGTCGGTGATGACAGCTGGTATTAAGCCTGATAGCGATGTGAGGTCGGTGATGACAGCTGGTATTAAGCCTGATAGCGGTATGAGGTCGGTGATGACAGCTGGTATTAAGCCTCATAGCGATGACGGTGTCTAACAGTAACGAATGGGTTGAAGAGAATTCGGGCATCAGATACAATTATGACAGCTGCACTGGTCACCAAAAACAGAACAGCCAAGACGCCCATAGTCATTGCAGAGACACGGTTGTCATTGGCACTTCTTTTGCGACGGCGCACTGACGACAGTAATTTGACGTCGATACGGAGCGTTTCTTGCTGGTACTGCGTTCTGAAAACTGTAGCAGACGTCAGCTTATCCACACAAGCACAGCCACACATCCGTGTCGCCTCGTTTGCCGCCAAATCTAATGGCATAATAAACAGAATTCAAACAATAGACTGTGTGACGTTTGGCTGGGAGATGGGCAAGACGTTAATTCTCCACATCCCAGGCCGTCCACAACCTTAGGCTAATCCCCACAATATACCTTCTGGCTGGCCAGACGTGTTAGAAAGATGAATGATAGATAGTGTAAAATAGAAGAATGAGAGTTGTAGAAGATAGCTTGAGCTCCCTGATACATACAGCCAGGATAGTAATTATAGTGACAGACTACAAAATATTACATGTAAGTGAGTCACGCTAACATGAGTGGTCTATGTATCAACCACAATGTATTTAGCAATAAATGTATTCAACAAGAAATAACATAAGACAGCATGGTTACATATGACAAATAGTTCCACAGTTACAATTAGCAATATATATATATTATTTATTAAGTACATAATCATGACCATATGGTGTTGTAATGTTTATTTTGAGTCCTAGGGCGCTGTAGTAGTTATTTAGTTCGTTCGAATGAGCAAACTATAAATGAGTTATAAGAGAACACTGAATGTTTCTAAGTGAACTCTAAGTACTTTTGTAGTACTTGACTGAAGCTGCTCAGTTTGTTGGTTTTAAAGTCACTAGCTTTGGTTTCCTGACATGGGAATTGGGGTATGTCGTAAATATATGTATATATGGTCACATATGAGGTCCCTGTAACCATAATTTTGGCCCGTGGGTCATTCCATTCTGGTGCAGTTTCGTGGCTCGACACTCAATGAATTCAACAACTGAGATAATGTCTCAGATAAAGTGCTGATCTGCCAATAAAATACCCATGGGTGTAGAAATTGTCCTTGTGTGTTCTTTGTCAGAACACTCTTACTTACATGGTCATCATACATTAACATATTATAAGCAAAATATAACAATATAAAGTTAATGTCAAGAAACAAACACGAATATAATATTAGTTAGGCAAGCAAAACCACAAACCTTCAGCAGTAATATGTACAAAGGATGATTTCCTTCTATGGATACCAGTGATAAGGTTAGTAGTATGAGTTTACTCTGTTAACACTGGGAGCTAATATACATGTTGTCTTCTGTGGACACCAGTGATAAGGTTAGTAGTATGAGTTTACTCTGTTAACACTGGGAGCTAATATACATGTTGTCTTCTATGGACACCAGTGATGTTAGTAGTATGAGTTTACTCTGTTAACACTGGGAGCTAATATACATGTTGTCTTCTATGGACACCAGTGATGTTAGTAGTATGAGTTTACTCTGTTAACACTGGGAGCTAATATACATGTTGTCTTCTATGGACACCAGTGATGTTAGTAGTATGAGTTTACTCTGTTAACACTGGGAGCTAATATACATGTTGTCTTCTATGGACACCAGTGATGTTAGTAGTATGAGTTTACTCTGTTAACACTGGGAGCTAATATACATGTTGTCTTTTATGGACACCAGTGATGTTAGTAGTATGAGTTTACTCTGTTAACACTGGGAGCTAATATTCCTGTGTCTCGGTGGTTAGCTGCATTCGACTAACAATTTACAGGTGAGTTTCTCGAACATTCGTTCACGTTGCTGAGCTGCGCTTTGATTGGTTAGTTTAGTGAGTTGTCTGGAACATTCAGGTATGTTTCCAGCCTGGTGATAAGGGTCAGCCTTTCTAGAAGTTAGATTTACGTGTAGTCTATTTTTAGAGGAGGGGTGGGTGTGGGCTACATAAGTCATTATGTGATAGTCTGCCGAAGGCATAATAAACAGAATTCAAATAATAGCCTGGCGAATCTGAAGGCATAATAAATAGATTAATTTATTATGAATAAATAATAAATTTATTAATGGCATAACCTGTCAAAAATAAAAAATAATATTAAAATTTCACTATGTTGAAAGGACATTACACTTTGCCTACATCACTTTAGATAACAGAAGAATGATCGGTATTCGGGTGCAAAATTACCAACGCTGGAAAACATAAAAAATGCAATAAAAATAATAAAGTATTAGGCAACAGAATTGAGGTATCCTATTCAAATCGATAGTTTGAATCAATGAGTGAACTAGTTTGTGGACAGAATTAAGGTATCCTATTCAAATCAATAGTTTAAATTATCAATGAGTGAAGTAGTTTGTGGACAGAATTAAGGTATCCTATTAAAATTGACAGTTTAAATTATCAGTGAGTGAAGTAGTTGTGCTTAAAGTCTTATGTATAATAAGTGCTGTAAGATTATATATCTATTTTTTCCAAATGGATAATTGAGAAAAAAATCGTATTAAAATTAGACACACTCTACTAAAAATCTTCTTCAAGTTATACTGATTTATTCACAATGGCGATAAACTCGTTAGGCGAAACAGACAATTTTCATTAATTCGTATCAATTTGCCCTAATTAACTAAATGTTCATTAAAATAAATGAATGAGACAGCAACGATAGAAATATGAAGATGAAAAGTCAACGTTTACAATTTGGCACTCACAGACTCGATCAGTTTGATATACAATGTGTTTGGTGGCTTAGTTTAAGTACAAATATATTTGTCAACTCGACTGATATAGACAAAATATACAATGTGTTTGGTGGCTTAGTTTAAGTACAAATATATTTATCAAGTCGACTGTTATAGACAAAATATACAATGTATTTGGTGGCATAGTTTAAGTACAAATATATTTGTCAACTCGACTTTTATAGACAGAAATATACAAAGTGGATGCGGCGTATTTTAAAAATTAAAATATAATAATAACGCAAAAGTAAAAGCACAGTGCTGGTTTTACTAATGAAAGAAAAGGCTAAAGTAAAGGATGTGAAAACAAAAGAAGCAAAACTGAATGTCTCAGGCTATTACTATTGCTGTACCTTTAACAATTTAACTGTACCTTTCACTCACTCACTCACTCACTCACTCACTCACTCACTCACTCACTCACTCACTCACTCACTCACTCACTCACTCACTCACTCACTCACTCACTCATATTAATGAGACGAACCATTTTGTTGGCTTAATAGCTTTTTCATCTTTGTAATTTCTTCTGCAGTCTCAGTAGTTTTAGTTGGTGATGGTGAGGCAGGCAGTGGCTGATAGGATGACACATGTGAGCTGTCGTTTGATCCAGACTCAAGTAAATGAGATTCCCTGGTATTTGATTTTGAGGAGTAGATTTCCGAAACTGTTTGTGCAGTAATATTCACATTGGTGAAAGCTAAATCTGAATCCGTGACCTGCACTTTGATACTTGAAAAATTAGGAACGGACGTCTTAGTGACGTCAACATCGGAGGTTTTGACTTGCACTGTAGTACGTGAATAATGAGAAACGGACATACTGGCATCTACTTTTGAGGTGGTGTATTTCACTGTGACCTGAGGTGAATGAGACACAGTCGTCGTGGCAGCTGTATCTGTGTTAAAGTCGTTGGTCTGAGTCTGCAAAGACCTGGTCACAGAACTAACTTCTGAGCTCGATGTGCTGCCGTTGTCTAGCGATTGACACAGGTCTATCAGGGTCAAGGTTGTTTTGTTGCTGTTTATGGTGGAATTTGCGGGAAACGAAAGCACTGCAATGTCAGTGAAATGCGGGATTAGTAAATTCCATTCATGATAGTCAGTGAAATATGGTCTATTACTTAATGTTACGTCTATTAATGGTAGTTAATGAAATATTGTTTATTGTTAAATTTTATGTCTATTGACGGAAGTCAGTGAAATATGATCTATTGTTTAATTTTATGTCTATTGATAGTAGTTAATGAAATATGGTTTATTATTTAATTTTATGCCTACTGATGGTAGCCATGGAAATATAGTTTATTATTTAATTGTATGCCTATTGATGATAGTCAGTGAAATATGTTATTTAAAAGTAGGTCTTTTGATGGTAGTCAGTGAAATATGTTATTTAAAAGTAGGTCTTTTGATGGTAGTCAGTGAAATATGTTATTTAAAAGTAGGTCTTTTGATGGTAGTCAGTGAAATATGTTATTTAAAAGTAGGTCTTTTGATGGTAGTCAGTGAAATAAGATCTGTTCCTTATTTGCATTGATAAAAGTCTGTAAAATACGGAATTAATTTTAATAACAGTATCCGCATTCTGATATTTTGACTGCCAGTCTGTTGAATTAGTCCAGAAACGGTCCTATAAAAAGTTCCTGTTACTGACTGACACATTGATTATATCTCAAATTCCATGTAATGATTTGCTAAGACTCATTGAAATATGTGGAATATAATTTAATTTTAATGATGAGACTTA
The DNA here is from genome assembly GCA_028829895.1 of Sinotaia quadrata. Classification (NCBI taxonomy): domain Eukaryota; kingdom Metazoa; phylum Mollusca; class Gastropoda; order Architaenioglossa; family Viviparidae; genus Sinotaia; species Sinotaia quadrata. The sequence continues at coordinate 89,421,308 of CM054181.1, forward strand.
TTGAAAGTTAAACTGATATAGTTAAATCCAGAAAAAGCTAGTGAAATACTTCTATCTGTTAATTATATGATTACTAAAAGTTAATGTGCTATCGACAAATCAGCGTCAAAGACAATAAACTACACTACTGCTATGATGAACTAGTGTGACCAATGAACATATTTCTTAGGTACTCTGACTGACAGGGAAAGCTGTGCACAGCAGTTTGTTCGATTGATTAAAATGAGAAATGAGAGTATTAAAACTGGTTTACAGTTCGATTGGTTAACATGAGAAATGAGAGTATTAAAACTGGTTTACAAACAGATAGACATACATATGGAGGAAATGATGGATGTGTCGTTGTAGAAAGTTGTATGATATTGAGAGTCATGGTGTGAGAGAGAGAGAGAGAGAGAGAGAGAGAGAGAGAGAGAGAGAGAGAGAGAGAGAGAGAGAGAGAGAGAGAGAGAGAGAGAGAGAGAGAGATGTTGGTAGAAACAGACAGACGAACATATAGACATAGAGACAGATAAAGGCAGGGAGAGAGACACTTAAATCGAGAGAGAGAGAGAGAGAGAGAGAGAGAGAGAGAGAGAGAGAGAGAGAGAGAAAGTGACGGTAAATAGAGTAAATGACATAAAAATGATAGAATGATGGACAGACAGAGAGAATGAGCGGCAGAGACAGATAGACACAACTCACAGTAGTAACACAGTCGAACGTGCACTATGACGTTGTTACAGTTTGTGGTGGTGGTAGCGATGTCAGACTCATTGGAGCATGATGCGTTGGACTGTTTGAGATGCTCTGTGGTCGTGTAGCCCTGGCACAGTTCAGCACTAGTTATTTCCTCACATGCCTTGAGACAATCAGTTGGGTGTATTTTTGTACTCGACTGCACCACTGAATTAACCACAATGCTGCACGTGCTATTGTCTTGGGACTCTCTGCACACTTCTGAAAATAGGTTTTAAGTGTCATGGATTATTAAACAGGTTTTAAGTGCCATGGATCATCTAACAGTTTTTTTTTTTTTTTAAGAAAAACGTTTCATGGATCAATAAATAGGTTTTAAGTGTTACGGATTATTATAAACGTTTTAAGCGCCATTTCAACCAACCAACCAACCGACCAACCAACCAACCGACCAACCAATCAATCAATCAATCAATCAATCAATCAATCAATCAATCAACTTCATTGAACAATCGATTCATTGCAGTTTTAGTCATTAACAGCATTTTAACCCTAGGACTAATGATATTTTATGCTTTTAGCAACAAATGATTTAGTGATTAACAAAATCGTGAAATGAATTAAAAAAAAAAACAACCTTCCATGAAACAACAAAATAAAAAAACAAGTCAATCAAACCCCCAAACAAATAAGCAAAACTGCACACAAATATAATAGAAGTATAATCTTCTCGATATATGCGAAACAACAATATATTTTTGATTTTGGTTACTTACCGGCTTTTATTTCACAAAGGAAAGGGAGACGATTGCTACATTCCCGAGTGAGCCACCGAAATCCGGAAGTTTCATAATGAAGACTAATGCACTGGTCCTCTGAGTTTCGGTTTTCCCAATTTGCGTAGCTAATGTCCTCGTATTTCAGACAGCCCACTTGAAATATTTCTCTTGAAAACTGGAAAGCACCCACCCAGAATTCCAGTTTCCTGGAGACAAAGTCCGTTATTGATCTAACAGACGTACACTATCAGTACATACTTTTCTTTTTCTTTCTCTTTCTTCTTTTCATTCCTCTTTTCAGTTCACGAGTTATTTTCAAAGGCTAAATGCGAGAATAACATGTCGAATAATAATTTAGACTTGTGTATTGTCAAGATACCCAGTGAAAGATAACATAGTTTGATTAGTGAATTTGCAGCGAATAACTGAAAATAGACTGTATTTTGTTACAAGATCTATTGAAAGATAGTACACATGATCAGAATACATAGGAAATTTCTCAAGGAAATTACATAGGAAATTTATCATTTTCTCGACCAGAAGAAAATAACATATATTACCGTTATTATTTGTGCGGTCTGGGTGCATATTGTGATTAATTACACGTTTCAATAAGATATTAAAAAAATACTGCATATTTGGACAAGTAAATTAAAAGACTGTAACAGACCATATTTGGACAAGTAAATTAAAAGACTGTAACAGTCCATATTTGGACAAATAAATTAAAAGAATGTAACAGTCCATATTTGGACAAGTAAATTAAAAGACTGTTAACAGTTCATATTTGGACAAGTAAATTAAAAGAAAACCTAGGTGTTGCAGCTAACGCCACAAACTAAAGCAGAGCCCACACCTGCAAGTGTAATTCACTAAATGTGACAATAGTTTACTATTTTATTTCATAATTGTACAGCAATTCACTAAGAGTGTAATTAAAATGGTCACTAAGTGTGCCAATAGTTCACTAATTGTACAGCAATTCACTAAGAGTGTAATTAAAATGGTCACTAAGTGTGCCAATAGTTCACTAATTGTGCAGCAATTCACTAAGAGTGTAATTAAAATGGTCACTAAGTGTGCCAGTACTTCACTAATTGTGCAGCAATTCACTAAAAGTGTAATTAAAATGGTCACTAAGTGTGCCAGTAGTTCATTAGTGGTGCAGCAATTCACTAAGAGTGTAATTAAAATGGTCACTAAGTGTGCCAGTAGTTCACTAATAGTGCCACAGTAGTTCAATGTCACTAAATCACAAGGTGTATCGATAATTCACTAAGTGTGCCAGTAATTCATTAAGAGTGTCAAAATAGTTCAATGTCACTAGCTCACAAGGTGTGCCGATAAGAGTTTTACTAGATCACTAAGTGTGCCAGTAGTTCATTAAATGTGCCAGTAGCTCACCGTATCACTGGTTCACTAAGTGTTACCAGTAATTCATTAAGCGTGCCACTAGGTCCTGTGTTACTACTTCACTGTGTGCCAGTAGTTTTATTAATATAATACTTAGGAAGAAATATTATTTTGTTGTGGTCTGTCTGTAATGATTTTGTTGTTCGTCAGTCAATTCATTAATATAACACATACAAAAAGAGAATTATTTAACTGTGCTAATTTCACAAAGATATTTGTGGCTGTGAGTCATTTCATTAACAAGATACTTACAGAAGAACATTATTTTGTTGTGATAAATCCGTAATGACATTTATGGTTCGGTCTGTAATTTGTGCCAAACTTCCGCTAACTTCACTTTGGCAGATTTCCAGAGCTTCAAACCATGAACTTTCATGCATCATGAATGTAAACTTTTGACTAAAATGTTCTTCCAAGGCTGAAAAAAAGGGGTCTTAAACATAATTTTAAAAATAACTTTCTTATGAGGGAACATTTCTAGTACTGGATTCAAGCACTAAAGGGGTGTTTTAATGTATGGTTTCAAAAGTATGAATGTCATGAGGGAACATTTCTAGTACGGGATTCAAGCACTAAAGGGATGTTTTAATGTATGGTTTCAAAAGTATGGAATGTCACGAGGAACACGTTTGAAGTAAGGGATTCAAGCAGTAAAGGGGTGTTTCATTATAAAGGTTTCATAAGTATGAAATGTACACACATTTCTTGTGGGATGAAAATATCTGATAGTCAACACAAGTATTAATTTCAATTGTCAAAGCTTTACTAGTTAAAGCAAATACACTTTTAAGAGTACATACTTAATGTAAAAATAACTATTTAATATTAAAACTATTATATTTTTGCAGTTGCATAAATTTAAACCAGATTGTAAATAGGGCTCTTTTCAATTATGAACGATGCAGATCATGCATTTGTATTTGTCTCAAATTCTATGTTAATGGGCTCTACAAATTTTATTGTTAATTATGGGAAGCGTATGTTAATGGGCTTTACAAATGTTATTGTTAATTATGGGAAGCGTATGTTAATGGGCTTTGAAAATATTATTGTTAATTATGGGAAGCGTATGTTAATGGGCTTTACAAATGTTATTATTAATTATGGGAAGCGTATGTTACTGGGCTTTGAAAATGTTATTGTTAATTATGGGAAGCGTATGTTAATGGGCTTTACAAATGTTATTGTTAATTATGGGAAGCATATATTAATGGGCTTTACAAATGTTATTGTTAAGTCTTTTTAGTATTATATCTTTAAGCAAACAATTATACATATTAAATGTCACTCGTTCATTCAGCAGACTCTTCTGTTTATTTGTAGGCATGACTGAGTGATTAACCATGCTATATGTTCTTTCAGTTCCAGGTGTGAGTGGAGTGAATACAGCACACGAAACCAACATTTATAGTTGCATGTCAGGGAATTTTAGGCAAATTATACCGATTTATGAAGATATTATTTTCATTTTATTAATCGTATCTATTTAATTTATGAGAAGAGATTTCCGCTAGGCAACTATGTTCGGATGGTGCAATAACTTGTTTACGAGTTGAAGGTATGTGGGTCACGCTAGAGGTGAAGGGAAAGGCCGTTTACCAGATACCAGACGCCCATATTTGATTACTTGCGTTCCGTATCGTGACGTAGCGTTAATCCGCCAGCTGACCTAGAATCATTCATTTATACAATTGAAAATCTGTAGCTCGGCTTTACAAATTTACAAACAAATAAAAAGATAATCAATTTTAATTATCTGCTCCATATTTTCACTTTTCACCTTCCGAAAACATATATTTAATGTTATAGTTATAAGTTTACTTAAAACGTAGACAGTTACTCAAAGTGAACTAAAAGTAAACACAAGGTAGACAGCTAAATACAGTGTTCTCACTATTCCTGATGTAAAGTTATACACAATGTATTTACAATACTTACAATGTAGACACACAATGCATATAGATAGTTACATCCAATGTACTCACAAAATACTTACAATGTAGACACACAATGCATATAATGTAGATAATGTGAACAGGTTTTTTCTTCGGCAAGCTGTAATAAAATTAGTTATGTTATTACGAGAGGGTCTCTTAATTGTGAGAAATAATTATCATTTATGTTTACGATAATCTGCCCTTCTCAATTGCAGGTGGAAGGCTGGATAAAGACTTCCCTTGGTCCAGAGAGTAATACGTAGTGTACAGTGATTTAACACGAATTATCCCTGACCTGACCTGACCTGACCTGACCTGTTCTCCAGAGAAGTATATATCTCCTTAGGACAAGCTCCTTTCTACCCGACTTTAATAATTTATGCCCACAGCTGCTCTAACCTTTCATACCCAATTATGTAACAAGGGCGAGGGTGTAAACAATAAGAAATAGTATTTATTATAAGTATAACAAGCAATTCAACATGAAATAAATACGAGCAAATAACATATAAACATAGATGAAATAGATACTCAGAATATAGGCTCCTTCGCAAGTGAATTTCCACAACAAGTGATGGTAAAAGTTGGGAATGTGACTTATTGTGTTCCACAAGAAATGACAATGGGTTCAGTTTAATTACAGCGACGCCTCTCTCTCACTGCTGTTAGTTTGATGGGTAGTTGTGACCTTCTACATTGCATTGCACTAAACGTGTGTTTTTATTATGTCTACTTCGCTGTAGTACGAGTGTTGCACTAAACGTGTGTTTTTATTATGTCTACTTCGCTGTAGTACGAGTGTTGCACTAAACGTGTGTTTTTATTATGTCTTCTTCGCTGTAGTACGAGTGTTGCACTAAACGTGTGTTTTTATTATGTCTACTTCGCTGTAGTACGAGCATGTGCTCCCCACTTTACAAAGAATATTTCATAACAAATATGGTTATTAAGAACGTATGGAATAGAAGTGACAAAAATAAAAGCGGGATGGAAATATTTGTCACAGATAGTTTCACACAATGTATTCAAATAGTACACACAAAATACTCACAATGTAGACAATGCATATAATGTACACACAATGTACTCATAATACTTACAATGTACACACATACTGTATTCAAATACTTACACTGTAGACACACTATGTACTCATGAAATACATACAATGTAGACACAGTGCATATAATATAGATAGTTATACACAATGTACTCACGATAGGCAGTCATCAGATTGGACATCCAGAAAGCCGCACAACAAATCATCATGACCGCCATATTGAGGATTACAGGAATAATAACTGAAAGAGATACTAGACATTTATCTTTTTCACCGCAATACATTCGTCTTTTATCACAATACATTCGTCTTTTATCAAAATACAGTCGTCTTTTATCACAATACATTCGTCTTTTATCACAATACATTCGTCTTTTATCACAATACAGTCGTCTTTTATCAAAATACAGTCGTCTTTTACCCATTGTCGAGAAACAACACATATTGTAGTGACGACAATTGTACTGTGGTGAAAGGCAGCTGTATTTTAATGAAGACAACTGTATTATGGTGAAAGACAGCTTATTGTGGTATTACAACTGTATTTTGGTAAAATATAGGTGATTGTGATGAAGACAATTGCAGTCTAGTGAAGACTAATTGATTGTGGTGAAGGCAATCGTATTGTGTTAACGACAGCGGTATAGTATTGAGAGACAAGGGGAAGACAACTGCATTTTGTGAAAGACAGGTATCGAGGGAAAAGACAGCTGTTGTCTTCACCCCAAAGCAAAATGTCTTCACCACACTGTGGCTATCTTTATTCTATTGAATGTGTTCACACTGTGTTGCAGTTATCTTCATCATACGTTGTAATCACAATAGTGCAGTCGTCTATCACATTCCAAGAGTCTGTTCCACACTCCAGTAGTCTGTTCCACACTCCAGTAGTCTGTTACACACTCCAGTAGTTTTCCCCACACTCCAGTAGTCTGTTACACACTCCAGCAGTCTGTTCCACACTCCAGTAGTCACCTGCACACTCCAGCAGTCTGTTTCATACTCCAGCAGTCTGTTCCACACTCCAGTAGTCACCAGCACACTCCAGCAGTCTGCCCGACACTCCAGTAGTCTCCTGCACACTCCAGCAGTCTGCTCCACATTGGAAATACCGCAGTAATCGATTTAAAAAGGAAACAGCGATGGATTAGTAAATGCGTACCATAAATGCGACCAGAGAATTCATTTGAAATCAGTGCAGAGAAAAATATCAAGGGCAGGTAATGTAAGGCATGTATACGCGCCGGAGTACTGTAACTAGATATTTTAATATCAACAAACGTGCAAATTGTTGTCTTAATATGTATGATATGAAGAATTAATGTAAGCCAAGAGATAACAAAAGTACAGTTGACCATTAATATTTGTTAAAATAATTTAACAACTGCAGCGAAAACATTAAAACTACGTAGTAAGAAAACGTGAGCGTAGACTGAGTCAAAATATGTGAACATAGACGTGAAAGACTGAGTCAAAATATGTGAACATAGTCGTGAAAGACTGAGAAGATATGTGAACGTAGACGTGAAAGACTGAGTCAGGATAAATGAATACAGATGTGAAGGATTGTCCGGATGAATGAACACAGACGTGAATGACTGAGTCAGGATGATACAACATTCACTGAATTCTTCATACTTGTACACCAGTGACAGTGACGCCTTAAACATTACCTATGAAAATAAATAGTACAATTATGGAATTTAATTTTGTACAGTTTATTACCGACTCCGTATTAAGTATTTGAAGCTGGTATTCCCTGTTTTCACCTGACTGCGCGATGAGCTGTTACATCCCAATTGTTATCTGACTGCGCGATGACCTGTTACATCCCAATTGTCATCTGACTGCGCGATGACCTGTTACATCCCAATTGTCATCTGACTGCGCGATGACCTGTTACATCCCAATTGTCATCTGACTGCGCGATGACCTGTTACATCCCAGTTGTCATCTGACTGCGAGATGAGCTGTTACATCCCAGTTGTCATCTGACTGCGAGATGAGCTGTTACATCCCAGTTGTCATCTGACTGCGAGATGAGCTGTTACATCCCAGTTGTCATCTGACTGCGAGATGAGCTGTTACATCCCAGTTGTCATCTGACTTGAACAGGACCTAGCGAAGACTGACTCTTGTCACGGAACACCGCATTTAACCTGGTAATGGATGTTCCGGCCGACTAGTGTAAGGCAGCATTGTTCAACAAACAAGATCGTTACTATTTGTTGTCAGAACTCAAATCATTCAGAGAATCTTTCACGTTTGAAAAGTTTATGTTTGTAAAAGATAAAAACAAAACAAAACAATGTTGAGATCTATGGCCTCTTGGCAAGAAAATCACGGGCACGAAGGTAGAGAAGCACTCGGACAACTCACGTTATCGAACAAATAAATGTCTGTGACCCTCCGTCTGTGTGTTTGATTTCCGGCAGAGAGAGAATTAGAAAGCTGAAATGTTGCAGTGATCGAACATAAGGGTTCGGATTCCGTCTCAAGCCCCTGGGGCTTTCCCCAAAAGATGTTTCTTTTGATATCTATGGCTATCTAAATCTGGGGAAGGCCGGGTTTTATCATAATATATATAATCAGCACAGATACGAACTCATGCACACATAAAGCATTCGGTCAGAATAACGATAACAGGTGAAATCGAGCTTAAAAACGATAATGAGTTAAGCAACACATGACATGACTCGCAAACTTGAAAATGATATTGAAACATAATTAGTAAATACGATTGTGTTGCATAAATTAAGTAATTTTCTTGAATGATTATTGCTATTTTCTTTATGTGAAAGTATTTGTTAAATTTTGAAATGCTGCTGATTGAGTGTGTTGACTCATTTTCATTTGTTTGTTAATATTATGTTCTTTATTAAAACAGTTGTTTGTATATTATCCTTGTGCTCTTCCTTGTGTGAACTTGCTCTGAAGTGAAAAAACTGGCTAAGCAAGTTTTGACTGTCAGCCTGAGGCTGGTGCTCTCATAATTGCACTCAGAAAGTTCATTGTTATTTTTTTATCACTTAAAAAAAAAAATTAGAATGATTTTATGCCAGTCAAGTATCGGGTTATGAACAAGTTACATTCAAAGGTGTACTAGTAGCCTGTAAATTTGCCATAAAATCATTCTGTACTTAACAAGTGGTAAAAATACTAATTTAACTTTCTGAGCGCAATGGTGACAGTACGAACATTTTGCTAATAGGAATAAGTAAATCAAGTACCACTTGCTCGCCCAGTTTCATCACTTAAAGATGTTTGTAACCTGATTGGGTATGTAAGCAGAAACAAGTTTAAAACTTGAGAGAAAATGTAGGCAGAGTCCTATAAGAGGAAACAATCCCTCCAGAAATTGGTATAAAACTTCAGAGAAAATGTTCCGAGAGTCATATAAGACAATCCCTCCAGAACTATCCAGAGCCCAAAAACATCGAAGACGAAAGATCACATACAAGCCTGGAGCAGAAGAGAAAGCCAACACAACCACCAACGCCACCAGCAGCGCCTTGCCTGTATGTGTCAGTTTGGTGGCACGCTTCATCTGGAGACCGCTCACTGGTCAAAATGTCATCAGTAATGTGGGGTATTTTGGCTGCTAAAATGTTATAGTGAATATATTAGCTATTAAAATTTTCTATTATTGCTGTTTGCAACCCTCATATGTAACTCTGACAGGTTATTTTAAAGGACAAGAAAGTCTCTTTATTTCGGAGAATATTATCATCTCTCCACATCTACAATAAATACACCCTCTCAATTTGCAGGAAACCGAATGAAAGAGTAACCTTGTGTTCCAGAAAAATACTTTAGAAACGTACACTCTTGTCTATTTATTAGTGTAAATATTTACAGTCTTCAGATTGTCTTAGAACAATTGTGACAGTGAATGTGTGAATGTGAATTATATCAAATATGTGTAATTAGTTATGATACAAGACATCTACAAGTGTCGGTGCAGAGTATGGGTCACTGGTTAGATATGTATATCTGCAACTGTTACACCGATAGGATGTCTGTTCGTCCTGTCCGTCCGTATTACACACTCAAACCCACACATGTACACTCATGCAGGTGTCATCGGCTACACCACTATTCCCCCCCTCCCCCGCCAGGGTGGCTGGTGACAGAGCAGAAATGGATTTACAGTGAGATGAGCAATAATAGTTTGTACATAACCTTGTACAGGTAATGCTGCAATAGTCTTTCGTGCACTTTTGTAACAAAGTCACAAGCATATTGTTTGCAATATACGTTTTTCACATGTTTCTTTTACATGCTGTAGAACACTATTGAGCCACTATTCTCTCAAAACTAATCTGGGTACTGCTTCACCATATTATTTCCTCAAGCAGAACAACAATGTAGCAATTTCCAGTAACTTCCTTGTCCAGGCTTTCCACAATGTAGTCTATCATGCTTTTGGCATCATACATCAACAGAGTGCAGTGTATCCTTATCATTGCACACAGGAGGTAGAGATTTCTCTAATCTACCTTGGTCATGGCGGTTTATAAATCAGTGAGCTGGGAGATTTTGGTATAAACAAGAAGGCTGCTTCTTAATTTGTGCACACGTGCCTTAATTTCTAAATGTTATTATAATTAATTTGTAACTTAATTACACCACACACTTCTAATATCTTATTATAATTAAATTTTAACAGTTCACGTAGGCAAATAAAATCTCACACGCATAAGGTTCGAATTTATTATTATATTAATATTGGCAATTTTCTAATGAATCTTATTGGAGAACTGCTTGTATTATTTTTCGCATGTAATTATGCACGATATTCACTTACAGTACAGAGTATGTATGTAGTGCGAGCTATTGTTTTATACACAGATTTTATAGCGAGATTTAGTCTGTAGACCGAGTGGTGACTGTAGTGAGAGTTAGTCTGTAGACCGAGTGGTGACTGTAGTGAGAGTTAGTCTGTAGACCGACTGGTGACTGTAGTGAGAGTTAGTCTGTAGACCGAGTGATTGTAACGAGAATTATTCTAAAGACCGAGTGTTGACTATGTAATGTGAAGTTATGTGATTACATTACACTGCGTCACAAAAATTGTAAGTTATCTGTTTTTTTCAACTGATTTAAAACAATTATCAATGAAATTAAATGAAAGTACATGAAGTAATGCTCAAGTGAAGAATAAAATCTGCAAGATAAAAACCACAAAGTAATTCCTACTAGAAGAACTTGTTGTGCCATTGAATTTTTTTTTGTAAAGTACACATGGTGGCTACAAGATATAATAAACACGTACACTTAATGCAGGCAAAACAATCTACCCAGATAAAGCACGTGCCTAACTGCCAGTATCTGAAGATCGCAGTAGGTTATTGATATAATATTATGTGGGAGAGAACTCTTGTTATCGCAGTGTCATTTTGATGGATGAAGTTTATCTTGATTGCACACTTAAGTGTGACTTTTCTAAGATTGAAACTTGACGTTTTGTCTTTTTGGGATGTCAGTTTTCTTTTTTACGTTTATCATAAGTTTTACGTTTACGTTTACCACGTAATCCCAAGGAATGATTTTGTAAAACATTTACGTTAAACAACATTTTACATATACCGTTTGCACAAAAGAAATATTTTTTATATGATTAACATCTTAGGAATGTTTCTCTATACCATCCACACAGAAGTGTTTTTAATACCACCTACAGCAAAGGCGGTTATTAAAATCATGTATAGTAGATGGCGGTTTACAGACAAAAGCTCTAACAACAAGAAACAGATGGCGGTTTACAGACACAAGTTATAGTAGCTCACAAAAATATTTACTTTTTATTTGGATAGCTAAGAATAATTTGATAACTAATAAATTTAATTAAAATACATTTATGTACAGCAAATATTGTTTTATTTGTTTAGCTGGAAAAATGAACCAAGTACACTTATCCATCTTTTATCGTAAACGGACTATTCTTAGTAAGATAGCACATTTACCATTTTCACATTCTGTATACAACACCAGTTTGTTATTATGCATGCTTAGTACAACACCAGTCTGTTATTCTGTGTGCTTAGTATAGTACAACACCAGTTTGTTGTTATGCATGCTTAGTACAACACCAGTTTGTTATTCTGTGTGCTTAGTATAGTACAACACCAGTTTGTTTTATGCATGCTTAGTACAACACCAGTTTGCTAGTCTGTGTGCTTGTACTATATACAACATCATTTTGTTATTATGCATGCTTAGTACAACACCAGTCTGTTATTCTGTGTGCTTAGTATAGTACAACACCAGTTTGTTATTCCAAATGCCTAGTACCATTTTGTCATTCTATGTAATTATCTAGCACATCAAAATTTTGCTATTCTATATAATTATCTAGTACTACACAGTTTTGCTATTCTGTTTCACTAGTACAACATATTTTGTAACCTACAGGACTACAAAACCCAGTTTCACACATTGTATGTCTAATACAGTACCCTTTGTTATCACTCTATGACTAGAGTAATAAAACCCATTTTCACACATTGTATGACTAATACAGTACCCTTTGTTATCACTCTGTGAGTAGAGTAGTAATTCCAGTTTCTATTGTAAAATTATTTTTAATATTTGATTTATCACTGTAAAATTAGTAAATCACATTTATTCACTTTTAAAATCTTTTCAAATTAATTCGATCATTCATTTATTGTACCTAGTAAGAGTAGTACAATTTATTTATTGTACTAGTAAGACTAGTACTATTTATTTATTGTACCTAGTAAGACTAGGACTATTCATTTATTGTACCTAGTAAGAGTAGTACAATTTATTTATTGTACTAGTAAGACTAGTACTATTTATTTATTGTACCTAGTAAGAGTAGTACAATTTATTTATTGTACTAGTAAGACTAATACTATTTATTTATTGTACCTAGTAAGAGTAGTACAATTTATTTATTGTACTAGTAAGACTAGTACTATTTATTTATTGTACCTAGTAAGACTAGGACTATTCATTTATTGTACCTAGTAAGACTAGGACTCTTCATGCACAACAGTATTCACTAGATAATGCTGTACTTCAACCACGTCAATTATTTTTCTTATTATTAGTGCTAAGCACTTCACTTCATGCTCACTTATCAGCGTCAAAGGTCACTTGTCAGCATCATAGGTCACTTGTCAGCATCATATGTTATTTGTCAGCGTCATAGGTCACTTGTTAGCGTCATAGGTCATTTGTGAGCACTTTTGTCTTTCTGGCACCTTTCTCTGATAATACCAACCAACCAACCAAGCAACTTTGATAAGATATATGCTACAACATTTTATGAACAGCTTAAACTTCTGTATTTGTTTAGTGATTCTATTCCTGCATGACAGTATTATGGCCCCAAATTCGTTCTATGAAATAATGGCTCAATGTTCATTCTATGGTAGAATAGCTCAATGTTGTTTTACAATATAATGGACCCATATACGTTCCAAGGAATAATGGCTCAATGTTCATTTTATGGTAGAATAGCTCAATGTTGTTTTACAGTACAACATTATTTACCTCTGTGTTTCAATTCTCTTATCGTTCACTCACTGAACCAACCAACCAATCAACCATCCAAACAAGCAACTACCACAAAAATAGCGAATTTGTTAAGTTTAATTTTTCTCAAAATATTAAACTTGCTGCCTTAACATTTTACTTCTATTTCACTATTATATTGTATTACACTGGATTTGATAGCTAAGTGGTGAAATGTACATGTCGAGAACTCGTTATACTGTGAACCAGTCCGAGATAACGGAAGTGATGACACACGACGATAGCCGCAACTCAGTCAAGACGCCCGCAAATAGAACGCAACGAAAACGTACTTTACCCACAACTCTCTAAACATATATCATATATTCACATTAACAGTCATTGGTTTACTTAGCAGTAGAAAGATAGTCGATAAAATGGCGTTAGACGGCCTGTCCTTGCAATTTAAGTTGGGTGCCATTTATTTACTAGTCGGCTTTGTACTTTTCATTGTGTCTTTCGCCACCCCTCACTGGATTACTGTGTACTTGTTGGGAGTGAAAGTGGGGAACTCAGGACTCTGGGAAGTGTGCGTTAATAGCATCGGATGTGGAGTTCCAGACAAAAAAGGTTAGGAACTAGACGCTACTTCGTTCGGCACTAAGTGGAGTGTGGATTAGTAGAACTAAGAAATGTACAATGTTTCTTCTTTTTTAAATACATTTGAGATTTGTACTCACAGATTGCTTGTCTGTACTGAGTAACGTGTGGGCTAGTAGAGCAATTTAGTTTGTGATTAGACTTTATGTGTAAGTTAGATGTGGGTATATTGTTTGTAAGTTACTTGTGGGTATTTTGTTTGTAAGTTAGATGTGAGTATTTTGTTTGTAAGTTAGATGTGGGTATTTTGTTTGTAAGTTAGATGTGGGTATTTTGTTTGTAAGTTAGATGTGGGTATTTTGTTTGTAAGTTAGATGTGGGTATTTTGTTTGTAAGTTAGATGTGGGTATTTTGTGTGTGCACATAATTAGCTTGCTGTCCTGACTGCACTGTGTCATGGTGTTTGTCTACGTCTTATGAAACATGAAAGCGCTGAGAGGATGCCTGATGTCGGTCAGTTTAGGACCAGTAGTAAATTAGGGCTGGCTGGCAAGGGTCAGTTCAGGAATGTCAATTCAACTATTGAGAGTAAAGCAGTCTGAAACAACTCCTTTCCACCCTAAATGTAATGGTTTAGTCGAAAATCTTAATGCTAAGCTGTCCTTGAGAAAACTGTAAAAAGACCACTTGACTGGGATATGTATTTACCAGCATTTTTGTTTGCATTGCACAAAGTACCGCAGGATTCAACCCAATTTTTGCCCTTCATATTCTTATATGTTAGGACCGTTACGGGACCCGAGTCTATATTATGAGAATATTGGACAGAGCGGGCTAGTTGAATCTCTAAAAACGTACATATCACCACAGGATTGAACTTGTGAATTGTATTGATACTTCATGTCAAATAGTGGCCAAGAATGTACACAAAAAAAGAAACTAGTAAGCACGTCTGTACAACCATACAACGAAAGCTTGTAATATTGAAGTCAGTATGCATGTTGACCACTCACAATACACATGTTTAACGCTCTCAATACACATTTTTAACACTCATTTTACACAGGTTGAACTTTTACTTTACACATGTTGAACACTAACTTCACACGCTCACAATACATATAATGAACACTCACATTACACATGTTGAACATTAACTTTACACTAACTTTAGCACTCACAATACACCTTTTGAACACTTACTTTACACATGTTGAACATTAACTTCACACGCTCACAATACATATGATGAACACTCACAATACACATATTGAACACTCACAATACACCTTTTGAACACTTTCTTTACACATGTTGAACACTCACAATACACATGTTGAAATCTCATAATACACATGTTTAACACTAACTTTACACATGTTGAAATCTCACAATTCACATGTTTAACACTAACTTTACACATGTTGAAATCTCACAATTCACATGTTTAACACTAACTTTACACATGTTGAAATCTCACAATTCACATGTTTAACACTAACTTTACAAATGTTTAACACAAATTGATATATGTTTCACATTCAGTTTGAACATGTTTAACACTAACTTTACACGTTTAATACAAAATGATATATGTTTCACAATCAGTTTGAACATGTTTAATTCTCACTGTACAACTGTTTAACACAAATGTATACTGTTTAACATTAACACTCATTTTATATATGTTTAACACTCACTTATCCACTATCTTACTTCTTATGCACTGAGTTGTGTACTTAGCTTGCACATATATACACCTTTGAATAGACTTCCTAGGCTAATTATGTTTTTATATCAGTTTTATATAAAATTAATTTTACTTATTAAATTATAATTCAATATCTCATTTAACTAGTTTATTTCTAACAAACCTGCAATCTATTTCTACTGAATTTGATTAGAAAGAGGTAGAAATCTATTTCTACTGAGTTGGATTAGAAAGAAGTAGAAATCTATTTCTACTGAATTGGATTAGACAGAGGTAGAAATCAATTTCTATTGAATTGGATTAGACAGAGGTAGAAATCTATTTCTACTGAATTGGATTAGACAGAGGTAGAAAGATAAATGACGAGATGGCCAGAGGTGATCTAGGAATATAATCATGAACTCTAATATTATTCAACTAATTCACAAGAAATAATAGAGAAATCACAAATAGTGTTAGAGACATTGCCTAACTTGATATCTTTTGCTAACAGATTGGTTTAAGGCAGTGGAAGCTTTCGAATGCCTTGCTTTGGTTGGTAACATTGCAGCATCGAGTTTGGTGGTGATCTTCGTTTTGCAAAGGCGCAAACTGTACTCCATTGGAGCATCAATCGCCTCCATAACATCAGGTTAGTTTGATGGTGATCTTCGTTTTGCAAACTGTACTCCATTGGAGCATCAATCGCCTCCATAACATCAGGTTAGTTTGATGGTGATCTTCGTTTTGCAAACTGTACTCCATTGGAGCATCAATCGCCTCCATAACATCAGGTTAGTTTGATGGTGATCTTCGTTTTGCAAACTGTACTCCATTGGAGCATCAATCGCCTCCATAACATCAGGTTAGTTTGAAGCGGTAACTTGTGTCTGGTCACTTTTTGTTATTCTCTCAGTCAAAACAAAAGGAGTCATATTTATAACCCTGTTAGTGTGAGTTTAATATGTTGTGTAATCCTATTTATAACCCTGCTAGTGTGAGTTTAATATGTTGTGTAATCCTATTTATAACCCTGTTAGTGTGAGTTTAATATGTTGTGTAATCCTATTTATAACCCTGCTAGTGTGAGTTTAATATGTTGTGTAATCCTATTTATAACCCTGCTAGTGTGAGTTTAATATGTTGTGTAATCCTATTTATAACCCTGCTAGTGTGAGTTTAATATGTTGTGTAATCCTATTTATAACCCTGCTAGTGTGAGTTTAATATGTTGTGTAATCCTATTTATAACCCTGCTAGTGTGAGTTTAATATGTTGTGTGAGTAGGTGTCTGTGCGTGCATTGCTCGTGTATTGTTTTCGGACGAACGACAGTGATTAATGACGTGATGACGGAGTGAGCCAGTGTTGATTGGGTGTGTGTACTCCATCAGCTCATCGTCTGGGTTGGGAGGTGTGCTTTTATCTATGCATTTCTGAAATTTTCCCAGTCTGTATGGACGCACCTTTAAATAGGGGTCATAATTCTGTAACAGATCAAGACAAGAGAAGCAAAGGACCAATCAGGGCCAAGTTAGATTAGGGTTGAAAGAGAATTAGATTTAGCTAGAGAGTGGTTCACTGATTATAAACCGCTATGGTAAATCGAGAAATATCTAACACATAGTGTAAGTGTAAGGAATACACTGCACACTGTTGATGTATGGTGGCAAGGTGTGCTGACTACATTGAGCAATTTCTGGTATAAAGAAATTACAGAAGTTGCTACAATTGTTGTTCTGCTTGAGGGAGCTAAAACGGCAAAGGACCATCCAGGTTAGCCTCGAGAGAATAGCAGCTAATCATTGCTCTGCAATGTGAGACGGGAAATATGAGGAATTGACGTTATTAACATAAACAATACATTTGTGGCTTTGTTATAAAAAGTGCTTAAAGACTACTGCGAATATACACAAGTTTACTTAGAAACTATTATCGCTTTTTTCTAATAACCCCATTTATGGTCTCTGATATGATAAGAACTATCATGTGATTTGTATTGACACTTATCTATTAAATTGTGTGTTAGGATATAAGACTGTGTGGATATTAAAATTATTTGAATGTGGTTTCGAGAAATATGTCAATTAATCTTTTTCTTTGTATTTGTTATATGTATATGTATGTGATTGTTGATTTAATAAATTTATTGTTAAATTTATTTTCCTTCTTACACACATTGATAACCACATGTTGGAGAAAAAATTGGGTGGATGGGGACTCGCTTAATATAGATTAAAAGATGGATTTATTTTAACCTTTAGTAAGAAGTTTTCCACCTAAGGAAATATTGTGTGAAGGTAAATGTTTGTCTTTAATATTGTGGAAGAGAGAAAACGTTGACAGCGCCCGAATATCCGCCAAGTGAGAGAGACGAGTGTTGTCTTCTGGATAATTATTAATAAATTAAGATTCTCATCACTTGTAATTAGTGATGGGTGATTAATAATAACCATTAACTAGGTGGCGTTGGCGTCACACTATTTATATTGTTTTCTGTCTAAACAAAGAAATACTATGCTCAAGCCATTTCTAGGAAGAGACAGCCATTGTAGAGTTATGTGGAAAAGTCATTAGAAATGTTAAATGTTATAATGCTTGTCAGGCTCAGACTTGACAAAATCACGTTAAATAATTGGTTCGGATTCTAATTCTTGATGGCTGGTCTATTTTACTTGATTTAGCTCTAACTGTTTATGAGTTCAAGCGTTTGGTAAGTTTTCTCTATGTATAAGTACTACAAATTTGTGACTTCTCTAAGTATAAGTACTAGAAATTTGTAAATTTCCTCTATTATTATGAGTACTAGAAATTTGTAACTTTTCTCTATGTAGAACTACTAGAATTTTGTGACTTTTCTCTATGATAAAGTACCAGAAATTTCTGACTTTTCTCTATGAAAAGTACTAGAAATTTGTGTTTAAAGGACTGCAAATTTGCGACTTTTTTCTATGAATATTAGAAGTGAAACATTTCTCTATGTATAAATACTAGAAGCGTGACTTTACTCTGTGTATGAATACTAGAACTTTGTGACTTTTCTCTTAGTATGAATGCTAGAAATGAGACTTTTCTCTGTGTATGAATACTAGAACTTTGTGACTTTTCTCTTAGTATGAATATTAGAAATGAGAAGTTTGAATACTAGAACTAGAAGTGAATTTTCTCTGTGCATGAATACTAGTACTTAGAGATTTTCTCTGTGTATGAATACTAGTACTTAGAGATTTTCTCTGTGTATGAATACTAGTACTTAGAGATTTTCTCTGTGTATGAATACTAGTACTTAGAGATTTTCTCTGTGTATGAATACTAGTACTTAGAGATTTTCTCTGTGTATGAATACTAGTACTTAGAGATTTTCTCTGTGTATGAATACTAGTACTTAGAGATTTTCTCTGTGTATGAATACTAGTACTTAGAGATTTTCTCTGTGTATGAATACTAGTACTTAGAGATTTTCTCTGTGTATGAATACTAGTACTTAGAGATTTTCTCTGTGTATGAATACTAGAGCTTCGTGATGGATATTTGTGTAAGAATTTCACTATTTTAAACTGCTCATTAATCAGTTAATTTGTTTTACAGATACATCATTGTTAGTATGTGTTAATGATTAATAAAGAATATTTTTCAGGTATATTTACATTGATGGGTTCTGTTATTTTCATCACTGTCACAAAACGGGAGGCTCGTTACAAGCCGACCCTGAGCTGAAGTTAGAGATGCAAGGGGTGAAGTCTATTTTTGGCCTGCTCCGGTGCACCTCCAAGAAAAGCCCATGTGACGTATGCCAGTACTACGTCGTGTCAAGTTGTTACATAGACACACATGACATACTCCATTGATGTTTGGGTGGGGCCCACTTTATTAATGTCATGCCAAGGAACGTTTTATTGGCGGTGTGTGTTGTGAGTGTGTATCATAAATGTGAATAAATGGACGAACAGACGAACGGTGCAAAACAATAGTACAAATTCTTTCGTCGCTCTCAAAAACTATGAATAACAAGAGAGTTGAAAGATGTTTAAATCAGGTTATTTATTTCCCGATTTAAAAGGGGCACTACTCTTTCGCACAGTGATTAATTCATTCATTCAACTTTCCAATGTCATACACTCTTTGGGAAATAAGGGGAGATGAGAATGATGAAATTCAAAATATAAAATAAAGATTAATTACACAATTCTTATGCGGCAAATGTGGCCGCTTTAACAATAGTTCACATATAGAATAAGCATTAATTTTTAACATTAAAGTTCTTATTTTGCAAACGATATAATAGTGTTCATTTTCTTGAGTCCTAGGGTTAAGTATGTGCGCGTTAGCCGTGCTAATTATTACTCACTATTAATGTCAGAGTTCCAAGGAGATGACGTAATCTCACACGTCACTTATAAGCGGCACTTCAAAGTGAAGATCGACGCAATGGAGGCGTCGCATTACAGGTGAAGATTCTGCAGAATCTAGGCACCACTTTCAGATTATCACTGGGGAGAAATCTGAAATTTAGCTGACTGTTGTCAGCCTCGATAATTATCGTTGTACCGGTTGTCGTGGAAACGGACACCCCAACGACGTTTAGCATTATCGGGTGGAGTCGTCCAGTGGGATGTGTCGTCGCATTACATTGAGTGTAGAAATCCGGATGTCTGTAAGAAATCTCGGTGTTAGCCTCTCAATTTGCGGGATAGACTGCCAAAACGAACTCAGACAGGGGGAAGAACAAGTTGGTCCCTCGTGTCGTTAACTGCATACAACCAGCGTCGCATGCATCGGGTTTTCTTTGACAGCGAACTTTCCACTTTGCCAACAATTATACTGAGTAATTTTGCCTCGTTACTCAATATATGGCATCAGACGGATGGAAAACGGATGGAAAGAGATTATTGCAGCTTTCCTTTATGAAATCTCTGTACATGAGATAATTCATACGTGAAGTTAGACTGGCTTCAGACGAATCGACGTTTTCAACATTGAGAGTAAAAGTCTTCATTTTGCCTCTTATATAGCTTTACTGAAGGTCTCCAAAACTTCCAGAAGCTATGTCCTGTGACATGTTTTTTGCCTTGGATATATAGTGGTAATCGTGATGCACGCTTTTCTGTGGTCAATTCTAATGCGCACTGGCCATTTCTCTCGTCAACAACATGTGACTCGTACTACGCAGTTGTCCCAATCATTTAATATACATATCCTTCATAAACTAATATATATATTCAATATGATATATTAACACACACTGCGTCACGAACGTCTGTCTACTAAAGAGATCTTAGGTGACCGTTACTGGAAGTTACATGCTACATACGAAAAATGACAAAACTCGGGTTACTTCAACTAGTTTTGTTAGCGGTTTATTTAAATGAAATAAAATAAAATTTCTGTCCCTCATTTCCTGTGACAATCACCCAAAATTCGGAATATATGTCTTGGAGCCTCTACCTAAACATTATCAGCGCTTTCATCATCCTTGCCGCTGGTGTAACCTTTATAATCAACAATTTACGCATCAGGGCAGAGGAATCATATGAACATTTTAAGTAATGTTTATATATACTACCATACAAACACGTGGGGGTTGGGAGTTGATCATATGAACATTTTAAATAATATTTATATATATATAAATTACTATACAAACTTACCTCAAATTTATTAAATAATATTTATATATATTACTATACAAACTTACATCAAATTTATTAAATAATATTTATATATATTACTATACAAATTTACATCAAATTTATTAAATAATATTTATATATATTACTATACAAACTTACATCAAATTTATTAAATAATATTTATATATATTACTATTTACAGATTTATTAACAATGCAAATGAGAATGACACAACAAATGCATTTTAAATATACAATGATGGTGTGTGTTGGAAAGACTTTATGATTAATAAATTTTCACCTTTTTGACTTAAAATTATTTTTTCTCTGTCGCGTTCTTGTTAAAGTCAGTCTGTATGGGAGGGCGTTTGCGGATGTTATTCAGATATTTTATTTTAGTTACACTTTATTACCACATTAATATGTATTACATTCTCGAGTGTACGCACAAACATGCACACTCACATTTACATACAAAACCAGTGATGTATTGGTAACGCTGTAATTCGAAACACACTCACACTTTCACACAAAACCAGTGATGTATTGGTAACGCTGCAATTCGAAACACACGCACACTTTCACGTGTACACACATACAAACACGCACACTCACAATTATATACAAAACCATTGATGAATTGGTAACGCTGTGATTCGAAACATACTCACACTTTCACGTGTACACACATACAAACAAACACACACACACTCAGAGCAACGTATACAAATACAATTACCTAACATTAAATTTAGTACGTCAGGTATCTCCGTTTTTCACTGAACACTTCTGGCAGAATTACAACTGTTCAATTATCTCGCGATGAGCTAACGTCCTTCGCTATATCAGCTTGTTAATAATGAACTGTTAGTACCACTATCCTCTTCAGTTTGTAAATAAATTACTGTTAGTACCACTAGCCTCTTCAGTTTGTAAATAAATTACTGTTAGTACCATTAACCTTCTTCAGTTTGTAAATAAATTACTGTTATACCACTAGCCATCTTCATTTTATAAATAAAATACTGTAAGCACCACTTTTTACTTATTATTGATCATTTAACGTTTTAAATAAGTATACACTAACATCATGCTGTTTTGGCCATAAGTTAAATATATGTACACTAACATCAGATGATGTGTTGACCATAATTTAACGCTTTAAATGAGTGTACACTAACATGAAATTGCTTTCTTTTTATCATAGGTTAACGCTTTAAATAAATGTACACTAAAATCAAATGTTGTGTTGACCGTAAGTTAACCCTTTAAAGAAGTGTACACTAAAAATCAAATTACTGTGTTGACCATACTGGACTGTTAAAATAAACTTGTGACATTATTCCACAGAAGAATTAAAAAAAAACCAGCCAAACAAAACCCACTGATATAAATATAAAATAGAATACGCATCTCTAAACGAGTTAGTAATGACTATATGTTAACAAGAACAAGGAATTTTAGTAACTGCATTGTTTTCAAGAAATAGGCCTTCATGTATGAAAGTTAATTAACTAGCTGTGGCGAAAAGGGGGGGGGGTTTCCGTGTGCGTCTTGGTTATTAATTAATATATTAATTAATCTCCTTCATGCCAATCGCTCACAACCTCCTTAAGGGTCTTGTGCGGTCTGAGAGTGACTAGGTCAAGCCTTGAGCAGTCCGTCAGTCAGTGACCGTCTCCCAAGTGTTACCCGTCTCAGAATAGTGACTACACTGCGTTTATCTTACTAGTCGTTCTATCACTATTCCGGCCCTACCACAAATCTCTCGTCGTCGTCGATGATGGGAACTATTTTAAAACATGTGTATAGACCGTCTTCTCAATTGTATTACGTCATTGGCAGCCCCCACCCATCATCTCACAAATACCTCCCCAATTAAAATGAAGGAGTAAATAGTTTTAAAGAAAACAATTTATTAAAAGGAAATAAAGATAACAATTTCAATAAATTTACATTGAGTTCAAAATTAAAGACAAACATTTACCGTTACACAATATTTCCTTACTAAAGGAGAAAACAATCCGTGTTTTAATCTAAATTTAGCGAGCCCCCATCCACCCACTTTCCTCTCCAATATACAATTATCAATATGTGTAAAAAGGTCAATAAATTTAACAATAAATTCCTTAAATCCACAATGAAATATACAGCATATGAATATAATGAAAAAAGAATTGACATTTACATCAATTCACAACAATTTTGATTAATATTGGACAATCATTCAGTTTATCCTAGCATAGACATTAGCAGTCAATTAATATAAATATATAATCAAGTTCATAGATATCATCACTGAAATGACAGTGGAGTTTCAGAGAAATAATGAAAGTCAAATATACATAACATTTACAAAGATTACAGCTGTCGCCGGCTCACGTTCACAATCTTGTGATTTGCAACAAGTCACCGTCTTTCTTGTACGGGTGATGACCTCACATGTAACCTACTAGGCATGCTACACAACTGTTCTAGAAACCTCGATGAGCTCACAAAGCACACCATAGAGAATCGTCCTGAATTTCACATGTGCTATCAGGCATCTCAAGAGGAATGTCTCGAATTTTCTTCACCACACCATGAGGAATATTTAATAAAATAATCTTTATGAATTCTCGAGACCAAACTCAACACACCATGAGGAATATTTAAAATAATCTTTATGAATTCTCGAGACCAAACTCAACACACCATGAGGAATATTTAAAATAATCTTTATGAATTCTCTAGACCAAACTCAAGACACCAATTGCATTGTGTTGATGTATGGTGGCAAGGTATGCTGACTATATAGAGCAATGTATGGTACAAGGAAGTTACTGGAAATTGCTACAATTGTTTTTCTGCTTGAGAGAACTAATACGGTGAAGGAACACCAGGTTAGCCTCAAGAGAATAGCAGTGATTGTGTTCTACAAGGTAATGAGGGAATCATGTGATATTGACAGTAGTAATGTAAACAATAGACTTATGTCTTTGTTACAAAATATGACAGCACCTCAACTAGGTTATGTACAAACTATTATTGCTTGTCTCTAATAACTCCATTTCTGTTCTCTGATAAGAACTTTCCTGTGATTTGCATTGACACTAAATTCTTGAATATTGTTTTAGGATATAAGACTGTATAGATATTAGCACTATTCGAATGTGGTTTATTGGAAATATTGATGTCAATTAGTCCTTTTCATTGTATTTGTTATATCTATATTTGATTGTTACATATATTGATAACCTTATGTTGGAGAAGAAAGTGGATGGATGGGGGCTCGCTAAATGTACATGGATTTGTCTACTCCATTATTAAGAAGTTTTCACCTATATGTCTTTAGTGTTGTGGAAGAGAAAAAAGGTTTACAGCGCTCGCGTATCCGCCAAGTGAGAGAGAGACGAGTGGTGTTTGCTGGAGAATTATTAATAACATAAATTAAGATTCTCATCACTTGTAATTAAGGATGATTAATTAATTAACAATAATCAGAACCATTAAATATGTGGCATTGACGTCAAACGAAACAAAGATCAAAAGTGGAAATAAGGTTTAATCAGTCAAACGACACAAAGAGACACGACACCAAAGATCAAAAGTCGTAATAAGGTTATATAATCAATGAGACGACACAAAGAGACGACACAATACATCAAAAGTGGAAATAAGGTTATATAATCAGTGAGACGACACAAAGATAAACGAATGATAATAAGGTATATCATAAGTCAAACGACACAAAGATCAAAAGCCATTGAAAATGTCGTGGAAAGATAAACGTCAGAATGTTTATTGGTGATAATAATGTCTTAATAAACAAAATGATAAACAAACATCACAATATAAAATATGTTGTAAATGTTATGTTGAAATAAAATAAACATACGTCACAAATATCAGCATTGATACAGGTGTCTTAATAAATCAAATGATAAGCAAACATCGCAATAATCAACAATGTCAAAAATATCGTAATGAACAAAAATAAGCAAACACTATAATAAATGAACAGTAGTAAAGATATCGTAATCAATCGAAGGAATATCGGCTCATCACGAAACGAAGACAAGTTTTAAAATAAATCAGGCACTAAAGTAAATTTTATTGCGGATGTCACGTGCTCTTATAAACCATTGGAAATAACCTTGAAGTGGTGATGTATATCAACACTCTTCATTTAATTATGTCACCGTGAAAATATTTCTTATTTTAACCCTTCTGTCCAAGGACAGTTATTAACGATGATCTACATTTCCAGCCTGTCTTACAACAGACTGCCGTATTCCTAAGAGCACCAATTTAGAATCATTACCGAAGATATGGTATAATATATTCCATAAATCTATTCTGCTCCACACAAATTGTGGATCTATTATTATAGAAGGATGACATATTTATATTAGACTATTTATTCTCTTGGAAATACATTATTTTTATTATTATGGAAGGACGACAGGTTTATGTTAGAATATTTATTCTTTTGGAAATACACTTTATACACTCGGTGTATGACTTGTATCGATTTTTTTCTTTTTGTTTTTGTGCTTTTCAGAGATCGTGCAAGTAATGTTATATGTTGTGTTACAAATTAATAATACGGTTACATTGGCGAAACTCGATTAGTCTTTAGTGACGATCCTTTCTTAGGCAGAGTTGGCGAAGGGGCATAACTCGTACTTGGAATAGGAGCTATTGCTGGGGACGTCGTCGGAGTGAATGGCGCTTGCTCGCTATTTGTGGAATCTGGAGAGATTTCACGAGAGGATAGCGTGACAGGAAACGCAGAATAATTACAGTAATTTACTGGTGAAGACGAAGAAAGACATAAAGGAATTATTTCTTGGTCAGGTCTACGCCTTGGTGAACTAGCATCATCTGTGGCGTCTGTGCTTGAATAGTTGAATACTGTCATGGTGGGACAGTTCGACGTATTATAGCTGTTCGAATCTATGGACACGTGACCTGACTTCAAAGAATCTGATTGAGCACCACGATGAGCTAGATTGTCCATGACGTTCTCGCTGAGACACAACTGGGTGTGGCTGTGAAACCTGTTAACTTCACCAGACTTCGCTAGAGAGTCCGAAAGGTGGATGTCTCTATTTGTCCACAGCCGAGGTCTTAGCCAGAAGGACTCCATTTCTCTGCCCTTTATAAGAAAATACAAACATTTCCTAGAAATAAATAGCATTAATCATTTGTAGGAGAAAATTACAGAAACTATTTATTTGCTTTGGCATTTAATAGCAGAATGAGAAAACGAAAGAAAAATTATTTCATATTAATTTGTATGGGTGAATAATAGAAATTATTTCTTAATGCACCTAAATTACAACAGGAGACAAAATACGAAAGCAGGTGTATGGGATAAAACATTTCACTTTGTAGAAAACAAAAAGAAATAAATCAAATTATTTAGAGGAAACGCACAAGGCAAAAAGAAATCAAGTGACTTTCTTGCAGTATTATAGCCTCGTATAATTATCTAATGTTGAAGATGTTTTCCTACCACATTAGTATTTATCTATTTGTCAGTGGCGTATGTTTGGGTGAATATACAGGATATTACATTTTTAGGAATTGTGTAGGATTAATCGCTATTATCTGATAAGTAAGGAGATAAAATGAACTGTGTAGCATTAATCACTACTGTCTGATAAATAAGGACATAACATGAATTGTGTAACATAACTCACTACTGTCTGATAAGTAAGGGCATAACATGAACTGTGTAAAATAACTCGTTACTGTCTGATAAGTAAGGGTATAACATGAACTGTGTAAAATAACTCACTACTGTCTGATAAGTAAGGGCATAACATGAACTGTGTAAAATAACTCGTTACTGTCTGATAAGTAAGGGTATAACATGAACTGTGTAAAATAACTCGTTACTGTCTGATAAGTAAGGGTATAACATGAACTGTGTAACATAACTCGGTATTGTCTGATACATAAGAGCACAAAATGTGTGTAGGATAGCCATTTGCAACTTTTTAAGCATGACTTACATTACTGCATCTCGATTTGAAATTGAAGAGAAATACAAATACCGACAAAAGTAATTCACAAAATATACCAATACAGACAAGATTAGCTCACAAAAGATACAAAACTACCAAATGAACTGAAATATTGACTTGTAAAGACACAAAAGTACCAAATGTACTGAAATATTGACTTGTAAAGATACAAAAGTACCAAAATGAACTGAAATATTGACTCGTAAAGATACAAAAGTACCAAATGTACTGAAATATTGACTACAAAAGATACAAAAGTACCAAATGTACTGAAATATTGACTACAAAAGATACAAAAGTACCAAATGTACTGAAATATTGACTACAAAAGATACAAAAGTACCAAATGTACTGAAATATTGACTACAAAAGATACAAAAGTACCAAATGTACTGAAATATTGACTACTAAAGATACAAAATCTAACAAACCAATTCACCAAAACAAAATATTGACAAAACTAAGTCACAAAGATACAACTACTAACAAAACTAAGTCACACAGGTACAACTACTAACAAAGCTAAGTCACACAGGTACAACTACTAACAAAGCTAAGTCACACAGGTACAACTACTAACAAAACTAAGTCACAAAGGTACAACTACTAACAAAGCTAAGTCACACAGGTAAAATTACAAAAAAATCTAAGTCACAAAGTGTGACGCCAAAGCCACCTTAGTTATCGGTTATGATTATTAATATTACTTAATCATCCATAACAAATTACAAGTGATAAGAAACTTATTTATGTTATTAATAATTCTCCATCAGAAACCACTCGTCTCTCTCATTTGGCGGATACATGAGCGCTGTAAACGTTTTTTGTCTTCCACAAAATTAAAGACAAACATTTACCGTCACACAATATTTCTGATGGTGGAAAACGTCTTATCAAAGAAGACAATCCATCCTTTAATCTATATTTAGCAAGACCCCTCCACCCAATATCTTTTAAACATAAGGTTATCAATATTTGTAAGAAGTTCAATACATTTTAAAATAAATTTAGAATTTTAGATCATAAAATAAATCTCTAGAACTATCTAGTGATTTGTATTGACACTATTGTTGAAAAGGTATTTGGGATAAAAGACTGTATAAATATAGAAATTATTCGAATGTGGTTTTGTGGAAAATATTGATGTCAAGTAATCATTTTCATTGTATTTGTCATATGTATATTTGGTTATCGATTTAATAAAGTTATTGTTAACATTTTTGACCTTCTTACACATATTGATATGCTTACATTGGAGAAGAAAGTGGTTGGATGGGGGCTTGCTAATATAGATTAAAAAGACGGATATGTCTTCTTCTTTAGTAAGAAGTTTTCCATTTACAGAAATATTGTGTGACGGTAAATGTTTGTCTTTAATGTTGTGGAAGAGAGAAAACGTTTACAGCACATGCAATCTGCCAAGTGAAAGAGACTAGTGGTGTCTTCCGGAACATTATTAATAATATAAATTAAGATTCTCATCACTTGTAATTAGTTATGGACGATTAATTAATTAATAATAATCATAACCATTAACCAGGTGGCGTCGGCGTCACATGGAGCCTTCAAAGAATCAAATAAAGTAGGCGTTTGCATAACATGAAATATCAGGTGAAGAAGAATTCATACCAGATTTATCAGCAAGTATTTCGGTATTTTCTACTTTTTTAAACGTTCTGGACAAGTGCGGTGGCCAACAACACTAATAACGTTTATTATTTAGCGTTAAAATTCAATTCAAAAATCATTCTCACTAATGCACGATGTTCACGCAAAACAACACAGAGTGGCTATAAGACTCTGGCCATAAACCGGTCAAAGCTGGTGTTTTGCGTGTCTCGGATACATTTGTGATTTGGAAAAGGACAATGTGTTAGTGTAGAACAAATTTAGCTTTTATCAACAGTCCTAACTTTAAAGAAAAATAAAATGAATACGGGGTATTACTAGTGCTACTAATGTACACAAACGAAATTCATTATGATACAAATATCTCCAAAAACGCATTCATTCAGTTGGTTATATTTTAATATCCATACGGTCTATGATACTGAAATTTGCTACATGTAATCAGAACATCTATCAACATTTCATTTTATTTCTTATGCCCAAGATTCATCTTCAATTAGACTAAAAATAATAATTTGAATGTAATTATAGTACCTATTTTTGAATAAGAATTTTAAAGTAATTAATTAATGATGTAATTATTACTAGTGGAGTGCACTGTTTGAAATCATAACCGTGACCCTCTTACCTGCATGTTGATTGGGCCGGCTTTTTCTGACACAAAGTCGTCAATTTTCTCCAAGTGTGAACACACCTTTTCTGACGCTCGTATACGTCCGGGTTCCGAACATGCCAGCAAGGCTCTCGTTGTTTCTATACCCTCACCAAGAATAAACAACTTAGGGGCTATGGCCCCAACAACACCGGTTACAACGTTCCCAACATGAAGACCTGCACACACACTCAGCGACGTCACATTTACTCCGTACGACAATGGCGCGAGCTTTGTTATCGAGTCCAAAATGCCAACAGCAAGTTGAACGGCACTGAGGCAGCGTTGATCTAAAAATGTTGTTTCCGTCTCTAACCCTACGAGTATGGTTTGGGTAGCGCCATGAAACACGGCCCTATAGGCTCCATAGTTCTGCACAACACTATTGACCACATCGCACAAGTCACTGATGAGAACGATGAGGTCCCTGGGTGAGGTCTGCCTGAGAGCAGAGTCCAAGTCGAGCACTTTAATCATGACCACGCCCATACTGTTATATATATTTTCATGAGTGCCTTGACCATCGATGAGGCGCGTGACTAGCCGCTGGGGCACGATGTCATTTAAAAGAAACTCCAGCTTACGCTTGATCAGCATGACCTCGGATGACCGCTCAGAAATGCGCTCTTCAAGATGGTGGGCGTAGTCTTCCATGGCTTCCATCATGCTATCGAGAGTTGTTTTGCGTGATTTGCGGTTCTGACGTAACATTTTCACGATCTGGGGAAAGAATATCTTATAATGTCATATGGCGTATTATTTATGATCTGAGAGACAATTAGAATTATTCACATATGGCATATAATTTTTACAATCTTAAGTAAAAGTCTTAGGATCAAGTCAGATAATTTAATATTTTCACGATATGAGATATAATTTTTACAATCATAAGTAAACGTCTTAGGATCAAGTCAGATAATGTAATATTTTCACGATCTGACAGAGTAAAGAATGCTGTAGAATCAGGTTATAATATATTCACGATATGAGAGAAATGGAATGAGTTATTATCAGCCAATGGCGTAATATATTCACGATATGAGAGAAATGGAATGAGTTATTATCAGCCATATGACGTAATATATTCACGATGTGAGAGAAATGGAATGAGTTATTATCAGCCATATGACGTAATATATTCACGATATGAGAGAAATGGAATGAGTTATTATCAGCCATATGACGTAATATATTCACGATATGAGAGAAATGGAATGAGTTATTATCAGCCATATGACGTAATATATTCACGATATGAGAGAAATGGAATGAGTTATTATCAGCCATATGACGTAATATATTCACGATGTGAGAGAAATGGAATGAGTTATTATCAGCCGTATGATGTAATAAATTCACGATATGAGAGAAATGGAATGGGTTATTATCAGCCATATGACCTAATGTATTCAAGATGTGAGAGACTTGGAATGAGTTAGAATCAACCTTATGACGTAATATATTCACGATCTGACCTGAGAGACATGGAATGAGTTAGAATCAGCCTTATGACGTAATATATTCACGATCTGATCTGAGAGACGTGGAATGAGAATCAGCCATACGACGTAATGTACTCACGATCTGATCTGAGAGACGTGGAATGAGTTAGAATCAGTTATATGACGTAATATATTCACGATGTGAATGAGATGGAATGAGTTAGAACCAGGTTGTAGGTATAATCCTTGTCAATGATATGAAGAAAGAATGAAGAATTATTAGGTCAAATAACACAGATTTTTCAGAGGCTTAGAGCAACAAAAAATTATCATTATGATGATGGCATTTGTTTTATGATAGAATATTTTAAGAAAGAAAACGTATGACCGTTCAGATTGTAGAAAGAACAACATTTTCAAAATGTTCCATAGAACAAATCTTAATACCAAGAATGATATTGTGTGATTGAATTAAATAAACAAAAAGCAACTATTTCATAACACAATCAGTCCTTGTGACGGATTCTGTGTCATGAACTCCTGACCCAGTTCTGCTAATTCAAACTCAGATTTTGAACGAATTCTTTGTTAAAGCTTTTCCCGTGTTGTACCAGTATCGAGAAGCTAGCAAAGAGGTCAAATGTATTATGTAACTTTGGACCATTGTTCAGCAAGTTCGAATCAACAAGCATACCATGTGATCAGTCACGTGACGCGTTCAATACAGTTTGATAAATACGATAACACGCGGCAAAACTCTCACTCGCATACACAGACCCGGTCGATACACAATTCAGCTACCTAGCTAGTCACCGCCTATTGCCAAGTCATGCTAGAGAACCCGTTGCTTGAAGCAGTAATCTACTTTTGAGAGGTAACACGTCTACTTCTTACAAATATTATTGCATTTGTTAATTGTATTTTGTAATTGAATTGATGTATGTATTTTGTACAGGATTATCGCAATTCTAGCTGAAGTACGTGATTCGATTGTAACTGACAATCTAAAGGTTTCATTTGTATATAAATTATTGTAACTTTTTCTTATCTTTAATTTGTATAAATCTTAAATTCACTTGTGCCACAGGAACGTCTGTGCATGTTGCGAATTCCTTGTAATTCAAATTGTTTTCTTGCGTATAATTTTCATGCTAATTTATAAAGCGCTCATGCTTAATTTGAATTATTCCTTTGTGTGAATCCCAATTTTAATGCTGTAAATGTTTGGAAATTCATACGTCATGTAATGTTAAACGTAACACATATGTGAACCGCACTGTATCTTTAAATATAATTATATTTAAATTGTAAATGACACGATAGTCGAAGATTCTAAATTCAGACCATTTAAATATCGATCACGTGCTTGGGTTTGTGAACACAAATGCAAATCGCTCATGGAAATCAAAACCTTTTATTCCAGAGTGGGTTCTTGTTCTTCTTACTTCTTCTTGGTTCTTGTTCTACTCGAACCTTCTTTTGGGTCATATGTCGACTTGCATGTCTTCATAACCCTAGCCTATGTTTCTACATTGGCGCACGTTGTGTTAACCTCGGTTAACGATTCTTCGCCAAGTACACCTTTAGAGCAGTAACTGAGTAGACGGTTGACTGTTGATGATACGGGCAATAACAGCGATGAATCAGAGTGATGTGGACCAGATCTAACCAGTTTAGAGACCACGTGGTGTTCCAGAGTACAGATGAGTAATGTTCTGTTCTCCTGAGACCAAAAGACTATTGGCAATTAACTTTCTATAAACATTGACTGTAATTCATTATAAGCACTGATTTATTTGCTACTGTTTAAATCTAG
This sequence comes from Sinotaia quadrata, assembly GCA_028829895.1. NCBI lineage: Eukaryota > Metazoa > Mollusca > Gastropoda > Architaenioglossa > Viviparidae > Sinotaia > Sinotaia quadrata. Next base: position 89,454,131 of record CM054181.1, read on the forward strand.
ACTTCGTGCTCGTAATTAATTGTTATCGTTACATGTTAAATATTAAACTCTTTTTATATTTTGTTAAAACCTCTTTCGTAGTGATTCTTATGCATATAGACCTAATCGTGGTTTGGATGGGGGTTGATTGAGCTAAATGAACGTTTTGAATGCATATTAATTTAAGAGAGTTGTCAGTTCGTAAATCTGTTGTATTAACTACAAAGACGCATATTTGACTTAGTCGAATGATAATTTGAGCAACCAGTCTGTTTAGGGTGAAGAGAGGGAATTAATTTAATCAAGCAAATTAAAGTTTCCATAAAATCCTAAGCAGGGTCTATAAATAAAAACTGGACACGTAACAGTCCTGTACACCAATGCTTACACTATGATTTAGTAACTAAGTATATTTCATCAAACAAACAGTCCTGTACACCAATGCTTACACTATGATTTAGTAACTAAGTATATTTCATCAAACAAACAGTCCTGTACACCAATGCTTACACTATGATTTAGTAACTAAGTATATTTCATCAAACAAAAGTCCTGTACATCAATGCTGTCAGTCTCTCAGATACTGGGGTATTAATTTTAGTCTGGTCGCATTACATAAATATTTAAATATAAAATTTCATACAGTGCAGGATATAGTGAAAGGGCGTATACACGTTAAGTCTAGACATTTAAGTTACAAGAAAAGGCAGACCGGATGTTTTTAGTTGAAGTATAGTGTAGGGCAAACAGAAATAATTAAAATAAATTATTTAACTTGTAAATCGACCCTGACCTCTAGCAGTGATTAAACCCGTCAGAATCAATGGTTAGTTGGAAGTGAAACTATAAATTTTATCCTAAGGCAGGAATCAACAGTAGCGTGTTTTGTCATGAGTGAGTAGGCATGAAAAAATATCTTGACTTACGGATCAAAGTGTGTTGTAGACATCATATGACAAAGGTGGGGACGTCAATCAATGAACAAATCTAAATTACTTCTCTTAGAGACACCCTATGCTTCCTCCGCAAGAGGAATAGAATTGGGTTCAATTGAGACGTTATGTGTGAGTGCAAGAAGAGAGAAAGAAAAGAAAAGTATTAGTTATTGATGACTCGTCAAATGCGCGAACGACAAAACCGCGATGGACAAAAGCACGACGACAAAATCGCGTTCTTTGAAATCGACAAATTCGCGCCGACAAACGCGCGCCGACAAAATCGCGATAAACATCGCCAAGTAAAGAATGGCATGCTAAGTTTGAATAGCTGTATTCCACACCGACAAAATCGCGATAAACATCACCAAGTAAAGAATGGCATGCTAAGTTTGAATAGCTGTATTCCACACGGTCCTGGATGTGTTATGTATGTTCGCTCTATTACGTAACTTTGCCTTTGTGTAAGGATTGTTTGCACGTAATATCTCATAATATTGATCTTTAAATACAATTATTAAGATTTGATATATGCTTCATTCTTTTCATTGCCTTTGTGTAAGGATTATTTGCACGTAGTATTCACGAAGGTTCTGGAACATTTTCTATGGTGTGCTTTGAGAGCACACACAATATTCTGGAGCAGTTTGTGAAACATGCATAGAGAAGCACATTGGACCATTGTCCAACAAGGCAGAAAAAGATTATGTGACATTGTTGGGAAGCCACATGGTTGTGAAAATTGTGCCAGTGACAGCTGACGTCTTAAAAAGGTCATGTTTAACTATTACTAAGCCACATGGTCGTGAAAATTGTGCCAGTGACAGCTGACATCTTAAAAAGGTCATGTTTAACTATTACTAAGCCACATGGTCGTGAAAATTGTGCCAGTGACAGCTGACGTCTTAAAAAGGTCATGTTTAACTATTACTATGCCACATAGTTGTGAAAATTGTGCCAGTGACAGCTGACGTCTTAAAAAGGTCATGTTTAACTATTACTATGCCACATAGTTGTGAAAATTGTGCCAGTGACAGCTGACATCTTAAAAAAGTCATATTTAACTATTACTATGCCACATAGTTGTGAAAATTGTGCCAGTGACAGCTGACGTCTTAAAAAGTCATGTTTAACTATTACTATGTCTCTATAAATTCCGTTCTATTTCTGTGATGAGATTAGATCTATGATTTAGATTGCTTACTACTCTGACTGCTATGTATATGTTAGAATCAAGACTGAATAAGTGGCTCTCATTTATCAGAACATTGTTTTGAAGTAATGCAAATGTCAATGTCCTTTCAATTGTATTCCTATATGTATATTTAATTGTTGATTTAATAAATTTATTGTTAAATTTATTAATATCCTAGCGCATATTATTAAATTATAATTTGGATTAGTAATGGGTGGATGCCGGCTCGTTAAATATAACCAAATACGGATTTTTATTACTCCTTCAGTAAGAAGTTTCCACCTGCGGAGATATTATGCGACAATAAAGCATCTATTTTATTATTGTGGAAAAGAGTAGACTTTTACGACCCCCTTATAATCCGCTGAGAGACACGTTGGTCTTGTGGGAGAATTGTTAATAACTATAAATTAAGATTCTCGATCACTTTAAGTTAGTTATGAGTTATTAATAAATAATAATAATAATCATAACCAGCAAAGGGGTGCACGTCATTTACCATTGTGCAGATATACTATTAGCTAATATAATTATTAATATATGCATAATTGATTCTTAATACCACAAACTTTCAATTATCTTGATTAATCACCATTGTGCAGATATACTATTAGCTAATATGATTATTAATATATACATAAGTGATTCTTAATACCACAAACTTTCAATTATCTTGATTAATCACCATTGTGCAGATATACTATTAGCTAATATGATTATTAATATATACATAATTGATTCTTAATACCACAAACTTTCAGTTATCTTGATTAATCACCATTGTGCAGATATACTATTAGCTAATATGATTATTAATATATACAGAAGTGATTCTTAATACCACAAACTTTCAATTACCTTGATTAATCACCATTGTGCAGATATACTATTAGCTAATATAATTATTAATATATACAGAATTGATTCTTAATACCACAAACTTTCAATTATCTCGATGAAATACTATTGAATAGATTCAGTATGAACAAACTGTTTATTTAAGCACTGGAGGAGTTTCGGCTTTCTTGATTGGTCACCAGTGAACATTTATAATATTAAATAAACAATTTATTAATGTACAAATTACTGTAACAAATTTGAATACCAATGAATATGTACATTTAGCTATCCTTTTGTTGAAAATAGTAAAATATTTATAAATGATTTGGTGGCAGAAATTTTAAGTCCCTGGTTGGTTTTTTTAAAAATACGAATCGCAAGGAAACCAAATGTGCGTTCAATTTTTTCCCGCCTTGATAGTACCAATGCATTAAGCGAAAATATTCACACATTTTAAAAATGAAATGATCATTCATACGATATTCTTTAAAGCGGTTTGTATATTAGACAAGGTTTTGAACAAGGAACTGCCAGACAAATTGATCTCCATTGTTACGTCATACATCCCTCAAGCAGCATATGTCTCAGCATGGAATTGTCTACTCCATGTGATCATCGCTATTTATTCATACTGACCTAGTCAAACGAGGGTCTCAGCAGTGGATTATCTGCCCATGATGATCATCGCTATTTATTCATACTAACCTGATCAAACGAGGGTCTCAGAAACGGATTATCTGCCCATGCAATTTCCATGATCTGTCGAATGCGTACTGGAATGTCATCGGTTGGTTCTGGCCGCAGATTATTGTTGTACACAGCTCGCAAAACCTGTTGTGGTGTCATGGAGTTGGCATGCTCTACATACGGGTCTTCGCGAGTGTAAATCTCTTGCAGAACGATGGCAAAGCTGTATACGTCTGAGGCCGGGGTAGGTGTCTGCAACAAACAGTAATTGCGCTTGACTAATGATTAAAACATTAATTATGAGTACAAGCACTCCTTTCACTCCTTGCGATGAACACACTTTCTCAACTGTTCTCTCTTATTTCCTACCTCTTTCTCTGTTTCGGAATTTTTGCCTCTGTCTTATCTCTGTTTTGTCTCTGTCTTGTCCTTGTTTTGTCGCTGTCTTGTCTCTGTTTTGCCTCTCTGTCTTGTCTTTGTTTTGCCCCGCTGTCTTGTCTTTGTTTTGCCTCTCTGTCTTTTCTTTGTTTTGCCTCTCTGTGTCGTCTTTCGTTTGCCTCTTTGTCTTCTGGTGTTATCTCTTTTTTGTCTATGTCTTTTATATCTCTATCTCTTGTCTCGCTCTTTTCTATCTTCTCTCCTTCTCTATGTCTTGTCTCGTACTCTTCGCTGTTTTGTCTAACTTTGTCAGCCTGAAGCTGATTTCGCGCGAACGGTACAAACTAGATGCCCGTAATAAAAAATAACTAACATTTACTTTTAAGATATATTTACTTTTGTTTTCACTGCCGGTACTGACACTAACCGCGTAGTTACTCCGAATTATGACAATTCTTTTGAAAACTATTTTGAAATTTTATTGATTTTCTGAAGATTTCTGTGCACTATAGAAATTTTGTTATCCTATGCAACTGCCTTGCTGGCTATGCCAAGAGCCGGGACTGGATACAAATCAACACATACTAAACTATCCATTATGATATATATCTTCAAAATTTTCAAAGTTTTGATCATAGTTTTACTAAATAGATTCAATTATAGTGTGTAGACACATTCTTCATCTATTATCAAATAAATTCATGACGAGTCAGCATGAACTCGGACTGAACGATGTCTGAGGTTACCATAATACATTACAAACATGGACTAAATAGCAGTATGAACTCTGACCCAAACATCTCATTGGTTGTACTAAAATTACTTACCAGCATGAACTCTGACTTAACGATCTCTGGTGCTACCCAAACATCTGATTGGTTGTACTAAAATTACTTACCAGCATGAACTCTGACTTAACGATCTCTGGTGCTACCCAAAAACTTTTCACAGCAGCAGCATGGGTATCGACTTGATCGTCTCTTCTTCTCAGTGTCAGGAGCGGACTTATCTTCGGGCTCAAGGTCGTCAAGAGTGGCCAAAACTCCCAGTCCGCTATCTTGACAGTCCACCTGGAGTCGATCAAACAGCAGGAACAACTGAGAGACCCGTGAATGACGTTATTGTTGTGAAGGAAAGCCATCCCGGATGCAATATCAGCAGCAAGAGACACCTTGAAATCATTGTTTAGATTGTATCTGAAAGTGCAATTATGACAATTCACTTGCCACGCACACAGCTAGTCCGACACTTTGCCACTCACATCGCTAGTCCACAAAATGTCACTCACATAGTCCGATACATTGCCATTCACACCGCTAGACCGACACACTATCCTCACACCGCTAGTCCGATACATTGTTGTATTATGAATAGTTATCATCTACATGTTACTGGTTGTATAATGAGTAGCTGTCAGCCACAAGCTATTGGTTGTATTATTAATAGTTACCAGCTACATGTTACTGGTTATATAATGAGTAGCTGTCAGCCACAAGCTATTGGTTGTATTATGAATAGTTACCAGCTACATGTTACTGGTTGTTTAATGAATAGTTATCAGCGTTATGTTATTGGTTGTATAATGAGTGGCTGCCAGCCACAAGCTACTGGTTGTATAATGAATAGTTACCTTTTAAATGAAATGAGTGTGTTTAAGCTATATATAGTGAATTATAGGAATGGTTACTCTACACAACAAACTTAATTCTAGCTAAGAGTTGTTAATTGTTCGGGATATGGTTACTCTACACTAGGGATCTCCAAACTATGGCCTCTCTTGCGGCCCGTGGAGACCTTTTTGTCTATGGAAAAAAAATTACGGAAATTTATTTGTATTCTGCCAAGCTCAGCCACCGCTAAATTTTTCTATCTCTAATCTCTGAGAGTTGAGAGAGAACAAACAACTCTGACCCAGGTTTGGAATAAAGGAGCGTTAGTGATATGGGTCACTCATTGTACATAAGTCGGACATATTCTTAGCATCCAGTCCACCCAGTCTACAGTATACGAGCAGTCAACCGTGACTATTAGATAAAGCCATTGAGTTGCAAGCAAATGACCTCCTTAGGGACAAGTTCAAAAAAGGATTTGGGGGGGGTACCAGTTTTTGCCCAAGGAGGACTTTCAAAACCTTTGCATCAAGGTACCTTTCAATCTTTGGAACAACATACCTGTGTGAACAAACATTTTCAAGAATGAAAATATGTGAAGAACAATTTGAGAACAAACTTGTCCGATGATAATCTCAGGTCACTGTTGATGTTAGGGACATCAAATCTAAAGCCAGAAATGTCTGCTATTTTGGCATCCAGGAAACATTTTCACCATTCCCACTAATACAGGTGTTCATGTGTAGTGTATCAATGTGTTATTAAATAATAACATAATAAAATAATATTAAATAAATAATTAAAACAACATCCATGTTTTGATTCTTTTTTATTTGGACTTCCGAGTGTGTAGTCAGCCCCCGAACTGCTGTTTGATAGTTAATGCGGCCCTCGGGCTGAAAAATTTGGAGACCACTGCTCTACACAACAAGCTTAATTCTGGCTAAGAGTTGTTAATTATTCGGGATATGGCAATACAGGAGTAGAGTTCTACCGCTTAAGTGATCAAAAATCTTTACATTAGGTGACACATAACACTGCCTACAATGAACACTGAGAGGTGACATAAACTGCCCACAAGGAACAGTGAGAAGTGACACCTAACACTGCCCACAAAGACAACTGATAGGTGGCACATTACACTGCCCACAAGGAACACTGAGAGGTGACACCTAACAATGCCCACAAAGACGACTAATATGTGACACATTACACTGCCCACAAGGAACACTGAGAGGTGACACTTAACTGCCCACACAGACGAGTGATAGGTGACACATTACACTGCCCACAAAGAAGACTGATAAGTGACACATAACATTGCCAACAAAAGAACACTGATAGGTGACACAGAAGACTGTCCACAAAGATATGTGACACATAACACTGTCTTGAAAAAGACTGATAGGTGATACATAAGACTGCCCACAAAGACGACTGACAGTTGACATAACAATACCCCTAAAAAAAGACTGATAGGTGACACAAAACAGTGTCCACAGAGGAGACGGACTTTTCATTCCTCAGGATGTCCTGCACAGACCCCTTGTGGCAATACTCCCCGATGACGTAACGTTCTGTCTCAAGCTCTGTCAGTCCGTAAAATTGCAAGACGTTGGCATGCCTGAGTGAGTCTCGCATCCACAGCATTTTCTTTTTGAGTGCGCGGGTAACATGTCGCAGCTCCCGCAACTCTGTAAGGCGGATACCCACCACGTTACCTTTCCATTTACCAGGCCACTGCAGGATCTGGGACAGGATCTGGACAAGCGTTTTACATATTCAGAGAAAAGTCGTATTTAAAGCTTACCGGTATGTGAAAGGGGTATGAGACATTGAGTATTGAGAGATAAATGAGAAGCATCCAGTATTGAGAGATAAGTGTATGAGACATTGAGTATTGAGAGATAAGTGATGAAACATTCAGTATTGAGAGATAAGTGTATGAGACATTGAGTATTGAGAGATAAGTGTATGAGACATTCACTATTATAAGAAAAGTCAGTGTGTGAGGCATGCTACACACATTGGGAGAAACGTGTGCTAAGCATGTAGTATAATGAGAAATAATGTATTAAGTATACTGTAACATTAGCATAGAGTAAACGGCAACATGAGAATGGTGTATACAAACTTCAATGGTATATGAAGTAATTTAAGAATAGTGTTTACAATACTATGAGAAAGGTGTACAAAGTATCTGTACCATGAAAAAGTGTATGGAGTCATTCACTATTAGTAGTAAAGTGCTGAAGTACATGTCATCGTGAGGAAAAGTGAACTAAATATTCTTATGAGAAAAGTGTATTAAGCACTCAGTACTATGAAAAAAGTTCTAAAGTGTATTAAGCACTCAGTACTATGAAAAAAGTTCTAAAGTGTATTAAGCACTCAGTACTATGAAAAAAGTTCTAAAGTGTATTAAGCACTCAGTACTATGAAAAAATGTTCTAAAGTGTATTAAGCACTCAGTATTATGAAAAAAGTTCTAAGGTGTATTAAGCACTCAGTACTGTGAAAAATGTTCTAAAGTGTATTAAGCCACTCAGTATTATGAAAAAAGTTCTAAGGTGTATTAAGCACTCAGTACTATGAAAAATGTTCATTAAGCATACAGTACTACGACAAAGGTCTATTAGGCGTACATAATTATGAGATATGTTTATTAAACATATGTTACTATGTCACAGTCTGATAAAAATGTCCGACTTGGTGACCTACTTGCCTGTTTACTTCAAATTTTGAATTTGAAACCCTTGTTCCCTTTGTTCAAAGCTTTCCTCTTTCGAGATGCTTCTAGAACAGGTCAAGATGTTATGTAACTTTAGGTCCATTGTCCAGGTTCTCGAACCAACTACATACTTCGCGATCAGTCACGTGATATGCTTTATGCTTTTCTATAAATATGGGTACACGCTTCCGTTCCCTTACTGCGAGAACACATTAGCTAGATCCACCAGCTAACTCGGGTCATGCGGCAGCCGACAAGCAGATGAGAATCAAGATACCCTTCGACTTCTCATAAAGGTACCATTTTGTCTGATAGCATTTTGCATATATTGTTTAAGTATGTATTTGTGCTATGTATTATATTATTTCCATAAATGCTTGAGCACGGTCCAGAGAAATGACTGAAAACCTATAAGTTATGGAATATAAATTTATTGTAACTCTTTTTCCATTGTCACTTTAATTTATATTGTTTTAATTCACTAAGAGCCAGAATGCCTGTGCTCGATATGAATTTCTCATGTAATTCAATTATTGCGTGTAATTTTAATTGTAAATTGTGAAGCGCTTTGCTGTTTTGAATTACCCCTTTGTATGAACATTAATTTAACGTTGTAACTATTTTTATTGATTCATACGTCACGCTGTTAAATGGAACATGCGTGAGACATTACATTTTTCTAAATCTAATTGTAAGCGACGCGAGGTCGAATCTCTAATTCAGCGCATTTTAACTGGGACGTGCTTAGGTGGGAAGTGTGTTACTGAAATTACATTAGAACACGTTACTTCTACAGGTCGGCCCTTGCCTTGCTTTTACTTGGCTTTTGGTTTTGGCCTTGCCTTTGCCTTTGCCTTTGTTCCGTCTGGTATAAACCGGTTGAGCTCTAGGAGAGAGTTCTGTACTGAGAGTCCACGCCACTGAAATTTCAAGTTCACTAGCTACATAAAGGGAACCACCCTTTTCCTGTGCGCCACGTGCGTCGTCGCTATAATGAGACTGTGAAATAGACTGGCTGACTGAATAAAGAGACCAGGCAGATACAGACAATCAGCTGAGTATTACTCAGTGTATTTCAAATATCAAAAGACAATTGATTGGCATAATTCTACGTTAAAACAAGTATAAGCACTTACGTGTAAAGAATTGTGAGATAGACTATTCGCGCTCGTATTTGATTATTGTTAACTTGTTAAAACTTTATTAAATCTTATTTTCTTGTTAAACCTCTTAGTAGTTAATTTTTATGCATAATAGACCAATAGATTTCTTAGATTGAATGGGGGCGAATGAGCTGAGTGAGAACAACGAATGCATATTAATTTAGAGGAATTTAACTGTTTCAATCTAGCTAAAAGTTCGCAATTTATTAGTTTGTAAATTTGTCGTCTGCACTACAAGACACACTTTTAATTAGTCAAATGGTAAATTGAGCAACCAGTCTGCATAGGATATGAGAGAAAGAATTAATTATATTTAAAGTCTTTAATTATTCTAAGCAGGGTCTTTAAATAAATACTGGAAACGTAACATACTATGAGAAAAGTATTTAATTGTACTTTGCATACAATGAAATAAACAAGACTTATAATGCATACGGTACTCTAAGAAAAAGGCTTCAAGTATATAGAACTATGAGACAGACGTATTAAACAGGCCTATTTTGAAAAGACTTCAAATATACAGATCTATGAGACACACGTATTAAACAAGCCTATTTTGAAAAGTCTTCAAGTATACAGAACTATGAGACAGACGTATTAAACAGGCCTATTTTGAAAAGTCTTCAAGTATACAGAACTATGAGACAGACGTATTAAACAGGCCTATTTTGAAAAGTCTTCAAGTATACAGAACTATGAGACAGACGTATTAAACAGGCCTATTTTGAAAAGTCTTCAAGTATACAGAACTATGAGACAGACGTATTAAACAGGCCTATTTTGAAAAGTCTTCAAGTATACAGAACTATGAGACAGACGTATTAAACAGGCCTATTTTGAAAAGTCTTCAAGTATACAGAACTATGAGACAGACGTATTAAACAGGCCTATTTTGAAAAGTCTTCAAGTATACAGAACTATGAGACAGACGTATTAAACAGGCCTATTTTGAAAAGTCTTCAAGTATACAGAACTATGAGACAGACGTATTAAACAGGCCTATTTTGAAAAGTCTTCAAGTATACAGAACTATGAGACAGACGTATTAAACAGGCCTATTTTGAAAAGTCTTCAAGTATACAGAACTATGAGACAGACGTATTAAACAAGCCTATTTTGAAAAGACGAATGAAGCATATAGCACTGTAAGGAGGGCGAGTAAAGCAAATAGTATTATGAGAAGTATATTAAATATATAGTATAAAGAAGCTTAGGTAAAGAGTATTAAGAAAGATATGTAATTAGCATACAGTAGTATGAGATAGAGAGAGGCCTTAGGCAAAGATAATTATGAGAAAGAGGCCTTAGGTAAAGAGTAAATAAGAAAAATGTACAATTAGCGCACACTGGTCTGAGAAAGAGGTATTAGTAATGAAATACAGTTTGGGTACACTAATTAGTTACATGTTCAATTTTACTAAAATAGAACTCATTGGAAATAAATAGGTTGTATGGCATCTATTATTAGATTCTAATTGTTCAGATACGCATATTTCAGCTTTTAGAAAATCATAGTGCAATATTGTCACGTGACTAATTTAATGATTTTGTTTAGGAGAGCGTGAGACAACTGCGCTGCTCACTACATCCAGGACATAAAGAATAAGCGACATTCCATTTTCTTGGTGACGTCACCGAATACCTCAGTATGGACGTAATTATTTGTCCTGGTGACTTGCTCATAAGGCTTGGTAACATTCATAAGGCCTGGTGACTTACAATGACAGGTGTCTTATAAGGTTTGGCGACTTACTCATAATGACTGACGATTTACTTATCATGACTGGTGTTTTAATCACAAGGATTGGTGTCTTATAAAAGACTGGTGTTTTAATCACAAGGACTGGTGTCTTATAAAAGACTGGTGTTTTAATCACAAGGACTGGTGTCTTATAAAAGACTGGTGTTTTAATCACAAGGACTGGTGTCTTATAAAAGACTGGTGGCAAGCAGGATGTAGCAAACGTTGGACTCCACTAGCACGAGTAGACTTTTCTCAGTGTCGTGTGCAACATGCACACTACTGGCAATACATCAAGAGAGAAACTAGCACACTTCATTTAAGTCTTCGTTTGATTGTTTGGTTTATTTTTGACTCTACTATGAGTCCACCACGTTATGTAGCGTTTGATTGTTTGGTTTATTTTTGACTCTACTAAGAGTCCACCACGTTATGTAGCGTTTGATTGTTTGGTTTATTTTTGACTCTACTAAGAGTCCACCACGTTATGTAGCGTTTGATTGTTTGGTTTATTTTTGACTCTACTAAGAGTCCACCACGTTATGTAGCGTTTGATTGTTTGGTTTATTTTTGACTCTACTAAGAGTCCACCACGTTATGTAGCGTTTGATTGTTTGGTTTATTTTTGACTCTACTAAGAGTCCACCACGTTATGTAGCGTTTGATTGTTTGGTTTATTTTTGACTCTACACCACGTTAGCGTTCAATGTCACTCTGTCAAAATATCCACTGCTCGAAAATGTTTTAGTCCTTTATGTTCTGGAATAGTGTAAATTATTCTATCATGTTCTGGAATAGTCTAAATTATTCTATCATGTTCTGGAATAGTCTAAATTATTCTATCATATTTTAGATGGAAATACGTGCTCCAGTAGTGTGTAGCCGTTATATCACAAACCTTAGTGGTCAATAATACAGTATTTATATTTGCTGACTTTAATGACCGCTCAAATTTCATACTTGTACTATTCAGTGACAAATTACTGACTTTAATGACCGCTCAAATTTCATAATACTTGTACTATTCAGTGACAAATTACTGACTTTAATGACCGCTCAAAATTCATAATGCTTGTACTATTCAGTGACAAACATCAGTGGTCAATAATACAGTATTTATATTTTGCTGACTTTAATGACCGCTCAAATTTCATAATGCTTATAATATTCAGTGACAAATTGCAAGACTGTAATACTTTCAAAACCTCCCACAAGTTCAACGTTATTAAAACTGTGCAGAGTTGTTCCAAATTTCCCACAATTCCTTGTTACAGATTGTTTTATATATTCTGGCAGACAAATGTTTGTTCTCGGACATATGAGGATGATTGATCAATTTCTGCAGCAGCCTAGATTCTTTGACACCACCTGGAATCATTAGCCACTCTTTTCCCATATTATCAGGTCTTACAGGGATCACGGACAAATCTATTGTATTGTGAAAGATTCTACACATTTGACAACTTTCCACAAAAATCCAGACAGTGTGCTATAATCTTCTGATATAGTAATTTTTAGAATATTCTAGTGTAACATTTCTATACTTTTTCGCTAAGCTGTAATATCTAGAATACTCTGCTATAGACATTTCTACATATTTTCCCTAAGATTTAATTATCTGGAATAATTTAAATTTGTTCTATAGAAATAAAATTAGAAACACTAAATCTTCATGGAACATTTCAAACTATTCCTCCAGATAATTCTTAAATGCTATAGAACTACAAATTCTAGTAATATTTCTACAGTTTCTTCCTTACTAATGATTGCAGAATTCTAGAAATTTCTAAACCCTTCCAATGAGTTCTGTATTTTCCTACTTATTATGGAATATGCCATTCCATTCCAACAAAATTTAATTCGGAAATCTAGAAGTATTTTTATTATAATAACAATTAATGTATTTTATTACGAGAAGGATTCGTGATAACCCTATTGATTTTAATCTTATCATCGAGAAGAGTCAAGGATAATTTATGCATAAACACACACATTTACTGTGAGAAGGAACATATATTTATGGTTCAAACTTTAGGTAAGCAAACTGGTGAATAGATGTGTTGGAAGGGGAAAAGGGTTAGGGTGGAAGGAGTTATTGCCGAAACACTTTAAGGTATATGGAGTGATTCTGATAACATTTATTATTTTATAAATATTACAAAATCTAATGCAACTTCTGCAGAACACTAAACTGTATAAATCAATCTGTCATTCACTCTGGGTATTATAAACTTTATCAACGACTACTAATGCTGGAAATCTTCGCTACAACCACGTGACAGAAAATTACTTGGTATAAAATGTACCTCTTGCCCTTCAGGAATGTCGTTAATGGACCGGAAACTGTTGATAGACTTTAAGGCGCTGAGCTTCGACTTTCCTCCAGACAACTGCTTGTCCTCAAAGAAGACGATATCCTCAATGAGGATGTTCCACTCATCATTCTCAATCATCCTCATCAGCTTGAAGCGCTGGTACAGGATGTACGCCAGCAGTCCAAAAACTAAGATCAGCAGGATAGGTATCGACACAGATACGGGAAGTTTCCAGGGTTCCTCCTGATAGTTTTCTTGCATTATGTCTGTTTGTACAGCATTCCACACGTTGCTGCTGTTGCAGGTGACTTTCTTCAGAACCTCATTCTGAATGCGCGTGACAATAGCACTCGTCAAGGGGACCATGTTCTTTCTCTCGCAATCATCTTTAGCGGACTGAGTCGTTAAGAACCAGTCCACATACCTGGCGAAAGACAACAAAACTCTCCATACTTTTGTGAAAACATCACATGCACCACGTTTTCGGTCTAAGATCACAGGGTGATAATGAAATATTCTTTACGTGATTTACTATTTCACAGTGAACTGTCTTAATGGGGGAGCTAAGATTGTTTAGAGACAGAATTTCGTGCCTTACGTCAGCAAGGAGAGAATGCAATCTTACAAGCTAACAACGATCAGTCACCAGGAATTCTCTGTACGATCTTTGAAGTCTTAGAGAGAGACAAAGACATTTTGCATGCACATTCTAATATATAATATTTATTTTTAAAAAAGCCTTTGTTTGCGCTATGAGATCTTATATTGATAAGATGAACCTTTATTTAGGGGTTTATGCGGGCTTCAGTATAAATGTAATGGATAGATTTTCATTGGACCTTTTTTTGCATATCTTAGAGCCCTAAAATCAAGATAGGCTATATAACATCACACTATCTCATTAGGCAGCTCGCCCAAAGTCCTAAAAGTACGAACATTTTCCGTTAAAAGTAAACCGCATGCACACAGATTTGGCTAATACTTTGCTGTGACCTCCTTGCACTACTGACGATAACTCAAATTGCATTTCTCATTCTGAGTATCAGATTTTAGACTGTAGTAAATATTGGATTTTGGTGGGTTGCATTATGCTGTATAGTTAGTTCTTATTTTTCAATGTCTCCTTGAAAGAAATCCAACTGTCATTCAGTCTCAGGATTCTCACAGAGACAGCTGTACGTCGCGAGCTCCAGGGTGAGCAGCAGTGACATTTTTTTCGTTTGCGCCCCCCCCCCGCCCCCAACAAGCCCCCAGCACTCACAATTTTGTATACAAAGAAATGCTTAGATAAGTCTTTGTAAATTAACAAAAACTTATTAATTGACATTTACGCGAGCGAAGCCGAGTGCCAACCAATGCTTAGTGTATAATATAACGTCTGTTTTGACAGTGCCAATACTTAGTGTATAATATAACGTCTGTTTTGACAGTGCCAATACTTAGTGTATAATATAACGTCTGTTTTGATAGTGCCAATACCTAGTGTAGCTAGCGTATAATATAATGACTATTTTGACAATGCCAATACTTAGTGTATAATATAATGGTTATTTTGACAGTGCCAATACCTAATGAATAATATAATGGCTATTTTGACAGAAGTGAATTGTCCATCAGTCAATGAAAACGCAGTAACATACTTCTTAATTAACTATAAAGAGATATGTTGATCAAACGTCAGTGCTGTCAAATAAAATATTCTAAACTTGCTTCTTTCCCATAATATATATTGAACTAACGGAAAATTGACACCCGGGTATTTCTGATAAATCAGGTGGTCACAGGTGATGCTTCAAAACTTGTTTCCATTTGACTTTTAGTGAAGAAAAGTGCAGTGCACAAGTATTTCGAAAGTAATAAATATTGTGATTAAAGTACACTTTGAGATGTTGCAATTTAAAGTTCCTTCGCCTTACAAACTGTAAGATGTTGCAACTAAAGGTTCTATTACTAGTAACACTGTGAGATGTTGCAAATAAGGCTCTATTCCTAGTACATTGTAAGATAGTGTGCAGCATAAACCAACTCATATTAGTATTACTGATCATGAAATGTCTTCGATAAATGTCGTAAAGAATGGAATGTTCAGATGTCATTTAAAATACTTAGGCCTACGTTTGTCTCGTTTTGAATATTTTATAATATTTCACAGAACTTTGAAATGCACTTGGTAAATTCCTTAACTGAGCCAAAGGTAATCAATATTGCGCGGTATATTAATGTGTACAGCACGAAATGAGAATGACTTTATAGAGCCATAGAGATTCTTCATTGCGCGGTATATTGATGTGTACAGCTCATTATGGAAATGATATTATGAATTTTATTCCTTGTCTGTGTCAGACATTTCGCGCTGTTTATCATGAACTGTGTGTCTAGCTATCGAAGCGATTTTTGGAATTTCAAACAGAAGTTGATTAATTCCTACACTGAGTCACACTTCGACATTTTCGAGCTTTAGAAAATGAGGTACGCAGATCTAGATGTGAGCAGTTTATAACGTACCTGATTAATTCCTTGAGTGAGTCACACTTGGAAGTTGTGCTGTAGATGACGAGGTAAGTATAGCTAGCAATGGGGTAGGCTTCAGGGAGAGGGCCGTCTGCCAAACTCGACGTCAATTTCTCCTCAGCGTTGTGGGAATCCATGGTGACCTGCAAGTTAGTGACATGTCAGTATGATCGTCACAATACTTGTCGCGTAGAAGCTAGTCATTAAAAGTGTCATCATTATTGTTTTCATGACATGCAATGTTGGGTTATTTATATTATAATCCCTTTTTTCAATTGTTTTCATTTTATACACATTCTACTCTGATCCGCCAAATTGAGAGGACGCCTCCCCCCCCTTTTATTCCAGCGGGATAAAATCAAGACGAACAAGTTACACCTGAGTCCTTATGGCTGTAAAATCATGACGAACAAGCTACGCAGGGAACCAACACCTCATTCTGTTGTAATAAGAAAGATGGGAAAATTGGTCCAACAATTACAAAGTGACCTTCACTCTCAAAACACCAAATAGGAAAGAAAGGATGATGTTGGACAATTGATCGCCAAGGTTTGGAGTACGGATACAATTGGAGACTTAAATCTCACTCAAAGAAAGAAAGAAAATTGAAAACAACACTACTAGGGTTATTTTATTCACCAATTCCCAGATATGCTCCATCAACACCTAGTAAATCTTTATAACCACTCCCATGTTTATAGAGAATAAACCAACCCAACGGAATCTACAGAGGCAAAATCAAAATCAACAAAACAACGGAAAAATGATGCAACAACAATAGGAAGAGTGTAGAGCAGGATTCGTACAGCCTTACAAAGAACAATAGGAAGAGTGTAGACCAGGATTCGTACAGCCTTACAAAGAACACGTCAGCGAAGCAATGTCATTGACAAACTTGGCCACATACTCGCCAGGGACAGACTTGGCCACATACTCGCCAGGTACAAACTTGGCCACATACTCGCCAGGGACAGACTTGGCCACATACTCGCCAGGTACAGACTTGGCCACATACTCGCCAGGTACAGACTTGGCCACATACTCGCCAGGGACAGACTTGGCCACATACTCGCCAGGTACAGACTTGGCCACATACTCGCCAGGGACAGACTTGGTGAGGTACTGCTTCTGGGTAGTTCCAACTTTTACCATCCTGGCAACAAAGATCTGAATGCAATGGGCAGACTGGCAACAATATGTAAATTTACATCACCATTCTCACCTCTCTATTATCTCCAATATTCTTAACTCTACTATCTCCAATATTGTCAACTCTACTATCTCCAATATTGTCAACTCTACTCTCCAATATTGTCAACTCTACTATCTCCAATATTCTCAACTCTACTATCTCCAATATTCTCCACTCTGCTATGTACAATATTCTCAACTCTACTATCTCCAATATTCTCAACTCTACTATCTCCAATATTCTCAACTCTGCTATGTACAATATTCTCAACTCTACTATCTCCAATATTCTCAACTCTACTATCTCCAATATTGTCAACTCTGCTATCTACAATATTCTCTATCAGAAATGCTTGTCTTTGACGTATTAAAATCTGAGCTCTATCATTTGTGTTTATCCTTGGCGTATTAAAATCTGAGCTCTATCATTTGTGTTTATCCTTGGCGTATTAAAATCTGAGCTCTATCATTTGTGTTTATCCTTGGCGTATTAAAATCTGAGCTCTATCATTTGTGTTTATCCTTGACGTATTAAAATCTGAGCTCTATCATTTGTGTTTATCCTTGATGTATTAAAATCTGAGCTCTATCATTTGTGTTTATCCTTGACGTATTAAAATCTGAGCTCTATCATTTGTGTTTATCCTTGACGTATTAAAATCTGAGCTCTATCATTTGTGTTTGTCCTTGGCGTATTAAAATCTGAGCTCTATCATTTGTGTTTATCCTTGACGTATTAAAATCTGAACTCAATTCGCTCAGATGCTTGTACCTGACGTATTATATTAAGGTGATGAAAGTATGTTTTCAAACTTGAAGAATAACTTGCAGTGTTTTATCTCTACAGGGAAGATACATCTACAGCATGCTATCATGCCACTATGGTCTAATACAGGAAGAGTTTTCAGACAGGATGACTGATTAACAGATATGTCTACAGCATGCTATCGAGCCACTATGGTCTAATACATTTAGTTTCCAGACGGAGGATGAGTGATTAACAGATATGTCTCGAATGAGGTTGACTAGTAAGCAAAGGAATGTAACAAGAGCCAAACTCTGCATACACTTGTGTAAGATTGTTTCAGCAAAGATCTCCAGCTCAAAATCTCTAAAACATTTACAATCTCACATTGTGCTATGTGCTTTTAATGCTTTATTGTGTTATTACATTATACAGAGGTCAGATCCCTATAATGACGTCACCCGACAAAAGTGGCTTTCACACTGTCCTATTCCTATAGAACACTGGCTGACAAAATTATCTAGCACAAACCACATGCCGATGTCATAAATTCTGTTAACATACACTGAGATATTGTAATATACATTAGGAGATTGTGACATACACTGGAACACTGCGACATACACTGCGATACTGTAATATCCACTAGAAGATTGTGACACTGGGTGACCCGTCAAATGCGCGAACGACAAATGCGCGATAGGGTTAGGGTTAGGTTATGGTTAGGGTTATGGTTATGGTTATGGTTAGGGTTATGGTTAGGATTAGGGTTATGATTAGGGGTTAGGATTAGAGTTAGGGTTAGGGTTAGGGTTTTAGGATTAGAGTTAGGGATAGAACGCGTCGCCGCGCTTTTGTCCATCGCGATTTTGTCGGCGCGCATTTGTCGGGGCGCGCATTTGTTGGTGAACCGTTACATACAGTAGGAGATTGTGACATGCACTGGAGCACTGCAATAAACTCTGAGATATGTTATATACAGTAGGAGATTGTGACATGCACTGGGGCACTGTGACATAAACGTGCTACTGTTATACACAATGAGATTGTGACATACACTGGGGCACTTTAATATACAATCTGACACAGTGCGGGGAAAGTACAAACCACAGAGTAAAGCTGGAATATTAAAACATGGACTTTGGAGGAACAGTGGAACATAAGCAATTTTGGAACGCCTTCAACAATTTTTTTCAAGGAGCTTAAAGCAGATCACCTGTATAGCCAATTTGTCTGGCAGGGTGAATCTCCCAGAACGGTTCTGAATTCTTGCGTAGGTGTGGCTGATGGCTGTGCTGACAGACACATAACCAATGGAATACTTCAATGACACCACGAGACCCATCATTCCAGCATTTGTCTTCCCGTATAAGTACAGCACGCTTTCGTTCCAGTACTTTGGCCTGGGCAAACACACAATGTCATTCTGTCAAAAGAATGGCTTAGAGCGATATATGATATATATATTTTTCACCAGAATGACAGGGACAGTAGAAAACATCTTATTATATCAATCGTTCAGCATAATGGCATAGTCGCTCTTAAAATCATATCACGACAATAATAAGTCAACAAACGTTCAGCAGAATAGCATGGTCAGACATAGTTATTGCTAGTCTTTCTACAGAATAGCTTGGCTAGATACAGTTATTGCTAGTCTTTCTACAGAATAGCTTGGCTAGATACAGTTATTGCTAGTATTTCTACAAAATAGCTTGGCTAGATACAGTTATTGCTAGTCTTTCTACAAAATAGCTTGGCTAGATACAGTTATTGCTAGTCTTTCTACAGAATAGCTTGGCTAGATACAGTTATTGCTAGTCTTTCTACAGAATAGCTTGGCATGATACAGTTATTGCTAGTCTTTCTACAGAATAGCTTGGCATGATACAGTTATTGCTAGTCTTTCTACAGAATAGCTTGGCTAGATACAGTTATTGCTAGTCTTTCTACAGAATAGCTTGGCTAGATACAGTTATTGCTAGTCTTTCTACAGAATAGCTTGGTTAGATACAGTTATTGCTAGTCTTTCTACAGAATAGCATGACTAGGCAATATTCACGTCAAGTTTTCATAACAAATTGTAAAGCAGAAATAATGCCATTATTTCAGAAAAATGACACAGGCGGCCCAAAGTACATATTTATTCAGTAGAATGGCATAGACAAACTTCTAGCATCATAATGACGCATCATACATTCAGTAAAGGGGCGTAGGCAGATAGTGACATATAAATCTTTCAGCAGAGTGGCACAGTTAGACACATTAAATTCTTCAGCAGAGTGGCATGGACAGGCACATAACACTCATTCTGACAGTATAATAACATAGGCAGACAAGTAGTATATCCTTCTTTCAACAGAATAACTAAGGCAGACTCAGTACAATAATGTTTTTTCTGCAACAGACTGGCAAGGATAGGCATATGTATATCACGCCATTCTAAATGGAAATGACTCAGATATACATATTAACTGGTTTTATATCACGTTATTCTAACAGGAAAATGACTCAGATATACATATTAACTGGTTTTATATCACGTTATTCTAATAGGAAAATGACTCAGATATACATATTACACGGTTTTAGATCTGTAAAGTATGTGGCACCAAATAACAATTCACATATCCGCAGAATAACACAGACATTCATATAATACGTCACTTTATATCCTCAATAATATAAGCACACTAAACACGTCACCCTGTAACAGATTGGTCTATGTAGACAAATTGCTGGTCATTTGAGATTGGAGATTGGCTGAAGCTAATAAATTGTATGTAAATTGTTTAGTACAGTGGCCCATAAACAGATCAACAAATGGACGTTCTAATTGTAAACATATATGGAGAGCTGACTGGGTTTATTTTACCAGTAGACTGGTCTAAACAAAGAGCGCTTTCATTCTGTCTACAGTACTAGAATAGTGTTAGAGAAGTATGTGTAATGATGACAGTAAACGTGTGTAATGATGACAGTAAAATGTGTAATAATGACAGTAAACGTGTGTAATGATGAGAGTAAAAATGTGTAATGATGACAGTAAAAGTGTGTAATAATGACAGTAAAAATGTGTAATAATGACAGTAAAAGTGTGTAATAATGACAGTAAAAATGTGTAATGATGAGAGTAAACGTGTGTAATGATGACAGTAAAAGTGTGTAATGATGACAGTAACAGTGTATAATGATGACAGTAAAAGTGTGTAATGATGACAGTAAAAATGTGTAATGATGAGAGTAAAAGTGTGTAATAATGACAGTAAAATGTGTAATGATGAGAGTAAACGTGTGTAATGATGACAGTAAAAGTGTGTAATGATGACAGTAACAGTGTGTAATGATGACAGTAAAAGTGTGTAAACTGTAAACATATCGAGATGATTGTTGATTAGTCTATGAATGACAAGCAACCAGCACAATCTGTCAATGTTCTGAGACAGATGACGACCATTCTACCACTAACAGATTTTGGTCAAAGAAATATTATGTCCCGATAGGTTTGAAACTATTTTGTTTTGGTATTTTTCTCAATCTAATGTAGCTCTATACTTAATGTTGTCTTGCATTTATCCTCTCAGTTAAAAAAATCTTCTTTACCTTGATTAAACGACGTACATACTGTAAGACTAGAACTTTCACTAAACATAGATTTACAAACAAACGGGAAAATCTGTTTTCAAGTAAAAATGACACCAGCGACTGAATTGAAATAGACTGAATGACAAATACAAACTTGAGTACCAAAAAACCACTTAAAACAACGGGGTACTACGTCTAGGCCAGATGACGTGTGTGTTAATATTATGCAACAGTCCGTGTCTACCGTTCTGCACAGTCACTTCTGATAAGGAGGATTTTCGGTGTATTGGTGTAGATTCTTTGTAGGTGTCATTCACATTCATAAGTCTCGAACGTCACTCAGACTAACTTTTCTGTAATTTACTACGTCACTCAGACTTTCTTTTCTGTAATTTCCTACGTCACTCAGACATACTTTTCTGTAATTCTTACGTCACTCAGACTTTCTTTTCTGTAATTTCCTACGTCACTCAGACAGACAGACTTTTCTGTAATTTCATCGACACTCAGACAGACATACTTTTCTGTAATTTTATCGACACTCAGACAGACATACTTTTCTGTAATTTCATCGACACTCAGACAGACATACTTTTCTGTAGTTTCATCGACACCAGCTGAGAAGACTCCATGCTTGCTCTTCCATTCCGGACTGAATGAACTCAACGCTTCAGTGAACATGCCGGTGGTCCCGGAACTGTCGTGGCGTGCAATCACTCGGATCTGTGCGTCGGGCAGTACACACTTAGGATTGATCTGTGTGTCGGGCAGTACACACTTAGGATTGATCTGTGTGTCGGGCAGTACACACTTAGGATTGATCCGTTGAAGAGTAGTATCATTCCAAAACCTGGACACAAAGATAATTTTCTTCTCTCTCTCTCTCTCTCTCTCTCTCTCTCTCTCTCTCTCTCTCTCTCTCTCTCTCTCTCTCTCTCTCTCTCTCTCTCTCTCTCTCTCTCATCTTTCCTTTTGTCCATCACTTATGTCTCTATTTTAGTCGTTCTCTCTCTTGACGACTGTAAACTGTTATATGGAGCAAGAGTATATAGTCGTTACTAATTACTATAATTCGATATTGTATACGTTATCAAATACCAGAGGTTGTATGCGTTATTAAGTATTAGAAGCTGCGCAAATTAATGATAATACAGCTTGTACACGTTATACAGTACTAGAAACGACAAGTTACTAGGGACGTAGACATTAAAATTAATTATTATTTGAAGTTATAATTATAATGAGTGGGTTGTAAACATTTCTTAACATTAGAACTTGAAACACTTTTAATATTAGAGGTGGTGAGTATTTCTTGGTACTGGGGATGTAATGTTACTTGAATAACCTAACAGTTATTTAGTATTTAGAAGCTAAAACATATTTCTTAGTATTAAAGGCTGCACATTCTTAGTGCTTGGGGCTGTAGATGCTACTTAACTTTAGAGGTTGTAAACAAATACTTAGTGCTAGAGGTTGACATTTATTTAGTAGTACAAGCTATTTTTTTTATGAAAGAATGATGTAAAATTGAAGACAATGCTTAATACTAGAAGCAGAGTACTAAAGATTGTAACATTGTTTAAAAATTCAAGCTAGAGGATGTAAATATTAAAGAATGTAATATTAATTTAATTCTGTGTCAGCGTTACTTAGTTCCAGAGACTGTAAAGGTAACTTAGTTCTAAAAATTGTAAACGTTACACTATACTGAGTTACAAACTATCAAACCCAAAAAACCGTCCTGTCAATTTCAAGAAACAAAAACAATAAACGATAAAGAATTCAATACAGTTCACCTCAAACCTCTACTTACTACCACACCTCAAGTCTCTACTTACTACCACACCTCAAGCCTCTACTTACTACCACACCTCAAACCTCTACTTACTACCACACCTCAAGTCTCTACTTACTACCACACCTCAAGCCTCTACTTACTACCACACCTCAAGCCTCTACTTACTACCACACCTCAAACCTCTACTTACTACCACACCTCAAGCCTCTACTTACTACCTTCACCACACCTCCAGCTTCTTTACGCTGTATAGTACTTTATGCAAAATACCTCAAGATTCTACACACCAAAAAGGTATCAAATTACAAACAAACAAAAACATATAAAGTATCAAATTCAACACACACATATACACAAGACACAATTCAACATATACAAACATTTAAATTATCCAATTCAACACATACATATACAATACATAATTCAGCACACACACATATATAGCGCAGAATTCAACACATACATATACAATACATAATTCAACACACACATATATATAGCGCAGAATTCAACACATACATATACAATACATAATTCAACACACACACACATACAGTGCAGAATTCAATACACTTGAAGGTTCCATAAAGATTTGGATGCAATACACATGAAGGTCCTATACCTACCTATAAATAATGTTATTTGACACGCCTGTTGATTCTACACACCTGTAAAGTACTACATTGAACACACTAGAAGACTATGTGCGTCCGTAACATAGAGCATTAAACATACTTGAAGGTTCTACACACCTGTAAAGTACCACATTGAACACACTAGAAAACTATGTGTGTCCGTAACATAGAGCATTAAACATACTTGAAGGTTCTACACACCTGTAAAGTACCACATTGAACACACTTGAAGTTCTACACACCTGTAAAGTACCACATTGAACACACTTGAAGTTCTACACACCTGTAAAGTACCACATTCAACGCACTTTGAAAGGTCTACACACCTGTAAAGTACCAAATTTAAACAAACCTGAAATCTTGTCATACCTGTATGTACCATTGTAAATACCCACGACATGCTCACGGCTCAAATTGAGATGATTATTGGCATCAGCACATCCCGGGAGATTGTATACCAAGACAGTACCACTGCAACAACAATAGGAGAAAAAGATTTATTTTACCTTGAAAAAATAGCTTATATCCCGATAGTGTTTGGTCTTTATAAACATTGTGCAAACAGAATAAATAATGTAAGAGATCAACACAGTGAAGTGTAAAATAACAAGAGTTAACAAACTTGCAAATAGTGTTATAACTATTCACAGTAGTTCCTATTTCCACGTGGTCATCACTGATACATACGTGTTTATATCGTGACGAGTATATGTGTGTTGGCCTGTGTGTATGTATAAGAAATGTCTGTGTTGTAATCGCTCTTCAGTGACAATAGATACATATCGTGTGTAACATATACTAATCACTTGTATCTACATTGTGTGCAGTATACATCATTGTTCATGCTTATCCATGTGCAGCTTTGATTGAAGACAATAAATTGATTATATTGACTTGTTGCGTAACATGTACTACTGAGAGACAATTATTTGTATATGCATTATGTTTAACATGGACTACTGAGAGACAATTATTTGTATATGCATTATGTTTAACATGGACTACTGAGAGACAATTATTTGTATATGCATTATGTTTAACATGGACTACTGAGAGACAATTATTTGTATATGCATTATGTTTAACATGGACTACTGAGAGACAATTATTTGTATATGCATTATGTTTAACATGGACTACTGAGAGACAATTATTTGTATATGCATTATGTTTAACATGGACTACTGAGAGACAATTATTTGTATATGCATATGTTTAACATGGACTACTGAGAGACAATTATTTGTATATGCATTATGTTTAACATGGACTACTGAGAGACAATTATTTGTATATGCATTATGTTTAATGTGTACTACTGAGAGAAATTATTTGTATATGAATTATGTTTAACATGTACTACTGAGAGACAATTATTTGTATATGCATTATGTTTAACATGGACTACTAAGAAAAAAATATTTGTATGCATTACGTTGTGTGTAAAAATAAACATTAACTGAAATTCAGTACATATTTGGTGTAATATACATTGCAGAATTGCAGCGCATCATTAATTATAATTTATATCCTGAATGTGACTGTTACTCAAAGTTCAAGCTCTGAGCTGTGTATGAGAGTGTGTGGGTAGTGTATGCGTGTATGCATACGTGTGTGAGTTTATGGGTGGTGTATGTGTGTCGGTGTGTAGTTACTTAATACTGAACTGTAGCTTTAAGCAGGTATTGTGTTACATATATCTATATGATAAGACCTGATTCGGACGTTATCAATGTCACGAAGGTGAATTTAGCATAGACAGAGACACAGAGAAGTTGAGTGTATCGTAGGGACGTAACCATCATCACAGATAATTTGAAGGTAGCATAGGGATGTAACCATCATCACAGATAATTTGAAGGTAGCATAGGGACGTAACCATCATCACAGATAATTTGAAGGGAGCATAGGGACGTAACCATCATCACAGATAATTTGAAGGTAGCATAGGGACGTAACCATCATCACAGATAATTTGAAGGTAGCATAGAAAAGTCAGCAGTGTCATAGAGCTATAATGACCCGTTGCTGACAAAGTTGTAAGTTTTACAGAGGTGGTAGTTGTCAAAGAGATAATGCATTTGTCTTTGAGGGCTTAAAAGCCGTTACAACTGTCAAAGCGAATGTCATAATTATGTGTTATCGAGACTGAACGTTAGAAGACGGAATATATTTTTTGCCATTGAGATGCTATCTGACTTGCTGAGAAGATGAAAACATGAAATAATGTTTCAAAAATGTCATAAAACTTGTAGTAATATTGGGAAATTATATCTGTCCAAGATTGTATATGTGAGAGACTGTGTTATAGAGAGTTTATCAATTGTCATCGAGAAGCATTACTGCGACAGATATAAATGAAACAGCTTTATAGTGAAAGAGATATTATAAATGAAACAGATTTATACTAAAAAGAATAAGAAATAAAATCGATTTATAGCGAAAGATATTATAAATGAAATAGCTTAAAGTATTCAGTGGTCAATGACAGCAGTAACCACAGTAATCAGTCAAACGTGAATGAAAAAGTCACGAAAACGGCTCACAGAGCATTTAAAAAAAACTTGTCGGAAGTGCGCGGAACTAGGGAGTAGCTTATTATTCTGAATTTTCATTGGGAGCGGTTACTGTTTATTTGACATGTTGTTAACTGACTGAATATTGTTTTACGCCATTTTGAGTATTCTGAAAGGCCACCCCTGCCCTCTTTAGATGGCAATATCTAAAAAAAAATCTACATCATTCTGGCAGATATTATAAATAACAGATAAAAGTGAAATGATTTCTGAATGAAATGACACATTGTTTTACGGTTGTGAGAAAATGATTTTAAAAAAAAATGTGTGACTGCTGCTGCCTTAAATTAAATGACAAGATTTTGAGGAGAAAATTGACTTAGACACACAAAGCTCTCTGACTGAATTAAATACATTTATAGACTATTAGATTTTGTTAGAAAGCAATATACATTTTAAAAAACTTTCACAGGCAATTAGGTATTAGACGTGAACCAAAAAGTTATTTTAAAAAATAAAAATCAAAATGAAGGCCGTTTAAATATTAACAGTTTTACTATTGATTATGAAGTTAGCTGCTGTATGTGATGATGATGATGATGATGATGATGGTGGTGGTGGTGGTGGGAATGTTTATATTTATTAAAGTAGTGTGTGATTGTGAATTTCCTTCTGCAAAGGATGATTAAAGCTATTGGCGACAACAATAACAAATCATTCTGTGAACAGATAATGACAAAATTGATCAAACGCCATGCACAACTGTAACATAACACGCCTTAAAATTAAAAATTAAAATCAGCATAAAAAATAAATACTATCTCTTCACACGAATGCAACAAAACTTAAAACTCACCCTTTAAAACGGGTACGACAAAATGACAAACTCACCTTTAAAAAAATGGGTACGACAAAAATGAAAACTTACCCTTTTAAAAGAGTATGACCAAAAAAAATGAACGTCCACCCTTTAAAACGAGTATGACAAACATGAACACACCCTTTAAAACGAATACAACAAAAGTGAACACTCACCCTTTAAGACGAGTATGAGAAAAATGAACACCTACCCTGCCATTGTAGGAAAGATAATGAGATCCAAGTTATTCTGCAGTTCTTGTTCCGATAATAATGAATCTAATCCCACGTACTCAAAACTCTCGTCTCTGGCCAAGATCTTCCTTTTCCCCTCGCCACTGCCAATGTCCTCATATGACATCACCACATCTACGTACTTCTGTCTGTTGGCTCTGTATGACGGCATCCAGGACTGGTAGACGTCACTAGGAAAACTCGCTCCTGCGCCGCGCACATTTATTTGAATTGCTTCAGTCTTCGGTAGAAACAATATCGTTATGAAGAATATTACGGTAACGAAGAAATACATCTTGCAGAGGTGAAACATTGTGCGGAGATTTACACGCTTGAAGGCATACCAGAAAGCACTGTACTCTCTCATTAAGTAATTGTTTACATTGTAGCAGGCTATATATTACATGTTACGATGGCTCTGTCCGATTCATAATCTGTATACCATGTTACAATGGCTCTATCCGACTCACAACCTACATGACGTGTTACAATGGCTCTCTCCAACTCACAGTCAATATGCCATGTTATGTTGGCTCTCTCCAACTCACAATCAATATGCCATGTTATGTTGGCTCTCTCCAACTCACAGTCTACATAGCATTTTACAATGTGTCTGTCCTCTCAAGTTTGAAGTCAAGTACTTACTATGTTGCATTTGACACACATCAGTTACAATGACTATACTTTTCTTAGTCGTATGATGCACATATTATGTATCAATTAACACATATCAGGTGACAATTGCAGTATACTTTATTAGTCGTATGATGTATTTGATACATATATCATCACAGCATCATATAACTTTCTTTATTGCATTTGACACCCGGTCACAATGACGATATCCTTGTGAGATGTTGATATAATATTGGGTAGAATTTCACTCGCACATACTTACAGTAGCGAATCCTTGCTAGGCAGTGTAATGTATATTATTCAGAATTTCACACGCCATATTACAATGCAGCTATCCTTCCAGGGTCGTGTAATGAGCATACTGTAGCTCTTAACACGTCATATTAAATGCAGCTATCTTTCTATGGTGTGTAATGAGCATACTGTAGCTCTTAACGCCTTATTACAATGCAGCTATCCTTACAGGGTCGTATAATGAGCATACTGTAGCTCTTAATGCCTTATTACAATGCAGCTATCCTTCTAGGGTCGTATAATGAGCTACTGTAGCTCTTAACGCCTTATTACAATGCAGCTGTCCTTCCAGGGTCCTATAATGAGCATACTGTAGCTCTTAACGCCATATTATAATGCAAACATTCTTTTAAATCATATGACAAGATTTAAGATGCATTGGACACAACTGCGCGCTGGGAAGTTATTTTTCTAAGTCACGTGACAAATCTATCTATCTATCTATCCATCCATCCATCCATCCATCTATCTATCTATCTATCTATCTATCTATCTATCTATCTATCTATCTATCTATCTATCTATCTATCTACCTATCTATCTATCTATCTATCTATCTATCTATCTATCTATCTATCTGTCTGTCTGTCTGTCTGTCTGTCTATCTATTCTGTGGTAATAAACATAAAGTAGGTACCTCAGCAGGCTACAATAGTGGTATCTGTCTAAATAACAATGTACTTTATAATAATTGAGTTTTCCAAACACCACCATAATAGTGACGACAGCCTTGTAATTTGTAAGAGGGACATTTTTATAAAATTATCATTCATCTTTTATAATGAAGATATTTCGCCTTTATAATGAAGATGTTTCACCTTTTATATTGAAGATGTTTCACCTTTTATAGTGAAGATATTTCACCTTTTATTGAAGATGTTTCACCTTTTATAAGGACGATGTTTCACCTTTTATTGAAGATGTTTCACCTTTTATTGAGGATATTTCACCTTTTATAATGAAGATGATTCAGCTTTTTATGAAGAGGTTCCTAACCATTTAGTTCACATAACATGGATAATAGACTTTAAAAAAACAATATTTAAATCGAATGATTACTCACTATACAAGTATTGACTCTTTCAAGTACAATATCCGTGCTATAAATTGTATGACAATCAAAACAATGTCATAATTCACACGATATCCATGCTATAAAAATTCTGACAATCAATGTCATAATTCACACGATATCCATGCTATAAAAATTCTGACAATCAATGTCTAATCCACACGATATCCATGTGCTGTAGCATCATAATGAAACCTGAAATAATAAGAAACATGTGCAAGCAATTATTTTTTTTTTATTAAAGCAACAGATCGCACTGTGCACGTTCACTTAGTCACACGCCCCACTGTGCACGTTCACTTAGTCACACGCCCCACTGTGCACGTTCACTTAGTCGTTCCATTTAGTCTCAAATTAACGCACTGAAGGAAAGATGACAATAGTATATCACAGAAACTTGAAAAGAACTGATTACAATAATTAGAAGGAAAATGTTCAAAATAATTGTACACTATTATTTCCTTTTGTTTGATCGTTAAAAATATGACAAAACAATACTAACGAGGATAACCGTCTCTTATTAATGTATGGCTGTCTACCTATCTGTCTATCTATCTATCTACTTATCTACTTCAGACTGATGAATAAAAAAGAAGGAAACAAGAAAGTGGACAAACCTGTGTGTTGTATACTGAGCAAACACCAGACCATATATACTACTAAACGAAATCATGGAAATGAAAGACGATTTATTGTAATTTGTTATCAAACATACTTTTCAATTAATAATTCACTGCCACTCAGCCGACGAATACAATGGCTAAAACTCAAGTTCCGAATAAAATAGAACAATTCACCACACGGTTGCTTTGCTGTCATGACAGTTGACTGAATAAATAATTTGCTGCGCGAGACACGCTGTGCATAATGTGAATATCTGAAATAGCTGGCCGTTTTCGAACCTGTGGCATCGCTGTTTTATTTTCACATTTTATTGCCAATATCACTGTTTTATATTGTACATCCCCGCGTGTAACGCTGTTTAATGGCTACAAAAAGTGGTTGTGCAACATATAACATAACACAGTTCAGGGTGTCTAGCATTGTAAACAAGCTAATATGCATTTTGTCAAATATTACTCCCACTTCTCAGAATGCGATTTGAGGGGAGCGTTAAGCCCTTTGTCAAAAGTTTATGGTTGTTTTTAAGTATCGGAATATTTTTGTTTTAAATTTAAATTTGTAGAACTCTTAGATGTCGAAGACGAAATTTGAAAAGGATATAATTTCAGTAGAATTATATTAAGCAATCAGTGTTATGTTCTGTATCAAAGAAGACATCTGTTATATTGTGAATTGTTTTAATGTGGTGTCATATATTTATAATTTCCAGTTATATAAAAAACAAATATCTTTCCATAATATTTTTCAAGCATAAGTATAATAACTTACAATAATATGGCAGGGAATAGATTAAAACAATTTGAACAATAGTGTGTCAAAATACAATTTTATTTATAAATTATTTAGGAAATATACCCAACTTTATTTCACTATAGCAAAATTAATTACTAAGCTTTCAATAAATGTCACTTGAACTTAGTGAGAGCAAATTTACATTTTTTCTTACTTGATACATACCATTTACATTTAAGAGTATGGTTCACAAACGTTCTCTTTATTTCAAAGTGACCATATCCAAAATGACGATGACATATTTAATTTTATTTCCAACTGACTATATCGAAAATTATGTTAAATTTCTTTTTATTTCACAAGACATTGCCTTTGTTTGGGATAACTTTTAAATCCACATTTTATTTCAAACTGACCATCTCGATAATAGAATTGGAAATAATTTATTTCACAATATCCATATTAATAATAATGTTGCAAATTACATTATTTTATTTCAGACTGACAGTACTGATAATTATAATAATGCAACAACACTTTATTTCACAATGACCATTTCACGAAAGTTTAATTGCTCAGTTCAATTGTCAGTTTAAACTGACTATATTCCAAGTGAATTTTCACCTAGTCATGCTGTTTCTCAGGCCATATTAAATGAAAATGAAAATTATAATATGTATTTCAAACTAATCATAAGAAAGGTGAAATGAGTTTATACATATTTTCACACTGACCACATTGAGATTAAGGACGAACATCTTACTTTATTTCGTAATGAATATATTAAAATTAAACATTAAAACCTTTCCCTTTATTTCATACTAAATTTCTTGAAAGAGACGACAAATTCACACTTTATATATCACACTGACTTTTTGGTAGTAACTATAGATTCACAGTGAATTTATACAGTACATACTGAAGGAAAATTAAAACTTCTTTCATTCACATTACTTTGAGTGACTTTACAAATTGTAACTTATTGCACACTGGTTATATTCAAAATAAAGCCACAAATTATCTCTACGTGTCACAATGATCTTGAGAGTCACTTTGAGAAATGTACCACTGCATATTTTATACAGACCAAGATGGGAGTGACAAAATCCATACTTTATTCCGCCACTTTAACCGTAGTGAAAGTATGTCCAAATATTTCACTTTAAAACGTCCGTTTTAGTTGACAATAGGGCTTTTCAATCAATCTATTCCCTAAACACAATATTTCTTGCCGTTACTAAGTCTTAGAATTTTGTTCAAACACCCGGCTCGAATTATTAAGTACAGATCACTGGTTTGGCACGCGTATGCAAGGAGATGAATATGCGTTGCCATGGAAGCAATCGAAGCTAAATATAAACACTACAATAGACATCAAAATAGAAGAATGGCTTGTTGAACGTGACTGTAAACTCACTTTCCAGTCAGCTGAAGACTGGCTTGTTAAACATGACTGTAAACTCACTTTCCAGTCAGTAGAAGACTGGCTTGTTGAACGTGACTGTAAACTCACTTTCCAGTCAGTAGAAGACTGGCTTGTTGAACCGTGACTGTAAACTCACTTTCCAGTCAGTAGAAAACTGGCTTGTTGAACATGACTGTAAACTAATTTCCAGTCAGTAGAAGACTGGCTTGTTGAACGTGACTGTAAAATCACTTTCCAGTCAGTAGAAGACTGGCTTGTTGAACATGACTGTAAACTCACTTTCCAGTCAGCTGAAGACTGGCTTGTTGAACATGACTGTAAACTCACTTTCCAGTCAGTAGAAGACTGGCTTGTTGAACGTGACTGTAAAATCACTTTCCAGTCAGTAGAAGACTGGCTTGTTGAACCGTGACTGTAAACTCACTTTCCAGTCAGTAGATAGAGAGATGAGGAGAAAGGCAAAGACAAAAGCAAAGGAATGACGAGAAGTAGAAGGGAAATGATAATATCTAGGCAATCCAACACAATGACACGAATACACTAGGCAATCCAACACAATGACACGAATACACTAGGCAATCCAACACAATGACACGAATACACTAGGCAATCCAACACAATGACACGAATACACTAGGCAATCCAACACAATGACACGAATACACTAGGCAATCCAACACAATGACACGAATACACTAGGCAATCCAACACAATGACACGAATACACTAGGCAATCCAACACAATGACACGAATACACTAGGCAATCCAACACAATGACACGAATACACTTGGCATTCCATGGTTGCCACTGTTCTTAGGTAAACCTGGTGAGTCATAACCGTATTCAAATGTAAGAGTCACTACAGTGATAAATCACTGCGACAAATTTCTTTTGAAAATTCTGAGGGTAATACTTAGGTCCACGTAATATTAGTCACAAAATTATAGTGCAGTTGATATTAATTACAAAATTATAGTGCAATTGATATTAATTACAAAATTATAGTGCAATTGATATTAATTACAAAATTATAGTGCAGTTGATAATAGTTACAAAATTATAGTGCAGTTGATAATAGTTACAAAATTATAGTGCAGTTGATATTAATTACAAAATTATAGTGCAGTTGATATTAATTACAAAATTATAGTGCAATTGATATTAATTACAAAATTATGATTTGCGTGATATTTGCTACAACCCAAGTAAGAAGTTTTTTGTCCGTAAACCACGTTAGTTTTGAAATTGCGGAAAGTAACAACACTACGTGACGAGGGATAGTTCAGTAACACCCTGATGTGTATAGCTAGTAGTCTTCTAGCAATACCAGATTTCTTCTGTCTAGTAGTCTTCTAGCAATACCAAATTTCTTCTGTCTAGTAGTCTTCTAGCAATACCAGATTTCTTCGGTCTAGTAGTCTTCTAGCAATACCAAATTTCTTCTGTCTAGTAGTCTTCTAGAAATACCAGATTTCTTCGGTCTAGTAGTCTTCTAGCAATACCAGATTTCTTCTGTCTAGTAGTCTTCTAGCAATACCAAATTTCTTCTGTCTAGTAGTCTTCTAGAAATACCAGATTTCTTCGGTCTAGTAGTCTTCTAGCAATACCAGATTTCTTCTGTCTAGTAGTCTTCTAGCAATACCAGATTTCTTCTGTCTAGTAGTCTTCTAGCTATACCAGATTTCTTCTGTCTAGTAAAATACCTTTTGAATTACTGGAATTTATAGTAAAAATGCATTTTAATAATTTGCATGTCTAGTAATAATATATTTTATTTATTCACAGGTCTAGTAACAATACATTTCATTACTGGCATATCTAGTAACAACCTATTTCAGTTATTGGCATGTCAGATAACAATGCATTTAAATAACTGGTATGTCTAGTAAGAATACATTTCAATTAATGTTAAGTCTAGTAACAAAGCATTTCAATAATTGGCATGCCTGTAACAATACATATCATACTTTATGCATGTCTAGCGATGTAGGCCTCCTTTCTAGTAACAACACAGTTTACGGGTTTTAAGCGTACATTCTATTGCAACGACTTTCAACCAAACGATGCGATATGCTAAATTTTATTATTGAAGAAGAATTTAGCTAATGTTTTTATATTTCCATTTGACATGCTAATAACCCGTAATTTACTATGTTTCAGGAACCAAAGACACAGGCTGATCTGTACTAAGTGTGATACCAACGTCATCTAGTTAATTATTATTATTAATTAATTAATCATCCATAACTAATTACAAGTGAGAGAATCTTAATTTAGGTTTTTAATAATTTTCCAACAGAAACCACTTGTCTCTCTCGCTTGGCAGATATGCGGGCGCTGTAAACGTTTCCTCTCTTCCACAACATTAAAGACAAACATTTACCGTCACACAATATTTACGAGGTGGAAAACATCGTCCTAAAGGAGAAGATAAATCCGTCTTTAATCTATATTTAGCAAGACCCCGTCCACCCACTTTCTTCTCCAACATATGGTTGTCAATATTGCTTTCACTCAGTCCTTTTATTTATGGTATGAATGTGTATTGCTTTCACTCTGTCTAGAGTAATTCATGATATAACTGTATATTGCTTTCACTCAGTCTAATATAATATAGTTTGTAGTTATGCTGAAAATAATTATCTGAACATGTTATCTGAACACGTTTTCTGAACTCGTGTCTGTTACAGTTCTTGTGGCGAAGATTTGATATACCTTCCCTTGTACTGAATTCGCCCCGATCATCCGAGCATGGTGTAGAATTATAGTGCTGTAACACTAAATCATTTCTTCTCAGCCTTTTGTGACACGTCTGGAGGAAATCGAACAGCTTAGACAACAGCATTCAAACATTGACCAGGGCTCTTAGCATGTTGACTCACTTCCACTTTACTCTCAAATTAAATGATAGTGGCATTGACAGAAATTAAAATTTATGATTTATGCTTGTTAAGTTTTTTGGTTAATTTGAATTACAACCTTGGAAAACCTGGCATTGAAGTTCTAGGTTAAATTATCTGTGACAGATTTCTTCTTATTAACGGACCTTCCTTAAGGACTATTTCTGACAGATTTACACTAACAATTATTCCTATCATAATTATCCTTTATTAAAATTGTACAAATTTGATTAACATTCTAAGTATTTCCCACTCTCTATTAATAATCAATCAAAGTGCTGGCAAACATTGCTATAGTAATAACTCATAATGTTTGCGTTCATTATGTTTTGTATCAACAAAGAAATATAAATATTTCAAGACAATGATAAAGTATCATGGCAAAAATAAGCATTTCTATATATTTATAATGTATTTTCTTGAAATATCGTTTGATTTCTATTGTGTTTTTCTTTAAATATCTTTTGATTTCTAATGTGTTTTCTTGAAATATCTTTTGATTTCTAATGTGTTTTCTTGAAATATCTTTTAATTTTTAATGTGTTTTCTTGAAATATCTTTTGCTTTTTAATGTGGTTAGTAGATATCCGAAAGATATCGTATATTTTGTGTAAGTATTGTAAAGTATTTACAGCTTTTAGACAATTACTCGCTTTATTTAGTCTTCATTATTATCATTTGATTATTATTAAATGTACTTCTGAACCAAACATATGATTTAAATACCACCCTTATCTTTTCACAAATACTCTGTGGAGTGGAGTGAACTGCACCTTGCAATGTATTGAATGCGTATAAAAAGAAGTGTGTGTGTATTGATTTCACTTGAATTTATCTAG
Source organism: Sinotaia quadrata (assembly GCA_028829895.1). NCBI lineage: Eukaryota > Metazoa > Mollusca > Gastropoda > Architaenioglossa > Viviparidae > Sinotaia > Sinotaia quadrata. The sequence goes on from CM054181.1 coordinate 89,490,303, forward strand.
TGTTCACACCAGACAGCCAGTGTATTGATTTCACTTGAATTTATCTAGTGTTCACACCAGACAGCCAGTGTATTGATTTCACTTGAATTTATCTAGTGTTCACACCAGACAGCCAGTGTATTGATAGAAACTCGTTATTTTCTCTGCTCCTTTCTCCAAGAATAATTCATCATTAAACCCTGTTTTTGTTTCGTTGTTTTATCGTCTTTAAAAACACAGATAATTAGGACACCAACGAGGACAGTAAAATAATGTTTCAGACTACACTGTCAAATAAGTTTGTTAATAATTATGTATGTATTCCAAACGTACAGCTACATAGGTAAGCTGCGAATTACTGTTACATAATGAGTTGTGTAGTGTTAACATACGGCTACATACGAAAGCAACAGAGACATTAATACAATAGCTCAGACAAAAGTATTCACTTTATTAATAATGAGTTGTGTAGTGTTAAGATACAGCTGAACACGAAAGCAACAGAGACATTAATACAATAACTAAGTATTCACTTACTTTATTAATAATGAGTTGTGTAGTGTTAACATATAGCTACATACGAAATCAACAGAATCATTAATGCAATAATTCAGATAGGAGTATTCAATTACTTTAATAATGTGTTGTGCAGTGTTAACATACATCTAAACACGAAAGCAGCAGAGATATTAATACATTTGCTCAGACAAGAGAATTCAATTACTTTATTAATAATGAGTTGCCCTGTGTACTACTGAGATATTGAAAACGAAAAATGTCCAGGATTAAAAGTAACTTTGCCATATTTCCGGCTCTGTCTTTTCGGAGTAAAGTTAGTTTTATACACGAAAATGAGTCACTGTTACTGTTATACGCTTTTTAAACACTTTTATAACATTAATTGTACAGAAGGTGTTCGGGCCAATAGAAATAATGGAGTCATTAGGTGGCATTACTGGCTTTTAATAAAGCCGTCTGGCTAATCATGGTGGCTGCTTGACCTTAATGACTCTACACAGGCACAAGGGTGATAAAACATATCACTGCCTGTTTGACCATGACTGTAGGAACAAGAGATTCTCTAGAGTATGACGTCTTTAAGGCGCTTACAAATGTGTCTTACTAAGATTAAAGATATTCTGAGGTATTTTGGTGTTCAAGTGTGATATGTGAATCTGCCATGAAAGTGATTAAAGACATATTAGTGTCTGACTATTATTAAAGTTATATTAATACCTGAGAATAATAAAAGGCATTTAAAATATGAAGATAATCAAAGGTATATTAGTGTATGAGCTCGATAAAGGAATATTAATTATGAGGCATGGGATTTAAAAAGATGTTTATTGACTTAAAACTCTAACGTGGCCGACCACACATCCACTCACACTTAGAGGTGTTAAGAATATTTTGGCTATGTAAATGTAAATGTAAATGATAATCTGAACAATAATAATCATAATACGGCTAAGAGGAGACCCCCACCCCCTGCCCCAATCCCGACCTGACAAAAATACGACGACAAAGTTTAAAAGAAAAACACAAATACTCATAAGATTAGGGATGATTAAAAAGTTTATAGGAAAGAATAATGGTGGCAGAAATACGACGACAAAGTTTAAAAGAAAAACACAAATACTCATAAGATTTATAAGAATGAATAATGGTGGCAGAAAGAATTTACAAAATCTAATCACTATGGAGTGAGTGTGAGTTTAGTGTTCACAGCTTGTTCAGTGTTCACTAGATAAAGAGTTTCTTTGTACACCTATCTCTAGTAACTTGTCGAGCTGTAACTATGTAGACTGACGGTTTCCGTGTCAGCAGGTCAGCTAGATGTGTACTGTGGACCAGACAGCTCTTTGTGTGTCGACAGGTCAGCTAGACATGTACTGTGGGCCAGACAGCTCTTTGTGTGTCGATAGGTCAGCAGCTAGACGTGTACTTCAGGCTGTGGGCCAGACAGCTCTTTGTGTGTCGACAGGTCAGCTAGACATGTACTGTGGGCCAGACAGCTCTTTGTGTGTCGATAGGTCAGCAGCTAGACGTGTACTTCAGGCTGTGGGCCAGACAGCTCTTTGTGTGTCGGCAGGACAGCTAGATGTGTACTTCAGGTTGTGGGCCAGACAGCTCTTTGCGTCTGTCGAAGAACCAGTTGTCAGCCGAGGCCTGGTCACACCCAGTCGCTCCTTGAGGCACAAGATGGGCTAGTTGACGAGATAATTATGATGCCAGTCGCTCCTTGAGGCACAAGATAGGCTGGTTGACGAGATATAGTGCCAGTCCAATGCCAATGGCATTGATGTGGTAGGAAAGGTGGAATAAGTGTGAATTCTTTCCTCTGCTAAAAAATACCATTTAACCAGTGGTGTCTATGAGAGTGTTTCTAGGCACCTTGCTAAAAAATACCGTTTAACCAGTGGTGTCTAGGAGAGTGTTTCTAGGCACCTTGCTAAAAAATATCCCAGTGGTGTCTAGGAGAGTTTTCTAGGCATCTCGATGCTGAAGGTGGCGATTCTGTCCGACTCTTTGAGGTCGGTTTCAGCGCGAACACAGACAGTCACTAGTAATATCTGGCCTCTTATTACACCTTAACCTACTAGATCGGCAAAGATTGAATAAGATCGCCAGAGATCGCCAGGGCCTTCGCTCAAGAAGGAGTTAACTGTTATATGTGAAGTCGCGAGATCTAAGGTCCTAGTCTGCTTGCGCGAGTATATTCTGACCCTAACAGTCTAAGCTCTAAAAGATGAATGAAAGTTCGGCGGCCTCCATCTTGCAGACATAATATTAAAATATGAACATAATTAAAGGTACATTAATATCTGATGTGATAAAAGGCATGTTAAAATATGAATTTAATTTAAGTATATTAGTATGTCAGCGTGATAAAGGGCATATTAAAATATCAACATAATTAATGTTATATTAGTGTCTGAGTTGATTATGTCAGATTAATACTTTAAGGCACATTACAGTCCTAGTGCGAGTAAAGGATAATTGTAAAATAGTAGTGTTTATGTAATTGTAAATTATATATAATTGTAAAATATTAATGTTTATGGAAATGTAAATTATATAATTGTAAAATAGTAGTGTTTATGGAATTGTAAATTATATATAATTGTAAAATAGTAGTGTTTATGGAATTGTAAATTATATATAATTGTAAAATAGTAGTGTTTATGGAATTGTAAATTATATATAATTGTAAAATAGTAGTGTTTATGGAATTGTAAATTATATATAATTGTAAAATAGTAGTGTTTATGGAATTGTAAATTATATATAATTTTAAAATAGTAGTGTTTATGGAATTGTAAATTATATATAATTTTAAAATAGTAGTGTTTATGGAATTGTAAATTATATATAATTTTAAAATATTAATGTTTATGGAATTGTAAATTATATATAATTGTAAAATAGTAGTGTTTATGGAATTGTCACGTCAGTTTCATTTAGCTTGCATCACATTTCACATCCTTTCTGAGTTCGTCATATATCACTTTTGTTCCGCTTGTATCAACTTTCCCTTTTATCACATATTACTTACTTTGTTTAATCACATATAACTCACTTTGTTTTATCACATATTACTCACTTTTATCACATTTCACATTCATTCTGCTCTCGCCACTACTAACTTTATCTCATTTCACTTTTTTAATTCTGCCACCATTTATAATTATAAAATGACTTAATTAAAAAGATCATCGGCTAATTAATAGCTAAAGTATTTAATCATGAAGACAACTTAACAGACTTTATAACAAGTTTAAGTAAATATATAAAAATTAATATTTACGTTTGGGTAAGAGTTTCTAAAAGATGATATAACGATCCCTGAAACCAGTTCTGGATGTAAAAGGTGTAAAGCTTTGCTCTTTTAACGAGTTCTTTACTTTGTACCAATGTTTACTTTTAGGCACATAATTCTCAAATACCAACACGCAAGTCTGAGATTAATGTCTTCTAGGATTATCTAAGTACTTTTTGCAGCGTCCTTTTGCGAACCTTGATCAGATAGAAAAGTGTACATTGGACGATTTTATTTTTGCAAACTTTCTGACTTCTGTACGAATTCCATTTCCAAGAAGCTAATATTTAAGACTGTCAAAGACAGCAGGGACCACAGACACCAATAGGACATGGCGGTTTTACACTTTGGCCGTCTAATAGCTAACGAGATGATGTTTAACAGATTTTGTTTGAAAAGTAATATGAGGTATTGATGCCAAGCGAAAGTTTTGTAAAGTAGAGCTTCAGTAAATTTTTTTTAGAATTCTAGCTAACGAGATGCTGTTTAACAGACTTTGTTTGAACTTTAGTAACATGTGCTAATGACGTCAAGCGAAAAGTTTTGTAAATTAGAACTTCAGTAAAATAGGTTTCCATAGAGATAACGTTAACGAGATGATGTTTAAAAGACGTTGAACTTTAGTAACGTGCTATTGATGCCAAGCGAAAAGTTTTGTAAAGTAAAATAGGTTTCCATAGAGATAACGTTAACGAGATGATGTTTAACAGACTTTGTTTGAACTTAGTAACATGTTTTATTGACGCCAAGCGAAAAGTTTTGTAAATTAGAAATTCAATAAAATAGGTTGGCATCAAGGTCTAACCGAGGATCACTTTGGCTGGAATTGATGATGTCCTTGCGAATCTTGGTAGTGCTGACCCCTGGTGTGTAGGGCAGAAAGGTGACGGGCATAAGTTTCTCGCACAGTTCACGAGCCGGAAAGTCGGGCATATCATCCCCACGCACGTACATACAAGTCTCGTGCCGACCCGCGAACATACACGCGATAAAGTTGGATGGGTCAGTGCCAGCAATACAGAAGACCTGTTGACCAAGGAATACGATTACAAACAATCGCGTCTTATCGTGGATTTATATTAATCCACACCCATTGTGTGAATATATAAAGCAATTCGAAACCTAAGAGGAAGCTTTTAATTTGACTGCATAACAGTGCGTAGAACTAATACATGGTTAAAAAACAACAACACACAACTACACTTATCAGTGTGTAGAACTAATACATGGTTAAAAAACAACAACACACAACTACACTTATCAGTGTGTAGAACTAATACATGGTTAAAAAACAACAACACACAACTACACTTATCAGTGTGTAGAACTAATACATGGTTAAAAAACAACAACACACAACTACACTTATCAGTGTGTAGAACTAATACATGGTTAAAAAACAACAACACACAACTACACTTATCAGTGTGTAGAACTAATACATGGTTAAAAAACAACAACACACAACTACACTTATCAGTGTGTAGAACTAATACATGGTTAAAAAAAAAAACACAACTACACTTATCAGTGTGTAGAACTAATACATGTTTTAAAAAAAACACAACTACACTTATCAGTGTGTAGAACTAATACATGGTTAAAAAAAACAACTACACTTATCGGTGTGCAGAATGCCAATACTAGGCTAAAACACATTAAACACTCCAATGTATGGAATACCAACAATACGTGATGAGCACATTACACAATACAATATTTAGAAAACTAATACTAGATTAAACACATTACACATTAAAATATTTAGAAAACTAATAATAATACTAGATTAAACACATTATACATTAAAATTCTTAGCTAATACTAGATTAAATACATTACACATTACAACATTTAGCTAATACTAGATTAAACACATTACACATTACAATATTTAGAAAACTAATACTAGATTAAACACATTACAATACTTAGCTAATACTAGATTAAACACATTACACATTACAATAATTAGCTAAAACTAGATAAAACACATTACACATTACAATATTTAGAATACAAATACTAAATTAAACACATTACACATTACAAGATTTAGAATACTAATACTAGATTAAACACATTACACATTACAATATTTAGCTAATATTAGATTAAACACATTACACATTAAAATATTTAGAATACTAATACTAAATTAAACACATTACACATTAAAATATTTAGAATACTAATACTAGATTAAACACATTACACATTACAATATTTAGCTAATATTAGATTAAACACATTACACATTAAAATATTTAGAAAACTAATACTAATACTAGATTAAACACTTACACATTACAATATTTAGAAAACTAGATTAAACACATTACACATTACAATATTTAGAAAACTAGATTAAACACAGTACACATTACAATATTTAGCTAATACTAGATTAAACACATTACACATTACAATATTTAGAAAACTAATACTAGATTAAACACATTACACATTACAATATTTAGAATACTGATACTAGATTAAATACATTAAAACATTATAATTTATAGAATACGAAAACTAGGCTAAACACACAGCACATAACAACGTAATGAATACCAATACTATTTAAAACACATTATACGTTACAATATATAGAATGCCAATACTAGGCTAAAGCACATTACACATTACGATGTATAGAATACCAATACAATGTAAAGGACATGACCCATTACACTTTATAGAATATCAATACTAGGCTAAAGCACACAACATGTTATAATGTATAAAATACCAATACTAGATTAAACATATTATACGTCACATTGTATAGATTGCCAATACTAGGCTAAAGCACGACACGTTACAAGGTATTGAATACCAGTACTAAGTTAAACACATTATACGTCATAATGTGCAGAATGCCAATACTAGGTTAAATACTTTAAAATGTGCAGAATACCAATACTAGGTTAAATACTTTAAAATGTGCAGAATACCAATACTAGGCTAAATACATTATACATGACAATTGCTTAACCTAGGCTAAAGCACATGCCACGTAATGTATATAAAATACCAACACTAGGCTAAACACATTATATGTTACAATGTTTAGTTTGCCAATACTAGGAAAAAGCACACGACATGTTACATATTTGCTATTCACCTATGATTTGAATTGGAGAATGCTTTATGTAACTGAACCATTATTTCTATGTTCACTAATTGATTTGAATTGAAGAATGCTTTATGTACCTGAACTATTATTTCTATGTTTACTAATGTGATTAAGCTGTACATTATAGTTGTGATGCTATATTTCTTATGCTGCGTGTGTACTGGGCTAATGAATACTGTTGCAGATTTGTAAGTTGAGAATGTGTGCAAGGAAAGAAAGGAGATTAGAGACGAAATATGTCTGAATTTTAGCGCTGTCTTAATTTGACTTTTGCAGAAAGAAGCGCTCCTTTTTTTTTTGTTGCTCTTGATCTGCTTCAGACCACAGTGACTACTGTACTCTGCCAGATCATGTTGGTGTGTGTGTGTGTCTAACATTATCATCAAACTTACCAGTAAACGTGTTGCTGTTTCCTGTGAATTCAGAACGAAAGCCGATAGGCAAACAAGGAGGCTATAGATTGGTCTTGAGAATTCATGAAGATTATTTGAACATTTCTTGTGGTGTGCTTGAGTAGTGCACAAGAAAATTCTAAAACATACCACGTGATGGGCTTTGTTAGTACATGTGAAGTTCTGGATGGTTCTCTATGGCATGCTTTGTGAATGCATTGAAGATTCTGGAACAATCATGTAATGTACACTAGAAGGGGTACATGGGATCATCATCTAAATAAGAAAGACAGTGACTTGTTGCAAACTGCATGATTGGGAACACATGGTAGTGACACTTACCATCATTGAAAAGGTTATGTACATTGACTTTAATTATTTCTCTAAAACTCCACTCTGTGATGAAATGAAATCTATGAACTTGATTATATATATATATATATGTGTGTGTGTGTGTGTGTGTGTGTGTGTGTGTGTGTGTGTGTGTGTGTGTGTGTGTGTGTGTGTGTGTGTGTGTGTAAATTTGACTGCTATTGTCTATGCTGGGATAAACTGAACAATTGACCAGTGTTAATCGAACTTTGTTGTTAAGTGAAGGAAATGTCAACACTCTTGTTTATATTCATATGTTGTATATTTGATTGTTGATTTAATAAATTTATTGACTTTCTTACACATATTGATAAACTTATGCTGGAGAGATAGTGGGTGGATGCGGGTTCGCTAAATATAGATTAAAAGACAGATTTGTCTTCTTTTGGTAAGAAGTTTTCCTCCTACGGAAATATTTTGTGTTGCGAAATGTTCATGTTGTGGAAAACAGTAAGTGCTTAAAGCGCCGCATATCCGCCAAGTGAAAGAGACGAGTGGTGTCTTCTGGAGAATTATTAATAACATGAATTAAGATTCTCACCACTTGTAATTAGTTATGGATGATTAATTAATAATAATAATATAGCCAATAATTACGGTGGCGTTGTGTCACAGAACATAGACAAATAATTTATCTACAATCACATAATACTAATCTGAAACTGATAAAATAACCAAATAAATCAAACAAATAGTTAATCAAACTGACAGAACAACAGCATTCAAACAAATAGTTAATCAAACTGACAGAACAACAGCATTCAAACAAATAGTTAATCAAACTGATAAAATAACCAAATAAATCAAACAAATAGTTAATCAAACTGATAAAATAACCAAATAAATCAAACAAATATTTAATCAAACTGACAGAACAACAAAATTCAAACGATAACAGACAAACTAAAGATAAAATACAAACAAAAAGCAACTAACTTCAAATTAACACTTCCAAAGAGAACAGTACCAAATCTAAACACACATAACACACACACACACACACACACACACACACACACACACACACACGCCTACGCACACACACACACACACACACACACACACACACACACACACCTACGCACGCGCGCGCACACACACACACACACATCAGGATTCACGAGTAAGAAAGTTAAGAATGTAAGGAGAAAAAATGTAAACGAAGAGAGTACGTCAAGACTGATTCATGAATGAGAGAAGTATACCTATGAAACATGACAAAACGAGAATGACGTCATTCGAAAAATAGAGGTCTTGGTCTACAGTTCAATTGTCGGAAAAGTGTTGCAGTGACTGACTCAAGCGTTTTTTTTGTAACAGACATTAAGTGTTGCAGTGACTGACTCAAGCGTTTTTTTGTAACAGACATTAAGTGTTGTAGAAAGTGACGTAATTACTTACCACGTCTGCATACTGTTTCACATTGAGCATCCGTTTTTCTGTACTATCTACCGGAACTCGCTTCTTCAGCAAATAAATACTGCGGCTGTCGTGTACTCCAACGATCACCTGTGCATATAATAATTGTACAGATAAAATTATGCGTAATCTCCACTCCCTCCGTCAGCATAAATATTATATCATACACTGTTATTGTGTTAATGCATTTTTTAAAATTTACAGTTCACCCATTTGTATGCAGAATAAATGCATTGTTTCTGATTCACAATTCACTCTTGTAGGCCTACGTAGAGTAAATGCACATTCAACACATACAAGTAGATATGTATCTTACAGTAACTACAAGGACATGCGCACTTACAGTCTAGAACAGCCTTTCTCAATCTTTTTACATGGGAGAAATCCTTGAAATAATTTTCAGATCTCAGGGCCTAAAATTACTATACCTAGATGTTTCTATTTTCAATCACGAGAGAGATCTCTCTGCTCTAGCGCCTTGTTGACATACCTGTCTCCCAAGTGAGCGCATGCGCTGTAAGAGGCGTATGTGACCTTTGTGGAAAAGGTCAAAGCAGCCCACCGTGTACGCTTTGTCTACTTTCTGTGTGTTATCAATCATCGTCGGCACGGAGAAACTTCTCGTCAGCATGCCACGCTCTTCCACCAGGAACTTCTCCAACGAATGTCTAAACCCAACGAATCAAATGATAGTGGGAGACAAACGGAAAGCTACATAGAGAGAAAATACCATCACAATTTACACTTCTATTTTTCTTGATCGTAGAGAGAAAATACCATTACAATTTACACTTCTATTTTTCTTGATCATAGAGAGAAAATACCATTACAATTTACACTTCTATTTTTTTTTTGATTATTTGTTACATGTACTAAAATTTATGTATCTCTGCATAATCTATCTATCTATGCATAAACCATTTCTCTGCCCGCATATTGTAAGCAATCTATACATGTATTGACGTTTCGTGTTTAAGAACGCCTTAAGCATTTTAAATAGTTACTTTAATTATTACACTTACTCTTGCTTCTCATCAACGCCATCTTTGTCCTTGGAAGGAAGATCTGTCTGTACACCAACTGTTCGACGAGTCTGCATCAGTGTGAACAAGAGAATAAATTATGTTTAAAAATAGACACGTTTTGCAGTAGAATTCTGAATCAGTGTTAGTAATAGAAAACATTGTGTTTAAACATAATGTACGCTTTGCAGTTTGTCTGAATTAGTGTTAATGGAATATATTATGTTGAGAAGCCTGTATCGGTGTTAGGAATGGAAGAAATTATATTTTATCACACTTTACACTTTGCAGTAGGAGAAGTTTAAATACGTGTGTTTAATGAATGAGTATTCTTCAAGTGTAGTATACAAGATAGACAGTGCTAAAACACGAATATTGTTGCATTTTAAAACCGCTTAGTCATCTCACAAAGGTCTATCAAAAGAGATCACAGTAAATTGGAGTAATTATAGAACTGATTAGACATCCCACAATACGTCTATAAAAAAATGGAAGTAATTATAGGACTGATTAGGCATCCCACAATACGTCTATCAAAAGAGACCACAGTAAATTGGAGTAATTATAGGACTGATTAGGCATCCCACAATACGTCTATCAAAAGATGCCAAAGAAAATTGGGTTAATCTATTAGAATACAATCATTCTAAATAGTTCGGCATGTGTTAAAATATCATTTGAAAGCATTGTCTCTATGATTCACAATATAATACTAAGGTGGAAATCTGTCATTGAAACAAACTAGCATCATTACCAAAAGATGGTACAGGCAGCTTCCCACTGTCTGACCAGCTGGTTGTTTGAGCGGCCGTTGCTCCTTACGTGCAGAAATCTTCCGGCTGAAACTGGCATGCGCCAGGCGAACTGACAGAGCAAGACACGTGAATCCTGCAATGCCAGCTGAAACAGGATTCACTCAAGGTTTCATTAAAGAGCAAAACACACACTAGAATATTTTCACAAACTTTCAATTCTAAATATAGAAATCGATAGCCAGCCAGCCAGCCAGATGTCCGACCGACAGACAGACTGAGTTATTGTTGAATGGATTTGAAGACTTAAGCGAATGTTAAAAACCATATCCGACATTATACATATAGTGTATGTATATATTAATAATTTATATTATTAAGTAATTATTTAATACGGGCAGTAACAAATTAGTTAATTTATCTTGGGATATTGTTTTACAGTCGAACGAGGGAGGGCTGTAAACCAATATTCCAATATAAAGTAATTACTTGTTACTGTTCTTGTTAAAATTACTTTAAAATGCAAAGAGTTGTAGTCATGTAATATAAGTTAACACTTTTAAAGTTCGATTGCAAATTGCAGAAAAAATACTGCCAATAAAGTATTAGTGAAATGAACGCAACAGAAAAATACTGCCAATAAAGTATTAGTGAAATGAACGCAACAGAAAAATACTGCCAATAAAGTATTAGTGAAATGAACGCAACAGAAAAAATACTGCCAATAAAGTATTAGTGAAATGAACGCAACAGAAAAAATACTGCCAATAAAGTATTAGTGAAATGAACGCAACAGAAAAAATACTGCCAATAAAGTATTAGTGAAATGAACGCAACAGAAAAAATACTGCCAATAAAGTATTAGTGAAATGAACGCAACAGAAAAAATACTGCCAATAAAGTATTAGTGAAATGAACGCAACAGAAAAAATACTGCCAATAAAGTATTAGTGAAATGAACGCAACAGAAAAAATACTGCCAATAAAGTATTAGTGAAATGAACGCAACAGAAAAAATACTGCCAATAAAGTATTAGTGAAATGAACGCAACAGAAAAAATACTGCCAATAAAGTATTAGTGAAATGAACGCAACAGAAAAAATACTGCCAATAAAGTATTAGTGAAATGAACGCAACAGAAAAAATACTGCCAATAAAGTATTAGTGAAATGAACGCAACAGAAAAAATACTGCCAATAAAGTATTAGTGAAATGAACGCAACAGAAAAAATACTGCCAATAAAGTATTAGTGAAATGAACGCAACAGAAAAAATACTGCCAATAAAGTATTAGTGAAATGAAGAGAAAAATGAGTGAACGTACAAACGCTTTTCATGACGTATGGTGTTCCTTGAGCCAAACACAGGAAGGCGATTCCCATAGACTCTAGTTTTTCTTTCAGTTTGCCTTCCATGACTGCTGTTGTGGGTTGCGCTTTTAAAGGCTCGTCACTTTTTCTCAATTCTCTGCAAGACAGAAAATAAAAAATCTATGATTCAAGAAAAGTTAAATAAAAGACTTTAAATGCGAAATCAATTGTATGAATTACTTGCCTACGAAACGTGATAAATACCACAGAAACGTGATAGCTCAATATTCAGTGTGCATTACATTTAACAATTCACCATTTTAATAGTATAATACTGCATGCACTAAGCCTGAGGACAGAAATCCTATTCATTATTAAGAACATGAGTGGGGGAAAATGCTATATTTAACTTTACACAATTAAAATTGATACCGGAAATTGTCACGTATAAATTCACAATAATCTCAAAAATACATTTGATGATGGGAGGAGTAGTAAGCATACTTACCTCATTTAGTAGAAACACAAATAGTTACCTCATTTAGTAGAAACACAAATAGTTACCTCATTTAGTAGAAACACAAATAGTTACCTCATTTAGTAGAAACACAAATAGTTACCTCATTTAGTAGAAACACAAATAGTTACCTCATTTAGTAGAAACACAAATAGTTACCTCATTTAGTAGAAACACAAATAGTTACCTCATTTAGTAGAAACACAAATAGTTACCTCATTTAGTAGAAATGAAAGTAGTAAGTCCCCTTACCTCAACAGTAGAAACAGACATAGCGCGTGCAGTAGAAATGAAAGAAGTAAGCCCCCTTACCTCATATAGTAGGCGTGGAAGTAGTCTTGGACCCGTACTACACCCAAGGTAAACTCGTACCCCATTATGACGACAATCGGGATAAGATAAAACAGAAAATGTAACAGCGTCATTTGTCCAAAGTCTGTGACCATCAGAATGCTCCACAGTGCCAGAACATTGACAATCTGTATTTACATTATAATACCAAAACATTGGCAAACGGTATTTCCTTTATAATACCAGAAGATGAACAATTTGCATTTACATTATAATACCATAACATTGATAATTTGTATATTTAGATTAATATACCAGGTGAATAAATATAGTTATAGACATCTAACCGGAGAATGAGTGAAGGATAAAGAAACAAAGAAGTGAGAAGGAAAGGAGAAGTAATATTTTATCAATGCAATTTAATTTCTCCAGCCTCAAATGCTCTATTTTAACCATTTTGAGGGATCCCTTAGGCCCAATGGAAGACGAGTTTCGATAGCATGAAGTAGTCAGAATACTTGTAAAAAAAAACATTATCAAAGATTGCATTTCCTAAAGTTATTACTATTTGGACTTCTGTGTTATCAGACAATTTGACACGTATAAACAGATTATATAAATTATATTTTTTATTTAAATCAAACTATTCTAACATATTTAGTTATTATATATTATTTAAAACTGTTATCTGATACAATCTTAAGTCAATTAACTAGGGATATTTGATTCGTTGCATTAAAAATTGGACTTTTCTGTTGAAAGACAAACGATGGGTTAACAATATATCAAAGATTATGGCTAACAATATAACAAATGATATGGCTAACAATATAACAAATGATATGGCAAACAATACATAGCATGGATGAGTAAATTTGCCTATACCTATTTCTAAATTTAACTGTTATATAAATTGTTATATATTAGCATGACCCGACCTTGGTCACTGCTTATGATGATATTTTGAAAGTGTAAGAGTTGGAGTAAGCAACTCGGATGGAGAATATGCTAGAATTTGCTGATGCAATCCAAACCAATTTCAAGTAGATGAGTAGTTTTAATTATCCAATGGCTAAGATTTACAAGATGAGACCAACCAATGCGTTGAGATAAAGTTTACTTGCTGAAATAATTTTATTTTTCTAATCACTTTGAATTTGGAGTGGCAGTGGTCTGGTCATGAAAGGTGGCCATAAGTTTAATGGTGAGTTAACTGACTGGTTAACAGAGAACTGATTTAGAAATGTTTCGTGCATTTTGCTATTGTTATGTTATATTTGCACTTTATGTAGAGATGTATTATGTGAATAGTCTATTATTTCTACAAATTGTAAACTATGATGATCGTATGTAATATGCTAAACACTTGACATTGTTTCTAGTGAACACAATCATAAATTGCTATGTAGTATTTAATATGATGTATGCATGTAATGGGCTAGCACACAAACAGTACATATCAAGACGCAAGAAAGAAAAATACAAATAGAAAAAGAAGTGAAGACAACTGACGCACAGACCAAAACAGAAGTCGACAATGCTCCAACTACACCAAATGAAACAGCAACAACGACTACACCAACTGCCACCAATCCACTGCCAGAGTCACCACCAGGGGCTGCAACAACAATGGCAACCACAACATACACACAAGGAAAAACTAGAGAACAGAGCCCCAAAGCTAAAAGACAGCACCCGCCACAACAAATCAGATGACAACAACAAAATCAACTACTACAACCACAACAACAATGGCAGCGCTGCGACAACCACCACCACTGACAACAACAACAATGGTGGCAGCATAGGGAACAACATCACATGCAGTGGGGATATTATAATCACCCAATTGCGGATCTAATTCAACTAATGCTTGACCACCTATACTGGCCACCAACACCCACCTACATACAGCCTGATGGACACTGGGGACATCAACAACAACAACAACAACAACAACACTGGTGAACACTACAGGGGTGAACATCCCGGGCGCACATACACACTAAGTACAGACTCTGTAAACCACACCCACCCACCAATAAACAATGGTGACAACTACAATGGCAACTTAGTCAATGGAACTATGGACTAAAGCCCACCTCCACCGACAGGACTTGCTGACAAGCAGAACAAAACGCAAAACGATCATCACCTACGACACGCACTGACACACACACTACATCTACTCGACACACAACCACCACCCCACCCTCTCCAGAAAGAAGTGAGGAGAGGAAGTTCTCTCCAGAGGACCTCCAAAGCTGAAAATATCTCTGATAAAATGCTTCCCACATCCTCTGGAGAGAGAGAAGCGAAAAAATATACTGGGCTAATAAATACTGTTGCAGGGAACAGTATTTGAGACTTGAATGTGAGAAAGAATGGAGATTAGAGGTGAGGAACTGGAAAACTTAGCATTTGTTCTCTGATTATATTTTTACAGGGAAGAAGCAGCCTTTTGATTTTCTTGAATTTTTTGGAATTTCCCAGTTTATTGATTTATAAACTGCTGTGGCCAAGGTAGATTAAAGAAATCTCTACCCCATTGTATAAATATAAGGATACAATGTACTCTTTTAATGTATGATGGCAGGGAATGCTCAACTAAATCATTTCATTTCTAGTATAAGAAAGTTACTGGAAATTGCTTCATTGTTGTTCTGCTTGAGGGAACTAATAACATGAAGGAGTGCCCAGATTAGTCTCAAGAAAACAGCAGCTCATGGAACATTCTACAGCATGCTAGTAGAACATGTGAAGAATTGACAATTCTCTTATGAACAACAAACTTGTGACATTGTTATGAAAGTATTTGAAAGACTATTGCAACATCATATTGACAAGGTTATGTACAAACTATTATTGCTTATTTCTCTATAAATCAATTCTGTTCTGTGATAAGAGTGATCCTGTGATTTATATTGACACTAACCTGCTGAATTTTGTGTTAGGATATAAGACTGTTAAACATTGAAATTATTCAAAATGGTTCATGGAAACATTGATGTCAAATAATCTGTTCATATATTTGCTCTATGTATATTTAATTGCTGATTTAATAAATCCCTTGATCAGATCTGGACAGCTTCTGTTCCGGGGCTGGAATAGAAGAGGAGGAGATGTTACAGTTGTTACTATTAATCAGGGCCCCAAACCTCACAAGCACAAGAGATAGTCAGACTCTGGTCGTAACTATGACACTCTTGTAGTAGCCAAATTCCTCATCATCTTATGAAATGTTTAGACAAGGAGTCGATCTCCGGACTGGCAACAGCGGTCAGAACGCCTGTCTGACGTGGAAGCCGAGTAGGAAGAAGTACAGGCATTTGCACTGGTATGGCAAATCCCATGAGGGATCCCCCTTAGGCATAGGCGTATGTCCCCATCAATAGGGCCAGCCTAGCGTGTCTGGACCCGAACCTTTGCCTACTTGTGTAATTCGGTGACGGGTGTTGCTAAGAGAGCGTGGGTGATCCAGATGGTGTGCTCAAGCAGACTTCTTCAAGTGTGGGCTTGGCGTGGCTGCTAGAGGGACATTTATTGTGGGTAAATCCTATTAGCGCGTGGAGCAACAGGGTTACAACGATTTTCCACCTGAAAATCGTTCACTATCGACCATCTCTAAGGAGAAGATGTTACAGTTGTTACTAATGTTACAGTTGTTACTAATGGCCCAAAAGATCGTAGACGCAAAAGATAGTCAGACTCTGGTCGTAACTATTACACACTCCATGGTCAGTATCTGTGACAAGCTGATGAATTATCAACAAAACAATCAACATTCAGTTGGTTAAAAGAAGCAGGTTTGAAACCAGAAGCAGAAGCACTAATAACAGCAGAACAAGATCAAGCCTTAATCACGAAATCACACAAAACTAAAATCATGAAAATTTCAGATGATTCCAAATGCATACTCTGCAAAAAAAACATGGATGAAACTAGAGAACATAATTATACTAAATGGATATCAGTTTCTGACTGGAACAAAATCACCAAAAGACACAGCGAACAGACACATAGAAATTTATTTGAGAACTATAAAGTACAAACCCGGAAGGAACATGGATGCACCAACCAGAAACAGTCCTTGAAACAGAAGTCAAAATAGTGTGAGACTTTGAAATAAGGATGCACTGAGTGATTTCTTTATGAAGACCAGATATTGTAATTCTCAGTAAGTCCAACAATCATCGATGTTGCTATTCCAAGTGATAGAAAAACAAAAGTGAGAGAAAAAATAGAAAAATATACTAGGACCTCAGATTAGAAATTCAGAGACTGTGGAATGCAAAAGCAGAAGTGATACATATAGTGATAGGAGCCTTGGGGAACATAACATCTGACTTGGAAGGCTATCTTTAAATAACACTTTGTGCTGTTATTTTAACTAATAACATTTTGTTCATTTGAATATATTTACTTTATGGGGTTAGACACTTTAAAAGGTATTTTCTTGTATAATAAAAATCACAGTAGCGTCTTCAGTGTATGGACATATTAGGTCAAAATATACGACCCAAATTTTACAACATAATAACTGACTGCCGATAACTCTCTTATGAAGACAATGATCAGCCATGACAGATAACTCTGTTATCAACAACAATATCAGCCATGACAGATACTGTTATCAAGACGATGAACAGCCTTGACAGACAACTCTGTAATCACAGAACACCTAAGCACATCACGAGATTTTACTGTTATCTAGTCACAAGTCGTCTACTGATTACTCCCACACGTAAAAGATAATGACGTTTTACGATAGTAATCAAATAACAGCTTTTGAGGTAAACACTCATTTGCTATTGGAAATAATGAAAACATTTTCAAAATTAATTACCTGCACAGTAGTACTTTATAAATTTCAATTTTATACTATATGCGCGTGCAAATATTATTTATTGTACAATATAACAATTCATAACAAATCTGATCAATTAAGCTACACGTTTGAAACGACTATTAAAACACTATTAATTATTGACCCCAAAAGTTTGTCTTCATAAATGTAAAATTACATGTTCGGACATATAAAGACTATTCATGCTCATAATTAAGTTAATTATGTCTGAGTGAATGTATATTTTTAGATACAAATATTTACGACTGGTCGTTTGAAAAGCACGTTCAGGTTTTGAAGATGATTTTAATTTCCCATGAAGAATTTCAATTACATGCAAATATTTTCTTTACCATTACACGAAGGTTGACTGAACTGCTGATTTAATTAATTTTAATTCTACATAATTTTATCGCAACTCTTTGATATTATACTTATGTATAATTATCTACTGTATATATGTATATATGCTTTGATATTATATTTGTCTATTTATCTACTGTATATATGCTTTGATTTTATATTTATGTATATTTGCTTTGATATTTATGTCTATGTATCTACTGTATATATGCTTTTGATATTATATTTATGTATAAGCATCTATATATCTATGTATAAATGCTGATTGCAAAATACGTTACTTGTATGCAATGGGGAACAATTATTAAAAAAATAATGCAAGATTAATGGCAGATATTGAAAGAGATTTATAAAAATAAAGTTACTAAAATTATTAGAAATATGAATAACATTAAATATTTCATAAAGTATGCAAAGTTCAAGACTTAGCTAATTTTATAATATAAATAACATCAGGACCGCATAAGTTCACCTGCTTGTAAACACTAGATGTTGAATATATAGAACTTACGGAATTCATTTTGTAATTACTTCCCAACTGGTATGACATGCAGAAATTCCCCGAACAATATGTCTGACCTTGGCTAGGATTGGTATGACTCTTCTAAAATAGAATCTCATGTTATGCAACTATTTACATATTGCAGACATCTGCCACTACAGGTACTGGCTATTGTAAGATATTATCACGGGCAAGATCTGCAGATATCAGTGTCTTCATACACTGGCTAAAGTAACAGACCTCAGCAGCCAGTGAAGACTCTTCAGAGGTCTTCTAGGTCTATATAACTATAAGTACATTAGTAGAACTTGTTCAGCAATGGCTATGGCAAACTACATATAAGCTCACTGACGACTATTACCTTTAAGTCTATGGAATTCTATAAGTTAGAAAGAGTTGCGTAGCAATATCTAGAGTAACAATCATCGTTTATTGGTTTGGACTATGTACCGCCAGGTCCTTGGAACTATATCCAGAAGGAAACGTTGCATAGTAATATCTGTAGTATAGTATAGACCTGCTGAATTCCTGTAGCGTTATAGGTATAAATATACAGAAATAATAGAGGACGCAAAGAAAGATATTGTTCATTTGCTGCCTACTTTATCACAAAATGCATCCATGAAGCCTCCCAGCAGTGGGTCGTCTACATTTCCATGGAGCCGGCGGTGAACCTTGGCCACAATACCGTCTACGTGATCTAGGAAGTCGTGGAGCAACACCAGCAGAAAGCCACCCCAGTGCAGCTCATACCTACAGGACAGGCAGTCAAATTGTAGTCAGACATGACGAACATGCATTCAATAGCACCTTTAGAACACGGCAAAAAGCCACCCCAGTGCAGCTCATACCTACAGGACAGGCAGTCAAATTGTAGTCAGACAAGACGAACATGCATTCAAGAGCACCTTTAGAACACGGCATTATGAAAGAACAAACAAAAATCAAAACAACCTCAGAACACACAGCATTATGAACCGAACAGACACTCATAGCACATAGAATTACATACTAAACACACGATTACGTAACTCTTTGAAAAGACGGCATCACATTCAGGTGAGACAGACATAAGACGGCATCACATTCAGGTGAGACAGACATAAGACAGTTTCATAGCAAGGCGTTTCGCAATGTAAGTTACATATAGTACCTAACACACTGCGCTTTCTGGACAGTCAGTTAAAATCTGGACCTTCAAATCAGAATAAAACCTTTTGGGACAGGTGCTCTGTGTACTTTCAAATTACATCATAAAAAAACTGAGCATAGGATTAACACATTTAAAAACTAAAATTGCACATATAGTTGACACACCTTCAATGCTTAGTACTAGAATTATACACATTAAAAGCCCAATACCGTTTCTTAAACAGATTTTGCACCTTTGCACAACACTAATTACGAGAGGAAAAAGTTCATTGCACTTGTAGAATTCAGAGTTTATTACCCAATAATCAATGCTTCTTGGTCACATTCTTATAAAACACGTAGAAAGCTCTCTGACAAATAAATAGTACGTAGTGAATATTCAGCGTACCCTTAAAATTCTCTTACAAATTAATGTACTTAGTGAACATTCAGCGTTCCCTAAAAAGAAAACTTGTTGAACAAATGGAGACCAACTGTTGTGAAAGGCATTACTTCCCGACGGTCAGCGTTTCGTGTTACTTTCAGATCAGACAATTCATTGTTAACACTTATTTCTACATGCCCTACAGACAGACTATACCCCATTTCTTGAAAAAGTAGAAATGCTTCTTAGAGGACAATCATCGATCATTGAAATCAGTATTCTTTGCTGGATAATCATTTTTCATTGAAATCCGTATTCTTTGCTGGATAATCATTTTTCATTGAAATCCGTATTCTTTGCTGGATAATCTCATTGCTCATTGAAATCAGTAATACTTTGCTGAACAATACTGCTCATTGAAATCAGTAATACTTTGTTGAACAATACTGCTCATTGAAATCAGTAATACTTTGTTGAACAATATTGCTCATTGAAATCAGTAATACTTTGTTGAACAATATTGCTCACTGAAATCAGTAATACTTTGTTGAACAATACTGCTCATTGAAATCAGTAATACTTTGTTGAACAATACTGCTCATTGAAATCAGTAATACTTTGCTGAACAATACTGCTCATTGAAATCAGTAATACTTTGCTGAACAATACTGCTCATTGAAAACAATAAAACTTAGTTGGACAATCATCGCTCATTGAATCATTACCTCCCTGGACAATCCCTGCTCGTTGAAAACACACGAATTGTAGAACAATCGCTACTCATTAAAACAAAGTACTACTGAGGGGGCAATCATTGCACTTTGAAAACACAATTATAGCAGGACAATCGCTATTCATTGAAAACATAGTACTATGAAGTATTTTTTCTTTGTTGTTTTAAACTACAACTTTACAATGAGGTATTTCCTTTCTTTGTTGTTTTAACTAAAACTTTACAATATAGTATTTCTTTTCTTTGCAGTTATAACTAAACAGTATGCGAAAGCGGTGGAAACCGGAAGCGCCCCCTAGATTACGACCAACTAAACAGTAACGTCATAGTGAAGTATTTTCTTTCTTTGTTATAATTAAAACGTTACAACGAAGTATTTCTTTTCTTTGCCATTACAACTAGAGTGTTATGAAGTATTTCTTATCTTTGCTGTTTTAACTAAAACCTTACAATGAAGTATTTCTTTTCTTTGCTGTTACATTAAAATATTAATTAAAATGTTACATTGAAGTATTTCTTTTTCTTTTCTTTCTTGTTATAATGAAATGTTGCAATAAAGTATTTCTTTTTGTTTTTTTTTTTTGCTGTTTATCTAAATTGTTACAACGAAGTATTTCTCTTCTTTGCTGTTACAACTAAAATGTTATAAATAAGTATTTCTTGCTTCTCTATTATAACTAAAACATTACAATGAAGTACTTTTTTGCTTTGCCCTTATAACTAAAATGTTTCAATGAAGTATTTTTTCTTTGCTGTTTTAACCATAATGTTACAATGAAGTATTTCCTTTGTTTGCTGTTATAAGTAAATGTAACGTTACAATGAAGTATTTATTTTGTTTGCTGTTGTAACTAAATGTAACGTTACAATGAAGTATTTATTTTGTTTGCTATTATAACTAAATGTAACGTTAAAATGAAGTATTTCCTTTGTTTGCTGTTATAACTAAATGTAACGTTACAATGAAGTATTTATTTTGTTTGCTGTTATAACTAAATGTAACGTTACAATGAAGTATTTATTTTGTTTGCTATTATAACTAAATGTAACGTTAAAATGAAGTATTTATTTTGTTTGCTCTTAGAAGTAAAACGTTACATTATAGTACTTCTTGTCTTGCTTTATAACTAAACCGTAAATTTACAGTGAAGTATTTCTTTTCTTTGTTATAATTAAAATGTTACAACGAAGTATTTCTTTTCTTTTTTGTTTTAACTAAAACGTAACAGTGAAGTATTTGTTTTCTTTGTTGTAATAACCAAATCGTTACAATGAAGTTTTTCTTGCCTCTGCTAGTATAAATAAATCTTAACGTTATAGTGAAGTATTTAATTTCTTTGCTGATTGAAGAAAATTTTACATTATGTATTTCTTTTCTTTGCTGTTTTAACTAAAGCGTTACAATGAAGTATTTCTTTTCTTTGCTGTTTTAACTAAAGCATTACAATGAAGTATTTCTTTTCTTTGCTCTTTTAACTAAAGCGTTACAATGAAGTATTTCTACTGTTTATTTTAAACTGAAGTGTACAGAAGCCATGTTGCTAAGTCTGCCAGTCCACTCACTTCAAGCAGCACGCTATGGGAACGACAAGAAGTGTCCTTGACCATGACACGATGTTAGCCGTGAATACCGTCACCTTGCGCTCGCCCACGAGAATCTCGCGTGGAATGTGTTGCACGAGCGGTGAGAGCCACGTCTGTAATGGCGAGTACACATAATCATCGTACCAACCCACCTGTCACACACAATGTTCATGGAAATTATAATTATCGTACTAATCCATCTGTCGCACACAATGTTATGGAAATTATAATCATCATACCAACCCACCTGTCACACACAATGTTCATGGAAATTATAATGTGAGAAGCGCATACACACAGAAATATACAATTCACACACAAAACAAAAACAACAACACACACGTTCTTAATGATAATGGAAATAGATAAGCCAAAGCTTGAAGTCCGTGTTTGTAAAGGAGTAAATTATAATGCATGTATCCATGTCATATCTGTATACCAATGTTAATATATATTTATGCATTAAAATATAACAATCAAATATACACATATAAGCATCTATTCATACAAACATACCCGTTCCTACATACAAATATGCATTTATATGTACTTGCTTATACGTGTGTACATACAGGTAAAAAATACGTATAACATTGCATACAAGCAAACAGTGGTATACGTATATATACATATATAATTACATAATTCTCTCTTAGCGTTCTGAATTAAAGGGAAAGTCTATTATCAGCAAACAAAATTATTATTATTATTATTATTACTATTACTATTGGAAATAAGCAGCCATGACAGTTATCCTTTGATCAGCTAAAGTCGTGATGCAACTCTCTAAGTCTACAAGATCGCTCAGTGTCAAAGTGAAATGAACTGGATAGTCAAACAGTCTCACCAAGACAAACAGCAGTGGCTCAATTAATCTCACAAGGATCGCAAGTGGCCACAGCAATAATCCCGGCACTGACCACAAGAACGACATGGTCCCTCTTAGGTCCTCAATCCACGTGCCTGCCTGTGTCAAACATCGTGTTGACATTGTAATAACGTATCGTTATCTTTCATGTGTCTGCCAAAGTCCATAAAATCGCAAAGGTCTCATCGCTGGCCGTTACTATATCTCGAACATGTTCGTTAATTGTTGTTATCAGATTGTTTAAACAATTTCTTGAAGATCTTGAAGATAGTTTTTAAAGAGAAATTGCATTACATGTACATGTTGGTATGTGCGTTTTTCACTTTAACGACAGTTTTAATCCTTACATATTCTTTATAGTGTTTGTATACTTGCAGTTAGTACTTGTCAGCAACTTCAGGCAATGACAGACCTAGTACGTAGCGGGGGGGGGGGGGGAGGTGAAAGTAGAATTATTCACAGTTAGGTAGACCTACTTACAGCAAATTCAGGAAATGACATGCCTAGTATTGTTGTTCATAAGTCAAAATTATGAGCAAAATAAAAGCACGAAGCTTTAAAGGGAAATAACTGCTTTTTCAAACAAGAGGATTCATAGTATAACGTTAGTACATACACTTAAGCTATAATTGCGTCAGTCAGTGATATTAGAATAGCTGACAGCGTAATGCTTTAATGGAGGCAATAGCTTACATCACTCAAGGACATTAACAGATTAATGTATTACAGTTTTATACTCTTGCCCTAAAGTTGCTCATTTGTCAGTGCCATAAGTAGATACGACAATTTGCTCTATAGTCATTTTGCTGAAAGCAATCAAAACAAAGAAAAAGAAAACTCCCAAATGCACTGTGAATATTTACGTTACAATTATTCAACCAAGCAATCCATGCGACTGGTAATCTATCTATTTGTTTAAATAAAAACTAATACTTATTTTAATTTGGCAGTTTATACACGTGTCAATGTGCCGGTAACATTATAATTATCAATGTGGCTGATTGTATAAAGATATAAATTAATTAATATTTTAATTAAATAAATTAAATTGGATTAATTAATAGTTAAACCCGCAAGATTGAAATGTTTAGTGAACACCATAAACATTACAGATAGATTGACGCTCTAAGAGAATTAACTGACAAAAGGATTAATAGTTAAATTAGTAGTTATTTCATTAAATCGACATATCTTTTTACTGCCCTCTTTATGTTTAATACCTAGTATTAATCTCTAAGTAAGCAATTGATACCAAAATCCAACGTACAGAAATAAAAATATATTAATAAGATTTTTTTTAAATTGCTGCATTAAGAGCATTGTTGTCAACTATTTTGTTAGCCGAAAAATAAAGCATCCGAGGCGCTGAAGTTCACTCTGTAAGGGTGATGTTATGAATTACACTCACGTTCTTTGCTGTCTTAGAACGGCCCAGATACACTAAGTATGTGATGACAGAGAAGTTTAGAACTACTGACAGAATTAGGTTTAGTTCCTCAAATCATAGTTACTCACTCTTAAATAAGAGTCGATACAAAGACAGTTAATTATACAATAAAATAGATAGTCGATACAAAGACAGTTAATTATACAATAAAATAGATAGTCGATACAAAGACAGTTAATTATACAATAAAATAGATAGTCGATACAAAGACAGTTAATTATACAATAAAATAGATAGTCGATACAAAGTTTGTTGGTCTCTATGCCTGCATAGCTATTAATTATATGCCTGTTCTTCTGTTTACCTGACTGATATCTATTTATCAATTTAAGCGTGAAGTCATGAGTTTGTTCTTAATTTCTTTATTGAGACTTGTACAGCCCATATGCTTGATTCGTGAACATCTAGTCGCAAAGAACGGTCTATGTCAACTAGCTATCTGAATGGATTACAGAGTGTGATCATTAAAGGAAAAAGATAAGTGTACTTGATTATAATTATATGATTCAAAAGTAACAAATCAACTTCCACTTGTTCAGGATTAGGTTTCCTGTAGCAAGATTTATCGATTAGAGAAATATATAGTTATTGCATGCAAACTAAATCAAATATATAGTTATTGTATGCAAACCAAATCAAATATATAGTTATTGCATGCAAACCAAATCAAATATATAGTTATTGCATGCAAACCAAATCAAATATATAGTTATTGCATGCAAACCAAATCAAATATATAGTTATTGCATGCAAACCAAATCAAATATATAGTTATTGCATGCAAACCAAATCAAATATATAGTTATTGCTTGCTAACCAAATCTTGCAGCCTGAGTACTTTTGTTAATCAAATCTTGCGGCCTGAGTACTTTTGTTAACCAAATCTTGCGGCCTGAGTACTTTTGTTAATCAAATCTTGCGGCCTGAGTACTTTTGCTAACTAAATCCTGCTGCCTGAGTACTTTTGTTAATCAAATCTTGCGGCCTGAGTACTTTTGTTAATCAAATCTTGCGGCCTGAGTACTTTTGTTAATCAAATCTTGCTGCCTGAGTACTTTTGCTAACTAAATCTTGCTGCCTGAGTACTTTTGCTAACTAAATCCTGCTGCCTGAGTACTTTTGCTAATTAAATCTTGCGGCCTGAGTACTTATGTTCGATTATAGAAGAGCTATTGTAGGGTAACCAAATCTTGCGGCCTGAGTACTTTTGTTCGATTAGAGAAGAGCTATTTTAGGGTAACCAAATCTTGTAAATCAGAATGAACGTCCGCTTCGTTTGATTTAAAAATAAATCGTAATCGTATTATTATTTATTTTATGTCAGATTATCTAATTTCAATGTTTAAATCATTAACCTTTATGATCGTAAAATTAAACGTTATATAGATATTATCTGGGATTGTTTCGTTTTAAAAGATTAATGTACATTTCAGTTAAACTCTTCCTCGAAGTCCTCGTAAAACTTTTCTAACTCCATTTCCAGAAACTGGTCATGTTTTCTTCCAATAAAGTTAATAAAATCTGGTACATCGAAGAAGAAGTGAACTACTTCACCAAATTTACAGTCATCTCCTTGAAAATGACCATTAAGTATAGCCTGCTATTAATATGAGAAACACATGCATGTAGCCAAAACCATTTAGAAATATTAAAGTGCTCACTGTCATATGCATTGACAGGACACTTCAATTTAAGATTTGCCATCAGCTTACGCTGATACTGATAGTTTTATTTTCATTTCGCTGTTTACTGCAATGAGTAGAAGGATTGTATGCGAAGATCTACTTACTTCACTGTCACAAACAAGTAGAGTGGTAAACTTACAACTGGCAAGATTGAAGAATCAGTTTTGATTGGAATGGATCAGTCAATTTTGATTGAAATGGATCAGTCAGGTTTGAATGGAATGGATCAGTCTATTTGAATGGAATGGATCAGTCAGTTTTGATTGAAATGGATCAGTCAGGTTTGAATGGAATGGATCAGTCTATTTGAATGGAATGGATCAGTCAGTTTTGATTGGAATGGATCAGTCAGTTTTGAATGGAATGGATCAGTCAGTTTTGAATGGAATGGATCAGTCAGTTTTGAATGGAATGGATCAGTCAGTTTTGTGAAATGGATCAGTCAGTTTTGATTGAAATGGATCAGTCAGTTTTGATTGGAATGGATCAGTCAATTTAATTGGGGCGGCTTTGGATGCAATGAGTCACTTGACCTTTATCGGATTGAACAGACATGATGACAATAACCCTAATGACGCGATTTGTCGAGTGTGTAACGTCTTAATCCAAGGATTAAGGTTATATCTTAATTTCAAACTTCCGTTTGAGTCAGTGTGCAGAATTTAAATTACTGTAATTATTATTAGCTTCATAATTCTGCCGTTACGAAATTTGTGAGTCGTGAAGGTCGCGGCTGCTGAAGGAACATACATGTAGATACTTAAACCATTAATAAGGAAATAAATTGCCTGACTATAATAATGAGAATTAAATACACAAACACCCCCCACATAATATTTCGTTGTAAATCACAGTAGAGCAAAGAGAGCATTATAAAGACAGCATTTGTACACGTTTATATCAGTTAAGAAAAATGACGATAGTTAAAGCATTAAACACAACTTATCAGTGAGAAATATTAAATTATTATTTTGGGTGTAAAAATTTACATAGATTTAATATGTGTACCTTTTACAATACGGCAAAAGTCCGATCTGTATTCGATATGTACCTCTAGTAAAAAACTAATATTGCAGTCTGTATTCAATATATGTATATTAATACGGCAAAATCCAGTATGTATTCAATATGTGGCTCTAGTAATAAACTATTATGCACTCTGTATTCAATATGTGGCTCTAGTAATAAACTATTATGCACTCTGTATTCAATATGTGGCTCTAGTAATAAACTATTATGCACTCTGTATTCAATATATGTATATCTATTAATACGGCACGCATCCAATTTCTTTCAAAGTGTGCTACTAAATTCGGGTTATTTCTAACATAATTGAATACTTACCTTCTACATAGAGAGTGAAAGAAAGAAAGAAAGAAAGAAAGAAAGAAAGAAAGAAAGAAAGAAAGAAAGAAAGAAAGAAAGAAAGAAAGAAAGGAAGGAAGGAAGAAAGAAAGAAAGAAAGAAAGAAAGAAAGAAAGAAAGAAAGAAAGAAAGAAAGAAAGAAAGAAAGAAAGAAAGAAAGAAAGAAAGAAAGAAAGAAAGAAAGAAATTAGCATTGAAATAAGTTTTAATAATATTTCATTGAAACGAAAAACAATACCTATGAGGCAGATTTGAAAGCAGCTTACACAAAGAGAATAAAAATATTGAAATTTTCCTTTAACTGCTATCGTATTGTTGAATAAGAAACAATATTTCTACACGCCATCGTGCAGGCATAAATATTGACTGGGTCACGAGATATCTTCTATTATTGCGCATGCGTAGTAGCTAGTGTTCATTGGGTCACAAGATATCATAGATGTGCATAGTGTGGAGGAGTAAATTTTCCTATCCCTATTTTAACATTTAATTGTTATATAAATTGTTTGATGTCAGAGTGACCCGACCTTGGGACTCCTTATGATGGTATATTTGTAAGTGTCAGAGTTGAAGTAAACACCTGAGTTGAGAATATGCTAAAAATTGCTGATGTAATGCAAAATAATTGCAACTGGACGAGTAGTTTTATTTATCCAATGGTTATGATTAACGAGAATGAGACCAGCCAATGGGCTGAGATCTAAAAGTTTACCTGCTGTAGAAAAATATATTCTCTGATCACTTTGAATTTGGAGTGGCAAGAAGTCCGGTCATGAAAGTGGCCATTAGCTTAATGGTGAGTTTAACTGACTGTTTGAGAGAGAATGGACTTCGTGCATTTTTGCTCTTAATATGTTATACTTGTGTTTTACATAGAGAAACATTATGTGAGTAGAGTACAATTTCTAAAAAAATGTTTGAACTAAACTGCTCGTAATTAGTATACCAAACACTTGACATTGTTCTAGTGAAATGGCTCATTAAACTATAATGCTGTATTTATTATGCTGTGTATAGATATAGGGCTAATAAATACTGTTGCAGTAAACTGTAATTTGAGACTGGAATGTAAGAAAGAATGTAGTTATAAAGTGATAAACTGGAAATTTAGTGTTTGTTCCCTGATTATATATTTACAGGGACAAGTAGCCTTTCCTCTTTTCTGTTCACGATTTGAAACTACTGGTTTACAGGTTATAAACCTCTATGACTGTGGTAGATGGGGGAAGCCTCTGATTTGAAACTACTGGTTTACTGGTTATAAACATCTATGACTGTGGTAGATGGGGGAAGCCTCTGATTTGAAACTACTGGTTTACTGGTTATAAACATCTATGACTGTGGTAGATGGGGGAAGCCTCTGATTTGAAACTACTGGTTTACTGGTTATAAACCTCTATGACTGTGGTAGATGTGGGAAGCCTCTGCTGCATTGTGTAAGTGTAAGAATACACTACGCTCCATTGATGTATGGCGACAAGATATGCTGACTACATGAGCAATTTCTGGTGCAGATAAGTTGCTGGAAATTGCTACAATTGTTGTTCTGCTTGAATGAATTGACAGGGAAAAAGAAGCACCCAGGTTATGGCAGAAAATAAACTATTGTCTTTGTTGCAAAAGCACACTGAAAGACTCTTGCGTCAGCGCTTAATTCCACCTATGTAAAAACTATTATCACTTATCTCTAATAACTCCATTTCTGTTCTCTGATAAGAACTATCCTGTGATTTGTATTGACACTAATGATGAATTGTATTTAAGATATACGACTATAAAATATAGAAATTATTCAAATGTGGTTTCATGGAAATATTGACATCAAGTAATCTTTCTCATTGTATTTGTCATATGTATATTTGATAGTTGATTTAA
The DNA here is from genome assembly GCA_028829895.1 of Sinotaia quadrata. NCBI lineage: Eukaryota > Metazoa > Mollusca > Gastropoda > Architaenioglossa > Viviparidae > Sinotaia > Sinotaia quadrata. The sequence continues at coordinate 89,520,101 of CM054181.1, forward strand.
TAAATCTATTGTTAAATGTATTGACCTTATGCATTTTGATAACCTTATGTTGGAGAAGAAAGTGGGTGGATGGGAGCTCACTAAATATAGATTAAAGACGGATTTGTCTTCTCCGTTAGTAAGACATTTTAAACCTATGGAAATATTGTGTGATGATAAATGCTGTCTTTAAATAATGTTGTGGAAGAGAGAAAACGTTTACAGCGCCCACATATCCACCAAGTGTAGAGACAAGTGGTGTCTGAGGGAGAATTATAAATAACATAAATTTAAGATTCTCATCACTTGTAATTAGTTATGGACGATTAATAAATAAATAATAATCATTAACTAAGTGGTGTTGGCGTCACATAGAGCAATACTGACTGAATCAAATGCTATTCTTGATGGCTGTCTAGTATTTCTGATTGATTTGTATTATAAATATATTCACCATTTATTGTACTTGTCTGACAGTGTTGAATGAGTCATATAATATGTTTTCTTTCATTGCACATGGCAATGTCTTTTAAGAGTCTCTTGTATTTTCAACTTATCTGGATCAGAGTGGAATGTGTCAGTCAGCCTGAAGACAGAATGGGCGATGTTTCCTTTATCCTTGAATGAAGTATGTTTCCTCTATCCTTTTATGAAGTATGTTTCCTCTATCCTTGAATGAAGTATGTTTCCTCTATCCTTGAATGAAGTATGTTTCCTCTATCCTTGAATGAAGTGTGTGGTTTGGTACCTGATGTAGATATGGACCCTGAAGTATATGATGATTGTGATGGGCGTTTCCTTTCAGCTTGATCACCAACACAAGAAGTTTAGAGATGATGGTCGAGCATGCAGCCTTTCTGTTAGCTGCAATCTGTAACAATTTGCCAGCCTTTCTGTTAGCTGCAATCTGTAACAATTTGCCAGCCTTTCTGTTAGCTGCAATCTGTAACAATTTGCCAGCCTTTCTGTTAGCTGCAATCTGTAACAATTTGCCAGACTTGGGAAGAAACAATAATGTTCTGTACTTTTACACACGGTTTATAATTGCACAGTTGAAAGGTGTCACTCACACGTATTCAGACAGTATAGAGAGATGAGGAAAAGGCAGACTAACTTGCTCTCTCTCTCACTCTCATTCAAACCTTAATGCAAATAATATATGAACAATACATAATTAAATAAACTGTGGGGAAAGATATATTAATTTTAATAATAATGGCAGCTGAAAAGGCCACAAATACTAACCTTTGCTGGCATGAATCTGAATTATAAATCCATTGAAAATTATTCCACAAACAAATCTTCAGACTTATAATTATTTTACTATGGGAGGTAACTGCACTCTCTAATGGAGATGATCAGTGGGTCGAAAGCAATCTGATTTTAGTTTTACATAAAGTGCCTATTTTTGAATTTTATCAGCTATTGACATCGATTTGTTTACTCTGCTGATGTGTCTCGCCTCCACTCTAAGTGGACGCTGGTCAAGGAACAAGAACTCACTCACTCGGACACTAAGCTTTGCACAAACATAAGGTAGATGAAGAGTGGTGACAAGGGGGGTTAAGAATTACTTAGCTAGTTATCTGGGAAGTTCGACGTAAAGTTTAATTAGTGTGAGAAGTTAGAAAACTGTTTATAAGAATTTTAAGTGACAAAGTCAAAACTTTTATTATTAATTTAAATTATTATTATTAGGCTTGAAATAATATTATATATTAAAATGGTTTTATCTCTTGAGTGATTTAATAAAACAGTGAGAAGGGAGCCAGCACGTGACAATAATGAAGAACCAGCCAATGTGTTTGACATGCTATGAGGCACTTTCAGTTAAGTTAAACTCGAAGAGTCATTACGACAGTAAATATGCATCCTTAATTGACAAATTTAAAAAGTCCAATTTCGGCATGACAAGGTGCCTTGAATGGAAACTAAGCTGTTGGGACAAAAGTCCTCTTTCAAGAATGTCTTCCAAGACAAGCATTTTTCCTGATGTCACTATTTGGTAGCACATATTTATGTGAGTGTTCTCACGATGAAGCATGTAAAGTGCATGACGAGATTACGAAACACGAACAATCATCTGCAGAGATTTTCCGTGCGCTACGTCATTCATAATGATTGATATTGGTGGTCTTGTTTGTGTTATTACTTCATCCATCATGTTTGATATTATTGGGAGTATTCATCGTGTTACTCCTCATGTTTGATATTAGGGGTCTTGCTTGTGAGAAGCTGTGTTGTCGCGATTGACAATTTGTAATTACTGGTCAAATAAAATTTACGTTTGAGATAAAGGACTTTTAATCAAGATAACATTATTTTTCCTCATTAAACAGATAAAATTACATTTTAACACAAAAACTAGATCATGAGGAATACTTTTTACAATTTAGACAATTAGGGTTAGAATATTTAGGCATGCCGCCACTTGTGGGTTTTACACGTGGCCTGCAAACCAGTCCACAATAATGAGTGTAGCCCTTTGTCCCAAACAGACGATCAAGCTATAACTATACAACAGCAGAATCGGCTGACTGTTGTTTACATAAAGGGGATGACCAGAAGGTCGAGTCATATGATTAGAGTGCTGTCCACATGTCATTCTCGGGGAAGGACTTATGAACAGTAATGTAGTAAACTTTAGTCAGAAGAAAAAAAGAGTTCAAATTAAATTATACTACCATTAGAACCTGAATATGACTACTGGCCAGCTAGGATATTTCCTTGGTAAATGTTAAAATTGTTTGACTTGAGCAAATCCGGCACGTATGCTTACATACTGATCCTCGCCTCTACCACGGTCTGTCGTAGTGGTTTATAATCAGTAAACTAGGAGGTTCACATCTTACACAGAAAAAAGGAAACTTTACCCATAAAGCTAAAGGCCCGACTTCTTGCCACTCCAATTTCAAAGTAACTAGACAATAGCATTCTCTATAGCATATCAACATTTTGATCTCAGCCCATTGGCTGGTCTCGTTCTCGTAAACATTAATCATTGGATAATAAAAACTACTCATCCACTTGGAACTGGTTTACATTACATCAGCAAATTCTAGCAAGTTCTCAACTTGAGTGTTTACTCCAACTCTGAGACTTACAAAAATACCATATAAGGTGTGCACAAGGTCAGGTTACTCTGATAATTTAACAATTTATATATAAATTAAGTATTAAAATAGGGAGAGGCATATTTACTCTGCCACTGTTTTCAATATTGATCTCCATAAGCAAATCATATATCAGAACTTCAATATAAGGTATTGAGGAGAAGAATGGACATTTATAAGCGTTTGACTGTAAGTGTATGACTAAAAATGTATGAATATAAACGCATAACTGTAAGCATATGACTAAGTGTATGACTAAAAATGTATGAGCGTAAGTAGATGGCTGTTTAAGTGTATGACTAAACGTATGACTGTACTTGTACGACTGAAAGTGTATGACTCTAAACGTATGGTGTAATTATATGCCTGAAATTGTATGACTGTAAGTGTATGTCTGAAATTGTATGACTGTAAATGTATGCCTGAAATTGTATGACTGTAAGTGTATGCCTGAAATTGTATGACTGTAAGTGTATGCCTGAAATTGTATGACTGTAAGTGTATGACTGCAAACGTATAAGTGTAAGTATATGACTGAAAGCATATGATTATAAACGTATGAATGTAAGTGTATGACTGTAAACGTATGACTGTAAGTGCATGCCTGTAAACGTATGAGTGTAAATATACGACTATAAACGCATAACTGTAAGTGTATGATAAAACATATGACTGTAAGTGCTGCACGTAAGAAATACCATAGGATTGTAAATGTAGGACTGTATGTATGTATGTTAAAACGTATTCCCGTAAACGTATGAGTGTAAGCGTATGTGTATGACTGTAAACGTATGACTGTAAGTGTAAAACTACAAACAGTAACAGAATTAGATTACAATTTATATTTTAATTACCAAAGAGTCAAAAAAGAGCATGTTGAAATGTATTCTTTGAAATCTTGTTTTCCTAAGAAAATTCGTAAGGTCAAGAAAAACGGACGTTTACTTTAACGATGTGTTATAATTATTCGCAGTCATGTTCTCTTATGGCTGGACTAACTCTGTATAGTTCTGCTGACCTAGTTCAATGTTTGTAATAAGATTAAGATTTGCATTTCATTATTTATGAGTATGATTACATGGAAATTCATTATTTTATCTGTTCCACACAGACTCTAAACATGATAGGAACTATGTAGTGGAGCCTTCAATAGACAGTATATCATAGAGACTATCATCCATCGCGATATAGATTAAGTGTTGACTAAATGCGCCATCATCCTAACACAACAAACTGTGATTTGTGTTGACTAGCTGTACTACACAACAAACTGCTTTGTGTTGACTAGCTGTACTACACAACAAACTGCTTTGTGTTGACTAGCTGTACTACACAACAAACTGCTTTGTGTTGACTAGCTGTACTACACAACAAACTGCTTTGTGTTGACTAGCTGTACTACACAACAAACTGCTTTGTGTTGACTAGCTGTACTACACAACAAACTGCTTTGTGTTGACTAGCTGTACTACACAACAAACTGCTTTGTGTTGACTAGCTGTACTACACAACAAACTGCTTTGTGTTGACTAGCTGTGCTATCATTCTAACACAACAAAGTGTGCTTTGTGTTGGAATGCATTGGTTGTATATTGCTTCCATCACCTAACATGTATATTGGTCAGTATAAGTATCCCTTAACGAAATAGATTGTATATTAACCCTAACTACTGTCACTTGACAAAGCAGACTCTGTTGAATAGAATTACTATCCACCATCAAATAAGATCATATTTGGATGAAAATAGTCAATTATTGATCAGCTTTAACTCATCTGGTTCTTTTTCTCCGAATATCGTCAGTTCTTGTAAGATCTACTCTTAGGCAATTTTTTTTTTTAATTCGCATTCAGGAAAACTGCCTTGTCCCACTTCTTGAGGAAAGAGTCGCACTTTTTAGGGAGATTGCAGCAACCATTTTTAGTTTGGTTTCTTTGCTCGAAAAACTTGGACTAATAACAATCTCACTTTTCTGAATCCACACTTTTCTCCACATGTTTTTGTTTCCTCGCAACCCAACTTTGTGTACAAGTGTTAATTTCTTGTGATGAGCAGGAGAAATGCTGTGGACTTTATAATTTGAAAGTTTGGTTTTAGAAATAATGTGGCAACTGTTAATATGTGCTTTTGTAGTCTGAAAGGCACCATTTTATTTAACATCTTTATTTATTTATTAGTATTTCTTTACTGGAAAAAAGTTAACTGTTTGCCGGAAAACCAGTATGAGGCCAAAGCTCTTATTAAACAAAATCCTTATTTATTTATTAGTATTTCTTTATTGAAAATCTTTATTTATTTATTAGTATTTCTTTATTGAAAATCTTTATTTATTTAACAGTACTTATTTACTGAACATCTTTACTTATATATCAGTACTTCTTTACTGAATAACTTTTTAAATTGATCAGCAATTATTTGCTGAACTTATTTATCAGTATTTAATTTTTTACTGAACATCTGTATTTATTTATCATTAAAAATGTTAAGTAAATAAATAATGATAAATAAATATAGATGTTCAGTAAAAAATTAAATACTGATAAATAAGTTCAGCAAATAATTTATTCATCAAGTATTTCTTTACCGAACTAAAGCTAATTCTTTAGGCATACTTTAGCTAGTAACCACACTTTCAGCGGAAATGAGACTAAAAGGCAACTAAATATATTTTTTTTGTCAGTCAACTGTTGAAGTGTTCTTCAGCAAGGCGATCCGATTTGAAACATCTTGGTAGATACCATGTCAATGTATCGTTAGAACGTACTTCTCGCACGAGGGTTTGTTGTATACTTGATTTGGGGGGGGGGGCAGGAATTCATGGCAAATGAGTATGCAAGAGGCTTTCTGATTATAGAGAAAAGGTTTTATCGAGAAAGTGCTGTCACTTTGTGTTCTCCTATTGTTTAAACAGAAATTGAAAAATAAAATTAGAAGCCGGACACACTGCACTCTATCATATTCAAATCACGGACCAAGCTCAGCATCAAATGACAGATTTTAGGTTGCCGCTCGAAAACGTGGTCTTCATAACCATTACAACATAAAAAATATCAAATCAAGAAAACGCTTAGCTTAAAAGTAATTAAAGCAATAATCTAATTTAGCATAGCGGAAGGAACTACTTAAATATTCTACTAATTTGTGACTGCTACCAAGTCAGTAATGCCACAATTTTACCCAGCACAGCTGTGGGAACTACTCAAAAAATCTACTCACTAGTTGCACAATTTCAAATGGATGACTCACTTACTCCGACCAACTGGACTTTAGACGATGTGAGTGCTTATTTAAATTCATTGAGTCACGAAGCCACCATCGATCGTCTACCTGCTGTCATTTTGATGGTTTGCCTTATGTTTGCTGGAATTACTGGAAACAGCCTCGTGTTGGTTGTTTATTGCTGTCGCTACCGTTCCAGTTCGAAACGTGCTTTTGTGTTGGCCATGGGTGCATTGGACTTGGCTGTGACCATTGTTGTGATGCCGATGGATGTTGCTATCACTATGCACATGTACAACTCATTTAACGACACATTTTGCAAAGTAGCTTTCACACTGACCAGAATCCTCATAATAACTTCCGGCTGGATACTTGTTTTCGTAGCCGTCGATCGTTGCCGACGGGTTTGTTCCCCCTTCAAGCAGCAAATGACTCCAAGAACATCTTATATGTTGACAGGCACGGCACTTTTAGTGTCCATTGTGTGCATCCCACCTTTCAGCGAACTTTATGGCGTTAACACGACTGCAACTAAAACACCCAGTGTCAATGGCAGTAGATGTGAAATAGGCAGAAAACATAAAGACACTTCCCTCGATTTCGCCTTTGATATTATTCTAGGGACGAATTTTCTTGTTGGAGTGTCCATTCTTCTTGTTTCGTACATTAAGATAGCGATCCACGTCAAAAAGCACAATTTTACTAAAAATCATTGGTTAAAGTGTCGTAATGTACAGATAATTCCAGAAGAGGTGGTAAATGAATGTTGCAGGGCCAAAGCTAATGAATTATCCTGTAAACAGAAAGTGTCTGGAGAATGCACTTCAGGAATGATGGCGAGATGCGAGAAACATGGGAATACTGAAAATCTGTGCGATAAAGTCCTCAACGTAGAATGCAACACGAAGGAAAGCACTTCACACTTTATGACATCTACAGAAAGCACTTCACACTTTATGACATCTACAGATAAAACTGCACACTTTATGACTTCTACAGAAAACACTTCACACTTTATGACATCTACAAAAGAAACTACCCTCTCTATGACATCTTTAGATAAAACCGCACACTTTATGACTTCTACAAAATCGTTAGATGAGAAATCAGAATGTGAAACACTCCACAAGCCAAATGGAGCCTACAACAGCTTTATCCAGAGAACACATCAAGATGTGGACACCAGTCACAGCTCTCATTGTCCACATATTGGTTGTCTGACAGTAGTCACCACCCAATCATTGCCCGACAGCACAACAGTCGTCCAAGACTCTCCTTCCAGAGATATTCTTAGACCTCTAAATCTCAACTCCTCCCAAACTCCTGACCTATCTGTGACCTATCATGATATGTCAGCAGAACCGAAAAGAATCAAACCTCGCCAACACGAGAAGAAGGTCCACAGCCGAACTACGCTGATCATGTTTGCGTTGACGGTTATCTTTCTTGTCACTTTCCTTCCATACATCGTCATTCAGTGAGTAACGAACAATAGCTATTTATTTTATTTTACTAATCAATAATTGGTAATTAAATGTATATTATGAAATATTATAAGAGTATTACAAATAATATACTATGAGTTTGATGTCATCGAAATATATTCATTTCATATTTTGTTTAGTCATTTTAGTTGAAAGTACATGTGTAGCGCATTGATTGCTATCAATGTTACTGACTGATTACATTTTGCAAAATAATCTATGTTTTTAATTGCTGCAAAATTTTCTACCCATTAAATTTTCTTCAGAGGTAACTGATGTACAGTACACTCATTTTATTCACTTTTATTTCTTTAATGAAAACTAATATTTTCTTTTAATGTGTTCTAGTATAGATAATATTATTGCTTGTTGTTTTGCTTTCAATTAACAATTTACAACATGCTTGTGTAGATACTCGTGTTGTTGTCCTGACTGGAGTTACAATTTGCAGTATGCTTTTGTAAATAATCGTGTTTGTTATTTTGATTGGAGTTCACAATTACAAATTGGTGTAAATATAGTGAGCGGAAAATGAGTCACAGGAAAAAATGTCACGGGAAAAATGTCACAAGTTTTGCTAGGAAAAAAGTCACAGAAGGAAAGGTCACAGAAAAGAAGTCACGGGAAAAATGTGTATACATTTATTATTTATTTACATAGTCGTCTGACGTGTTATCACTAAACTAGTACAACAATGCAATGCGCCTTGCTTTGAATCAAAATTAATTTTAATGTGGCTATTTTAAATCTCGTTTACTATGTGAGTTGTGTCGGAGAGTGAGGAGGCAGGATCTGTTAAATCTTATGCGTACTGAATAGAGCTTAGTCAGGTTCAAACGTGTTGCCGACTAGGGCATAAAGGTACCAGTACTACAGAAATCTTAGATTCAAACGTGTTATCGACTAGGGCATAAAGGTACCAGTATTATAGAGAACTTAGTCGGTTCAAACGTGTTGCCGACTAGGGCATAAAGGTACCAGTATTATAGAGAACTTAGTCAGTTCAAACGTGTTGCCGACTAGGGCATAAAGGTACCAGTATTATAGAGAACTTAGTCAGTTCAAACGTGTTGCCGACTAGGGCATAAAGGTACCAGTATTATAGAGAACTTAGTCAGTTCAAACGTGTTGCCGACTAGGGCATAAAGGTACCAGTACTACAGAAATCTTAGATTCAAACGTGTTATCGACTAGGGTATAAAGGTACCAGTATTATAGAGAGCTTTACGAGTATCACATACATAATAGATAAGTCTAAAAGTAACACATTTTAAAAAATAATTTTATCACGAGAAAAATTACATAATAAACTCAGAGTACTTTAGATGTTTATTTTAATACATGAAATAATTTTGGGAACTAAACGAAACTAAATATACAATAAGAAACCAAGGCAATCATATGGTTATAGCATTCAATAAATATTTAGATGGTTGTATTGTAGGTGAGTTTTATTCATATTGCATGTCACCGTCAAATTTATAGTTTATTATATGCCAACCGTTTTGATCATTAATACCATATTTAAAATTCAAAATTGCCGACTAGTACGAGAACAATAGAATGCTATTAATATTACCCTTAATGTAGTTCAAGTTTTTAATCCCGATCAAAATATAATATGTGTGTTTATGGACTTCAAGGATAACATCATAATTAAGTATTAATAAATCATATAATTAAATGTGTGAATTATAATATGTATACGATATACAAATCACACACACACACACACACACACATACATTTAACCCCGAGCGAGAAACGAACTACGATCCTTTTGAGCCGTCGCTTACTTGATTTACTGTTATTCAGTCTATAATAAAATGTATGAACTTACATTATACTTAATTAATTTACTGTTATTCAGTCTATAATAAAATGTATGAACTTACATTATACTTAATTAATTTACTGTTATTCAGTCTATAATAAAATGTATGAACTTACATTATACTTAATTAATTTACTGTTATTCAGTCTATAATAAAATGTATGAACTTACATTATACTTAATTAATTTACTGTTATTCAGTCTATAATAAAATGTATGAACTTACATTATACTTAATTAATTTACTGTTATTCAGTCTATAATAAAATGTATGAACTTACATTATACTTAATTAATTTACTGTTATTCAGTCTATAATAAACATGTATGGACTTAAAATTAAAATTACTTAATTTACTGTTATTCAGTCTATATAATAAACATGTATGGACTTACAATTAAAATTAATTAAAACAGAACTAAATGTATGAATTAGACTGTATTTATACGGACATAAAATACACGCTCGCAAACACCAAAAACAGAACTAAATGCATGAATTAGAATGTATTTATATGGACATAAAATACACGCTCGCAAACACCAAAAACAGAACTAAATGCATGAATTAGAATGTATTTATATGGACATAAAATACACGCTCGCGCACACCAAAGACAAACACGCGCATGAACAAATTCACCAATTGCGTTTTTCACCCCGAACGGGATTTGAACCACGCACATCTTGAGCGAGCAGTTAACCTCCGTGCCATATCCTGCTTCACTTCAGTTAATAAATAGTATAATACATACGCACTGATTCTTACGACTTTATACTTAATATATATTATAACTTTTTTCCCTGTGACTTTATTTCCTACAATCATAAATATAGAATATTACTTATAGCACTATATCTATTAATTATATAATATAATTATTAATGTTTATATGTATAAATGTTGAGAAGTATGTGAGTTTGGACACTACGTTTTGTAATAGATTGTGTCTAACACTTGTAGACTATTTTCATTTGGATATAAATGTAGAAATATGCGTTCATTTGTACTTGTGTACGTGGCTCTGTATGTGTGCTTTTGTGTCTGTTTATGTGTATATAATATGATAATGTACAAGTAGTCCTGTGATATATGCGTCCGGAAATTACATAATGTATAGAGTACATATATTTAGAAATACTGTTACCGCTTATGCATTTAGCAATACGCATGTCATACAGCACTTGTTATGAATGCTGGATGATTTAAAATAAATGTATGTATCTGTTAATTCATTCGATCATTCTTAACTATAAGTCTAATATGCGGACTGTAAATGCGTTAAAGAATAATGTAAACTACCTAATCCTATATGAATTCTTGAAATTATCACTTTACTCAAATGGCATTTTCATTATATAATTATATTTTCGGTTTGAACATGAATACCTATCTATCTATCTATCTATCTATCTATCTATCTATCTATCTATCTATCTATCTATCTATCTATCTATCTATCTATCTATCCATCTATCTATCTATCTATCCATCTATCCATCTATCTATCTATCTGAATATTAAACTAAAAATGAAATTACTATCTCTTCTACAGATCTATCATCGATGAGGTAAATGCAAATTGCCCTACTCTGAAAGGCTGGAAGTTAAACATGTGTACCTTAGTCGGTGTGTTGCCCTTCATCAACAGCGTTGCGAACCCAATCCTCTATAGCTTTCTCAATATGCGCTTTAGACAAGAGTGTCGACACTTGTTTATCCGGCGCCGATAACTGAGCACACTTTAGACCAGGGATTCTTAACCTGACCCGCAACGGGTCCATGGATACGCTTCAGGAGGTCTATGAAAGTCAATTATTCACTATATTTTTATATTCTGCTTATGTGTATTTTTTCAAGGGATGGAGTCCATAGCTTTCACTAGATTATAATCAAATGGGTCCGTGACTCAGAAAAGGTTAAGAACCATTTCTTTAGAGTTTAGACAATGTTTTTTCCCCATATTATTCGATACATTTCAGACTATAGTCTCGCCATATGTTTACCTGGCACCAATAACTGGAAGCGTCTCAGACAATTAATAGTCTCGCAGCATGTTACCTGGTGCCGATAACTGGACACACTTCAGGAAATTAATCGTCTCACCACATTTACTCGGCGCCTATAATTGGACACACTTCAAACAAAAGTCTCGCCACATAATAGTCACCAAAACCTTATAAATTGACACTAAAGCCCTATAAATGAACACAAAATCCTTATAAATGGACAACACTTATAAATTGACACTAAAGCCTTATAAATGAACACAAAATCCTTATAAATGGACAACACTTATAAATTGACACTAAAGCCTTATAAATGAACACAAAATCCTTATAAATGGACAACACTTATAAATTGACTCAAAAGCTTTATAACTGGACACCAAAACCTTATAAATCGACAACAGTTAGTAATGGTCACAAAAGCCTTATAAATGGACACAAAATCCTTTCTAAGTGGACACTTAAATGGACAATAATTATAAATGGCCACAAAAGTCTTATATATGGACACAAAAGTCTTATAAATGGCCACAACCACAAAAGTCTTATAAATGGACACAAAAGTCTTGCTTTTGACTACAATATAGAACGTTTTGCTGGGAGATGGACAACAAGTTAATTCTCCACCGCCCGCGCATTACTTTAGGGCGTTTAGGCTAATCTCCATACACACCTGGCTAGCTTCATGTGTTAAAAAGATGAATGATAGATAAAGTAGAATAGAAGAGTGTAGTTTTAGAAGATAGCTCGAGCCCTCTGATAAATACAGCCAGGATAGTAAGTAAATACAGGTGACAGACTACAACATATAACATGTGAGTCTTGCTAAGATGAGTGGTTTAAGTATCAACAATAAATGTATTCAACTAGAAATAATACAAGACAGCATGGTTACAGATAGCAAATAGTTCAACAGTTAGAGTTTATCAATGTTTATATTTCATAAACATGACCATGTGTGTCATAAGAGAATGTTCATTTTGAGTCCTACGGCACTGTAGTAGTTATTGGGTTCATTCTTATGGCTGAAATATAAATGAGTTTATAAGAGAACACTGAACGTTATTGAATTGAACTCTATAAACAACTATTAACGTTATGTTATGGTTAGGATTTAATAAATAGTCATTACAAACTAATAATATTTTAATGTAGATTATTTATTAAATCTGTATAAACTTTAATAAAATCATGAAATAAACAGTTTGTACTGGCTTATAAAAGAAATAATTAAAGTAATATCGTGTATATTTTTTTAAAATTTAACTTTCACTGCATATACATTCATACGCATGTGAAGTTACGTCCATGGGAATTTATAATTACAGTCATGTGCATCTTAAACTAGGCCCATATGTGCCTAGACCCACATACAACCGAATTTTGCAAGCCACAATACACATCTAGCCTTCTAGACTTTTCAACCATACATGTGTTATGTAGATCTATAAATAAATACAGGTGTTCGAAATTGAATCAATTCCTCTGACTGCAGGAGTCCTTTTGAACAATTCTATTCTTACTGAACGATTCTATTCTGGCTGAATTCCTGATGCTCACTTGCTTCTTTTATCTTCATGGCTTTGGTTTTGTTATAGCTATCTGCTGCTTTATACATGAGTTCTGATTTCTTTTCATGAATTCTTGTCCTAATGAAGTCTTTGAATTTATTAAACAAGAGATCTAAATTTCTTAACTAAAGAAGGTTTGGATTTTTGTACATAGAGATTTGAAATTCCTGTTTTTATATTGATACACAAGAGGAATCAGAAGTATTTAGATTTTAAAACTAATGTTGTAATAATGTTAACATTATTGCTAAATAATAATATTAATCATAACCATTAACTACGTGGCGTTAGCGTCACAATATAGAATGGTCAGTATTATATTGTGTGAGCTCTTTGGAAGGAGCCTTTTTCCTTTCCCAATATGTCTAAATATCATCATCATTATTCATCCATTACTTCACCACTATCATCATCATCATCTTCATCATCATCATTTGCTTACCGACTGCATTAAAATGTAAAAGTGAAGAAAGCTTACCCAGAGAAAAAGAGGAGGTTCTATAGATTTCAGAATGAGTTTCACACACCACAGAAGAAAACCTGGCAGTGACCAATAGTACAAAGTTCTGGCTGGTACTTTATGGATTGTATGGACTGTCATGATGTCCCTAGGGTCACGTACTAGAAACTGTCATTCAAGTGGCCTGGGTTCTGAATGTCTAAATCCAACTTCAGTCAAAGACTATGGGAACCTAAATCATGAATGTCTAAATCCAACTTCCAAATTGGCCCAAATCCAGTTGAAGTCAGCACTGAAGTTTGATATATAGTTCTTATAATTACAAACATGCGTGAAGATCTAGTTTCTACACTGTTAAATTATTTCCATTTTATATACAATGAATCATCGTATTTTATCGTTTTGATTTATTCAATTTTCTCACATTCATAGTTAAATATTTCTCTTTTGTTGACACTTTTGCACAAACAGACCATTTATAAAACTCATAGGACAAAATACACATTTATTACGCAATGCAGTGACGTAATGTGAATGACTTGAGGAAACAATCATGGTAAAAGTCGTCATGATAAGATACCTACATGGCGCTGAAGAACCAGAGTCATAAAAACAAACTAGACTACTTGAATCTAGTTACTTCCTGACTTTGATATAAATAATTGTATTGTTTCTTATCGAAAGCTGAGCTTCTTGATTGGTGGCAGTAACAGAGAGATCTGGGTATCACCAGAATAACAGCAATAAAAGACAGATCTGGATATCACTAGGAGGACAACTGCAGTAAAAGACAGACCTGTTTATCACTAGGACAACTGCAATAAAAGATAGATCTGGATATCACCAGAATAGCAGCAATAAAAGACAGATCTGGATATCACTAGGAGGACAACTGCAGTAAAAGATAGATCTGGATGTCACCAGATTTAAGAAACTATTCTATATATAAGTAGATACTTAAGCCCATTTTAACATAACTTATATTACTAATATAAAATCATTACAATGCTTTCCTTTCCTTTCTTTCATTGCTGTTATCCTGGTGATATGCATAATGTTTTAATGTCTTTTACTGCTATTACACTGGTGATATGCAGATCTGTCTTGGTGATATCCGCAGTAAAAGACAGATCTGGAGATCACAAGGACAACTGCAGTAAAAGACACGTGGATATCTCTATCTCCAGCAAAACAAAGTTTACAGTGACTGAGTGAAAAGACAAAAGATCTAAAAGTTATTGAGATGTTTTTTTTTATCTACACAGATAATTAAACACAATTGATCTCCAGCAGTAAGAAACAAAGTTTACAGTGACTGAGTGAAAAGACTAAAGATCTAAAAGTTATTGAGAGGTTTTTTTATCTACACAGATAATTAAACACAATTGATCTCCAGCAGTAAGAAACAAAGTTTACACTGACTGAGTGAAAAGTTTAAAGATCTAAAATTTAATGAGATTTGTTTATCTACACAGATAATTAAACACAATTGACCTCCAGCAGTAAGAAACAAAGTTTACACTGACTGAGTGAAAAGACTAAAAATCTAAAAGTTAATGAGAGTTTTTTTTTTTATCTACACAGATAATTATGCACAACTGACCTCCAGCAATAAGAACAAAGTCGACACACTGAGAAATGAGTCAAGAGACACAGTTATTTCAAATCTAAATAAAGGAAAATAATTATATGTTGTGTTCTTAGTCTTTTTCTCACAGTTTGAAGGCAAACCTATTGAAGAGAGATGGGGCAAAGTGTGATACTGTTCATAACTACTGTAGTACATGAGAAAAATATGAGCATGGGATAAAGTATGATACTGATACTGTAGTAGATCAACATTAAGTACACCACCATAAGCAGTAATGATGATTATAGACTGTTCATTTTTACAAATGCTGTACCTTTACAATATTGACACAATTAAAAATGCACTTAGTTTTACAAATGCTGTAGCCCCTGTACAATATTGACACAGACAATACACAACACAGCACTGCTTAATGTACTCGTGTGGACAAAATAAAGCAATTAAACGGATATTCAAAAATACACTTTGAATAAAGAAAGTCACAGATTATATTGTACTCTTCCTGTTGATGACATTGTCTTGAAAGATTTTTTGAAAAACACCATGGTCTCTTCGTGTCCCAGCCTCCAAAGACATATTCTATGTAGAT
Source organism: Sinotaia quadrata (assembly GCA_028829895.1). Lineage (NCBI taxonomy): Eukaryota > Metazoa > Mollusca > Gastropoda > Architaenioglossa > Viviparidae > Sinotaia > Sinotaia quadrata. The sequence goes on from CM054181.1 coordinate 89,535,950, forward strand.
GTACCCTGATGAACACCAGGACGTTGACCTTAAACTTAAACTTGGTTATCGGAATGTTGACAATCTCTGGGTCTGATGATGAATGCAAGCTTCTAGCAGGAGGGTGTACATATGCGAGGTAGGTTAAACACGTATTTTGGGCTGAAATGAGAGAGTGAACTTAAAGAAGAATGCGATCTTGTAGTGCATTCTTATATGAACAGGTAGAAAGTTGAGTGATGTAATCGATTCTTACCGTTTTAAGAATAATTCTTGTGTGTTTTGAGACATTTTAAAGTTTCTTTGCAATGTGCAATGGTAGACTAAACTGTTATTAGTAGTAGAGTATACTACGCGATGTGTGGTTCTATTCTTAACCTTATACATGTGGTACATTAAATAGCCTGTTGCAAAGTATAGGGTGTCACTATTAACCTTATACATGTGGTACATTAAATAGCCTATTGCAAAGTATATGGTGCCAATATTAACATTAATATAATACATTCAGTATACCTGCTAGCCATTTACAGATCTGGTGTTACTACTATTTAAATACTCTACTAATATTATCATTAGACTATTTCACTGTATGTGGTACCAATAATAATGCAGATAGGTACATCTAATGTATTCTTTAGACTATTTCATATGTGATAAATCTTTTAGCCTTCTGTTATCATTATAACTGTCAACCTCAAGCAAGCCTTCAAAGAACTGTTTTAAAGACTGCATTATTCGTGTTATAGTTATGACTTTTCTACTGTACATAAGAATGCATTGTCAGAATGGTGCAATATTACTTGCTGGCTACAGTATATGCACTATTAGCGTTATAGGTATGACCTTTCTACTGTACATAAGAATGCATTGTCAGAATGGTACAATATTACTTGCTGGCTACAGTATATGCACTATTAGCGTTATAGGTATGACTTTTCTACTGTACATAAGAATACATTGTCAGAATGGTGCAATATTACTTGCTGGCTACAGTATATGCACTATTAACGTTCTACAGTACAAGTGGTATTACTATAAACCTATGAAAACATTAACAGACTGTAGTACATGTGAAACGACTCATATCCTATTGTTCTATATGTATTACTCTCATTTCCTATTATAGTACATACACTTTTAGCATTACCCTACTGTAGTGCATACACACATACACATATCACTAATGTCAACATTTCTATACATCCTGACAAAGTTCAAGTTGTCAGCAACCTTTATGAATGTTATTATTTTATTGTCAAATGTGGCCTAGAAATCAAAGTTCTCGATGTACGAGATCGCCGTATGACGACACAAAGTGGCTAAAATGCTCTAGCTATAGTCTTGCCAACGTTGTTTATTTGTTTTGCCTGCATTTAAGGTCTGCAATAGCAAGAGTCATTCGTACAGAGTTCGGTTTCCTTTTGTCAATTGTCATACCTTCACTATAAAAGTGTGTAAATAGAAAATCTCACAGGATATTGATCTTTTGATCAGGCATATTGCAATACCCTTTGGAACTATGTCATGAAATTTATATACACTATCAGAACACTTAAATCTATTCTTTGAGATCATTAGCACTGTTGATCTAGATTCTTCTTCACTTGTGTAAATACTAGTATGTACTCTCGTTAACCTACTCTAGCATCGTGAGGGCTGGCTGTATTGTAGCTTATGGTGCAATTATTACTCTAGTATCGTGAGGGCTGGCTGCATTGTAGCTTATGGTGCAATTATTACTCTAGTATCGTGAGGGCTGGCTGTATTGTAGCTTATGGTGCAATTATTACTCTAGTATCACGAGGGCTGGCTGTATTGTAGCTTATGGTGCAATTATTACTCTAGTATCGTGAGGGCTGGCTGTATTGTAGCTTATGGTGCAATTATTACTCTAGTATCGTGAGGGCTGGCTGTATTGTAGCTTATGGTGCAATTATTACTCTAGAGCAGTACAGGTTTGTAAAGTCCAACAAAATAATAGTACTATAAAATATTGGAGCCTGCAGCAATTATCGTTCTTTAAATATCTGAAACTCTTGTTGAAAGTGGAGATTAATTTACACAAACTTAAATATTCTTACTCAATTATTTTTTTAACTGATTTATACTGTTTTCAGTTTACTTGTTAACATTAAAATTGACTTGTTAGCCGTGATATAAATGTCTTTAACTTATTGTGAAATGTTATATAGGTGTTCTTGTTAACATTAGTGATGACCTGTGTATTATCATTATGTTTGTCATTAACTTATTGTGAAATGTTATATAGGTGATGTTCATGAGAACGATCCACGTACAATTAAAAGTCTGTAAGTAAATATGAAAAGTGATTTGTTGTGAGTTGGTTGCATTGACTTTAATTTGCTGTGAGTTTTAGTTGCATTGACTTTAATTTTCTGTGAGTTTAGTTGCATGTATTGGCTTTAATTTGCTGTGAGTTTAGTTGCAATGGCTTTAATTTGCTGTGAGTTTAGTTGCATGTATTGGCTTTAATTTGCTGTGAGTTTAGTTGCAATGGCTTTAATTTGTTGTGAGTTTAGTTGCATGTATTGACTTTAATTTGCTGTGAGTTTAGTTGCATGTATTGGCTTTAATTTGCTGTGAGTTTAGTTGCATGTATTGGCTTTAATTTGCTGTGAGTTTAGTTGCAATGGCTTTAATTTGCTGTGAGTTTAGTTGCATGCATTGGCTTTAATTTGTTGTGAGTTTAGTTGCATTGACTTTAATTTGCTGAGTTTGGTTGCAATGGCTTTAATTTGCTGTGAGTGGTTGTATCACTGCCAGGATGATCTAGGCTCGCCGTTTGATTAATTGATTGATTATCCGACTCAAAGATCAATTTTAATTTCGTTTGAATTAATTACAAGAGAGTTAAAACTATGATACACGTATATAAACATCATAATAAACGGATAGATGTATAGAAGGATGGATGGATGGATGGATGGTTGGGTGGATGGAAAGATAAATGAAAGGTCGATTACTGGGAAGAGAGAAAGACAGAGAGAGATGAGACAGAATATTTGATGATTATATTGTATTAATTGATGAAAAAGTAATAGAAATAGCATGTTTTCTTTTAAAAAAATTTAAAAGAATAATAAGTAAGATAAAATATAACATGGAGAGAGAAGGAGAGGAAGAAAAATATGAAGAATTGAGGTCTTCGCTAAACTTAATTTAAAAAATAAAAGTGTTTATTTGCGATTTGTGAAAAAAGTTCGGCATTCGTTGCGGAAGCGGCAATTGATAAAACTGTAAAGAAATGGGTTGATGACACTATTGACGAATGGCAATAATCCTGCCAGCAAACACAGGTTTAACTGCCAACCACTGGAATCCGGGCACACTCCTGCCACGTCTTTAGTTATGGATCTGAGAAACAAAACAAATTAATATTAATCAAAAAACTATGAAACCCATCAGATTATATGTTTATAACGCCCCAAACAACCGACTATCAGGGAAAAACTATGAAACCCTCCATCTTATATGTTTACAACGCCCCAAACATTTACCAGGAAAAGCAAAAGAACTATAACAAATTGATAACGTGGCAAAAGACATGGAGTATACTTAAATGCTATTACCGGAGCACCTGAGTATACTTATCATACCATGATCCAGAGACTGCATATCATACTGAGACTTGGAGTATACTTAAATATCATTACTGGAGCAACGGAGTACTTGTCATACCGCTAATGAAGTAAACTGATACCACTAAACGTGTTATAATTATCATACCACTACCTCAGATTACTTATCATACCATTACCGGAGTGTGGTTATATTTATTATACCGCTTCTGGAGTATACATGTCACTGCCACCAGAGTGTACCACTAATGGTGTATACTTCTCATACTGCGACCAGAGTACATTTATCATACCGCTACCAGATTATACTTATCATTCTGTGACCAGAGCATACTTATTACACGACTACCAGAGTATGCTTATCATACAGCCACCAGAGTACACTTATCATATTGCTATCAGAGTACATTTATCATATTGCGAACAGAGTATTCTTATTATACCACTATAGGAGTATGTTTATATATCACTGCCAGAGTATACTTATCATACAGCGACCAGAGTATACTTATCATACAGCGACCAGAGTATACTTATCATAAAGCTACCAGAATAATCTTATCATACAGCTACCATAGTATACTTATCATACAGCGACCAGAGTATACCTTATCATACCGCTATCAAAGTATACATATCATTTTGTGGACAGAGCCTAATTATTATACCAGTACTGGATTATGCTTATCATGTTGCCACCAGAGTATACCTATCATACTGCCACCAGAGTATACCTATCATACTGCCACCAGAGTACACTTATTATGCCACTATTAGAGTATACTTATCATACTGCGACTATAGTTATTATAACGCTACCGGAGTATACTTATCATACCCATACAAGAGTATACTTATTATACTGCTACAATATTGTACTCATCACAGAGCGACAAGAATATACTTATCATACCGCAGCAAAGATATATTTATTATACCACTACCAGAGTATGCATATCATACCGCTACAAGAGAATACTTATTATACAACTATCAGATTATGCTTATCATATTGCTACCAGAGTATACTTCTTTAACTACTATCGTTTTATACTTATACTGGGATCAGATTATACTTATTATACCAATACTATAGTATATTTTCATACCGCTACCAGAGTATACCTATCACTCCACAGTATTAGAGTATACTAATAAAATAGTTACACGAGTATACTTCTCATACTGCGACCAGAGTATACTTACCACTACCAGAGAACACTAATAATACAGTGACTAGAGTATACTTATCATATCACTAACATAATGTGACCATTACCAGAGTATGCTTATCATACCACCACCAGAGTATTTTTATCACACTGCTACCAGAGTGTACTTATTATACCGCTACTGAAGTAAGCTTATTGTACCTCTACCAGATTATACTTATTTTACCACAACCATAGTATACTTATGATACTGCGACCAGAGCATAGTTATTAAACCACAACCAGAGTATACGTATCATACCGACTGATATGTACTTATCATACTATAACATGAATATACTTATAGTATCGCTATCTGAGTACACTTAACATAGCATGAGCAGAGTAGTCTTATTTACCGCGATCGGTATTTATTTATACTGCCACTAGAGTGCACTTATAATATTCTTAACTGAGTATCTTATCATACCGTGACAGGAGTATACTTATTATATTGCGACCAGAGTATACTTTTCATACCACTACTGGAGAACACTTATCATTTCGCGACTGGAATAATCTCATCTTATGTCATACCGTGACCAGAGTATACTTATCATACCATGACTGGAGTATACTAATCATACAGTGATTTGGAGTATACATAACATACCATGACCAGAGTATACTTATCATACCAAAACTGGATTATACTTATCATACTGTGACCAGAGTATACTTACTATATTGTGACCAGATTATACTTATCATACCACAAGAATATACTTATCATACTGTGACCGGAGTATACTTATCATACAAGAACCGGAGTATATTTCTCATACCGTGATTGGGGTATACTTATCATACAAGAACCGGAGTATATTTCTCATACCGTGATTGGGGTATACTTATATTACCTTGATCGAAATATACTTATCATACCAGACCATGCTTGTCAATTGTAAAGAAATGTTTATGACAGGACGTTACTCGTTTGATAATTACATAAGGTAAAAATTTACTCTCTTATTGTGGAGTCATTACTCACATCGTGATAACGAATAGCAAGCCATTACACTCACATCGTGATAACGAATAGCAAGCCATTACACTCACATCGTGATAACGAATAGCAAGCCATTACACTCACATCGTGATAACGAATAGCAAGCCATTACACTCACATCATTATTAATTAGAATAATAGTTTATAGAAGTCATGGCAAAGATAATGAGGTCAAAATGTTACAAATGCCTTGATAATGTAGTTCCTTATTAATGAGAAAGTAGAACTAGTAGACAACCATGTGGTGATAATGTACAGCAAATCATAACGTACGCTTTGATAAATAAGAACTAAATAATGATGACATGTTAAACAGATCACTAGAGGAATGGTAAATAGAGAAGTAGAAGAATAATGTCATAACAGCGCAGGGCCAAGCGTTACAAAATGACGATAAGGTACAGCCAGACGTTACTTGTATAAAGGTAATGTAGGTCAAAAAGAAACAGAAAGAAAATATAATGTAGAAAGAAAAATGGTAATCAAATAATAACATTGTAGAGCTCAAGTAACAATAATGTTTGACTAAAAATTGCCGAGCAAGAATAATGTGTGGAAAGAAAGTGCTCAAGTAATAATAATTAATGTAGAGAAAGAAAGTACTCAAGTTATAATAATTAATGTAGAGAAAGAAAGTACTCAAGTTATAATAATTAATGTAGAGAAAGAAAGTACTCAAGTTATAATAATTAATGTAGAGAAAGAAAGTACTCAAGTTATAATAATTAATGTAGAGAAAGAAAGTGCTGAAATAATAACGTAGAGCAAGAAAATACTCAAGTTATATTAACCAAGAAGATACTCAAGTTATATTAACCAAGAAGATACTCAAGTTATATTAATGTAGAGCAAGAAGATACTCAAGTTATAATAATTGTTGGTCAAACGTTACTCACACAAGGATGATGTACGGCAGGAAGGTGACGACAAGGCAGACAGTCAACAAGAACATTATCTGGGTTGTGTGCGACCGGTTCAGCGCACGGTCACTCTTAGCTTTCATTCTCTGCCTACTCAACCTTCGAATAGCTCTGGCTCTTGTTTTCGAGTGTTCTGATACAGGTCTGGAGGTTATTGATTTGATATCGGTGCTGAGAGTGAAGTCAGATATGTGAGAGGAGGTGAGGTACTGAGATCGATCCAAATCCTCAGATTCTTCAGACTGCTCCGCAAATGTGTCTTCTGAGGTTGTGTTTGAGGCTGGGCTCTCTGGTGTTTCCAGACCTAAAAGAATCGTTTGTATGGTCATGGGGTTTGCCGTTCCTGTTAAAGGGAAGACTTCTTTGTCATGTGCTTCATCTGCCGATTGGAAAGGCAAAAATATTATGTTTGACGTTTTTACAAAGGCATCGCCTTCATCATCTCTGTTTACTTTACGTCTGTTCTTAACCTCAGTTCTGCTTCGGAGAATGTTCCCATCGACTTCAAAATCGTCGATAATATTCTCACACCTGTACGTGTAATCGGAAACGCTCGAATTGCACCTGCCAAGCTCCAGCAGTTGAATGTCTTTAGCTACCTCCCGAGTCTTTCGTAGAAATATCTGGGGGTATGTTTTCTTCTTCGTCGTTTTTCGTACGTGACAGGCAATGTGAACATATGACGCAGTGATGATTGTCAAGCCTGTAAGGAAACACATTGCCATAACTAAGTCATCAGCTGCTTTGTAGGTGACTAATTCTGGGTCAATTTTGCAGCTGCTGCCATTGATATTTTTGACATTGACAGATTTTACACCGTAAACAGGGACGAAAGGAAACACGCATACACATGCCACGCATACCGAAACGAAAACCAGAATCCAAGCCAGTCTTGGAGTCATCTGCCGCTTGAAAGGATTACACACCCGCCGCCGCCGATCGACGGCCACAAAGACTAGTATCCAACCGGAGGTTATGATAAACAGTTTTTGTGTTACTATTATTATCTTGCAAAGTGCGTCGTTAAAGAATGAATACATGAACCAAAATAGAATGGAATCTAAAGGCATCACCAAGACGTTGATGGCAAAGTCACACACGCTGACTGCCATCACAAACACCCGCGTGGAGCTGGATCGGAAACGACAAAAATACACAGCGAAAACGAGGCTGTTTCCTATCGTCCCAACCAGTACCATAGAGTACGTCACAATTAAAGCCAGTAATCTCTCTACTGCGGCTTCCTTACTAAGCAAAATTGCGTTTTCTTGTAATGAAGCGTTCACTGGGTCGTTCATCCTGGCATTCGAAGAGTGGCTTGAATTAAACGTTCAGCCAACCTAAAAAAAAAAGTACATCCAACGAAAATTTACTGAGAATTAACAAACAATAATTTGTATGATAATGCCCACTTAATCTTTTAAACAGAGACAAGTTAAGAACGTAATCAACCCAAGGATATGCAATCAGTCACACTAAATCAGACAGTATACAGATAAAAACATAAAATTTCATCAGTAATAAAAAAATTAAAAGTAGATATCGTAACAGGGCGGAAAAACTCTATGATTGTTTTCTCTTGTACGTACTAACTTCTGTAATTCTTGACTGAGACACAACAGTTGACCAAAGGAAATTTCTATGACGAGCTCACGTTTAATCCTTGACTGGGACACAACAGTTGACCAAAGAAAATGTCAATAAGGTCATATTGACGATTGAACCTTAGAGTCCTGTGATTGTGAAACTTGTCTGGCTTCACTACACAGTGCAGATCATTAACCCAAGTCTTCACTGCATTTTAGTTCAAATCTGACCAGGAAAATGTAACTGTTCTAAGAAAGTTTTGTATGCTTTGAGACATGGTTTTAAAAGAAGATATTTAGTGCCCTTGGCAGAGTTCGTTCTATTCTCTAGCTATCCTAACTTGTAATACACCTCAAGTCTGACCTGGCTTGTTGCTATCCTAACTTGCAATACACCTCAAATCTGACCTGGCTTGTTGCTGTCCTAACTTGCAATACACCTCAAGTCTGACCTGGCTTGTTGCTGTCCTAACTTGCAATACACCTCAAGTCTGACCTGGCTTGTTGCTGTCCTAACTTGCAATACACCTCAAGTCTGACCTGGCTTGTTGCTGTCCTAACTTGCAATACACCTCAAGTCTGACCTGGCTTGTTGCTGTCCTAACTTGCAATACACCTCAAGTCTGACCTGGCTTGATGCTGTCCTAACTTGTAATACCCCTCAGGTCAGACATGGCTTGATGCTGTCCTAACTTGTAATACCCGTCAGGTCAGACATGGCTTGATGCTGTCCTAACTAGCGACACCCCCTCAGGTCTGATAGGGCTAGTTGCTGTCCTAATTTATGACAGCACTTCAGGTCTGACAGAGTTTGTTGCTGTCCTAATTTGTAACACCCCTCAGGTGTGAAAGGGCTTGTTGCTGACCTAATTTATGACAATCCTTCAGGTTTGACAGGGCTTGTTGCTGTTCTAACTTGTGACACTCCTCAGGTTTGACAGGGCTTGTTGCTGTTCTAACTTGTGACACTCCTCAGGTTTGACAGGGCTTGTTGCTGTTCTAACTTGTGACACTCCTCAGGTTTGACAGGGCTTGTTACCGTCCTAACTTGTGACACCCCTCAGGTCTGACAGTGTTTGTTGCTGACTTAATTTATTACAATCCCTCAGGCTTGAAAGGGCTAGTTTTCTGGTTAAGGCAGACATTATTTTCTTCCACCCTTCCCGCTTTTCCACGACCTGTCTAAGTGTGCCCGCAGGAAATACATCTTATCTCTGTAAAAAGGTCGTAGAGAGAGAAAACGTAGTTCACCTGAAGGATAATACGATAGAGGAAATATAGATAATAAAACTATAGAATTTGGATAGTGTCCCAAACTGGATGGTTAGTGAACTTAAAAATGTATCCTTTTCTTATTTACAGCAAATGTTTTATATCGTGTTCCATATAAGAGCTTGATTTCTAAAGGTTTGGGTGTAAGCTTTGTAATTGTCTCAGTGGCGTGTGAGAACGTGTGTTCCCGTCCGAAATGTTCACACTTAACGCCATTACCAACGTCTCAGATCATTGTATACCTATTAGGTCATCATAATTATTTTGTCTCTCATTTCGCCTTTGTTCTCACTTAACGTCATTACCAACGTCTCAGATCATTGTATACCTATTAGGTCATCATAATTATTTTGTCTCTCATTTCGCCTTTGTTCTCACTTAACGTCATTACCAACGTCTCAGATCATTGTATACCTATTAGGTCATCATAATTATTTTGTCTCTCATTTCGCCTTTGTTCTCACTTAACGTCATTACCAACGTCTCAGATCATTGTATACCTATTAGGTCATTATAATTATTTTGCCTTTGTTCGCCGTCGTCATGGCCATAATCGAACTTACGCCAATATCTCAGCTATTTATAGCGCGCGCGCGCACACGCACACACACACACACAAACAAACACACACACAACACACACACATACACACACATACACACACATACACACACACACGCACGCACACACGCACGCACATGCAATCATACACGCGTATTCCTTGGATCGAAAGGGGCGCTGCAACTTGTTGTTTGATTAATTTTCAAATACTCAATTTCCTTTTAAAATTTATTTCTTCTTCCCGTTACCCTTAAGTTTTCTTCCCCTCCTCCAAATCCCGTCATGTGAAAATCAATGGCGAAGAAGATGAAACATATTTTAATGTTTAACCGAACCTAATGAGGTCAATATGCTTCAGTCAAATTGTTTATAACTAAATAAAGTCTTTCTCTAATTCTAGTTCTAATTTTCTTTCTGATTATGTTTCTTACATGTAATTTTTATTTTACCTGGAAAAGATTTTCCCCATTTATTATTCAGTCAAAGAATTATGCGGTGATTTTAACCGCACATTTGCGTGCGTGTATATGTGTATGCGGGAATGTATATTATGAATCTGTGTTTTACACAATGTGTATTTACTAATGTGTATACGTATGTGCGCATGTGTGTGTGTGTAAATGTAAGTCTTGCTTTTTGTATGTGTGTAATGTAAGTATAAATGTGTAAGTGTGTGTGACAGACAAAAAGAGAACGAGAGATTGTTTCTCTGTGGACATAAAGATCAGAGCTTATGTTCGTGTGTGTGTATGTGTCTGTGTGTGTGTGTCTATGTGTGTGTGTGTTTGTGTGTGTGTGTGTGTGTTTGTGTGTGTATGTGTATGTGTTTATGTGTGGTGTGTGTGTGTGTGTGTGTGTCTATGTGTGTGTGTGTTTGTGTGTGTATATGTGTGTATGTGTGTGTGTTTATGTGTGTGTGTGTGTGTGTGTGTGTGTTCGTGATAGATACAGAGAACGATATCATGCTTCAGTGTGAAAGTGAATATATTTTGTAAAGATCGTTTTGATATTTGTTTGGGAGTGTGTATTTGTGCGTGTATGTATACGCGCGAGTGTGTGTGTGTGTGTGTGTGTGTGTGTGTGTGTGTGTGTGTGTGTGTGCGTGTGCGTGCGTGTATGTATATGTATGCGTGTATGTATACGTATGCGTGTGTGTGTGTTGATGTGTGTATGTGTGTGTATGTATACGTATGCGTGTGTGTGTGTGTTGATGTGTGTATGTGTGCGTGTATGTATACGTGTGTGTGTGTGTGTGTGTGTGTGTGTGTGTGTGTGTGTGTGTGTAATGGTGATAGAAAAAAGAGAACTAGTGGTTGTGGTTAGGTTTGAAAGGAAATACTTTTAGGCAAAGAGCAGTATTGATGTTTGTGTGTGTGTATTAGTGTGTGCGTGTTCGTGATAGAAAAAACAACAACTAGTGGTTGTGGTTAAGTTTGAAAAGAAATACATTTGGTAAAGATCAATACTGATTATGTTTATTTACATGTAAGCGCCAGTATGAATCTTTAGATGTAATCCTTATAGGCTTTGTGATATGTTTACTAAATTGGACGCAAATTACTGAGAGATACAGTATTTGTCATTTGTTACATTGTTAAATAAAACGAGACTGAATGTTACTTTTAATTAAAAATATATTTAATACCATGAACAAATGTATGTAGAATTCGTGTGGCGTGTTTATTAATTGAAAGACTCCACTATATTGTAATAAAATGTAATAAACTGTAGTATATTGTAATAAACTATTTTTAATTATCATATCTCGCAGACATAAAGTATGATATACATTTCTTAAAATTATTGTGTTTTCTCTTTTCACTTTTTTTAAAATCATAGATGCATTATTTTCTATACGTGTTAAATGTCATAACTATGTACTAAAAACGAGAACTATGGATCATGACGTATTACAAGTCGAAAACGGTGGACCAGGATGTACTATAAGTCAAGAACTAATGACCATGACGTTTACAAGACGAGAACTGTGTACTAGGATGTACTGCAAGACGAAAACTGTTTACTAGGATGTACTGCAAGACGAAAACTGTGGACTAGGATGTACTGCAAGACGAAAACTGTGGACTAGGATGTACTGCAAGACGAAAACTGTGTAGTAGGATGTACTGCAAGACGAAAACTGTGGACTAGGATGTACTGCAAGACGAAAACTGTGTAGTAGGATGTACTGCAAGACGAAAACTGTGTAGTAGGATGTACTGCAAGACGAAAACTGTGTAGTAGGATGTACTGCAAGACGAAAACTGTGGACTAGGATGTACTGCAAGACGAAAACTGTGTAGTAGGATGTACTGCAAGACGAAAACTGTGGACTAGGATGTACTGCAAGACGAAAACTGTGGACTAGGATGTACTGCAAGACGAAAACTGTGGACTAGGATGTACTGCAAGACGAAAACTGTGGACTAGGATGTACTGCAAGACGAAAACTGTGTAGTAGGATGTACTGCAAGACGAAAACTGTGTAGTAGGATGTACTGCAAGACGAAAACTGTGTAGTAGGATGTACTGCATGACGAGAACTGTGGACTAGGATGTACTGCAAGACGAGAACTAGTGATCTTGACGTACTGCAAGACGAGAACTAGTGATCTTGACGTACTACAAGACGAGAACTAGTGATCTTGACGTACTACAAGACGAGAACTATGGTCCATGTAGGACTGCAAGCACGTCCATGCAATACGAACAACAAATCATAGTGTGAAACCAACAGGCGATAATACTAAAGAAAAATGGTCAAATCCAACGCCCAATATGCTAGATCTCTAAGACAGAGCAAGCACACTAAAGCCCTTGTGTATTTTTTACAGGTCTGAAAATTCAACTAAAAATTAGTGTACGATTAAAACAAAAAAAGAGAAATCATAAGAATTAAAAGAAAAACTAAGAAGCACAAAATAAATATAAATAATTATATCTTAAATAAAAGAACTCTTAAACTTTCAGACTTTTGTTTATAAACTGTTTTAGAAATAATACTTCATAAATTTTATATTATTATTATTTGCTGACATTATTAATAAAACATTTCAAATGCTGAAAATCAAAAGCAAATCTTACCAGCGAAGGTGACTAGGATATCCCAAAACAGACTGATAATAAATTCACAAGTGCAGATCGATAATAAATTCACAAGTGTAAAACAGATCGATAATAAATTCACAAGTGTAAAACAGATCGATAATAAATTCACAAGTGTAAAACAGATCGATAATAAATTCACAAGTGTAAAACAGATCGATAATAAATTCACAAGTGTAAAACAGATCGATAATAAATTCACAAGTGTAAAACAGATCGATAATAAATTCACAAGTGTAAAAGGCATGTTCTTATGAAGAAATATTCGTTTTACTGCAATGCACCAAGAACTAGAGTGAAGTAACTGTGAAGTGTGCTTTTGTCTTCTTTTAGATGTTTTACTGCAATGCACCAAGAACTAGAGTGAAGTAACTGTGAAGTGTGCTTTTGTCTTCTTTTAGATGTTTTACTGCAATGCACCAAGAACTAGAGTGAAGTAACTGTGAAGTGTGCTTTTGTCTTCTTTTAGATGTTTTACTGCAATGCACCAAGAACTAGAGTGAAGTAACTGTGAAGTGTGCTTTTGTCTTCTTTTAGATGTTTGTGTTGCAAATACTGCCCTGTCTACTTCCTTTTCTGACGCATCCCTTTTAGTTTCTTATCCCACAGGACACCATGATGTCATAGTGCTGTATCGCTCGCTGTTCAAACCCAGCCCATTCTTATAATACACGTTACTTATTAATGCACGCTGTGTCAGGGTTTAATATTTCAGCGCTTCCATATCAAGTGTCGTGCATTAATGACACGACACTTTAACAAAACTTTCACTAGTTGGCCTTGTTAAAGAGATCAACAATTTTGTCTATTCTCATTAAGGTCTTGTGATTTAGATATCTTACTTCATGACATCTTTTTGCTCAAAGATGAAGGTCTTTTAATATGTACCGAATTATATCATAAAGTATGTCTTTTAAAATATGTTGTGTTATGTCTGTTTACTGCATACTTCACTTAATAGTTTCTTACTTAAATGCATGTTTGTTTAGTGCGCAACATGTTTTATTTAGTTTGTGCCTATCATTTTAATCTGCAACGTGTTTTGTTTAGTGTATGTCTGTCTGGCGTGCAACATTTTAAAATGAGAGTCTTACTATCGTTTTAATGTGCTACGTGTTTTTATTTAGTAGACGTCTGTCTTTCTAATGTGCAATATATTTTATATGTCTGTCTTTTAAGATATATTTTTAATTTAGCATCATCATTCATTATCAGTTTCTTTAATGTGTATTTTTTATTTAGTATATGCCTTCTGCCTCTTTACAGAATATGAGACTAATAATTTATAATAGTTCGTGCAGACACTTTTACAGCTACATTTGTACCTGATACTAACTGAGAAACATATTTTTACAGCTGTATTTGTACCTAATACTAACTGAGAAACGTATTTTTACAGATATATTTGCACCTGATACTAACAGAGAAACATATTTTACAGATATATTTGTACCTGATTCTAACATAGAAACATATTTTACAGATATATTTGTACCTGATTCTAACATAGAAACATATTTTACAGATATATTTGTACCTGATACAAACAGAGAAACATATTTTACAGATATATTTGTACCTGATACTAACTGAGAAACATATTTTTACAGCTGTATTTGTACCTAATACTAACTGAGAAACGTATTTTTACAGATATATTTGCACCTGATACTAACAGAGAAACATATTTTACAGATATATTTGTACCTGATTCTAACATAGAAACATATTTTACAGATATATTTGTACCTGATACAAACAGAGAAACATATTTTACAGATATATTTGTACCTGATTCTAACAGAGAAACATATTTTACAGATATATTTGTACCTGATACAAACAGAGAAACATATTTTACAGATATATTTGTTCCTGATACTAACAGAGAAACATATTTTACAGATATATTTGTACCTGAAACTACGCAAGAAACACATCTTCCTACCTATCTTTATACAGATACTCACTAAGAAATATATATTTCAAAGATTTATTTGTACAATATACTCACGAACTCTGACAATGTATTGTTTGTAGGAAGATAACTTTGTTTGTAATGATTCAATAATTCAAGAATCCAATTCGCTACGAAATGAAAGAGATTTTTACTTGTTCATGTTTTTGAGATAGTTCCTTACTAGGAACAATTATTCAATCATAACTCCGCTACAATTATGAATATATGGTGATAGAGTTTGTGACTGAGAGGAAGGTTATGATGAAATATTGATGAAATATTTCTAAGTAACAGTTCGTTAATAATACTCTAGTTTGTTGATATGCGATGACACAGGACCACTGCCTTGAATGAGTAACATTGTTTAATTACTTGTTAAAAGTGTTGTTGAATATAAATAGTGTTAGAGAAAATCCCTGTGTTAAACATACTTTCTAAAAGTGAGTATATAAATATTGTTGCAGGAAAAAAAAATTGTTTAATTACTTGTTAAAAGTGTTGTTGCAGGAAAAAACATTGTTTACTTATTTGTTAAAAGTGTTGTTGAATATAAATAGTTAGAGAAAATCCCAGTGTTAAACATACTTTCTAAAAGTGAGTATATAAATATTGTTGCAGGAAAAAAACCATTGATTAATTACTTTGTACAAGTGCTATTGGGTATGTCAATAGTATGAGATACAGTGAC
This sequence comes from Sinotaia quadrata, assembly GCA_028829895.1. Taxonomy (NCBI): domain Eukaryota; kingdom Metazoa; phylum Mollusca; class Gastropoda; order Architaenioglossa; family Viviparidae; genus Sinotaia; species Sinotaia quadrata. The sequence continues at coordinate 89,551,843 of CM054181.1, forward strand.
ACTGTTTAATTACTGTGTGACCTGCTGTTGAGTAGACACAGTCACACAGATTAAATACTGTGTGTGACACCTCTGGGTACAATTTACTCGTTATTATTATTATTTATTAATTAATAACACAACTAATTACAAGTGATCGAGAATCTTAATTTATAGATATTAAGAATTCTCCTACAAGACCATCGTGTTTCACAATTGGCGGATTCTAAGCGTGACGTAAAACTCTACTCTTTACACAATAATAAGACATACGTTTTACTGCCGCATAATGTTAAAGCTTCTTACTAAAGGAGTATTAAAAAATCTTTTAAAAGTATTAAAAGTCTTTTATTTATATTTAACGAGCCCTCATCTACCCACTATTACACCAACATAAGGTTTAATATAAGTGCAGGAAGGATAAATACATATTTAAAATCACCAATCAAATATACAACATATAATTATGGGAAACATCAAATTTGCTAAGATTTTTTGACAGTGTTATTGTGTTGGATCCAAATATTACATCGATTTTGTTCAATCATGTGAACTTTTTGATCTATTTTTGATCTATTGCACATTATATTTTTTTACATGTAAGGGTATTTTCTATTTATATGATATAAAATTCTTTCTTATTTCTTTAAATAAACAAATTATAATTTGTTTTACATAATTATGAAAAGGTTACATAAGCTAATAAGCTAATTTTTGAATAATTGATATAACTGATATTTTTCTTCTTTTGGTAATGAAATGGAATCGGCCAGAAGACATTGCAAAAATAAACCCGATGAAATTTGCTACATCTGCGGCGAATACACCATTGTTCCTAACAGGAATACAGCAACAGGTTTTATAAAGCGTGTTTACCATGCTTATTTTGGTATAAAACGTGGTGACCAGGATAAAGTTTGGGCGCCGCACATGGTATGCAAGACATGCACCGAGAATCTGCGTCGTTGGACCAAGGGTAAGAAGAGTTGTCTGGAGTCTGGAATTCCTATGCTTTGGAGGGAACCGACAACCCATGTCACTGACTGCTACTTCTGCGCAATTGAAGTCACTGGCATTAACAGAAAAAACCGGAGCAGCCTTAAGTATCCCGATCTTGAATCAGCACGTCGTCCAGTAGCTCACTGTGATGAAATTCCAGTACCTGTCCCTGGAGAACTTACCGACATTAGTGAAGAATTCTCTAGTGTTGAAGAATATAAAGAAGAAGAAGAATTAGTGGTTCTTGATGATGATGTTCCAAATCCTTTCTCGCAAAAGGAGTTAAGTGATCTAGTTCGTGATCTCAGCTTGTCAAAGTCATCTGCCTAACTGTTGGCATCCAGATTGAGGGAAAACAGTCCATTCTGACAGTCTTCGCATCACCTTCTACCGCAACAGACATCAAGAGTATCTCAGTTTTTTTCTCTACAGAGAAGGACCTTGTGTACTGTACAGATATTGCACAGCTTCTGCACAAGCTTGGAGTGCCACAGTATAAACCTGAAGATTGGAGATTGTTCATTGACAGCAGCAAGCGATCACTGAAATGTGTTCTGCTACACAATGGTAACCAGTTTGCCTCTACCTCTAGCTCTCCCGACTCACTGAAGGAGAAATATGAAGCGGTGAAATACATGGTGGAGAAAATTCGTTATGATCAGCAAGGATGGTTACTTTGTGTTGACCCTAACATGGTAAACATTTTGTTGGGACAACAGTATAGGTTCACCAAGTACCCGTGCTTTCTGTGCATGTGGGATAGTAGTGACAAAGATCAGCATTACACGAAGCAGGATTGGTCTGTACTGGAGGAATTGGTACCTTGCAAAGCAAAGAACCTCATTAACAACCCTCTGGTGGACAGAGACAAGATACTTTTCCCACCGCTGCACATTAAGCTTGGCTTAATCAAACAGTTCACCAAAGCTCTGGACAAGAATGGTGGCTGTTTTGCTTATTTGTGCCATGCTTTTCCCTGGTTGACCATTGAGAAGTTGAAAGCTGACATTTTTGATGGTCCACAACTCCGTAAGCTAATCAAAGTTCCAGAGTTTGAAAAATCAATGAATGAAGTGGAACTGGAAGCGTGGAAGGCTTTTGTTCTGGTCGTGAAAAACTTTCTTGGCAACAATAAGGCCAGGAACTAAGCAGACTTGTTGCCAGTATGCTGACTGTTTTCAGAAACCTTGGATGCAACATGAGCATCAAAATGAATTACTTATTCTTATATATGGGTCGGTTTCCTAAAAATCTGGGACCAATGAGCAGCGAGCAAGGGGAGAGATTTCATCAGGATATGAGACCAGGTATCAGGGATGCTGGGATGCAGTCATGATGGCTGATTACTATTCCACTCTAAAGAGAGACATCCCTACCACTGAGATTTCTAGAAGTTCGAAGAGACGGAGGTTCTTGCCATTAATTTTGAACAATGATGACCTAATATTGAATTTATACGTACTTACCTTTATCAATGTCTACTATTCAATGTACACTAATCAACTTTTGTAACATTTAATAAATGAATGGTGTTAGAAAACGATTTTTTAAAATTTATTATTTTAATTTAAAAAACTATTTTGGAAGAGAAATATTAATGAAATTTGCCTAAAATTTTACAAAACTGTAATCGATTTAGTTATAAGATCGGATTTTTAGCACAAAATCCTTACCTGATTTAGTTTATCCTAGCATAGATATCAGCAGTCAAATTAACACACACATATATATTTAGAGAAATGAATGTGGAGTTTGAGAGATAGTTATAGTTAGTGCATAACCTTTTCAATGCGGTTTGCAACTAGTCACTGTCTTTCTTATTTGATGACAGTCCAACGTACCCTTATACATTATACAATTGTTCCCGAATCTTCGTGTGCGCTACTCAGCACACCATGAGGAATGTTCAAGAAACTTCCTGAATTGTAGAGACCAAACTCAAGTCTTTATTTCTACCATATTGGCTCTTGAATGGAATTAACAGAAATCAACTTACAGCAATATGTTTACTGATAAGTTCTAGGACAGTGCTGGATACGTATACCAACGTGATCCGATAGAGTTCAGTAGATACAAAACCTCAAAAGTAGATACAAGGTTACAAAACCTCAAAAGTAGATACAAGGTTACAAAACCTAAAAAGTAGATACAAAACCTCAAAAGTAGATACAAGGTTACAAAACCTCAAAAGTAGATACAAAACCTCAAAAGTAGATACAAGGTTACAAAACCTCAAAAGTAGATACAAAACCTCAAAAGTAGATACAAGATTACAAAACCTCAAAAGTAGATACAAGGTTACAAAACTTCAAAAGTAGATACAAGGTTACAAAACCTCAAAAGTAGATACAAGGTTACAAAACCTCAAAAGTAGATACAAGGATACAAAACCTCAAAAGTAGATACAAAATTACAAAACCTCAAAAGTAGATACAAGGTTACAAAACTTCAAAAGTAGATACAAGGTTACAAAACCTCAAAAGTAGATACAAGGTTACAAAACCTCAAAAGTAGATACAAGGTTACAAAACCTCAAAAGTAGAATCAAGGTTACAAAACCTCAAAAGTAGATACAAGGTTACAAAACCTCAAAAGTATCAAACCGTCAAAAAGCATCAAAACACCAAAAAGCATGTGGCTCTCTGCAAAAGTCAAATTAAGCCCAATGCTAAGTTTCAGGCATATTTCATTCTAAACTCCTTTCTCTCATACACACATTCTCATTTTACAAATCCTGCAACAATATTCATTAGCCCGATACACACCCAGCATAAGAAATATAGATTCAATCAAATATTCACAAGTATAATGTAATCAAATTAATGAACGTAGAAAAATGGTTCAATTACATAAGCATTCTCTAATTCAAATCATAGATCAATAGCAAACATGTACGAAATATTTCTAAGTCCATTCTTTCTTTATCAGTCAGTTAACTTACCATAAGCTAATGATTGTCTTTATGACCAGACTTGAGTTATGTCAAAATTAAAGTGATTAGAATAGAGATCTTTCTTTAACAAAGTAACCATCATTCTATTCCCATTGGATGAAGTTGTTATGTTCATCCATAAGACTATTAGTCAGAAAAACTACTCATCAGACTGAAGTGATTTGGATTGCATCAGAAAATTCCAGCAGATTTTTTACCTGAGTTGTTTATTTTAACTCTGGTACTTACAAAAATAGCGTCATGCGCAGTACCCGAAGGTCATGTCACGTTGACATTTAACAAATTATATAACAATTAAGTTTTGAAATAGGGACAGGGACATTTACTCTATGTGATGTACTGTTGAGTCTGTCGTTAGTGTGAGACACAGTCACACTGTTTACTGTATTACGTGCTGTTGAGTATTTCGATGGTGTGACACAGTCACACTGTTTACTGTATGACGTGCTGTTGAGTATGTCGATGGTGTGACACAGTCACACTGTTTACTGTATGACGTGCTGTTGAGTATTTCGATGGTGTGACACAGTCACACTGTTTACTGTATGACGTGCTGTTGAGTATGTCGATGGTGTGACACAGTCACACTGTTTACTGTATGACGTGCTGTTGAGTATGTCGATGGTGTGACACAGTCACACTGTTTACTGTATGACGTGCTGTTGAGTATGTCGATGGTGTGACACAGTCACACTGTTTACTGTATGACGTGCTGTTGAGTATGTCGATGGTGTGACACAGTCACACTGTTTACTGTATGACGTGCTGTTGAGTATGTCCATGGTGTGACACAGTCACACTGTTTACTGTATGACGTGTTGTTTTATATACGAGTAGAGTGTGAGTAGGCCACTCTGTGTCACTTGTTATTTGAAGGGTTGTTGAGTATGGAAAGAGGGTGTGATTAAGTCACACTGACGTCATGTATTATTCAAAGTCCCTGATGAGAGTGTTTATTGAGTGTTTAATTAAGCCACACGGAACTATTAGTCATTAAAACTCTTATGGAGTGTGAGATGAATGCTTCCTTAGGTCAAACTGTTTACTCACTTGATTAAGGTGTTGTTTCGATATAGTTATTTATCTATATGCTAAGTATTTATTGTGGCAGAGTGAGATATACCATTATATGTTTAATTACTAATGATGTGGCAGAGTGAGATATACCATTACATGTCTAATTACTAATGATGTGGCAGAGTGAGATATACCATTACATGTTTAATTACTAATGATGTGGCAGAGTGAGATATACCATTACATGTCTAATTACTAATGATGTGGCAGAGTGAGATATACCATTACATGTCTAATTACTAATGATGTGGCAGAGTGAGATATACCATTACATGTTTAATTACTAATGATGTGGCAGAGTGAGATATACCATTACATGTCTAATTACTAATGATGTGGCAGAGTGAGATATACCTTTTACATGTTTAATTACTAATGATGTGGCAGAGTGAGATATACCATTATATATTTAATTACTAATAATGTGGCAGAGTGAGATATACCACTACATGTCTAAACACTAATAACGTGAAATTGCTCTATATCATTCAGAATGACTGAGTGTTGTCATTGTTAGTGTAGTTTGGTGTTATGTCCTACACCAAATATACATGGTAGGTGATCAAATTTGTTTTGACATAATCATTTAAAAACATAAATGTCTGACCCAATGACAATTATGATATGTATACGTCCAATACTTACCGATATTTTGGTATTCTTCATACTCTCCATGTAGCCGCCTTCCAATTTATGCTCCTATTTTCATACACCCTGTCCAATTCTTTTCATAATGGGAAGGAAAATGGGCCACAGGCAGTCGGGCATTGAAGGAAGTCCTGATGATGAAGTCAAATCATGGAAGAGAATTATGAGGTAAGTTCTTTATGCTTCCTGCCTACTATCTTGGGGCGTACAAACACAGGAATACGAAAGTAAAAATACAGGAAAATGATCGTTGCATTAGTCGACAAAGGTTTGTCCTAGTAATGGGTCAAAACCGCAAAATTTATGATCTCGTTATATTAAAGATTTTACTGTTACTGAAATAAAACAATATCCAAATAAAAACAGTAAACGTATCCGGAATTTTATTTGAAATTAATTAATTCTATATTAAAACAATTGTACGATATGTACAAACATAATAATGCGGCATAACCTGATATATATATATATATATATATATATATATCAAATATAAATTATAACATAGTATAACTATTTAAACTTCAGTAATTCATTTGCAAAGTAAATGTTAAATGTTTACAATGGCAGTAAACAATAGAGTAATTTATGAATACTTACACATGCAGTAAGGGTTAAAAAATTACACATGCAGTAACTGTTGAGTATTTATATCTGAAGTATTTGTTTAATACACTAATTATTTGAACATAATTGTTTAATAGTGTACAATAACTAGATATCTGTTATAGACATTGTAATGTGTAATAACTGGATATCTGAGGATATCGTCATTGTGATATATAGATACTAGATATTTGTTAATACCGTCATTGTGATGTGTAACAGCTAGATATCATTAAATACCGTCATTGTGATGTGTAACAGCTAGATATCATTAAATACCGTCATTGTGATGTGTAACAGCTAGATATCATTAAATACCGTCATTGTGATATATAGCAGTTAGATATTAAATACCGTCATTGTGATGAACAGTAACTAGATATCCGTTAATACCGCCATTGTGCTGTATAATAGCTTGATATAATTAAATTACGTCATTGTGATGTTTAGTAACTACATATCTGTTAATAGTACAGAAATAGTGTGTGATGTTAGATGTTTGTCTTTAATGTTGGGGAAGAAAAAAAACTTTTACAGTGCCTGCATATCCGCCAAATGAGCAAGACGAGTAGTGTCTGCTAGAGAATTATTAGTAATATAAATTAAGATTCTTATCACTTGTAATTAGTTATGGATGATTAATTACTTAATAATAATTAATCATAACCATTGACTAGGTGGCATTAGCATCACATAAGCTAAACTGGTTTTATGTGGATGAGTAGTTTTTATTATCAAATGGTTAAGATTACAAGAAATGAGACCAGCCAATGGGCTGAGATCAAAGTTTACCTGCTGAACTAATTTTTAATCACTTTGAATTTAGTGTGGCTGAAGTCCGTCATGAAAAGCGGCTGTTAGGTTTATGGTGAGTGAACTGATTGATTGAAAGTAAATGGTTTTAGAATTATCTCATGCATTTTGCTATTGATATATTATACTTACATTTTATGTAGAGATGTATTATGTGGGTAGATTATTACTTCTACAATTGTGAATTATGATGCTTGTATGTATATGTTAAACACATGGCATTAATTCTAGTGAACAGGTTCATAAATTATTATGCTGTATTTAGTATTCTGTATGCGTGCATTGGGCTAATAAATACTTTTGCAGGAAACTATTTGTTGAGAATTGAATGTAAGAAAGAATGGAGTTAGTGATGATAAACTGGAAAACTTAGTGTTTGTTCCTTGATTAAATTTTACAGGGAAGAAATAAATTTTCTAGAATTTCTGGAATTTGTAGAATTTCCATGATTGCTGGAATTTCTGGTTTTCTTCCTGGTTCCTGGTTTACTGGTGTATAAACTGTTACGACCATGGTAGATTCAAGAAGTATCTACCCAGTGTGTAAGTGTGAGGAAACACTGCACTCTGTTAATGTATGATGGCAAAGACTGATCAACTCCATCATGTAGTTTCTGGTTTAAGGAATTACTGGAAATTGCTACTTTATTGTTCTGCATGAGGGAATTTATACGTTGAAGGAGCACACAGATTAATATTGAGAAAACAGCAGCTCATGAAACATTCTACAGTGTGCTAGAAAGGCGTGTGAAGAATTGACTTTTGTGAACAATAACCTTGTGACATTATTATGAATGAATGTGAAGGACTATTGTGGCATCATCATTGACAAAGTTATGTAAAAACTATTATCATTTGTCTCTCTCTAACTCCATTTCTGTTCTATGATAGGACTGAGCCTGTGATTTATATTGATACTAATCTGACTGATGAATTATGTGTTAGAATATAAGATTGTATAAGTAATGACATTATTCAAATGTGGTTTCATGGAAATATTGATGTCAAATTATCTTTTCATTGCATTTGTTACATGTATATATGATTGTTGATTTAATACATTTATTTACCTTCTTATATATATATTGATATAGTTATATATTGGAGAGATATTGGGTGGATGGGGGCTCGTTAAATATAGATTAAAGACGGATTTATCTTCTCCTTTTGTAAGTTTTCCACCTACGACAATATTGTGTGACAGTAAATGTTTGTCTTTAATGTTGTGGACGTTTACAGAACTGGAGAATTATTAATAACATAAATTAAGATTATCAACACTTGTAATTAGTTATGGATGATTAATTTTAATAATAATCATAACCAATAATTAGGGTGGCGTTGTGTCATGTATAGTAATAGGACATCTCTTAACTGGATACCTCTTAATACAGTCATTGTGATGTTTAGTAACTGGAAATCTGTTGACACCATCATTGTGATATATAGTTACTGGATATCTGTTGAAACATCATTATGATATATAGTTACTGGATATATGTTGATACATCATTATGATATATAGTTACTGGATATCTGTTGATACATCATTATGATATATAGTTACTGGATATATATGTTGATACATCATTATGATATATAGTTACTGGATATCTGTTGATACATCATTATGATATATAGTTACTGGATATATGTTGATACATCATTATGATATATAGTTACTGGAAATCTGTTTATACATCATTATGATATATAGTTACTGGATATCTGTTTATACATCATTATGATATATAGTTACTGGATATATGTTGATACATCATTATGATATATAGTTACTGGATATATGTTGATACATCATTATGATATATAGTTACTGGATATATGTTGATACATCATTATGATATATAGTTACTGGATATATGTTGATACATCATTATGATATATAGTTACTGGATATATGTTGATACATCATTGTGATACATATGAACTGAACTCAAAGTCTGTTAAACAAATAACAAACCAAATGAATCTTACACCTTGTATGAACTTAACTGTAAAAATATCAAATATCTGATCTAAAGCATTATTTGAACTGAATTCTAGCAAGAGAAGGAATTTTGTTAGTTCTATTTGATGCAAAATTACGCAGTATATCAGCAAGAAAGAAAAACTCAAGGCACGCTGTTCTATGACTAGCTGACTTCCACAATCACCTACCCCTACTGCAGTATGTTCAACAATTCCTACTTTTCTTCTACTTAATATCGGTATATGTATGATGTTTGAAAGTTAGTGAGTCAGTCAGTCAGTCAGTCAGTCAGTCAGTCAGTCAATCATTCAGTGATAGTACTACATTGGAGAAGAGTTAGGTCATATATTCCAAGTGTTAGACCTTAGTGAATTATTTCTCATATATATTTGAGGAATGCGCACACTTCCTTCATTTTCAACACGTATAAATAAAACACTGCAGTGGTGAATAGGAAATACACGAGAACAAATACATTATCTGTCATACTGTTACAGTTGTAAATTGATGTCAATACCGAGTTATAAAATAAAAGCAATAGGAAATACACGAGAACAAATACATTATCTGTCATACTGTTACAGTTGTAAATTGATGTCAATACCAAATTATAAAATAAAAACAATAGTAGGAGTACATAGCACGTCTCTTCCAATGAAACAGGTTTACGCCTGTCATCAATGATGCTGTCTGGGAAAACCCGGCTAAAATGAATAAAAAAACAAAAGTGTTTTTTCACTTCACATATTTTAAAGTACATATCTCCCTGGACTATCAAAGGGAGTAAACCATTACAAATGGCTGTAATGCTAAAGTGAAAAAAAGTTCAAAAGGAGATTTTAAATAATTTATTATAGTTCATAATATCATGTTTATTTTAAAAAATAATTTATGTCAGTTTTTTTCACTATACATTTTTAAAGTAAATACCTCCCTGGACTATCAAAGGGGAGTAAATGAATACAAATGGCTGTAGCACAAAATCAATTTTAGCGATGGTAGCTGGGTCAAATTTTTTTCTGATTTTTTGCGGGAGTCTCGTCACGGCGTGTAAGAAGTCTGAAATATGCCATGGTTCTCTCGTAAGAAGTCTCAAATTACCACAGTTCTCTAGAAAGAATTCTCAAATTACCATAGTTCCCTAAAGAGAAGCATCAAATTGCCACAGTTCTCTAGAAAAAGGTGTCAAATTACCACAGTTCTATAGAAAGAAGTCTCAAATTACCACAGTTCCCTAGAAAGAAGTCTCAAATTACCACAGTTCTCTAGAAAGAAGTCTCAAATTACCACAGTTCTCTGAAAGAAGTCTCAAATTACCACAGTTGTCGAACAAGAGGTCTCAATGTTCTTCCGCAATACCACAAGTGAGAAACGTACTTGTCGCTTTCATTCTTTAGCCGACCACTTTTCCCATTTTACCCGCCAAAACACTTTAAAAAAATTCAAAATACTTTGAATTCGAAAGCAATACAAGAAACTTCCCGTTTACTCTTCCGTTAAAAAATAAACATTTCCGCTCCTTTGTGTCCAAACATCGCGCCATTCTTTATCTTCGTTGACTTAAAATTAAGAGCGGCAAGATGCATACCCTCTTTCAACTTTACATAGAAAGAGAAAGGAACCCACTTGTAAAGTTTGTTTACAAGCAAAAACGTTGAAGAAAGTAGTGCAGCCGTATGTTGTCGAAGCATTGCAGCCATATGTTGTCAGCACCTCAAGCTTGTACGAAAAATAGTGCAGCCGTATGTGTCAAAGCAGTGCAGAAGTATGAAGTACTACAAGCTTGTCCAAAAGTAGAACAGATTTACGTTCTCACAGCAGTGCAAACGTATGTTGCAAAGCAGTACAGACATATGCTGTTAAAGTAATACAGACTGTTTTTAAAAGAGAAGTAAAGACGTTGTTGTCAAAGCAATATAGACGGCTATTATCAAAGCAGTACAGACTGATGTCAAAGAAGTGCAGACGTATGTTGTCGATACGTCAAGTTGTACGTAAAACAGTGAACACATATGCTGACTAAACCGATACAGACGTATGTTGTCAAAGAAGCATGTTGTCAAAGCAGAACAGATATATATATATTGTAAAAGCAGTGCAACTCTGTTGTCAAAGCAATGGAGACGTATTTTGTCAAAGAAGTGAAGATGTATCTTGTCAAAGCAGTACAGATGTATGTTGTCAAAACAGTACAGACATATGTTGTCAAAGCAGTATACAGATATGTTGTCATAGCAGTTCAGATGTATTTTGTCAAAGCAGTGGAGACTCTGTTGTCAAAGCAGTGCATGCATGTGTTTCAAGTTGCGCAAACGTATGTTGTCAATGCAGTGCATTTGTATGTTGTTAAAGCAGTGCAGACGTGTGTTGTAAAAAAACAGTGCATTTGTATGTTGTCAAACAGTGCAGACTCTATTGTCAATGCAGTACAGAGGTATGTTGTCAAAACAGAAGAGACGTGTGCTTTCAATGGAGTGCAGACGTATGTTATCAAAGCAGTACAGTAGTATGTTGTCAAAGCAGTACAGTAGTATGTTGTCAAAGCAGTACAGTAGTATGTTGTCAAAGCAGTACAGTAGTATGTTATCAAAGCAGTACAGACATGTGTTGTCAAAGCAGTACAGTAGTATGTTGTCAAAGCAGTACAGAAGTATGTTTCAAAGCGGAACAGACGCAAGTTGTCAAAGCAGTACTGACACATATTGTCAAAGCAGTGGAGACGTTTGTTGTCAAAGAAGTGAAGACGTATCTTGTCAAAGCAGTAAAGATGCATGTTGTCAAAGCAGTAGAGACATATGTTGTCAAGCAGTTCAGACGTACATGTTGTCAAAGCAGTACATGCGCATGTTGTCAAAGCACTGCAGACGTATGTTGTCAAAGCAGTACAGACATATTGTCAAAGCATTATGGATATATATTGTCAAAGCAGTTCAGACATATGTTGTCAAAGCAGTGGAGACTGTTGTCAAAGCAGTTCAGACGTATGTTCTCAAAGCAGTGCAAACAGATGTCAAAGCAGCATAGACATATGTTGTGAAAGCAATGGAGACGTAAGGCAGTGCACATCTGTATTGTCAATGCAGTACTTATTTATGCTGTCAAAACAGAATAGATTTGTATTTTCGGTGGAGTGCAGGCGTATGTTGTCAAAGCAGAAAAGAGATGTCAGAGCAGTGCATATTCATGCTGTCAAAGCAGTACAGACATATCTTGTCAAAGCAGTGCAGACATATTATGGTGTCCAAGCAATACAGACGTACGTTGTCAAAGCACTGCAGACGTATTTTGTCAAAGCAATTCACTTGTGTTGTCAAAGCAGTACAGACACATTTTGTCAAAACAGTACAGATGTATGTTGTCAAAGAAGTACAGGCATATGTTGTCAAAGCAATGCAGATATATGTTGTCAAAGTAGTACAGATGTATTTTGTCAAAGTAGTACAGACGTATGTTGTCAAAGCAATGCAGACTCTGTTGTCAAAGTAGCACAAACGCATGTTGTCAAAACAATAATGATGTATATTTAATTAACTTAGGCTGACTATTATTTGGATCCAGTCAGAGCATGTGCTGGCCGAGAGACAGTCCTCTCGTACTGACACTAAGATTTTGTGTAAACTTGTATCGGCCAGAGTGAGTGGACAAGCTGGATTAGGAATGACATAACTAGCTTGAAGGTAAGTCTAATTAAAGTGTCAGGGATTCAAGTTAGAAACACTGTTTATAAAGCTTGAAAGGTACAGAGAAAATTTTAATTATTTTTCAAATTGTAATTATTATATTTAAAATACTATTATGAATTAAGATAATGTTATCTTTTATTAACTTAATAAAAATTTGAGAGGGGACATGCCACATGCAATATTCCAGATGTCTGTTAGGCTGCAACATAAATGCAGCACTACATCATAGCTACCATAACTGCACCCCTGCATTATAGCTAAAATAACTACCTTACTGCATCTTAGCTACCATTACTGTACCATGGCAACATAGTTACCATAGATGTACCGATACACTAGTATCATAAGATGTACCGATACACTAGTATCATAAGATGTACCGATACACTAGTATCAAGATGTACCGATACACTAGTATCATAAGATGTACCGATACACTAGTATCATAAGATGTACCGATACACTAGTATCATAAGATGTACCGATACACTAGTATCATAAGATGTACCGATACACTAGTATCATAAGATGTACCGATACACTAGTATCATAAGATGTACCGATACACTAGTATCATAAGATGTACCGATACACTAGTATCATAAGATGTACCGATACACTAGTATCATAAGATGTACCGATACACTAGTATCATAAGATGTACCGATACACTAGTATCATAAGATGTACCGATACACTAGTATCATAAGATGTACCGATACACTAGTATCATAAGATGTACCGATACACTAGTATCATAAGATGTACCGATACACTAGTATCATAAGATGTACCGATACACTAGTATCATAAGATGTACCGATACACTAGTATCATAAGATGTACCGATACACTAGTATCATAAGATGTACCGATACACTAGTATCAAGATGTACCGATACACTAGTATCATAAGATGTACCGATACACTAGTATCATAAGATGTACCGATACACTAGTATCATAAGATGTACCGATACACTAGTATCAAGATGTACCACTAATGCACAACCATGACACAGACGCAGCATTATTTCCCACACCGAGAGTACAAAAGCCGCAGCCATCCTCCCCAAAGTCGGAAGGCTACTCTGCCAACCACCACAGAACTAACCTCTACAAACTGACTCTATATTCAGCAAGTTCCAGAGCTATACAATCGTAACTTTTCTCTAGGAGTATTTTACCCATGGACGCTATTCTTCATCACTTAATGCTCGTGCACGTCTCGTTATGGTCATAACTTTATCTAAGAGTTTGTTTTATTTCTGTAATGTAATTAACTTTATCTAAGAGTTTGTTTTATTTCTGTAATGTAATTAACTTTATCTAAGAGTTTGTTTTATTTCTGTAATGTAATTAACTTTATCTAAGAGTTTGTTTTATTTCTGTAATGTAATTAACTTTATCTAAGAGTTTGTTTTATTTCTGTAATGTAATTAACTTTATCTAAGAGTTTGTTTTATTTCTGTAATGTAATTAACTTTATCTAAGAATTTGTTTTATTTCTGTAATGTAATTAACTTTATCTAAGAGTTTGTTTTATTTCTGTAATGTAATTAACTTTATCTAAGAGTTTGTTTTATTTCTGTAATGTAATTAACTTTATCTAAGAGTTTGTTTTATTTCTGTAATGTAATTAACTTTATCTAAGAGTTTGTTTTATTTCTATGATGTAATTAACTTTATATAGCAGTTTGTTTTATTTCTGCAATGTAATTAACTTTATATAGCAGTTTGTTTCATTTCTGCAATGTAATTAACTTTATTTAGGAGTTTGTTTTATTTCTGCAATGTAATTAACTTTATTTAGGAGTTTGTTTTATTTCTGCAATGTAATTAACTCCTTTCTAGCAGTTTGCTGTATTTCTACAATTTTATTAACTCTTTTCTAACAGTCTTTCGTATTGATTAAACTTCTTTCTATCAGTTTGTTATATTTCTACAATATTTAAACTCCTTTATAACAGTTATTTGTATTTTCCATAATGTTATTCAATCCTTTTAAGGGGCCTCTGTGAATTTTCTAAATTTTTATTAAATTCCTCCTAACAGACTGATGTATTTTCTAAATTATTATTAAATTCCTAACGTTCTCTGATTTGTTGTGTTTTATTACTAGTTGTCATTTACCGTTTATTTATCTTCTAGTCAATTTTTAACTTTATCTACTTTGGAATAAATGACAAGTTGTCATTTTTACCGTTTATTTATCTTGTAGTAATTTTTTAACTTTATCTAGAACAAGTGATTAAATATTGAATGAGAAGAGAGACGTAAGGACTACCATGTTAGGATAGTCATCAATAACTGAGTTAATTAACAACAAAAGCTGTCCACCCCATGCAACAGATATAAGACACATATTTAACGATCATATGACGTAGTTTTACTAAAAAAAAAATTAAATAAGGCGTACGGGGTAGTCTGCGATTGGTGGGTGACACTTTGGGGAGTGCATGCGTCAAACACAAAACACACTTGCGCGCTCCCCTCACGCACACACTCAGACATGCACGCACACACGCAGCAGGGCAGAAAGTAAAAGCAACACAGTTATTAAAATGTTCTAACTGTACTAAACTGGCTCTCACATTGGGATTGGGTATTTCAAGGAACAAAACAGTCTATCGCTAGTAATTTCGAAATCATGCACTGACACAATGGCAAACTAACAAATTAAATAAGTTATGAGAAAGGAATTCAAGTAAGGTCCCACCCACAATTACATATATGAACCAGAATTAAATAAACGAAGTGGTAAAATATAGGAAAAGACTGTCCCAAAATCAAAATACAAATAATTTTTTTAATTTTTAAGTCAGAATATCAAAAATTCAAAATTGTAATTAATGGCCTACCTAATGTCCGTGGTGATTAAACTAGAGGTTGAAATTTTCATACCTGTCTGCGAAGGTGATTAAACAAGAGGTAGTTTCATTCGTATATGTCTACAGAGGTGATTAAACTAGAGGCTGTTTCTCTCAAACCTGTCTACAGTGGTGATTAAACTAGTACGAAAACATAGGGCACTGAGTACTGTATAATCTCGATTACTGGTACTTTAGGTACTCGAGTACTGTATAATCTAGATTACTGGTACTTTAGGTACTCGAGTACTGTATAATCTAGATTACTGGTACTTTAGGTACTCGAGTACTGTATAATCTAGATTACTGGTACTTTATGTACTCGAGTAGTGTATAGTCTAGTAGTACCTATACTTTAAGTACTCGAGTAGAAATAATATGTGCAATTACACTGAATAGATGTCAGTTCCAAGTCACGTGACTGTATAAACAAACATGTGTTCAATAAACCTTCACTGAAACTAAAAGAAAACCTCCTAAACTGTGTACGATTAAAAGATAAATGTTCTCTTTCAAAGTGGGGAAAATTATTTTTAATTTCCACTGAAAGATAAAAAATAAAGTCGCTCACATTTCAGCTTAAGCTGAAATGCACTCCATAAACTTGTGTTCGTCCCCATTTCTCGGTATGTTTCACGTGAGCCAAACATTCCGTTACTAACAGATCGTTTGTTGTTTTTGTTTTTTATGGGGGGCGGAAAAGTATTCGTTCTTAAGTGTTAGAGCCAGCCTACCTAGCGACATTTAATCAAGATATCGAAAAGGACAATTTATCGACGAGGACAACAGCACCATAAAGAAAGAGTGCTTCGCGTCAGTGGTGAGTGGTTCGCGTTCACGAGCCAACAAATGATTGACTGAAAGTAGTAGCGATGAGGAAAAGTTAAAAGAGAGAAAGAGCTCTATTACTTTCGACTGCTCTAGATCTTACCGTGAGAAAAGTCGTGTTGTTTTGTGCTCAGACTAGGTAGGTACTGTGGCACCTTTCTTTTGGGGAACAGGTACTTGTCGCTTTACCAGTTTTGACATTTCCAGATATATAAGCCTGATTCAGCATAATAGAGAAGAATATTGCAACGACGTTACAGGCCAGGCACACTGTAAAATACTTGTATAGAAATGTTCTGAAGGAGACACATGCCATCGGCTCACTTTAAAATATAAAAATATTCTGACGAAGACATATCAGGCTCACTGTAACAAATAGAATGCTCTGAAGAAATCACGTGTCACGCTCATTAAATGTAAGACGTTGATATCCTAAAGTAAAATTTTCATTTCTTTATATTCATGTCCTAGTTGAAATGTCTTGTCTCTAGATCAACTGTTACATGCTTGGTTGGAAATTCACGAAAACATAATCTACAGAGAGTTAACTGACTTGTTCTCGCAGCAGCAAATCTTAATTCTCCGAGAACACTTACTACGAATACATCATATATGCATGAGTCACTTGTCAGTTTTCATATCGACAGAGAAAGGAAAAAGGCTTATAAACGGCTCTTTTGACTTACATTAATTATAGGTCAGGGAATACAGAAGGCCGAATTCAATGATATAATTTCTTTCTTTTTTTTTTTTTTTTTAGAATTCTTTGTTTATTTATTTATTCTATTTATTGTGTACAAGACGTGTTTATACAACATCTTAAGTTTGAGATCAAAATCTTTCTCAGTGTAATATATGTTTATTGTAAGACTGAGGGGCAGAACCTCTGTGCAGTGTAAACCAAGGCCATTTATTGTAAGACTGAGGGCAGAACCTCTGTGCAGTGTAAACCAAGGCCATTTATTGTAAGACTGAGGGCAGAACCTCTGCAGGGTAAACCAGTCATTTATTGTAAGACTGAGGGCCGAACCTCTATTTATTTAATGCAAGACCTCAGCAAAGTATTGACATTGGCGTGCCAACAGGAATTGTTAAAGCTTTAATGAACTTAGATAATGAATCAAAGTTCCCAGTGTCTACACAGAAACGACGTCAGCACTTGAATGAAGAATCAGCCTCCTTGGCCTATACAGAAATGTCGACTACCACTACTGTTGTATCAAGTATGTATTTTTTCCTATTTACTGGGGCATATATTCTTTTCAGTTTGTCTGCAAAGATTTCTTGATATATATATATAATATTACAAATGGAATCAATACTATATCCTGCTAGCATGTCCCTCCCTTACCAGTTATTTTTTTAAAGTTAAACTGCAAACTGAACCAGACATAACCACCATAACGTTAATACGCTAACATTAACCCTAACTGAAAAGAGTAACATCCAACACAACCAGACATAACCACCATAACGTTAATACGCTAACATTAACCCTAACTGAAAAGAGTAACATCCAACACAAGCAGACATAACGAACATAGCAGTTGTAACTTGTACGAGTCTTAGGGAGAAGACAAAGAGTATTGTGTGTATACATGACCATTATATGAAAAATTAAAACTTAAATATGAGACGTCAATTTTACGATATGTGACTCGTACCAACAATATAGAATTGAAACTACCAAAGCTCCATGATAATATTATAATGTGTGACGTGTACCAACAATATAGAATCCAAAATATCAAAGATCCCCTAGACCTACACTTCAAACAAATTTTCTTAAACTGACAAATACTTGATAGAAATATTTAAATACACATAAGAAGCCATGCAGTGGGGAGAAGTGCTTAAATACGCTTGAAAAACAAGTCCTTATGTATGCTTTCACATGATGCACAATTCCTTCGAGTAATTGACTATCCATGTACATGAAAGAGAAGTATGCATGTCATCCCTTCAAGTAATTGACTATCCATGTACATGAAAGAGAAGTCTGTGTGCATGTCTTCCCTTCAAGTAATTGACTATCCATGTACATGAAAGAGAAGTCTGTATGCATGTCTTCCCTTCAAACACTAGCGATTATGCATGTCTATATATGTATACAACATATTCTTTAAGCCTTTAGCAGATGCAATAAAAAATTTCAAATAGGATAATATTCAACTCAAATGAAACAAGAAAATGAAAATAAATAAATATGAGTTTAGATGACAGAAAATCCGAAGAGACTAAACTGTAAAAATGAAGCAAATGTGGACTATTTTTTGGTATATTATTGTTTGAATACAAATGTGGACTATTTTTTTAATTTTTATTATTGTTTGAATACGAACGATGGAAATATTACTATGTCTGTATCCTTGTCGCTTTGTTTCCAAGTGTTTTTCTATGCCGATTTATATTTGCAAATATTTTACGTGACTGAATTTGGTATTTCAGTCACATTTCTTATTGAGTGTTGTCACGTTTAAGGTCACGACTTGTGATTGAGGTCTGACATTTTATTGAGTGTTGTTACATTTATGGATTACATATAGTGATTGCGGTCTGACTGTTTTTTTTGAAGTGTTGTGACACTAATGGTACATAGATAATGATTGGGGCCTGACGGTTGTTATTAAGATTGTTGTGACACTAATGGTATACAGATAATGACTGCGGCCTGACGGTTGTTATTAAGAGTGTTGTGACACTAATGGTATACAGATAATGACTGCGGCCTGACGGTTGTTATTAAGAGTGTTGTGACACTAATGGTATACAGATAATGACTGCGGCCTGACGGTTGTTATTAAGAGTGTTGTGACACTAATGGTATACAGATAATGACTGCGGCCTGACGGTTGTTATTAAGAGTGTTGTGACACTAATGGTATACAGATAATGACTGCTGCCTGACGGTTGTTATTAAGAGTGTTGTGACACTAATGGTATACAGATAATGACTGCGGCCTGACGGTTGTTATTGAGTAATACTGAGTCCAGGAATACGTAGCAGTAGTTAAATCTAAACATGAGTTTTATTCTATAGTCCATGCATTCGACGACATAAATATTAAACATTTCACCCAGGAGCTATATGAGTTAATATTTACATGAATGAACCCCGAACCTACCAAAATAATGGAATTTGCATTGTCCTCGACACTTATACGCAACCATCAAACAAATATGACATCATTGGACGGGATGAATTCTAACCAAAGTAACATTTCAACTTGACGCACATGTAGCTGCTATTAAAGGTAGTTTGTTAGTCTTACAGTCTAATAGTCTTGTCACCTCAATAGCCGTGCGCGTCACTATAAAGACTCGCACAACAAAGCCCCTGTACTGATCTATGCCGTCGTTTGAAACTTTCCATTCACACTTTTCTGGCCTGCATTTCTCACTTGACGGTAGAGAACAAAGGCCTTCACACTTCTGCATTATCACCAATGGATACCAGCGTTTCGTCTCACAGTGATTTTATTGTTAAGCCTTAAGATTGGAAGGTTGTCTGTACAATGGCGTCCATAACCATATATCTATCATATCTGGTATTGACGGACTTGTGCTGACGTAACGTGAATTTTGGCAACTGTAGAATCTTATGAAGGCATATTTGTTATTTTGGCAACTGGAGAATCCTTTTAAAATCTATTTGTTATTCGTTCTTAAATTACTGAGTTTTCCATTCCTGCTGGCTGCAGTTATATAAGAGTTCTAATCGAGAGGAATTTCTATTTTTACAGTTTATTTATTTGGAGTGTTTTATAACTTACATATAATTAAGAAACCCTTTTATAAGCAAAATATGTGAACAATATATAATTTTATATAGAGTTACAACTTACTTTAGTTAAGAAAATCTTTGCAAGAAAAATTAGGTTTCCTCAAGCAATTACAGTATATATAACTTTGCTAAGAGTTTGTAGCTTTAATTAAAAACCTCAAGCAATTTGAGTATATAGAACTTTGTTAAGTGTTTGTAGTTTTAATTAAAAACCTCATGCAGTTACACCAAGTAGTTTCTCAAGCACGTTGACCATATATCCTTTTGCTTAGTGTTGTAACTTTAGAGAGGACGAAGAATCTAGCAGACAAGCGTGAAAGAGAGAGACGCACATAAAGAGAGAAAGAGAAAAAAATCAAACAAGTGGAGAAAAGAGGGAGAGAGACATTCCAAAGAGTTTGACCAGAGACTTCTATCATAGAGTTCACTGTTAATTCAGCTAGGACAGTCTTCATTCCAGTAAGTCATTCATTGTATGACACTTTTATTTATGGTACATATACTTTATTTGGCTTATCAAGGTTAACAACACTAAGAAAAAAATGGAACAGTGTCGCATCGATTTAGTGCCCTAACCTAGTTATTAAATAAACATCATTAAGAAAGTAATGAAGTAGTATTGTGTCGGTGTAGTACCCGTGGTACTATGGTTATTCCACAATCATGCCTGAACACCCCGACCTCAATAGTTGATTGTTTCTTTTACAGAACACCCTGCACTCACTATGTGATCGCTATTTTTACACCCTGCACTCACTGTGTAATCGCTATTTTTACACCCTGCACTCACTATGTGATCGCTATTTTTACACCCTGCACTCACTATGTGATCGCTATTTTTACACCCTGCACTCACTGTGTGATCGCTATTTTTACACCCTGCACTCACTGTGTGATCGCTATTTTTACACCCTGCACTCACTATGTGATCGCTATTTTTACACCCTGCACTCACTGTGTGATCGCTATTTTTACACCCTGCACTCACTGTGTGATTGTTATTTTTACACCCTGCACTCACTATGTGATGCTGTGGGTCGACTTAAGGCTGGTTTTTAAACATGTTTGGTCTGCTTAGGTCTGTGGGTAGGGTTATTATATATATAAATTTGACTGCTGATGTCTTTGCTAGGATAAAGTGAATGAGTGTCTAACGTTTAAACATTGTTGCAAATGATGTAAATGTCAATGCACTTTTCATTATATTCAATCAATCAGTTAACTCACCATTAAGATAACGATCGCCTTTCATGACAGGACTTCGATCCACGCCAAATTGAAAGTGATTAGAAAATAGAATTATTTCAGCAGGTAATTAATTTTTTTTATCTCATCTCTTTGGCTGGTCTCGTTCTTTGTAAATCTTAACCATTGGATAATAAAACTACTCATCAGCATCCGACCGCTTTAGATTACATTAGCAAGTTCTAGCAAATTCTCACCATGAGTTATTTCAACTCTGGTATTTATAATATAAAAGTACCCAAAGGTCATGTCACGCTGACAGTAAAAAGTAATATATAATATTGAATTAAAAATTAGGGACAGACAACTCTGTTCTATCATAGTGAGCATTGTTAGGATACTAATTAAACAACACTTCACAGAAATAGAATAATGTGAATATTGTTACAGTGTGAATTAAAAATCGCTTTCACAAGAATGGAATTGTGTGACTATTGTTACAGTGTGAATTAAAAATCGCTTTCACAAGAATGGAATTGTGTGACTATTGTTACAGTGTGAATTAAACATTGCTTTCATCGAAATAGAATAATGCAAGTGGTGAGAAATTACTCTCTGTGCTGATTTATCGACATTTATGAGCGGTTTCAAACCGAACTATTTTAGATCTTGTATTTCTAGATAAATCAAACCCATACGATATACATCTGTTTCTATTTTATCACTAAAAGACAATACCATTCAAATATTTAAATAGTTTCAGTATATCAAGGGCGTTCACCAGCTATGAGAAAATCAGTTAATACGATGTGTTAAGACTATGGAAAGAAACGGTAACAGACATCACTAAATAAATAGCTTTACCAGCTGTCAGAGTGACCAGTAACAAGGGGAATGTGAAAATGAACACATTCAGAACAGTGTACATTTTTTTTTTAAATTTAAACGTTGAAATTACTGGAGTTTCTCGTTTCAGACTCGACCTCCAACAGCAAAGAAAATGGCTACCCAAAAGCGCTCATTTCCATCGGCGTGCTGGGCGGTGCCATCATTGTTGCATTTGTCATCGCGAAGATTGTCGATTACTGCTACGACCGCCAGATTGCCATGCATGACGACGTTAGTGACGTCAGTGTTAACACGCGTAACCTTATTCGAGCTCGTGTGGCCGTCATGCACTTCCGGAAAGCACTTGGCGCCAAAAGTAAAGGCAATGACGAGGATACGGTTGCCAGACAAAAGAAGGTAAATTATACAAGTAGAAATATATCCCCAAATCACTATTACATGAATAGTACAACTAAGAGCTTCACTTGATCCAAATATTTGCCTGCAAATATAGTATAACTCAATAATCACTCAGTCCAAATATTTGCCTGCAAAGTTATTTGGAACGATCTGAAAGCTAGCATACAAACTTTTACATTTCTTCTAGCACAGAATGCTATATAGTAACAATATGCCATCGTAGATTGCAATGTAGTGCTCAGAACAGTTTATTATCAAGTCTTTCTAGAATAGATTGCAATATAGTGCTCAGAACAGTTTACTATCAAGTCTTTCTAGAATAGATTGCAATATAGTGCTCAGAACAGTTTACTATCAAGTCTTAGAACAATTTTCTATTATAGACTGCATTATAGTGCTCAGAACCACCCAATTTTGCTAGCATAGATCGAACTATAGTGTTCAGAACAGTTTACTATCAAGTCTTTCTAGAATAGATTGCAATATAGTGCTCAGAACAGTTTACTATCAAGTCTTTTTAGAATAGATTGCAATATAGTGCTCAGAACCACCCAATTTTGCTAGTATAGATTGAACTATAGTGTTCAGAACAGTTTACTATCAATATCAGTGCAGTATAGTAGTCAGAGCAATTTACTATTCAATCTTGCTAGCATAGATTGCAATATAGGGCTCAGAACAATTTACAGTCTTGCTAGCATAGATTGAAATATAGGGATCAGAACAGTTTACAGTCTTGCTAGCATGAAGTGCAATATAGGGTTCAGAACAATTTACAAAGTCTTGGTAGCATAGATTACAATATAGTACTGAGAACAATTTACTTTCCAGTCTTGCTAGCAAAGTGTGCAATATATGGCTCAGAACTATTTACTATCATAGAATGCAATATAGTACTCAGAATAATTCACTATGAATACTTTGTGTTTACGTTTGTGATGATAAAGTATAGAATTACTTTGTGTTTACATTTGTGACGTGAAACTATGGGATTACTTTGTGTTTACAGTTGTGACGTTAAACTATGGGATTATTTTGTGTTTACATTTATGACATGAACGTATATGATTTGTGTTTACATTTGTGAAATGAAAATATAGAATTATTCTGTTCTTACACTTGTGACGTGAAAGTACAGGATTACTCTAAGTTTACATTTGTGACGTGAAAAAATAGGATTATTCTATGTTTACATTTGTGATGTAAAGGGATAGGGATCTTTGTGCTTACTTTTGTGTCGTGAAAGTATAAGATTGCTTTGTATAAATTTGTGACGAGAAAGTATAGGGTTATTTTGTGTTTACGTTTGTGACGTGAAAGTATAGAATTACTTTGTTTACTTTTGTGGCGTGAAAGTACAGGATTACTCTGTGTTTACATTTGTGATGTGAAAATATAGAACCTCTTTGTACTTACATTTGTGACATGAAAGTATCGGATTACTATGTGTTTACATTTGGGTCATGAAATTATAGGATTACTATGTGTTTACACTTGTGACGTGAAAGTTATTAATTATGCAAATGTTCTGCTTTGTCGGCAAAATAGGTATTTTAAAATAAGTGCAAAGAACTAGGAGAATGTAAAAGTTGCAAAACAAATCCTTGGACTATGTAATGGTTAATAGATTAATAAACAGGGTGCAAAAATGAAATCACTACTCCATGTAGTGCGTGGGTGGCTTGCATACGTATTGCCATACACTTGTGTTACGTAGACTGCATACAGGGACGTCATCACATTTCTTCTTGTACTGGTTTGGTACTGAATGCTGGCCTAACAGTTTTGTTGCTTACACTGTCGTGACTTTTTGCTGGGAGATGGGCAAGATGTTAATTCTTCACCACCACCCCCAGGATGACCGTAACCTTAGGCTAATCCCCCAAACACACCTTCTGACTGGCCACACGTGTTAGAAAGATGAATGATAGATAATGTAGAATAGAAGACTGGTAGTTCTAGAACATAGTTTGAATCCTGCTGATACGTGCAGCCAGGATAGTAAGTAAATACAGGTGACAGACTACAATATATATAACATGTGAGTCACGCTTTCAACAATAAATGCATTCAACTAGAATAACCTAAGACAATATGGTTAAACAAATTGAATGTTCAACAGTTACAATTGAAGTTTATAAATGTTTATAGTTTATAATCACGACCATGTGGTGTTGTAAGAGAATGTTTATTTTGAGTCCTATGGTACTGTAGTAGTTATTTTTGTTCGTCTGAGCAAACTATGAGTTTATAAAGAACACTGAATGCTTCCAAGTGAACTCTGAAATAAGTCTGAGAGAATTTGACTGAAGCTGTGTGGTTGTTGACTTTATAGTTACATAACTTAAAATCACCTGTTGTGTTGTCTAGGGTCCCCGTGAATATCAGAGCAGACCTGCATGTAGTCTGTTGAACCAGTCTTTGGCCCAAGGGTCATTCCACTCTGGTATTGCTTCATGGTTCAATACTCATCAAATTCAACATCCAAGATAAAGTGGTTCTGTTCTGGCAATGTTTAACAGCTTAGTGCTGTCAGATCAATGTCTCAGATAAAGTGCTAATCTACCAATAAAATACAACTGGGCTAAGAAAGTGTCCTCCTCTGTTCTCTGACAGAACATGTTTACTTACAGGGTCATCAAACATTTTAATATCATAATCAAACTATAGCAATAGAAAATAAAGTTAATGTCAACAGATAAAAATGAATGAAGTAATATTAGTTAGTCAAGCAAAGCCACACACCTTTAACAGTAATATATACAGAAGATGAATTCCTGCTGTGTTGATAACTGCTAATAAGGGTTATTAATATGATTCTAACTTATTAAGGCTGGGAGCCAAAATACATTTTGTCTCAATGGTCAGCTGCATTCGACCAATGAATATTAGGTGATTTTCTAGTACGTTCATTTCACATGGTTGAGCTGTGCTTTGATTGATTAGTTTAGAATGACTGTCTGGAACATTCAAGTATATTTCCACCAGGGGATAAGGGTCAGCCACTCTAGTAGGTAGGTTTGCATGTAGTCCATTTTTAGGGAGGGTGGGTGTGGGCTACAAAGCCATTATGTGACAGTAATTATGCATATGATGTCATTATGCTTAAACTGTCATAATGTTTATAGTGTTATTATGCTTATATTATCTTTATATGTATATATAATATCTATATATTTATAATATCATTATATTTATACAATCATTTTGCTTATACTGCCATTATGCTTATACTGTTATTATGCTTATCTTTGCTTAAGGTCATCGGTATTTGGGCGGCCAAGAGGAAGGAATCTCGAAAGATTTCGGAGCAAAGACAGAGTGAAGAGTTGACCACTAAAGAAGCCCCTAAAAAGAGCAGCATAATAATTAAAGTGGATAAGCCAAAGGTCGAAACCACATCTTCACTGAAAGGTGGTCCCTCTAGCCTCTTTATCATGAACGAAAAACGGCGTCCTTCAAATGCCAGCATAAAGTCCAAAACTATGGTCGCCAACTACATCAGTGCCGGCACGAAAGTGACTATAGCAGGCACAAAGACCACCGCAAACAGTGAACAGAACACAGCTTCCACTCTTAGCCAGGCTGCCAGACAAGGAACCCAGAAAATGGAGGCTCGGCCTTCTAATGGAAACACGGCAGCCATCATGAACGAAGAAACAAAGCGTGCCATGAACATGACCGAAATTACCCATGATCAAATACCCGACCTGTCTGAGAAAATTGCACATGGTCATTCTGATGTCCAACAGCCACTCTACTGTGAATGCGATCTGCATTCAGCAAAGATATCTAACCCATCTTCGGGCATTGTTGCAACAGTGACGACAACAAACACTGCGAAAGATCCATCACTTTCGCCGAGCAAGAAATATGCAGCATTTCCAGACAGGAAACACCAAACTGGTCATAGTCCTACGCGCCCACCATCTCCCGTGTCAGTCAAGCCTTATGCTATAGTCAGCAAGAAGGTAATTGACAGTAGCCTGGGAAAATCACAGACTTCGCATGAACGGCCAATACAGGCCGTGAAGTCTACAAAGTCACTTCAACTTTCACAAACTACAGCGGCAAAGACCTTACGTATCACTAGCCCTCCTGAGAAACTGCCATTCAACACGGTTGTTTCACCAGCCAATACTCAAAATACAAATAGTACTATAGCCAATCAGATGTTAGCCAATACTCAAAATACAAATAGTACTATAGTTAACCAGATGCTCAGCATAGCTGGTCTGTATGATGGCCCCTCAAAGCTCAAAGTTCACGGGGAACAGACGCGAAACAAAACATCCACTGTGACTCCCACTGGACTGAAGACTTAGCCCAAAGTGTTAACAAAAATTAAAAAATAACCCTCTTTCTAGATAGAGCATACATTTCGTTTACTATATTGCGATTAACAACTCTGTGACATTGTGTATCAGATTAGCAAAGTGTATATTTTATGTAAGTCTAGCTGTGTAAGTTTGAAAGACTAGATACCATTTTAATATAAAACTACAAGGTCTCACAAAGAATCGTTTGCAATCATTCAGAAATGACGTGTAAACAAGATTATTATTTCATTAATAAGACAAGAATAGAGAATGTTAAGATTTATGTTGGCTACTTTATCAGATTTCAGTTTTAACGGACAATATTATATACGTTACTTACGTGTTGGTTGGTTAGTTACACTAATAAGTGGTGGTCGATCAGTGTTAAATGATACGTGTTGGATGATCAGTGTAGAATAATAAGTGTTGGTTGATCATTGTTAAATAACAAGCGTTGGTTGATCAGTTTAGATTAATAAGTGTTGGATGATTAGTGTAGATTAAAACGTGTTGTTTGGACAGTGTAGACTAATTAGTCTTGGTTGATCAGTGTTAAATAACAAGCGTTGGTTGATCAGTGTAGACTAATAAATATTGGTTGATCATTGTTAAATAACAAGCGTTGGTTGATCAGTTTAGATTAATAAATGTTGGTTGATCAGTGTTAAATAATAAGTGTTGGTTGATCAGTGTAGACTAATAAGTGTTGGTTGATCAATGTTAAATAACAAGCATTGGTTGATCAGCGTAGACTAGTAAGTGTTGGTTGATCAGTGTTAAATAATAAATGTTGGTTGGATAGTGGTGACTAATACGTGTTGGTTGGACAATCTAGACTAATACGTGTTGATTGATCAGTGTAGAGTGTAGACTAATAAGTGTGGTTGATCAGTGTTAAATAATGTGTTGGTTGGACAATCTAGACTAATAAGTGTTGATTGATCAGTGTTAAATAATAAATGTTGGTTGGATAGTGGTGACTAATACGTGTTGGTTGGACAATCTAGACTAATAAGTGTTGATTGATCAGTGTAGAGTGTAGACTAATAAGTGTGGTTGATCAGTGTTAAATAATGTGTTGGTTGGACAATGTTAACTAATAAGTGTTGGGCTTTTCCCAATAATTTCTCTCCTCACAGGAATCGCAATAGACTTTTCATCTTTTAATGTTCTCTGTCTTGGTTGTTCCTGTGAGGATTTCCTCAACTTATTCTGAAGAGGGCATTTTACCTGTTATAAGTTCATGTGGAGGTGGTAAGTTCCTTATAATGCAAGTGGGGCTGTAATTTTGTTTTTACAATTGTATTTGTTTGGGTTTTTTAAAAGCCACTACCTAAAATGTTTTAGATGTATTGTGTTTGTGTAAGGAAAGCGATGAGTGGATTTTGGATTCATTTTTCTGTTTGTGGTTGCGGCTAATGTAGTGGTGGTGTGGAGAATGAGACTTGTAATAAATTTGTGGTGTCAGTGATTGTTTTTTTTCTTTCTTCATTATATAGTGGACAGTACAGTAGGAAGTGTTGTATAGGGTTTTCTGTTCTACAGTGATTGTGCTTTTGTTTCACTTGTGTGTTTATGTGTTGAATTTAGTCTTACTCTGAAAATGGCTTTGTTGTGTAAGTCTTGGCGTATTTTTCATTTTAAAAATTTGTTTAATTTATCATGCATTTCTGAATGGTATATGGGTGTGAGTAACTGTCTGCCCCGTTTTGTGCATATTTTGCCCCATTATCTGCCTTTTCATTTCCTGTTATACTTTTGTGGCTTGGTATCCACAGTAGTGTGATTTTAATGTTATGTTTATCAAGTTTCTTATTTTGTTTGTGGTGTATGTTCTAAAAATGATGTTTGTGTTACATAATGTCTGTATTGAAGATAATGGTTGGAGAGTGTTGACTAATCAGTGTTGGTTGGACAGTACTGATTGGTCAGTGTTGACTGTTTTACCTGATGTAAGTCTTACCTTAAAATAGTGGCTACATTATCTAATATTACCAATTAGTACTGGTTAGTTTCTCAAGCCTTACTGGATATGTTAGCTGTTTTATCATTTTAAAGCCGTACTGGACAGTTAGTTTATCTGACAAGGCCTACTATTTAGTGCTGGTTAGTTTATCTGACATGGCCTACTATTTAGTGCTGGTTAGTTTATCTGACATGGCCTACTATTTAGTGCTGGTTAGTTTATCTGACATGGCCTACTATTTAGTGCTGGTTAGTTTATCTGACATGGCCTACTTTTTAGTGTTCTTTGTTACATATAATTTGCTTATATTAGTTATAAGACCAAATATACAATTTGCTTTTCACATAGTAGACTTGTGATACAATGAACTTTAAATGACATATGAGTTGGCATATCAGATATAAATCTAATAAAGTGTGTATGGTTTGAGCATACTATATGTGAAAAACATGACATTCTTGCTCATTACTCCTGGTATCTTTGAGACACTAGTCAAAGGGCAATAAGCATTAGCTTTCAACTTTAACCTTCGGACTGAACCAGCAAGTGTCACGAATAGCTATTGTAAACTTTATTCATGTTTCTTTCAATATACACTGTTCATCCAACTCCATGAGCAATTTGGCAGGCTTTAATAACCAAGAAAACAGGAATCCACTTTCAACATATACATATATTGAAGAAAAAATCCCAGTTATTTGAGCAATGTCAACACACCTGAACATCATGGCTAAGTTTGAGTAGCCAGCAGCTTTTATATAAGTTATTATTTTAGTTAAAAGTGAAATAGAAAACAAAACTCTCCTTCAGGTACAAGATTGCTCCATGATAATACAAAGTGGCTAAAATGCTTTGGGCTGTTTCTTCATTTGGCATGCATTTATAGTATGAAAAGTGCAAAATATTCTTACAGAGCTCAGTTTCCATTTGTTGAGTCATACTTTCAATGCCAAAGAGTGGCCTTTGGGCTCTGTATCATCATCAAGCTCGTTTGTTGAGAGTCATACTTTCAATGCCAAAGAGTGGCTTTTGGGCTCTGTATCATCATCAAGCTCGTTTGTGCACACTAGTAACATGAAAAATCTCACAGAAGTACATTGTTTTAATCACTTACATTGAAATATCCAATTGAACTGTGACTTTAAAAGTTTATGTACATTATTAGAAGATGAAATCTATTGACTGATTTGCATAAAGGACTTCAATTCCTCTTCATTTGGTCTTTAAATGCTTAGATGATATCAAATGTGCATTACAACATTTAGAAATGTGAAAATTTTCAAGCAATCTTACAACTTTCAGATACAACCTTTGCAATCAAATAGCTTTAAAGTTCTCTGTACAAGCATTTCAATAAATGACTTTTATTACACTCTAAAGCAAACATATATTAAGATGGTCTTTGATAAATATATTATTTTTATGTAAGAAAATCTAAATTTCAGGAATTAAGACTTCTTGCCAACAATAATTTGATATATCTCATGAAATTTTCTAAAAATCAATTACTACCAAATTTTCAATTAACTGAGACTCACAAATGAATAAGAATAACAAACATTAAATAATGGATGGACGGACATCTTAGTTGATTTAGAGTTAATAGGAAACAAGGGAAATAATTAAAAGCATTATCATGTCACCAACTGCAAACACTAAGTACAGGCATCCTGAATACAAAACTTGATATGAATGAAGATGCCTTAAAATCTTTTACAAACTCATGGATGCTGAAATCAGGTCCAACACTGAAAATATCTAACCACAAGATAATAAATTTAAATACTTTTCATGTATTGTCTTTTAAGGAATAGTTAAAGCCACAATTTACTTGCATGAAATTCCACTATAACTTTACTGAATTCATCTCCTGATAATAATTTTGTATTTTGTTTAATAACAGCAATATATTTTAAATGAATAATAAATGTGCATAACTGATATTATGGTGAAGCTTGGCAATAACAAGAAATCCAAGATCTAAATTTCAGCATGTGCAATCTGGAATGGAGATAATTTGCACTTTTAAAACTTCATAATAAGATCACAGCTAGGTACAGCTACTTAGCTGGCAATGGTCGCCTTCTTGTATTTGTCTCTATCTCTTCCTCAATCTCATTCTCATCATCACTGGGGTCATGACTGGGTGGAACTGGAGCAGCATCTAAACTTGGGAGTCCCCCTCTGCTGCTCATACCACTTCTCAAGGGTGGTAATCCATTACCCAAGCCCTGTCTTTTGACTGGAAGGGAATAAAGCGACTGTGGCCCTTCTGGGGCAGGGGTGGATGCTGACAGGAGGTCAGCTTCAATGCCACTAACTGTGGCTGCACGAGATAAGGGTGTAGGAGTGCGAGTTAGACCAAGGTCTCTCTCCTGACCAAACATATCTGCTTCCCTGCTGACCAGACCCTCTGAATTTCTGCTTCCTGATCGATATGAGTCATCTTCATCAATGCTATTGTTTTTGTTTTTGTTTTCACTGGTAATAAGATCACTGCCAAGTGGATTTGAGGTAATGTATGCAGCTCCTTGGTGTGTAATCTCACTGTTGATATTGTTTGCCATTTCCTCTGTAGTGGAAGGTGCCTTGACTGGCAGATCAGAAGACCTAGAGCCAGGAGGCTTCCATACTAAATTTTCTCCTAATTGTAAAGCAGGTCCAAGTTTTGATGCCATATCCATCAACTAAACAAAATAGAGAAATAAATATTAAAGTTCATTAATTCTTTTTAAAAATAAATATTCAGATAAGTTGTTATTTAATTTAAAATAAGTTTTAGCCAGTCTCATTACAAGCACATAAAATCAGAAATATCATTTACAGTAAGGCATTTCACAGTTATTATTTTAAAACTGTTCTAATTCCACTTTTGGTAAATTCTGAGAGGTAGGCCTAAATTCTCTACTTGTGTCAGGATTCCTCACCTGTCAGAAGCTTAGATCTGGATCTAAACTCTTCATTTGTCATTAGGTTAGATTTGGATCTCAACTCCTCACCTGTCAGAAGCTTAGATCTGGATCTAAACTCTTCATTTGTCATTAGGTTAGATTTGGATCTCAACTCCTCACCTGTCAGAAGCTTAGATCTGGATCTAAACTCTTCATTTGTCATTAGGTTAGATTTGGATCTCAACTCCTTACCTGTCAGAAGCTTAGATCTGGATCTAAACTCTTCATTTGTGACCTGTCACCACAAAAAGATACTTAAGTCGGATTTTGGGGGTATTGAGATATATATATATCAATAGAAAGAAAATTGAAAGGGCTTTCTGTTGATATAAAAATAAAGAGTGTAGGACAAAATATGGAAAAGTTATGTTTGTTTGAAGTGCACTACTGTCCGGACGGCCATTTTGAGAAAATCGGCCTCAAAGATTGAACACATTTCTGAGAGGTTTTTCCTTAGCAACCATATATTAATCTGCTTCATTTGCAATCAGAGTTGAAGAAGACACAATAGCTAACACTGTAATAACTATAAACAACAATTATATTGTTAAATCATTTACAGACAACAGTCTTTTTAAGCCATAACGATTAGAATTTCTGTATGCGAGAATGATTATTGTGGCTCACAGAATATTCTAAAATTAAGGCATAATATTGAATTGATACCTCTTTCTAAATCTGATGCTAGCTCCACTAAATAAATCACAGATTAAAGCTGCATTACTTTCACATTCTTAAAAAAAATATCGTTTAAATAATCCAGTAATTATAGCACACCTTTCACTTCAGTGTACAGTCAGTTATCGTCAGCTGTCGTCTGCTTCGTCTTTTTCGTTGTTCGATCACGCGATTCGCTGTCCGTGTCACTTTAAGATGAAAATCCATCAGCTACATCCTCATTAGCAAAATAATCAGATATCAAATCTTTAATCTGAATGCTTTCTTTTTCTAAGATGTAGCTTTCTTTACATGAATTCCACAAATTAGCGATTCGTTTCTCCATGTTTGCATTACGCATTACAGGACGAAACTGTCTCCCTTGTGTGCGTTTCAACCAATCGCGACCGTCTTTTTATGAGAGCATGCTTGGTAACTTATAGTAAGCTTTGATAAACTGTCTGCGGATTGGCTGACGCTTTTCACTTTGTTTACGCCAAGCACAGCCTTATAAAACATTCTGATTAAACGTTATAAATAACCAGTGTCGTCAGCATAAAAATAGGTTTTTTCCTGAGCATTCTGATATACAACATAATGAGGTTCAGCCAGGGATTCTACCGTCTACGATCGTCAGATTATAGCACTTTTGGGCCATATTTTTTCTTCGAAGTAAGACAGTAGGTCACAAAAAAATAATAATAAAGCTATTTCTAGTTCGAATTAAAGAAAAACACGCTAGTAATTTGTTGTTCGATGGTTTGGGAACACGCTAAAATGAAAATCTCAATTTCACCCATGTAGACCCCCACCTTCGTTTTTGCCGTTTTTCTCGGCTTAGCCTTGCGCGACTTAAGTATCTTTTTGTGGTGACAGGTCACATTTGTCATTAGGATAGATTTGGGTCTCAACTCTTTATTTGTGTCATCAGGTTAGAATTGAGTTTAACTCTCCACTTGTGGCAGAAACTAAGACTTGGGTTATATTTTAATATTTGTCTGACCCCTTCCCCACTTGATGAGATTCATTTAAAGTATAACAGATGAAGGGTCATCTGGCTTGAGCTTAGAGTCAATTAAATTTACCACACTGCTGTTATCACTGCTCTTCCACAGTGAATAGATTTATGATCAGAGATATTTACTGTCTTTATACAATTCCCACATCTACTTTTTTCTTGTTAGTGAGGATACTATGGTATCAAACAGTAGGGTCAGCATTTTCGAGCTTACAATATCATTTGTGACAATGCTGTGTCTTTGTCACTGACGTTTACTATTTTCCTTTTAGTACATGTGCTGAACATTTTCGACATACTACCTTGAAAATGGTGGGTGGGTATTTTTTAATATAATTTAATTATGCTAAAGTATTTAGGTAAACTTTTGTTAACTTATTTCATCTACTCAACCAAACATGTTAAACAACCCTTCCTAGAGTTTGATTTAACCTAATTCATATCTCAGGAAATTTGAGGAAAACAACTTTAAATTATGACTAATAATATCAACTATATAAATTCAGAAAATAGCTATAGATTTATGACCTGTTCGAGCATTATTATTTTTGTATTTACAGATATAAACTTTGAACTAACACAACTGATGTGAAATGGGGCCACTGTTTGACAGTCAGATAGCCTTGCTATAAAACAGCTATAGATAGATAGCCTTGCTATAAAACAGCTATGTAATCAGTGAGCTGCAACTTCAGTTTCAAAGATTCTGTTATCTGTGCAGTTTTACAAATACTCAAACACATACCTGTTTTCTATGCAGTTTTATGGGAAAAAATAACGGATTTTCAGCAAAGACTAGCAGAAAATATCATCAGAAATATATTTTAATGCACTTTAATTATTATTTTTATACAGTTTAAATCTAATGAAAAGGTCAAAATTAAAGTACATTCATTAATGACTGCTTTCACTAAATAAGATCGAGTCACAGATGTAATCATCACTAACACAGATGACTGAAATATCTAATCATAAAAACATTCTTATTCAGTATAAATCCTTAATAGCTACTATTAAAATAATAAAAATGTGCATTAGATGGTTTTAATTATCTGTTCATTTTAAGTTCCTATTCTTCAGAGGAGTCTTCTGATGAAAGAAATAGCCACATATACATCATTATAAAGTCTTCTTTCCCATCATTTTTAATTATTAATATAATTAATGAACTTACCTCAGGATCAGCAGTTTGATGACCCTGTTTGATCATCTGCATCAGATTCTCATAGAGCGCAAACTGCTTGCTGGCCAATTTACGATCACCAATGTTATACAAAAAGATAGCATAGTTCAGGGGTATGGCTGGATCTTTTCTAAACAAAAATAACTTAGGTACTTGAACACATGTTAAAATTTATACATTTGGTATAAACACACATCAAAATAAACAAAAATTGGATGCATACAAAATCTTTCATATATGTTTATTATTAACAAATAATATTATTTTTAAAGTAGCTCCAACAAAACCTCAAACATAGTTAGCAAAGAAATAATTCCTTTTTATTTAAATGGGACTCCCATAAAAACCTTCGAATAACATTTTATGTTTAGCAAAATCTCTCAAGAAATATTTGTTTTTACTTAAATGGGACTCCTACAAAATCCTCAAACATGTTTAGCAAAATCTCTGGAGAAATATTTTGTTTTATTTAAATGAGACTCCAATAAAAAATTAAAAAAAACAACAAAACCTTCATTATATAGCTGAGCAATATTGTCAGCTAAATATAGTACAAAAATCAAATAATTTTCTAACAGAAACATTGTAAATGTGTTGAGTTTTCTGAGCAATTTATTTCAATATGTAGTTAATATATGAGTGTCATTACAGATTTTATCAACTGTGACCCTAACTGTGAGCCTGAGAAAAAAAAATGTTTATAACACCAAGGTAGCTGAGCAATGCAGACTGAAACTTTTGTCAGTTTATACCTATCAACATACATTATTTTAACTGAACTAAGAACCATTGTATTTTTATTACTTAGATCATTCAAACTCTGCTTAAGGCAAAGATAAATGACATTGACATCATAATTAAAATGATTCATTAAAGTTATCCACAAAGTAAATGCAGGTTGAAGACTAACACAAATGGAAGATTTTGTGTATAGAAAGGAAAGAGGGAGAAAAAAAATGCAATAAGACCACCCAAAAACTTCAGAATCAAGAAAAAAGCAACTCAAGATTCCTACTGCTCCAACTTTAGAGCCTGTTCATAGGACTGGCGTGCATTGTCCATATCTTCAAGATGAGAGAGTGCAACTGTTAAAAGAGAAAATAAGAATAAATAATCAGACAGTTATTAAACATTCCTTACAAATTACAATTATTTTTTTTCATTAGCATATTCATATGCAGCAAGTAGCAAAAAGCATGATAAAGTAGTAACCAATAAGCAAGCTAAAACTATTAAAAATAATCAGTTTTACCTTTGAAATATGTACAAGATGTTTTATAAAATTAAGAGTATTTTTAACTAAATATATGGCATAAATATACTTACGGTTTAATAACTGTTATGTTACTTTTCAAATCAAAATTTTTCATTCATCTTAATGCTTTCAGAGACAACAAAATTAAGACAAACAATAAAACCATATAGAAGCAATATTACGATATCTACCTGCAAGTAGCATATAGAGTTGTGCCATTTTCGGCCGCAGATTAATGGTAGCTGATAAAAAGTGGAAAGCTGATGCATACTGCTGCATACTGAGGTGCACCAATCCAAGGTTGTAGAGAATCTTCCAGTCAAATGGCGCTAAATAATTAGCACGCTTCAAACAGCTAATTGCCTAACATGAAAGAAAGCAGTTGTAATTCATTAAATAATTATTAGAACTCTACCTCACTTAATGATTAATTGAAATATAAAATAACTCTTATCATGGAACCAGATGATACACCAATGAAACCCTACATGTCCATAAAATTAAGAATAATGCTTCTGCAGGCTCAAATCCTGCAAAGAATATGATCAAATGCTCTGTCAGTTAAGTTTATTGTTAACAATTTCCTAAATTTCTGTAAGCACATAAAAACACACACATACATGCACATATGTACTACATGTATGTAATGCTTCCAGAAAGTTATGTTTACACATGATACATTTAAAACTTACAGCCACATATTTTTTCTTGCCAAAGTAACACATTCCAATATTGTTCCAGAGTGGGGGACTCTCAGGTGTCTTGACTGCAGAGATACGATACTTGGTCAATGCCACATCAAAATCGTTGTGATTTTGCATCATGCTGCCAGCAGCCATGATAGCTTTAGTGTGAGTGGGATCAAAGGTCAATGCATTACCAAGATTTTCAAATGCCTTCTGAAACTGTCTATCCTACAATAATAGAATAACATTTTAAGCAAGATTTAAAATTACTAAGTTTACTCTGACCCAATTCAGGCTGATACAAAGATATCTCTATTATAAAAGAAACAGCAGAAAAATAAAGATGGTAATGTATATTGTAACAAATCTAAAGCAATGAATGAGATTGGCAAGAAACTGGTTGTCAGATCATCAGTGGTGCCCCAACGGTCTACAAGACTAAGGGATAGATAGATAGATAGATAAATAGATAGATAGATAGATAGATAGATAGATAGATAGATAGATAGATAGATAGATAGATAGATAAATAGACACTCAGATATATAGATAGATATATAGATAGATAGATAGACAGGCAGACAGACAGATAGATAAAAAGACAGATATAGATAGATAGATAGAGGGCAAGAAGCTTAGTTTAGTGGTTGATTGGTTTATGTAAAAACTTAGATACATCTCCATAATCATCACTGTGTTAACAATTAGAAGACAAAAATATAACAGCCATGTCAATTGTGAATAACCAACAATAAGAATATTCCTTTTCTTTTTTCAAACAAATGATTACCTGCATGTATAACAGCCCCAAGGAAGTCAGAAGATCTGAGTTTTCAGGAGAAAATCTGATATAACAATATTAATGGTGTTTTATAAGTGCACTTAATTTATAATAATAAAAAAGTTCTAGGCACTATACAATAGTAAATAAACATATTACACAATACAAAATAAACATACTTAATAAGAAGGATAACATATAAACATATACAATGATAAAAATATAGAAAATAATGTATAAACAAAAATAAAAATATAACACACAAAGGTGTAAATTACAGAGGTACCAAGGAACACTCTGAGATGGACTAGACATGAAGTAAAAAAATAAACATGTAACACACAAGGTGTATAAATGCAGAGGTACCCAGGAACACATTCTGACATGGACTTGCATGAAGCAAAAAATAAACCTGTAACACACAAGGTGTATACTAC
Source organism: Sinotaia quadrata (assembly GCA_028829895.1). Taxonomy (NCBI): domain Eukaryota; kingdom Metazoa; phylum Mollusca; class Gastropoda; order Architaenioglossa; family Viviparidae; genus Sinotaia; species Sinotaia quadrata. Next base: position 89,589,758 of record CM054181.1, read on the forward strand.
TGATATACCATAGAACACACTTAGAGTTTGACTACATAAGATAAAAAATAAATAAACTGAGAGGTTTGTGAAAAACTGGCATTGTAGGTGAGAAAGTAGTGTAAGAATTTTCTTGAAAGATGCTATTGTGTCACTGAGTTATACAGATGGTTTGCGCCAAGTACAGGACCCTGACAAGAAATAATTTTGACAATGCTTGTTTTGTGATGGGTTACACCAAAGATGTGAGTGTCAGAAGAAATGCACATATATCAAGATAGAATGTAAGAGGTGAAGTTGGACAAATTCTCTGAGCTGGAGTTACATTCACAGCCACTCTATAAACTTCCACTTAAACCTACTCGACAACTCTACTCTATACTTAAACATATTCAAACATCCACTCTATAAACTTCCACTTAGACCTACTCGACAGCTCTACTCTATACTTAAACATATTCAAACATCCACTCAGTAAACATTCACCTAAACTCACTCAACAACTGTAATGTAAATTTAAACTTACTCAACAGCTGCTTTGTAAACTTCAATAGCATTCTTGATGTTGCCTTCCATGAGACAAATCTTTCCAAGCATTACATATGAGACTTCATGCCGGCGAAACTCCAGTGCTTGTCTCAAGAAATATTTTCCCTACATAGAAAAAAAGAAAAGATATATTTTTTCTACAAGCAGAAAAGAAAAGAAAAGAATAGTCTTCTACAAAAGGAAAATAAATATTTTTTCTACACAGAAAACAGAAATAACTGCAAATTGTCAAGTTAATATTTTATCTGAAAAGCTTAAATGTATTTGATTACTTATTAGGCCATCAGAATTTATAGATTCAAAATTTCATGATTTTATTTTTGTGATTATTTGTGACTTGCCAGGCTAAACACTGTTTTGTATTTGTGGAGATCAATTTTAGGAGTTGTAGCTAGTAGTCTGTCAACATTTTTGTATTTGTGGAGATCAATTTTAGGATTTGTAGCCTAGTAGTCTGTCAACCTTTTGTATTTGTGGAGATCAATTTTAGGATTTGTAGCCTAGTAGACTGTCAACATTTTGTATTTGTGCAGGCCAATTTTGAGCATGTGTAGCCAGCTCAATATCTGTGGAGGTCAGTTTTGAGTATGTGTGGTCTAGTAATCTGTACACCTGCTTTGTATTTGTGGAGGTCTGTTTTGTAAATACATAGTCTGTACATCTGTTTTATACTTGTGGAGGTCAATTTTGCATATTTACAATCTGTACACTTTTTGCATATTTACAATCTGTATTTGTGGAGGTTCAATTTGGATATTTGTTGGCTGTACACCTGTTCTGAATTTGTGGAGTTCTGTTCTGCATATTTGTAGTCCAGGCACTGATATATATTACATATTTCTCCTTACCCAAAGGTGATAATTATGAAGACTGAAAATGAAGCATTTCTTTTTTTTAGATACTTTAAACAATACTAAATAATGTGTGACACTATTTTCATATTAATGAAGTATACATATGATAGATCAAAACAAAAAGAAATTAAGGTATTAATGACTTACCTTTTCAAAATCTCTTAGATACATGTAGCACACTCCTAGATTGTGAGATATTTCCTGTATTATAAAAAGTCACATGATAAATATGAATGCTTGCTCTTTCTTTATTTCCTTCTCTTTTTTCTTTCTCCATTCTTCATCTCTCTCCCCACTCCCTCTCTTCCTCTTTAACCAGTCTTTTATTTTTTCTCTGTCTATAACAATTTCTGTCTGATTTGTCTACTGAAATAATGACGAAGAAATGATATTGCAAGTCTCATCACACAAAAGATTTACAGTGATTATTGGTCAACAGGCTCTTCTAATGTAATGTATAGAGTCTTAACCTCGATACATGAGGACTTTTACAGGATCTATTAAACTGCACACACATTGTGGGAAATAAACATACTTTTAAGAGACGATTTTGATTAGATCTGACATATTTTTAACTATAATGAAAAAAAATTAAAGGCAAGTTCAGCCAAGCTAAACTAATGCAAACAGCTGGTGTCAACTAAATACATGCAATGTTTTGACATATCCAGCCAATAAACTGATACAGAGAACTGATATCAAGGCATACAATTCTTTAACACATCATGCCAATAAAATGATACAGAGAGCTGATATCAAGCATGCAATGTTCTGATATGTCCTGCCAATAAACTGTTACAGAGAACTGATATCAAGGCATACAATGTTTTGATGTATCCAGCCAAATTGATATTAACTGAAAGCATGCAGAATTCTGCCAAGTTAAACTATACAGAGTTGATATCCACTAAAAGCATGCAGAATTCTGGCATATTTAAACTATGCAGAGAGCTGATCCACTAACCGCATACACTACTTTACACACCCAACCAAGCTAAACTGATGTTGAACAATGATACTAAGACATACATTATTTTGACATGTTTCCCAAAACCTACAATGACACAGCTAATATCATTCAAGGCAATATTTAATATGTTCATCAGACATGTTAACATACAACCAGAAGAGAATATCAACCAATTTTTAGACTAGGCCAGTAAAAGTAATAGCTGTACTAACATGGGTAGTAGGTGATTTTCCCCTTAACATGATAGAAAAACTACTCTTCCTTAGGATAGCTCCCCTAAGAGTTTTAGCCTTCAGTAAAATAAAGAAGGAAAGTGTTGTTTGGCTTAACACAGGAACAATGTGAGCTGACTGAGATCAGTGGCCACCAAATGTTGTTTGAAAGAGACTGCTGTTCATCCTATTCATTCACTATGGATACTTTGGGCATCAGCAGCTCATGACAATAACTGACAAACAAAAGGCAGGAACTTTGAAATGAAGTCAAAAGATGGAAAAAAAGTGACAGCATGAAGCAGAAAAGAAAAGCTAGTGAATGCTAAAGAAATTGGAATTAAGATATTAGACTATTATTTGTAAATGAGTAATGATGAAGAGAATGTTTTCTTCTCAACTCTAAAATTAAACATATACATTTAATGTCTCTTAAAAAACAAAGACCTTAAAACTTGGCAAAAATCAATAAAGTCTGAAGTCTGATACAAATGGTGAAATTGCAAATACCACTATTGTGTCAACATAAAGAGTTGGCTTCACTTTAAATTTAAAGCAACAAAAGGGGATGCTTTTCAGTGTTAAACAATTATGCCCTGAAAAATAAGAAGCAGAAAGTCTTTCACTACCTCCACCCCACACCTTACTAAGAATTGTCAGAAGCAATAATATTAATTCTTTTTAATATCTTTTACTTAAAACCAGGCAAAACAATTTGAGTTAATTAATTTTAAAATCAAGATTAGTGGACCTTAGTTCATCATGTCACTCATAAATAAGCATTTTAATATGTTACTGTTAACAGTTAAAAAGCAAATAAATTAGAATTACACTGCTAAAAATTTAAAAAAATATTTTAAAAAACCCACCAAGAATCTGGGTTTTTTGTTTATCAAATTGAAAAATTCTTTATAATATCTAGTATAGACTATACAAAGTAAAAGAATCTAAAAGTGTGGAAGATATATGACAGTTAAATTAAAAACTAAAAGAATAAATGAGTGGAAAGAAAGAAAAGATATCTTTTTCAAAGTGAACAAGTCTTTTTTAAAAAAGGAAATGCCACTAGGTATCAGCAACGTATCTTACCTCAGTGATGTATGAAGCCTTTAAACTCAAGTCTGAAATATTTTCATCTGATCTCTATAAGATGCATATAGCATGAAAAACAAGCAACAAAAAATAAATGTTCCTATACAATAACAACTTCTAAACCAATTGGCAGTCAGTAAAATAAAATGTTCAATATTGAAAGTGGGAAAGGAAAGATAGCTCATTTTGACTTTACTATTTAGCTTCTATGAGGAAAGTATAATGTTAATCCATTTCTACAGAGATCAGTGAGTGCATTCTCTTAAGACAGCAAAGAAAATAAGTGAAGATAAAAATCAAAATTAACACCCTCCCTTACAACTTCTTGCATTCTATTTTCTATGATCCAGTTTTGATTCTGGAGTTTTGTCTGTTGGCTGATCATATCAATAGGGTGAAATAGTAATGTGCATACACCTGATTTATAAAATGAAGAACAATGAAGAAAGAAGGAACAGAGAAAGATATAGCACTAAACAGAAGCTTGAAAGAAGTCTTACCCAGTCTTTCTCACTTAGTTTTGCTGCCTCGTTGTAAACATCAATTGCTGCTTTATGTCGAGCCAGCAGTAAACTAGAATTAAATTCATAATATTAAAAAAAATTTAATATTAATAATTTGCATTAAAATCATATTTCTACAAGAATGAAAAAAAAGATCTATTGTCAAACTAATACTAAAACAAACTTATTTGATTTATGCCAGGCTTGAATTTCCATACAGCTATAATATAAGTATAAAGACATATATATATATATATATGTGTGTGTGTGTGTGTGTGTAAGTAATATGAATAAAAAGAATTACGTACAAAATGAAAAATCAAATATAAAAGTAAGTAACATACAGGGATCGTGCCACTTGCTTTAAATTGTCAGCATTTTGGGGGTTAAGCAAAGTGCAGGTCTGAAATAACTCAAGTGACTCTTGGATTCTACCTTCCTGCCGCAGAATTAATGCTGAAATCATGCATTCGACAAAATATTTTATTTACATTTATAAATATAAACAAATCTTATTAATGTGATTCAATCATGAATAAAGTTGAATATCAATACAAGTAACATTTTATTACTTACTAATGGATGAAACTAAATATATTCTATATTGTAAACTATTTTTAAGAAAACAAACAAACAATCCCCCTCACATTTAATTTAGTTTAAACTATTTTTAAGTAAGTTGTTTCTGTGTATGCATGTGAATGTACTTATGACAGTATGACTGTTTTTTTTAATTAAAATTATGCAACAATGTTGTTCAGTAATAATAATGATTTTAACTAACCTTGCACATAAACAGCATACTCGCACATCCCACTGCTCTCAGCCAAAAGTTCACGGATGAGTACTTTACACTTATCAAATTCATGCTGCACATAGTGCAAATGTATCAACCAATTTCTTCGCTCAAACAGAGGGATTTCTGGGGCTGAAAAAGAGTAAGTGAAAAACATAAAGCATCATATTACATTTAATTAGTGGAAACAATACCTTCACTTTAACCAATTAATACAAGAAAAACAAGGAAATGTTATTGTGAACTGATTCAATTTTATAATTAAAGCATATAAACCACAGATCACTGCTTGTAAATATCAATGTGGGACAGAGTCATCTGTCCCTATTTTAAAATTAAATAAATTATATTATTATATTACTTGTTTAATTTCATTGTGACATGACCTTCAGGTATTGTGTCTTTTGTAAGTGGAGAGTTAAAATAACAACTCATGAAGAAAATGTGCTAGAACCTATTGATGTAATTTAAGCCAGTCTTATGTGGATGAGTAGTTTTTATTATCCAATGGTTGTGATTTACAAAGAGCAAGACCAGCCAATGGGCTGAGATCAAAGTTTACTTGCTGAAATAATTCTGTTCTCTAATCATTTTGAATTTGGTGTGGCTGAAGTCCAGTAATGAAAGATGGCCATTAGCTTAATGGTGATTTAACTGATTGATTCAAAGAGAATGGACTTCAAAATATTTCAAGCATTGATATATTATACTTGCATTTTATGTAGAGATGTATGATGTGAGTAGACTATTACTTCAACATTTCTGAATTATGATGCTTTTTATGTTATATGTAAACACATAACATTGTTTCTAGTGAACATGTTCACAAATTAGTATGTTGATTGTTTATTTAATAAATTTATTGTTAAATTTATTGACCTTCTTACACATATTGATAACCAATTAATGGAGAGATGGTGGGTGGGTGGAGGCTTGCTAAATGTAGATTAAAGATGGATTTATCTTCTCCTTTGGTATTAAGTTTTCCACCTACAGAAATGTTGTGTGACATTAAATGTTTGTTTTTATTGTGGAAGAGAGAAAACGTTTACAGTGCCCACGTCCACCACGTGAGAGAGATGAGTGATGTCTTCTAGAGAATTATTAATAACAAAAAATAAGATTCTTATCAAGTGAAATTTGTTATGAATGATTAATAATAATAATAATAATAATAAATGAAACGAAGAATAACATAAAACCTGTCAGACTTACATTATTTTTAATTATACTTTTATAGGCAGCAATTACATATCTTTCACTATTTCAGTATATTATAATTTTATGAAGCCAATGTTTGATGAGAGATTTTTCCTTTGGTTACATTGATTGATATAATCCTCAAAACTACAGATCTGACACTACTTGATGAAATGCTCTATTTTATTCATACATATATGAGTTTATCTACTGCAATCTTCAAATGCACATTCTTTATGTGAAAGAAAACAGTAAACTATTTGATGAAATGAAATGAAGAGAAAATATGGTATGACAAATGTACTAAATGCAAATCTCAAGCAATCTAGCTCCACTATTGGCAAACCTTTTTTTGAACGTGCTTTGACTTGCGTTGGGGCTGGGGATGGCTGAATGTGTAGTCCTCCATCTTCAATGCCTCCTGAAGGAATTCTCAGATCTCTGTCACGGTCATGCTGAAATATTTTACAAAAATAATTTGAATACATATGCTAATGTTACAATAAGTTTCATTCATTCATGATACATGTAGCAGCTCAGTCCATTACTTCTACAATTGTGAATTGTGATGCTTTTATGTTACACACATGACAATGGTTCTAGTGAACACATTCATACTGTATTTATTATGCTGTATGACTATGAGTGTGTAGGGCTAATAAATACTGCTGCAGGAAACTGTAAGTTGAGACTTGAATATAAGAAAGAAAGGAGCTAGAGATCGATAACCTGGAAATCTTAAGAGTTTCTTCCCTGATTATATTTTACAGAGAAGGAGCAGCCTCTTTTTCTAGAATCTCCTGATTTATTATTTATAAACTGTTCAACTGCGGTAATTCAAGAAGTGTCTATCCAGAATGCAAGTATACACTGCACCTGTTAAGGTATGTCAGCAAGAGTGCTTGACTATAATGTGGAATTTCTGGTATAAAGAAGTTACTGGAAATCTCTATATTGTTGTTCTGCTTGAGGGAACTAATACGGCGATCGAGCGCCAAGATTAGTCTCTTGAGAGAACAGCAATAGTTTGAATATTTTGTGCTAATTTCGATAATTAAAGAATAACTTTCACTCCTGAAATTTGGAATGTAAATTAGTAATGGATCAGATCAAAGTCTCATGGTGCCCAAGTGGTCCTCCTAAACTCAGAAGACAATTGGCAATAACAATCATTAGGTTTACCCGTTTATACACATTCCAGACACGAAAATCTTTACATTATTATTATAAAGGCTTATAGTGAGTTTGTTGTGGTTTCCACCACCATATATTCTTGTTAGACGCAATAGGAATTCGGTGACGGGTTAATAAAAGTAAATGTTTCTCAATGCCTCATCTATAAGAAACAAAGACAAATAAAATATATAGACCCTATGTACATTGATTTTAATTTAAAAAATAAAATTTTAGTATTAGTTATGAGAATAAACTGCAGCTTGAATGAAAATTGAAAAGACATGATCGAAATAGGTTCAAAACTAAACCAAATACACATATACACAAAGAGAAAATCACAACAAAAATAAACTGAAAAAAATAGCAACGTACTGTTGTCAGGGCCGCCGCTTCAGCGTTTACTTCTTCGTCAGCCATTCTAAGGTATGCAAAAGGGAGACTACTTTCACTAACAACTGCTTGTTATCAATCTTCTGTGCGATCTAGTGCGTTCAAGCTAATGCGTTGCACATCAATAGCCAAAAAAATGCAATCAATGCTTATAAGTGAATGCTTATAAAAGTTAAAGTACGTGTGCCTTCTCATTTACAAAAACAGGCTGAGAGACATAACAAGAGAGAGAAATTGATATGAAAAAATAAATTATTGGAATGAATGCAACTATAAATAATCACATCTGTGCTATCTAGGATCTAGCCAAAATTACGAACAGTGCGGGATTGGATAAAATATATGACCCCCGGCATTAATAGCTAAACAATCATGCAGACAATATTTGAATGGGTGGGGATATGAAATGGTTGGGGAAAGAAATTGGAGCAATAAAAGTCAAAAGACGTTATGTTGTTATTACGCTCTCTCTCCCAGAAGCCGCAATAGACCTTTTTATCTGCAAAATGTACTCAGTCTTGGGCTGTCTCTGGGGGGAGCCCCAAAGCCTCGCGGTGTGTCTGAGTGGCTGAGTGGAGGGCAGGAGGGCTGGCGGAAGGAGATGAAACAGGTCGCACCTTGTTTGGCGCACACCCTCAACCGCCCTACGTCGGGGTGGGGGTGGGAACCTCTGACTTTAAAAGATGTTACTGGTGACAATGGTAAGGTCAAGATTATGAGAGGTCACAAAATGGTGAATATCAAGTTTAGTTATCTTCAAATCATCATTAAATTCACATATTTGCTTAGTATAGGCACCAGTACATTTTCATTTTATAACCCTTTTTGAATAAGAGCACTCGTTGCTGGGGTACTAATAACATAAGTTTTTAAATGATCTGGAAACAATACCATGGATTAGCATCGGTCTTCTATGGAAACTATCCTTTACATTTTTTTCAATTTGGAAGTTTTGTAATTGCTTCTCTTAAATGTATCACTAGTTGTAATGTTCAATATTATTAAAATCCATTATACTTTCACTCTTATAAGTTAACAGATTTTCTTTTCCATTAAAGATTTGTACAAACACAATGAGGTTTAGAGAAGGTTCGTGCCTGGATGGTGCCTATAACTTAATTGTATCCTGATCAGTCTAAAAGAAGTTCGGATTAATTATGAGATGTGTTATCCTTTAACCACTAGGTTTTAAAATCTCTGCTGATGTTCTGTAGGGCCTAAATGTCGGGCCTTGGAAGAGAGTCAAGAGACAAGAGTGGGGGCAGGGTGGTGGTGGGGAGTGAAGGGAAAGAAATCCTTGCGGCCCGGGAATGTGTGTATAGTATAAGGGTCTATCGGTGAATGCTTCGTCCCTGATAAAGACAATAGCCAAAACGAGGTGAACAAACGGCCTTGTGACCCTACAATAAATCTAATTCCAAACAAAGTAACTTCCCGCACACAGACAAGTAAGTGATAATCTCGACTTTCTCACTACAATCAACAAAAAGTTCTAAAAACAAAATGAATGAAATATATACTGGCAAAGTATTACATAGATAATGTATTATATAGGTCTACTTTTATAATGACAAAAGCATTTGCTAATAATTGCAAGAAAAGTGAATGTCTTAGGCTGCAATTTAAATGCTTTAATTAACACAGAGAGAGAGAGAGAGAGAGAGAGAGAGAGAGAGAGAGAGAGAGAGAGAGAGAGAGAGAGAGAGAGAGAGAGAGAGAGAGAGAGAGAACACCTTAAAACCGTAAAACATTGTACTGAAGTTTTCAGTTTCAACAGTGTTCTTCTTGTAAGAACCGTATGGGTTCCAGTTCCCCCTTGTAGTGTCTATGAGCGAGATGCAAAATCCACCGACACCTTGAAGGTATTGATATTATCTCCCCAACCCCAAACCGACACTGGGGCCGACTAGCAGCAGATTCTTTTCGATTGTCTTAACTTAATATTTAACAGCCTTTACTCACGCATACACGCACAAATACACACACACACACATACACATGCACACACAATCTCTCTCCCTCTGCCCAAACTGTCTAGTCTTGCCCTGTGCGCCATGCAAAAGCATAACTCGACTAAGTGAATATTTTTCAAATTTCAAGTACATTTGTTTTTGAAGGAACAATTAAATTATTGGATCCCTTCTGTTGAAAGATCACCAAGCATTGTAAGTGTTGCAGGGGCATGTCACTGTCATGTTTCCAAAGAAAGTGAATTGATTATTCAACTTGTTTCTCACACTTTCATTAATATGGATATGCCATTTTTCTTCATATTCCATTTTTATTTTTTCAGTTTTGTTGTGAAATAGAGAAATACGTAAATAAAGATAGCAAAATGCCAAAATCAATTACTTCGGTGTACAAGTCCACCGCAGATTATCCAATCAAATTTAGATATTTACCTAGTCAGTTAAACAGCTGACAAAAAGTGCTTGCGTATCTATGTCGCTAGTTGCCTTATTATATTACTGTGACCAGTGATTTAAATTTATAAAGATGACTTGTGCAGTGGACTTTCGGTTTTAAAGCACTGAACCTTCGCCTCCCCCACCCCCTTCCCAGTATTTAGGCCTTTTTCTCAAATCCATCCAATATTAATGAAGAATATAAATATTTCTACTCTTTTTTACAACAGCAATGCCTGAAATCTTTTATTAGGACTTTACTATAGATGAAGGGTTTCAAAACTGTATGAGGAACAGTGCAACAGATTAATGGTTTGAAAGCTGTAATTATGTCTGTAGACTTTTATTAGGTTTCAATTGTGAAAATACGAATTGAAGTCATTGTAATAGGACACCTAACTGTCTGTTGCCACTACATACGGGCCAGCGAATTATAGGACTATCGCTCATAGAAATGATTGCTATTGTTTCAGAGCAGGTTTTCTGGATTTTTGTTTGGCTTTGTTTTGGGAAAGACAAGGTTGACGTTCAGTTAACACTGAAGTTCTACTGAATCGAAGACTGAGGCTGAGGTACATTATTCAAGCAACGTGTTATGCGGACAGTCAGCCAAACAACCAATGACGAACTGTTGGGGCGCGAGCTGCCATAACTGATTACGAACTTGAAGCAGGGATAGAAGTGAATATAGAAAGAGTTGGTACTTTACCTTTGAGACAGTACACAGTTCAGAATTTGTTGGAGAAATTAATAATTGAGGATTTATAGTAGCAGTTTAGAATTTGTCAGAAAAGAAGAAACCTCTCAAGAAAAGGTAGCTCAGTAAAACAGTTGATAATTTGTCTCTAATGGAGATTTTGCAGTGTGGACTTTGCTTTGAGAAAGAAACAGTCTGGTTGTGAATTTATTCTTTGGGAAAATGTAGTTTGTTTTTCAACACCAGGGAAAACAGACAGTTGGAGAGACTAGAAGAAACCGTTAGAAAAGGGAGTAAACTGGATTTATTTCCTAGTGTGTCTTTATTTTGATGATTAATAATAATAATTATTAATTAATAATTATTGAGTGACCCATGAGGTTACGATGGTAAAAGTAACTGGAACCATTCAATGCAGTGGAAGTTTGCTGGAAATTCGAAGACCCACCATTTTGGCGAGCCACATGGCCCAATTATAGCAAGAGATGAACCGTTCGCAAGGACAGTCATCCATAGCAATAAAAAGAGCCAAACATCAATGGTGTTGTGCATGTGGAACTCTGCAATGAACATCTGCCCAGGTCCTACATTGTACTGGTAAACACTAAACTACTGCACTTTCATCAGAAAGTGTATGGGGTTTGGTGACAGTTTGATATACTGTATTTATTTTACCATGTGTGTGTGTGTGTGTGTGTGTATCGGGCTAATAAATACTACATGAGACTGTAAGATGAGAATGGAATGTAAGATATAATGAGTTATATTGTGATAAACAGGAAACTTAGGTTTGTTTCTTAATTATATTTTGCAGTGATCAAATAACCTGTCACCTGCACTTTCAAGTTTCGAGTTTTGAGTTTCAAGTTTCCAGTTACCCTTCATGTGTTCATCGGTTAGAAACTTGAGTGACCAGGAAGGTGAGGGAACGTTTATGTATATGCTGGATACATTCGGGAGAACTCTGGTACGTTGAAGTTACCAGAATTACTGTCATCATGCTCTACTTGAAGGAACTGACACGGTGAGGAGAGCACTGAAGTTCGTCCGATAATATAATAGTGTGTCAGTGTTTACCATGCATGTGGCAGGAGACTTGTTGACATTGCTGCAAAAGCAAGCGAAGACTGTTGAAGCACCGTTTAATCCAGGCCATGTAAAAAAAAAAAAAATGACTTTAAATCACCTATCTCTAATAACTCCATTTCTGTTCTCTGATAGGACTAACCTGTGATTTTTGTTTTGACCCTTTTGTTAAATTGTAAATTTATTTTTTATAGAGAGAATGTGTAAACATAAAATTATCTGAACATGAGTTTGGGGAATATTGATGTCAAGAAACCTATTTCATTGTAATTGTCGTATGCATATTTGATTGTAAATTTAATAAATTTATTGTTAAATTTATTGACCTTCTTAAACATATTGATAAACTTATGTTGGAGAAGTGGGTGGATGGGAGCTCGCTAAATATAGATTAAATTCGGATTTGTCTTCTCCTTTAGTAAGTTTTCCACCTACGGAAAGATTGTGTGACTATAAATGTTGTTTATGTTGTGGAAGAGAGAAAGTGTTTACAGCGCCAAATCCGATAAGTGATAAACGAGTTGTGTATGTTGGAGGATCATTAATAAAATAAATTAAGATTCTCATCATTTCTAATTAGTCTTGAAAGATTATTTAATTAATAATAATAATACTTTTCATTAACACAGTGGGCGTGCCTGTCACATTGTGTGTGATTGTGTTACGAGCGCCTTCTTCTTCATCTTTATGTGTGAGTATTTTCTCTGTGAGCGTGTGTGCGCCTTGATCTTCTTGTCCTGTGTGGTGTGTGGGCGCCTTGATCTTCTTGTCCTGTGTGGTGTGTGGGCGCCTTGATCTTCTTGTCCTATGTGGTGTGTGGGCACCTTGATCTTCTTATCCTGTGTGGTGTGTGGGCGCCTTTTCCCTCTTTTTTGTCTGTCCGCGTGCCTTCTTTTCCTCTGAGTGTGTGCGCGCGCACTCTCCTTCTTATTTTCTCTGTGCATTGTGCGAGTGCGTCTTGTTTTTTTTTCTTTCCCTGTGTGTGCGTGTGTTCGCACGCCTTCTTCTTCTATGTATGTGGTGTGTGTGTGTGTGTGTGTGTGTGTGCGTGCGTGCGTGCGTGCGCACCTTCATCTTCTTCATTGTATTTGTGTGTGTGTGCACCTTTTTTTTATACATTGGATACAGAAGGACATCTGGTCTTACAAATGATATGTTAATATCAAACAGCAGGACAATGTTTTTCATTCATGTCGAAAATAAGATCTTACAATTAGAACACTAATGTCAAGCATCAAGTCACAAAATAATATTTTATTAATGTCAAACATCAGGACATAGCTACAACAATTTCTCTTATCCAAATTTGCTTCAGGACATACATCTAGAGCATCAATGTTCAATATCAGTTCTCACAACTAGAACATTAATGTCCAATATCAGTTATTTAAGTGGAACATTAATGCCTATAATCAGTTCTTACATTCAATTGGAACATTAATGCCTATAATCAGTTCTTACATTTAACTGGAATATTAATGCCCAATATCAGTTCTTACAAGTGGGACATTAATGTCAAACAGTATATTTCACATTTAGAACATGATTTCAATCATCAAAACACGAAAATTATAACTTGTAAAAAGTTAAAGTCAGTCGCTATGTCACAACCGGTGACCTGGAACAAGCTGTGTTATCAAACATTAAGCACACAGAAAATGTCTGACAACAGGTATACAATTACAGATTAATGTGTATAACAAAAAGAAACCCTCCATTTTAATCAAATGTATAAAATCTTTACTGGCAATCATTATAGTATAAACAGAAATGGATTTCTGAAAAGATATAAATGGACTTTAAGGACAATCTTCTCTCATTTTCCAAACAGCAAAAACACCTTCATTTCAATATTAAATAAAAACTATAATCTAATTAATGGATTTTGAAAGACTGTTTGTTTTTAAGTAAAATGTGTTTCTAAAGAGAATAATATTTAAATAATCAGAAAATATTGTTTTAGGCAAATAAGAGATGTCACACAGACAAGTACTGCTATTTTAATTACTTTCAAATGCCAACTCTTATTAGTATTATTTTCCTATAAACAACAGGACATGGATATAAATAAAAAGACAAGAGATGATGTGAAACCTCATTAAGCAGAGTACAACAAAAATAAATAAATAGAAATAGAATTCTTTTGTAAATTGGACGAATAAAAACAAATGAATAAAATTACAGATAAAAGGACTAACTGACAAGACTGAACGAGCGTGCAAAATAAATTGTATCAAAGTAGACATTTTTAAATATGTACAATGCATGACAAACAAGGACTAAAATAGATAGCATACAACGAAAACTGAAAGGTGAATGGCATGGTATGTAAACTGGGGACATCGTGTAACATGAAAACATCGCATGTAAATTGGGGACCTGTAAAATGAATGACATCGTATGTAAATTGGGGACCTGTAAAATGAATGACATCGTATGTAAATTGGGGACCTGTAAAATGAATGACATCGCATGTAAATTGGGGACATCGTGTAAAATGAGTGACATAAAAGAAGTGCAAAATCATGTAAAGTACAGTAAGCGACAAAATAAGAATATGCATAGTGACTGACAATGAAAATCATGAAGGTAAAAAACAAAGCAATGAAAATATTAGTCAAAACAAAATACTCTATATAAAGATTAATTTTAAATGATAATTAAAACACCTTGAATAATATATAATTTTAAACATGAAATAAATAAAATCATTTACATAGTAATATATATATCTTTTAACAAAATGCAAATTTAAGCATATTCATATTAATGATTAACATCACGAGAACGACTAACATTATTATGAGACTGACTAAAATTGTCATCAGAATGACTCACATCATCGTGGGGATGAACATCATCATGGGGATGAACAACATTATCATGAGGATGACTAACATCACCAGGAGAATGACTAACATCACCAGGAGAATGACTAATATTAGCATGAGAATGACTAATATAATAAAGAAAATGACTAACATCAGCATGAGAATGACTAACATCAACAAGAGAATGACTAACATCACCAGAAGAATGACTAACATCACCAGAGGAATGACTAGAATCACCAGAAGAATGACTAACATCGTGAGAATGACTAACATCACCAGAGAATGACTAACATCACCAGAGAATGACTAACATCAAGAGAATGACTAACATCATCATGAGAATAACTAATATAATGAAGAAAATTACTAACATCATCATGAGAATGACTACAATCATCAGGAGAATGACAATAATCAACTAGAAGAATGAATACCCTCATCAGAAAAATGACTAATCGTCATATGAATGACTATCATCAGAATGAGAATAACTAATATTATCATGAGAATGACAAACATCATCACGAAGAGATAAACATCATAACTGTGATTAGAATCATCTTAATAATAACCATCATCATCATAATAATGACCAACATTATCATGAAAATGAGTACCATCATCATGAGAAATAAAACAGAATTCAATAGTTCAAAGATAAAATGTATGGTTCTGTTTACATTAATAGAAACGATTGTATTAAAGTGGTTTACACTTACAGAGGCAAAGGGCAATGAAAAATTGATAAATACAATTGATTATAAACTGTTTATTATAAATTAATATTTCAATTGTCCTTATTTATAAAGTATGAAACATATTTATAAACATGAAATTAATTCAGAGAGAGGTGTAAACTGAGTAATGACAACTGTAATATAGTTTTTGTCAGCTATAATATGATATTTCTTCATATTTCGGTTCCGTTCACTCATTCATTACATTTGCTAAATCAACGCATCAAATATTATGCCCGTAAATTTGGGTGTTGTGTTTGTACTATATTGCATTTAGTGGTTTATTTCTTAAAATACTGTATCAAACAATTCACATTACGTTGCATCCAGTAGTATTTCATGTACAGGTGATTCTTTCTGTTGCACAACAGGATTTTGTTGACTTTAGGAAGAGTCTTTATGCAATGTTTGCAGCACAACAAGATTTTGTTGTGTAAGAAATGTACCTTATAATTTATAATAATTCTGAGCAAATGGGTTTTCTTTTGTAAACAGCACACTGCAAATCAAATAGTATTTATGAGTACGATGCGGCTGTATTTGAAAATATTATACTTAATAATGATTCTTCTAGAATTATGAATTGTGCGCGTATTACATATTATATGTTTTCAGTAATGACTCATATTGATCTAGATAGCTGTAGGTTTTGTATAGTACTGTGTCAAACACTAGTCAGAATGTATTACATATTATATGTTTTGTATAGTACTGTGTCAAACACTAGTCAGAATGTATTACATAGAATAAAATTGTTTGTACACGAATATTTTCTCAAATACTAATTGCTAAGTATATAAAACAACTTGAAAACGTGTACTAAAATTGTGAAAATTTTAATCTGCATTTATTTGACTTACTGTTAGTTTTTAAATCATTCAAAAATATTAACAGGTATAGTGAGAAGCATGAAACAACACATTCTTTTAAAATTATTTACTACGACAAATTGATAAAATAACTAATGCACATGAACTTGATTTGTAAATTGTATTTTTCATTCTATCTTTTTAATGTTACTCTTCATTTAACGATATTTAGAGATGTTCTAGCGTTTTCAAATATCAGTGGTATATACTCATTTATTCATAGATGACAGTCATGCCTTTATTACTCTGCTCCCGTTCTTTTTTCTGTCAAGTTTACTTGTTTCCATGTGATTTAAAATAAAATATAATTGTTTACGTGTTTCCAGAAGATTTCTCTCTACGTCGCCAGTTTGAACTAGCTTCCTTAAAATCTCTCTCTCTAAAAATAAGTCAACTGTAATGTTCGATTCTTCTTGAAAAGGATAGTTTTACACTAGTTTCCTACAGTCTCTTCTCTCTCTCTAAAAAGAAGTCACTTGCATACTAAAATCTCTACGATTTCTCTCTCTCTCTAAAAAGAAGTCACTTGCATACTAAAATCTCTACGATTTCTTTCTCTCTCTCTCTCTCAAAAGAAGTCACTTGCATACTACGATTTCTCTCTAGAAAGACAATTATGTACAAGTATTCCTACTATCGCACTCTTTAAAAAAAATCGTATACTATTTTCCCAGACGATTTCCCTCTCTCTAAAACAAATAGTAGTTTCTCTACCATCTTTCTCTAAATGTCATTTCCATATTAATTTCCTTACGACCTCTCTACAAAGCAAAGTATGTGTTGTATACATTAGTTTCCTTACAGTATCTCTACAAACAAAGTCTGTGTTATATACACTAGTTTCCTTACAATATCTCTGCAAACAAAGACTGTTCTATGTATACAAGTTTGCTTATAATCTCTCTATAACGCAAAATCTGTTGCATATACAATAGTTTCCTTAAAATCTACCTACAAAGTCTGTTGGTGTATGTACAATAGTCACATCACACTTTCTCTAGAAAGCAAAGTCTGTTGTATTTACAATAGTCACATCACACTTTCTCTAGAAAGCAAATTCTGTTGTATGTAAAATAGTTTCCTTAACAAGCTCTCTACAAAGCAAAGTCCGTTGTATATACAATAGTTTCCTTAACACGCTCTCTACAAAGTCTGTTGTATGTACAATAGTTTCGTTATAACCTCTCTACAAAGTCTGTTGTATGTATAATAGTTTCCTTACACTCTCTCTCTACAAAGCAAGGTCTGCAGTGTATACATTACTTTTCGTACGATTGAAAGTGTACACACTTCCCTTTGCATTCGTACTTATTGTCATCAACATGAAAACGAAATCTTTCTCTATACTTTGCTCGTATTTCAATTTATTGCCAATTCTCGAAATTCTTTCTCCGAAATTGTCTTTGATAATGTTACTATGTTTATTTCATCATTATTGTACGTCATACTCTAAACAGTGTTGAGGTAAGTGATACATTTGCTACATCCAAATAGTGTAATTAAATGTCCTCCTACAACAGCTCTGATATGACGAATGTCAGAGCCCCTCAAATAAGTGGCTAAGCAATGTATAAGTCAAAATTGTAACAAAGGAAAAAATCAAAAGCATGATGTCAGTCAATCAGAAAGAGTACACTAAATAAAATAATGAAAGAAAGATTGTCTTACAGATTACAACAGAAATAAATCAATCGTCGTTCGATTTGCTAGGCATAATTTGCAAGAACAGCTGCAGAACAATGACGATTCTTTCTGCAAAGACAACAAAACAGGAAAAGAAATAATACATTGGGCAAGGAGATAAAATAATTAAATGACTGTACAGAACAGCAAGGAAACTGATTTACTAAACATTAAAGTATAAGCCAGTAGTATTCACGCTACTATAACAGCACAATCAGGAGTTACTGTTCATTAATTCGAGGTTATATGAAATCATCTAGGAAGAATAATTTATTTTTTGGTTGAAAAGTTTAAAGTTGAAACCCGGAATAGGATATTTTTTATTACACTTTTAGCAGAAGCACTATTCCATATTTGATAATACATATTATGCATAGATTAGTTATAAAATGTACTCCTGCAGATGATAAAGTCATGAAAATGAAAAAGGAACTGCAACTGATTATACCATTATAACTAACTTCATACTCAGCATAATTATCACTAAATCAAATAATATATAGATAAATGATCTTATTATCAATCAAATGATATATAGAGAACTGAGTTTATCAACCAAATCATATATAGAGAACTGATTATGTTATCACCCAAATCTTATATAGATAACTGAACTTAATATCAACAAAATCATTTACGGATAAATCATCCTATTATCAACCAAATCATACATAGAGAACTGATCACATTATCAACCAAATCATATATAGAAAACTGATCTTATTATCAACCAAATCTTATTTAGAGAACTGATCATATTATCAACAAAATCATATATAGAGAACTGATCTTATTATAAAAAGTTAAATAGCATTCTAGCTACTCTAAACTAAACATAAAGTATTACGGGACGTCACAGCAGTTAGACCTGCAGCAATACATCACAATTTGTAAACTAAATTATTCATTAAAAACAGAAAGAAAGGCAGGAACTAAAAGAAGAATGAAATGAGAGCCCCATACGCTCTGAGTAGCACGTAGAAAAAGTTAACAATAATAATGTAATTCGTAGAAAATATATAGCTGTGATATTTAAATATGATATTTAAAGATTTATAAAAGTCACAGACAACTCTAATTTACATCAATCTACAATTTATAATCGATCGTAGAGAATGTCTTCGTATGCAAACACAACTGTAATTTAGCCTCCTCGTAAACAAACATAATAGTAGATTAATGTATTCATAAACAAACACAACTGTAGATTAATGTTCATATAAACAAACATAACTGTAATTTAGTGACCTTGTAAACAAATACACGTGTAGATTAGTGTCTTCGTAAACAAACATAACTATAGATTAATGTCCATAGAAACAAATATAAATGTAGATTAATGTCCGTATAAACAAACATAACTGTAGATTAATGTACTCGTAAACAAACTTAGCTGCAGATATACCTGCGCATTTGACTTGAAGCTTGAGCCAGACGAGAGGTATGTAAAAGATAAGTCCACCCAGGACAAAGATGGCGGCATATAAGAACTCAATTTTTGGGTCGTATACAAGGGGGGCAATCAGCAAGTACAATGACACAACGACCATGATGGTTGGAATCACCAAAGGCACCTGCCAAGTAACGCACAAAGACTTTAATACCTGTCTTGAAATGACAGTTCTATATTATTTACCTGTCTTGAAATTACAGTTCTATGTTCTTTACCTCTCTTGAAATTACAGTACTATGTTCTTTACCTGTCTTGAAATTACAGTTCTATGTTCTTTACCTCTCTTGATATTACAGTACTATGTTCTTTACCTGTCTTGAAATTACAGTTCTATGTTCTTTACCTGTCTTAAAATTACAGTAGTATGTTCTTTACCTGTCATGAAATTACAGTACTATGCTCATTACCTGTCATAAATTACAATACTATGATTTTTACTCGTCTTGAAATTACGGCTCTATGTTGATTACCTGTCTTGACAAATACAGTTCTATATTCAATATGTTTTGCAGAGTATACTGCTATGTTTAGCACCCGTCGTGTAAAGAACAGTGGCTAGGCTTAACACCTGTCATGAAAAATATAGTGTAGGGTTAACACCTGTCGTGAAAAATATAGTGTAGGGTTAACACCTGTCATGAAAAACACAGTGCTAAGGTTATACACATGTCATGAAAGTATAGTACTATGGTTGACACCTGTTATAAAAGTATAGTGCTAAGGTTTAACAACACGAAATAATACTAAGGCGAAGCAACGTCGATAATCATTGCACGAGAGACGTCATTATATCAAACATTAATTCTAATTTGCCTTAAATTATTGCTGTTCTGAATAATTTTTACAGTCAGGTAGAACGGAGAATCCAATATACACAGAATAAACACACAAAAACACGAGCGTGCATAAAATTGATTAGAATTAATGTGCACGCGCACGAACGCGTCTACGCGCACTATGCCCGCACTTATACTCGTAAATAAATATTTATACACTTAGAGTAAATAATTATACTCAGATATATATTTAAACACTTAGAATAAATAATTATACTCAGATATATATTTAAACACTTAGAATAAATAATTATACTCAGATATATATTTAAACACTTAGAATAAATAATTATACTCACATAGACATCCCTAACACAAATATACACACACTGGCATGCACACAGAGAACGCACATAGAAACATACATGTACACACGCCCATACATATCTACACAGATTAACAGACGATGGACGCGAACGCTAACCTTGTAGGCCCGACGTGCATATTGCCAGCGAGTACGGAAGCGGAATATGATGAGAGAAGTGAACGTCAGACCATAAAACAACCAGGACGTGAAGGAGAACAGGTCGATAAGACTGCTAATGTCTCCAGGAATTATCATACACAAGGCAAGGAAGACCTGCACAATTTCCATCAAACAAACTGAAGGTGAAATTGAGCAAGTCTGCAAATGTCACCAAAAACTTATCATGTACAAGAAAAGTTAAACATTGACACGTGACAGAAACATTCATTATATGTATTCACCTCTGAAATGTGAACATTTTTTTAAAAAGCAAATAAAAAATAAAAGTAAAAGTCTAATATTACAGTTGAAATGAATACATTCTGACTAACGATAAGAAATTATTCATGTTCATGGAGAACAATCGTTAGTGCTAACATAACTTTCAACATCTAAGTGCCAATGACAAAACATTTTGCAGCAGACATACAGATTTACTTCTCATTTAAGAAGTTGCATTTTAGTTTTCATTATAGCTGTCTATTCATTCAACTGTGCACCTTTAAAATTCATTTATAGACTTTTACTATTAATTTTATATATTTGGTTTATACTAATATAAACATTGTATTCCTGGATTTTGCTATTAATTTTATAAAATTGGTTTATACTAATATAAACTTTGTATTGCTGGATTTTGCTATTAATTTTATATATTTGGTTTATACTAATATAAACTTTGTATTTCTGGATTTTACTATTAATTTTATATATTTGGTTTATACTAACATAAACTTTGTATTGCTGGATTTTGCTATTTATTTGGTTTATACTAATATAAACTTTGTATTCCTGGATTTTGCTATTTATTTGGTTTATAATAATATAAACTTTGCATTGCTGGATTTTGCTATTAATTTTATATATTTGGTTTATACTAATTGTCAGGAATTGTCGGGCAAATTATGCCAAGTTATGAAACATTCATTTTCATATTATTAACTGTTTCTACTCTCTATGAGGAGACTTCCGTTAAGCAAGTAGGCTTAGCTGATGCAACAAACTTGTTTACGTGTTAGAGAAATGTAGAGCACGCCAGAGGCAGTAAAAGGTCGTTAACCGGATACGAGAAGCCCGTATTTGGTCACTTGTGTTCCATACCGTGACGTAGCGTTGATCTGCCTGAATTCAATTGAATTCATCTGATGCGCAGAGATTCGTACACAGTGCCCATTGTCCATGGGTAAAGATTGCGTCCACCATTTTTGACCGCGCGTAACTTCACATAGTGGTAAATATAATTGGCTTCTCTAGATCATATATTTCTCATTCGTAAAACTGTTGTATTTTTATATTAGAAATATTGTGCAAATATTTATGTGATTGCTAAATGATTGTTAAATGATTGTTATATTTGGCGATATGTGGCGTTAGCAATTGTTACATTTGTAAAATGATGAAGTAGAGTAACCACGTGTATGTAGCCATATTCCCACTGTTAATTGTTATCACAGGAAAGTGCTAACAATAGTTAATATGCGTTGCATGAATCACGAGCTAAATTGTATTATAATTATGATTGTATTACAATGGAGAAAATATATATTATTCATTTAAAGACTTTCATTGATTTGGAACTATGAATTAGCTAAAGCTAATTAGTGGAATTTGTAAAGAGTAATCTATTGCTGTTGCCATGAAGCCCATTTAATTGTTTATTGCAACACGATACTGTAGGATGATATTATTCATTCACAGCCGGTCTGAAGTCTGGAGTTGGAGCCCGGGGAACCTACTGTCCTGCTAAGACTAGAACCCAGAGAAAATCCAACTTGACATCTTCAATACTGGAGGCATTGTCTGAAGTCTATGCCAGGTGTTGTAAACCTACAGTGAAAGGGCCAGCTAGACGTTATTTGCTGCTTGACGTCAGAACTGCACTGAACAATCGATGACAACATATTCAACTACTTCATAAACATTAAAGCTAAGTCTATGTATTCCATCGAAGTACAGAACTGATAAACAACATGTATAAACTAGTCAGGGCAAGCAACAGATACTCTGATAATCGTGAATCGCAATTGTTCATTCTTTTTCTTATTAATTGAATTAATTAATTGTTAATAAATTTATTCTTATCTTACCTGTTGTTACATAATTGTTTGTAGCCAACTGGAGATTAGCTAACTGGGGGCCAAGCCATAATAAAGGGATAAAGAATTATAAATCTTAATTTATAAATAAATTGGAGATAACAGTGTTAGCTATGGCAAGTCAATTGATTTATCTAACAAGGTGCCATGAGTAATTGCCTGAATACTTGGGTATTTTCGTGATGGATAAGTCAAGCCATCTGGCTGTCACTATTGTTAGAAATTATTCAATCAACCAGTATTGATAACTGGAATCTAAAATAGGACAGAGTTGTTAAACCTATACCGGACATGTGACAAATGTGGATATCATCAACCGGGATGTATAATTTAATTTCATCCAGGGGAGAACCCAGGGAAAGCATTTTTTATAATTAACCTTTTATAAAATTTTTCATATCATCCTAGAAAAAAAAACCGCGTTTTAAACTTTTAAATAAATACATGCACGCTGTTCTGTTCACTGATTAGAGTAAATTTTTGTTGTTGAATTATTGTTGTATATTGATGTGCATGTTTCTTTTTGCAGCTAAGAATATGCATACAATTGTTATATGTGAGAATGCATTTTAGTTGTAGCTAGTGCAAAGACATATTAACAGTTGAAATTGATGTTATATAACAGACATTGCAGCAGCATTATATATTGACGATTTATTAGTCTTATGTGTGGAAGTGACTAAGTAAATCTCGTGAAGAGAAGTAAAGTTGTATTGCCACTACATACTACATGACGGCGTAGGTAATAGTAGACTTCATGAAGTGGAAGGGGTAATGTTGTAACTTTGTAGCCTAACATTACGAGAAGCCTTGGGACAATTCATCATCGCCAAGCACGTGGGCAAAGTGTGTAGCAGTGATACGGAATTTATTTACGACCAGGTGCTCTGAATAAATTTGTGATATTGTAAGGTTGTAGCCTAATATTACAGTTGGAATAAATCATGTTATCGCTATTTATTGTTAATAAATTTATTCTTATCTTACCTATTGTTACATGATTGCTTGTAGCTAACTGGAGATTAGCTAACTGGGGACCGAGCCATAATAAAGGGATAAAGAATTATAAATCATAATTTATATATAAAGATGAGATAACTTTGTTAGCTAAGGCAAGTCAATTGTTTTATCTAGCGAGGTGCCATGAGTAATTGCCTGAATACTTGGGTAATTTCGTGGTGGATAAGTCAATCCGTCCGGCTGTCACTATTGCTGGAAATTATTCAATCAATCAATATTGATAACTGGATTCTAAATAGGACAGAGTCGTTAAACCTAGACCGGACATGTGACACTAATAAACTTTGTATTGCTGGATTTGCTATTAATTTAATATATTTGGTTTATACTATTATAACCTTAGTATTGCTGGATTTTGCTATTAATTTAATATATTTGGTTTATATTAATATAAACTTTGTATTGCTGGATTTTGCTATTAATTTAATATATTTGGTTTATACTAATATAGACTTTGTATTATTGGATTTTGCTTTGTAGAAGAGGTAATATAATGTCAACGTCATGAAAGGAGCAGTAGCATTTTAAAAATAGTTTTCCTAGCGTGCTGATAACCGTCAGACAAACCTTACAGAAAGATATCCCAAAGTTAGGGAATGTCATTCCAAATGTATTCTTTACATTCCTTCACGTAGGTATTGTCATTTGTTTTCTTAATAATGTTAACAATGAAGGCAAATTATTTCAACGTTTTCTACGTAACACTAACATAGGTATTGCCTTTCCTTTTCTATAATTATGATAATGGCGAAGGCAAGGTAATTTCAACCATTTTCTATATGAGACCGATGTAGGCATTGGCATTTGTTTTTCTTTAATTATAATGATGTTAATGGTGAAGGAAAGGGACTTATATAGGAATTGTCATTTCAAGTGTTTTCTATATGTTGTTCACATTTGATTGTAATTTAAAGCTTTTTGTATGATGTCCAGGCATTATAAATGTTTGGGTATATGTTATTCATCTAAGGAGGGGATTTTCAAGTGCTTTGTATATGTGTTTACCTCAGGATCGATAATTTTAAGTGTTTTGTATGTTTTTCACCGTTGGAGGATTCTTTTCAAGTATTCCTACATGCCACTCATCTAGGGAGGGGTATTTTCAAGTGTTCCTACATGCTACTCATCTAAGGAGGGGTATTTTCAAGTGTTCCTACATGCCACTCATCTAAGGAGGGGAATTTCAAATTCTTTACATGTTGTTCACCTATGAAGAGGTAATGTCAAGTGTTTTGTATATGTAGTTCACCTAAGGAGGGTAATTTCAAGTTTTTTGTATAAGTTGTTCACCTAAGGAGGGTAATTTCAAGTTAGTTATATGTTGTTCACCTAAGGAGGCGTAATTTCAAGTGTATGTATTGTTGAAGAATTGAGGGCTTACATAATTATTTATGAATTCAAGCAGGACTCTTTCAAGTGTATTCTAGTATATGGCTGTAGTCATACTTATATTTAAGTTTTATGTTTTTGATCATATTAATCCTACACATATACTAAAAATTATGTTTGTTCTAATGTTTTCGAGCGTGTTAATACTACACGTATAGTTAAAATTATATTTTTCTATCATGTTCTAGGTCGCATTAGTCCTACAGATATCAATAAAATTAATTTATGTTCGAGGATGTAGTGTATAGGATTTGTTTTTATTCAAAAATGTGTTTCCCCCATTAAAATGAATGCAGTATTTAATGTTATTTAATGTCAGACAATACTTAACTGTGAACATAAGCGAAGGCAAGGGCGTGTGTTTGTTGTAATGTATGAACGACATCACTTCCGGAAGGTTGCCATGGCGAGCAGCAGCAAAGAGCACTCTGGAAATATAAACAAGTAGTAGGGAAAGGATATGTTCAAAATCTCAAAACAAAGGTATGAGTTGGGTGAGGATGCTGAAACGGACAACAATTTTCGACGTAACAGTGACCTCAAAATGGCTTGGTTAAAAGTTTGCTTTGATTGAAGGAGTGACAAGTACGAGTGTCTGCTATAGTTATCATTGTCAGTTAAACGTTTGCTTTGATTGAAGGAGTGACAAGTACGAGTGTCTGCTATAGTTATCATTGTCAGTTAAACGTTTGCTTTGATTGAAGGAGTGACAAGTACGAGTGTCTGCTATAGTTATCATTGTCAGTTCAAGTGGTGTGATGACAATTGGCGTGGTATTACAATTTAACTTTGATAGTGTCCAATAATCACAGACGTAATGAAATAGTAGTTTGCTAGCAAGCAATGGCATAAAAGGATGTCGTAGGGCCAGTGTTGAACAGGTTTATAGTCAATGGGATGAAGGTCTGGTAGAATGTTGACAGCATCAATCGCATCATCATTGGATCAAGGAATCTTGGCTAGTGTCCAGGATAATGTTCCAGGACCGAAAGGGCATAGGTTGTTTATGCTTGAAGGGAATCAGACAATGGTAATGGTTACAGGACAATCAGCAGGAGTATTGTCACTGTGAAGGAGAAATCAAGAACTAGGAGACCGAACAAAGGAGAAATAAAGAACCAAGAGGCCAAAGGGGAAAGCAAGAACCAGGAGGCGCAACAAAGGAGAAATTAAGAACCAGGAGGTCAAACAAAGGAGAAAACAAGAACCAGGAGATCAAACAAAGGAGAAAACAAAAACCAGGAGATCAAACAAAGGAAAAATTAAGAACTATGAGGTCAAAAAAGGAGAAAACAAAGGAGGCCAAACAAAGAAGAAATTAAGAACCAGGAGGTCAAACAGAGGAGAAATTAAGAGCTAGGGGGTCACACTTATTCAACTTTTGAGCAACGTTTTATGTAAACAACATTTTAAAAAGATTACATTGTAAAGTAAACAAACGTTTTATGTAAACAACATTTTTAAAAGATTACCTTGTAAACTGTAAAGTAAACAAACGTTTTATGTAAACAACATTTTAAAATGATTACCTTGTAAAGTAAACACACAGTTATTATTTTTCTAATTTTTAGGACATTGAACCATACTTAGATAGTGAATCAATCAGCCTCAAAGATCAGAGTGTATCCTGCCGAGAGATCCCCACTGGTAAAAAGGTTTTGACGAGAAAGGTCATTAAGGTTGAGTTTACTATGAACCATATGCATAATTATGATTATACATGTGTGCATATGTTTTTCATTTATGTATATATCTATTTGTTATTTTGATTATTTTTCTCTATTCTTCTTTCACTCATCTATCATATGCCCCTCCTATTTTCTTCGTATGAATGACGTGCATCTGGTGTACCAGTTATTATTTTAGTGTCTAGTGGAAATTTAGTATTTTAGTGTCTAGTGGAAATTTAGGGGGAAAGTGTTTTTTGTTTTAGAATCGGCACTCTATCGGCAAATACCTGCCACCTCTTTGCGCTCACTAAATCCCCTTACCAATGCAAAACCCCAAACGGGCTCTGTGCCAGACTGCTGACAAGCCCCATGCTAGAACCCGCCAAGCTGCCAACTTAACAGCCAGCCCTGTCAAGACTAGAGAGATATACAGACAGAATTTTTGCACTATATAATACAGTGGACACCATGCAAAAATCAAAGTGTCACAATGCGCTTGCATAATTTTGATTTTATAACTATTTCTACCACCATTACTTTATATTTATAAAGTATAAGTTTACAAGAATTTGTTTTCTTTTAATCTATTGTTATCTTCTTCGTGCCAGGTTGGAAATGGGGATTGTAGTAGTTTTTTGGTGATTATTAATATTTATATCTTTATAATTTTCAAATACTTTGTAACACCTGACACTACTGAAGTGTGGTGGGGCACGTAGTTTGCCACGTTAGGGTTTAAATGTTGACTCCTTCTTTCCTAATACATTTCTAAAATTCCCACGCCACAGTATTTAAATATGAATGTACATATTCACACATACATGTGGTATATGTTACCTTATCATTAATTAGAAAGGAAGTAGTTTTGCAAAAGTTCATCAATCGATACTAATACAGTTACTAAAGCAATCCAATACTAGATTAAGAAAGAAAGAAACTGAAGTAAAGTACTGTAATATTAGTTACTATTCTCAGTTGATAAGAAATAATTGTATTTGCAAATACAGATTGAGATATAATTATTTTTGAAGTTTAGTACGTGTACTGAATATTAAAATAAATACACTACTGTATGTTACTAAATACAAATCCCTTCATAGATAGATATACAGACAGATAGACAGACAGACAGACAGATAGATAGATAGGTAGGTAGATAGATAGATAGATAGATAGATAGATAGATAGATAGATAGATAGATAGATAGATAGATAGATAGATAGATAGATAGATAGATAGATAGATAGATAGATAGATGGCTGAAGAAGAACTATTTAAAACTTGGGTAAGACCGTTTATATCTTCGACAACCCTAAAAGAGTTATCTGAAGACATGAATTACCTCCCTCCAGAGAAAGCTGTTCCATTCGCCGCCCCAAAGGTCGAGATCATAACACTTAATGGTATGATGATGCTGGCACTGGCCAAAACAGCGTCACCCCATGTCTGTAACAGATGATTTATTAACGCTTATGGTATGATGATGCTGGCACTGGCCAAAACAGCGTCACCCCATGTCTGTAACAGACGATTTATTAACACTTATGGTATGATGATGCTGGCACTGGCCAAAACAGAGTCACCCCATTTCTGCAACAGATGATTTATTAACACTTAAGATATGATGATGCTGGCACTGGCCAAAACAGAGTCACCCCATGTCTGCAACAAATGATTTATTAACACTTAAGGAACATATACTTTTCTGAAACCGTCATTGATATGTTCATACTAATGTGGATTTATTTCACTTCTTTAGAACATCCAAGCAATGATTAATAAATTCATATGTATAGTGAACTTATATTTGAAGTTTGCAGTATATACATTGCAGGAATATTAATCAGTAAGTTTACTTCATACGTGTACAGCGACTGAATGCATGACATTTACAGTACATTGAAACACAATGTCTAGAACAGTTCTCTTAATGTACTGATCCTAAAGTGTATTTATATAATAGAGTGTAATACTTAATGTATCTTGTATCTCGATCACTTATCTCTGTCGTTTTATCACACTTACTGTATAACTGTCTCTTATATTTGTCATTTCATCACACTTCATGTATCACTAGCTCTTATCTCTGTCATTTTATCACTCGAATGTATCACTGTTTCTTATCTCGTAGTTATCACACTTATTGTATCACTTTGTCATGATATCACACTTAATGTATCATGCATCACTTTCTCTTATCTCTGTCGATTTATCACACTTAATGTATCACGTATCATAATCTCTTATCTCTGTCGCTTAACCACACTAGTGTATCATGTATCACTATCTTATCCCTGTCGTTTTTTCACACTTAATGTATCACTCTCTCATATCTCTGTGGTTTTAACACTCTTAATGTATTATGTATCACCATCGCTTATCTCTATGACTTTACCACTTCTTCAAGTAACGTGTATTGATATATCTAAACATTGTAATTTTAGCACATCAAATGCGATATGTAAACGGTCTCTATATCCGTACCACAGATAAAATAAAGTAGCATTTGATATCGTCGATAGGTATTATAGACTCTAGGTACATAGCACAGTTATATGTATTAAGGACTTTGGATAAATGTATCATGTATTACAAGCGCTAGTATGTACAAGAGATAAATGTATCATGTATTACAAGCGCTAGTATGTACAAGAGATAAATGTATCATGTATTACAAGCGCTAGTATGTACAAGAGATAAATGTATCATGTATTACAAGCGTTAGTATGTAATAGAGATAAATATATTACAGATTCTAGATGCGTACTACAGATAACTGTGTTACAGATTCTAGAAATGTACCATAGATAAATGTATTACAGAATAGGTACCACATATATGTATTACATACTCTAGGTATTTATTATAGATAAATGTATAATATATTACAGAGTCTAGGCACTTAATATAGATAATTAATGTATCTTGTATTACACTCTAATGTATGTACTTTAGATAAATGTATTTTCTATTACAGATTCTAGGTACATACCACAGCTACTGCTGTCGAAGCGAGCAACTCATCAGTTGTCATAACTGTCAGGTACGATACGTTTGTGAATGTGTACACAACAGTAACCACCAGCACGGCCAAAATATTCGCTCGAGGCAAATTTCTTCAAGAATAAAAGCAACATTTGTCATTCTTTAAAAGTAATTACTTCGAGATAAATTTCTTCAAGAATTAAAGCAACATTTGTCATTCTTTAGAAGTATTTACTTCGAGATAAATTTCTTCAAGAATTAAAGCAACATTTGTCATTCTTTAGAAGTATTTACTTCGAGATAAATTTCTTCAAGAATTAAAGCAACATTTGTCATTCTTTAAAAGTATTTACTTCGAGATAAGTTTCTTTCAAGAATATAAGCAACAATTATACTTCTTATTATTAATATTTACCCCAATGCAAATTCCTTTCAAGATAATAAGCAACAACTATGTTGACCTCTAAAAATATTTATCTCTAAATCATAGAAAATTAAGTAAACATTACTTATTATATTTAACATATTTTTTAAAAATTCCCTTCCAGAGAAAATGTTGACATGTGGATTTGCCTTTATTTTCAGCTTAAACAATCTTGTAACACTGAATATGATCACAATAATGGCTTATGTAATCCACACCCACCATCCTCTAAGTAGATTACATGCCAAACTAACTCTAGAACACTGATCTTTATTCATGGACTAGAGTAATATCTGAGTTTCTACTCACTTAAACTAACTCTAGAACACTGACCTTTATTCATGGACTAGAGTAATATCTCAGTTTCTACTCACTTAAACTAACTCTAGAACACTGACCTTTACTCATGGGCTAGAGTAATATCTGAGTTTCTACTCACTTAAACTAACTCTAGAACACTGACCTTTACTCATGGACTAGAGTAATATCTGAGTTTCTACTCACTTAAACTAACCAATTGGAGTGCAGAGCAATTGAGCCCAATGAATGTGTCAGACGTTTACCTGTAAATCATCAGTTCAAAAAGCAAACTGACCCTAGATGTAACATGTACCTTAGCTCCCAGCCTTAATAAATTATAACCATATTACTAACTCTATTTGCCAGTTATCAACACAGCAAGGAACTATCGTTGTATATATTACTGCCAAAGATATGTGGTTTTGCTGGATTAACTAAATATTACTGCCAAAGATATGTGGTTTTGCTGGATTAACTAAATATTACTGCCAAAGATATGTGGTTTTGCTGGATTAACTAAATATTACTGCCAAAGATATGTGGTTTTGCTGGATTAACTAAATATTACTGCCAAAGATATGTGGTTTTGCTGGATTAACAAAATATTACTGCCAAAGATATGTGGTTTTGCTGGATTAACAAAATATTACTGCCAAAGATATGTGGTTTTGCTGGATTAACTAAATATTACTGCCAAAGGTTAATGGTTTTGCTTGATTAACTAAATATTACTGCCAAAGGTATGGGGTTTTGCTTGATTAACTAAATATTACTGCCAAAGGTATGGGGTTTTGCTTGATTAACTAAATATTACTGCCAAAGGTATGGGGTTTTGCTTGATTAACTAAATATTACTGCCAAAGGTATGGGGTTTTGATTGATTAACTAAATATTACTGCCGAAGGTATGGGGTTTTGATTGATTAACTAAATATTACTGCCAAAGGTATGGGGTTTTGATTGATTAACTAAATATTACTGCCAAAGGTATGGGGTTTTGATTGATTAACTAAATATTATATCTATGATCGTTTAACCTTAACTATATTTTGCTTATGATATTATAGTGTATGATGACATTGTAAGTAAGAGTGTTCTGTCAGAGAACAAATGCAGACACATTCTTAACTCATATGTATTTTACTGGCAGATCGGCGCTTTATTTTGGACATTGAATCAACTATCGCTAAGTTGTGAAGCAACGCCAGAGAAGAACAACACAGACCATATGCATGTCTGCCAATATACGTCACTGGGACTCTAGATGACATGTCAGGCGAATCCTAAAGAGTTAAGTGACTTAAAATCAACAGCTGTACAGCTTCAATCAAGCTTCAATCAAATTCAATCGAACTTTAATCAAAGTACCTTTAGAATTCACTCAGCAACATTCGGTGCTCTCTTATAAACTCATTTATGCTTTGCTCATACGAACAAACTAAATAATTACCTTATTGCTATAGGATTCAAACTTTCTCTTATGAATAACATTTTATATAAATTCTAATATGTAGCTGTTGAATTATTCGCTATATGTAACCATACTATCTTACGTTATTTCTTGTTGAATACATTTAATATTGATACTTAGACCATTGTGTTAGTGTGACTCACTCACATGTTATATGTTGTAGTCTGTCACCTATATTTACTAACTAGCATGGCTGTATGTATCAGGGAGTTCGATCTATCTTCTAGAACTATCACTCTTGTATTCTACATTATATATCTTCCATCTTTCCTACATGTGTGGCCAGCCAGAAGGTGTGTTTGGGGGATTACTTAAGGTTATGGGTACCCTTGGTGGTAGAGAATTAATATCTTGCCTATCTCCCAGCAAAACATCACAAATATTGTAAAAACTGTATCGTATAAAATAATAAAGAAGGAACAATGATCAGTGCAATTACTTTGTATAGCTTGTTAGAGAAATATTTTATAAATGGAATGACACGCTGTTCTGTGCTTTGGCTTCTACAACAGGAAACAACTATTCCATTCATTTTTACGATATTGTTCATTTACTTCTCAGTTTACTTCAAAAATAATTTTTTGTTTTACTGTCAATACTTCGATACAAATTGTCTCTACGTACTTCTCCGGCTTGTCCAGCTCCTCTACTACATAGTTCAGGTTATTCCTGAAACAAAGACAAAGGATAATTAACAAGGTGTCTACACAAACAAAGACAAAGGATAGTTAACAAGGTGTCTACACAAACAAAGACAAAAAATAGTTAACAAGGTGTCTACACAAACAAAGACAAAGGATAGTTAACAAGGTGTCTACACAAATAAAGACAAAAGATAGTTAACAAGGTGTCTACACAAATAAAGACAAAAGATAGTTAACAAGGTGTCTACACAAATAAAGACAAAAGATAGTTAACAAGGTGTCTACACAAATAAAGACAAAAGATAGTTAACAAGGTGTCTACACAAATAAAGACAAAAGATAGTTAATATGGTGTCTACACAAACCCATGCAATCCTAGCCACTGGAGGCAATTTATTTGTCTCACGTCCATTAGTCACGCGATAGATAGATAGATAGATAGATAGATAGATAGATAGATAGATAGATAGATAGATAGATAGATAGATAGATAGATAGATAGATTTTAACAAGGAGGAATATTAAAATCATGCCTCGAAAAGAGAAATAATAATGGTAAAATTTTGAAACAATTACCAGCCATCATACGCCCAGAGCGCGCTGTAAAAAGCAAGGGATACTTTGGTTGGATCTTCAAACGTCCCGGAAAATCCTTTTTCAAGGACTGATGTATATCCTGTCAAAAATGGTATAAAATGTGTCAATCATTATGCGAGAGGATTTTTTGTAAACGGTATATGCATGCACAAGCCAACTTTCTGAGAGAGTTATTGCATTATAAATATAATTAGTTAAATATTTTTTCTTGTTCACACTGACGATTACGGGTACTCACATATAAACACAATAATCGTGTGTTTTGTATCAGTATGCAGAGCTGTGAAATGTGGCATTATATAGAATTGTAAAATTTGGCAATATATAGAGCTGTGAAATGTGGCATTATATAGAATTGTGAAATTTGGCAATATATAGAGCTGTGAAATGTGGCATTATATAGAATTGTGAAATTTGGCAATATATAGAGCTGTGAAATGTGGCATTATATAGAATTGTGAAATTTGGTAATATATAGAGCTGTGAAATGTGGCATTATATAGAATTGTAAAATTTGGCAATATATAGAGCTGTGAAATGTGGCATTATATAGAATTGTGAAATTTGACAATTTATAGAGGTGAGGCAATATATAGAGCTGTGAAATGTAGCAATATATAGAGCTGTGAAATGTAGCATTGTAAAACAGTTTTATATCTTTTATTTCAAACATACCTTGACCTAATCTGACGAAACCGCCAATTATGATGATAATTAGCGCACCTAGTTTGGCGGCGGTAAAGACCACTTGGACACGGGCAGCTAGGCTGACACTGTAGCAGTTCACCACACAAACGGTCACTGTCACGACATGACTTCATGAATTTACCCACAGTTAACCAAACAAAGTGTCACTGTAACATCATTTCCTGAATGTAACCACAATGACAACATTTAACCACATAAACGGCCACTATAACGTCGTAACTTCGTGAAATTAGCCACAGTTAGCACTGTTAACCACACTAAAGTTACTGTAACGACATAACCTCGTGAATTTAGTCACAGCAACCACAGTTAACCAGTTAACCACATCAAACTTGGTGAAATGAGACACGATGAAACTGCACAAATTAACCATAAACGTTTCTCTTGTAAACAGCATAATCATGTGTAATTCTCATGCACAAGACAAATGCTTGTTAGAGTCGCGTTATTTATTGTGGATAATTATATCCGGCTACAAGTTAAATAGAACTAAGTGGGACGTAATTGGTGCATGGGACATGGAAAAGGCAGTCATTGAATACTGATCATTGAGACATTGATTATGTCAGTAAGAAGTGGAAAACAACGGGTACAGAGTAACCCAGAGACTTTGATAATTATTACATTGGTGCACACAATTATTTATAGTATGTTTAAAAAATGAATTATGCCATATTTTTTAAGTGGAAGAATCGAATGAAGTTTTCTCATATTTATGAGATAATTTAAGGAAATTATTCATATATATAAAGGACGGATGATGCCATAGAAATGGAAATTGAATTTTGTACTTAGTACACATTTTCTTTAAAAATTTATCTTTCTTATACGGGATTTTTCTGTCTGTATTTAAACTTTCTAGTGCTCATTAGACCTAACGCACGAAAATATTTTTTTTCTTGGATTTATACATAATTATGAAACATATCCCAATACATTGACTTTCTGGACTAACATAAATGTAGCCTATCTCCATGCACAGATTTCCTGACTAACATAAATGTAGCCTATCTCCAAGCACAGATTTCCTGACTAACATAAATGTAGCCTAGCCTGGTGACCCGTCAAAACCGCGAATGACAAATGCGCGCCGACAAAACCGCGATGGACAAAACCGCGCCGACAAAATCGCGCCGACAAATGCGCGCCGACAAAATCGCGATAAACATCACCAAGTAAAGAATGGCAGGAAGTGATCTTAAGGATTATTTGCACACGGTATCTCTTAATATTGCTCTTTAAACAAAATTATTAAGATTAGATATATGCTTCATTCTTTTCATTGCCTTTGTGTAAGGATTATTTGCACGCAGTATCTATTAATAGTGATCTTTAAATAAAATTATTAAGATTTGATGTATGCTTCATTCTTTTCATTGCCTTATTTTGAGGATTATTTGCTCTCAGTATCTCTTAACATTGCTTTGTGTATCATAATATTGATATCTACGTATGTTATTATTACATTCTTGTACGATTTAACATGTATCATCGCGATTTTGTCGATCGCGATTTTGTCGGCGTGATTTTGTCGGCGCGATTTTGTCGTCGCGATTTTGTCCATCGCGGTTTTGTCGGCGCGCATTTGTCGGTGAACCGCCTAGCCTATCTCCATGCACAGATTTCCTGACTAACATAAATGTAGCCTAGCCTATCTCCATGCACAGTTTTCCTGACTAACATAAATGTAGCCTAGCCTATCTCCATGCACAGATTTCCTGACTAACATAAATGTAGCCTATCTCCATGCACAGATTTCCTGACTAACATAAATGTAGCCTAGCTCCATGCACAGATTTCCTGACTAACATGAATGTAGCCTAGCTCCATGCACAGATTTCCTGACTAACATAAATGTAGCCTATCTCCATGCACAGATTTCCTGACTAACATAAATGTAGCCTAGCTCCATGCACAGATTTCCTGACTAACATAAATGTAGCCGTTTCCCCCACATAGATTTTCTGGACAAATTTATATCAAACCTATCCAAATGCATAGAAATGTTTTACAAACATCTATCTATCTATCTATCTATCTATCTATCTATCTATCTATCTATCTATCTATCTATCTATCTATCTATCTATCTATCTATCTACCTATCTATCGATCTATCCACCCGTCCATCCATCCCCCTTGCAGGCTTCTGTTATGGTCCAGTACAGTAATAGGTTGGGAGTGTTTTGTGGTTTTTAACATTTTATTTTTAAAGCATAGGCATAAAGCCAACAGAACTCAGAGCCTTTGGGCCTGTGAGAGACTGCATGTTTGGTTAGAGAAAGAAACATAGGGAAAAGGAGAAAGTAAGAGAGAAAGTAAAAGATATACTGAAGGAAAGAGAATGAGAGAAAGTGAGGTGGGAAAAAAGACAAAAAAGACAGGACGAGCAAAAGAAAGATTGAGAAAGGAGAGCAAGAGAGAAAATAAAGAAAGAGTGAGTGGTATGTAAAAAGAAAGAGAGACAAATAGAAGACAATGGGAGGAGAGAATGAAAGAAAATGAAAGGGATAGGTATGAATTAAGAAAGGTTTATTGAAGGAAGGAGACAAAGGAAGAGGGAAAAAAGAGATGACAGGAGCAGAGAGAGATAGACAGATAGACAAAGAGACAGAGGTTGACAACATACACACCCCACACACCAAAATCACATTAGGAAAGATAGCGGGATGAGAAAATGAAAATGTTGGGGGAGGGAAGAGAAATAAATGGATGAAAGAAGGGAGCGAAGAAGTGATAGATTCAGAATAAGGGAAAAGAGAGAATATGATAGTTGGATAGAGAGAAAGAACATTATCAAGAAAAAGAGCTAAAGAGGTGGGGGTAGAGAATTATAGAAAGAAAATGAGGTTTGATCTCTTTTGAGGAGGCATTGCAAGAATAAGAGTTTACCACAGAGCATAGTGCAATCCACCAGAACCCAAAATACAATATTTATACAGCGTAAAATCTAATACCTAACAATACTTATACAGCATAAAATCTAATACCTAACAATACTTATACAGTGTAAAATCTAATACCTAACAATGAGCATGATAAGCAATCTGAGTGAAATATGAATTGTCCGATGTGCTTGGAGTTCACAATGATGTATAAGCTAGGGCCTGCACGCATGTGTTTTACTTTTAAGGCGAGTCCCTTAAGTGCTATACTATCTTTGTAGTTTTAGAACTACTGGCGTACTTCCTAAAGGAACAGTCTGATTTTATGTAGCGTGTCTTGATTCTATTCTAAAACACTAATTTTATACAACAGTAAAGGTCGAAGAAAATCTGTCCAGTATAAATTTTACCTGAAATCCTCACAAACTACCAGATGAAGCAATTTTATTATTGTATAAATGAAACCGACCACCCAATCGCATAGATTTACTAAACTAATATATATGAAACCCATCAGACCAAATAGATTTTCTGGATAGAAGACCCTAATATATATGAGACTATTCCACTGAATATACTTTCAGGTCTAATATATAATATATATGAGATCTACTCCATACTGGACTAACATATATGAGACTTGCTCCATCCTGGAATAATATAGGAGACCTACTCCAGTGCATATGTATACTCTAAACACTAATATATAGGACTTCTGAGGCCCTATGTAGCATTAACTGAAAAAACTAAAAACACGAAACATGTAGAAAATAGAATATTGAAATAGTTAAACACATCAATGCAAGGTGTTTCTGGACTATTATTGCAATCAAGAACTGCTACAGATAAAATTGTCATTAAATAAACAAAATAAAGTTTACAAAAAATAAAACTCTGTTGTCATAGTTACACAGGCCTATCGAGAGAGCAAACACTGAGTATGCCTAGGACGGCCGTGTATAGTAGACTTACCCAGCGCCACAGCGGCGGTCAGTTTCTGTGGCATGAGAGGAGTTCCACAGAGGCCAAAGACAGTGCTGGCATACCCAGCAAATGTCAGGGAGATGATGGCGAGACTGGACGGTCGAATGACGATGACTGATGTCCAGGCGTACAAGAAAGCA
The DNA here is from genome assembly GCA_028829895.1 of Sinotaia quadrata. Taxonomy (NCBI): domain Eukaryota; kingdom Metazoa; phylum Mollusca; class Gastropoda; order Architaenioglossa; family Viviparidae; genus Sinotaia; species Sinotaia quadrata. The sequence goes on from CM054181.1 coordinate 89,627,858, forward strand.
ACGGCGTTTCCGAATGCCTCCCGAAGGTACTGGTATTCGCCTCCAGACTTGCCCATCAGTGTGCCGAGCTCGGAATACGACAATGCGCCTACACACACACACACACACACACACACAGACACACACACACACACACACACATCAATATATATATATATATATATACACACACGCACATACACACACCACAAACACATTTACACCCATACACATAGACACAAAATACACAATCACAAATGTTCACACGTTTCAATGCATCATACAGTATGATACTGTTTAATTTTATGATTAAAAATTACTTTGTAATTCCTTCATTAAGAGAAATACATTGTTATAAATCAAGAAACAGTGCAAAAAAGAAATGCATTGTTATAAATCAAAAAACAGTGAAAAAAATGCAATTTTATAAATCAAGAATCAGTGCAAAAAGAAATGTATTGTTATAAATCAAGAAACAGTGCAAAAAGAAATGTATTGTTATAAATCAAGAAACAGTGCAAAAGGAGGCTGCAGATGAATGAGCTATGAAATGTTCTAGTGATTTGAATGAAAGAGGTTTGATGTCTGGTGCTATCAACTAACAGTTTACAATTTAGTGATTTTATTTGAAGAGTTATAGCAACTAAAATTGTTAGTGAATAGGTCTATAACATATTATCATGGAAAAAGAGCCGAAAAACCTATAATAATTAGGTCAGTGCTATATATTCATGGTGAGAATTAACACTAGATGATTTAGTGAAGGAAACTGTGATGTGTTTTGAGGTGCGATTAAAAATTTTCAGGTAATTGATGAACAAAATATGTTCCCATGGTGTGAACAAAATTTATGAGGTTATAACGAATGTCAATGTGGTATATTGCAATAAATAGCAGTTATATTGAATGAGCTGCAGTATACGTTACTGAATAGAAAATAACAGATTATAATGCAATGCATAGTGAAATGTTACAATAGTGAAGATGTTAACGAATTATAATGGAATATGTAATGATATTTTGCAACAAAATCTAGTAGGATGCAGTGAATAAGGTATGAATATCAAGATGTTACTTCTGCCACTCAGCTCTGTCGGGTGCCACAATGTCTTGTACCGTACGATATTCTGCTGTAGGATGATGACGTCAGTTCTTGCTGTACGATTCCGTTGATGTCAGTTCTCGCTGTATGATGCCGATGACGTCAGTTCTCGCTGTATGATACTGATGCTACGTTTCTATGTGGGCATCACTAAAACATCAGATTGTAATAAATTTTTGAAAAACGATAAAAATAGTTTTAATTAGTTTACAATTCAACTCACCCATGAGGGATATGCCACCCGTAAGCACCCATACTAAAATGCTGAGTGCCACGGACCCAGTATGTTCCAGAACTCCCTTGGGAGACACAAAAATTCCAGATCCTGTGCAAACAAAGAAAATTTAGTGTCAAAACAGTACTCACACTAAATATCCTAGATCACGCAAACAAGAAAATTTAATGTCAAAACAGTACTCACACTAAATATCCTAGATCACGCAAAAGCAGAGAAATATTAATGCGAATAATAAACACAAATTGCAATCTGATGCTGAAGTGGTTAACAATAATCACACATATAATATATTTGTGAAAATTTCATGAAGTTGTTATTAACAATCAGAGTACATACTCTATATTTTTTGTGAAAATAGCAAGACATTATTATAACAAACAATACAAACGTCAAATATAGTGACATTGCAACGAATATAAATATAAATATAACAATCAGAATACATATACCTCTTTTGTGGAAATGTAATGGAATTGTTAATTATAAATACACACATAATACCTACTATAACCTTTTTGAAACTGTCTCCAAACAGTTAATAATTATCACACATGTAAAACATACCCTTTGTGAAACCGTCTCCAAACAGTTAATAATAATAATTAATCACACATGTGAAACATACCCTTTGTGAAACCGTCTCCAAACAGTTAATAATAATAATCACACATGTAAAAATACCCTTTGTGAAACCGTCTCCAAACAGCTAATAACAATCACATATAAAACATTTCTAACCTTTGTGAAACTATTTCCAAGTAATTAGAAAAGTAAAACTCAATTATGTTCTACTAGCAGTTCTTTGCAATTATTATAGTTTTGTAACAGTCATTGTTTATGGTCGTTACATCTAGTTATATAATGATTACGTAACCGAAATAATGTCCAAATACTGACGAAAAATGCTCAAGATATATCAATGTTTTAATACATAACTGATTTTCTGCAGTCTTTGAATCTGGTAAAATTTGGCGTTGTCCAAGTCACCGACTGTTGTGAGCACGATATTAACATTTGAAATACCCTCAATGCTAAAGTTTTAATAGTAGAGAGAAGAAAATAGTTAAGTGTCATTTATTTCACTGGGTTTCATTACTGTAGCAGTATGCTTCCAATAAAACCTGAGTTTGATTTGTTTGAGAGTTCGGCACTCCACGCACTTATTAAACTTTTATACCTAAAATCTGAGTTTGATTTGTTTGAGAGTTCGGCACTCACGCACTTATCAAACTTTATACCTAAAACCTGAGTTTGACTTGGAGAGTTCGGCACTCAAACATTTAATTTTATAAGTAAAATGTATTTGGGGCTGCTCATTTTCATTTAATTAAATTTTACAAGTTATCTCACGTTTTCTCCTTACGGTGGCAAGATCTAAATCTTGGTTTGTAATAACCCCAATATCCTTACTAGTATTGTTCATGTATTTTTAAGAGAATCATTGTTTGTTAGAATTCCTTGTGTTTGTAATAACCCCAATATCCTTACTAGTATTGTTCATGTATTTTTACGAGAATCATTGTTTGTTAGAATTCCTTGTGTTTGTAATAACCCCAATATCCTTACTAGTATTGTTCATGTATTTTTACGAGAATCATTGTTTGTTAGAATTCCTTGTGTTTGTAATAACCCCAATATCCTTACTAGTATTGTACATGTATTTTTACGAGAATCATTGTTTGTTAGAATTCCTCTATTCCTTACGGGTAATGTTAAAGTACTCTTACGAGATAATCTTATTTATACTTACTGAACTCGGTCCATTTATTCTTGAGAGAAACTCTGTTTAGAAGAGAACTTGTCAACCTCACGAAATGAATGGATTTGAAAGAACCTTATTTATCTTTACGAATGATTTACACTATTTAGAACCCATTATATCCTTACTGAATAAGATCCAGTTCGTGTTACAAGAAACACTTTTTATAAGTATCAAAGGAAAAGGTTTAGAAATATTACAGGATAAACTTTTTAAAAGTATTGAAGGAAACCCAGCTTAGAAATATTACAGGATACTCTGTTAGATGTATGACAGAAAACACTATTTCTCCGTGAATACACGTAAGGATAAGTGGGGTTGTATATTTTAGCTTAGCTTTTATTCCTGAGCCAAAATAACATGCATATTAATTTAAATTGGTTAAAGCAAGCCATTAATTATCTGTTCAGAAATGTTACATAAAACATGTTATGTAACCTCATGTTATGAAACAATCTGTTATGGTTATGAAACAATCTATTATAGCAGTTCATAAATATTACATAAAACATGCTGCATAACTTCATGTTTCGTAACATGGAGTTACCTAACTCACTTTACATTATGAATTGTTTAGTTGTATTTACTTAATGAAACGCACAGTTGTATATACTAAATGTATAGTATATATGTATTTAAATAATATCCAGTTGTATTTACAAAATGTATTATACAATTATATTTATTTAGTGTAGTGTACAGTTGTATTTACATATGTATTATACAGTTATATTTATATAGTGTAGTGTATTTATTGAATGTATTATACATTTGCATTTACACATTTTCTTTTTACTTAATGTACTGTACATTTATGTTTACTTAATATATTTTACTTGTGTGTGTTCATAAAGTGTTCAAGTATTTTATTGTACCATATAACCCGATTTGCATTGCTGGTTGTTGAGCACCTCAATGCAATAAATTATCGTAGATTTACAGCCCGAGGTGCACTGACTGTGAGTCATGCTTATAGAAATACAATGGGTCATATAGATATCCAAGCTGTAAATCAAGTGTCAAATATTTTGCACTGCACGGTCCCGCATTGTCTTCCATTCTACCGGGACCTACATTTTGCATGGAGAGTTACTGTAGTCGCCATCTATTTTCAATTTCCCGTAGACTATTAGTACTCGGCGCTTAGAAATATATCGTACAAATTTGTTTGTTTCAGCAAAATTCTATGTCCGATTACTATCCACACTTTACAAAATTAAAAACAAAATTGTTTCTCCAAGACCAACAGTTTTGAAATAATAACTCGCGGTAAGATGTATTGTGTTTGAATTTGGTAAAGATAAGATTAAAGTGTATTTAGTTTGAATTTGGTAAAGGTACGATTAAGATGTATTTTGTCTAAAGAAATTATTGCTACGATTAAGATGCATATTTTTTAAAGGTGGTAATGCTTCGATTAAGATGCATTTTGTTTAAAGGTGGTAATACTACGATTAAGATTAAGACGTATTTTATTTAAAGGTTATAATGCTACGATTATGATGTTTTGTGTAAATATGTTACTGCTACGATTAAGATTATCTTCTTTAAAGGTGATAAGGCTACGATTAAGATGTGTCTTCTTTAAAGGTGATAAGGCTACGATTAAGATGTGTCTTCTTTAAAGGTGATAAGGCTACGATTAAGATGTGTCTTCTTTAAAGGTGATAATGCTACGATTAAGAAATACTTTGTTTAAAGAAATTATTGCTACGATTAGGATGTATCTTCTTTAAAGGTGATAAGGCTACGATTAAGATGTATCTTCTTTAAAGGTGATAAGGCTACGATTAAGATGTATCTTCTTTGAAGGTGATAAGGCTACGATTAAGATGTATCTTCTTTAAAGGTGATAAGGCTACGATTAAGATGTATCTTCTTTAAAGGTGATAAGGCTACGATTAAGATTATCTTCTTTAAAGGTGATAAGGCTACGATTAAGATGTATCTTCTTTAAAGGTGATAAGGCTACGATTAAGATGTATCTTCTTTAAAGGTGATAAGGCTACGATTAAGATGTATCTTCTTTAAAGGTGATAAGGCTACGATTAAGATTATCTTCTTAAAGGTGATAAGGCTACGATTAAGATGTATCTTCTTTAAAGGTGATAAGGCTACGATTAAGATGTGTCTTCTTTAAATGTGATAAGGCTACGATTAAGATGTGTCTTCTTTAAAGGTGATAAGGCTACGATTAAGATGTGTCTTCTTTAAAGGTGATAAGGCTACGATTAAGATGTGTCTTCTTTAAAGGTGATAAGGCTACGATTAAGATGTGTCTTCTTTAAAGGTGATAATGCTACGATTAAGAAATACTTTGTTTAAAGTGTTAATATTACGATTAAGATTGATTTTGTTTCAAGGTATTATGCTGCGATTAAGATGTATTCTATTGCAAAGTGATAAATGTTAACATTATGATGTTTTTGTTGTAAGTGAAAATCTAAGATTAGTAATATTAAAAGATTGAATGCTTCAGAAACATTTGTCTTACAATAGTTATAGATCGTTCCTTAAGATGCATTTCCTCTTACATCAGAGAAAGTGAATAAGGAAACATTTGCTTCACTGCAATGACATCAAAACATAATTACTAACACTCAGATATACAATGACATCAAAACATAATTACTAATGCCCGAATATATTAATGACTGGCGTTTGAGCTCTGCCATGGCTGTTTTATAAGATTTTGTATTGGAATGCAATTGACTCATATCAGTAAGTCATTCATTCGTAACGACGCTGGTTTTTCAGGCAGTGCTAACGAAATTGCTGACTTAAGTTGTGTGAAGCCAGCGATGGCTATGGGAAACTTTATTGCCGTCACATCGTCAGGCTGTTGAAGGTTAGCAAACTAGGATTGCAAAGTTTCATATTTGAAAAGACTATGTAACATCTCAGGAACATCTTCAACAGTTTGAATGTTTGACCATGAGCCTTAACAAAGATAACTTTATGTTTCACACACTTATTTTCTTTCTGACCATTGGTGTTTCCCGCAGTGTTAAACTAGTATCAGATTTATTTCATATTTGACCGGTGGCGTTAGCCATAATGAAAAGCGAGTAGCGTGAACTTTCTGACCGGTGGCGTTACCCAGGATGAAAAGCGAGTAGCATGAACTTTCTGACCGGTGGCATTACCCACAAGCGAGTAGCGTGAACTTTCTGACCGGTGACGTTACCCAAAAGCGAATAGTACAGTCATTGACCTACGTTCTTTCTGGCAGTTCAGTTTCAAAATACAAAGGAAATGTGATGCTCCAGTATAAATAAAACACGTTTTTGTTCTATTCAAGGCAATATTCTGGTAGCAAACATAAGTTCTAAGATATGAATAACAATCAAACTTTTACCACTGAGGGTTGTAAATTCAGCACATGCATGAATAACTAAACTTACATATATTACTGATCAATAAATAATGTTATCATACGTCAAACATCAGTCAGGTCAAGACCATACTACAATGGTGTTAGTGCTTATCACGTCATAGTGTGTCTTGCATAAACACATTATCATGGCAGTCTGAACTCGAAAACGGTAAAAGCAAATCTAACACATAAGGTAAGAAACTAAAATCATTTAAGTTTCTGTTCAGTGCACTTAAACACATTTCAAAAAAATAATAAATGTGTGTTTGTATATGTGTGTGTGTTTGGAAACAAATAAGGAGAGAGCGTGTATGTTTGTGGGTGGGAGGAAGGGAGAGGGGGGAAGTAAGAAAGAGAGATGGAAACAAACAAAAGAGATGGGCAGACAATGTGTGAGTATGGAGTGAGAGAGAAATATTCATTCCAATGTAGACACACGAACTGATATAAGCACTATGATGTTGCATTCTATTACCTATTATGGTGCCTACAATAATGGAAGACCCGCTAATAAGTCCCAGTGATCGTTGTAGAGAAGCCCCTTGGTCTACATTAATTTCCGTCTGGTCATGTTCTGGTGAGTCTACACTTCTCAAGTCTCTCGGTGATTCACCACGATTTCTTAGTTCCGTTAGCGATCCATTATTTTCTAAAAATAAAGACAAGATAGATAGATAGATAGATAGATAGATAGATAGATAGATAGATAGATAGATAGATTGTGGTGGAATGTTTTATAAAATGGTAAAATTGTGTTAATTAGGTGACTACAGTAAATCTGCAAATTAAGTGAGCAGATAATTCATTAGCAGTACAGATGATAAGTCTTATTTTTGACAACTTCTCTGTTCAGTATTTTATGAATGATTCTATGGGTGTTTAGTAATTCAGGGGAAAAATTTAGATATGTCTAAAATCTGAACTCTCAATTCATGTTTTGATAGTCTATTGCCAAATACTATTGAAAATCTATTGCCAAAGACTATTGAAAATCTATTGCCAAAGACTATTGAAAATCTATCGCCAAAGACTATTGAAAATTTATTGCCAAAGACATAACAAAAAAACGATGACATGTAGATAATTAAACATCACCACTGCATATAATTATCTATCTCTTTTAAAATGTGAGGTGAAGTACACGGATGACTCAAGCAAAACAAACTAACATTTTACACTCGGTGTGAGATAAAGTACACGGATGACTCAAGCAAAACAAACTAACATTTTACACTCGGTGTGAGATAAAGTACACGGATGACTCAAACAAAACAAACTAACATTTTACACTCGCTGTGAGATAAAGTACACGGATGACTCAAACAAAACAAACTAACATTTTACACTCGGTGTGAGATAAAGTACACGGATGACTCAAACAAAACAAACTAACATTTTACACTCGGTGTGAGATAAAGTACACGGATGACTCAAGCAAAACAAACTAACATTTTACACTCGGTGTGAGATAAAGTACACGGATGACTCAAACAAAACAAACTAACATTTTACACTCGCTGTGAGATAAAGTACACGGATGACTCAAACAAAACAAACTAACATTTTACACTCGGTGTGAGATAAAGTACACGGATGACTCAAGCAAAACAAACTAACATTTTACACTCGGTGTGAGATAAAGTACACGATTTACTGGAGGATAATTACCCATACAACAGCTAGCATCTTTTTTATACTCTCACGACGATGGCGCTGATGACGTAACAAATTTCAGTCTCTAAAGTTCAAATAGGCCGACATTTAACGCTTAGAGTATGAACATAATAATTGAAATAATTTACTAAAATTAATAAAATATTGATAATAGACATGCCAATTTCTTATTCTGAATTCTGTTTCAAAAGTTACAGTATTTACAAAAAATGCTTTCTTGTGGGGAAATAATACGTACGTATTTTGCCTTCCATCTTGTCGGCGATTGATGTGGCGCTAACGTCAATGTTAATTTAATAATTTTCAACTCCAATTGTGGGAGTAAAATAAAATTTCATGTGCGTTTAAAATGTAACACCTTTTCATACTCCTTCATGGCTGTAACATGTGCCTGCAAACTGTCGGCTCCAAGTTCAATACCCACTTGTCTCCGTTGCTCTCGGTACGTGTCCTAAAATAAAGCCTCTCTTTTATGTCAGTCTCCTTCCCCTCCCTCCCCGCATCTCATGCCTCGCCTCCCTCCCCAGCACCTTACTCTTTGACCCAAATTGTCACTGACTCCGTCCTGGTTGTGTTTCGGAATAAATATACGTAACACTTTCATTTAAGGATCCTTCACTCATGAAATATGATCGTGGTATAACAGTTTATGTGCTTTACGGAGCTAATATCAAAACAAATAACAGTTCTGCCCAAAACGAATGCTTTTAAGGTAGTCATCAAAACAAAAAACACATAGTTACAACACGCTTGTGTGATTTAAGCCGGGTTGATTCTGTCTGGCTCTGCAGTTAAGTTCAGTTTCTGATCTATCACCGTTTTAAAACTGATCTTGACACCAGGTGACCTATAACTAGAGTAGCCTGCAATATAATTGGACATCATCAAGTCATCTATCTAGCCCTGCATCATATTTCGACGTCAGGTCACCTACATTAAAGGAGCCTGATCATACTTCGACATTAAATCACCTACATAAGGGCAGATTGCATGGACATTAAATCACATATCATTAGATCAGCCTACAGTATTCGTGGGAATCAAATAATCTACATTAGAGCAGCCTACAGTATACTTGGACATTAAGTCACCTAGTATTACAGTAACCTGCTTCGTGATTTTACGAAAGAAACTAAAAGTACAGTAACCTCTTTCATCTTGTACGAAACGACATTGAGGTACAATAGCCTGTTTCATACTTGTATGGAAAGACACTAGCAGTACATCAACATGTATCAGTATTTTACGAAAGACACTAGTAATACAGTAACCTACTTCATATTTTACGAAGATATTAGCATTACTATAACCTATTTAATGCTTTTATTGAATGGCCGGTAGAGAAAACAAATAAAAACACACAGAAAGTAAACAGACCAGTTTCTAAATAGCTGTTTGCCTATCAAGTATCATCATTTGCTTGTGTTTGAGTGTATGTGGCCCTGATACTGTGAAAATAGTTCATCAATAATTTATAATAAATATATTTCATGATGAAAAGTTATTTTATGCAAACTATGCATGTAAGTATTATATATATAATATACTTCAAATTTTATACATTTAACATATTTCTGTTTTTCGTCATGATACAATCAAATCTGAATTGGGCAAAGGAAAATGAAACAGCTCTCAATATTGTTCAGCACAAATTTGTCAAATATATTTTATTTATCTCTATATTGTCCAACCATCAACAGAAAGCAACATCGACAACAATACAAGGCAAAGACAGCAAATACACACAGCAGGCACAATAAAAAGAGGACAAAACGACGCAGACCACCAAACTGAGTTCGAATACAACAAAATAGACATGAACAAATTCAAAACACACAACAAATACCACACAACTAGTCTAGAGAGGATTACCATGGAGAGTCTTCCTCTGGTTATTTTTGGAAACTTACAGCCAACACTACAGCCCTTTGCATCATCAACAAGTCGGTCAACACAGAAACCGATGGCAGTAACTACAGCCTGCCTGCCTCTCGGAAACCGATGGCATATATAATAGACATAATAAGACTGAGAGTGTTATACACTAAATATTAGAAGAGTGAATGCAATACGTATTAAACATAAGATTGAATGCAATATATATTAAAATGATAAGTCCGAATGCGATATACATTAAAATGATAAGCCCGAATGCAATATGTATTAAAATGATAATACTGAACGTAATATGTATTAAAATGATAAGATTGAACGTAATATGTATTAAAATGATAAGACTGAACGTAATATGTATTAAATATAAGACCCAATGTAATGTACTGCTTTATTTACTGTTTGATTTATGAATGGTAAAAGTCAGAGAATTATTCCATTGCCCGATATAAACAATAAAACAGATAATTAATTTATTAAAATGTGCATGTGAGAGTTGAGATATTTCTCAGCTTTAGAGTTAGTATAAAACACCCAGTACAGCGGACTACAGATCCATCCATGAAGAACTCACAAATGAAGAAAACACCAGTAAACAAAAGAGATGAGAGGTCTTGTGAAGTCATGACTTTGAGATACGTATAAGTATATAAAACTTTCGGCGTTATCCAGAGTTGTTACCCTTGATTGCACAGTCTTTGAAGTAGCGGTCCACACGTTTGACAAGCTTGGGCTGTGGTGAGACGAGGACACAAAGCCATGTGGCCGGTTGAGCAGAAAATACCTGTCCAGTAATGAAGAAACATAATGACTCATTGTAATGATTGTATTGCGGACAAACATGTCCAAGAGGCTGAACAGAAAATACTTGCCCAGTAATGAAGAAACATAATGACTCATTGTAATGATTGTATTGCGGACAAACATGTCCAAGAGGCTGAACAGAAAATACTCGCCCAGTAATGAAGAAACATAATGACTCGTTGTAATGATTGTATTGCGGACAAACATGTCCAAGAGGCTGAACAGAAAATACTTGCCCAGTAATGAAGAAACAATGATTCACTGCATTCATTGTACTGAGAACAAACTTGACCAAGAGTGCGTGCATAAACTACACTAAAATAATACAAGTACATATGATTGTAATGTTTAATTTTTATTTAGCATGCATGTACGATTGCGTGGAAAATACCTAGCCAATAATGTACACTTAAAGGGGTAGTGTATATTGTTCATTGCAGTTAGGATAAGACATTGTACAGTTGTGTGGAATACGACTACTAAATAATGTAGTCAATTTAATTTGTATTGTATCATTATATTTAGGACAAATGTGACACGCCACCACAAACTGAGTCACTTTGACCTCGATTCCAGCTAAAGCTAAAATAGACATGAGATGGTGACAAGTTTGATTTTTTGATATTGCACTTGAGTTGAAAAATTGTTAACTGATTAAGAATCTTTAATGTATCTCTATAAACAACTTCTAAGTATTACAATAAAAACATTAAAAGACAGCCGTGTTTTTGTTTACTCTTGAAAGGAGTGAAAATGCACTAACGGTCTAGTGTTTAGATTTGTATGTATTTAATTAGATGATCTTAAAATAATTGTTCACAGAAAGCTCTGATAATAAGGTGAAGGATATAAACAATACATCACTAGGGAGGGATTCAGTGATTTACACACTAGAAAGAGATACATATGACTAGTAGAATAATCACTAGGGAAGGATTCAGTGATTTACAAACTAGAAAGAGATGCATATGACTAGTAGAATACATCACTAGGGAAGGATTCAGTGATTTACAGACTAGAAAGAGATTGCATGTGAATAGTGGAGCAATCATATCAAAACTAATTATTTTTATAGCACTATCAAAAACTTGTCTTGTTTGTCTATCCTTTTTCTCTTTTGAAATTCTTTGATTAACCTTTTGATTTATATTATTGATTTCATATTGTATTGATATATGCATTACAATAGTTTTCATTATTTGATGTGTGGAGGTTATATTGTTTACATTGATTGTACATTTTAAGTAACTAGATATAAAGTTTACTAGATGCTTGAGTGTATGTGAATATATTTTTGTAAAATCAGTCAGATAGCTCGCCTATATGCTAGGTTGTGACTTGACCATGATAGAGTTATTTTGTGATTTAAAAATAGAAATTATGCTAGAAGAAAGACTGAGGTGGATAGAAGAGGGAAGGTGATAGTAAGAGAGATTGGCTTCTCTGCAAATGAAACTAAAGAATAACTATGTAGAAATAAAAAAGAAAGATAAGCATGAAAGAACAAGAAAGGGAGCATAAAAGAGAAGAACTAGAAATAAAAAAGACAGAAATAGAAATGAAAGAAAAGGAAATAGGAATGAAAGATAAATATGAACAGAAAAATTACAGATTGAAAAGAAGAAATGATAAAAGATTGAAGATTGAATGAGAACTGGCATTTGCCAAAATAGATGTAAAAAGTGACACACAAAAGTGACACACAAAACTTAACCTATACTAGTTTTAAATAAGCAAGAATGTATCTAAGATTCAGGAAGCCAGCATGAAATTTCATTTCTGTTCTTTTAACAAAAAATAGGAAAACATCAAAGATTATATGTTAAGCTTTGAGCAATGTGCTGTGAGATTAGGCCTACCAGAAAAAAACTATGGCTTAATTATTTATTAGTAGGAATGAAAGGACAGGACAGTATGGTTTTGACAGGGTCCCAGAGGAAGCCATGACATGTGAAACATAAATGGCCAAACTGTTAGTGTACATTAGAGTGGTGAGTGAGACATATAGAATAAGATGTAGGTTTCACCAGTTTAAGAGAAAGAGCAGACTGAAACATTTTTACAGGCAGCTAGTAAGTTACAGCGCGTCTTGACCAGATGGTTAGAACTAGACGAAGTAGAGATTAGTAAGGAGAAAGACGATAGGGATCAATTTGTGATTGACAATCAACAGACATCGTGTGATCCCACACGTTTAGCTATGTTAGGAACAAAAGATCAAAGAGTTTGACAGATTGGCTAAAAGCAGCTGACATGTTTGAGAGGAGATATATGGGAAATGTACTAGGTATAACTTTGAAAATAATAAAACCATTAATGAACAAGTGATGTACAAGTGTCAGAATGATAGGTCTGACCGCAAACCAAGTACAGGACTCACTTCATCACCTCCTTCATTTAAAAAGACAAAGAGTACCCACACTGCACCCCAAAACTAAAGGAATACAAATGCAAATCATATTGCAAAAATCATTATCATTATCTCTTTTTTCTCCTATGTTACATTTTCTTATCAGAAGGAGAAAAGATATAATGATAATGATTTTTGCAATATGATTTGCGTTTGTATTCCTTAAGTGTACAGACATTATTGGTCATGTCTCTACTTATAACAAGGAAAATCGTGGTGATTTTCCTTGTTTAATTGTCCTTATATATCTTGAAGTGTGGAGACCTAATGGTCATGTCCCACCTTAAAGTGAGAGAAATTAATATGGTGCATGATATTTTAATGCTCAGTGATTGTTGAAGCATGTAAAACTATATTATCTTTATTTCTAAATGTGTTGAATTTATTATGCGTATGTCTTAAAACCGACATAGAAATTTTGTTTTGTGAATAGTTTTTTCATTTCACATCATGGTGAACCACCAGCAAATGTTGAAATTTACTCCAAATAGAGCTGATGTTGACAGGGACGATTAACTTCACAAAAGGAGGGGGTATGTTGCAGAGTAAATTTGCCAATCCCTATTTCTAGACTTAATTGTTACATAAATTGTTAAATTGTTGAAGTGACCCTACCTTGGGCACTCCTTATGATGGTATTTTATGTAAGTGTAAGAGATGGAGTAAACACTCGAGTTGAGAAGATTATAAAAATTGCTGATGCAATGCAAACAATTTCCAACTGGATGAATAGTTTTTATTATCCAATGGTTAGGGTTTATGGGAACGAGACCAGCCAATGGGCTGAGATCAAAAGTTTATCTGCTGGAGAGAATTATATTGTCTAATGACTTGAATTTGGAGTGGCAAGAAATCAGGTCATGAAAGGCAGTCATTAGCTTAATGGTGAGTTAAGTGACTGAATGTGAGAGAATTTACTTAGAAATATTTCATGCAATTTGCTATTGATATGTTTTAATATTGTTTTACATAGAGATGTATTGTGTGAGTAGACTATTATGTCTACAAATTTTTTTAACTAAGATGCTTGTATATAGTATGCTAAACCACTTGACATTAGTGAATGCTCTCATAAAATATTATGCTGTATTTATTATGTTGTGTGTGTATATGGGGCTAATAAATACTGTTACAGGAAACTGTTCAGTTGGGACTTAAATGTAAGAGAGAATGGAGTTAAAGATGAATAAACTGGAAACTTAGCATTTGTTCTCTGATTATATTTTACATGGAATAAGCAACCTTTCCTGGTTTTTCATGAATTTCCGGGTTTACTGATCATATATCACTATAACTGTGGTAGATGTGAGAAGTATCTACCACAGTGTGTAAGTGTAAAGAATACATTGCACTCTATGCTGAATATGTCGAGCAATTTCTGGTACAAGGAAGTTACTGGAAATTGTTACAATTGTTGTTATCCCTGAGAGAGCTAAAATGGTGGAACACCAGATGGCCTTGAGAGAATAGCAGCTAGTCAGTGTTCTACAATGGTGGAATGAATACATGTGGAATTGATAGCAATAGCATGAACATTAAGCTGAATTTTGTTAAACTTGTAACAATGTTACTGAAACCTTTCATCCTTGTAGTGAGTGTTGCTGCTGACATTCAATGAGTGTGATCAAATACATTATATACAATGGATGTTGATAGTAATAATGTATTAGTTTTGCAATGAGGATATAATAGATATACAATGTTGTTGATAGTAATAATGTATTAGTCTTGCAATGAGGATATAATATTAGACATACAATGTTGTTGATAGTAATAATGTATTAGTCTTGCAATGATGATATAATATTAGACATACAATGTTGTTGATTGTAATAATGTATTAGTCTTGCAATGAGGATATAATATTAGACATACATTGTTGTTGATAGTAATAATGTATTAGTCTTGCAATGAGGATATAATATATATACAATGTTGTTGATTGTAATAATGTATTAGTCTTGCAATGATGATATAATATTAGACATACATTGTTGTTGATAGCAATAATGTATTAGTCTTGCAATGATGGTATTATATAAGACATATGATAACTGCTAACACTCCTATTACATTAGACTTCTGCTAAATGTAATTGCTGACACAAGAAATCTCACCAAAGCTACGACACAACTGTGAGACAGTTTGTGTGCTAAATGAGCGAAGACACCCGGCTATGGTGGCGGTAAGGGGAAGTGTTGGAGTCGTTTGACACAGAAACTCGGGCAAAGGGATGAACACTGGCGGCACTTGTTGCTGCGGTCGTAGTGGTTGTCCGGGACGTAGTGGCGGCAGCAACTGGCTTGGCGACAGTTTGATGATCGACAGCAGCACAGCCAGAAACAAGTAGACGTGTATTTTTTGTCCGGCTAACATCTACAAGTGCAAGAAATACTAGTTAATCACTTTACTACGCATAGTCATTTACAACAATTTTGTGTTATCAGAGGGAACAAGTAAAAGAACAAATTTCAAACAACTATTTGAAAATGATAACTCAGGAAGGGACATTTGGAATGTTCTCTCGAATACTGTTATCTATGTTCAGTATTCTCAGTACAACATGCCGTATAATAACACTGAAATCTATATCTATGTACAATACTTATCTATGTCCATCATTCTCTCTACAATACACTGCAAACTAACACTAAAATTGTGGCACAGAAAATGTGCCTATCCCTATTTCTATATTTAATTATATATTTGTTGCCAATGTCAAAAAGACCTACTTTGGGCACTCTTTATGATACTTTATGTACAAGTCAAAGTTGGGCACTCTTTATGATACTTTATGTACAAGTCAAAGTTGGGCACTCTTTATGATACTTTATGTACAAGTCAAAGTTGGGCACTCTTTATGATACTTTATGTACAAGTCAAAGTTGGGCACTCTTTATGATACTTTATGTACAAGTCAAAGTTGGGCACTCTTTATGATACTTTATGTACAAGTCAAAGTTGGGCACTCTTTACGATACTTTATGTACAAGTCAAAGTTGGGCACTCTTTACGATACTTTATGTACAAGTCAAAGTTGGGCACTCTTTACGATACTTTATGTACAAGTCAAAGTTGGGCACTCTTTACGATACTTTATGTACAAGTCAAAGTTGGGCACTCTTTATGATACTTTATGTACAAGTCAAAGTTGGGCACTCTTTACGATACTTTATGTACAAGTCAAAGTTGGAAGCAAACACCCCAGGTGGAGAATGTGCTAGAAAATTGCTAATGCAATCCAAACCGGTTCTAACTAGAAGAGTAGTTTTTCTGACTATAGTCTCACACTTGTGCATGACAAATCCATCCAATGTGGATGGACCGAAAGTTATTTCATTTTAAAGAAAGTCTATATTCTAATCATTTTGAATTTGACGAAATTCGAGTCTGGTCATAAAGGTGATTATTAGCTTATGAGAAAAATGCGCCTTTTTTTTTTCGCTTCAAGCTACAGTAAGAACTGTACTCTATCTGATCATGTTGGTGTGTGCATCCAATGTTATCGATGAACTTATCAGTAACGTGTTGCTGTATGTTGATACATGTGAATTCTGTTCAAGAGCCAATATAGCAAAAATACGTCACTATCTATTGAAGGAAGTACAAGTAGTGCACGTGCACTTATTTATCTTAATAAAATCAAGTGTTGTTGACATATATTATTTAATGTTTTAACGGTATAAAGTTTGTGTTGTTGACATATATTATTTACCGGTTGTGACAATGCAGAAATTGGGCATGACATATACGTCACTATCTATTGATGGAAGTACAAGTAGTGCACGTGCACTTATTTATCTTAATAAAATCAAGTGCTGCCGTGTACACTTCCTATTGGTTGGAAGCTGAAATAGCAAATAAACACACGTGTACATATTCCACTTCAGCGTCAACCATAGAGCGAATTCTTTATCTGCACCGAAAATTTAGCAAACTCTGTATTCTTACACAATAAATTATTGGTGCCTTCAAAGGTATATATATTCGGCACACAAGACGAAAGATTCAAGTATTAGTTGGTGACACACCAGACGAAAGATTCAAGTATTAATGTGGTGACATACCAGACGAAATATTCAAGTATTAGTGTGGTGACACCAGACAATGGATTCAAGTATTAGTTGGTGACACACCAGACGAAAGATTCAAGTATTAATGTGGTGACATACCAGACGAAAGATTCAAGTATTAGTGTGGTGACACACCAGACGAAAGATTCAAGTATTAGTGTGGTGACACCAGATGAAAGATTCAAGTATTAGTGTGGTGACACACCAGACGAAAGATTCAAGTATTAGTGTGGTGACACACCAGACGAAAAGATTAAAGTATTAGTGTGGTGACACCAGACAATGGATTCAAGTATTAGTGTGGTGACACACTAAGCAGGGAATTCCTCTCTATTCATGCGTTGACAGAAAACAGTGCGGATTGTATTATGAATTCATCTACAAGGAAATCAGATGGATGGAAATCCCCTTTAAAAATATTTAAAACAAAATTATATTCGGGCTCTGAAATGCGCTAAACTGGTGTGTGTGTGTGTGTGGGGGGGGGGGGGTTAATTTACTAAATATTTGGGCTTAATATTTGTAAAATATATTACTCCATAATTTATAAACTATTTGGACTCTTTAATCTGCTACACACATGATCTTACAATCTACTTAAAACCCTGTTATGGTGGTTTGTAGTCTAGAATAAAATATGGAGATAATATATACAATATTGTAACCTACTAATATTTATATCCTAAAGTTTTGCACTTCGCTATGAAAATCTTTCCACTATAGAAGTTAAACTGTTTATTATTCTACTTACGTTGCAAAGAGCCATTTTGCTGGAAATGTGCCTGGTCAGCCTAAGCTTTCTAACGTCTTAATGCAAAAACATTCTTGGTCCAAGTTTTATTTGGTCGGCATGACATTTACTGCGCGATTTTTTAAATCTCATTTGTAGTCAGGTCGAACACCAACAATGAAATATACGCTGGTGTCATAAAGCTTGTGTAAGAAAGGTAACTCAGCAATGAAATTACGCTGGCATCATAGGTGTTGTTGTAAGAAAGATAACTCCTTAGAAAGACGCTAAAATAGCTAAGAAGTCACGTCATTAGGATACTTTTCCGGGAGATGTTCAGAGTACTGGATGTTTGACTAGCGGGTACACAATAGGGTCGGATTTTCATATCGAAAATAATATAATTAATTTCGACACATTTAAACTAATTATTTGCTTAATTTATGTCTGTTTTTAGCAACTTTGACAAAGTATGTACAGAGTTGCTATATTTCTTTCCCATTAAGCAAAGAGGTAATTAAACAACTGAAAATCTATATCTAATTCTATAACGAGGAGACAATAAATCCTATTGTGGTCGACATTGTCTATAGTACCGGTACATTTTGACTGAGATATATTTCACTAATACATGTAATCTCGAGAAACGTTGAGTATTAATTGTATAGATTCATTAAGATTTCGTGTATGTCAGAGATACAATTAATTCCTATGTAATAGAGACTGAGTAATTTTTTGTTGTAGAAATAATTCAAGAAATATTTCTCTTTCTAGAGATTCATTGTGCTTGTCGTCTGTACTAGAGACTAAGTAACTATGTCCACTGTACTAATGACCAAGTATATCCCATGTACTAAAGACTAAGTATGTCCACTGTACTAATGACCAAGTATATCCCCTGTACTAAAGACTAAGTATATCTCCTGTACTAAAGACTAAGTATATCCCCTGTACTAGACTAAGTATATCCCCTGTACTAATGGCCAAGTATATCCCCTGTACTGAAGACTAAGTATGTCCACTGTACAAAAAACTAAGAAAGTATGTCTACTGAACTAAAGACTAAGTATGTACTAAATACTAAAATAGTATGTCTACTGAACTAGAGACTAAGTATGTCTACTGTACAAAAAACTAAGAAAGTATGTCTACTGAACTAAAGACTAAGTATGTACTAAAGACTAAAATAGTATGTCTACTGAAATAGAGACAAAGTATATCTACTGTACTAAACATTAAGTATGTCCACTTAACTAGAAATTTAAAAAGTGTTTTTTATGCATCAGAGATTAGAGTATGTCCTCTACTCTAGAAACTGATTTCTCTGTACTATGAAATCATTCCCGTTTTCTAGACATTCAAAGAATATTTCCTATGTACTATATTTTCATTGAGTATTTTCTGAATAGTCAGGTATTCAATGTATATTTCCTGTGAAGGAGATATTCAGTTATTATTTATATGTTTTATAAATTCATTTATTATTTGTATGTTCTAGATTTGCATTAATTCTCTTTCATATGTAACAGAAGTTCAATAAGTATTTCTTTCGAATAAAACTCTTCTGTGTTACGCAAAATGAGTAAATGATGATTACACTGTCACAGAATATTATTTATTGATTTTATGATTACACTAATCACAAAATGTTATTTATTGTTCTATGATTACACTAATCACAGAATATTATTAATTGAATTTTATGATTACACTGGCCATATAATTACGAGCAATCTATTGTAACCAGTAATCATTCAATTGAACAATACAACAGTACACGTGAACCGGGAAACGATATATATTCAGTCAACTAGTGTGCGCCGGCAATGCGGAATATTTGTATTAATTAACATCATCATGTAAGAACATGTGAACCAGGAAAAGAAACTTGTCGCTGGTGTAACGAACCGCGTGTTTTGTTGATTAAGAACTGCGACTAATTTTTCATGAGGAAATAGTCACGTGATTTGTAAGCATGTTTATTACAACCCAGCCTGTCTCTGAAACAACCGCATGGGTTACTGCATGTCACTGTTTCTTTAGCTAATGATCTGTTTCTATTCAAACCATTGTCTTCTTAATGCATGGGCATGCTGAGCATTTGCCCGTGGCCTCACTAGCGTAGGGGCATTTTATCGACCATTTATATTTCTATTCCTGTCAGTGGTTGTGTAGGTAGGGGCCCCAGTGCATTGCTTTGCCCATGGGTATATAACGCTGTTCAGACGGCCCTGATAACGTGTGCTTGCATTCAACTTTACTGTAGAGCCACAGCAAATAACTTACAATGCTATACAAAGCCATTTGTCAAACAGTCACTGTAGTCAACGTGCAGTGTTTCAAAGTACGCTCATGCTCTCTCTCTCTCTCTCTCTCTCTCTCTCTCTCTCTCTCTCTCTCTCTCTCTCTCTCTCTCTCTCTCTCTCTCTCTCTCTCTCTCTCTCATATATATATGTCTCTCCGTTAAAAGAAATTACAAACAATAATTCGATTGTATGATAAAGTTTGTAGTTTTCCATTATCAGAAGCTGTCATTCCATTCCAAAGGATGAAGAACAGTACAATTATAATTATTAATTCTATGGTTTATTTCTCATTATTTTTAAATATTTCACCATTACCGCTGACGTGACATGTTCGGGATGAGGTAATTGGCGAGAAAAGTCAGTAGAGGTAGGTTGGACATAGAACATGAAACTAGCAAAGAATGAAAGTCAAAGAGTTGAATTGAAAGTCTAAGAACTAATTATACTTAGTTCGGTAAGCATTCATATGCAGTCATTAAATTGTGCGTACTTATTTTTACCCACACCTAGAGTCCCCTCCCTCCCTCAGTCACCACCTCCTGTCTACTACCGATTAGTGACGTAATACTGTGTACCTCTGCTGAATATGTATGCGAAGCATGTCAGCTGAAAACAATACATTTTATTACGATACTTCTACCTATGTGTTTACATTAGGATATGTTCATAACATTTATGTATACATAATATTAGAAACTAAATTACACAAGTAAAATAAAGAGTTGCAAGAAAAAAATTTGCATGACGTTCGTTTGTATTGTGACGCACAATTGACGTCGATGTAAACTACGTCATGAAGCAGCACATGCAGAAAAATAAAAATTAAAGATGAGCGCTAGCTAAAAATATTATCAAATTCTGAACCATATACTGATTGCATGTGATCAAATATTGTATGCGCTGACTGAACCTGCTGGAATTCAACTTGGTAGCAATGGATCAATGCTCAGCTCAGCATTTGGCGATTTTAACTTAGACAAAATTCATACAGTTTACAATACATACTAGCATGAAGACAGGACGGAAGAAAACGGGGAAACCAAAGGATAAGAATCAAGGTTCTGCTAGTTCTGTAGAAACAAAATCAATAGACAAAGACAATGGCGGAACATATGCGATAGAAGACAAAGATCAAAAACGTAAAGAAATGGGTGCAGAAAAAGATACCTCTGAAACAGCCACAAAGTTGCCACTTAGTGAAAACACTTTAAAAACATTGGACCTATTGTTGAAAGAAACAGGCGTCGGTGAAGTTCTGAGATTAGGCTCAAGAGACGAAATGGCAAGTTCTATTAGAGAAATGCGTTTACATGATTATTATTCTGTTGTTCATTTTGTTGTCTTTTAAAAAAATATTTTTATCTTTTGTTTTTCAATCTGACCTCTTTTGTTTGCTTGAAACATATTTTATCATAATTTTGCTGTTATTTTGAATAGGGAGTTGAGTAGCAAAATTTTAAAATAACATAATGCACAGTATAACAACTCCGATGCAAACATTATAGGATGGAGTTACATAGATGAAATGAGAAAGAATATAACAAGAGATATATGAAATAAATAGCAATTATTTATATGATAAAGATGTAAAGTTAGTTATAAATCAATGTGCAGGACTCAACCCAAATTAACTAAAAGTAGTCCTATTCTATTTCTAGATTATTTAGTAACTATGACGGGCACTTGTATTAATTATTGTTGGCAAAACATTGAAACACTGCCACAATTCGGTATCTCTCTCTCTCTCTCTCTCTCTCTCTCTCTCTCTCTCTCTCTCTCTCTCTCTCTCTCTCTCTCTCTCTCTCTCTCTCTCTCTCACGACAATTTGTAGTATTGAGTGCTACTAAGTACACACGACAATTTGTAGTATTGAGTCTGCTGTGTGCTTCTTCCTTCCATTTGTTACACACGCCTTCTCAACAACAGACACACCCTTGTATAATTGTTTCCCAGGAGATTTCTCAACAAAACCCACAACTTAACCTATGGTAGGCCTCAAATTGCCCAACAGAAAATATGTGGAAACTTGGAAACCCTGCAAATAACCTTTACAGCTTTTAAGTACATTTCAAATGACATTTATAGCTTTTAAGTACATTTCAAATAACATTTACAGCTTTTAAGTACATTTCAAATAACATTTACAGCTTTTAAGTACATTTCAAATAACCTTTACAGCTTTTAAGTACATTTCAAATAACATTTACAGCTTTTAAGTACATTTCAAATAACATTTACAGCTTTTAAGTACATTTCAAATAACATTTACAGCTTTTAAGTACATTTCAAATAACATTCACAGCTTTTAAGTACATTTCAAACAACTAATAACTGAATAAGGGACTAGTTCGGGTGTTTACATATTCCTCTAAACTAATACATGTAACAAATATGTGATTTAGTGCATTTTTTTAAACAACAACGTCTTTCACACTCTACTTAATAAGTCACGTTACCTTATTCCCAAGAGTTTACCGCAGGTTCAGTGCAGGCAAACAAAATTCGGTGAATATTTTTACGTATTTCTCTTTATCAAACGGCCACTCTTTGACTAACCTGGAAAGTGCTTGGGATATACCTTTAATTTACAAACACAACTCGGGAGGGGTGGGTTGGTCACGTGACGCATATTTTTCCAGTGCAACCTGATAACTGTCCAGACATGTTCATTGTACTATATGCATGACTAATATCTGGACTACACGGCACCGGTTCCTGACATCCGTTCTGACATTTTCATTGTACGAAATGCATGTCTAAAATCTAGAACACAGTTTTCTAGTTCCTAAAGTCCGCCCAGAAATTATCATCGTCCGAATTATATGTCTAATATCTAGAGCACACTTCATAATTTCCTGAAATCAGTCCAGACATTTTCATTGTACGATATGCATGTCTAATATCCAGACCAAAGGTCATTATTTTCTTACATTCGCCCTTACATTTTCATGTTTACTATCTAGACTACACGTCATTATTTTCTTACATTCGCCCTTACATTTTCATGTCTACTATCTAGACTACACGTCATTATTTTCTTACATTCGCCCTTACATTTTCATGTCTACTATCTAGACTACACGTCATTATTTTCTTACATTCGCCCTTACATTTTCATGTCTACTATCTAGACTACACGTCATTATTTTCTTACATTCGCCCTTACATTTTCATGTCTACTATCTAGACTACACGTCATTATTTTCTTACATTCGCCCTTACATTTTCATGTCTACTATCTAGACTACACGTCATTATTTTCTTACATTCGTCCAGACATTTTCATATGAATTTACGATATGGATGTCAAATATTTAGACTGCATTTCACTATTCCACTTTTGTAAGCGATTGTAGTTCAAGGCATTACTTACTGTACAATTAACAATCAGTAGTTGTATTAAGATAAGCTTTCCAAGTTCTATTATCTATTCTATTGTCTATCGTATTGTGATCGATCTGGCTAATCTTAAATTTGATTATGAGAAATGCAAAAATACCTTTAGAAAATTCGGAATCATCTTTTCCAATATTTAACCTAGAGTCGTTTGACTACATATCATTTTATTTGATAGGCACGGTCTCAAATATATATTACAATCATCTGGGGGATCATTCCAATAGTACTGAAACTATCGTCACTTGAAATACATACCAGTCGGACTGTTGTCATCACGAAACACTTAGCATTTGATAGCAGCAGTGCTGCTTTAGTACTAAAGTCTTTCTTTAAACGTGATAGAAGCAGTGCTGCTTTAGTAATGAGGTCAGTCTTTACACTTGACAGCAACAATGCTGCTTTAGTAATGAAGTCCTTCTTTACACTTGACATGCAAGAGTGCTTCTTTAGTAATGAAGTCCTTCTTTACACTTGACATGTAAGAGTGTTTCTTTAGTAATGAAGTCCTTCTTTTCATCTGCTATCAGCAAATTGATGTTAGCAGTTCGTCTTTAGTAATGAAGATAGGTAATGGTAATGCATGCAAGCTGTATTTATAATTAATTAATTTTTTTAATTCTTTTGAAATTTGTGTCACATTATGCCTAACAATAAATTCTTAAAAGCATATAAGCTATTGGGGTACTATAAAAATGAAGATCTCTCATGTATATAACACTGAATTTATTATAAGATCAAAGTATTTCGGAATACGCACAAAACAGCTACTGCATGTACTTTTTAAAATGTACCAAAAAGAGGTCTTTTGAGAAATACTAAACTTTCTTTCGGATTAAATTATTTATTTGATGCTATTCTTTAAATATCGATCTTTTAATTGCAAATTGTCCTTACAGCTAGGGCTCACGCCACTGAGCATGGCGGCTGCTATTGGCCACGTGGAGGGCACACGCAAACTGCTTGAAGCAGGGGCGCCAGTAGACGACCGATCGCACGTAAGTATTTCAGTCATCGTCCTTGGCACCCCAATCTGCGAGAGACAGGTATGCAATGAAACCATTACTTACCCGTGAGTATTTCAGAAACTATCATCCTTGGCATCCCAAATTGTACCGGGTACCTCATTTTGCGAGAGAAAGCTCTGCTATACACCATTACCCACCCGCACACGCATACACAACGTGACGCCAACGCCGCTTAGTTAATGGATATTATTATTATTAACTAATCGTCCAAAACTAATTAAAAGCGACGAGAATCTTAATTTGTTTTATTAATGATCCTGTAGCAGACACCACTAGTCTCTCTCACTTGGCAGATATACTGGCGCTGTAAAGATGTTCTCTCTTCCACAACATTAAAGATAAAGATTTACTGTCACACAATATTCCATGGATGGAAAACTTATTAAAGGAGAAGACAAATCCATTTTAATCTATATTTAGCGAGTCCCCCCCCCCAACCACCCACTTTCGTCTCCAACATATGGTTATCAATATGTGTAAGAAGTTCAATAAATGTATTAAATCAACAATTAAATATACAAATGACAAATACAATGGAAAAGATTGCTTGACATCAATATTTCCTCGAAACCACGTTCGAATAATTTCTATGTTTCATAGTCTTATACTGAAATACAATTCAACAATTATGTTAATGCAAATTGCAGGATGGTCTTATCAGAGAACAGAAATGGAGTGATTAGAGATAAGCAATAATAGTATTTACAATACCTAAATACCTAATTTAGGTGTGGTCTCAACAGTCTTTCATGCCTTTTTGTAAAAATGTCACAAATTATAGTTCAGTTGAATTTCCACTGTTTCTTTCCTCATGTTGAAACAGATTCATGTTCTTTTGAAGACAGCCTGGACTTTTTCCACTGTTCCAGTTTGTTCAAGCAGAATTGTAGTAATTTCTAATACTCCCCAATACTAGAAACTTTTTCTATGTAGTCAACATACTTTGCCACCATACATCAATGGAGTGTAGTGTATTCTTTACACTCACAGTAGCAGATGATTCCCGTGTCTCCCGGTCGTAGCGGTTTACAATCAATGAATCAATAGATTCAAATAACACATGAAAGGTTGCTTACTCACTGCAAAATATAATCAGGGAACAAACCTAAGTTCCCAGTTCATCGCTTTATAACTCCACACTTTATTACATCCCAGTGTCAACTTACAGTTTCCTACAGCTGTATTTATTAGTCCTATACACGCAAACAGTATAATAAATACAGATGTCAAAACAGTGTCAAGTATCTCGCAAGCTGCATATGAATAGCTTAGTCCAAAAACCCTTGCTTGATTGTAATTAAAGCTGTCTATCACCTTCTATCAACTACCCTGGCTTGATAGCAATTAATGCCGTCTAGTACCCCTTTAGCAACTAACCCTGACATGGTGGTAATTAAAGCCATTAACACTGACTTGACGTAATGTAGATACAACAACTCTATTAACACTGAGGTTATGTTAAGAAACAGAAACTCGAAGGGGAGTAAGTCTTCAGCATCGAATGGGAATGCGAAGGATGACCTCTACTAGTTTAATTCCAAAGTTGACCCTGCATCTAATAGAAACAATATCAACTGTAACATGAAACAATGGCAGTTGTTATTTAGAAGAATTGTAGCAGTGATACTGAACAATTGTACTTTTCTTATGTAATGATTAAGCAGTAGCCTCAAACGAAATCTTCGCGTTTGTCTTTTGGAAATAACATTGACCATACCAAGTACTAGCTGTAGCACAAATAAATATGTACATATGCCATAAATGATAATAAAATATGTGTCCTTCATGAAATACTATAGGTACTATAGATAAAATAAGTCAAGTGTCTTCAAGTGCTAATAAAGTTTAGTGTCTTACACTAACAGAATTTACTTCGCGTAGTCTAATGTTATCGCTAACCTTAGAAAGATCACGCTAATTTGGGATTTTGTTTGTATATTCAAAGGATTTCATGTTCTCAATAAAAGATGTTGAATTTCAAGACATGCATATGTAACAGAAATTGCCAATAACATTATTCACAGTTTAAAAATAGGCTCGCTCATGTTGTTTTTATGGAGTTTGAGCAGACTGCAAAAGTGCTCGTTGAAATCAACTTTGCTTGTAATTGTAGAAATACATCTCTCTCTCTCTCTCTCTCTCTCTCTCTCTCTCTCTCTCTCTCTCTCTCTCTCTCTCTCTCTCTCTCTCTCTCTCTCTCTCTCTCTCTCTCTCTCTCTCTCTCTTTCAACACCAACGTTTAATTGTATCAAACAGTCCTTTCTTTCACTCTGCCTATCCATCTCTCTTTCCAAATGTCATCCTTTAACTGATTTTAGGAATGCTAATTTTTCTATTTATGCCAGGACGGAAGTACTGCTTTGCTAAATGCTGCATACTGGCGTCATCTCCCAGTACTTGAACTTCTGCTGCAACATGGCGCCAACGTGGCGGCCATTGATAATGTAAGCAAAGTACTTAACCTTTTAACAATACATTATATTAGATCGCAAATTTTTTAAAGGATTTAATAAAATATAGGTACTTTGTTTATTTGGAGTTTTTTTTATTGCTTTTTAAGAAGAGTAAAATCCATTTTGTTGTTTTATTTTTTGTTGTTGTTGCAGATTTCATTTTCTATCTAACACTGAAACGTACTTACACTATACAGTATCAACACTTAAATTGTTCTTGCACTATAGAGTACTAACAACACTTGAATTGTTTTTGCACTATACAATACTAACATTTGAAATGTTCTTGCACTATACAGTTCTAACAACACTGAATTGTTTTTACACTGTACAATACTAACATTTGAAATGTTCTTGCACTATAGAGTACTAACAACACTTGAATTGTTCTTGCACTATACAATACTAACATTTGAAATGTTCTTGCACTATACAGTTCTAACAACACTTGAATTGTTCTTACACTGTACAATACTAACATTTGAAATGTTCTTGCACTATACAGTTCTAACAACACTTGAATTGTTCTTACACTATAGAGTACTAACAACACTTGAATTGTTCTTGCACTATACAATACTAACATTTGAAATGTTCTTGCACTATACAGTTCTAACAACACTTGAATTGTTCTTACACTGTACAATACTAACATTTGAAATGTTCTTGCACTTTTTTCTTACTTAAAGAACACCTTTTTATTGTTATTAAGTTATATTAGCCACTTTGACGTTTCTGCTGTGCTTAATTAATGTATTAAAGTAAGAAATGATTTTGAAAGCAATCAGCGCATGCGCTTGCAATGCTAATTGTGTGCAGAAAGGCAACAACGCACAGATGATGGTCTTAATTAATGTATTAAAGTAAGAAATGATTTTGAAACCAATCAGCGCATGCGCCATTTGTGTGCAGGAAGGCAACAACGCACTGATGGTGGCCACTCACCATGGAGATGTGCGCATCATTAACTCTTTGTGGCCTCACCGCAAGTTGCTGGACATTAACCATGCCAACAAAGTACGCCCTTAAACAAAAGTGTGTGTGTGCGTGCGTGCGTGTCTGTGTGTGCATGCGTGCATGCGTGTGTGTATTGTGTTGTATTTGTCCTTTTTTATCTTTATTAATGCCTGTATGTCTGAATTAAAAAGCGAATTGAAGAACTGAATTTAATAATCTTATTTTTAGATTATGACCCTGAACAAACTGAGGTATATCACAAGTGATGGCATTCATAACAATAGGCTCGTATATAAAATGAGACTAGCAATTAAAAATAGCAAATAAATATATCTTATATATAATATTATGTAAAAAGACAACAGCAATGATTAAAAGTAATTTATTAACAGTCAATATCTAACAGGACATGCTTGCTAATAATAGACAACGAATATTTAAATATTGTTTAATAATAAAACAATTGGGGTCCCGCACCATCTTAATTAAAATATTTAACATTCAAATTAAAATTCAAACACATAGTAATTATTTAATCATTGCATCACAAACATATTTTCAATTTTATGTTAACTTCGAATTTTAAAATCACGACCTGCCCATTTTCTTTGTCAGGACGACAGGCTTGTTTAGCGAGTCTTTCATTGGTCACCAGTTCTAACAGTTTTAACCAAAATGTAAAACACCATACAGGTGTATTTAGCGAATCTATTGTCAGTTTGACTTAATAATTTTAGTCAGTATTTAAAACATCTTAGAGACCTATTTAGCGAGTTTGTTGTTATTTAATCTTAACAATTTTATCCAGTATTTAAAACATCATAGAGGCTTATTTAGCGAGTCAGTTAGTCTTAATAATTTTAGTCAGTATTTAAAACATATCATACAGCTATTGATAAAGAGAAGAACTCAACCTTAATCCATATTGGTTAGCATGCTAGATGTATGGATACATTACAAAATCTCTTGATAAAGAGAGGAACATTGGTTAGCATGCTAGATGTATGGATACACTACAAAATCTCTTGATAAAGAGGGGAACATTGGTTAGCATGCTAGATGTATGGATACACTACAAAATCTCTTGATAAAGAGGGGAACATTGGTTAGCATGCTAGATGTATGGGTACACTACAAAATCTCTTGATATAACCAATGTTCCTGTTGGTTAGCATGAGACGGTGAACAACTTTCAAGACTTTCTGTGCGGCAACCCCTTCCCGCCCCCGCCCCCACTTTCAACATATACAGTAAAATAGACTTTACCTGGACATCAATTATGTGGAAGAAAGGACTGGTCGTAAAAGCTCTAACTTAATACTGAAGCGTACTCCCCCTTAGTACCCAGTTTTACAATTCCTTGAGTAACAGTCATTTGACAGTAAATATGTAAACTAAATATGCTTACTTGTTTACTGTTTCTAACTCTTTCTTACACCAATAACCTATCTGTAATTTTTTATCAAGAAAATAATTTTTCCTAAAGATTTTGCAGAGACAGCCAAGGTGATTTTACTGGTTCTTCCGACAGTTGTTGAAATTGACAACAACAAAACATTTTAAAAATTACTTGAAATCTAAGTAAAACGAAGCATGAATAATCTAGCAACCACTGTACTAATCTGAAGATATAATGGCTGTTTTTTTTATAAACAAATAATAAGCTGAAGATATAATGGCTGTTTTGTTTATAAACAAATAATAAGCTGAAGATATAATGACTGTGTTGTTTATAAACAAATAATAATCTGAAGATACAAGGACTGTATTATTTATAAACAAATAATAAGCTGGAGATAAAAGGATTGTATAGTTTATAAATAGACAAATAATAATACGACTTTATTTGTTATCATAACAAAACATTTTCGCGTATTTTAATGCTTCATTGTGGATTAAAAATAATCTTACGAAACATCATGTCTAAATAGATTGTTGTATCTATGAACATAATCTATTCAATAAATCTGCCAAACAGAAGAATGCTTAGTAGTTTTGATTCATTATAATATTGTATATAATAAATATTTTTTATGAAACGGGTGACTAAACAGCTTTGATATATCATTAATTTTTTTTATAAATAAGCGTGCAAACCTGAATGCTGAATAACTTTGACGTTTCAATGAATATAATAAATAAACATGAAAGGGTCTTTGAAAGCTTTGAATAATAATGTACAGTGAAACAGGCTATCTGAATAGCTTTGATGTTTCATGTCAGATGACCTTTTTTATATGAATATTTAGTACATTCTATCTGACAGTTTGATGTATTTTATTGTCTATACTAAACTCTTACGAAACAGGTAGTCTGACAACTAATCATTCCTAGGCCGTTTGATAATTTTGATATATTATTGTCTATACTAAATATTCCTACGAAACAAGCAGTCAGACAATTATGGTATATTATAGTCTATACTAAATATTCCTAGGAAACAGGCTGTTTGACAATTTTGATGTATTATTTCTTTACTAATCATTCCTATGAAACAGGCTGCTTGACAATTTTGATGTATTATTGTCTGTAGTAAACATCTTTCGAAACAGACCGTTTGACAATTTTGATGTATTATTGTCTGTACTAAACATTTCTTTGAAACAGCTGTTTGACAATTTTGATGTATTATTGTCTGTACTAAACATTCTTTCGAAACAGGCCGTTTGACAATTTTGATGTATTATTGTCTGTACTAAACATTCTTTCGAAACAGGCCGTTTGACAATTTTGATGTATTATTGTCTGTACTAAACATTCCTACGAAACAGGCCGTTTGACAATTTTGATGTATTATTGTCTGTACTAAACATTCCTACGAAACAGGCCGTTTGACAATTTTGATGTATTATTGTCTGTACTAAACATTCCTACGAAACAGGCCGCCTGCACAGCCCTGCATTTGGCCGCTGCACGAAGATGGGAAAGTTGTGTTCATTTTCTCATTCTAAACGGAGCTGAGGTCAACCGGCAAAATGCAGTAAGTTTTTATCTTGAAAGATAGCATACCAATTACTCTCTCTTCTGTTTCCTCTGTTAGCTCTGTGACACTTTCTAACATATCAGGACTGAGTGCAGCTATACTCTCGAATAATTAACTAGTCATGATGAATGGCAATCGAATGCTTACCATAGATGGCTGTAAATGAGCAATAGTCCTTCATCACTTTGCATTCTACCAATGCCAAAGCACACCTAAATGAGAGACTAATTTATTTGAAAACGATAAAATAATTATAGAAACCGTTTTCCTTGAGTCACTATACTTGCGTTGGACTAAAACATAAATCTCAATGAAATTTATTATTATTATTTTATTTGAAGCATAGTCTTCTAATATTAAAAAAAATTACAAATACAGTGCCTGCTAATACCAAAACCCTGGAGCAGCTTGATTCAGCGCAGTGAACATGTGGTTTAAAATCATAAGATTTGGCAATTGAGCCCATATTCATATAATTCAATAATTGAATTCTATGTCATAAGATTTAAGAAGAGAACAAGTCAAAAGATTTAAGAAGAGAACAAGTCATAAGATTTAAGAAGAGAACAAGTCACAAGATTTAAGAAGAGAACAAGTCACAAGATTTAAGAAGAGAACAAGTCATAAGATTTAAGAAGAGAACAAGTCACAAGATTTAAGAAGAGAACAAGTCACAAGATTTAAGAAGAGAACAAGTCACAAGATTTAAGAAGAGAACAAGTCACAAGATTTAGCGAGAGAACAGTAAGCCATATGATTAAGCAAGGGAAATATACTACGTCATAATATTTAGCAAGAGTACAAGTCATAGAATTTCAAGGGAAATACTAAGTTATAAGATTTAGCAAGAGTACAACACGTTATGAGATTTAGCAAGAGTACAACAAGTTATAAGATTTAGCAAGAGTGCAAGTTATAAGATTTAGCAAGAGTACAACAAGTTATAAGATTTATCAAAAGTACAGCAAGTTATAAGATTTAGCAAGTTTACAACAAGTTGTGATATTTAGCAAAAGTACAGCAAGTTATAAGATTTAGCAAGTTTACAACAAGTTATAAGATTTAGCAAAAGTAGAGCAAGTTATAAGATTTAGCAAGTTTACAACACGTTGTGATATTTAGCAAAAGTACAGCAAGTTATAAGATTTAGCAAAAGTACAACAGGTCATACAACTAAGAAAGAGAGCATTACGTCATACGAATACTGTCAAGGATTTAACAACAGCCCAAGTCATGCATTTATTGAAAGAACACGTAACATTAAGATTTAATGGCAGACCACTGTAATACGAATTAATAAGAGAGTTTCAGCCCACACAGCTTAAAGTGAGAACACTATTCATAAAATTTATTGACAGAATGCAAAGTCATGCGATTTAGTGAGAGAACACCAAGGTATAAGATTTAATGACAAAAATTAAATCATTAGATGAAATGAATGACAGAATACTAATTGAAAAATTTAATGAGAATACCAAACAACAGTAAAACCCTGCAAAGATCATCTCTTGATAACTCTAGTTTGAATATAAAGCGATCATAAGTTGCCCGTCTTTTCTTACATATCATGCTGGAAGTAAAAATCTTTGACTCACAATTCCGTGTTCATTTCATGCGGTAATGATACCCAGTATAATTTAGGTGAGGGAAGACCCTTCTTCCCCGACCTTAAATTGCCCCAGATAGCAAGGTTACGCCCGATTATCAGTCCTGTATTTGATGCACCACTGCAGCAGACGGCATGGCCATATGCGTCCCGACTGTAAAAATCTTGAAGTACTGTGTGTCAGGCCCTCAGAAGTATGAAGTACTGTGTGTCAGGCCCTCAGAAGTATGAAGTACTCTGTATCAAGCCCGCAGAAGTTTGAAGTACTCTGTATGAAGTCGGAAGTTTATTCTGATCTTCGCTTTGTATAATTCAAAAATAAAGGAGTGTTAGAAAATAAAGAAATAAAGTTGATAATGTATAACACTGTTTTGTGCGCGAGTATTTAAAATAAACTTGTATCGTCTGGTTATCTAACTTATGTCTTCTTGCCTCGGTGGATTTAATTATATTTATTGATCGGTCTGCAAAACATCTCAGATAACAATGAAGTGAAGTGAGGTAGTTGCTATTAAAATCAAAACGATATATACTTTTTTTAAGGCAAAACTTAAAAAAGAGAATATTAATTTGTAATTGGAAGCAGACGTAGGCACCGTTCCTGACAATTTTATTTTAAGCGGGACAAGTTAGCCAATATATGTTTTTTTTAGAGATTTACTAGTCGTAGCATTCAGTTTAACTTCATTTGATGATTATTTAATGGCGCAGTTACTCTCTCTCTGGATTCTTTACTTATTTCTTTTAAAAGTTATTTTATAATTATAAGAAGCTGCAGCACAATAAATCAGGTTTAGATTACCGAAAGTATAATTAATTGTCGACAACCTGTAACTAACACTTATGTTCACTTTAAAAAAAAAATCAATTTTTAAAAAGTAAACGGAAATGCAGATTATATAATTATTTATCTTAGTGGACTTTGTGCAAATAAAATAGAATTATTTTGCACTTTTATAAAACACAAATAGCTTGGACAGACGCCACTCCATATTGCAGCCGCCAAGGGAGATCAACCAATCGCTGAACGTATGGTAGGAGCAGGGGCTAGTCTTCTATTGGAAGATAACGTGAGTTTTTCTGCTTTTTGTTATTTCATTTTTCCTCTTTCAATTAATTTTTGTTGTTTTCCATATTTTTGCTGCTTTTTATTTTCCTCTTACATTTAATTTTGATGTTTTAAATACTGGGGATGATTAATGAGAGAAATAATATTTTAAGTGACTGATTCCATCACAATGCTGGTTGATTGATTGATTATTTGATTGATTGATTGATTGATTGATTGATTGATTGATTGATTGATTGATACACATTATTTCACATAAGCAATAGTGTGAAGAATACTACAAATTACAACATAGATGAGTAATTTGTAAATGTAACACGTTTGAGCAAATGCTGTGTTGTTAGGAAGGACACACTCCGTTTTGCGTTGCATTGCGAAACAGTCATGACTTTTTGGCTGGATATCTACTGGCCAAACTGAAGGTCGAAGATAAGAAATATTTTTGTAAGGTAAGCAGTGCATTACTGTTAGACAAAAGTAATGATCATGGTGGGGTATTAATCGGATGCAACGTTGAGTGAAGGTTAGAGGAGTATTAAATGGATGTAATCTTGCGTGTTGCCGAATGAAAGGTTAGATTGATATTAACTGGATATAGTGTTGAGTGGTACTGAATGAAAGGTTAGATTGATATTAACTGGATATAGTGTTGAGTGGTACTGAATGAAAGGTTAGATTGATATTAACTGGATATAGTGTTGAGTGGTACCGAATGAAAGGTTAGATTGATATTAACTGGATATAGTGTTGAGTGGTACCGAATGAAAGGTTAGATTGATATTAACTGGATATAGTGTTGAGTGGTACTGAATGAAAGGTTAGATTGATATTAACTGGATATAGTGTTGAGTGGTACTGAATGAAAGGTTAAAGGGGTATTAACTGGATGTAATGTGCATGATACTGAATGAAGGGTTAGATGGGCCTTCAATAATGGAGATATTGGGCAAATGTAGGTGAGGTGTTGCTGTTGTTGTTGTATGGGCTTTAAGTGAAAGAAATGTACAGTAATACTAGGTATATTGTAACCATTGTTGATATTGAGGTGATGGATGTGATGTGCCTTAAGAGTTTGAGATGTCGGGTAGCTTGTTGCCATATCTGAAATTAAGGTGACAAAATGGAAACGAACCTCGAGTGATGCGGCAAATAATGGTCATGATATTATCGTTAGTGATAATGGGGTGGGATGGGCAGTAACTGTTGACAACAATAATGAGCTAATATCTAAGCTTAATGTTTCGATCTTTTAAGATAAACACAAATGCGTAATTTTATTTTTTCTATCTAGTTACTGATTATAATTTACGCCTTTAAATTCATGTCTTCCACCGAAATATCAAGACAGAACGTCGCTTTTTAAAACTTTTCATTCAAAGAAACCAACGAATTTAGCGTGACTATACATGCCAACAATACGACTAACTTACAAGAATGTGCTGTCATAATTTCTTGTGTCTTCACTTATTTCAAATTCGACCCAAAACAGCACAAAACGTATATAAATTTCATGCAAACTCAAACACATCACATGCCAAGATTGTAACTTTAATTTCATATTTACTACCCTAATTTGAAATAATATAATTAAAATTATACCAATATTTCACGGGCTAATAATGTAACTATAGATTCACATTTATACCATTTGCAAAGACTCTCACTACACTTCATGCCTTTCCCATAGGTGGTCTTTTAACTTCATTTCACATCTACCCCTTTCAGAGGCGCAGCGAAAAACTCCAAACACTCCTGAGGGCAACAAGCAGGACTGTTGAGGAGAAGGCAAGTCAAGTCAAGCATGTCATGCATGCTATTCTGTGTTTGACGCTGGACCCAGGCATACGTGACTCTTTGCACCAGTGCGACTTCATGGCTCTCATTGTCAATGAACTTCAGCGACAAGAGTTATGCTTGGAGTCTGCAGCACAAGGATGTTTGGTGTGTTGCGAACTGATGTTCAACCCGTTTCCGGTTCCAGACGAATGGTTCGTGCAAGAATTTTTAGCTGCCAGCGGGCCTGAGGTCATACTCGACAGGCTGGAAAACGTAGGAGCCCGTCTGGGAATGGCGGTGGACAGGACCAGCCAAGGAGGTCAGGGAGTCCTCGTACAAACTCACTGTCGATTTCATCAGGAGCAAATCCAGGCTGCCTTCGGAGTTCTCTTACCCGTCCTTGCTCTAGTGGAGACCCACAAGGGACGTGAATGGTTGACAAACTCGTCTAATCAGCAGCGTCTGGTCACAGTTCTACATTATTCAAAGTTTTTTCCAGAATTACTGAAGATGGCTGGCGGGGGGTCTGCGCTTCACGCTAACTACGGAAATGAGTGTAAGATCAACCCAAATGCCATTTTAGAACGATTTTTGGTCTTCTTCAATGCATTGGAGACACAAAATCGTGAAAATAAGGTTCGTGAACTGCTAGAACAAGAAGAACGTGAAAAAAGCCGTAAAGAACGCAAACGAGAAAAGAAGCGGCAGCACCGATTAAAGCAAAAGACCAAGTCTCGAGGGGCAGACATGTTAAACGAAATGTGCAAGCCGGAAATGATGGGAAGGGGCAGTTGTACTGGAGCCAGGACTATATCTCTGGACGCCTTAGACGATATCCCGCTGATGATTGGACCAGATGGTGTGCAGGATGTCCCTAACTGTGCTGCAGCCATGATTCCACAGCCGTCGTCAGATTCAGGCATCGGAGAGGACGAATGGATGATGGTTGGAGGCAAACGATCCTATCCCATAAAATCACGTTTCTTTGGGATCCAAATTAACCAAGAAAGCAAACATTCAAGTGATTTGCAACAAACAGAAACTCAGTCAGGAAGGTTTTATGAAACAAAGTACACAGAAAGTCAAGCTAGTTCAGCAGGAAGTAAATCTCCCGCTGTGCTCTCTGACGTCACTACCTGTATGATGGGTGAATGTGAATTGACAGAAAATCAGCTTTCACATTTAAAAGAACGTCGGAGTTCAGAATGCTCTTGCAGTGACAAAGTATCTCAAGAAGACACTGTGACTGTTGAGACTAAATGCAACAGCAGAGGTGGAATGCGCTGGGCAGATATTGCCCGGTTTGGCAGCAGCTCTATAAATCCTGAGAACGCTCGAGCCTCAGCAGCAGCGCAGAGTTCACCATGCGGTCCCTCCAAGTGGCACCAAGGCTGTGTTAGTGCACGTGTTGGCAAGGATACATACAATCACGAATTCCCGTGTTTGGCGGAGAAAGAAAGTTCCATTTACGAAAATCGAAAACAAAACGATGTAATCTTAGACAATGTGATTGGCGTGCACATTAATCTCCCCAACGAGTCATGTACAAGTCAAGTCGACCATCACAAAAAGACCGCTCAGCACGAAGCTGGCAATGCATGTGCTTGTAATCCACGTGGCTCAGAAACGCAAACTGATTTCACTTCAGGAACTCCGGGTACGAGAAAAGTGCCTAGTGGCGTGGATCCGGTGCTTTTGTACCAGGCTCTGTCTGGTTGGATGTGGCGGTATGGTCTAGCAAAGGGTAGTAACCCTAGCCAATCTCAAATTCCTCCTGAGTTGTTTCTTAAGAATCAGTTGTACTCATCGTCCAGTCAGAGTGTGAACTGTCTAAATGGCAAGTACAGTGATCTAAACAATGCCAAGAAAGCAAATAATATAGAAGCTGAAAGTATGAATAGAAATCTCCAAGACAACCAAAAATTTAAAACTATTTCGAACATTTGTGAAGCACAGCAGTTAGATAGACCAGACAATGTTCTTCCCACTTCCAGTTTCTCTTTCTTACCCATAATGTCGCCTTGCTCTTTAAGTAGCCAAGGCAAATCTGCAGGTCCCTCTACAGGATCTTCATCTCTTTCAATGCAGCGTTTGCATTCAGTTACGGACACAAAAATTGTTTATCCTTATGAGGCAATTTATGCCAAGCCTTTTGCTGATACAACAAGAAAGGAAAATCTGTTTGATTCAAGCAGTTTGGTTTGTCCAAATATAGGAAGTGACTATTTAAAAGATGACGTATCTACCGTGATGCAGACAGTGAAGGAATCAAAGGTATCAGACGTGAGTAATGACGAAAGCAATCGTTTCTTGTGGCCCTCAAGTAAATTGTCCGATTGGCCATTTTCCCAATTACATTCTGTTATTACAGAATTAGAACCCAAGTCTCCAGTGTACGGCACTCCAGTTTATGGATGCAACGAGCTGTACGGCGTGCCGAGGACATCAGCAGATTTCAAAGACACTAGGACATTGGATTTTTGCTGTGGGAAGGACACAGAGCACACACCATATTCTAGTACCAAATACCTGCACTCTACACCCGGGCCTTGTACTTTCTCCAGAGTTACTACTCCAGCTTCTTTCTCAAATCGCACTGATGTGAATTTGGCACAAGAGATGGACAAAACTGTGGAGACCAATACTTTTGCCAGTTCTTTGTGTGATTTAATGCAAGAAAAAGATGCAAGGTGGGTGAAACAAAAATCAAAGACCAGATCGGTGGTTGTATCTGTTTCAAGGTCATCAGATTCTGATTCCCCACAAAGCTCCCCAACACAGCAAGCCAGTGAAATCAGTAGGGTTGCAAATATGTCGCCTGCCA
The DNA here is from genome assembly GCA_028829895.1 of Sinotaia quadrata. Classification (NCBI taxonomy): domain Eukaryota; kingdom Metazoa; phylum Mollusca; class Gastropoda; order Architaenioglossa; family Viviparidae; genus Sinotaia; species Sinotaia quadrata. The sequence continues at coordinate 89,666,294 of CM054181.1, forward strand.
GAAACGATTTGTCTTCATCTTCATTTAACAGCTGGAAGAAACAGTTTCATCGCTCTCGGTCAGCATCTTGTGCTGATCTACATGAGTGTCTGGCTCCAGGATTTCTGAGAGCCGCCATCGATGCTCCAAAGGTTCGTCTTAATGATGCACATAATTATGTCAAGGAGCAGTCTAGCGTATTTAAGAACATATATGGTAACTTTGGATTGCTCGCTTTGGGCCATCCTTCCAAGAATGATAATACAAAGACTAGTGATCAGGGGAACGATGCAGTTCATCTGTATCCAGATCTGTCCACTGTTCCAGAAAGAGATACCCCTTGGCAAAACCTGTCAACTACTATTAAGTCATCTCCTGTTGTTGGTCAAGGACGTGATATTCCATCTGAATCAGACAGACAGAAAGAAACAGACTCGCCCAGTACAAAATCAGCACCTGATACTAACTTTGACTGGACGCTTCTCAGAGGCAGTGATTGTGAGTTAGCATTGGCGGAAGAGAGAGCCAGAAATACATGTTTTGCATCTGGTCAGCTCCTTTGTACAACTTCCAGCTGTGCAGCTGGTCTACGACCACATTCACCAGATGTTCTCTTTCCAGAAATTCTACGTTCTGACGCTGTTGAACAGCCATCTGCACCCGACGTGTTCCCATCAATCCATGACATGAGTGAAAGAGATCTTTTTCAAGACGTCTTTTCAAACAGCTATTTCCTGGAACAAATAGCCATCGACCAAATTCGGCGACGCCTGCGTGCGTTAGGTGGCGGGAAGCTGTTCAAGCAGTCCCTTCTTTATCATGACCTTGATTATTATGCATCACTCTATGGCGTACGGCTTAGGGATGTTCTAGGGCCCCACGATGAGGGCAGTGCGGTCAAACCAGACGAAAGCGATCCCTTGAATACAAGCCCAGATCAAGGAGTGTTAGGATGGAAAACAATCATGAGAGAACCATGTCGACGAAATGATGGCAGAATGCAAAATCCTAAAGATTCTACGGCAGAAGATATTACAGCAGGAATGACAGATGTCTCTTTTGGAAACGACTGGCCTTGGCACTCTGCAAAGGTAACGGCGCCACGAATTGTTACCACAGAAGAGGATGTCGATGGAAAAACATTTTGCACAGGAAGTAGACGATGGCGCCCTTGGTTGAAGCAAATTTTAGATATGCCGTGGACAATGCGTCGTCAGTATGGAAAAATTGTACTGCCAGCCCGCTCCATGGAATTCAACGTAGCACGCACGTGAGGGATTAATTGTTTTGGTTCATTGGTTGATCTTTGAAAATGTATTTGTTTCTTTGACGGTTTGATTTCTGCAATAGGTTTGCTTGTTTGTTTAATTCTTTATTTGATTGCGTGATGGTTTGTTTGAAAAGTGTCTCTTTCTTTTGCATAATTGTGTGTTATTTTGAATGTTTATGTGCATATTTGATTGTTCGTGTAATTTTTGTTTGTATGGATGTTACTTTGCTTAACTGCTTTGTGTTTATTTTTTGGTGGATTTATTCTTTAATTGTGTTTCTTTGCTGGTTAGCCAGTTTCAACCATTATTTTCTTATTTAATTGTTTTTGATTGTATTCAAATATTTAATGTTCTTTAAAGTTTATATTTCTGAGTTTGTACATATGATATGCAATAAACGTATACATAGACATGTTCAAATCAGTTATATTCTGTCTTTTAAATTTAAAGAAAGATTATGTATAAATTTTAGGTTCTGTGAAATTCAAATGCTTCTGTATAAATGTAGGATTGGATAAACGTAATCTTAATGCTTTAAAATGCACCTATGTAACTGTAGAATTGGACAAACTTCATCTCACATTCTGTGTTCATTTTGGAGTGTATAAATTTTGCCCATCCTAAATTCTGTGTAAATTTGTACTGGATAAACTTCATCTAAAATTCTGTGTAAATTTGTACTGGATAAACTTCATCTTAAATTCTGTGTAAATTTGTACTGGATAAACTTTATCTTACGCTATGTAAATGTTGGATTGGATAAACTTCATTTTAAATTATGTGTAAATGTTGCAGTGTATAAACCTCATAGTAAAAATCTGTGTAAATGCGTAATTAACATTGCCCTTCTTAAATTCTGTGTAAATGTTGGATTAGAGAAACTTCTTAAATTCTGTGTAAATGTTGGATTGGAGAAACTTCTTAAATTCTGTGTAAATGTTGGATTGGAGAAACTTCTTAAATTCTGTGTAAATGTTGGATTGGAGAAACTTCTTAAATTCTGTGTAAAATATTGGATTGGAGAAACTTCTTAAATTCTGTATAATTGTTAGATTGGAGAAATTTCATTTTAAACTCTGTGTATATACTGGATTGGATAAACTTTGCCCATCTTAAATTCTGTGTAAATGTTGTATGGATAAACTTTGCCCATCTTAAATTCTGTGTAAATGTGGTATGGATAAACTTTGCCCATCTTAAATTCTGTGTAAATGTGGTATGGATAAACTTTGCCCATATTAAATTCTGTGTAAACTTTGGATTGTTTCAGTATTAGCCATTTAACATCTCTTTGTTGTTTCAGTATTAGCCATTTAACATCTCTTTGTTGTTTCAGTATTAGCCATTTAACATCTCTTTGTTGTTTCAGTATTAGCCATTTAACATCTTTGTTGTTTCAGTATTAGCCATTTAACATCTCTTTGTTGTTTCAGTATTAGCCATTTAACATCTCTTTGTTGTTTCAGTATTAGCCATTTAACATCTTTGTTGTTTCAGTATTAGCCATTTAACATCTCTTTGTTGTTTCAGTATTAGCCATTTAACATCTCTTTGTTGTTTTGTTTCAGTATTAGCCATTTAACATCTTTGTTGTTTCAGTATTAGCCATTTAACATCTCTTTGTTGTTTCAGTATTAGCCATTTAACATCTCTTTGTTGTTTCAGTATTAGCTGTTTATCTTGACTTTGTCCTTTCATTATTACCAATAATCTTGTCTTCGTTGTTTCATTATTAGGCATTTATTTTTGTCGTTTCATTATTAGATATTTCTCTTACCATTGCCTTTTCAGTATTAGCCAATTATGTTATTTTTGTCTTTTCAGTATTAGCCAATTATGCTCTCTTTGTCGTTTCAGGGGTAGCCATCCCTTGGTTCTAGGCTTTTTGACGGACGGGACAGAGGTAGCTGTGCTGGGACTCGACCGAACACGGCACGCTCTGGACACACGTCTTATGGCTACAGTTGCCGCAGACAGTGAACCAGATGTACATTTTGTACTTCGATATAAGGTGAGCATTGATGCGTGCATTGTAACACTGTACTTAATACAAGGTGAGTCTTGATATGTACTTTGTAACGAGAGATTGGACGCTATACATAATATATGGTGAGCTAAACGTATATAACGAGAGACTGGTGGTAATATAATGTGAGTCTTGACGTGTACTTTGTAACGAGAGATTTGTGGTAATATAATGTGAGTCTTGGCGTGTACTTTGTAACGAGAGATTGGTGGTAATATAATGTGAGTCTAATCGTGTACTTTGAGAGATTGGCCATAAGTGAACATAAGTGAACCCTGGCGTGTACTTTGTAACGAGAGATTGGACACTATATTTATTAATAAAGTGATTCTTGACGTGTACTTTGTAACAAGAGATTGGACATTGTACTTAATATAAGGTGAGTCTTGACGTGTAATGTATAGCTAGATATTGGACATTATACTTAATATAAGGTGGGTTTTAATGTGTACTTTGTAATGAGAGATTTTAAATTGTACTTTCCTAGACGATTAACTGGGAGCTTATGTAGAAAGTGAGAGCAATTCAATTGTAATTTTACTCTCTGTAATTTTCTATTTTAATTGTAATTTTACACCTGTAAACACGAAACTGAAGGCTGTCTGGGAATGTGCTGGTCGGGTATACCTAGCCATGGAGCTTTGTGACTATACCCTGGATGAATATGTTAGTATCGTGCGGCTCGATCATCGGCAGGATCCACTATCTGCCAACCGTTTAGCTTGGCAGATGTTGAAAGGCCTGAAGTATCTTCATTCGAACTTTGCAGTACCTCATGGAAATCTAATGGTACGAACCTGTTTATTTTTCATCTTGCATTTCACGTCATGGAAATATAATTGTACGAACTTGTTTATTTTCCATCTTACATTTCACGTCATGGAAATATAATTGTAAGAATGTTTGCCCATCTTAAATTTCAAGTCATGGAAATCTAATTGTAAGAATGTTTGCCCATCTTACGTTTCATGTCATGGAAATCTAATTGTAAGAATTTTTGCCCATCTTACATTTCACGTCATGGAAATCTAATTGTAAGAATTTTTGCCCATCTTACATTTCACGTCATGAAAATATAATGGTACGAATTTATTTTCCATCTTACATTACTCTTCATGGAAATGTAATAGTATGAACTTTTTATTTTCTATCTTACATTTAACTTCATAGAAATCTAATGGTATGAACTGGTTTATTTTTCATCTTACATTTCACCTCACGGAATATGTGTTGGTACTAAATTGTTTTGTTTCTGTCTTTCATTTCACATCATGGAACATTTATTGGTACTATATTGTTTTGTCTCCATCTTTTTCGCCTCCTGGAAATCTAATCATACAAATTTGTGTGTTTTTTCTCTCTCATCTTACATTTTACATCATTGAATATCCTTGGTATTAAACTGTTTTGTTTTCATCTTACTTTTCATCTCATGAAGTCTACTGATATGAGTAATACTTCTTGGTACTCTTCACTCGTTATGGTTATTATTTATTAATTAATAACACATAACTAATTACAAGTATCTTAATTTATAATTATTAATAATTCTCCCCTAAGACCAGCATGTCTCTCACTTGATGGATTATAAGGGTGTCATAAAACTCTTTATACAATAATAAGACACTCGTTTTACTGTTGCATAATGTTTGTGCAGGTGGAAACGTCTTACTAAAAGAGTAATAAAAATCCGTCTTTTATTTATATTTAACGAGCCCATACACCATCTATTACTCCAACATAAGGTTTTAATATATGTGCAAGAAGGTTAGTAAATTTAACATTAAATTTATTAAATCAACAATAAAATATACAACATATGAATGTAATCAAAAGAGCGTTGACACTGACATCACCTCACAACAATGGCTCATTATATGTTTGACACTTATTCAGTTTATCCTAGCATAGCAGTCATATTAACATAAATATATATAACCAAGTTCATAGATATGGTTTCATCATAGAAATGAGAGTGGAGTTTTAGAGAGATAATTATAGTCAATTTACATAACCTTTTCAGTGATGACAACTGTTGCTAGCACGTGTTCACAATCAAGCAGTTTGCAACAAGTCACCTTATTATTAGGTGACGGTCCAACATACTCCTTCATTACACAACTGTTCCAGAATTTCCAATGCATTCACAAGCACATTGTAGAGAATCGTCCAGAACTTCGTACATGCAGGGGCTACCCAAGCACACCATGAGGAATGTTCAAAGAAATCTTCATTAATTCTTGAGACCAAACTCAATTTTCATTGTATTGGCTCTTGAATGGAATTCACAAGAATCAACTTACAGCAACATGTTTGCTGATACGTTCAACAACAATGCTGAATATATATCAACGTGATCCAGTAGAGTACAGTAGTCACTGCAGTCTGAAGCTGATACAAGGTTACAAAACTGAAAAGGCATGCTCCCTTCTGCAAACGTCAAATTAAAGGCAGCACTAAGTTTCTATACTCTTTTATCTCTCACACACATTCTTAACTCACTAATCATGCACCAATATTCATTAGCCCAATACAAATGCAACATAGGAAATATAGCATTGATCAAAGTCACTAGTATATTGTACAACATAATCAAATTAGTGAACATAGAAATAATGGTTCAATTACATAAACATTCTCCAATTGAAATCACATATCAATAGCAAACATGTACGAAATATTTCAAGTCCATTCTTTCTTTATCAGTTAGTTAACTTACCATAAATTAACGATCGCCTTTATGGCTGGATTTGAGTTACGTCAAATTCAAAGTAACTTTTGGTCTATCCCCATTGGATGAAATTGTTATGAATAAATGAAACTATTAGTCAGAAAAACCTACTCATCCGCTTGGAAGTTGTTCAGATGACATCAGCAAGTTCTAGCATTTTCTTTACCTGAGTTGTTTGAACTCTGGAACTTAAAAAATATCATGGACAGTACCCGAAGTTCATTTAACGTTGACACTTAACAAATTATATAACAAGTTTAGAAATAGGGACAGGCAAGTTTACTCCGCCACAATAGGAAACTGCTTTGGTTTAATCTTAAATTTCACATAATTTGTCATAGAATGACAATATGCAAATTTTAGTTTTAAATTTTGCTTTCCCTCCAGTCATGAAGTCTACTGGTAGATATATGTCTCATTTAGTTTAAGGAAATGCAGCACTTCCTTGTAGATTTGTTGTAACCACTTCAAAATATGTTCTTGAAACAGTAAACAGAAATATTTCAATGCAACTGCTGCCATTCTTTTTGGTGCATTTAAGCTACATTTGAATAGTGATTGCCTTTATCAACTTTTCTGTATCATTAGTCGTTTTCTCCTTTCATGTGGTATTTTAAATATTTTATTTACTTATTGACGAGGATAAATTATTATCGACTGCATTTCTATTATTTCTTGTCTTTTTTAATCAAAGTTTGATTATCTGACGAGAATGCATTACCAAAGCTTGGTTGTTGTCTTTGTAGAATGCATTACCAAACTTTGATTATCTGACGAGAATGCATTACCAAAACTTGGTTAGCTTTGTAGAATGTATTACCAAAACTTGTTTGTCTTTGTAGAATGCATTACCAAAACTTGGTTGTCTTTGTAGAATGCATTACCAAAACTTGGTTGTCTTTGTAGAATGCATTACCAAAGCTTGGTTATCCTTATGAATTGTATTGAATGTTTAGAAGAGTTATATACAAATTTCTTACATGTGGTGGGACAGTTATTTTTCTTGTAACTTATATTTTACATCTTTTCGTAGTAAAACATGCCTCACATTGAAGTTAATTTGACTATTTTTTAAATTTATTTAGTACAACACGTTGAACTTGATTAACTCATAAGTGACTAATAGTACAACATTATACACCTTGAATTTAATTTGATCTAATCGTTTTGTAACCGCTGCAGCCTGGCTGGATCTTTGTGGACTGTGACGGACGCATGCGATTGGCTGGTTATGGACTTCGTGACGTCTTGTCGTCTGCTCGGGGTGGATGTCGAGATTGGTCTTACAAAATGACATTTATTGGTTTGTATTCACTTGGTCTTATAAAATGGCATTTATGTTCAATTGGTCTTACAAAATGACAGTTATGTTCAGTTGGTCTTACAAAATGACATTCATTGGTTTGTATTAAGTTGGTCTTACAAAATTATATTAATATGTTCAGTTGGTCTTACAAATTGACATTCATTTTCAGTTGGTCTTACAAAATGACATTTATGTTCAATCGGTCTTACAAAGTGATACTTATGTTCAGTTATTTGTATTAAATTTGTCTTACAGAATGACATTCGTTGGTTTGTATTCTGGCTGGTTTTACAAACTAGCATGTGTGTTCATTTGGTCTTACAAAATGACATTTATTGTTTTGTAATCACTTGATCTTATAAAATTATATTCATTGGTTTGTATTCAGCTAGTCTTACAAAATGACAACATGGCTTATATTCAGTTGGTCTTACAAAATGACTTTTTTGTTCAGTTGGTTTGTCTTTGTAAAAAATAAATCTTTAAAGACATTATTTTTTTCTAAGCAACCCTGACTTTTGAGTGCTTGTCTCATATTACCTTTCAAAGAGAAGCAAGAATACATGAAAGACTCCATAACATATGCAAAATAAATTAGCAGTTGACATAACCAGAGTGTCATGAACATGAATAGTGATAAGACACGACATGACGCGGCACGACAAAGACGGTCGTTATTAAAGTGTTTTCTTTGTTTGAATAATTTACATAAACTTAAAAGTGTGATAAAACACGACACAAGACGATTGTTAATAAAGACACAAGACGATTGTTAATAAAGACACAAGACGATTGTTAATAAAGACACAAGACGGTTGTTAATAAAGACACAAGACGGTTGTTAATAAAGACACAAGACGGTTGTTAAAAAAGACACAAGACGGTTGTTAATAAAATGTTTTCTTTCTTTGAATAATTTGAAATAGAAGAGGAAGCGCACTTCTGGCGAGCTACAGAGCACGTCAACGGCCTTCAGACAGAACCAAGTTTTCAAGCAGACATACAGGTACACAGTCGTTCTTTTGTCCGCTTCCGTCTGAAAAATAAACATTTACAATTTAGTGTAAACTGTGTAAAGTACAGGAAGAAAAACGTGTACATGAGTCATATGGACGATGTGTAGGTTACAGGAATGTTGCTGCACTACATTTTGACGGGTGGACGACATCCATTTGGCGATAGCGCAGTCGAGATAGATTCGAACCTCCGAAGGAACATGCCCCGCCCGTCAAGAGTGAGTCAGGAGGCTGACCACCTCATCACTGCCATGCTGACTCCAGACGCAGACGCCCGGCCTACTGTCGACACCTGCTTAAAGTCAGGCAATTCACATCGAACATTATTAATTAGACCATATCTCCATTACGCCAGTGTAATTACACGCTTACAGAATGAAGGAGAATTAAATTCTGAGATAAGACATTAATTTGGTTAAATGATCAAAGTGTCATGATGATAGGTGCTAATTTTAAACTGAGAATGTGAAAATCCTTAGAAACAAAAAATATGAGAAGCAGTCAAATCATTACCACCGTTTGTATGTAACTTGCTTAACGACTTTGATAGACCTTTAATAACACATCATTCCTCTGCAAACATTGTATGGACTCTACATCAAGCACTTCACAAAAAGCTTGTTCAGTTCAATTTCAACTTTATTCATAAAAATACAACTCTTGGCTTGTTCAGTTCAATTTCAACTTTATTCCTAAAAATACAACTATTGGCTTGTTCATAAAAATACAATTTTTGGCTAGGTAATAAATAGAAAGCTGATTTTACAACAACAACAAAAATAGGTTTGCGTTATTTAGCATTTAGTTGCAGTTGAGAGTAGCATTATTATATTTTTATTTACGATTAGATTAATAAAGGGCCAGGTAACCTGTATAAAACAGAACTATAAGTTTAATATCAAACCAAACCGTTTGCAAACAGCTCAGCAGTATAGAGCTACATATGCAAACAAATATCGGGACAGCCGGCATTGTAGAGATGCAAATGCCATGACAACCTGACATTATATTTAACATTTCAACAATTCAATAGAAATCACAAGATAGTACTTATCAGAGAACAGAAATGGAGTTATTTGAGAAAAATTATTGCTCACCGTTATTACGACAGTTCCATGTGTTTCTCTCACACGTCTGTACGACACAGATTCACTTCTATTTGCTCAAGTTTAACTTTAGGCGCCTTCGCTGTATTTGGCTCCCTCTAGCAGAACAGCAATTATAGCAATTTCCAGTAACTTCTTTATACCAGAAATTGCTAGATGTAGTCAGCATACTTTGCCACCATACATCATTGGGGTTTAGTGTATCTCCACACTGCTCTCTACCACGGTCGGTCTTTGCGGTTTAGGATTAGTAAACTAGGAGATTCAAATCATACACAGAAAGAAAGGATGCTTATTCCCTGTAAAATATAATCAGGGAACAAATGCTAAGTTTCCACTTTATACATCTTTAACTCCATTCTCTCTTACATTCAAGTCTCAACTTACAGTTTCATGTAACAGTACTTAATAGCCTAATACACACACACACACACACACACACACACACACACACACAGCATAATAAATACAGCATTATAGTTTTATGAGCAGTTTCATTAGAACAATGGCAAGTATTTAGCATACTACATATAAGCATCATTGTTCAAACATTTGTAGAAACAATAGTCTACTCACATAATACATCTCTATGTAAAACGCAAGTATAACACATCAATAACAAAGATGCAGGAAATATATCTAAGTTCATTCTCTCTCAATCAATCTCTCAATTAACTCACCAAGCTAAAACGGCTGCCTTTCAAGACTGAACTTCTTGCCACACCAAATTCAAGTGATCAGACAATAGAATTCACTACAGCATGTGCACATTGTTATCTCAGCCCACTGGCTGGTCTCTTTGTCATAAATCTTAACCATTGGATAATAAAAATACTGATTCTGTTGAACTAGTTTACATCAGCAATTTCTAGCATATTCTCAATTCGGTTGTTTACTTCCAACTCTGACACTTATAAAAATACCATTATAAACGTCGAGTCACTTCGATAATTTAGCAATTGATATAACAATTAAGTTTAGAAATAGGGAGAGGCAAATTTATTCTGCTACTCAACCAGTGACAGAGCTAGAAATACAGCCATTGATGGAACTGGAAATACGACTAATGATAGAACTAGAAATACAACCAGTGATGGAACCGGAAATACAACCAGTGATGGAACCGGAAATACAACCAATGATGGAATTGGAAATGCAACCACTAATATGAATCAACGCGGTATTCAACCCAGTAGTTCAGCAAACACATTCTAACTAATACTTTAATAAAGTTAGATTTACGACCTATTACTTTATTAGAGTCAGACATTTACATATTTAATAAACACTAGCCCATGTTTTATCACAGCCAGATTGCTAACCAATTAGTAAGAAAGGCCAGACTGTTAACCTAGAATTTTAACATATCTAGACTTGCCGACATTACTGTGAAAGCATAAGATATAATTATAACATAATAGTTTAATAGATCTAGATTTACCTCCCTTTAATGTGATTTTCAATAGACATACTCTGTGTTTCGAACCGGCTAGATATCCAGTCCACTGATACCGAGAGACACATCTCACTATTTTTTTCTCTTAGCTAGACATAAAACCATCGTAAAATGTGACTCAGATAAACATACAATATGTTACTATACAATCCGCATAAAAGACGGAAACATTAGCAATACATTATGGAATTTAGACTAACATACATTTAAATATCAACTTTCATAAGACAAAATGCATACATACAAACAATAACAATAAACAAATGACACGTGTTATGTGAAAGTGTTTCTAATTGTAGTTGAATTTTATATTTTGCCGTTCTTGATTCCACTGCGAAATGCATTGCTTTCTTACAGGCATCCTTTCTTCTGGTCCGGTGAAAAACGTTTTCGCTTGGTTCTGATTGTTGGGTCTGACATTTTAACAGAGATGAAAACAGGGTATGGCAAATGCTACAACACTTATTTATTAATCATTGCTTTTAAATAGCAAAAAAAATAAAATATATCTGTGTTTTTTTAAAATAAATATTAATAAATAGAATAGAATTAAATAGCAAAACAACGTATTAATTTAAATTCAATCAATAAAATACAATAGTTCAACTCCTTCATTAAGAGTAATTCATTATTATTAATTAAATATGATAGAAATCCAAGAATATTACACATAGATGTACATCATAGCTTCGAGAATTAAATTTCATTAATAGGAGAAAATAATTCAAATTAAAGTTGAAGAAAATAAAAGTTGTCAGCAATATGAGACATAAATTAACTTGTATCTTTACAATACAATAATTACACTTCATCTACACAAAAATGTAATAGTTATTTCCAGCTTTAAGATGATATTTAAATTTAATCTTTACAAGATAATAATTCAATTTCATCATTATAAGTCAATAATTCCAGGTATATCTATGAATCATTAGTTAGGCTTCATAAATACAAGATAATTAGATTTCATCAGTAATGGTGTGAATAGCAAGACAAGGTGCATTACAGTACCAGTATTGAAGTGTGACTGCACGAATGAATTGAAAAATAAATCAAATTTAATAATAAACAAGATTTATTTTGGTGGAGAGTTGTGCTTTGTGCAGGGTGCCTCTGACAGGTCCTGGATCAACATCCATGCTCGACATTCTCAACGTGGTCCATGTCAGCGCAGTCAGCGATAATTGGGTAAGACGTTCAGGACCCATTTTCTCCTTAGTCAGCACACCTCATATTCATTTAGTCAGACTGCCTCCGTGTTAAATTGGGTAAGACGTTCATGACCCATTTTCTCCTTAGTCAGCACACCTCATATTCATTTAGTCAGACTGCCTTCGTGTTAAACTGGGTAAGGCATGCAGGACCCATTATCTATTTAGTGACAAACCTCAGTGATAACTGGGTAAGGCATGCAGGACCCATTATCTATTTAGTGACAAACCTCAGTGATAACTGGGTAAGGCATGCAGGATCCATTATCTATTTAGTCGACACAACTCATGATAACAGGGTAAGGCGTGCAGGACCCATTATATATTTAGTGACAAACCTCAGTGATAACTGGGTAAGGCATGCAGGATCCATTATCTACGTATTATTATATTTCGTACTGTTATTGTTTGTGTACGATTCATATAAAATGGATTGTAAATCATGATTTGTAATATGTATCATCTGTATGCTATTCTATATAGTGCATCGTAAAATATGACTTATTACTGGATTATGTTATTCACATATATATTGCATCGTAAAACACGACTTATTACTGTGTGTGTATGTGTGTTATTCATTAACTGTACATCGTAAAACACGACTTATTACTGTATTATATGTGTGTTATTCATTAACTGTACATCGTAAAACATTACTTATTCTGTATTATATCTTATTAACATTATTTACATCGTAAAACATTACTTATTCTGTATGTGTGTTATTCATATACAGTCGATTGTAAAGCGTATCATAGCGTTGGTTCTGTACTGTCCGTGTTTAGCTCAGTGAGGTGGACCCAGCTCTGGTCAAAGAGATGCGTTCGTTTCGACAATACAAGAACACGCTTCCAGAACTTGTCCTCTTTGTTTACAATTGCTGCCTCCACTTCGACAAAATGTTAGTATAGTAATAGTATTAGCCTACCTACGAAATCAAGTGAAAACAAAGGATTTAATGAAGGGGTTAACACTGACGATCAGCAAATGACCTTTAGTCTGGATATTGAGTACAATCAGACGGAAAGAGTTTGATTTAATTTGAAACTGATGCATTACAGTAATTAAAGATTTTGCTTGAACAAGATCAATTTTTAATGGCATCAATCCCCCCCCACCACCACAACGACATACACACAGCCCACTCCAGGCCTACAAAATCTACACCCCACAAAAATCTCCACGGAATTTTAAGCATGTACTACATTTTTACTTTGCAAACACATTTTGTAACTCTTAATAAGCACTTTGAATTTTTGTTGGGGGGGGGGGGGGGGGCTATGTTTTAAGATGCACGTACGCAGCAGTAGGATGTTCTTGACATAAAAAAAAAAATCTCTGCTTTTTTTCCCCCGCCACTATCTGTGAAAAGACCAACAGTTTTATTTAAAAGTTAAAAACAGCAGATAAATATAATACTATTTAAAATTGTAATAAGTATTATGCACACACGGTTATTGTTGGTGATTCGCATGTTAAAATCTTTAATTAAGAGGCTTACTGTAATGTATAAATATATTTAATGTAAATTAATAATTAGATATTCGACGAACTAATACACTTTAATTTGAAATAAAATGTTTTTCGAAGTCAGCACAGCTGACTATTCCAGTTTGTCAAGTATGATAACACTTTAGTGTTATATTAGAAAGATTTCGGGAACTTTAAAGAAAATAAAACCTTACAGAATAAAGTATAACATTACTGTAGTTAAAATTTCTGAGGATTTTAGTGAGCCTTATAAACCCATTTCAGGCGGCTACAAAGCAAGTCTGAAAACTTGTACGATTTTAGTTACATCAAGTAGAGAGTGTGAGACATACATGAAATATATCTATAATAAATATAACGGTTTATTTCTCTGACAGGTCCCCAGTGGCAAAAGAACTCTTAGATGATCCATGCAAGTACTTTCAGGCCAAGTTCCCTGCTCTCTTCATGGCAGTTTATCGCGCCATGCGCGCTTCGGATCGCATGGATCGAACATGCTACAAACCATTTTTTTAGCTGAGGTCAAACAGCTTGCCACAACTTGCTGATGGATTGAACGTACTACGCAGCATTTTATTAGCCGAGATTTATCCACAACTTGCTGATGGATCGAACGTACTACGCAGCATTTTATTAGCCGAGATTTATCCACAACTTGCTGATGGATCGAACGTACTACGCAGCATTTTATTAGCCGAGATTTATCCACAACATGCTGATGGATCGAATTATTTTGTAGATTAAGTGAATGTGTTACGAACTATTTTTTAACTGTGGTGTCAGCGTGTACGATGAACCGAATGTGCTGTAAGTGATTTTTGTTTTTGTTTTGTTGTAAAGCTGCGGTACGCCGTCTTACCTATTTGATGAACCTAACGCGATATAAACTTGTTTTAAGAAATAAATATATTGCTGTTAAACTGTATGATGAATCTAACATGGTATAAACTTTATTTATAACTGTGATAATACAACTTGTATGATGAAACTAACATGGTATAAACTATATTTATAATTGTGATAAAACAACTTGTATGATGAAACTAACGTGATATAAACTATATTTATAACTGTGATAAAACAACTTGTATGATGAAACTAACGTGATATAAACTATATTTATAACTGTGATAAAACAACTTGTATGATGAAACTAACATGGTATAAACTATTTTTACAACTGTGATAAAACAACTTGTATGATAAACTAACCTGATATAAACTATTTTTACAACTGTGATAAAACAATCTCTATGATGGACATAACGTGATACAATTCTTTTTTTTTAAAATTTATTTAACTGTGGTTCAACAAATAGCAGAATACAAGCTAATTTAAAAAAAAAAAAAAAGACTTGTGTGTCAGCTCTAAAGACTGTATGAGAAACCCAACGTATTAGAAAAAGAGTTTTATTTTAGCTGACAGTTTACCACAGCTAGAATGATGAATTGGACACACTACATTAGTACTTGTCAATATTTCTGTACATCATACCCTATATAACCAAACGTGCTTTTAAAAAAAAAAAAGATGTAAAACTTTTAAGTTAGATGTATCCAACTGTATTGTTTACCACAATCAGTAAGATAACGCATATTTATTTTGGTTAAAAGTTATTTGTGGCAGTTATATCTTTTTACCATAATTAGTATGATAACATTACTTTGCTTAAAAGTTAGTTGTGGCAGTTATATCTTTTTACCATAATTAATATGATGTCCTAAACCATTTTTTAAAAAGTTGGTTTGACAGCCAAACTATTTTCAAATACAAGTGTGTACTAGTGACATCTGTTAAGTCTGTATGGTCTAAACACACTTAATGGATGTTTGTTTTAGTCAAGTGACATTAGACATACATTTCTTATAACGAACCTCATGTGCTGTAACCCATCATTTTAGCCAGTTAGTGGCAAAAATGTCTGCACATCACAAACTTAATGAATTTTAATATCACTACTATCATCTTCTGAGGCAGATGACTTTAGCGTGATATCCACTATGTTTATATCACATAAGACTATATAGCATGACTTTGTGGAATGGTGATAGTAGAGTGAAAAATATGGCAGATTTGATGAATGTAAGCCAGTAAAACACCTATCTTGCCAAATTTTCTTGACTGTATTCAAAAGGGAAAAATGAAATTAAAGAAACAGTTGATTTCAAAATGCTGAAATCATAAGCTGAATTGTTTTTCCTTTTACAACTGTACAAACTACAAATACAATGTGCTCCAATCTGATTATCATTCCAAGCACATAGATGCCTGGTACAATATTGTATTTGTAGGTGGCATGCTGCACTGTAGTTAATGAGAACTTGTTTTAAACATAAGTATCTTATAATTGACACAGCACCAACAAAAGTCAGAGAAAGTAACATCTTGACACATACAGAATTTATATATTTAAAACATTATATAGGAAATAAGTAAATCCTATTTTCTATACATTTTCAGAGGCTTTACATATAGCTTAGAGGCATACACATGAGGAAATGTTGATATTTTTATCAGGTATGATAAGCTAAGCTTTTTCATATAGCTAAAGAGGGTATTTTCAGATGTACACATTGAGAAATGTTGATATTTATCAGTATAAAAAGCTAAGACTTTTCATATAGCTAAGAGAGGAATTTTCTGAGGTACAGATAGAGGATTGACTATTTTTATCATTATAAAAAACTGAAATATTTTCATATTGCTAAAAAGGGGGATTTTGACACACGAGGGTGAATGTTGATATTTTTATCATTTCAAAATAAAAAAAGTAATGGACTAAGCTTTTCATATACCTTAAAAAGGGTATTTTTGTTTATGACTTTAAAATGTGGAATACATCTTTATTTTATATTGTTCTTGCATTATGCATGCTTTTTGGAGTAAACATTTGGTCAGCTTTACCTTCCATTTTGTGAAATTGTACAAAATAAATAAAATTTATATTACTTGTAAGCAAAGTGTGCAATGGTGTGTGCAGAATCACATACAGGGAGACAAAGAAGTAATGTTTACTAATATAAAACAGTATAGCAATACATGCTTGGTAAATAAACAGAAATGCAGGATTAATTTAGAATCTATAATCTGCTCGGACAATATATAAACTGATTGAGACTGAGTGAATGATTTCATAAGAAGTACATAAGTTACATCTATACACAGACAAGTTACCCATAGAGTGGATCAGCCTAATAAATTCACAGGTGTATACAAGTTACTTGTTCAGTGGGCCAGCCTAGTTATATCATGGGCATAGTCAATTTACACGTCCTAATGACACCATAGGCATAGACACATTGCACATACATTGGCCCAACTAACTTAATTCACTACAGGGCCAAGTAACACACACATTGGTCCAATTTAATTCACAGATATAGATAAGTTACACACAAATTGGTTTAATCAAATTACATTGAATGCATAGACAAGTTACACACACATAAAATCAGCCTAATTACTTTACTAGTACTTGTATGTTACACTTAAGTGATCTAGCCTAATTACATCACATATATGGTCAGGTTTCATACATACTGGTCCAGCCTAAATTATCCCAAAGATAAGGACTAGTTACACACACTGGTTTAATTTATCAGCTTTAAAACAAGGGGGTGCAAAATCAGCTTCATCAGTCCCAGGGAGGTGCAAGGTGAAAAATTAATCAGGAAGCGCTGGTCTAGTCTACATATACATCAAAAGTAAGTGTGTACATTTCAAGACTCACAAACAAAATATCAACACATTTCTTTTTCATAATGGTACATTTTATGCAGTGTTGTTTCATTTAAGTACAGGAATATTTAAATGTATACATCAATACTGTGCTTAATAACTTCTATAAACATCCTCAATAAATATCATAAGATATATAGTAATATACAGACCAAGTACAATTCCATCTCTGAAACAAAATATTGCATTACATGACAAATAAACATGGTCTGTTTCTGTGCCTTTGCTCTAGATGTGAACACTTTCTACAAGGCAAATTATAATTTGCATCAAATTTGTTTCAAACTAATTTCATAAATTAAAAAAAAAAATCACAATCTCACAAATGCTTATCTATATTTTAAATTCTAGTTGATATTTTTTTATTGAACATTTCTCTACTAGCTCATACTAAAATATTTCAAAATAAATTAAAACAGAAACTTCATTCTATAAGTATACAAAGCTTGTCTATGTTAGTAATGATTTCAACAAAAGAGATTCATACAAATTCTTACTGAATATGTGTCCTCCGATATAACTAGACAATTTAAAAACTCAAGACATAGAATATAGATCATAACCAAGTGATTGTCTTCAAGGTAAAGTTTTTGTGAAGACTTGCATATGATACCGAGTAGGGGAAGGTAGTGGGTTCTAAAGAACTTCTGCATTCAGTGATTCAATATATTTCATTTCTATAATTCATTAATTCATGATAGCTCAAACATCTGCAAGTCTAATTTCAATTTTCTATATATAAAAAAATATTTCATTCTTCAAAGATGGAGCTCTTATAACAATTGACACAGCTCACATTATACAATTATTGTAGAACAAGCTTTCAATTTCTTAAATATTTTTTTGTATCAGTTGATGATAATGACAATTAAAATATAATCATCCCCAAGACAGTAAACATAATATAGAATACTAAATTATGAAAATGGTGATATTTAGTTTTGAAAGAAAATGTTATGCACATCCAGTAACCATTAGAATGGAGTTATTATTTCATGAGCATGCCCCTTACAACACCCAAGACAACAAATATGCAATCATTTTTGAGTAATATATGATGAATTTGGCAAATTAAGTGGATTCATGAATGGAATGCCTTGTCAACAATATAAACAAATATACATATAGACAAGCAAGTATATAATCATAATATACATAGCTGAATGAAAACAGAATTATTTTTACTCATGACTAGTGTTACTTGCTGTTCTCTGGTAGTATATGTTAAAGCAATACAAATAGTTGTCATAATTAAAGGAAGTTAAAATTATGTTTAATACAGCATTCATCATTAGAAAAGGTTTGTGGGGACTTGTTAAGACAGCAAGATAAACTTTATACTGGTGTTTATTCAAGTTTCAATACATATGCTATTAAAAAAAAAAATCAGTCTGGTTTCCTGCGAGCTCTTGGGGGCCATTTAGATTTAAAGTATGCACAATTAACAAATGAAGGAAAACAAGGTGTGTCTTATACTGGTATTCATTTAATTTGTACTCTGAAGCTTTTAGTCTACAAATTGCTCACTTGCAGTAAAATTCTGGCTATGGTCAATGCAGTAAATGTCCAGACAGTTTCACAATTCTGAATACCATTCAATCAAATACCGAGCAATTTATATGTAGACTGTTGTTAGCATGTTTATTTTAAGTTACTTTTGTACCCTTTTAACAAACTTTGAAGAAAGGGGAATTTGTAATTAATTTAATTTATCATGCTAGGAACATTTGTTAACAGCTGCTCAAAGATATGATGGAAACTGTATCCAAAGGAATGTTTGAATATAATGTATTTGAATGGCACAAATAGTTACATACATAAAAGCAACTGTTTATAAGAAAAACGTAAAATGCAATCCAACAAAAAGTGTGCAGTGCTCAACTGATCACAATCATTTTGATAATGGGTAAACAATTTTGCACAGTAACTGCTACAAGTTTATGGATAAATTTCCACACATTGTAATGTTCATCAGCTTGCAGGCACCATTAACAGTTATAATAACTTGACTATTACTCATCCCAAATCAACATTTCTTCTATCAAACAATACACTTTTGTGGGTGTTAATCACATTATAGATTGTATATTCCTTCCTATTTACAATTTTCCTCCACAAGCTGGTAAAACCTATGGTTTGAACAATTACTCATTTCAGCAAAACTATATACTAGCAAAACACACTGGTTTGAACAATTACTTATTTAAGTGGAACTTCCAGTTTCTGATAAGCCATATTTTCAATCTTGTACATTTTGGCCTGTGTTAAAAAAAGCATCAATTCATAGTAAACTGAAAGCCCAACTACAATTTGCAGAAAATAGAATAAAGCTGTGTATTAGACAACTATGATATTACCAAATGTTGCAAAGCATAAGTACAAACAGCAATATACTGCATAATCTCTGTTCCAGTTGTAAATCAGAACAACAATATATTGCCCACCATAGTCTCTATTCCAGTTTTAAATCAGAAATATGAACAGCAATATACTTCCAAGCCTCTGTTCCAGTTTGTAAATTAGAGAAACTAACAATAATGTACTGGCCGTAGTCACTTTTCTAGTTTGTAAATCTGAAGCAGAAACAACAACATATTGCCAAAGTCATCTTTTCCAGTTTGTAAATCAGAAATAGAACAAAAATACACTGCCAAAATCTCTTTTCCAGTTTGTAAATCAGAAGTAGAAACAAAAATACACTGCCACAATCTCTTTTCAGTTTGTAAATCAGAAGTAGAAACAAAAATACACTGCCACAATCTCTTTTCCAGTTTGTAAATCAGAAGTAGAAACAAAAATACACTGCCACAATCTCTTTTCTAGTTTGTAAATCAGAAGTAGAAACAAAAATATACTGCCATAGTCTCTTTTCCACTTTATAAATCAGAAGTAGAAACAAAATTTACTGCCATAGTCTCGTTTCCAGTTTGTAACATGCCACTACATGTGATACTAGACTGCATGGTCTGTCAATAAAGTCACTTGATTTAAATTCCTAGTCAGTGCCAGTAAGATTAAAATTTATAAAATATTGCCAGAAAACTCTACACAGTGTTTATAAAAAGAATTTAATCAAATGCCTCTCGCAAAAGTGACTTTGTCTTTCTGGCTAGGTCAGGAAAGTTGAGAATGGATATCATCCACCCAGATTTTTGCAAACATGATTGTTAACAGAGTAAATCCGTTCTCACTTACTTTTGATATGGCATTATTTGTTATATACACTCAGTAATACTGTTAACAATGCAAAGCCAGCAAATACATGTCACTTATTTAATAAACTTCATAAATGTTTGAAACTACTAATAATATATATCTATAGGACTCTTTTTCAATTATAAACTCCAGTACTGAATAAAAAGGACATATCTAAAATAACAAACTCTAATACAGCAAGGACCTGTCTCAAATGACAGACTCCAAAACAGTAAAAGCACACAGCTTGATTCAAGGTTTATTGTAATAATTACAACTTATTTTTTACAATATATATATATATATATATAAGCAATTTATATTGCACTAATGTTTCCAAGATTCTCAAAATCATTCATACATATCCACTTACATTTGGATACCTGCTGAGTGATTATGTTTTCACATCAATATCAATAGTAAATAAAGTCAAGCATGCATGCACATAATTAATTTGATTGTTATTGTCACAGGAAATGAGGGACAGAAATTATATTTTATTTCATTTTAAAAAACCGCTAACAAAACTAATTGAAGTAATCCGAGTTTTGTTATTTTTCGTATGTAGCATGTAACTTCCAGTAACGGTCACCTAAGATCTCTTTAGTAGACAGACGTTCGTGACGCAGTGTGTGTTAATTATCATATTGAATATATATATTAGTTTATGAAGAATATGTATATTAAATAAATTGGGACAACTGCGCAATACCGTCACATGTTGTTGACGAGTGAAATGGCCAGTGCGCATTAGGATTGACCACAGAAAAGCGTGCATCTCGATTACCACTATATATCCAAGGCAAAAATCATGTCACAGGACATAGCTTCTGGAAGTTTTGGAAACCTTCAGTGAAAGCTATATAAGGGACAAAATGAAGATTTTACTCTCAATGTTGAAAACGTCGATTCGTCTGAAGCCAGTCTAACTTCACGTATGAATTATCTCATGTACAGAGATTTCATAAAGGAAAGCTGCAATAATCTCTTTCCATCCGTTTTCCATCCGTCTGATGCCATATATTGAGTAACGAGGCAAAATTACTCAGTATAACTTTTGGCAAAGTGGAAAGTTCGCTGTCAAAGAAAACCCGATGCATGCGACGCTGGTTGTATGCAGTTAACGACACGAGGGACCAATTTTGTCTTCCCCCTGTCTGAGTTCGTTTGGCAGTCTATCCCGCTAATTGAGAGGCTAGCACCGAGATTTTCTTACAGATATCCGGATTTCTACACTCAATGTAATGCGACGACACATCCCACTGGACGACTCCACCCGATAATGCTAAACGTCGTTGGGGTGTCCGTTTCCACGACAACCGGTACAACGATAATTATCGAGGCTGACAACAGTCAGCTAAATTTCAGATTTCTCCCCAGTGATAATCTGAAAGTGGTGCCTAGATTCTGCAGAATCTTCACCTGTAATGCGACGCCTCAATTGCGTCGTGATTCTTCACTTTGAAGTGCCGCTTATAAGTGACGTGTGAGATTACGTCATCTCCTTGGAACTCTGACATTAATAGTGAGTAATCATTAGCACGGCTAACGCGCACATACTTAAGTCTAGGACTCTTAAGAAAATGAACACTATTATATCGTTTGTAAAA
This sequence comes from Sinotaia quadrata, assembly GCA_028829895.1. NCBI lineage: Eukaryota > Metazoa > Mollusca > Gastropoda > Architaenioglossa > Viviparidae > Sinotaia > Sinotaia quadrata. Next base: position 89,688,434 of record CM054181.1, read on the forward strand.
TAAGAACTCTAATGTTAAAAGTAATGCTTATTTTACATGTGAACTATTGTTAAAGCGGCCCCATTTGCCGCATAAGAATTGTGTAAAAAATCTTTATTTTATATTTTGAATTTCATCATTTTCATCTCCCCTTATTTCCCTCAGAGTGTATGACATTGGAAAGTTGAATGAATGATTAATCACTGTGCGAAAGAGTAGTGCCCCCTTTTAAATCGGGAAATAAATAACCTGATTTAAACATCTTTCAACTCTCTTGTTATTCATAGTTTTTGAGAGGGACGAAAGAATTTGTACTATTGTTTTGCACCGTTCGTCTGTTCGTCCATTTATTCACATTTATGATACACACTCACAACACACACCGCCAATAAAACGTTCCTTGGCATGACATTAATAAATTGGGCCCCACCCAAACATCAATGGCGTATGTCATGTGTGTCTATGTAACAACTTGACGCGACGTAGTACTGGCACACGTCACGGGCTTTTCTTGGAGGTGCACCGGAGCAGGCCAAAAATAGACTTCACCCCTTGCATCTCTAACTTCAGCTCGGGTCGGCTTGTAACGAGCCTCCCGTTTTGTGACAGTTATCACAAATTTCCTCACATAAACCCATTCCGGTATGCTTCCCTCATACCAAGCCTCCTCAGAGTGGACATTTCAGGAAATTCAAATCTTCCAATCTAAGCTTTTGATTGTTTGAATCAAGACCTACTACTAAAATAACTCTAATTAAATTCCCAAATGTTACAGGTCCAGGCAAACAACTGGTTTTTTTCTGTAGAAATATATGCAAAAAATAATACAGATTTCAATTATGCAAACTTATTTTATGCTTACATAAAAAGGAAGAAGTACTTTGAAATTCATTTTGTCCTTAGTTTTTCTTTTTTCTAACTATTTTTGTAGGTTTTTAAACTCAACACATAATTAGGTGCCTTTATTTTCTTGTATTTGTCTGCAAGTTCTGAAAGTTTTAGTTTAAATTCAAAATGTTGTCTCACAATTTTTAGTGCATATAGGTAACATTGTTTTCTGTTCTCCTTTATTTTTGTTTACAGGTTTTTAAAAAATTTATTATAAACTTAACATGTAACTTACTCTTTTAGTGCACATCTCATAACAAGCATTTTTATTTCTCAGCAACTCTTACCATATTCCTCCTCCCCTTTACATTTTTTCATTATTTTTCAGATATAAATAACAACTGAAATTTTACACTGTTCCTTGTTCCTTGGAGGAAAAGCAAACATGAACACACTAATGAAGCAATCACTTTAAAATAGGAGCAAGCACAATTCCCTTACTAGTGTTTGGAAACAACCTCTATTCACTGATAATCTAATACCACTGAAGATGCTATTAAAGAAAGGGAGACACTAAAAAAATATATTTTTGATATGTTTTTTTAAAACTATAAATTATAGCAGTGTTTCCCAAAGTATGTGCCATGGTTAACTCGCACGGGCACCACAGGATATTCCAAATTTTCACAATTGGTAGGTGTTTTCTGATTTTGGGTGCTATGAAAAAATCTGTATACTCTAAGGGCACTGTGAATTGAGAAAATGTGGGAACCCCATAATTATAGTATATACTAAATGTTAATAAAATCCAAACTGTTATATCAAGAGAACTAAAAAATTTTTTAATAAAATCACAGAACTTGTATCATGGTTACACCAACTTGAATGGTATCTGAAGGGTATAACAGTTCAAGTACTTCTGAGGGGTAAAAATAATGAAATTACATCTCAGGCATATAATGAAATGAATACATCTGAGGGGTATAAATAATGAAATTACATCTCAGGCATATAATGAAATGAATACATCTGAGGGGTATAAATAATGAAATTACATCTCAGGCATATAATGAAATGAATACATCTGAGGGGTATAATGAACAGATGAAAATGTATGCTTATTTAAACAGTTAAAGATTTAAAAAAAAACAAAAAAACCAAGCATGCTAGAGTAGGAAAGTAAGGTGGATAATGTTATAAATAATTAAGAGACGATAATAAAGTCTATTAATTCAAGAGTCAGACATTATTAATAGTTTCTTTGGACTGCTTTGCCCTGAAAAAGTTAATTTTAGCTCTTGTACACCTTAGTTTATACTATTATTTTAATTTCTAAAATATTACCTTAGATGCTTAAAATAAGAAAATGTGTGCTTAATTTAAAAGAGACCAGAAAAGTTCTGTCATCAAATGATTCTTTTAATTTGCAAATTTGCACTTGTATAGCACACAAAGACACCATGCTAAATAACAAACTTTTGGGAAAGTACGTGTAACAGAGAACAGTTACTACCTCTTTCTAGCATACAACTGATGCCCACGCATGACAGGATACATAAGTATCTTATTCTCATGTGTGGACATCTGGTAAGTATTCAGGGGGGGGGGGGAAATTACTTTAAAGGCAGCATTGATATTTATTACAATGCTAAACAATTTAATTTTATCACTATGGCAACTAAAGTTACCAACAGTTTTCTTTGCTAAAGTTTGGTTTTCTTGGAAGAAAAAAATAACCGCTAATTCACACAATAAAATATTAAAAACATTTTTATTTTGGTCAATAACTTGTAACATTTATGACTATAATATTATGTGAATAAAAGTTAAAAAAAAAAGAAAAGAAATATGTTGACAGAACAATGTCAGAGCAACTGTTATTGTCGTCATAAAAAATTACTGTTTTTTCAAAGTGATAGTCAATGTTGCAAGATCATCATGATTTGTTTATCCCACAGAAGTGATTAAAGTTTCATATAGAAAGTAAATAACATTACAGAATTAGTTTGATGAATCAGTAGAAGGATGTTAAAAATTAATGGAAAATAGTCAGTGATTAGGATTTCATCTACTGAGAAGAAAAAGAATCATACTGGTTATGACAATTTCATCCATCTAAAACAGAAAAAAATAAACTTGTGATGATAATTTCTACCCAACTAAAAATGTGTCAAATCGGCTGTCCAGTAGAAAAAGAGTAGGATTGGCTATGATAATATCATCTACCCAGTAGAAAAAGAGTAAAATGGTTATGATAATGACATCTACCCAGTAGAAAGAGTAGGGTTGGCTATGATAATATCATCTACCCAGTAGAAAAAGAGTAAAATTGGTTATGATAATGTCATCTACCCAGGTTTCTTTCCATACCTTATTCACTCTCCCATAGAATTTTGGCATATCAAAGAACAGGGTGTGATGGGACTAGCATAAACAATTTATAAGATAATAGTATCATTAAAACTTGATTTGAACATGATCTGTACTGTCACATGTTAAGAGAAAAAGTGTTTGAAAGTATTTATTAAAACAAGAATTTAACAACTAATCATAAATAAATTTCATTATATTACCAAAAGAATAAGGGGATGAGGTAAAGCACTATAAATGTATTAAAACATTTAAATAATAATAATAATAATAATAATAATAAAATAATAAGAAATAAGGTGTTTAATGACTGGAATTTGTGTTATAAGTCTGAAATATAGAAAATCTTTAAGAATGCAACAAAACTCAATTTTAATACACTATTCCTGATGTCTGTTATTTAGTCAAATACAAAACAATGTTTCTATTTCTTTGCTAATATACATCAAAATATGCCTAGTTAATAAATTAGAATTGCAATAAGTCTATCAAGATTAACAGCTGTAAACTTAAGTATACAAAGATAAAACAGACCTCATACAAACTTTAAATACAAAGATCATTGCACCTTACATACTCACAAACCATACATTTTATTATTTCATTCAAAGAAGAAAATGTCTGCATAATACATGTAAATTTGTACAAGAAACAACAATTCATATAGCCAATATATATTATCTATACAATGCCAAAAACGAAAATCCCTTCAACAGTAACATATACTCCAATAGTTCAAAGATGTGTTAACACATTATTTCACTGCAACAAAATAATATCATTTAACAAACCCAACAATCACAAACCCTCTAGTTGAATTACAAATAAAGCTCAATAACTCCCACTGGAATCTATTTCATTTTGAGAATTCTAACTATATGACTGAAAATCTGAAGAAATATTCTTAAGGTAGTAATATAACAAAACAATGAGAAAATGGTAAACACAAACCCTCCATAACTGCAGTCCATATATATAGTTTGTCACTATGGGCCTTAATGCATAAACTATATATGCCTATGATATTATTAGTAGACTTAAAGCATGTACAGAATTTTCTTGAAGAGATTTTTCTAAAACATCAGACCAAACACAGGTAATGTTTTTATTACAACTCCTAGTGGTGCATGCCTATATAACTTTTATTAAAAACAACCAACGGTGTACTCCATTACAACATTATCTTATATCATGGTATACTCCTTGCAATTTTTTCTTATATCATGGTATACTCCTTGCAATGTTTTCTTATATCATGTTATATTCTTATTCAAAATTTTCTTATAACATCCCATGGTGCACTTCTACGCAACTTTTCATTATAACAGGACATGCACTCCTATGATATATTTTTATTAAAACCCATATCACTAGTAAGAAACTTTTGTTGCAGCAGTCCTTGACACTCCGATTCAATTCTAGTCAATAAAATGGCTTGGCTGCAAATTTACAGACCATGCAATAAATTATTTATATGCTGCATTAAAAAGAAATGGTACTAATAACAAATTAGCTAGGGTATTAGCAGCTTTAAAAAAAGAAATTAAACCCCAGGAAAAAATAAAAGACAATGCTAATAATGAATTAGTTTAGCAATGGTTCTGAGGCCCAACACTGCAATAAAAGTCACCCATATCTCTGACTGGTAAGCAAATCACTATGAAATTCCAAAACACTACCAAGCCAAATATCACAGAAATATAATTATTATACATAACCTTATTTAGTTCTGTCAACAAAAATAACCAAATAGAAAATAATCACTGTAAATAACTCAGGCTACCAATTTACAAAGTTTTTTCACCATTTACATTTCTTTTACTCTGCAATCAAACATCTGTAACTTTTCAGCTGTTACATCAATTGCTTACATTCTAAAATTTAAGTTAAAATACATGCATGATCCTTGTAATAAGCTGAAAACAATATCATGAAGAAAAAAAAATCACAAAATGTTTCTTTATGTACGTCATCAATTAAATTTTGTTCCAACCAAACTGTGCAAGTTGTCACCTAAGTCCATTAAACACCCAATTTCTACTCTACAATAAATCTGTTGGAAAAATTTTTACTGTTTTAGTTTTTTCCAAAAGAAATGACATAAAATGATAAATGCTAAATGTACAAAAAACCAATATTTAATTTTTAAAAAAACACAAGTTTTAGTCATGGAGAGGTATATATAACTATTATAATTATTTAGTTTTTAATATCAACTGATTAAACCTCTCTTGTTTGATATTGGACTGAAATTGTTACCATTTTATCTTAAGAGCAATGACAAGAATAATGAGAATATTTTGCCTATTGCTAGCTTTTAATAGCTATCAGGATGATAATGAGAATGATGACCACGAGGGCAAGTACCATGATACACAGCATCTTGCGGTTTTTCTTCTGGTATGTTTCTGCTTTTTGCAACTGCTGTAAGCCTTTTTCAACTTGAACAGTTGCATGTTCAATGTTATAGTCGATACGATCAAGAATAGTGCCCTGTTATAACATATCATATTCCTTATTAATTGTGATTCACAAAAAAATGAAAAGTGAAAGACAATGGATGATTTTAGTTGAAATGAAATGGACAAATTTACAGATTAACAATAGGTAGTGGCACCAAAAAAATAAAAAAATAAAATCAAGCATTCAGTTTTGTTATTTTCATTTAAAACTTTTTAAAACAAAAATAAAAAATTAAAAAATTGTGAAGCTATATCAATTTTTCCGGAGATATGCTGTTTTTAAGTTTTAAAAAATGTCAGCAGCGAAAGAAATGGTTATTTCGACTAAAAACTAACTAAAAACTAAAATGTGGTTATCAAAGTTTAATACTGTAATCCTTTCTACTTGCAGATAACAAATGCAAAGTTTTAACTTTCTATATGATAAAATGAAATTTAAAAAGCCTAGCTGCAGAAATTAATAAAAAACATCAAGAGAGTTAGAAATAACACGATTGATGAAGTTTGATGCAGCATATCTGATTCATTAATTGAAATATATTATTGTTCATTTATGTTAAATTGTATATAAAGAATATGCCCATTTTTTTTTTTTCAGAATGTTACTTTCATTTGATTCATGTACAGGTTGGCCCAAACTTTCTAAAATCATCAAAATGACTGACGACAACACTTTTATACATGATTTTGCACAAAACTGACCATAACATTTGAACCATTTGCGTGATTATCATGAAATTTTGCAGTATGATAAATATTACTTTGCTCATTATTTATAAAAAATTTCAACACCTTTTATGCAATAACAGTAAATTTATGCATTAAAAATGCATACAAAATTTGCACAATTACACAAAATTAGTAAACAATTTTTCATATCTTGTCAAAATCTTGAGTTTTGATCTCTTTGTTTACTCTATACCAAACAAAATTAGTTATTGTCATATTTCACTTACGAAAGTAAATCATAAAAATTTAAGATATTAATTAGTAGAAAGCAGCACAGTAGTAAGCCAACAATAATCAATGTATAATCAATGTGTGAATGTCATTGTTAGTAGGTAGCGGCACAGTAGCCCACCAGCAGCAATACTTTTGTAAAAGTGCAAATTTTCAATACTTTTCATTCACTGATTTCTCAACATCCAATGCATTCTTTAATTCAAACAAACATTCAAAATCAAGTTTAATGATTCTATTTCTTATGATTGTAAATTTGTATATCTTGCTTGTATGTGGAAAGTACATGGATTGAATAAAGTTGATAATTATTCTATGTTGAGTTTTGTCCAGCAGATTTACATGATATAATGTGCGCCAGTCATTCACTGAGGTAAGAAACACGGTATATCAAAACGTGCATTCTGTTAAGTCATGTAAATCGGCTGGACAAATCTCGACACAGGTGAAAAATTAGTCAACTTATTCAATCCGCATAGTTTCCACATACAAGCAAGTCATACAAATTTAAAATCATAAGAAACAAAAATATTAAGCTTGATTTTGAATATTTTTTTTAATGAAACAATGCTTTGTGTTGTTGAGAAATCAGTGAATGAAAAGTAATGAAAATGTGCAATTTTACAAAAGTTTTGCTACTGGTGGGCTACTGTGCCGCTACCTACTAACAATGACATTCACACTTGCATTCTTCACAATTTCATTTTCTCAATGGTAAACAAATATACAGTATTAATGGCACACATTAGTCTGTTGTTAGTATTACAATTATTAATGCACAATGCTACAGTTTACAAATTGTTCTTATAAAAATTAAAGGAAGATGCCAAGAGCTTCCTTATTCTGATATTTCATTTTTACAAAATATTTGAAATTCAAATACTGAAAAACATTTAATTTGTCATATTATATAATTTTTATTTTAAAAAATTTAAAACATATAAAATGTGATGTATTCCAGGTCACATATCAGAAAAGTTTTACTTGCAATATGTTTACTTTTATAAGTAATTACTATTAATGCAAACAACAGTTTGCTTTCAATATTTTGGAGGCTGTAGGATTCTTGAAGATTTTATTTCTTTTGAAATATTAGCAGAATACTGATAAGTTGAAAACAAACGACAAATACAACAATAAAAGTGTTGAAATAATTTCAAAATGAAAAAGCAGTGTTTGAAAGGAAAAAACAAAAGAATATACTGTATACTTACTTGGTCAACAATCATGGTTGCCACATCCTTAAAAATGTCATTTAGATCTTGAATGGAATGGACAATCTGAGCAATCTCCTGCTCACGGTGCTGCAAGACTGTTGTATTTTCCTCCACCATTTGCATCTGGGTTGCCGTAAAACCCTAAACACATCTATTGCATATTAGAACATCATGTTGGCTATAATAGTACTCTTCACAATTTATTAATCACAAATTAATTAAACAATGGCATTAATTAAAGTTATAATTAATCAAAAAACAAAAGTAAAGCCTTCACATTAAGTCAAGTGCTCACCGTATAAGATTAAATTTTTAAATATAAAGAGCTTAGATCATTATAGTCTGTCATAAAATAAAAGTAAAGCCTTCATATTAAGTCAAATGCTTGCTGTATAAGATTAAATTTTTAAATATACTTAAGAGCTTAGATCATTATAGTCTGTCATAAAACAAAAGTAAAGCCTTCACATTAAGTCAACTGCTTGCCATATAAGATTTAATTTTAAAATTTACTTAAATGAGATATTAAAAGCACAAATGTACAATTTCATGAAGAGCTATACCATTACAGTCTGTCATAAAACAAAAAGAGTACAGCTCATCCATCACTAACAGGTGACATCAAACACATATCATCTCATTAACACTTTCACAAAGCAGCAGTTTCCTTGCTATCACCATGTCACAGCAAACACATAGATAATAAAGATATTCACTATCACCAAGCAGCAACACAAAAGATTGCAAAAATCACCGAACAGCAACATGGCCCAAATCACAACTATCACTAAACAATAAAGAACCTAAATCACAACTATCACCCTATAGTAAACAACCCAGCAAAAGCTATGACTAAAGAATAAAGAACCCAAATCACAACTACACTGTATCACTAAACAATAAAAAGTCCAGATCACAAGTATCACTAAACAATAAAGAGCCTAAATCACAACTATCTCTCTAAAGTAAACAAAAGCCAGCCACAATTATCATAAACAATAAATAGCCCAGATCACATGTATTGCCAAGCAATAATGTCTGGGTTACAATCATCACCATATAATAGTATAACCTAGATCACAGCTATCTCCAAGCAGCAACAAAACCTAGAATACAACTATCACTAAACAGCAATATAGCTAAGATCATAATTATCTACACAGAATACAGTCTACATTACAACTATCTATACAGAATACAGCCTACATTACAACTATCTACACAGAATACAGCCTACAACTATCTACAGAATACATCCTACATTACAACTATCTACACATAATACAGCCCACAATTATAACTACACAGAATACAGCCTACATTACAACTATCTACACAGAATACAGCCTACAATACAACTATCTACACAGAATACAGCCTACAATTATAACTATCTACACAGAATACAGCCTACAATACAACTATCTACACAGAATACAGCCTACATTACAACTATCTACACAGAATACAGCCTACAACTATCTACAGAATACATCCTACATTACAACTATCTACACATAATACAGCCCACAATTATAACTACACAGAATACAGCCTACATTACAACTATCTACACAGAATACAGCCTACAATACAACTATCTACACAGAATACAGCCTACAATTATAACTATCTACACAGAATACAGCCTACAATACAACTATCTACACAGAATACAGCCTACATTACAACTATCTACACAGAATACAGCCTACATTACAACTATCTATACAGAATACAGCCTACATTACAACTATCTACACAGAATACAGCCTACAACTATCTACACAGAATACAGCCTACATTACAACTATCTAGACAGAATACAGCCTACAATTATAACTATCTACACAGAATACAGCCTACATTACAACTATCTACACAGAATACAGCCTACAACTATCTACACAGAATACAGCCTACATTACAACTATCTACACAGAATACAGCCTACATTACAACTATCTACACAGAATACAGCCTACAATTATAACTATCTACACAGAATATAGCCTACATTACAACTATCTACACAGAATACAGCCTACAACTATCTACACAGAATACAGCCTACATTACAACTATCTACACAGAATACAGCCTACAATTATAACTACAAAGAATACAGCCTACATTACAACTATCTATACAGAATACAGCCTACATTACAATTATCTACACAGAATACAGCCTACAATTACAACTATCTATACAGAATACAGCCTACATTACAACTATCTGCACAGAATAGAGCCTACATTACAACTATCTACACAGAATACAGCCTACATTACAACTATCTATACAGAATACAGCCTACATTACAATTAACTACACAGAATACAGCCTACAATTACAACTATCTATACAGAATACAGCCTACATTACAACTATCTACACAGAATACAGCCTACATTACAACTATCTACACAGAATACATCCTACATTACAACTATCACTTAGATTACAACCTATCATTAAGCAGCAATGGAGTTTAGATCACACGTAACAATGGGTGTGTTTTGTTGTTACGACATTCATGTTGAAAGTTTAATGTTAAATATGGGGATTTAATATTTCAAATTTCAAATAAAATATCACACTATGATGACATTTTGCATTGAATCAAAAGAAATAAAAATTAAATTCACATTTAATTCCATGACTGCTTCTCAAAATATTTCAATTCCTACACAAACACAAAACATAGAATGTACCAAATTAACTATTGCCATACATAATAAGATGTTTTTCCATACTCACTTTATCATAGTTGACATCATCCATGGCTATTCCATCTAGCAACATACCAGTATCAGGACCTAAATGAGTACCAAAGTACTGCTGGGAACGTTCCTCACGGCTCTTCAATTCTGCAAGATCAATCAGAGATTTACTTGTAATTTCTCTATCTGTGGCGGAGTAAATTTGCCTTTCCTGATTTCTATACTTAATAATTATATCTTTGTTGCCAATATTAATGTGACCCAACACTGGACATGGCCTATGATGATACTTTTGGAGTAAACAACTCAATTAAAGAATATGCTAGAGTTGCTGATGTAAACTAAACTGGTATTAGGTGGATGAATAGTTTTTATTATCCAAAGGTTAAGATTTACAAAAACAAGATCCGCCAATGGGGGCTGATCAAAGTGAATCTGTTGAAAAGAATTTATTTTCTAAGCACTATGAATCTGGTGTGGAAGAAGTCCAGTCTTGAAAGGCAGCCGTTAATGGTGAGTTAACTGACTGATTGAGAGAGAATGGACTTAGAAATACTTTGTACATTTTGCTATTCATATATTATACTTGCATTTTATTTAGAGATATATTGTGTGAGTATTCTATTAGTTCTACAAATTGTGAACTATGATGCTTGCATGTAGTATGCTAAACATGTAACATTGTTTCTAGTGAACATGTTCATAAAACTATTATGTTTTATTTATTATGCATTATGCATGTAAAGGGCTAATAAATACTGTTGAAGGCAACTGTAAATTGAGACTTGAATGTAAGAAAGAATGGAGTTAAGAGATGAAAAAGCTGGAAAATTTACCATTTGTTCCCTGATTATATTTTACAGGGAAGGAGCAGCCTTTATTTTACTAGAATCTCCTGGTTTACTGATTATAAACCATATGACCATGGTAGATTCGAAAGTCTCTACCCCAGCATTTAAGTGTAAGGATACATGTCAGTAAGAGTGTTTGACTACAATATGGAATTTCTGGTATAAAGAAGTTACTGGAAATTGCTACATTTTGTTCTGCTTGAGGGAACTAATACGGCGATTGAGCACCCTGATTAAGAAACATTAAGACTTGATTAAGACTTGAAGAAACAGTGGCTCTTGAAATGTTCTACAGCTTGCAAGAGAAACACAGAGAACTGACAATTCTATTGTGAACAATAAACTTGTGACTTTGTTATGAAAGCACATGAAAGACTACTGCAGCATCATCAGGACAAGGTTATGTACAAACTATTATTGCTATAATCTCTATAACTCCATTTCTGTTCTCTGATAAGAATTATCTTGTGATTTATACTGCAACTAATATGCTGAATTATGTGTTAGGATATAATACTGTATAAACATTGAAACTTTTCAAACATGGTACATGTTCAGGTAGAAAAGGGGATAAGGGAGTAGGGATGTCCATATCATTGTAACCATAAACTCTAAAATATAAATACTGTAAAAACCCTTTCAGATCTACAACTATCTCCTGTTAAAAAACTAATAGGGAAACAACAAATAAAGAAACAATCTAATATAAATCCAAATCATTAAGGCAATGTCTTTACACTATATAGGAGTATAAGTAAGCAGGTAAACAAAACCAAAAGATGTCACTATTTCTTTAGCAACCGTTGTTATGAAATGACAAAATTGAAACTTTAGCAATTCATGTGAAAAATTTCTTCATTCTAATTTTAAAAAATAAGTAATTCTACAACTAAAAGTATAAAAACTAACTGCAAGGAATAAAAACTTAATATAAACTGACCTTTGACTGATGCTATAGAAAATGTGCATAAAAGAAATGAATGAACCTTTCTACATTTGAAGCACTCCTGGTCAAATCTGGAGCAATAATATCTTCTCCAGACTCAAGTGAGTTTCCTCTATCAAATAAGTATCACTACCACCTGAATCCAGCATAGTGTCAGGCCCATAATAAAAACCAGAATCCATTAGAAGCAAGTGTAATGCTGTAATTCATGAAAAATTCAAGATGGTGGTCAAGGATGCATCCTTTGTTTATAATATTCAATGTGAGATTATGAGCATGAATAATAAAATATAACTTTATAAAAAGATTACTTATATAAATTAATGTTTAATTTTGATGTATAACTGGTTTTTAAAATGTTTTAAAAATAATATTTTGTAGGTAATCTTAGGCATCGTTCATAAGTAGACGATTTCTCTATCATGTCATTTGAAGAGAGTTAATGTGGATTAGGGAACATAACTCCCAAGTTATCAATGCAATGCTTCAATATTTGATTTTTAATATGCAATCAAATGAACAGATTATATCCACTTGAATTTGATTTGTTTAGTGTTTTAGTGAATATACTCTCCAATGAGTGGTCTATGTTAGTGAGTATTACTCGCTTATTTGTTATGCTGTATGACTAATTCTAAAGCTGCTAAGCAATTGCCAGCCAAGCCTCAACTATGACTAGTACTAGCATTGCTAAGACATGCCAGCCAAAACTGCCCAACAATCTTTAACATAATCCTATGGGAGATAATTAGTAGTACAGTTGAAAGCAAGCAATCAATTGGATTATTATCTTTGCTGATCTTGCATTTCTCTAAGTACTTTACATTTCACTTATATAAAGTATATGTGGGACTGGAAAAAATGTTTCAATTTGAAAGATGCTTTATAACTTTTTCTTAAAGAAACCTATATACAACCTCCTTCCTTTGTTTATTCTTTAAATTTCACCTAAGTATAGGAAGGAAAGAATCATATAAATGAACTTATACTATGCAAATAGTAGCAGCTGAAATAGACCAGATGGGGATGCAAGGTATATTTTGAGATTTCACTTATATTTAAAAAGTTTAACATGACCTATTCAGTAAGAATTTGTTATATTTTGGCCACATTCAACCTCTAAATATGAAAATAACAATATTCAGAAAATTGCAAATATGTTCTTTTATTCATAAAGGAGTCAAAATGCCCAACTTTTCAAAGTCTGTTTTCCCTTGGAACAGCTATAATAATATGTCTCTGTTGTGTAAAACCTCTTCTGTTTAGATATCTGTGCATTTTGCTGAATGACTTGAAAATAATTTCCAATGATAGCTCAGAAAATATGGTGAGGAATATAATCAATGCATTATTAGGTGTATTTAGTTTTGCTAATTTGGCAAGACTAGTAAAGTGACCATATTGGTGGCATTTCAATCCTCAATTTGTCAAAGATTAGGGATGAAGAATGGGAACTAAAATGATGAATGACTAGTACAAAATGTATTGAAGTTTGCCTTTAGACAAATGTAGATCAAATATATTTGTTGTTGGGAGGAGAAAGTGCAGTGGAAGAAATGAGTGTAGAAATAGGAAATTTAACTTGTGATCATTTTTCTTCTTTTTTCAAAAGACTTTAGTGGTCTGCTCTTGATCACTGTGAGTGGCTAAATGTTTGATTTTCTTTTAAAAGTACTTTTCTTCTTGTTACCTATTTTAATTATCATTATCTCAAATTTTAAACAGAACTTCATTTTGTGCTGGTGGGTCACATATGTCCATTAAACATAAGAAAGACCTTTTTGTTTTAAAATACAAGTAAGCTGACAGCTATGGCAATACTTCATATGTACTTTGTTTTAAAATGTGGATGATATAATTAAGTTCTATACAGATGCATCTTTATAAAGATTTACTATTGCATACTTACCGTAAAGAGTTAAAGAGTTTAGGTACAAAAATTATTTTTAAAGAATCAAAATGCTGTAATTCCAGGAGGCGTTGAGACAAAATCCTCAGACTTCAATGAACTAAATGAAATTAATTTTTATATATATAAGAAAAATAGTGTACTTTTCAGATAGGCTGATTGACTGCGTCGAAAGTTTATGGACATTTCTTGAAGGGATCGAGCTAGAGATGCAACTATGTTCTGTGCTAGCTTCTGTTCTAATTGTCTCCCCTGAAGACTACGTGCTCGAATCTGCTGTACAAGCCTCTGACAGTGTGAAAACAGCTGAAACAAAATACCAGAATGATTCAGTAGCAAAGATGAAACTCTCTGACGATTGTCATCTGCTCTTTGGCATATAAACCTATTTTTCTAATTGTTATTTCTTTACAGAATTTAGTTAGAACAGATTTTTCTTTAAGCACAGAACTAACAAGATACAGAACTTTTCCCAATGAAGTAACAATGAATTATTCAATTACTGATTCTTTTCACCATAACTAGAATGAAAATGAGCCTCATAAAGATTTTGAATAACACTTATTAATCAATGATTCTTTTTATTGTAAAAGGACATAGTTATGATAAATAATGCCACAAATTTAAGTCAACAAATTAATAAAACTATATTTGCTCAAACTTGCTAAGAAGCATGCAAACCCATAAAAAACATCAACAAAACACAAATAAAAGACTAACAAATCAACTTGAACTTGCTAAGAAATATGCAAACACATGAAAAAACAACAAGAAAATCATCAAAGTAAATGATTTTTTTAATATATACACTGACATTAATTAATGCTAAACTGTTACTGTTACCAATTCATTAATTTTGTCAAATTAATCTTCAATTTTTTTAAAAAAAACATTTTGCACACTGTATATTTTATATGGAATCCATTGTGCTCTTTGATATAATTATTTTTAAATCATCATTTTTGTGGTTGATTATTTTTTAACGAATGGAAGTAGGCATGAGGTAAACAATGCAGCTCTACAAACAAACAATAACAAAAAATACCATGAAAACATCTCCGAGATTAAAAGTTGGCAGCTATTTTTAATTAAGTTGATATAAGTGGAATTAGAGACAAAAGTTTCATGACCACAAACATCAGTCAATCTCTACTAATTAAGACCCCACCCTAAAGATTTGTATATTACAAGGAGTCTATGTAATGTAATAATTTTAATATACACAGCAATCAATCTCCACTATGAACCCATCCTAAAGACTTGTATACTAAAAGGTATATAATTTCTCCATGTCAATAGAAAAAAGTGTTTATATATATAAAGGGAGACCTCCTCGAGAACACCTACAAATGAAAGGGTAAGACAGCTTACTGAAGTACTATGATCAAAATTCAGGACCAATTACAATTACACCATCACATTAAAATTCACCCAAAATAATTTATATTCTGACGGTCTTATTTGCATCATGTTCTTTCTGAATTTCTAAAACAATTTCTTTATCAACAGTGATAACAAATTTATGTTTGTCTGAAATTTATGTCTATCTCACTTGTATAATTCGTTATCTAAATTTCAAAAGCATATTTTCTTCAACACTGATGTGAACTTTAAGTTTATTTCACCTGTATAATAATTATGTCTACATCAACAGTGATAACAAATTTATGTTTGTCTGAAATTTATGTCTATCTCACTTGTATAATTCATTATCTAAATTTCAAAAGCATATTTTCTTCAACACTGATGTAAACTTTAAGTTTATCTCACCTGTATAATAATTATGTCTAAATTATAAACATATTCTCAACACTGACTTGAAATTAAAGTTTGTCTCACCTGTGTAATTTGTTGTCTAAATCTGAACTGCACATCCCCATCCACACTAACTTGAAATTTAAGTTTGTCTCACCTGTTTAATATGCTGTCTAAATTTTACAGCATGTCCTGATAAGATAAGAAATGTATGTCTGTCACATTTAGTTTGTTATTTGAATTTCAATTCATGTGCTGCATTAACATTGACATGAAATTTAAATGTCTGACTTACCTGTGTAATCTGTTGTAAATTACCTGTGTAATTCGTTGTCTGAATGACTTACCTGTGTAATTTATGGTGTCTGAATGACTTAACCTCTGTAATTTGTTGTCTATAAGTTATCCATGTAATTTGTATATCTGAATGACTTAACTGTGTAATTTGTTGTTTTAAAGACTTACCTGTGTAATTTATGGTGTCTGAATGACCTCTGAGTGACTTACCTGTGTAATTTGTTGTGTCTGAATTTCAATTGCATGTTCTTCATCAATACTGTCATCAAGAGTAGGACGATTAAGATGCTTGTCATGCAGAGCGCTCAACTCTTTCACTGAAAAAGGTGAAATGTTTCAAGTTGTTAATAAAATAAATCCTTTATTGCATTCAGCAAATAAATTATACACTGATAATGTGTCGCGGGTAGTCGTTGTTGTGGTGGTTGCTGCTGACTGTCATTGGCCTCTCTCTCCTTCTCGGTCAAAAAAGGGGGGGGGGGGGTCAGGTCAGATACCGCGACTTGCTGATATCACGCAGAGTGACTTAAGGTGTTAAAATAATCACTCTTACATACAGATACCACGTTTGTTCTTGTGGGGGAAATATATTTATTCTGCATGTGGGGTAAAGTGTGAAAGTCAGCATGTATGTATGAATGCGGGATGAATGTATTGTGAGGGACGAACGGAACGAACAAACAAACAACCATACTATTACTAATGCACTTGCACAACAGAGAGAGAGAAACCCAACTCTTGATGAAGAGTACAAAAGAAGAAATGTATTCTAATAAATAAATGGGGTACTCTCTCGTACGGTGTTAGTCATTCATTCAGAAAAACATCCACTCGGCAACATTCATGGGGTAGGGGAGGACCAGAGCAATGGATATGATAAAAATAAAATAAAATAACAAGCAAAATTAATAAACAAATTCAATAATGTATCTAGTGGTGAAGACCGCAATGATCCTACCAAATAATACACGGATTTATGACCCAATACAGAAAATAAATAATGAATACAAAAAGAGCGGTGATGACCACAAAAGGGACTACCCTGAGCTAATGTTAGATTTACTCAATAGGGTGAAGTACCTATTGTAAAGTTTGAAATTGGAGCAAAGCAAACTTCCAGTTCTCTGGTCAGGAGAAGAAAATAGAGAGCTTTTTGTAATGCAAGGGAAAACCAGGCATGTAAGATATCTTGTAGAAATTGAGAGTATTGTCATAAAGTCATTAGAATATGGGTAAATTTAAAAGGTATGATGAGTTTGGGGTGAGCTAAAGCACTTATTTATTCTCAGAAAATAACTAGTGGAAGGAAAAACATGAAAAACATGCTTTTGTGTGACATAAAACAAGACTCACAGACTGCTTACTTTTTTCTTTAATCTTAGTAAAGTCATACTGAATTTCTGTTACTTTGTCAATCCAGTCTGGAGGTAGAGCTGATGACCGAGCTGAGGCAAGACCCAATTCTGGGTCCACCTGGGCACTAGCCATAAGTGATGTGCGATCATCAGAGGTCTGAAAGTGAATATATTAATAAACAATAATTAAACTATGAAAATAAACAAATAAATATTATAAGTAATATGTATAACTAGTTATTTTATTAGACACAGATCACATAAAAAGTAAATTAAAAATTAAATTAAAAAGTAAATTATATTATTAGTGATTAATAGTTTAAAAATTATAATAAACACCCAATCTATCATTTTGCAAAATAAGTTGTGATCAGTTTCTTTTTTATGTTTTGTGTGTGTAATATTTTAATAAGTGATGTTATTTAATAATTTATGAATAAACAAGAGATGAA
This sequence comes from Sinotaia quadrata, assembly GCA_028829895.1. NCBI lineage: Eukaryota > Metazoa > Mollusca > Gastropoda > Architaenioglossa > Viviparidae > Sinotaia > Sinotaia quadrata. The sequence continues at coordinate 89,706,541 of CM054181.1, forward strand.
AGTTAAATGTCTATGTAACTAACTTACAATTATATTATATATATATACACACACACACAATACGATTAATGCCTTATTATCTATTTAAGCACCTCTGTAAGCAAACTGGAACAATTCTTTATCTAGTATTTATGTAACTTAGCAAGTGTCTCACACACAGATGGAGTCAGTGCTTGCACATAACACAAAATCCACTCAAAAATTCCATGTACAAACTACAATGGTATTATTTATTTTAAATGCTTTTAGAATAAGTTTAAGCATGTAAATAATTCTTCAGATGAAAAAGTTTGTATTAAATTAACTTATAATGTACTAAAAATAATAAGCAAAAAAACGTGGGACCCTTGGTTTGTATTTATAAGTTTATATTGTACAGTGGGACCATGTTTAAGCATACAAGTGATTCCTTGGTTTGTATTTATAAGTTTATCTTGTAAAGTTGTATAGCTGTAACTTGTAAAATGGTATCTGAAAATGAAATAGCGTCAGTGTCGCCCTAAAACTAAAAGTAAAACTAGTCAATTTCAGAATCTGTATAAACAAACGAAGCATTCTTTATTTATATTATTTAAACATATTTATTTTGTAATTTAGTATGCGTTGTACTGTAATGGTCTATTTAAACACACACACACACACACACACACACACACACACACACACACAGTGAAAGAAAGCGAGATTCAAAACTGAAAAACAAAACAAGCATACGCAGTATTGTACATGCAACATGTACTTAAATAGCAAAAAACGGATTTATACTGTTAAATAATACTTTTAAAAAAACAACAACAACAACACAACTTAAATCTGTGAAAATCAAAATGTATTAAACTATTATCGAGAAAATTAAGTAGATTCATCATATTTATCTCCCCATGCCGGATTATCAAGTAACTTGTCAATAACAGGATACACTGCTTCAATAAAGATCACCACCCATATTTAAAAACTGAAAACAATTTAACTGTTTGCATTTAGCTACAATAAATTGTTTACGCTTACCCCACAAAGATTAGTGCGAGAACAAATAAATAAAAAGTGACCTTATTTATCATTAATGTTTTGGTTTGCGATGTCGATTTGCCTACCTGTTCAGAAAAGATATGTCTGCTTTGAAGAGCATTATTGCGCATTAATATAAAGACCTCTGTCAAACTTCTTGTCGCCATTTTAGGCGTGTGGGGTCCGATTCCGATCTACCATCAGCAAAAGATCGATTATCGAGAACGTGGATCCATTATGTGATTTCGTTGACACAAGCGATCCATACTTTTATTTCCGGACGCCGCATAGAACACGGAATATTTAGAGTTGCATCCCTTATGCTATGACAGATAACTTTCGTTGTCAATAGGCCTCAACTCATGAATGCTCTTCTGGTTTGTTTGTAACCATAACAAAAGCTAGTGATAGTCATGGCCTAAGAGTTGCCCAAAGTTAATATTTCTGAGAGGACAAATATTAGAATGCGAATGCAATGAGTACCAAATTATCACAGTGTTCCCAATTTGTCCTTTTGTTCCTCTTAGTTCTTTTATTAGCATTTTTGTTTACTACTTGGGTTTTTTTAAATTTTAAATAATAGAATTTTCATTTTTAATATTAGATTTAGTGGTAGTGGGTAGATGTTCGTATATGCACGGGATATAGACGACTCCACCCTCCATAAGTCCCCTGCTGCCTTGCAGGTTAGGTTTTGGATAACTAAAGACTAGGGTGCTGACAGTATCTGATTGGGTGTATAAACTTCCTCATTGCGTCACCGCCCAGGGCTGAGGAGTCCAGGACCAAGGCGAGCCACTAGTAATGTGGAGTTTCGGCTGTGGTCAACAGCCTGGAGAAGGATGGGCTCCGTTAGTTCATTTGCCCAAGACACACCACATGTAATGACAACTTTGCCTCAACCCATACCGGATCGGTCGTCGCCCTTCTGTCTTGAGGTGTTAAGTGTGCTATTGTTGCACCATCACCATCACAACTCCATGCCAGAAACAACATTAGCATCAGTATGTGAAACATCAGAACATTAAGAATGCCTGGAAAGGTAGAGGAACTGATACACGAAATGAACAAATACCACTGGACCATCCTGGGATCGTGCGAAGTATGATGGAAGAACCTTGGGGAAACATCAACGCAGGACAGTCATAAACCATACTACTCTGGCAGAGATGATAAATATGAAAATGGTGTCGGATGTCATCCACGAAGACATCGTGAACACTGTCATGAGTTGTTGGCCAGTCTCTAGCAGGCTTATCACCATACGCTTGAGGGCAACCCCATTCAATATCACCAATGTGTAAGCTTATACTCCAACTACAGACCATTATATGAAGAAATAGTGGACTTCTATGACCAACCAGACCACAAAGAAAGATATTCTTGTCATGCAAGTAGACTGGAATGCCAAAATAGGAGAGGATGCCGTTGAGAACTGGAAAGACACGTGGTTGCTACTGCAATACAGAGACAAATGAAGAGGCTTAAGGCTCCTGGAATTTGCCAGCTCTAATGATCTGAAAGTGATGAAAATGTTTGGTCCACACAAAGCATCCAGGAGATGGATGTGGCATAGCGTGAATGGAGAACACCATAACAAGAGTGATTATATCATGGTGAAGAGGTGTTTCCATACCAGTATAAACATTGCCAAGGCAAGAAGCTTCCCAGGAGCAGACATTGGAAGTGATCATGACTTAGTGATGATGACCCTCCAACATCTGAAGAAAGTCAACAAACAGGGCCCCACAAGAATCAAGTTCAACCTTGACAAGCTAAAAATCCCTGACATATTGGAAACCTTCCAAGCAAAGATAGGAGGAACATTTGCACCACTGTTAGTGCAGAGAACACAGACACATTGATTGGCATATTTAACACCATAGTGACCCAAGCAGCCAATGAGATCCTTGGCAAACATCAATGAGCAAAGAAACCATTGGTTACATCTGACATCCTTTTTCTGTGTGACAAAGTCAAGAGGTGAAGAAGAAGTCAGAAGTAGAAGGAGCAAAACAATACAGGGAGATCAACCAGATTATCAAGAAAAGCATGAAAATGGCAAGGAGACATGGATTGAAGAACAGTGTAAAGATACAGAAAATAATCTAAAGAAGAAAAATAGCAAAAAAAGCATATCAACTGGTTAAAGATCTGTTCATTGTAAAACAAGACACTCCTCCATCATTCAAGATAGTGAAGGGAAACTTCTTAACAGAAGATCAAGACATTCTTAAGAGATGAACAGAATACTGCTCAGACCTATACAACCGCATATCTACAGGGGACCCAGACATACTCAACACCTCACCAGTGACCAACACTTGACAACTACCCCATCCTCCGAGCAGAAGTAGAGACTGCAGTGAAATCACTGAAAAAAAGGGAAGGCAGTGAGAGTAGACAACATCCCTGCAGAACTAGTCCAAGAAGGGGAAGAAGCCATGATAAGTGCCTTACTAACAATCTGCAATAAGATCTGGCAGACAGGGGAATGGCCAACACCATGGACTCAGTAATTACTCTCCTGAAAAAAAGCAATTTGCAGCAATGTCAGAACGATTGTACACTCAGTCTTATACGCCACTCAAGCAAAGTCATCCTAAAGATCATATTAAAAAGACTGAAGCCACAGTCAGATGATTCACAGCTAAAGAACAGGCAGGCTTCAGACACCAGGGCAAAGCACAACTGAACAGATCTTTAACCTGAGATTACTGTGTGAGAAGTACCTCCAGCACCAGCAACCTCTATCATGTCTTTGTAGATTTTAAGGTGCATGCAGCCCTTTGGTCCACCATGAAGTTGTACATCAATGCCAACCTGATCAAAGCCATAGAAAGCTTTACAGAAGGCCACCAGCACAGTCTGTTTCAATGGCCAAATAGGAGATTAGTTCAAGACCATTGGTCCATCGCTATGACCGCTCCTATACAAAAACACCTAGTGGTAATACCTTGACCTTTCTCTAAAATCAAATATTTCTTGTAATTAATTCTATATATTTTGTATTGTGATGTATGTAGAATACCCTTGTGAACTTCATTGCTGTTGATATAATACATTTTTCTACAGAGGTTAAGTAGCACAGTGTATTACATTTGTAAATGTGGTGAAACACCACGTGTATGTAATTTCACTACCATTGATTAATTGTTATCACGGGAGAATTAGCATGTGCTACGAAGTCAAATTGTATCATGAGCAACTTTGGAATAATGAAAGAATATATATTTGTAAAGATTTTATATATTTGAATTTTCATGTGATGTAAATTGTGAATTAGTGGAAATTGTAAAGAATGATTAATGCTGCTGTTATAAGGCCCATAAAAATCATTAATGTCACACAAGGCTGTAATATAAATAACCATGTATTTGCAGCCAGTCTTGAGTTTTACCTAGCTGTGTGGGAAAAAGCAAGGCAGGATAGAAATATTGTTCTCATGTTTTATAAAATGTAAAACCAAAAAAAACCTTACTCTTTAAATGTGCCTAACATTGTGAATCAAGAAAAAAATAAATGACATGAGTCTCAGAAACAACACACAGAACATGAATATATTGTGGATACCTACCTAATGTTGCCAGCAAGGTAGTTTAGTTAATGACAATGTTGCAACTACATATTTCTACAACAAATCAATCACACAAAGAATAAACCACCTAATGTTATCCCTTTTTTTTCTGAAGAACAGCTTGAAAATATATAAGCTAAATTTACTGGCAAATCTAACTGAAATGGACAGAACATTAAATTTATTTTGTCACCTTTATATATAAAATGTTTATGTTATCCATTGACAGACAAAATTACATCTCCTTTTCATAGGACTCTTGCTCTTAGGCAGGAAGGCAAACATAATTTTTTTCATTTTTTTCTTCTGTCAAACTAAAATTGCAAGAAGCAATAACATCAGTAGCAATGAAGAAAACAATGTAAATTACTTTTCCAAAAGCAATCCCAAACAGATTAAAGATCTATCTTCAAGAAAAGTTGGATACTCTGTTAAAGAATGAATGATTTGTTAAATATTTCTTGACAATGGAATTGTCCAGGCATTAACACTTTTAAATATGCCTAGTATTTCATCTTTAAATAAATATTTTGGATGCATATCCATCTTTTAAAGTTTATTTGATGAGACTGTAGAAACAATTTATTAAAATATGTTTGGAAAAAATATTATTCTTAAACTATGGATGAACTGCTAATCAATCAATATTAGAATATGCAAATCATGGGTATAGGGCTTTGCTATAATTCTTTTCAACATTAACAAAGCTCAAATGAAAATCTAAAGGCTCATGGTTTTTTGTGAACATCTTTTTTTGTGAATGACAGTAAAATAATTTCAAAATCACTGTAGCATTATCAATAGATTTTACATTCCCCCAAAGCTAGGTATTTTGCAAGAAAGTTGGGCCAGATCAAAGAAAAAGGCCCCATACTGAAAGAGAACTTTAAATTAGTTTTAATGGCATGTTTATTTTAATTATTAATTAATTAGTAAGTATTATTGAATTTTATATTTCTAACATTTTGCTATTGCACCTTTCATGTAATATGCTTGCTTGATTGTATTAAACTTACATTGTAATATAAATTATGTTCATATCTTATATGATTTTGTTCAAAATTTTCTAACTTAAAATTATTTTGACAAAACTTTCTTTCTCTTAGTGATAAGGCAATTTTAGTCATGGTGGAAATATTGCACTGCATAATTTAATACTACAGATCTAAGTTAATGCAAATTCTAACCCTAATTAAAGTATTAATATGCTACATTATTACTAGTAAGATATACACTTAACTGACTGAAATGCTAATAAATAATGCTTTTGCAACAATGTTTTCCTGTTAGTCTCAATAGAATTCAATGAAATACCAGTATATAAAACTCAATATGAAACAAAGGAAAACAAAAGCATTATCATCAGAATCATTAGAGTTTTTCAGACTTTATAATATCATAATTTTGTGCTGTTTAATCACAAAACAAACTATGATCTTCAGTAACATAACATTAAAATTCATAAGGCTGGTACAAGGACTAGTTCACTTTCATCTGCATAGCTTTAGCTGCTGGAGGGAAAACACTTAACTTTGCCAAGTGTAGAATAATATAAACTATATGCAGCTAGTCTAACCTTAATTTCTGATTTAATGCAAATTTCAACTAATTTTGTTATTTAAAAAATAAATTACCAATTACATTGCTGAGTACATAAAATATTATCTGAATTATGATTTAGCTAGTACTTTGTAACAATCTATAACAGCAAACTAGAGTTCTCATCATTAAAATAATTTTCTATCAATAACAAAAATTACATTATTTTTTTAGGATGATAAATTAAAATCTATTAATACTTATATATTAATAATATATTTCTGTCAGCAAAATAAGCATTACAAAAATATCTTTGCAAGATTTTCAATTGCCATATACGGTACACCTGACCAGCACTACATACAGATGTCTACACACATATTATACAATATATATAATATCTAAGATTAAGTACATTATCACAAATACTACACAGATAAGAATGAAAACAATTAGTATTAGATTTAATCTTGTTCTTTAAATATTTACAACTTAAAGTATTTATAATTTTGTATACATTAATTCAGTTTTTCAAGACATACCATGGCTGAACTTATTATAAATATATTTAGAAAGAAATATTACACAAATAATAAATCATGCTGCAATTCTGAATAAATTTTGTTATTGTCATGAACAACAAATTGACAATAAAATCATTGAGAAATGTCATTCAGACAAATGGCTAATAGTACTAATGCACATTCTTTACTTGTCTGAGTATATGGTCTAAGGACATTAGTAAGGTACAAAGGTTACTATCATATTATAAACAAGTTTATTCAGTTTCCAATATGCAAATCAGTAAGTAATTTTCTCATTTGAGGAAATAAATATTAAGTGGCTCTTTAATAACATGGATACAATTGAAAGAAAAGTACTCTAGGATGCCAATAATTCTTACCTAATTGTACTTTAGAATAGGTGTCTTCTAGCAGATTATTTCAAACTAATTATAAGCTAGAGTTCTGAGTTCTAGGAGTACCCCGATATGTATCCTAACTGAAAAATAATGCATATTATATAATGATGACTTTCTTTTCTGTTGCTGAAATTATTTTCCTCATTACTAAAGATGCCATATCACTGCACTAGAAAAGTAATGTGTAATTTTAATATCTGATATCTTGTGCAGATGCTATGTTGGGATATCAAGAAGTGGGCAAATTTTAGAAATATGACAATCCGACACACATATAATAATGCACCATGCACCAATAAATAAATCCAATATCAATCAACCTTTCTTCAAATCAATGTGACATGAAAATTTGAAATGCTATATAGATAATACAAAACAAAAATGACACAGTATTATTTTGTATACCTATGAAATGGCTTGAATTTTCATATCATATTGGTTTTATGTTTTACATTTAGCTTTCATATTTTTATCATGTTTAATTTCTTCAAGAACAAAAGATCAAAGAAAATAATATTCTATTCCAACGTTCACCACCACAATCAACACTCTCTCAATTTCTACTAGAAGATGGGTTGAATTTCAATAAGCACTATATAAGAAGCCCATCCATAAAGTTATTTTCAAAACAATAACACAACACCTTGAAAACAATCAGATTTAATTAAGAGTAACAGAGACAATAAAAAGATTTGTGAAACATGCAAAAGAAATCTTGTTCACTCTAGTGAAAACTTCATTGAAGAATCATGTGACAGCACCTGTGACAAAGAATAAACAAATTTAGACTACAACAATAAAATACAGCCAAACATAAACAGTGACTGTATTGTGACGTATTTTATTCATATTGTGAGCTATATAGCAAATACTCCTGGAAAGGGTCAATAAATGTAACTTGATATATTCATTTTCCCAAGCCTCTCTCATATATATAATGATATATAAGAATTAAGAATATGAAATTTAAAAGTAATTTTAGAAAAAGAACATCTACTTTGCTAATGTCGATTAGCAGGCACATAAACTACAATCAGATTTACTAAACCTATAAAACAAATTTTAATGAAAGTTTTTATATAATAAAGATATACTGTTACTAGTCTAAATATTCTAAAAGAACGGTAGAACTGACAGCAACACAAAATAGGAATGGAATTGTTAGGCATAAATCTAAAAAAAAAAATTTATCAATGACACTCTCAAGGAACTGATGAAGAAAGAAAAGTGTGTGTGTGTGTGTGCGTGAGCGCGTGTGTGTGTGTGCATACGCATGTTAAATCGTAATGTTAAAAGAAATCAAGAGTTTCTAAGACAAGACCAGTTTAAACCAAGAAATCGGACTGAAAAGTATACCAGTAAAAACTTTTTTCTTTCTTTTTTGGGGGGCTGACCATCACAGTCTTGTTTCACTATTACCACTACAATTTTTAACAACAATAAACCTTCCATTGTTTAGTTTTATATTGCCAAAAATCTAAATCAAAGATTACTACTGCATCCTCAGCACAAATGGTGCACTCTCTTCTGAAGTATATATAGGCTTACTCAATGTTGGATCAATAAATAATTTAGGTTAATGTAAAACTGTCCTGGCCCACTAGTTTCAAAGCACATCCAGGATATAATTTTCAATGTAGAAAAAATTACAAAACCAGTATAGGTTTTATATCTGTGAAAAAAACCACATGTAACTAAGTACAGAAAAGTAACACTTTTTAATTTATGGAATTAATGCATTGTATCCTCCAATAAATAAGAGTTAAATAACAAATGTCCTACTAAAAGCATTAAATGTAAACACCAGTAAAAGAATACAATGAAAGTATATTATAAAGATCCAATCACAGAAATAAAACTTAACACTAAAATGATGAATGTGAAAATGTAAAAGAACTATTAGATACAACAAAATATAAACTAAGACTCATGATAAAATAAATTGTTCAACTCTGCCTCTTTTAATGGATGTGTTGACATCATTCATTTTAAAAAAAGAACTAAATAATATATTTTATTAAAACTAAAATATGAGTTTGTGAAATCATTACATAAAAGAAGTGTTTTTCAAAAAAGTGAGGTCATGAGTTTCACATCAACTTCTAACTTCTAGTGACTTTGAAGATATGAAAAGTGAGAGGTTTATGTTTTGGAAGCAGAGGTGCAGAGCTATGGGTGGGAAAGTAAAGGTTTGAATAGGTGTTCAGTGGATTTTCTGGGTTAAAGTTTGCCCTGGCAGCAACCAACAACTGTTTTTTACAATTCTCACCTGCAAAGGGATCTTTAGGATGCTGTCTATAAAATATAGAGCCCAATTTAGTGTCTCATCCAATGGACTAGACGCTAAACCCAAACTTGAGCTAGGAACCAGTTAAGTAACCTGTAAGTTTTTTTTTTTGCAATGATCAGAGATTGAACAAGTAAGAGGGTGTGTCCTATTTTCTGCACTATTGCTTGTTATTCCTAAAAATTATGATGCTTTATTAGAAATAGAATTAACATTTGTTTTACATCAATAATTGTCTGCCCTTACTGGTTTATAACAAATTTCCTTGGAAACTACAACTTGGGCTTTATAAGGTGGGTTTGCTAATCCTGTCAGCATGGACTCTAAGATAGATGAAAAATGATGATTTGAAAAAAAAAAAAGAGGTGAACAATGACTTGTAGAATAAATGGGACAGAAGAGAAAGTTCAATTGTAGTAGAAGCTGTTATTAATTCATATTATCAAAAAAGTGGTACATACTACCAAAAAAATGTTGTATATCCTGAGCACATGCTTGACCTACAACATCAGACAGCTCCTGCAAACTCAAAGAAATTTATAATTTCACATCAAAAGAATTAGTCTATATTATTCCAGAATTGATATAACTATTACAAATACAGTAATTTCTTGTCAACCATAATATTTACAAACCAAAGAATGAAAGTAAATGTTGTTTACTGTCTGTAAAGTACTAAACCAATGTCCAACTAGGACAGAAATCAGTATATACATCATATTATATGCAAGCAAACTTTTAAAAATACACCAAGTCAATTTGCTTAAACAAAATATGTATTCTTCTGAATCCTATATGACATCAACATGGCATTGTCTTTCTCTTGAGTAGTATTCTGTGTCCCATTTGGTATCCACATGCTTTGCCTTTCTCTTTTGTGTACACATACTATTACTCAACTTTTAATATTTTACATCATATAGTAATGAAAAAGTCTGACAATGTGTCAATGACCTCTCTTTCTTTTAAGTATAAATACTGATCTAAGAATTGCATGAAAGTGATTGCGCCACAAATGATCAGATTACAGCAATGTTCAAAGCATAATGTAAAGTTTTGTGATGCAGTACAAAAGGGCAAAAATGTGCCATTTAGATTAATTTTGAATGCATAATATAAAGTTTTGTGATACAATACAAAATGGATGAAAATGTGAAATTTAGATTAATGCTGAAACATGATATGTGAGTTTGTGAGCAGTACAAAACTGGGAAAATGTGATATTTACATCTACTATGAAAGAGTGAGGCATGGCTGAGGTAGTACAAAATGTGTGAAAAGTGTATAGATTAGAAAATATAAGAGATGTGTCAGAAAAGCAAGTATAGAAAATTTTGTTCAGCTGATGGATGAGTAGTAAACTATTTTTAACCTTATATATGCAGTCTTGATGCTAATACATTAAACTACTTATTATTGCTTACTAATTATTCTGCAAACTATAGTACTGTATTTCCATTAGCTTTATCTTATTGTCTTTCATTTCATAATTTTAGTGAACATTTTATACAGGTTAATGAGACTTTAATGTGTGACCATAGGAATGGGGATAACTACTGTAATTCTCTAATCCTGCATAAACCTGCAATTGGCAAGGGATTATTATATTATAGGCTGGAGAAACCAAATGTACCATAACTCCTTAGTCAGTTTCTATATAAGGTTCACAAGAGGAAAGAGTAAGTGATATATCCAGTATGGGAAAAGAAAATAAATTTACATACTGATTTTTCTATTAATAAAATAAATACATAAATGTAGAACTCAAATTTGCATTTATTTATTAGTTTTGAGGGTGCAAAATGAATAAGACTGGATGAAATGTGAACAAACAAAATTGAAAACAAGAATTAGTTTAATAATGGAGATCTTGCTATATGAACCCTCATAAAACATACAAAAGTGGATGTATAAAAATATAAAGTGAAAGGTTAATAATCACAAAAGTGAATGTGCAAAAACACATATGACTTTAGAAACACAAATTAGTGACTTGATATATACAAAGATGAATAAATAAAACAAGCATCAATGTGTAAAATATGCAAAAGTGAATATGCAAATACAAACAGTGGAAATATATATATATACAGATTAGTGGTGTGTAAAATATACAAAATTAAATGTGTAAAATATATAAAGGTAAATAGAAAATGAAGATTAGTGTATAAAATGCAGAATGGTCAATATGCAAAACACAGTATGTAAATCAGTAAAACATGAAAAAGGTACAACAAAATGAGCAGGTTAAACAAGAAGCACATAAAATACACAAAAACCAATGAATTAAAAGAACTCAACATTGAAAATATAAAACAAATATGAATGTGTAAGCAAAGGCCGATGTGCTAAAAACAATTCAAAGTTGAATATGTAAAACAAATATAAATATATAAAGCAAACAAAGTCCAATGTGCTAAAAGAATTCAAAGGCAAATATATGAATGTTTAAAGAAAAAAGGCTAATGTGTAAAACATAGGTAAATATGTAAAATATACAAAAGTTAATGTGTGATACACACAAGGTTAATGTGCATAAACACACAAACGTTAATGTGTAATACACACAAGGTTAATGTGCAGAAAGACACAAAAGTTAATGTATAAGCACAAAGGTGAATGTCTAAAACAAAAGGTAAATATGTAAAATATTTGAATATGAATAAAACATTTGTGACTGCAAAATAAAAGCTAATGTGTAAAACATGCAAATGTGAATGTGTAAAACCACTAAAACTGTAAAGCAAATAAAGATGAATTTGTAACATACACAAAGGAGTATATGAAAAAATACACAAAGGTGAATGTGTAAAATATGCAAAAATTAATATGTAAAACATCCAAAATTTAAAGTGTAAAATACACTAAAGGGAATGTCAAGTACTTAACCCATTGCATGTTTGCGGTACAGGAGCTGTACTGTCAAAAGCATCTAGCCACTGTCTGCGGTACAGGAGCTGTACCAACATGCATGCTCGCTCAGTCTCGGTTATACTAATCATTCAAAATAACCAATCAATGTGAAGGATAGATGTTTGGCATCAGCAGCCATTCTGTTTCAAATTTTATCATTGGATATTATTGTTAGAATGTTCATGTCATTGAAAGGGCATGATTTCTCCACCACCACCCCACTTTTGCTCAAGTTGAGTAACCATTGTGAACCGAATTTTGGCAAGTTTCAAGGCCAATTTTTCTATGGTGAGTTGTGTGGTTGATCATACCAGTGAACTTTATTGTGTAGTTGATTCTGATTAACTGTAGATGAAATTCAACCAACCCCTACTGAAATTTTGGATGTGACCGTGTGATAATACAAAAAAACAACGGTCATCCTCAAGGCATGCATGGCTTTTGTGTGACACTTTCGTTGTGTGCAAAAGCTTGGAACTTTTCCAGGATATAGTGAATACTTACATGCAAAACAATGTATATTATATAATATTCAATTGCCAATTCAACAAAGTAATCATGACTGGATTTATACAAGGAAAAAATTATGCTGTTCAACACAACAAAAAGGTAAGAAAACTTTTTTTTTTTATTATTTATTTATTTTTGAATTTGAAATAATAAACTTTGGAAAAGACTGAATAACAAGTAATACTTGACCTGAAATTCCTTGTGAGGAGATGCACTTAGACTTTGAAAAAAACTTGCAGATAACAACTCAAAGTGTGTGTGTGTATGTGTGTGTGTGTGTGTGTGTGTGTGTGTGTGTGTGTGTGTGTGTGTGTGTGTGTGTGTGTGAATGTGTGTGTGCGTACATCCGCATGCTTATGGGTGTATGTGGATTTAATTTTCCAGGCAAGTATGTGTCTTATAAAATTTATGTACACTACTTAGTGTGTTTAATCTTTTGGGTAAAACTGACTGTCCTGGCAAATGTGTATTTTAGAACTGAATATACATTATACAATGTATACAAGATTTGATTTTCCAGTCAAATGTTTGTTTAATAAATGGTGTACCATCTCAAAGTTTAACTAAATCTTTATTTCATTAATATATTTCATTTTCCAAGCTTGCTATAAATTTATACAGGCACTTATCACTTTAATCTTCATTGTGATAGGTTTAATTGCTAATACTAGTCATCAACAGGTCAGATTGAAAATAAACATCATTCTGCAAGATTTAAAATGTATATATTGCCCTACCTTCAGATTTGCAAAAGCTATGGCTTCCAAACCTGTTGGGAAAAAAAGTTCTAATAAGTAGCTATTAAACAATAATTATTGTTAAGAAACCATAAGTTTAAAGGCAAAAAACAATAATTTGTTTGACCACAAAACTCTCCACTATATAACCTCAAGTCAGTTCCGGGAAACAATTTACAGTAATAATTTTTTCACATAATCTTTTATAAACAGAATAGGAATTTTAATGTAAAACAGTTGTTTCCTGAATATTTACCAGGAGACATACAATAGAAGTATGAGCAGGTTACTTATGCACTCAACCAGAGCCAAAGACTCACACCACCAGGCAGAAATAAATAAGAGAGCTGACCAACCACAAGTCCTATGAGTGGTGTCCCTTCCTTAGTACCTCTAGAGCAGGGATGGGCCAAATCTGGCCCGCCAAGCTATTCACAATTAACATTACCATCTGGCCTGCGTGATAGCAAAATGACATTCTTCACTTGTCCACATCAATTAAGCCTATCACTGAATCACTGATTCATTGAAAGCAACACCATCCATCTCATTAAATTTTTGTGAAACTGAGTTGTTGTTTTTACATAAAATACACTTCAAAAAATTACTTTTGTTCTCATTTTATATTATCAACTTTCTGGATTTTGTGACCTTTGGTTGTCTCTCTGGCCCGCGAACTGTTCCAAGAGTTTTATCCAACCCACACTCTTAAAAGTTTGCCCACCTCTGCCCTAGAGCAAGGTAAGGAATGAAAAGAAGACAGACTGGGAGGGAATAAGGAATCTTGTCTAGTAAGTATTCAGGAAAAACTTATTTTACACAGAAAAATTCCTTTTTCCTTCATACATCCAGAGAAGTATGCAGTAGGAAAAATAATGACTAGGTGGTGGGTAATCTATGAAACAATTTACATACAGAGATATATGTGTGAAATGCATATAAATGCAAAGTGTATGGCAATAACAGCACCCATTCATGAGAGATCAATGCACTGCGTATGCCCAAGTAGACATTCTCACAGATAGAAACTAAAAAGGAGAAGAAGTAGACATCTTCAAGCGATGAGATGGATCGATCTTGTTGACACAGTATGGTAAATAAAGTTAGAACATCTTGAAGTGAGGGGATGGAGTGATTTTGTTTAGAGTACTTTGTGCCAGACATAATATGGTGAATAATGCCAATGGATAATGCTCTTTACCTTAAAAGAATAAAAGACAATAGGAATAAAAAGAACAAAAGCAACCAATAAAACAATGGGAGAGAGAGCAGATATCCTTCCATAAACTTGAAATACACTGCCCTCAGTTGACAAGATGTCTGCCCGTACTGTAAGCAAATAATGCACTAAAGAGGGCGCAATATTCACAGGACCTGCAGCTAGTGAGCTCTTTCATGTACCTTCCCCCTGGCTTATATGCAAAAATAACCCATTCATAATTTATGCTTATCTAGATGAATGACAGAAAATGCATAACATTTAAAAACAATTTTTAGAATATTATTTGTTTTTAAACCTAATAGATACCTCTTAAAGCATTTAAATGTCCCAAACCAAAGAGCTTATATTCTTTAAGCAACATACCATTAGAATTTTTTTTTTTAACCATAAAAAAAAAAATCAACAATACAAAAAGAAGTTGTTTGTTGACTTTAAAAGAGGAAAACATTCTGTGCAAAGTACTTTTATCTCTGAAAATAAGGTCTGTGTGTGTGTGTGTGTGGGAGCGGGGGGTATGAATTTTTTTTTTTAAATTCTGAAAGTAGATTAAAAGTTTAGAATTGCAACTCACTTCTAAACCTTGCAAGGAGTTGCTTTGCTTTGATTTCTCCAAGTTTTGGCACTGTCTGAAGAGTAGCAAGAATGGCAGCATCAACATTAAACTTCAGTGATGTCTTTCTGAAAGGGTTGCTACCTTGTTTTCTGTTGCCTTCCACATGAACCTGAAGATTTAAATACAGTAGTAATATTCCATTTATGTCAAAGTTATGAATATTAAAAATAAAATATAGATACAATTTAATAATCTATTTCTATCATTATCACAGAAATACAGATACTGCAACACCAATCCATTTATCATTTTATGATATTGAAAGTATTAGAACATAAATAAAGAATACTAATTCAGTATGTCATTATGACAAATATTAAAATACAGATGTAATAATATTAATCCATTTATGCCACTGTAGCTGTTAAGTATTAAAGTACAGATATTGTAATCCTAATCCAGGATTATTCGGGTATTAGAGCAGATATAACTTTAATGTATTTAAATACAATGGTGATAATCAGTCAAAAACAGATATAGTAATATTAATCTATTTATATCTTTATAATATAAAGTTTAATATGTAAATTCAAAGTATTTTATTTATGTCATTTTTAGTACAGTTAAAGTAAACTAATTAATTTATAAGCACTCAAATATATAAATACAGTAAATTAGCCTAATAGCTTACATTTATCATTAAAGGTGTATGTCAAAATTGTAAAAATTTAGATAGATAATAAACTAATTTAATTTTTAAAAAACACAAACATAATAAAATCATGTAATTTACATCATCATTAAGTAGGGGATGTTAAAAGGGTAATTTTAATTCATCATAAGAAATATTAAATTGCAGAATGGTTCCCACAATTCATATATGTTACTTTAAGTATTAAAAAATAATAATAGTTTTAATAACTCATTAAATCATTATGTTTTAAGATAAAAATTATTTTTAATTTATCTAATACATTGATTTAAAACTTAAATTAAAATAAAATTGTTCATCACATCAAATAACTTCAATTACCATAAATAATAATGAATTAAACCATTATTACTATCAAAAAATGTATAAATATTTTGAACCAGAATAGGAACCGCAAAGTATAAAATAACTGTTTATATTTTACTTGAAATCTTCATGAATGTAAAGTTTTCCCTATTTTAATATATATTTTCTTAAAACATACAATCTTCAAAAAATGAGAGTCAATGCTTCCTTTCATTAATTATAATTCCAGTTATAAACTTTCTTTGCTGTTTTACAAACCCTTCAAAAAATAGTAATTTTGTGTGCTTATTCAATGTTTTCTCTATATGCTAAACCAGAGGTCTCCCAAAATTTTCAGCCCAAGGACCGCATTAACTATCAAACAGCAGTTCGGGGGCCGACTACACTTCGAGGTCCAAATAAAAAAGAATCAAAACATGGATGTTGTTTTTAATTATTTATTGAATATTATTTTATTCAGTTATTATTTAATAACACATTGATACACTACATATGAACACCTGTATTAGTGGGAATGGTGAAATTGATTCCTGGATGCCAAAATAGCAGAAATTTCTGGCTTTAGATTTGATGTCCCTAACATCAACAGTGACCTGAGATTATCATTGGACAAGTTTGTTCTCAAATTGTTCTTCATGTATTTCATTCTTGAAAATGTTTGTTCAAACAGATATGTTGTTCCAAAGATTGAAAGGTACCTTGATGCAAAGGTTTTGACATTAAGAAAGTCTTCCTTGGGCAAAAACTGGTAAAAACCCATCAGTCCTTCTTTGAACTTGTCCCTAAGGAGGTCATCAGAATGTATCTTATATCAAACTAAAGAAAAATGAATGCAGAATGCAACCATGTTAGTTTCGAATCTGTATTTTTATTTTTATTGTATGTAAAAGTTGATTGAAAAAAGCCTATTTTTCAATTACATTTTGGCACGGTTATTTCTGAAAATAATGATTTTTTTTTTTTATCAACAGAAAGTAGAAAATATCTTCTTTAAAATGGTATATAGCATGACAAAGTGGCATTTTCGTAGCGGAACCCATAGAGCGGGAAAATGTGCAACCCAAGCGTGTGCGAAGTAAACATAGGCCTAAACATAAACGAAGCGCGTGATCACCATGGTGTTGTCGGCTGTGCTTGTTTCTCTGCTGCAAAAGTAATTCACTAAGCTTAATTAACTATAACTCTTGCAGTTGTAAAAAAATTTTAATTAATTATCTGGATAATCTTTTAAGGCTATTTGATGGAAATAAAGATCGTATCTGAACAGACGGCAATGTGTTCGAGATCGTCATGGACGTGAGCGAGATTCGACAAGTATAGGCCTTTTAAACAGTCATTATTTATAATTTCTGCTG
Source organism: Sinotaia quadrata (assembly GCA_028829895.1). Classification (NCBI taxonomy): domain Eukaryota; kingdom Metazoa; phylum Mollusca; class Gastropoda; order Architaenioglossa; family Viviparidae; genus Sinotaia; species Sinotaia quadrata. The sequence goes on from CM054181.1 coordinate 89,724,182, forward strand.
TAAATTTTATTAACAATGTTTGATAATATCTGTCATACAATGGTCACACATTGATCCTAGATTGTTTATCTCCCATAAACAACTGGTTTATTAACTAAGTTATGATTGATCACGATTGACAGCCATTTAATTAATCATAACAGGAGGCGCCAATAGCTAAAGCCTCAAATATGCATTAATTATTTAGTTTTTGTGAGGCTATACCCCATCATTGTATCTTTTAAGAGTTGGTAACAGGTTAAATTATTGTTAGGGTTCATTTCACTTGTAAAAATTGGCCAAGACTTTGAGGGACCCTGTTTCAGAATACATAATACTACAGTTTTTATTTCAACATGCCACTAGGTTTCAATCAGCCCTCACCCTTATTTTTAAGTACATTTTAACTACAAATGTCGGCTAATTTTAAATTATTTCATTATAATTATTTAAACAAGTCAATTGGAACTCAAAATAAGCAAAAAAGCATTAACATGGTTCATTTTCAGTGTTGGCTCAAAGTGCCATTGCTCAATTTGTGATTTTTTTTCATTTCTGAGAATCAATAACTCAAAAATTAAGAAAGCTATTGCCTCAGAACAAATCAGGCTTCATGTCAACATTGGATACATGAGGTATGCAAAAATGGCAAAGTGTAAAATATGTGTAAAAAGCATTTTTTCCCCATTTTTTAAAATAGCATAAAAAAAAATATAAGAAAGATTAAGCAACCATTTTTTGTAAACTGACTTCTTTCACCATGATAGTTATATAGTGTAAATTTCATTCATTTCCAAAAACTTTGAAAAAATAGCTAGTTCTACCTACTTTTATAATCAAAATAATGGCTGATAATTTTGTTAATATGGTTTCCATGTTGCAAAGTTGTAGTTTTATACCACATTTTAAATAAAAATGTATCCAGATTAAGTTAATTTAGGTTAATAAAGAAAATATATTGGTGGTAATAAGACAATTACATTGCTTATTTTAAAATATATTTTCTGGTTTAAAAAAAAAAATCTTTTTCTGGTAAAATTTTACTTTCTAAGTTTTTAACAGAAACATATATACTTGTTGCGCATTTCAAACTCCTAGAACATCAACATTTTTATAATTTTTATCTTTTCTTAAGTTTTTATGTGAACATTAGGTCCTGTTGTACACATTAACATGTAACATAATTAGATTTAGTCCACTGTATGTTTTTCACTTCATGTAACAAAATGGTGCACCTCCCCAGAGAAATAGCTATATCCTTAATTTTACATTTGAATGTGAGTGCATCAGGGACACTTTCACCTGCTAATAAATATAACTATTTGTTTTGCGTTTTCATGCTGTACAACAATTTTCTTTTAAAATGTACTACAAAGAAAAATTCCTTAATGCAATGTAAAAAGTAACTATTTAATTAAAGAATACAATATAAGGATAACAGTCTTTTATTAAAATCATTTAACTAGCACCAACATGACAGTATTATGATAGCACTCTGTGCACTAATGTAGTTTTAGCAGTTCAGCAGGCACAAAAAAAGTTACAGTACAGATCAATCAAAGAACAGAGCAAAGATTAAAAATATTAAATAAAAATTAAAACCAAAATTACCAAGCAACCAAATTTAGAACAATGTTTTAAGCTTTCAACATACAATCAAAAATGCCTCACTATCTGTGATAACAAGGATGCTGCTTCTGCCTGTCCACTTATGGGAATCACACTGAGCCCCATTTCCAAATTACAGAAGTGCTGTAGATCTGCAAAGTACTGACCACTGGTAGAAGTTTTTTCTACAAGAACTATTCCACGCACACTGTTAGCCTGAAAGTTAAAACAGAAATACATAAATTTTATGAACAAGCAGAAAATAGACTGTGTACTACATAACTTTTCATTACCATCATAAAATGCTGAGAATATGATAAAATGGTTCCATGCAGGAAAACAAACAAAGCATTATAAATACGGTAAATGATTTTACTTACTGTTTTTCAGACAATGAGGTACCCTCAGAAGTGAGACTAACTTATAATTTATTTAAATGAAAATGATAACCAGAATTGTCTTTTAGAATAGGATCTTTCTAAAATATAACATTAACATGCAAGATATTCAATGCAAACTTATTTGACTTATGAAACAGTAGTGATTCATCATCTCTTTCTCTGGCAATTCCAGTCTTCATTAACTAAGATGACCATATTCTGGAGATTCAATTTTTCATTCTATTTATAAAAGAAAAATGGAGATAATCCAATTTGGATATAAAATCAGTTATTCATGAATTAGCATCATTAAATATAAAAAAAAATGACATGCAACCTATTTATATTTCTTTAAAATGTCCTTGTATCACTATTTCCTATAATAACATATATAATAAAGTTAACACAGTATTAAACTCAAGGCATCATTTCACTGTTTTTCACAAGAGAAAAATTGCACTATTCAGATTATTTTTTATGATGTTTTAGGCCATGACAATCATAAACTTTGAATTTGACTGTACTTTGTAAATAGATATGTACACAGCATCTGAAGGTCAAAACTTTAAATTTGAATCTACTTTGTAAATAGACATGTAAATGATGTATGCTGCAACCAATGGTCCAAGCCATCATACTGTTATAATAATATTCCACATAGTACTATGTTCTATTAAGCTTGCTTATATCGAAATGTTAGTGATACTAATAAAGATATCATACTTACTACTTAGTTCATATCAATAGATGTCCAGCAGAAGTAATGAAATTACACATATTCTATAATCACTGTTCAGTTAACTTTCCCATGTTCTCCTTCATGCTTAGTTGCCACAAGCAGATTAATCATTTAATGTTTATTAGCAGCTTTTCTCACATGCAATATGTGGTTATTTTTCAACTGCTTGCATCAACCATACTTCTAATTGTAACAACTAGTAGCTTGAATTTCTGGAAATGGATATTTCAAACTTTGGATATATTTCAAACTAATTATGACACACCCTTAAATTGTGACATAATGAGATTGCATTTCAATCTTAACTTAGCTTCTAAACGCTAACCATTCTGAGCTTGACACATTTACGTCTGTAACCAGTTCCTGCAGATAGCTCAGCTTCAGAAACATAGATTACTCCCACATTAGAAGCTGGATGGAAGTCCACTACTCCAAGACTGTCCTCATACTGCACATGGACACTGCCTGCAAACAAAACCCATCACAATAATGAATAAGTAAAAGGATATGAAAAAAGACTGGGAAACACTGGTCTACATCAATATACAGACTAATATTTGACTAATAAAATTAATAAATGGTCTATTAAAATTAAGAGGGCTCTGAAGAATAAATGACAAAGTATTTAAAAAAAGGAATGACAAAGGATTAAAAAAAAGGAATGTCCAGTCTGGAATATTACAGGTTTATTACAAAATTTTTTAAATGAATCCTTGCACTTAGACCTCTATTTAGGCTTTCTTTGGAAATAAATATACTGGTCTTAACTGGGAGTATTTGGGTAAAGTTAATTTTACTTTGAAACTATATGTTCATGCCATGCTTGTACTCAAGTTTATGGCAGTATTAATAATTATCTTTGATGAAACAACGGATCATGTTTCTCTTGGTTCAGTTTTTACTTATGACATTTGACTGTTTGACAATTTAGTCAACTACCAGTTTCAGGTCTGTATGATGTTTTAAATTTGGTTAATTATGTGTATTAGGCCTGGTTGAGTTTTACTATATATATTTTGTTTAATCTGGTCTAGTCTTAACTATGAAATGTTTTAGCTCTTGTTTAGTCTTTACTATGCAATGTTCTAGGTCTGGTTTAGTGTTTACTATGTGATTCTATAGGTCTGGTTTAGTCTTCACTTTTGCAATGTTAGACTTTGATGCTGGTTTAGTCTTTACTATTATACTAGGTGATGTTTTAGGTCTGGTTTAGTCTAAGGTGAACTAACTATTATTTTTTCTTCTATCTTTTTGTATTTTAGCTTTAAGTTAAGCAATATTTTTAACGGTTTCATTATTTCTTAAAACCTGTATTATAAATTAACATTTTTTTCAATTGAAAAGGTCGCTCATTAACTGTCAAATATTAAAATAAAAAAGCAATTCCGAACTCGCTCCGCTCACATCTTGTACGACTATGAGCCTATTATTGTGTTAAAATTCAATTAAAAAAAATAAATAAATCAAGATGTACAATTTGAGTGGAGGTTTTGCAAGCACACGACATATTTCTAGTTGTAGCAACTAAGCAAGGGATATTCAGATCGATGTGACTGTTTGTAATCAAGAGGAGAGGTGTTCTGTTTTTAAATAGTCCAGAAAGGCGTGGCATGCTTTTACTGACAGCGACTATGAGATGTACATTTATAATTAACATTGAATCCATCGCTAAAAACTATACTCAAGACGCTACACAATCGGCGACAAAGCCTATCCTGGAGGGGGTCACAGACACGCTAGCATACGCGGTGACAAAGCCTACTCTGCAAAGCTGTCACTAGTTGTGTGTTTCTCCACCGTCCACTGACAGCAATGTGACCGACTGGTACTCGCAACTCTAATTTAACGGCTTGACTTTGAGCACTTGAATTAACCGCCATTTTGTGTTACAGGGAAATAACTTGTTTAGCTTGGAGGGAGCCTTTAATTTTGGGATGACAATTGTGACTTAATTTGTTTTGTGTTTTTTAAATAAATAAAACTACATCGTGCCTTGAGTCAACAAAAAGCATGTGCTTTCCAGACTTACCCCCTCATTTTGTACTGAATTTGGCAATCCGAGAGGAATAAATTAATCAAAGACATGTCAGGCAATTAAGTTGGTAGACTACATTAGATGCAATACGGCTTTACGCAGGCTACATCATCTACAAACATGTTTATTACAGATGCCCAAAACATACCCATTAGTCAGGAGAAAAAAACAGCACGTGATTGCTCAATGTGTTCTGAAATGTGAAAGTGATAAATTAAAACCTCGATTAGTAGACAATAAATAAACTTTATTTTTCTTCAAGCGATCGATCATTAGATAGCTGCACCTAATTGTATAAGTGTAGAGCATTATATTAGTTCACGTAATTCACCATCACCTCACTTTATTTGACAAATGTCAAGAAATGTTACATTTAACGAATACTGAACTTGGGTGGCAAAGTAAAAGTGGACCACGATCCTTTTTGAAGCAAGTCACAGTGTTGAATACCAGTTAATGTGTCACAAAAAACATTATTTTAATTTATATGTCAGTGTCCTAAGTAAAACTCGTAAACTACAATAGTGAAAATTTAGTGGTTCCCAAATGTTCTCAGTTAACAGCGCCCTTATGTATTAGGATTTTTTAGAAATCACACCTACGGGTTGCTATGCAATGTCGTTGCTATGATAGGCAAACAAACGACACTTACGCGGCCATTTTAATACGCAATAATTAGAAACAGACTTATTTCAGTATCACAAGAGGCATGTACTGAGGTTTTCTAAATTTAAGGAAGTTACTATTTAATTAGACACATATAATCCACTAGATATCGGTGATCTGATGCTGAGTATGAAATCAAGTTCCGTATGCAGTGTAATTACCGTATTTTAAAAGAGAAGTTTTCTCTTTTCTTAACTTGGCCTCGTCGTTTTCTTGTAGTGTTGTTTTTGTTTTCCTTTGTAGTGTTTGGTTTATCTGTCAGTACTTTTCTATTTTCCTTTGTAGTGTTTATGGTTTTGTCAATACTTTTCTGTTTTCCTTTGTAGTGTTATGGTTTGTCAATACTTTTCTGGTTGCCGTTATTGTGTATTTTTGTTCTCTGTCAATACTTTGTCTCTTTTCCTTCGTACTGTTTAGTTTTAGTCTCTTTGCCTTTTAATGTTTAGGTTGATTGTCATTGCTCTGTCTATTTTTGTAGTTTTGTTGCTAAGTGCTGGATTAAAATTTTCCATCTATTCACTGGTGTTCCACTATGTACTGGTGTAATTTTAATGGAATCTGTGTCCAATCTCCATTCCATTGCATCCCACATTTTGCAGTGTCCATTTCATGGTATTTCACTTTGTACGTGTCCATTCCCTGGTATCTCATTTGTGTATTGGTGTCCATTCTATATTCTCCCACTGTTTACCGGTGTCCTTTTCCTGGTGCCCCACTTTGTACTGGTTCCATTCCCTGCTATCCTACTTTGTACTGGTGTCCATTCCCTGCTTATCTACTTTGATCAGGTGTCAATCCCAGGTATCCCACTGCTTGCCAGTATCCATTTTAATCTCTTCTTTACCATTTTGTTAAGCTATCTTTTTACCCTGTGTGTGTGTGCGTACGTGCGTATTTGTGTGTGTGTGTGTGTGTGTGTGTGTGTGTGTGTGTGTGTGTGTGTGTGTGTGTACGCAAGTTATATTTTATCTATGATATTTCTGTTGATTCATTCGTTGTTTTTCTTACTGTAAATAACATGGATTGCTTCATTTTTGTTTGGATTGTCTCTTGATTATGTATGATTATTTTTGTCTCTTTTATGTCTAGATTAATGGGGCTTTACGTCCTAAGAAAAAAATGTATACTTTTTAAGTTTTTCAAATCCCTAATGGCACTGATCCTTTTATGTGAGTCTTGGGAGTAAAATGTAAAATTTCATCTTCCTAGCTAGGTCCTTGCGGCTGCGAATCATACGATTAGGCCATATTTTATATATAATATCTAGGTCCGGACTTCCCTACGTCCGACCCGGAGAAATAAATTTATTCTTTCATGCAAAATGTCACTGTCCTCGATCTATCCCTATACAGAGAGGAGCGCCCCAGGGGCTAGAGACAGACCCTTAAAAACTCTGCCCAGCGTGGGATAAACCATTCTTCTACTTCTCTTCCTATGATCATGAATCAAACACATACGCACGGATGGATGCATGCACACATTTTCTGATTATTTATTATATTTATTAAATTATGTATTACCTATATACATCTCAGTTATTGCCACTTCACATCTCTAGCATTGTCTCATATTTTTGTCTCATTGTCTTAATCTCCAATACTTTGCCTTTAATATATTAATCTTGGTCTCGATTATGTTCGTTTCTTTTATCTTTGCCTCTGTCATGTCTGTCCCATATATTTGTTTCACTTATATTTGTCTCTCTGTCTCTGATTCTACCTATTTTAAAATTTAATTGTTATATAAATTGTCAGAGTAACCCGACCTTGGGTACTCCTTATGATGGTATTTTTGAAAGTGAAAATATGCTAGAAAATTTAGCTGAACCTTAATTTGTGACATTGTTACCAAAAAACGAGCAAAGGACTTACGAGACTGTACCTAAACCAGGTTATGTAAAGACTATTATCGCTTATCTCTGTAATTCCATTTCATTTCTCTGATAAGAACTGTCCTCTGATTTGTTTGACTCTATTGTTGAATTGTATTTTTTAAAGAGATAGATTGCTAAAACTATTATTCGAAATTCGATAGAAATTATTCGAACGTGGTTTCATGGAAATATTGATGTCAAGTAGTCTATTTCACTGTATTTGTCATATGTATATTTGATTGTTGATTTAATAAATTTATTGTCAGAATTATTGACCTTATGCAAATTGATAACCTTATCTTGGAGGAGAAAGTGGATAGATGGGGCTCACTAAATATAGATTAAAGATGGATCTGTCTTCTCACTTGGTGGATATGTGGGTGCTGTAAGCGTTTTTTCTCTTTCACAACATTAAAGACAAACATTTACTGTCACACAATATTTCCATAGGTGGAAACCCTCTTAGCACAGAGGAAGATAAATCAGTCTTTAATCTATATTTAGCAAGCTCCCATCTATCCACTATCTTTCTAACATATGGTTATCAATTTGTGTAAGAAGATCAGTACATTTATTAAATCAACAATTAAATATACTTAAAACAAATACAATGAAAAGATTATTTTACATCAATATTTCCATGAACCACATTCAAATAGTTTCAATATTTATACAGTCTTATATCCTAATACAGTTCAACAGATTAGTGTCAATATAAGTCACAAAGTAATTTCTTTAAAAAACAGAAATGGAGTTATAGAGATTACAGTGATAAAAGTTTGTATATAAACTTTTCAAGGTCATGCCGCAATTATCTTTCGCACTCTTTCATAACAAAATCACAAGTTTATTCTCACAATAGAATTGTCATTTTCACATGTTCTCTAGCTCGCTGTAGATGTTCTGTCAGACACTGTTCTCTCGAGACTAGTCTGGGTGCTACTTCACTGTATTAGTTCCCTCAAGCAGAACAATTATATAGCAATTTCCAGTAACTTCCTTGTACCAGAAATTCCATGATGTTGTCTAGCATACTTTGCCACCATACATCAAGAGAGTGCAATGTATCCTTACAATTACTCACTGGGGGTAGAGACTTCTCGAATCTATCACTGTTGCAGCGGTTTATAAATCAGTAAACCAGGAGATTCTGGTAAAAAAAAAATATAAATCGGCTGCTTCTTCCCTGTAAAATATAATCTGGGAACACAAGCTAAGTTTCCAGTTTATTCATCTCTAACTCCATTCTTTCTTACATACAAGTCTCATCTTACAATTTCCTGCAAAAGTATTTATTAGCCTGATACTTGCATACAGCATAATATAATATAACTTGATAATTATACGAACGGGTTCACTAGAAACAATGTCAAGTGTTTAGCATACTACATACAAGCATCATAGTTCACAAATTGTATAAATAATAGTCTAATCACATAATACATCTCTACATAAAACTCAAGTGTAACATATCAATAGCAAAATGCATTAAGTATTTCTGAGTCCATTCTCTCTCAGTCACTTAACTCACCATTAAGCTAACAGCCACCTTTCATGACGGGACTTCTGCATCAAATTTAAAGTTATTAGAAAATAAATTCTTTTCAACAGGTAAACTTTATCTCAGCCTATTTGCTGTTCTTCTTGTAAATCGTAACCATTGGATAATACAAACTACTCATCCACCGGTTGATAAACCGGTTTATATTACATCAGCAAGTTTCTATCACACTCTGCACCTGAGTTGTTTACTCCAAAATATCATAACAAGCAGTGCCCAAGGTCAGATCACATTAACATTGGCAACAAAGATATAATTATTAAGTATAGAAATAGGGATAGGCAAATTTACTCCAAAAATATCATTGCAAGCAGTGCCCAAGGTCAGATCACATTAACATTGGCAACAAAGATATAATTATTAAATATAGAAATAGGGATAGGCAAACTTACTCTCCCAGAGTATCAAATAATTAAAGTCGCAAGAAAATGTAAATACATTAATTTTGTTGTGTGGGAATACATGTTCAGGCATTGTATACACAAAATTGCAGTCACATAAAGACTTAGTTACATTAATTTTGTTGTGTGGGAATACACGTTCAGGCATTGTATAAAAATAAATTGCAGTCACATAAAGACTTAGTTACATTTCTTGTAAAAGTATATGCTTGAGTCAGATAATTAAAGCCCAATTTGTAGTATAACAGGCTTAAAAGTAGATTTTATAAAATGTAGGAGAAATATATATGTACAAACACTTAATATTAAAGAAACCCACAAAAATGAAAATGATTATTACACTAGCAATTCAGGTGCATACAATCAATAAATTTGCACAAAAGTTGTAAATTCAAAGCTGTGGAAAACATTGACATAGATCATAGTAAATAAAAATATATATTTACCGTCCCAAGTGAAGTGGTTTAGGTCAAAGCTGGGGGATCTAAATTACACAATGCGGCAAAATGTTCTGGTTAGGTTCATCATCTGAAGCAGAGTGCGCCTCATCTTCTGAGTCTGAGGGTAGATACCTCACTTTGTAGTTATGTTTGGCATAGCACCTGGATCCATCTGTTTAAGAAAAATCATAATTGAATATTTAGGTGCACAAATATCAAGGATCTATAATTTTTAAAAAAGACATATGTCACAGTGGTTTGATCAAGAGCACAACGCTTCCACTAAAAAGAATACTTGGCATACTGTCTAACACTTGTTGCCATGAAGCAACACATCATTCAACTACCATTGTTCTTACACTAGCATGTTTTGACAATCGGCTCTGCATCAGATACTAAAAGCAACAAATATCAAAAAGAACGCATTTATGAAAATGATTGGCCCATATCATTTGTATGCTTTGTTGTAGACATTGAATGGACCTCTAATAGCAATGCGTATTGAAATTTTACCGAATGACCACCTGCCGCCTCAAAACTCGCATTACTGGTCAAACGTATCTGCATTCTCACCCGTACTTCAAAAATAATCAAACGAATCAAAAGCTGTTTCAAAATGAGCGTGGCACACTTTATTAGCAAAATGGTGGTTTGAGTTCCATTTCTATAAAATACCACATTAAATTAAACCTGGAGCTTGAGTTCCATTTCTATAAAATACCACATTAAATCAAATCTGGAGCTTGAGTTCCATTTCTATAAAATACCACAATATCTGCTCCAAATTAATGAATAACTGCTTATTAATTTGTTGAAATGAATTCAGTGTGAATGTACTGATTTTATTACAGTTTAAATTATTCCATCAGGTAACCTCAAAGTTACAACAAATATAATTTCCCTTCTGTATGCACACACTTGATTTTTATATTAATGTACGGATAAATGGAAAATACACTCCCTCTATTTTCTTTCAAAGTTCAATTAATTCCTATTTTAAGACTCTAGGCAGATTAAATGCCGAAATAGTAATACAACTTTAATACATTTATTATTTGCTAGATTGTTTGGCGAAGTCCTAATAAACATTTAAAAAAATAAAAATAAAAATAACTCGTTAGTGAAAAAATGCGCTAGTTAAATACATATTCTTTACTGACAGCCGCGCTTGTTGAGTATTGCAAGTTTTATTTTATGATATACTGCTTTATTGTTATTGTTGGCTTGTTGAGTATTGCAAGTTTTATTTTATGATATACTGCTTTATTGTTATTGTTGGCTTATTGCGAGCCATTCACAGTTTCTCATGGACCATTTTTGCTGTATTCAGGATCTTGATTGCTCTCATCAATACCCTGCTCTTTATTCTGGATCCTATTTTCTGTATTTTGGATCTTGTTTGCTTTCATCGTGACCCTGCATTTTATTCTGGACCTGCCCTCTGGATTCAGGACTCTGCAGTTTATTATCGATCCTGCTCTCTGTATTCTGGACTTTGTATTCGGAGCCTGCTCTGGACCCTGATCTATGTATTTTCTGGACCCTGATCTATGTATTCTGGACCCTGATCTCTGTATCAGGACCCTGCTCTCTTTTATGTTTTATGGATCCGACTCAGGATATTTATTCTTCTTTTATTTGAACTTGCTTCTTTTAATCAGGAGTCAGAATCCTGCATTTTCTATTCTAAACCATGCTTCCATTACTCAGGATCGTGCGGGTTTATCTGTGACTCTAATAATTAGAGTCTAATTGTTTTATTCTGAATCCTACTCATAGAAACCTGGAGAGCTAAAGTAACGCTTGGCATTTATCATGTGTCTTAAAAGACGTTTTAATGGAATTAATTCTATCAGTATTTTCAAGAAAATCATAGCAATGTGTTTTACTAGAATGTAGTATGACAAGTTACAAGAAACTATTAGAAAAGTATTTATATGTAAATCCTCTCAGAACGTTCAAGAGAAGATGTAATATTTAGAATTAACTCTATCGAGTTCTGAGGATGTAATATTTAGAAATAACTCTATCGAGTTCTGAGGATGTAATATTTAGAATTAACTCTATCGAGTTCTGAGGATGTAATATTTAGAAATAACTCTATCGAGTTCTGAGGATGTAATATTTAGAAATAACTCTATCGAGTTCTGAGGATGTAATATTTAGTATCAAATATATATAGTAGTGAAAACGTCAGATTTTTTTAATATTCATCTTATATGTACCAGAAGAGAAGCTGTATCACCATTTAATATTAATTCTATAAATACCTTTTAAAAAGTGTAACATTTGGTATTTTATTTAGCTGTCACAAGAGAAATTGTAACATTTAGTTTAAATCTTATCTACTCATACAATGATGTATAACATTTTCTATAAGTCTTATCTGCTCCTGTCGAGATCTTTAACATTTAATATTAAATTGGAGGTTCTTATTAAAGTATCTTAAAGAACACTGTTAGAGATGGGATTAATTATATCAGTATTTTCACGTAAATGATAACAGGCTTATGTCCTGTCAATATGTTCACATAAATCATAATAGGATTACGATTTATCAATATGTCCACGAAATCATAAATCCTATATTGCCTGATTTATTGTTCTTTAAATTAAAAAATTCTTAGTTTGTTTTTGACAACTTTGGGGTCTCAGGTATCATACTCATAGCAAGGATTGTCTGCCTTGGTTTTATCCTGGCCTGTTTATGGCATGTTACCTCAGGGCAACAACAGTCACATGTGGTTGACTTTATAAAGCTTGTCAGTTTTTTCAGTTCTGGATTTGTTGTCATTACAGTGCAAGAATATCTTGATACTCTCCAAACGCATTCGTGTCATTGCGTCAGTCACCTTGTTAATGTGACGCAACTTACTCAAATAGACGAGACGGGTGCAACCTGACAACACTCTTATAGAAGAGGATGCCGATGAACTACTAAGTTTAGCCAGCGTCAGTAACAAGGGTTTGTTGGGGTCAGTCTGCACAGCAAACAATTTGGATTGTTGTACTAGCGGTGTCAGCATGGCAACGTCGACGATTGACCGAAAGTAATCTATGGGCTCCTGCACTTCATCTGTTGACGTCATGGCACAGATAAAGGCAGGTTCATCAGTGACAGGCACCGCTGCATTCTTCTGCCGCCAGAATGGTTACAACCTTTATAATGACTCGGTTAAGTACCAGCTGCATCTACATCTTCACTGTCTGAAACACAGAAGACAATGATAAGAATTAATAATAATAATATTGATGATAATGCAGGAGGTCAAGATGATGATGGTGATAATGATAAAGATGGCCAAAAATAACCTAAAAGTAAACTTAGGTAAAAGTACTTCTGTCTCACCTGAAGCATCTGATTTATCCGAATAGTCGTGGCCAACTTCTGGTTAGGTTCATCATCTGAAGCAGAGTGTGCCTCATCTTCTGAGTCTGAGGGTAGATACCTCACTTTGTAGTTATGTTTGGCATAGCACCTGACTGGATCCATCTGTTTAAAAAAATCATAATTGAATATTTCGGTGCACAAATATCAAGGATCTATAATTTTTAAAAAAGACATATGTCACAGTGGTTTGATCAAGAGCACAACGCTTCCACTAAAAAGAATACTTTGGCATACTGTCTAACACTTGGTGCCATGAGGCAACACATCATTTAACTACCATTGTTCCTACACTAGCATGTTTTGACAATCGGCTCTGCATCAGATACCTAAAAGCAACAAATATATGAAAGAATACATTTATGAAAAGTCTTTATTCAGCTTACCTTTTAAAAAAATTGTAGGTCTAACAGCTGCTGCCTTCTTGCTTGTAAACAGACCAACAACAACAACAACCCCCCAAAGCACTAGTCTGCCATTTACAAAAAAAGTACCTCTGTTTTTATCTCTTTCAACAAAGATTTTCTTAGTTTGTATGGGAAATAACTTATGTCCTGCCAATTTGCAAAGGGAAGTTCATATTTTTAATTTAATCTTTTCCGAGTAGTCAAAATGTGTACAATATTTTATTCAACACCGTCAATATATTAGAATCATAACATATGACATCTATCCTATCAGCATGTAAGAAAATCAGAATGGTTGGCATTGATTCTGTTATTACGAATTGCGATAGTATATGGTTATTAATCTTTCAGCAGTTTGAAAGAAGATAGTTACTCTGGGCATTAATCCTGTCCGTATATTAAAGAGAATAGTTACATTTGCTATAAATCTTGAAGAGAGTAAATCAGGCATAATACGTTAACAGAAGATTAAACATTTTGCTGCTAATATTACATCTGTAAATCAAACACTTTTACTCATATTAATATGTGGAAATATTTTGCTCCTATATGATTTTAAGAAAAGTTTTTAATATTTCGTTTTAATCTTATTACTGCATTGAAATATTTGTAGAGTTTGTGCTATTAATCCAGTATATGTATTTTAAAAAAATGTAATATTTATTTTTAATTTTGTTAATATGTTAAATAAGGACAAAGGATATGGTGTTAATACGGCAATGCATTAAAAAGATAAATAGCATATGGTATTATATTGTAAGTACATTAAATAATGTTCTAACATATAATATTAATCTGATAGTATATTAAATAAGATATTACATTTGGTATTAATCTGACAGTACAGTAAATAAGGTTATAATATATAGTTTTAGTCTCTGTCATTATATTAAATACGGTCACAAGGCACTTTATTAATCTAATCTGTACATTGAACACTGCCATTTAAATGGCATTAAATTATCAGTGCACTAAATATAGACATAAAAACAATGAGATGTTTCCTTTATATTATGAGTTTATTTATTTAATCTTTTTTCTCGATAATGGCAGACAGATGACCACCATTTCTAACATCTTTGATACGTGTTGGCTTTGTTTTGATATATAGTTTTAGTCTCTGTCATTATATTAAATACGGTCACATGGCACTTTATTAATCTAATCTGTACATTGAACACTGCCATTTAAATGGCATTAAATTATCAGTGCCCTAAATATAGACATAAAAACAATGAGATGTTTCCTTTATATTATGAGTTTATTTATTTAATCTTTTTTCTCGATAATGGCAGACAGATGACCACCATTTCTAACATCTTTGATACGTGTTGGCTTTGTTTTGATATTTGGATACTGGATGATAACTTATAGTTCAGTTATTTATTCATTATGACAAAATAAAACAAAAGGAAGACATTCCAAACATTTAGTCGGAGAACAATATTATCCCAACGAAAATAGTATGTCTTGGAACGCAGCTTTATTCTCTATCACCATTTAATTCCCTCTTCCATTTAATTTTTTTAAACACCACTTCTCTACCCCAGTTAATTCTCTCTCCCACTTAATTCTCTCTTCCCACTTATCTCCCAAACTAATTTTCTCTCCATGTTTAATTCTCCCCCCTTTATCTACCAAGTTAATTCTCTCTCCCAGCTAATTTTTTCTCACCGCCTAATTCTCTTTACCCGGTTTATTGATTAGAGTTGTGAACTGACTCAAGCGCTGGCGATATGCAGATTGCGTTCTCAGAAAACTCGGGGTTACCCCACCATCTTTTTATTACCTCGCCCAACTTTGTCTTTCATTGTTTCTTTTCTGTCTTCTCGGACATCCCATCACAAAAATTATTTCAGTACTAATGTACGTACATTCATTTCTTATCATACATTCGTCTGTCAGTCTGTTGGTCGGTCTTTTCCTTTGTCCGTGTGGTTCTCTGTCAGACAACATTGTCTCGTGCTTCGTGTTGTTTTTAACCACATTATATCATCTCGTATCTTCCAAATATTATTCTTTTGTGATTTTTCTTTTGTGTTATTTTTTCGTTCAGTGGTCTTCCATTTGTAGAAAAGTATTTATCAACATAATTGGCATTTTGATTTGAGAATATTTCCTCATAACTCTCTGTTTTATCTCACTTGTTTCCTTTCCCATACACAAGTCTAGTATCTTCGATTTTTTAAATTGTTAATAAAATTCCATTTCCAGCATACCCCAGCGCGCATATTTCTATTAGCCAGTCTCATTCCCTTCCTTAGCTAACAATCATCACTCTCTCCCTCTCTCTCTCTCTCTCTCTCTCTCTCTCTATATATATATATATGTGTGTGTGTGTGTGTGTGTGTGTGTGTGTGTGTGTGTGTGTGTGTGTGTGTGTGTGTGTGTGTGTATTTCACTCACTAACACACACATACAAACAAACACAGACATATCACTGAGTGAGCGAGATAGAGAAAGATTGGGGAGAAAGGTTAGAACGAGTGTTATGTCGAAACAGATTGCTCCAATAGGCCTGAGTAATCACTTAAGTAAACTGCTTCTGACAGACGTTGACTAAGACATTTTTTGACGTAATCGGACGCAATTGCTTCGTTGAGAGTAGTTCATCGAACAAGTCAATCGCACTCATTTGATGCTATATCCTCCTGCCAAATCTAAATCTTCCTGCCAGGGAATGTCTCAAGAATAAGACTTTGTGCCAGGGAATGTCTAAGTCTTCCTGCCAGGGATTATCTCAAGATTAAATATTCATACAAGGAATATGCCAAAACTAAATCTTTCTGCCACGGAATGTCTCAAGATTATTAAGTCTTTCTGCCAGGAAATGTCTCAAGACTATGCCTCCCTGCCACAGAATGTCTCAAGTCTAAGTCCTCCTGTCTATGTCTTCTTTCCATGGAATGTCTCAAGACGAAGTTTTCCTGCCAGGGAATATCACGAGATTAAGTCTTTCTGCCATGGAATGTCTCAAGACTACGTCTTCCTGACATAAAATGTCTCAAGACTACGTCTTCCTGACATAAAATGTCTCAAGACCAAGTCTTCCTGACATGGAATGTCTCTATATTAAGTAAATATTCGATCAGTTAACGACTAGACGAAAACGTTCACCCTATAGCAGTGATGACCAGAATAAATATGCAAAAAATGTTAAAGATGTTTTTTTCTTAAAAACAAACATAATTAAATTGTACAAAGACTATGCTGTTTGCATTTTAATGAATCATATTTAGATATAAAATATTTTACATTTCTCTGTGCATTTACTTATATTTATATATTGTACTAATTAATAAACCCTACGCAATCTACTAAAAATATATATGATAGAGAAATAACAGTATATTTTAAAAACGATGGATAGATAGATAGATAGATAGATAGATAGATAGATAGATAGATAGATAGATAGATAGATAGATAGATAGATAGATAGATAGATAGATAGATAGATAGATAGATAGATAGATAGATTGTACTCATTATTTAGCTATATCGTTTAAAGTACTACTTATACTGTTTTATTTTACTTGATATACGAGTATGTATATATAATGTTATCTTAGACTAAATATACATGTATATTGAATTGACTGCCTAATATTAAGCACACTTTTAGGTTGTAATAATTGTTATATGTATATATTATGTTAAGTTAACTAGACTAAATATACATGTATATTGAATTGACTGCCTAATATTAAGCACACTTTTAGGTTGTAATAATTGTTATATGTATATATTATGTTAAGTTAACTTAGACTATATATGCATGTATATTGAATTGACTGCCTAATATTAAGCACACTTTTAGGTTGTAATAATTGTTATATGTATATATTATGTTAAGTTATCTTAGACTAAATATACATGTATATTGAACTGACTGCCTAATATTAAGCACACTTTTAGGTTGTAATAATTGTTATATGTATATATTATGTTAAGTTATCTTAGACTAAATATACATGTATATTGAACTGACTGCCTAATATTAAGCACACTTTTAGGTTGTAATAATTGTTATATGTATATATTATGTTAAGTTATCTTAGACTAAATATACATGTATATTGAACTGACTGCCTAATATTAAGCACACTTTTAGGTTGTAATAATTGTTATATGTATATATTATGTTAAGTTAACTAGACTAAATATGCATGTATATTGAACTGACTGCCTAATATTAAGCACACTTTTAGGTTGTAATAATTGTTTTATGTATATACTAACGACTAAATAGAGTTTTGTATAAGTAGAATACACATAAGTAGCATACCACATATAAGACATAAAAGCATCATAGTTCACAATTTGTAGAAATAATAGTCTACTCACATAATACATCTCTACGTGAAACACAAGTATAATATATCAATAGCAAAAATGCATGGAATATTTACAATCAGTCAGTTAACTCACCTTTAAGCTAATGGCACCTTTCATAACTGGACTTTTTGCCACACCAAATTAAAGTGATTAAACAATAGAATTCTCTACAGCATATAAACATTTGATCTCAGCCCATTGGCTGGTCTCGTTCTCATAAATTTTAACCATTGGATAATAAAACTACTCATCCAGTTGGAACTGGTTTGCATTACATCAGCAATTTCTAGCATATTCTCAACTCGAGTGTTCACTCTAACTCTGACACTTACAAAAATTCCATCGTAAGGAGTGCCCAAGGTCGGGTCGCTTTGACAATTTAACAATTTATATACAATTAAGTTTAGAAACAGGGATGGGCAAATTTACTCCGCTAGCCATCTAAAGGGTCAAATATGATTTGTTTGCAAATTAATAAAAATAAAGCGTCAAATATGATTTGTTTGCAAATTAATAAAAATAAAGCGTCAAATATGATTTGTTTATAAACTATCCAGATTAAAGAGTCAAATGTTTTTTGTTTGTAATCTAGCCAGACAAGAAAGCTAATATTGTTTGTAAACTAGCCAGACAAGAAAGCTAATATTGTTAGTAAACTAGCCAGACAAGAAAGCTAATATTGTTTGTAAACTAGCCAGACTAACGAGCCAAATATCTTTCGTTCGTAAACTATCCTGACTAAAGAGTCAAATATGCTATTTTTTGTAAACTAGTCAGATTAAAAAGTCAAATATGGTTTGTAAACTAACCAGACTAACAAGTCAAATATGGTTCGTTCGTAAACTTGCCAGACTAAAGAGTCAAGTATGGTTTGTTTGTAAACCAGCCAGACTAAAGAGTGTTTGTACATTTACACAAATTAAGAGTTTAAATAGTTTTGTTTGTACATTAACACAAATTAAGAGTCTAAATAGTTTTGTTTGTACATTAACACAAATTAAGAGGCTAATAAGTTTTGCTTGTACATTAGCACAAATTAAGAGTCTAATAAGGTTTATTTGTGCATTAGCAAAAATAAAGAGTTAAATATGGTTTGTTTATAATCTAGCCAAAGAGACAGTAATGATTGGTTTGTTTGTAAATAGCAAGGTGAAGTGAAAATATTTGTTTGTGTATAAATTAGCAAGAGACAAAATGAAAATTGGTTTGTTTATAAATTAGCACGAGACAACGTGAAAATTGGCTTGTTTATAAATTAGCACGAGATAACGTGAAAATTGGTTTGTTTATAAATTAGTAAAAGCATGTTATGTTGAACTTTCAGTGTTTACGAACTTTGCAGTTTATGTTACGCCATAGCCGAACAATGAGTCTGCAAGGACGGCCCATTTAGTAATGTTCAACCAGACGCCTAATATCTGCTACGTCACCGTACTTTCGGGCTTCGTATTGTACTTTTACGTCACAGACAATAATAAATCAAGGCAAAATTAATGAGTCTACTCTCCCTATTCGTATTGTACTTTTTCGTCATAGACAATAATAAGTCAAAATGAGTCTCCGCAGTACAATGAGAGGCTCTTTGTCATTAGCATAAATCTTATGAGTACTTAAGTCATACAGCACAGGATCTAGCTACGCTTCTAATAACACTGTTTACCCACTCCACCAGTAATAGCAAACTGTACATTCTCCATCACTACTATCATTCTCTACTCGCTCCACAACTAATAACATTTTCATCTCACTCAAACGCTACCCTCTCCACCACTAATAACATTCTCTGCTCGCTTCACAACTAATAACATTTTCATCTCACTCAAACACTACCCTCTCCACCACTAACAACATTCTCTGCTCGCTCCACCACTAGAAACATTTTCTGCTCGCTCCACCACTAACAACATTTTCTGCTCGCTCCACCACTAACAACATTCTCTGCTCGCTCCACCACTAGCAACATTTTCTGCTCGCTCCACCACTAACAACATTTTCTGCTCGCTCCACCACTAACAACATTCTCTGCTCACTCCACCACTAACAACATTTTCTGCTCGCTCCACCACTAACATTTTCTGCTCGCTCCACCACTAGCAACATTCTCTGCTCGCTCCACCACTAACATTCTCTACTCGCTTCGCCACTAAAGCATTCTCTACTCTCTTCACCATTAACAATATTTTCTGCTCGCTTCACCACTAACTGCACTATATCTCTCTCTACTCACCCACTAACAACACTCTTTAACCACTCTACCACTAACAACATTCTCTACTCGCTCCACCACTAACTATTTTTATTTTTTGCTCGGTCCTCCATAAACTAATCTCTCTATCCCTCACCCACTAACAACACTTCCACCCATTCTACCACTAACAACATTCACTATCCACACCACCACTAACATTACTCTCACCTACGTCATGACTAACACCACATACCTACTCCACTACTAACAACATTCACTATCCACACCACCACTAACATAACTCTCTATCTACTGCATGACTAACACCACTTACCTACCCCACTACTTACAACATTCACTATCCGCTTCTCCTCTAACAACACTCCCTAACACTCCGATCGAACAACACTGATTTGAATGAAACTTTGGAAATAAAGTGCACACCGGGACAAGAACTCTAGTAGGATTATACACCTTAACCGGATTTTAGCACTTTGTTAACTGAAAGAGGACCCCAATATATTCTTCATATATCGTATAAATTAAAACAGTTCACGTACTAGAACAAGCCCTCACTAATTCATGCATGGTAAGGATTAAAACAGTTCAAGTACTAGAACAAGCCCTCAATAATTCATACATGGTAAGGATTAAAACAGTTCAAGTACTAGAACAAGCCCTCAATAGTTCACACACCGTAAAGAATTCTAACAGTTCTTACACTGGAACAGGATCCAGTGTAGTTCCAAATTTTGCTCCAATCCTGCTTCTGACGTCCCATTTCCGTCAAGTTGCTGCTGTTTGCAGCAAAACCTGGTAGGGTGTGCCGCCAGTCACTTGCGGTGCGTTAGTCAAGTATCGGCAGTGTTCGAGTTTGCCTGAAGCATTTGTAACTTCCCCCGCTGTCTCAGTGCTACATGAAGTTTGTCATAAACTATCTCACTGCTAGATGGATTTTAACATAAACTATCTCACTGCTAGGTGGAGTTCGACACAGTCGGCCTTAGAGTTTGACAGAAAATATCTCAATACTAGACAGAATTTGAAACAGTTTCAGTGATAGATGGAGTTTCATTCAAATTATCTTCATGTTAGATGATGTTTGACTTCAATTGTGGAGATATTAATAATTGGTGACAAATTCAATGTATTTCACTCCCAAATTCCCACTTTAGAGATACATTTAATACGTTTGTTCAGAAGCTTTAAGACGCCTAGCGCTTGGTTCGGATACCACTTCTGGTCTTCAGACAGGGTAAGCTTTGCTTATTTGGCCTGCTCCTTTAATTTGTACACTGTTCAGACAGGGTAAGCTTTGCTTATTTGGCTTGCTCCTTTAATTTGTACACTGTTCAGACAGGGTAAGCTTTGCTTATTTGGCTTGCTCCTTTAATTTGTACACTGTTCAGACAGGGTAAGCTTTGCTTATTTGGCTTGCTCTTTTAACTTGTACACTGTTCAGACAGGGTAAGCTTTGCTTATTTGTTTAATTTGTACACTGTTCAGACAGGGTAAGCTTTGTTTATTTAGCTTGCTCTTTTAATTTGTACATTGTTCAAAGACTTGCTGGTATTATGTGATACAAAATATATCTACTTAAAATTTGTATTTGTTTCTTGTTTATATTATATTTAAAAAGAAGTGTGAATATTTGGTGACGACAATGAAAATGATAATGAAAATGGCTTTGACCTAATGCAACACTTAATAAGTTAGTGAAAGATGACAGCACTTAATAGCTTTTATTGCTGACAGAATACACATCTATAAAATATCTTAACGTTTGTATCGTACTTTTTTCAAGATCACGTTTTAGTTTTGTAATAGATGCTTATTAAGCGTTCAGAATTTGTAAGTTACCATAGTTTCCTTTTTGATGCTTAGCAGTCTTGCTGTTATATTGAATCAATTAATGAGAAAATAGAAGAAAATATAATAATTAAATAAATAAGTATTAGTCGCGTTTCGATTGTCTAGTTGAGTATTCGTCCTTTAGCTTATAAGAATAATGACACACACCTTTTTTAGTTGACTGACTGCATTTTCCTTGGTTGACTGACTACACTATAATTACACATTTTTCTTTGATTGATTGTCTACATTGTAATGATATTTTCTTCCTTGGTAGACTTGTTGATGACATGAGTTCCTTGTTTGACTGACTACTTAGTTAAATGACACATACGCTACCTGGTTGACTATATCGTTAGTGGCATGAACCTTGAGTGTACGCCTACATTATTAATGACACATTTGTCGATAGAATACATTGTTAATGACATATTTGTTGATCGACTACATTGTTCATGACACATCTTCCTTCGTCCTCGGTTGATTGAATGTATTGTTAATGATGCGTACCTTCTTTGGTTGCATTATTAGCCATGGGTGTATAACGACATTTTTATGATTTACAAACATGATTCACAGTAAGACATTGAAGTAAAGGAATAATTTTCCACAACTTCTTCTGAATGTTAGTTGTGAACCAAATCTCAGAATATTACCAAGACTCTGGGCGACCAAGGTTTTACGGAGGATGTGGGCACTTCCAATGAGTAATGCGGTAGTGGGGCGAATTTGTGATGCGGTAGTGGGGCGAGTTTGTGATGCGATGCTTTCAGTCCTGGGGCTTGTTGCACATTCTAGCCGTGGAGAGAATTTTGGCTCCAAGTATTGGCTAATCGTGTTTTGTCGCTTTCTTCCATGTTCCTTTCTCCTTTAGTCGGGGTTGTATAATCTGCTCATCTTTACTGCTACTATCAGTGGCTAATCTTGTTGTTAATCCAGATGTAGTCCAGTTGGCCCATAACGTCTCTTTCAAAAAACATCTTTGATTTTCTAGAGTCCCCAAACTACATTTTTCGAGGTACATAGAGTCTGTCTACGTCTGCGTTTGGGTCTAGGGCTTTATGTATTGTGAGTAGTTTTCTTGTTTTTCTTTTCAGATAATTTATTTTAGATGTACCATCTATGATACCCCCAGTTTGTCTGAATACAGGTATTGCATAAGTATTAAGGGCTTGTATTTTGTTAGTCCCATTTAGCTATGACTTGAAGATTTATCTAAAATCCGTTTTTCCTACTCTCTTAACCTGGGACTTTACTTCATTCTGCTTATTTTCTTCATATTGCAGTATCCCCAGATATTTATATTCCTTTTTCTATTGAAACAGTTGATTTTTGTGATGACGAATTGTAGGCCTTCTGCTGTTGTGATCCTGCCATTCTGGACGAAATTTTTCCACATTACTCAAGGCCGAAGTTAATGTTAGTATCCTCACTGCAAATCTTGACAGTATTGATCAACGATTTGATATTATTATTGTTATTGTTGTTGTTATTTTGTTATAAGTACGTGCATATACATGTGAAAAAGCAGAGTTGTCTGTCCCTATTTCTTAATTAAATATTATATTACTTAAATAATATCAGCAATGACATGACCTTCGGGTACTGTGTGTTTTGTAAGTACCAGAGTTAAAATAACAACCCACGAAGAGAATGTGGTGTAATCTAAACTGGTCTTATGTGGATGAATAGATTTATTATCCAATGGTTAAGATTTAGAAGAACGAGACCAGCCAATGGGGTGAGATCAAAGTATGCCTGTTGAAATAATTCTACTCTCTAATCACTTTGAATATGGTGTGGCTGAAGTACGGTCATGAAAGGTGTAGAGATGTATTATGTGAGTAGACTTATTATTTCTACAATTGTGAATTATGATGCTTGGAAGTTATATGTTAAACACATGACATTGTTTCTAGTGAACATGTTCATAAATTATCACATTGTATTTATTATGCTGTGTGTGTATCCGGTTAATAAATACTCTTGCAGGAAACTGTAAGTTGAGACTTGAATGTAAGAAAGAATGGAGTTAGAGATGATAAATTGGAAAACTTAGTGATTATATTTTACAGGGAAGAAGCAGTCAGGGATAGATGGAATTTGTGATTTTCTATTTGGTTCCCAGTTTACTGATTTATAAACCACTACAACCATGGTAGATTCGAGAAGTCTCTACCTGTATGTAAGGATACAGTGCACCTGTTACAGTATGTCAGCAGCAAGAGTGCTTGACTACAATGTGAAATTTCTGGCATAAAGAAGTTACTGGAAATTGCTACATTGTTGTTCTGCTTGAGGGAATTAATATAGCGATTGAGCGCCCTGATTAGTCTTGAGAGACAGTGGCTTGTGGAACATTCTACAGCTTGCTAGAGGAGGACATGACAAATTGACAATTCTGTTGCGAACAATAAACTTGTTGCATTGTTACAAAAGTGTTCAAAAGACTATTGTGACATTGTCATGGTCAAGGTTATGTACAAACCGTTATAGCTTATCTCTCTATAATTCAATTTCTGTTGTATGATAAGAATGATCCCTGTGATTTATATTGATACTAACCTAGGTGTTGGGAATTATGTACTAGGATATATGACTGAGTAATCTTTGAAGTGGCAAAACACATACATAGAAATCTGTGTGAGAACTATGGCATAAAAACCCCAGAAAGAGCATGGATGCATCAACCAGAAGCAGTCACCGAAACAGAAGAAGTCAAAATACTGTGGGACTTCGAGATAAGAACAGACCGGGTGATTCCTCCACGAAGACCAGACATTGTAGTTTTCAATAAGTCCAACAGAACAGTAACAATCATTGATGTCGTTGTTCCAAGTGATAGAAACATACAAATAAAAGAAAGAGAAAAAATAAAAAAAATACCAAGACCTCAGATTAGAAATCCAGAGACTGTGGAATGTAAAAGCAGAAGTGATACCTATAGTGATAGGAGCCTTGGGGAACATAACATCTGAATTGGAAGGCTACCTGAATAAACTCCCTGGAAACCACAGACTCGCTCCACTACTCAAAGCAGCGCTCCTCGGAAGTGCCCACATCCTCCGTAAAACCTTGGATCTCCCAGAATCTTGGTAAGATTCCGAGACCTTGGATCACAACCGACAGTCAAACAGAAGTCGTGGAGAGAGGCTGAATAATAATAATAATAACCGATAACTAGGGTTGTGTCAAAATATATACATGCTTTTATAGACAACATAGAAAGGTGAAATGTATGATTGCGACATAACAAAATGTTTAAAATCGGCTGAGGTAATGTTCATTTGTCTGTTTATAGCAATCAATTCATAACCCCAAATTAATTCATTAAGGCTGATTATATCTGCAACTAGGTTTCACAGTTAACTAAGTGTGATGACTTCCTTGTTTATACTGTACTGTTTGTGATGACTTCCTTGCTTACAATGTAATGTTTGTGATGACTTCCTTGCTTACAATGTAATGTTTGTGATGACTTCCTTGTTTATACTGTAATGTTTGTGACGACTTCCTTGCTTACAATGTAATGTTTGTGATGACTTCCTTGCTTACAATGTAATGTTTGTGGTGATTTCCTTGTGCATAATGCACTGTTTGTGAAAACTTCTTTGTTTATAATGTACTGTTTACGATGATGTCTTTGTGTATAATGTATTGTTTACGATGGCGTCATTGTGCATAATGCACTGTTACTGCACATTGCGTGCAGAATTGATTGCTTACCGATAAAATTGTCATGGGGACATTGCACAAGACGACACGTGTGGCCACTTCACGTCGGGATAATCAGACTGGCATGTATTGTGCCGAATGGGGTCTGTATGGAGTGAAGTAAACAGATGTAAAGATATTCTCAATATATTTTTTAAGTAAATTACGAGGTGATGAATTAACATTATTTAGTGCTTGCTATTCTTGATCAAGATGGTTAAATGATTATTTTTTTTAGTACTTTTGGTAGTGAATTAACATTATTTAGTGCTTGCTATTCTTGATCAAGATGGTTAAATGATTATTTTTTTAAGTACTTTTGGTAGTGCATAATGCTTGCTATTCTTGATCAAGATGGTTAAATGATTATTTTTTTAGTACTTTTGGTAGTGCATAATGCTTGCTATTCTTGATCATGATGGTTAAATGATTATTTTTTTAGTACTTTTGGTAGTGCATAATGCTTGCTATTCTTGATCATGATGGTTAAATGATTATTTTTTTAGTACTTTTGGTAGTGCATATGGTTGCTCTGTGTTCGAGCGTGTGCTTGTGGTTGTAGCGGTATGTAAGTCTGTGTGCGTATACATTGGTGTAGTTGTATTAGCAGCAGTAGTCGTCGTCAGAGTAGTTGCAGTAGCGCGCGCGTGTGCACGTGCGTGCGTGCGTGCGTGCGTGCGTGTGTGTGTGTGTGTCTATGTTGTGGTGGGATTGTCAGACGTCGTACTAGAGAGAAGACGTTTACGACTTTCATATGTAGGTCTTTTAAAGAAAGTTGATACTAATAGGCAAAAATATGTAAAATGTCTGAATGGTCTAAAGTTTGCTAACTACAGACAATCTTACTTCATATTTTGGACATTCCAGACGCCTTTGCAGGATGTTCTAAACTCGATCCATACTAGTTCTGATTTATGAAGAGTTTCCTTTTCTATTTCTTTTTTATTTAAACAAGTCACTAATACAGTTAATGGAACATTTTATATATGTGTAGGGAAAACGTTTTTCTTGATTTCTCTGACACAAGATTAACATATCTATGTGAAATGTTTATTATGATAGCTTTATTAATCTCATTTCGCAGTCTTCCGAAAGCGAGTATATTGTACATAGAGCCGATACTATTGCTGAGGAAGAGAGAGAGAGAGAGTGGGTCATACTAGAGAGTGGTAATATAAGATTGATGAGTGTTATAAAGTAAGATTAAAGGGTTCTATAAAATAAGACTAATGAATGCTATTAAGCAAGACTAGTGCAGTTAAACTGAGAATGTCCGATTCCTTTTTATTAGTCGTGCAGTTAAACTGAGAATGTCCGATTCCTACGTATTAATCGTGCAGTTAAACTGAGAATGTCCGATTCCTACCTATTAATCGTGCTGTTAAACTGAGAATGTCCGATTTCTACACATCAATCGCACTGTTAAAACTAAGTGAGAATGTCCGATTCCTGCATATCAATCGTTCTGTTAAAATAAGAACGTCCGATTCCTACATATTAATCGTGCTCTTAAACGGAGAATGTCCGATTCCTACCTATTAATCGTGCTGTTAAACTAAATGAAACTGTCCGATTCCTACCTATTAATCATGCTGTTAAACTGAGATTGTCCGATTCCTATATATTAATCATGTTTTTGAACTAAGTGAGGATGTCTGATTTTCCACATTGGTCGTGTCATAATATATGCATAATATTCGTGTCGTTATAGTCGTACATACACATTAGACTTGTCATTATGGTCATGTCTACACACAAGACGTGCATTATAGTCATACATACACATTAGACTTGTCATTATGGTCATGCCTACACACAAGACGTGCATTATAGTCGTACATACACATTAGACTTGTCATTATGGTCATGCCTACGCACAAGACGAGCATTATAGTTATGCATACACATTAGACTTGTCATTATGGTCATGCTTACACACAAGACGAGCATTATAGTTATGCATACACATTAGACTTGTCATTATGGTCATGCTACACACATATTACACGTGTCATTATAGTCATGCATACACTATTAAACCAATCAGCTTAAAAGTTACTGACACCAGTGAAAACCGATCGATCTGCTTCCAATTTGCAAAGAAATCAACTTGACGAGACACGTAGAACTAAATCACTTGCTGTGATTTGGCATCAACTGTTTTATTATCTGCTGTCTAGTATAAACACATCAACTGTTTTATTATCTGCTGTCTAGTATAAGCACATTCACTCTGTTAGAGATAGACAAATGGGTTCTATACATATGGGGGCATATATCTTATGAACAGAGTACTCGTTTATACATAGTACTTTCTATTATATGCACAGTGACAATTATGTTTGACCAGAAGTTTCTCTTATACGCACGATGTTATCTATTTTATATTTATATTTTATGTACATAAACATTTCTTATATGCACGATGTTATCTATGTACTGAAATATGCACGATGTTATTTATTATAAGTTACAGATTCATTTCTTATATGCACGATGTTATTTATTATATGTACAGAAATATTTCTTATATACACGATGTTATCTATTATATGTTACAGATTCATTTCTTATATGCACGATGTTATTTATTATATGTGTTGTGTTTGTTATGTACATAAGTGTCTCTTATATACCCACTGTTGTCTGTTAGATATTCAGTGGTATCTGATGCATGATCAGTGTCGTTAAGTAAACAAGTATTTGCGGTAAATGCTATGTACAGAGCATTGCCTAATTCATGCACAGAGATATATGTATTATATACAGTGGTATGTGTTGTGTACGTGGTACACGTATACCTGCAGTGATATGTGTAGTGTGAGGTATGAAATATTTCAATGGTATGTGAATTATGTACAGTGGTATATGAATTAAGGTAGTGGTATATGTATTATATATAGCGGTATATGCATTATTTAGAATGGTAAACATTGTTTTCATTGGTATGTGTATTAGATATAGTGGTTTGAAATATGTACAAGCGATATACATTTCTTCATATAAGCCAATCGAAGACAATAACAATCATTTGGCAGATGTCACATGCTTTACTGCTCAGCAGACGAACTTTAAACAACTCACCTGTTTTAAATTAAGCCAATGGAAGACAATGACAGTCTACTGCCAGATGTTGCAAGCCTTACTACAAGAGAGACTGACTTTAAACAATTCATTACTATTGATTGCAGTATTTTTTAGATGCTGTGCTATTAGCATAATTTATTCATTAAAACATTATATATATATATAAAATGACAGCCGCCACCTTATCATAATTAACGTATAAATTAGTATCATGACAGCAGTTAACATATCACAATTACTGTACTGGTATCTGTGACACTTCTGGCACCCTTCACTCGTTATGATTATTATTTATTAATTAATAACACATAACTCATTACAGTTATCGAGAATCATAATTTATAGTTGTAATAATTCTCCCACAAGACCAACATTTTTCTCACTTTGTGGATTATAAGGGTGTCATAAAACTCTACTCTTTACAAAATAATAAGATAGACGTTTTATTATCGCAAAATGTTCCTGTCTATACTAAAGGTGTTTACTATATTTATTCATTATCATCTTTTAAAATACATTCCCTTAACGAATTGTTCACATTTTAATATTTATTATATATCATTTAAGCTCTAGTATCTCTACTTTATATTTTTGTGTACTTGTGTGCGCGCGCGTGCAAGCGTGCAAGCGTGCATGTATATGTATATGTGTGTGTGTGTGTGTGTGTGTGTGTGTGTGTGTGTGTGTGTGTGTGTGTGTGTGTGTGTGTGTGTGTGTGTGTGAAAATGTGTATATGTGTATGAGAGAGTTCGGAGATGGTGGATATAATCAAGTAGCTAGAGAGAGAGAGAGTCAGAAAGAGGAAGAAAGAAAGAACTCGACTTGGAACTTTAATTATTTTTCAGTACTGATTGCAGGAGACATTTTATAATCTAGAGAAATGCTATAACACAGATCATTCGTTCCACAAAGCGTGGAATTGTTCTTAAAATAAATTCATACTTAATTATTTTTGGTCATTTTGCATATAATAGGAGCATACTAATATATGACTGTAACTAATCTGTGGTTATCAAATTGTTACTTTCTTTAAATAATTCTATGGATATTATTAATCATTTGACAATGCTCATAGTAATATATGTAAATAGCTACATTTGTAATATTAACATTTTAGAGTGCATATGTACATGTCATAAATTTAAGGACTATATAGGAAATGAATTTCATTTTTCATTCGACGCACACATTATGCTAGGTCGCCTTTGTACAACCATTACACTGCTTACAACCATTATACAGCTTACAACAATTATACTGCTTACAACCATTACGCTGCTTACAACCATTATACAGCTTACAACAAGTATACTGCTTACAACCATTATACAGCTTACAACAATTATACAGCTTACAACAATTACGCTGTTTACAACAATTATACAGCTTACAACAATTATACTGCTTACAACAATTATACTGCTTACAACCATTACACTGGTTATGTATGTTTTTCATGGTCACCACAATATGCTTTCTGTTTTATATATGTATTTCTAAGAGGAGTCCGTAGTTACAGTTACATACATTAGAATTATATCTGTTACCAAAAATTGTTTGTCATAACGTTGTCGAACACTTTGCAAAGGAACGAATTGAAAAGTGATATGACGTCACTTAACGTAATTGTCACTGTGTAGCTTGTCGCTGTAGTAACTCATGGTTTTTCAACTATACATTGAATATAGGAATACAATATGAACTAAATCCGCATATTCTCCTTGGGAAGGCTAACACGTATTCTTTAATTGTCCCTATGCGTAAATATATATTCTTATCTCCCTTTCAATTACTCTCTCCATATATCACTGGGGATACGATACTCCTCTCTCTCCCTCCCCTTTGTGCTATGCTAATCTCGTTACGTTTCTAGCTCTTGTTTACAAAGCCTGTACTCCACAAATTTGTCGCTATGACATAATTTTATTATTTCAGTTTTATCTAAAGCAATCTTAAACTCTACTAAAATTGCATTGAAACTTTTTAATTATTATTACACCTTAAGTGTATCATGCCATGTGTCTTCAGCAAAGCTTGCAATACTCTTCCCTGCCCACGTCATGCTTCCTCAGGTAGCTTGCAATTCTTTACCTGTACACGAAATGTGTCTTCAGTAAGCTTGCAATTCTTTACCTGTACACGAAATGTGTCTTCAGTAAGCTTGCAATTCTTTACCTGCCCACGTCATGGTTCCTCAGGTAGCTTGCAATTCTTTACCTGCCCACGTCATGGTTCCTCAGGTAGCTTGCAATTCTTTACCTGTACACGAAATGTGTCTTCAGTAAGCTTGCAATTCTTTACCTGTACACGAAATGTGTCTTCAGTAAGCTTGCAATTCTTTACCTGTACACGAAATGTGTCTTCAGTAAGCTTGCAATTCTTTACCTGTACACGAAATGTGTCTTCAGTAAGCTTGCAATTCTTTTCCCTGTACACGAAATGTGTCTTCAGTAAGCTTGCAATTCTTTTCTCTGCTCACGAGATGTGTCATCAGTAAGCTTGCAATTCTTTTCTCTGCTCACGAGATGTGTCTTCAGTTATAATAGATAACAGGACGGGATGGCTCAAGTATAGACAGTCTCAATACTATCAATCTTCAGTGCACCCCCATTTCACATTTATCGTTAGTGAAGGAGAACAAACTGAATGTATGAGTAAGTCATCTTTGAGGACACTTTCTAATCATTACAATTACTTTCCTTCATTACCACAAGTCACTTACCAATTTGTGGTGGATTTTTGCCTGTCCCTATTTCTAGACTTCATAGTTATATAAATTGTTAAAGTGACCCTACCTTGGGCACTCCTTATGATGGGATTTTTGTGTCAGAGTTCGAAGTAAACAACTCGAGTTAAGAATATGCTAGAAAATTGATGATGCAATTTAAACTAGTTCCAACAGGGTGAGTAGTTTTTCTGACTAATAGTCTCACAGTTGTTTCCAAAATCATCCAATGGGGTTGGACTGGAAGTTTCTTTGTTGAAGAAATATTCTGTTCCAATTATTTTGAATTTGAACATAACTCGATTCTGGTCAAAAGGGAGATCGTTAGCTTATGGTAAGTTAATTGACTGATAAAGAAAGAATGGACTTGGAGTATTTCATACATGTTTGCTATTGATCTATTATTTAAATTAGATTTAAATTAAATTTATTAAAAGAGGCGGGTCAGTTCCTCAGCTATACATTACAGCAAAATTTTTCATTACAATGCTATACACAAAACTGATCTGTTCATCATCTCAATTCTACACACACAAAAGACTGATCGGTTCATCATCTCAATACTATACACAAAACTGATCTGTTCATTATCTCAATGCTACACTCACACACACACACACACACACACACACACACACACACACACACACACACACACACACACACACACTACTTGCCTGTTCATTATCTCAATGCTACACACAAAAAATATGATCTGTTCATCATCTCAATGCTACACACAAAACTTATCCGTTCATTATCTCATGCTACACGCACACACACATACATACACACACACACACACACACACACACACACACACACACACAAACAACACACACACACACACACAAACAACACAAACATACACATGACTGATCTGTTCATTATCTCAATGCTAAACACAAAACTGATCTGTTCATTATCGCAATTTTACACACACACACACACAAGACTGATCTGTTCATCATCACAGTGCTACACACAAACAAAACTGATATGTTCATCATCACAATGCTACACACAAACAAAACTGATATGTTCATCATCACAATGCTACACACAAATCTGATCTCTTCATCATCCAATGCTACACACAAAAGTGATATATTCATTATCTGTTCATCATCTCATTGTTACACACAAACACACACACAACGGATCTGTTCATCATCACAATGCTACACACTAAACTGATCTGTTCATCATCTCAATGCTACACACACAAGACTGATCTGTTTATCATCTCAACTCTACCACACAAGACTGATCTGTTTATCATCTCAACTCTACACACACAAGACTGATTTGTTTATCATCTCAACTCTACACACACAAGACTGATCTGTTTATCATCTCAACTCTACACACACAAGACTGATCTGTTTATCATCTCAATTCTACACACACAAGACCGATTTGTTTATCATCTCAATTCTACACACACAAGACTGATTTGTTTATCATCTCAACTCTACACACACAAGACTGATCTGTTTATCATCTCAACTCTACACACACAAGACTGATTTGTTTATCATCTCAACTCTACACACACAAAACTGATCTGTTTATCATCTCAATTCTACACACACAAGACCGATTTGTTTATCATCTCAATTCTACACACACAAGACTGATTTGTTTATCATCTCAACTCTACACACACAAGACTGATCTGTTTATCATCTCAACTCTACACACACAAGACTGATTTGTTTATCATCTCAACTCTACACACACAAGACTGATCTGTTTATCATCTCAATTCTACACACACAAGACTGATCTTTTCATCTCCATGCTACACACAAGACTGATATGTTCATCATCTCAATGCTCCACACAAATCTGATCTGTGCCTATTCTTCAAGTTAATGTTAAGCAAGTGAGCCGTTCATTCGCCAAATAGATATTACACACAAGAAAGCAGGCTGTTCATAAGCTGCAATTTACTCAGAACACTCTTATCTGTTCATTAAAATATTTTGCGATGTACATCAGCAAGATACAGCAACAATAAAAGTAAAAGAAAGAAAAAGAGAAATATCAACTGACCAGCTATGGAGTCAGCATTAACTTAATGAAATGGATGAATATATGAAAAGTCAATAACATTTAACATGCAACGTGGTCATTTTCTGTGAAATTTTAAACCCCGACCTAACGAGGTGTGCCGCGCACTGCGTGTACGTATTTCCCAGAGGGCGCTGCTGTTTCAACACGGCCACGTTTGCCCCTCCCCAAGGACATCTTGGCATTCAGTCACTCTCATCACTTGGACCGCTATGGAGACACAGTAAATGCTACATCTGTATCAGAAAGCACTCAGTACCAGTTTTCCTCTCGGACGATGATAGAACAATAAATATATCAAGTGAAATTATCTTCGCGTGTTTACACACCAGAGGCGTAGCCGGGGGGGGGGGGGTACATATGTCCCTGGGCGCCAAAGTACAGGGGCGCCAAAATGAGGTTTACAACGTTGCATTATAATAAGTGAACAAGGGTAATAAAGGATGATTAAACGGGGAGGGGGCGCCAATTTTATAGTTCGTCCCCGGGCGCAAAATATCCTAGCTACGCCTGTTAGACACTGTTGTCACGTGATATGCCATGCCTAGTGGAAGTTTCCCGCAAAGAATGGGACTACGGCAGTCACCAAAGTGGCAACTAATGAAGTTCATGATGATATGATTAATGAAAGCTTGGTGCTGTTGTCACGTAATATACCTCACCTAGTGGCGACCACGGTGGTCACCAGAGTAGTGACTAATGTTATTGTCGATAATTTGATTAACAAAATGTTGCCGACGTCAGTGCACTTAGTGAAACAGCCGGCCATCAAACATCACAACGATTGTTGTGCTTTCTTAATCTCACAAATTATTCCATGACTTTATTATTCTTTGAAAGTAATAAGCTTTCCATTGGTTCAGAAACTATTACTATATCTTAAGAAATAGTCCACAGCGTCAAGTGGATTTAAGAGCAAAGCTTCTTACCTTTCCTACTTTAAGATTTTACATGGCGATATAATACTGTCCTTAAGTACATTGGACATGACGCTATAATACTGTCCTTAAGTACATTGGACATGACGATATAATACTGTCCTTAAGTACATTGGACATGACGCTATAATACTGTCCTTAAGTACATTGGACATGACGCTTTTGAAAGAGGTGTTGTTCTGTAAAAGGAGTCATTAACTAAATTGGACATGTCTGCTGCTAAAATGTTTCAGCAACAACAAACTAAAGTAGTATATTATGTATGCATAAATGATTTTGTACTGTGTGCTATACGTGAGCTCCTAGTAGTTATTAATGCTTAGTTTGTAATAATAAGTAGTATATTATGTATGCATAAATGATTTTGTAATGTGTGCTATACGTGAGCTCTAGTAGTTATTAATGCTTAGTTTGTAATAATAAGTAGTAGAAGTTTCACGCAAATTCTATAATCTAATGGCAAATAAATAGAAAGGAAAAGGCGGTGTTGGGTGATCAGAAATATTTTATAATCTGATCTTGTAAGTAACAGATATTCATTAAAATTTTTAATCACATCATTTAAAGTTGTCTACTGACTCTCTAGAGTCTAGATCAGTAAATTACAATCTGCTATCCTACAGATTCTTTCCCCTCTTTTTTTTTTGTTGTCATAAACTCCCACCCTAGCTGGCTAGCTCTGTCAGACTTCCCAACTAGGTAGATCTTATACGCAGATCTGTCAGACTCTCCTCCACTAACTAGAACTGTGTCAGACTCTCCTCACTAACTAGATCTGTGTCTTAAGGAGCTTATGAAAGGACTCAAACTTTTCGTTGCGGTAATAATAAACAAGTCTATTCTCAGAACATAAACTGAAACATAAAGTGACAATTCTGCTGCTTTACTTAAAGGTAACTGTTAGGACTGTCCAGACAGCAATCATAATTTGGCCTTTGTAGTTTATCCTCTGATTATTTCCAGACTCATTTCATTTCTGTAAAGCGAATTACTCTACAACTATTTAAAAGTTACTGCTCTTTTGCATCACATGATGAAAGTCAATCTAAGATCACTTTCATCACCTGCTTGATGAAGACACTCCTGCCGTATTAGTCTTAGCTCATCCTAATTAGTAATCCGAGAGATAACAATTAAATTTACATACAGTGAAGACTTGTATCTGGTAAGAGATACAAAATAGTATACAATAAGTACAGTTAATAGGACTTATTTATGTAGAGT
The DNA here is from genome assembly GCA_028829895.1 of Sinotaia quadrata. Taxonomy (NCBI): domain Eukaryota; kingdom Metazoa; phylum Mollusca; class Gastropoda; order Architaenioglossa; family Viviparidae; genus Sinotaia; species Sinotaia quadrata. The sequence goes on from CM054181.1 coordinate 89,759,800, forward strand.
TAATAGGACTTATTCATGTACAGTTAATAGGACTTATTTATGTACAGTTAATAAGACTTATTCATGTATAGTAAATAGGACTTATTTAAGTACAGTTAATAAGATTTATTTATGTAGAGTTAATAGGACATTATTCATGTACAGTTAATAGGACTTATTTATGTACAGTTAATAAGACTTATTCATGTATAGTAAATAGGACTTATTTAAGTACAGTTAATAAGATTTATTTATGTAGAGTTAATAGGACATTATTCATGTACAGTTAATAGGACTTATTTATGTACAGTTAATAGGACTTATTCAAGTACAGTTAATAGGACTTATTTATGTACAGTTAATAGGACTTATTCAAGTACAGTTAATAGGACTTATTTATGTACAGTTAATAGGACTTATTTAAGTACAGTTAATAGGACTTATTCATGTACAGTAAATAGGATATATTCATGTACAGTAAATAGGATATATTCATGTATGTCTCTAAAACTAATTCAACATTATAATCAATACAATAAACAATACTCTAGCAAAATAAATAAAATACTGCAGTTTCACAAATGAGATAAATAATTGTTAATTGCACTACCTATAAGGTAAAAAATTGAAACTAAAGAGATTGATTACGATATAATGTTCACTGTACTCACTGAATATGTTCTCATACAAAATAAATACAACATTGATTTTAATGCTATTACATGCTAGAGATTGTCATTGCGTAATCAAAATTACATATTTTATAGACTCCAAATTATGAATTGATAAAGTTCTTGTCTTTATATTTCTAAATTATGAATTGGGAAAGGCCTTCTTTTATTTACTCCAAATTATTTATTGGTAAAGAGTGAACATTAGATTTGAATTTATCTCTTCAAGAATATTTAATATGCAACGACTCTAGTGAAAACTATATCATCTCCTATAGAACACTTTATATGCAACAAAATCAAGACATTGTGCTTTTAATTATCCCGACAGAAATATACCTCTTAATTATAACTTGTGCCTTTAATTATCCCGACAGAAATATACCTCTTAATTATAACTTGTGCTTTTAATTATCCCGACAGAAATTTACCTCTTAATTATAACTTGTGCTTTTAATTATCCCGACAGAAATATACCTCTTAATTATAACTTGTGCCTTTAATTATCCCGACAGAAATATACCTCTTAATTATAACTTGTGCCTTTAATTATCCCGACAGAAATTTACCTCTTAATTATAACTTGTGCTTTTAATTATCCCGACAGAAATATACCTCTTAATTATAACTTGTGCAATGACACGTACATTTGATTCTTAGCATGAAAATACTTATTCATAGAATGCTTAACAATTCCACGTTCTTTTTGTTTTGCATAATTAACTCTTTTATATAATGTTTATCCACCATGTTTACTAACTCTTTCATATAATGTTTATCCAAGATGTTTACTAACTCTTTCGTATAATGTTTATCCAGCATGTTTACTAACTCTTTCATATACTGTTTATCCAGCATGTTTACTCTTTCATGTAATGTTTATCCAAAATGTTTACTAACTCATTCATATAATGTTTATCCAGCATGTTTACTAACTCTTTCATATAATGTTTATCCAGCATGTTTACTAACTCTTTCATAATATTTATCCAAGATGTTTACTAACTCTTTCGTATAATGTTTATCCAGCATGTTTACTCTTTCATATAATGTTTATCTAGCATGTTTTCTAACTCTTTCATATAATGTTTATCCAGCATGTTTACCTTTTTGCTGCGTTAATTAAAACTAGAAATCAGCCATGTCTTTATATATTCTAACTTATTTATTGTCAAAAACCTTCATTTTATAAACTCCAAACTATCATATTAGTAAGGTCCCTGTCATTGTATACTCTAAAAATTATATATTGGTAAAGGCCTCACTTTATATACTCCAAATTATGTATTGGTAAAGGCCTTACTTTATATACTCCAAATTATGTATTAGTAAAGGCCTCACTTTATATACTCCATATTATTATTGGTAAAGGCCTCACTTTATATACTCCAAATTATGTATTGGTAAAGGCCTTTCATACTCTAAATTATTTATTTATAAAGTCCTTGTAATTATATATTCTATGTATTCTATGTAGACTATTCTAATTTATGTATTTGTAAGGCATTGTTATTATATGCTCTAAATTATCTATTGGTGAAGTTTGTGATTATATTCACACAAGAAAGCCAAGTAAGTTTTACCAGACTGAGATAATATGTCGTAAAATCTCAATCAATGCAATAAAGTGTATGAAGTCTTAGAGAATAATTCATTACACGATGCCATGATATAAAATTTTGTATTACATTGCTGGAAAATACAATGATTAATCGAATTTAATCAGAACTAGAAAAATATCATGGATTTACGAATTAAATCGGTGCCTAAAATACCGATCTAGAAAATATGGATTTATGAATTAAATCAGTTCCTAAAATGCCAGATTTAAAAAAATCATGAATTTACGAATTAAACTGATGCCTACACACCAATGTAGAAAATGTCTTGGTGCCTAAAATGCCTAGTCCTAGAAAATTTCATAGATTTACGAATTAAATCATGCCTTAAATACCGATCTAGAAAATATGGATTTACGAATTAAATCGGCGCCTAAAGTGCCATGGACTTTCTAAGCTTCACAACACCATAGACAACTTAGACATGACTTGATCACTGTAGACTTTAGTGTTATATTATGTAATTTCTATTATAGACGTACCTGTAAGTGCTAGATCACTGTAGACTTTAGTGTTATATCATGTAATTTCTATTATAGACGTACCTGTAAGTGCTAGATCATAGTTTCAGATCATCGTAGATCAAGTGCTCAATCATGGCTCTGAGGTAATAAATTATAGCGCTAGTAAATGCTAGCTCATGGTTTAAGATCCTCATAGACTTAAGAGCTAAAAATGGACGCGTGACTTGTTACTTTGCTACCTTTGACATAAATGATGGAACTTGGCTTGATTTCGCTATAGACTTAAAAGTGCTTGATTATGGTTTAAAAATCATCATTGATCTACGTGCTAGAAAATGGTTTGAGATCAGCATAGTCTGAAGTGTTAGATTATAGCTTAAAATCGCATAAATCTACGTGCTTGATCAAGGTTTTGAAATAATAGACAACACTGCATGAAATCACCATGAACTGAAGTCGTAGATCAAGGCGTGAGGTCACCATGAACCTTTTCACTCTGATGCTCACAGGGGCTTAGTGCACGTCATCTCTCTCTCTCTCTCTCTCTCTCTCTCTCTCTCTCTCTCTCTCTCTCTCTCTCTCTCTCTCTCTCTCACACACACACACACACACACACACACACACACACACACACATACACAAACACATAATACACACACAATCCCTCACTTTTCAATTCAACTACTTAATTTTTCTGTACCCCAAATTAGTGCAGAGTTAAATGTCCCAGCTACTTATTTAGGTTTACATAATAATTTGACGGGATTGTTGTTTTTCTTAACTTTCTTTGACTTGTGTTTAAAGCGCTCTGACACCTTATGGCATTGTTTATTTACTTAATACTTCTCTTATTAATGGACAATGGCATACTTTAGTTATTAATGGATAACTTCATACTTCACTTATTAATGGATAACTTTATACTTCATTTATTAACGGATGACTTCATACTTGAGTTATTAATGGATAACTTTATACTTCAGTTATTAAGGGATAGCTTGGTAATTAATTATTAATGGATAACTTCCTACTTCAGTTATTAATGGATGACTTCATACTTCAGTTATTAAGGGGTAACTTGGTAATTAATTATTAATGGATAACTTCATACTTCATTTATTAACAGATGACTTCATATCTCATTATTACTATAGGCTATTTTGCAATCTGCTTAACTAAAACGATCAAACGAATTTGTCCATACAGACTTGTCAAATTACACGATCGTGTGCTATTTAAAGAAGTAAATGTCATCACTTATTTCATATATAGTCATAGTGTTCTGTTCTCAGTCATGTGCTATTTAAAGAAGTAAATGTCATCACTTATTTCATATAGTCATAGTGTTCTGTTCTCAGTCATGTGCTATTTAAAGAAGTAAATGTCATCACTTATTTCATATAGTCATAGTGTTCTGTTCTCAGTCATGTGCTATTTAAAGAAGTAAATGTCATCACTTATTTCATATAGTCATAGTGTTGTTCTCAGCTATGTGCCTGTGCTCGAGCTGTGCATTGTGTTCCATAACTAAATGAGAACAGGGGAACGATGGGGAAGGGGGCTCGATTATATCGGCCCTTTCTAAGAAATTAAACGGAATTCTGGCCACCTGGATGACACTCATCATTTATAACGCTCCCACAAGGGATCTGGAGTTGAGACGGCAACAGTTACCGAAAGCTTAATATCCGCAAAAGAAAAACACACGCTCACAAACACAGAGGGGAGTACACACGCCAATGGAAGGAATAAAAATACACCTTGTGCAATAGAACCTAACAGCTTTGAAGAAAATCAATTAATCTATACAAGTAATGTAACATACATACAACATTTCACAATGTCTGATATTTGGGTACTAAAAGATCCGCAACAAAGCAACCATAATCACAAAGAACACACTATTAAAAATCAATAATTATTCATACGAGGCAGTTGCAATTCATTTGCATTGTAGTGTTATGTACTTCAGCTGTTTCATTTATTTTCCTATTATATTTCTCTTATTGTTATGATTATATTTGTTCGAAGGGCTTGCTTAGTGTATTGAATTATCGAGTAAGAATCCAGATGATAAATTGTTTCAAGGCAATTTAATAGTGATCTGAATTGAAGAGGCGAATAATTAAAGTCTTACAGAAAAAAATATTGCTCTCTTATTCATTGATTCCACTCATATATTAACACCGCTCGTAATTTAGCGACACGTGTATCCTACTCTAATTGTAATGTAGTAGACTTGAAACGCATTTATTTCAATTCCGTTATTAATTAATTATGGCACTTGTGTACTTCACAGTAATGACAGTGTGTTTGCTATCAGAGTAACGACTCAGTGAATGATGTTTGAGTAATGACTGTGTGCTTGTAGTCAGAAGAATGACAAGGTGCTTGCAGTCAGGGTAATGACTGTCTTTGCTATCAGAGTAATGGCTGTATGCTTGCTGTCAGAGTAATGATTGTGTGCCTGCTGTCAGTGTAATGACAGTGTGCTTGCTGTCAGAGTGACGACAGCGTGCTTGCTATCAAATTAATGACTGTGTGCTGGTACTGAGTTCTTGCTGTCAGAATAATAGCAGTGTGTATGCTGTTGCTGTCAGAGTAATGACCGTGTGCTTGCTGTCACAGTAATGGCCGTGTGCTTGCTGTCACTTAATGGCCGTGTGCTTGCTGTCAGAGTAATGACCGTGTGCTTGCTGTCAGAGTAATGACCGTGTGCTTGATGTCACTGTAATGGCCGTGTGCTTGCTGTCAGAATAATAGCAGTGTGTATGCTGTTGCTGTCAGAATAATGACCGTGTGCCTGCTGTCAGAGTAATGGCAGTGTGCTTGCTGTCAGAGTAATGACCGTGTGCTTGCTGTCAGAGTAATGACCGTGTGCTTGCTGTCACAGTAATGGCCGTGTGCTTGCTGTCACAATAATGGCCGTGTGCTTGCTGTCAGAGTAATGACCATGTGCATAATAAGCATATCTTGTTGCTGTTTAAATGTACAGTGCGTATGACTGACTATGTCACTGTAATAAGTGTATATTTGTTGTTGGTATTAATGTATAATATATTTGTTTTTGGTATTAATGTGTATGTTTCTCATTGGTCAGGCCATGGCTGTGCATCTGTTGCTAGTGAATAATCACTAGCATACTAGTATTAATTAGTCATATTCATAATAATAACTCTTGTGTCTTGCTGTTTGAAAAGATTATTGCTGCTAGTCTGGGTACTGTATTCTTCTTAGTAGTTTAATACTTCGTGTTAGTACCTAGTTAGTTTAATAACTATACATGTTGCTAAATATTTAATAACCGGGTTGTGTAGCTAGCTATTTCAATAGTTTTGTAGATTTCATCTGCTATATAACTGATTGTAGACATGTTAATGACTTTTACTCCTTTATTTTAATAAATATGTATTTATTGCTAGTTATTTCAAAAGTAAATAATTTTGTACAGATTAATAGCTGAATACAGTGTAATACGCTAAGAAAACAATACGCTGATTGTTAGCACCTGTGTTGTTTTACTATCATTTTAGGCAGATTAATAAGTGCATACATTGTAATGATTTTATGAAGATTAATAACTGCCAGCATTACAATATTTTATATCGATTAATAATTGAATAATTTGTAGCAATGTTATGAGTGTGCAGTGGTGATAATTTTTGTCTCGATTAATAACTTTGCATTTTCAGTAATTTTATATATGTGAATAATTGTGCACACTACAAAACCTTTATATGGGTTTACAACGTAAACTTGAAAATTATGTTAGTAAAGTAATAATTGTGTACATTTATGCAGGTTTACAACTGTAAACTTGATACTTATGAGAGTAAAATAATAATTTTGTACATTGGTTATAATTTTGTAGAAATTAATAACTCATTTCTTGTTCTAAAATGTGACCAAATGTAACATATGACTAAATCACACTTTGAATATTAAAACGTGACCAACTCCAACATATAACTAAATGACATTTTGATATGAATATTAAAACGTGACCAACTTTTCAAGAGAGAAATAAAACAGACAGGAATGGTCTCTTCTCCTCCCTTCCTCTTAGGGGAAATTTTAAAATCAGTGTCACTCAGGATTTAAATTTTTATAAGTGAAAAAGAAACTAGATGAAATTAAAACTTCACGAAAAAAAACATAACGAACTTTATGCAAAGAGGTGTTACCTTTTACTGAATTCAAGCTGAATGTCACATTTACTAATTGAAGTAATATTCACACAAACGTGTGTTGACGTCATCCTAAAGGACAAACATATAAACACGATATAGAACATACAATAAAATGATAAACATATTATGTCCTACTGAGATCAATATATACATTCCAATTATTCCAGTATTCATATGTTCTGATTACCTGAAACCGTAAAATAAAAAGTGAAAACATTTTTAAATTGACTTCAAAATGTTAAAGGAGGAAATAACAGTATAAAAAAAACATTCTTTGCATCATACAAATGGACTTCGAAACAATGGGGGAAAGGATTTCAAATAGTGATTAAATAGACTGAAAACAATGAAAAAAAGGACTTCAAAACAGTGACTAGTAAGACTCAAAAAAGTGACAAAAATCGACTTCGAAACAATGAAATGAAATGACTTCAAACAGGGACTAAAATTACTTCAAAACAAATAAAGGACTACAAAATCGAAAACATGTCGTGACAATTGATTTCTGCTAAGCCTTACCTAATTCGGTGCTAATATACTGAAGCAGAACGATTATGACAAACCATAAACAATAGACCACGAAATAAATTATTTTTATATCTATAGGCCAACATGGATTGATATAGATCAATAATGATTCTTGAGTTCTATCTATCTATCTATCTATCTATCTATCTATCTATCTATCTATCTATCTATCTATCTATCTATCTATCTATCTATCTATCTATCTATCTATCTATCTATTTATCTATCTATCTCACTCAATATACATACTCATGGACAGACATGGGATTGCTAGTTAAGTAGATAGGGTTGGGAAGCACACCCATTTATTATTTATGCACGAAGATGAAGGGATTTCAAATTTGACCATAAGACGGAATGACGAACAGATCAAATTTGTCTCTTTAATCAAACGATAGATAAATATGTGTATAAATATGGTATTCCATATATTTTTGAAGTGTTCGTATATTAATCAAATCATAAATATATAAATATGCACAATATTTCGTCTAATTTATCAAGTCTTTCTACATTAATCAAACTATAAATAGAAATTTTACTTTATAGTCTGGTTTACCAAGTGTTTGTACAAGTTATCAAACTATGGATAGAAATGTGTCCATTTATAGTTTGGTCTATCAAGTATTTATACATTATTCAAGTTATAGACAGAGATATGACTATGCATGGTATATCAAGTATTTATACAATAATCAAACAATAGCTAGAAATGTGCCTATTTTAGTCCAGTCTATCTATTAACTAAGTATTAACTGCTAAGTATTAATTATAGTGTATTAGCTAATTGTTGTTAACTAAATATTAATGATAGTGTATTGGCTAATAGTTGTTAATTAAATATTAACCACTATTAACTACTAAGTATTCACTAATATATTAACTAAGTATTAACTACTAACCCTTAAGTATTAATTAATTATTTACTACTAACTATTAACTAAGTAGTATTAACTACTAAGCCTTAAGTATTAATTTATTATTTATAACTAACTATTAACTAAGTATTAACTACTAAATATTTAAGTAAGTATTAACTACCTACTTTTAAGTAAGTATTAACTACTAACATTTAAGTAAGTATTAACTACTAACTATTAACTAAGTATTAACTACTAACATTTAAGTAATTATTAACTACTAACATTTAAGTATTAACTACTAACATTTAAGTAAGTATTAACTACTAACTTTTAAGTAAGTATTAACTACTAATTATTAACAAATTATTTACTACTATCTACTAAATAAATATTAACTCCTGACTATTAACTAAGTATTAATTCTTAACTATTAAATAATTATATAATCATTAACTACTAACTATTAACTATTAACTTTTAAGTAAGTATTAAGTCCTAACTATTAAGTTATGTAACTACTAACTAATTGTTTACTACTAATCTATTAAGTAAGTATTAATTACTAAGTATTTACTACCAACTTTTATGTAAATATTAATTACTAAGTATTTACTACTAACGATTAGGTAAATATTAATTACTAAGTATTTACTACCAACTATTATGTAAGTATTAATTACTAACTATTAACTAAATATTAACTCCTAAGTATTTACTACTAACTATTAGGTAAATATTAATTACTAACTATTAACTAAGTATTAACTCCTAACTAAGTATTTATTACTAACTATTAGGTAAATATTAATTACTAACTATTAACTCAGTATTAACTCCTAACTAAGTACTTACTACTAACTACCAATTAAGTATTTACTACTAACTAATCAGAAATAATTAACTATTGATCCGAGCACATTGTTGTTCCTAATAACATTAAAACAATTAATATTCAACACTATTGGCATATCTACTTGAGATTTTATTAATCATTCATGATTTTAATGGGGGGAAAATATCTACTCTTAAAACAATGACATATCTAATTGAAACGTTAATAATCATTCATATATTTTTAATTGGGAAAAGCCTTTATTGATATGACCTGTTTAAATTAGATTTTTATAATCATACATATTTTTAAGGGTGGGTGGGTGGGGAGTTTCTACTGATAAAACAATAACTTGTCTAAATGAGATTTTAATAATCATTCTGTTGGTTTTTTAAATGGGGGGGGGGGGAATCTCTACTGATAAAACAGTGACTGAAATGTCAATGTTGAGAATACGCGAAGCTATTTGAACTTAGCAGGATCTCAGAGTGTAATAATTTTGATGTACTTTTAATATGTAATTCAAGATTTGAGAATTGTTCATATAATTATGCTCACAATATTGACAGTAGTGGTGCTTATGGTTTTGATGGTGATGCTGATGACAACAACGACAATTATAATAATATAAATAAAAAATATTTTTCACGTAAAATTGTGTTTATTGAAAAAAATGTTTTGCTTACGCATCCCATGGCTGGCCCTTGATAAGTGAGCGCTACAGGCTGTTAATTAGGTAATTTCTTTTGACATGTATTCTTAGAAATTGAATTAGATGAAACACAATCGGGTACAATCCAATAAAAGCTTGTTGATTTTGTTGAGTGCTTCTCGCCTATCAAATTACTAAATTATAAATTCATAAATCATTTTCTTTAAAAAAAAAAAATAGACAAAACGGTGAACAGGATGACTAGTTGATTATGAATGTCGCGCAGTGCGTCACAAATCTGAGGGTTAGTTTGTGCGCGAGAATATACCTAAAAAGTACCCCACATTTCATAATTTCTTCAAAATAGCAACACTTCTGCTTTACAATACATGTATTTTTCAACTAATTGTTTCACATTTTAAAAATCTAGTTGATTAAAAATAATGCCATTTAAAACTTGTCCAAAGTCTGTAATTGTCTGAAATGGATGATTATTCGTAATTGTCCAAGCTGAACCACAGTCCAAGAGAACGAGTACTTGCGTTTTCACCTAATTGCAAGTAGGAAGGCAAAATGACAAAATTGCAGCAATGAAAACAGCCGGCTGGAGACTTCTTTACATCAATATAGCATGGCGTTTCAAACGCTTGATCAATATATTTTCTAAGCGCTCTGGATTCTGTCTACAAGGAATACAAAAAAAACCTGCTTTGGTATCCATTCGGAAAAAGTACGGCTGTAGCATTGTGGAACCATTTGTTGCTTAATTTGTGTCACGCATTCTGCTGATATTTCACTGGCATCATTTTCCAGGAGAAGGAAAGAAGAGGATGGGTGGGTGAGGGTCATTCACAACATTAAAATAAAACGTTAAGCATCAATGTATAGGACTGCTCCGAGTTAAAACAGGTTGTGATGAATTATGTAGACGTCAATGTGTTGATGTTGATGAACTGTGGATATGTTGATGAACTGTATAGATTTTAATGTATAGGTGTTGACCTGTGTGGATGTTGATGTACTGGTAGATGTTGATGAGCTCCCTAGGTGTCGAGCCGCTGATGATGAACTGTATAGATGTTGATGAACTGTGTAGATGTTGATGATCTGTATAGATGTTGATGAACTGTGTTGATGACAGTCCCTCAGCTAGCAATCTTTTTTATGTTTTTGGTTAAATATTTTATTTCGTTTATTTTTAATTTTTGTTGTTGATGAAGTTGATTTTAATATTAGTAATAATTTATACAATAATGTATGTCATACGATATATTAAGTACAGTCTAGTAGTGTTTTCCATTTGATTTCATTGTATTGCATTATGTATTGAATATGAAATTAAATATGAAATTAACCTTATTAAATCAAACCAAGTCACCTTTATTACCAATACAGGTATAGCCATGTATCACAGTACACTGTACACTCATCTTACATTATCACTGTTTCATTCAATACACTGTACAGACATCTTACATATCACTGTTTCAATCAATACACTGTACTCAGGTCTTATATATCCGATACTTGTACTGATTTCCTGAGTTTGATTTGGAATTGTTACTAATAGTCACTTAGATTTTAACTCTTTTGCCACGAAATATGCTTCATTAACAATGTATATTTCTTTGATAATGACATTTTTAATGACATGGTTTGTTCTCTACATTTATAACAATATTAGTTATGACAATTATTAATTCCAATTAATAAACGAATTAATAAAACATTTCAATGTTTTCGTGATCAGAGTTGTTCCTAAGTAAAATTCAGTCAAGCACTGTGTATAATGTGGACAATTTAAGATGAAGTCTATAAGAGCTGTGTATAATGTGAACCTGTTAGGATAAAGTCTATCCGTAAGAGCTGTATATATTGTTGATTGTTGACCTGTTTGACAAAATGCAGATTACCTCTTCCATTTCTTGCCCTCAATTTAACTTTAGTGAGCTCTAACTCACAACTAATCTCACTGGGAATAAATTTCAATATCCCTCTGCTCGGAATTCAGATAAAGGGAAAGTTCTTTTGAAAAGAAATTCTCCACCAGAATACCAGTGACTTGCGTGCTTTGTTTACAAGACGTAATATTACACGAGAAAACGAGACGTGACGTGAATTTACGTCACATAAAATGACAAGGCATAGCATAACACAACAAAACATTATTATAACAACTGCAACTAAGACACCATATTAAACATAGCAAACAACCTGGAATTATATAATTAAACAATAAAGTATAGTATATTAAACATAGCAAACAACCTGGAATTATATAATTAAACAATAAAGTATAGTATAACAAACATAGCATATAACTGTAATCATTCATTGTTATACCGCGACTTAATATAACTGAACATAAGATATTATAACAACTTTACACAAATGTATATAAAACAAAACTGCGTGTAACTCAGGGCTGTGGATAAAGATGTCCACGCAAGAAGGTCTTGGGTTCGAGTCCTGCCTTGGTTAATGGGATTTTTCGCAATCGATCCTAACCTGCTCCCTCGTTCATGACTGAGCGCTTGTGAAACTGGAAAATTAACGCAAATAAATACTCACAGATATTACTACAATTACTACTATTACAAGAACAAGAACTACTACTACTACATAACATATTTAATATAATTCATTTAACAAAAGCCTTTACCATGCGAAGTCTAGACTGGAAAGTGTTATCAAATCTTTGTCTGCCATATCATTTAACAAAAGCCTTTACCATGTGAGGTCTAAACTGAAAAGTGTTATCAAATCTTTGTCTGCCACATCATTTAACAAAAGCCTAGAATTCCATGTCTTTATGCACATATTATGTAATGATTTAAAAACTCAAAGCCAAAAATGCCATATTTATATGCACGTAATACTTAATCATTTCAAAGAAGAAACGTGTTCACTTGTCCACTCAACGCTTACACATACATAACACATAAGACTACGCTGACTTAAAAATAGCTTTTATACTTTCTTTTTAAAGGATGGTATTAGTTTCTTGAAATAATATAAACCATCAAACATTTTAGTAAATAAATTACGATAAATCTTTTAATGCAAATAGCTTTATAAAATAAAAGTAATATACAACATGCAAATAATTATATATACAAAAAGCCTAATTTATATGATTGAAATAAAACCTTTGTAACACTTGAGTCTCTATTACATAATTCAGTTTTGAAACAAATGTATTTTCAGTTATGTAATCTTCAACTGGCAAGATGATGTCATCAGCAGGAGCTGGGGATTACCTTTGCATTGGTGACTACATTTGTCTATATTCGGTGGACAATGAAGGCTACGCTTACAGCATCGAGTCCAGGTAAGATAGTAGTGAGTCCAATTAGACAGCACTAAGTCCATTTAGACAGCATTGAGTCCAATTAGACAGCAGTGAGTTCAATTAGACAGCAGTGAGTCCAATTAGACAGCACTAAGTCCAATTAGACAGCATTGAGTCCAATTAGACAGCAGTGAGTCCAATTAGACAGCACTAAGTCCAATTAAACAACATTAAGTCCAATTAGACAGCAGTGAGTCCAATTAGACAGCACTAAGTCCAATTAAACAACATTAAGTCCAATTAGACAGCATTGAGTCCAATTAGCACTAAGTCCAATTAGACAGCACTAAGTCCATTTAGACAGCATTGAGTCCAATTAGACAGCAGTGAGTCCAATTAGACAGCACTAAGTCCAATTAGACAACACTTAGTCTAATTAGACAGCAGTGAGTTCAGTTGGACAGCAATGAGTCCACATAGTCAGCAATGAGTCCAGGTAAGACGGCAATGAGTCCAGTTAAACAGCAGTGAATCCAGTTGCTCAGCAATGAGTCCAGGTGAGACAGCGTTGGGCGTAGATACTTGATGTCAGTATTCAGAGTGGCCAAGACATCAGCTTTGAGCATAGACACTACGTCAATATTGAGAGTAGACAATTGAAGGCAGCACTGAGTGTAGACACAACGTCAGTATTTAGAGTAGACACTTGAAATAAGGATTTAATATAGTCATTTGACATCATCTTTGAGCGTATACATTTGATGTCAGTATTGACAGTAGACATTTGACGTCTTCAATGAGTGTAGACAATTGATGTCACTATTGAGTTCAGGCATTTGAAGTCAGTATTGAGAGTAGGCATTTGACGTCAGCATTGAGCGTAAACTACATAATAATATGTGACAAAAAATCAGTAAGTTGGTCAGCCAATTTCTAACTGAATAGTATGTGACAATGTACAGGTCATACCAGTAACCTACATAATAAAGTGTGAGAAGAACCAATATATAGGTCATACCAGTATTCTACATAATAAAGCCTGAGAAGAACCAATTTATAGGTCATACCAGTATCCTACATAATAAAGTGTGAGAAGATCCAATGTGTAAGTTATACCAGTATCCTACATAATAAAATGTGAGAAGAACCAATATATAGGTCATACCAGTATTCTACATAATAAAGTGTGAGAAGAACCAATATATAGGTCATGCCAGTATCTTACATAAATTGTGAAAGAACCAATATATAGGTTATACCAGTATTCTACATAATAAAGCCTGAGAAGAACTAAAATTTAGGTCATACCAGTATCCTACATAATAAAGTGTGAGAAGATCCAATGTGTAAGTTATACCAGTATCCTACATAATAAAATGTGAGAAGAACCAATATATAGGTCATACCAGTATGCTACATAATAAAGTGTGGGAAGAACCGATACATAGGTAAATAACATTTATTACTTCGGATTCTGCATTGAATATGGCTATCTCAGATGTACTTTTGGGACTGGCTGTGCTAGTTATTTCGTCACAGAACACATGGTTTGTTTGGAAGGAACTATTTCCTGCATTTATCCCAGACACATATTACACTAAAGTGTATATTTGCAGAAGACCGAGACGACCCAGCTCAGGCTTGACAAAAGTTTTCTTTAGATGGATAGCGTTACATTATACTTTGCTTTTCAAATGTAACTGTCGCTCTTTAGAGAGAAATTACTCTGTTCTTCAAATGTAACTGTCGCTCTTTAGAGAGAAATTACTCTGCTCTTCAAATGTAACTGTCGCTCTTTAGAGAGAAATTACTCTGCTCTTCAAATGTAACTGTCGCTCTTTAGAGAGAAATTACTCTGCTCTTCAAATGTAACTGTCGCTCTTTAGAGAGAAATTACTCTGCTCTTCAAATGTAACTGTCGCTCTTTAGAGAGAAATTACTCTGCTCTTCAAATGTAACTGTCGCTCTTTAGAGAGAAATTACTCTGCTCTTCAAATGTAACTGTCGCTCTTTAGAGAGAAATGACTCTGCTCTTCAAATGTAACTGTCGCTCTTTAGAGAGAAATGACTCTGCTCTTCAAATGTAACTGTCGCTCTTTAGAGAGAAATGACTCTGCTCTTCAAAGATATGTACCGCTCTTATTGATGAACGTAGTTTGTTCTTCAAAGACATTTGGCGCTCTTTAGAGAGGAACGTACGCTGATTTAAAGAATTTGGCGCTCTTTACACAGGCATTTATTCTTTCTTCAAAAGCATATGATGCTCTTGAGAGAGGAACTTTCTATGATTTCAAGTCTTTTAACGCTCTATCGAGGGAAACAAAAACAACAACAACAATAACAACAAAGCTAGGGGCAATAAATTTAGAACCTCGAAAACAAATCGACGCATAAATAAACAGTTCCACTGGTACTTTGAAAGAGGGAAATACAACAAACTTTTCTGTTAAAGAGGAGATAAATAAGTACTTTGAAAGAGGGAAATACAACAAACTTTTCTGTTAAAGAGGAGATAAATAAGTACTTTGAAAGAGGGAAATACAACAAACTTTTCTATTAAAGAGGAGATAAATAAGTACTTTGAAAGAGGGAAATACAACAAACTTTTCTGTTAAAGAGGAGATAAATAAGTAATGAGTTTGATAATGAGAATTATTTTAAAAAGTAAAGCAATTAATTGCAAATAAATTTAGTGATTACTATCACATTTAATTTCACACTGCTCCATGTTTGTTTTTGTTTGGTACACGTAAATATTGGAAAGTCTAAAGTACATTATTACTTTAGGTAATGCTATTAAATAAAGTAAAATTATATAAATGACGATTTATATATTTAAACGCTGTAATGTCAAATCAATATTCTCTCCTTCGCCTAATTATCTGTCCAAATAGTGACACAATAACTACACAACCGACTGCCCGTCAATGGTCTATTGTTGGAGATGTGTAAAGCTCAAGACCCTCGCACGAGACACACAACGTGGAGCGTGCACTTTGCTGAAAAAGTCCAAAGATGTCTTCGATTGCAAGGCGATAGTTCTCATGATATTTGACATTCTTTCGGGCACATATAGCAGGGCGGTTGATTGGAAACGTGGCATGAGAAAAGTAGAGCAGATCACAGACCTCGGGGTTTGGTTTAAATTACACAAGATGTTTACAAATCCAACACTTAGATAATGCTTAGTTTGGAATCATATGGAAATCGACCAATCAGGAAACTGTAAAGCCTAGACTAGGGGATTCCTTAGTTACATTTATCATAATATGCAACAACAGCACTACCACTACCACCACCACCACCAATAATAATAATATAATAATAATAATAATAATAATAATAAAATTAAATCTTGAATATTATTACAATACTGAAGAATATTATTTTTTTACTAAATATAATTTGTACATTTCAAAATATATTCCTTTTTAGGGCATGAGCTATATAGAGTATATCAAAAGCAATATGCGACATTCGTGACGATATCAACTAGATAGAGTTTATCAATGGAATTACACGACATTCGTGACGATATCAACTAGATATAATCTATCAATAGCAATCGCGACATTCGTGACGACTTGAACTAGGCTCTAAAATTTGTTGAAGAAAAAGTTATTTACGAAGCCAAAATTAGTCTGTATATACCATAGGAATGAACATTTCTAAAGACTCCACGAACAAAGCTAAAATTAGTCTGTATATACCATAGGAATGAACAAAGTACTGGCAGTAAGCTTGAAGAGTTTAATCTGTGGAATAAACAAGGTTTTGTGCAAACTATCAATATATACATTTCTAAATGATGACATGCACTCAAACAAATCTCTCTCTCTCTCTCTCTCTCTCTCTCTCTCTCTCTCTCTCTCTCTCTCTTATATATATATATATATATATATATATATATATATATATATATATATATATATATATATATATATATATATATATATATATATATATATATATATATATGATGACATCACTGAAACAAATATCAATATATATATTTCTAATGATGACATGCACTCAAACTTGTACAATGTGAATACTTTGGACAATTTTGATTGTGTTCAATAATTATTGAATACAAAAGAGAAACAGGTTTTATATCATGTAGGGTGCAAAATCTCAAATCTTTGTGAAAGAGACATTTAATAAATGCATTTAAACCTGGTTTTTATAATTATAGTAATATCTAAACATTACTTTAAGAACGCGACATAAATTTTATAAAGTAAAATGCAATGAATGTTTTATTAAAACTGATTTTGATATCTATTTGATATCTAGGACGGGAAGACGAAATGAAGTAGACAAGAACTTAGGTGGACATAGTCTGACAACATTCGTAATAAAAATATAAATACCAAAAATGAACTATAGACGAACTAGATAGTACATAGTGATTAGGAAACATTCGTAATAACGACAAAAGCTGGTCACACGCATTATGAACTAGTCGTACGAACAATGAGCTAGTCAAGCGAATTTTCAACTCGTCACACAAACTATGAGCTAGTCAAGCGAATTATGAACTAGTCACACGAACTATGAGCTAGTCAAACGAATTTTGAATTAGTCACACGTTTATGAAGTACAGATGAACTAGACTGTAAGAGAAGATTCGTAATGACGACAAGAGCTAGACTTTCTGCTCAGCAGAATGCGAATTTTGTAGAAAACAACTGCAACAATTTAGAATTTAACTGCTCAATATATACAATATTACTGTCATTTTCTAGCATTTGACTGTTGAATATATATAATGTTACTGACACATTTTAGCATTTGACTGTTCAATATATTCAATATTACTGAAACATTTTAATGAATTCAGAAATTCACATTTTAAATAACACCCTTTCAGTTATTTTCGCAAATGCAAATGTTTTTTTTTTTGCTTAGCATAATATGGACACAGTTCTAAGATTAAAAAATAAAAATAAATAAGAGAAAAGGAACAAGCTTTAATGCTCGTTTGTTGAATGGATTTAATAAAAAAGGTTGAACCTATACAGTGATTAGAATAAAATTTCATTTTCAGTAGAAATGTTATTAAATGTTTGCAGGCTTGTAAATATTTTTGCAGAGTAGTAAATATGCTTGCATAGTTGTAAATGTACTCGCAGACTTGTAAATGTACTTACAAAATTGTTAGTATTCTTGTAGAGTAGTAAAGTTGCTTACAAAATTGTTAGTATTCTGGTAGACTTGTAAATTTACTTACAAAATTGTTAGTATTCTTATAGAGTAGTAAAGTTGTTTATAAACATGTCAGTATTCTTCTAGAGTTGTAAAGTTGTTTATAGACATGTCAGTATTCTTCTAGAGTTGTAAAGTTGTTTATAGACATGTCAGTATTCTTCTAGAGTTGTAAAGTTGTTTATAGACATGTCAGTATTCTTCTAGAGTTGTAAATTTCGATTACAGAGTTGTAAGTATTCTTTTAGAGTTGGAACTTTGCTTGCAGAGTTGTAAATATGATTATGAATTGTCAGTATTCTAGCAGAGTTGAACATTTGCTTGCAAAGTTGTCAGCATCCTTGTAGAGTTGTACATTTGTTTACAGAGTTGTCAGTATTCTTGTAGGGCTGTAAATGTGCTTCCAGAGTTGTCAATGTGTTTGTAGAGTTCTAAATTTGCTTACGGAGTTGTGAATATTCTTGCAGAGTTGTACTTTTGCTTGCAGAGTTCTAAATTTGCTTACAAAGTTGTAGATTTGCCAACTGAGTAGTCAGTATTCCTGTAGACTTGTAAATTTGACAAAAGAGTAGTCAGTATTCCTGTTGACTTGTAAATTTGCATTCGGAGTTGTAAATTTGCTTGCAGAGTTGTAAATTTGAGTGAAATTTCGCAGTATCAGTAGTGCGTGGACAACATTTGAAGTTTTGAAAATGTCAATCAAGTCTTTAAAATGCAGTAAAAACTCAGCCTATAGCAGTCGTGAAATACTTTATAACTTTTGAAAACAAAATACTTTACGAGATTGACTTTGAAAACAAAATACTGCACGAGTATAACTTTGAAACAAAAATACTTCACGAGTATAATTTTGACAGAACATTTCATGAGATTAACTTTGCAAACAAAAATACTTCATGAGTATAACTTTGACAAAATACTTCACGAATTCACGAGATTAACTTAGCAAACAAAATACTTCACGAATTCACGAGATTAACTTAGCAAACAAAATACTTCACGAATTCACGAGATTAACTTAGCAAACAAAATACTTCACGAATTCACGAGATTAACTTAGCAAACAAAATACTTCACGAATTCACGAGATTAACTTAGCAAACAAAATACTTCACGAATTCACGAGATTAACTTAGCAAACAAAATACTTCACGAATTCACGAGATTAACTTAGCAAACAAAATACTTCACGAATTCACGAGATTAACTTAGCAAACAAAATACTTCACGAGTATAACTTTGACAAAATACATTTCCAGTTAACTTTCTCTTGGGTACTCCCAAAATGATGTTTGAACGGAGTTACATGGTGCTATTTAGTCATCTGCATGTGATGCCTATTTTGAAGACTGAAATTCCCACGAGACGGAATTAAGTACACTACTTGAGGTATCATTGTCCAGCATGAACAAGGCGCACCACTTCACACGCTGTAGAGCAGCATTAAGCCGCCACAACACTGTCACATATAAGTATTGAACTGCGGGACTGGTAATATTTGTATTCGATTCTTTGCCCCCCGGCTTTGTTTGCCTGGCAGCCCATCAAGTGGTCCAAATGTCAGTTACTTGAAGAATTAAGCAAAACAACAACTCAGATATGGGCGTAGTAAAAGTCAGGACCGTGAGTTTGTTCATTTTTTACGCGATGTGATGATTGCGGACGATGCTGCAAAGAGTGATTGTAAATGTAATATGGAGGCCTGGCTTGGGCACATGCTACAAAGAGTGATTGTAAATGTAATATGGAGGCCTGGTTTGGGCACATGCTACAAAGAGTGATTGTAAATGTAATATGCAGGCCTGGCTTGGGCACATGCTACAAAGAGTGATTGTAAATGTAATATGGAGGCCTGGCTTGGGCACATGCTACAAAGAGTGATTGTAAATGTAATATGCAGGCCTGGCTTGGGCACATGCTACAAAGAGTGATTGTAAATGTAATATGCAGGCCTGGCTTGGGCACATGCTACAAAGAGTGATTGTAAATGTAATATGCAGGCCTGGCTTGGGCACATGCTACAAAGAGTGATTGTAAATGTAATATGCAGGCCTGGCTTGGGCACATGCTACAAAGAGTGATTGTAAATGTAATATGCAGGTCTGGCTTGTTGTAAATGTTACAAAGAGTGATTGTAAATGTAATATGCAGGTCTGGCTTGGGCACATGCTACAAAGAGTGATTGTAAATGTAATATGCAGGCCTGGCTTGGGCAAATGTTACAAAGAGTGATTGTAAATGTAATATGCAGGTCTGGCTTGTTGTAAATTTACAAAGAGTGATTGTAAATGTAATATGCAGGCCTGGCTTGTTGTAAATGTTACAAAGAGTGATTGTAAATGTAATATGCAGGCCTGGCTTGTTGTAAATTTACAAAGAGTGATTGTAAATGTAATATGCAGGCCTGGCTTGGACAAATGCGCGAGCTTGATCAGACAGGACACGAACTATTATTATCAGTTTCTTCAAGTTTCCTTCACAGACATTTCTGTCAAGATGAGGATTCTTAATTACTCTACTTAATATTTTTTTATTTCTTATTTGCTGCCGGCTGCTTACATTTACTCCAATCCTAAACATCAATGCCATTCGGGAGCTGGCTGTAATGTGCGCTTTTATAGATATATTGATTATTCAAGTATGAGTTATCTGCCCTAAAAGTCTGAATTTTTAGGCAATCTTAACGTTTCCATTAATAACCAGAATATCTATATAAACAAAAGACATATACAAGCTGATAACAAGAATATCTATACACACAAAAACATATACAAGCTGATAACAAGAACATCTATACCAAAAATATTGGAGGTAATGACCAGATTATCTGTACACAGAAAATATCGCAAAACGATAGACCAAAAGTAGAACAAAAGATACTGTTATTCTAACAACAGGCCATAAGTAAAATACACTATAATGGTGTACTAATAACAGTCCAGAATTAAAATACACTATATTGGTGTGCTAACAACAGGCTAGAAATAAAATACTCTATAATGGTGTGCTAATAACAGTCCAGAATTAAAATACACTATAATGGTGTGCTAACAACAGGCCATAAGTAAAATACACTATAATGGTGTGCTAACAACAGTCCAGAAATAAAATACTCTATAATGGTGTGCTAACAACAGTCCAGAAATAAAATACTCTATAATGGTGTGCTAACAACTGGCCAGAAGTAATGTACACTATAGTGATGTGCTATCAACAAACCAGAAGTAGCATACACTATACTGGTGTGCTAACAACAGACCAATAGCACATTGAAACTACGGAACAGCAAAAACGAATTAAGATCTCTAGTCATTTAGAGAGCAAAGTAAACATGGAATAAACATTATACCTGTGCAAACAGCAGGCTTCCAGCAATAGAAGCGTCTGTAGTCTTCCCAACACTGACACACAGAAGGTCACCAGCAATACAAGCGTCTGTAGTCTTCCCAACACTGACACACAGAAGCGATAAATGTTGTATTTGTGCAGACAACGAAACAACAGCAGCACAAACGTATGTAGTTGTTGAATATAAGCTTAACGTCTAAACAGAACAACATTTGCGTTTGTCTGAACAACCGAAAATCTGCACAAGCATCTTTAGTCATCCAGACAACGGAATAACAACTATTCCAGTAGCACAAACTTGAGTAGTTTTCTAAACAGTATAAAAGCGGCACAAATGCCTATATTTGTGCAAATAAATAGCAACATAAACATTAAAGTTGTATAAACAACAAAACAACAACAGAAAAGTTATGTAGTTATCCAAACTGACTATGAGCTGTAGCATAAATGGTTATAGCTCTGCAAACAACAGAACATTAGTAATGCATGTATATTTGTCTCAACAACACAAAGCTGTCGCATGCTTAGTAGTCCGGAAATAAGTTGAAGGCCTTAGTTGTCCGGGAAAAAAGTACAAGGCCTTACTAGTCCAGAAGAAAAAAAAACAAGACTTTAGTAGTTCCGAAATAAGAACAAGGCATTAGTAGTCCTGTTAAAAGAACAAGGCATTAGTAATCCTGTTAAAAGAACAAGGCCATAGTAGTCCTGTTAAAAGAACAAGGCCATAGTAGTCCGGAAATAAGGTATTCAGTATATATTTGTCAGAACAGAGATGTCAAGTTAAAGAACTGTCGCCCTGAAACCACGAACGTATATCCGCAAAGATTAAATATATATGAAAATTATTGCATACTTTGTTTTTTGGATTACCCACAAGTCAAACTGTCGCTATAGATTATAGAAGTTTCACTAGATCACAAGAAAATGTTATGTAATTAAGTAATGCACTAGAAAACAAGAATATTTTTGCACTAGACAACAAGATATAATATTTTGTAATTAAGTAATATATTAGACAACAAAACTGTTTTTTAATTAACTATTGCACTAGAAAACAAGAAAATGTTTTGTAATTAATTATTGCACTAGAAAACAAGAAAATGTTTTGTAATTAATTATTGCACTAGACAAAAAGAAATGTTTAATAATTAGGTGTTGCACTAGGCAACAAGAAATATTTAATAATTAGGTATTGCACTAGACAACAAGAAAATGTTTAATAATTAGGTGTTGCACTAGACAACAAGAAATGTTTAATAATTAGGTGTTGCACTAGACAACAAGAAAATGTTTAATAATTAGGTGTTGCACTAGACAACAAGAAATGTTTAATAATTAGGTGTTGCACTATACAACAAGAAAATGTTTTAATTAGGTATTGCACTAGACAACAAGAATATGTTTTAATTAGGTATTACACTAGATAACAAGAAATTGTTTGGTAATTAATTATTGCACTAGACAACAAATAAAATGTTTTGTAATTAAGTATTGCACCAGATAATACGTTTTGTATGTATTGCACTAGACAACAAGAATATGTTTTATAATTAAATAATGCACTAGATAAGAAGAACATTTTATAATTAACTAATGCATTACACAACAGGAATATGTTTTGTAATTAAATATTTCATTAGACAAAAAATATTTTTGTAATTAACTATTGCATTAGACAACAAGAATATTTTTGTAATTAACTATTGCATTAGACAACAAGAATATTTTTGTAATTAACTATTGCATTAGACAACAAGAATATTTTTTAAAATTAACTATTGCATTAGACAACAAGAATATTTTTGTAATTAACTATTGCATTAGACAACAAGAATATTTTTGTAATTAACTATTGCATTAGACAATAAGAATATTTTTGTAATTAACTATTGCATTAGATAACAATTCATGTTCTGCGATGTTATGTTGCAGAAAAGGACGTAGTATAATTATATTTTGTCCTTTCTCAGTATATTCGATTATCTCAGTAACTATCTGGAAGCAATAATACGTGACCTGGTAATCAGTCACAAACAGTCTCACACACATACACCAAAATTGATAAATAAGAGAATGAGCAAGAAGCCAGTAAAATGTAGCTAGGTGATGGGTGAGCGATGTGGTGTTTAGTAATTGCGGCTTTGTTTCAAGAACACTAGAGGCACACTATTTCAAACACCACAAATTATGGTTTACAACGGACAACAATACAAGTTTATAATGGACATCAGTACAAGTTTACAATGGAACCAATACAATTTTACAATTACAAGTTTACAGTAGACAACAATACAAGTTAACAACGGACAACTATATAAGTTATAGTGAAAACATGTCAAGTGTAGTATAGGGACTGCCCTTGTGTGTTCTGAATAATTAGTCATAGCATAGACTATTTCAGTAAAACCACTAGTCCCTAGTTGTGGCTAACTTCACGAATACTGCGCAGAAAGTGGCCACAGTGTAGAGTGTTCCCTCCTCGTGGTTAACTTCACGAATACCTCTCAGAAAGTGGCCACAGTCTAGAGTGTTCCATAGACGTGACTAACATTAAGTATATCAAGAAGACAATCATTGTGAAGTCCTTTGGGGGTGATTATTGTTATTGATTGGCTTTGTGTGTGTATGGTGGGAGACTCTATTTTTTTGTTGCTCTGTTTATTCCAATCTTTGCATATAACAGGGTTAATATTTGACATTTGGTTTTAGGAGTACACAACAGCATTAGATCAAGCACAAGTGTTTTGTGGCTGTGTGTTATATACGGTTACAGAAAACTGTGCGATGATAATATATTGTGCTAAGTAGTGCCTTTCCATGTGAGATATACTATTGTTCCTATATCTCATTACACATCAGGTCGATCTGATTATCTCACTTTACATTCTTAAGGATCTTCTTCACTCATTTATCACAGAGGCCTTCTATTCAAAGTCAAACCAATATGTTTTGTTATGTTTCATTACAAGTCACAGAGTTCTGCCATTCAGTTAAACCAATATATTTTGTTATGTTTCAGTACAAGTCACAGCGGTCTGTTTATCTATCATGGTCAAGATCGTGACAAACCAAGCAAAATACCCACCCCTCAAGGTGAGTATAATAGAAATAGCATTTAAAAAATAAATTATGTACAAGGTCATGAGAGAAATGTTCATGTAGCGCATACAAATGACTGGCTGTAGTCGTGACAAAATAGGTATGCGTGACAAAATGGATGTGTGTGACAAACTGGGTAGTGTGTGACAAACTGGGTAGTGTGTGACAAAATAGAGAGTGGGTATAATTTCATTAGTTTCCAGGTTTCCAGTGAATTCTACCAAACGTTATTTGAGGATGACCTGACATACAGCGTTGTTGCAAGTGGTAACGAAGTAGCTGCACTTTTGCGCTGAAGTTCCTTCTGAATGGAAAGAAAAATATCTTGATTTAACCGGGAAGACATTGCTATTTCCTAAACGTGGGGCTATACTTTTCTTGCCTGAAAAATGTTCCCAAGCGTCGCGATGATCCAAGCAGTACTACTGAGTAACTTTCAACTACTGCTTCAGATACTGGCTAAATGTCTGATTTTCCTCTCGCCTCCTGACTGGATGTCAGGTCATCCTCAAATAACGTTTGGTAGAATTCACTGGAAACCTGGAAACTAATGAAATTATACGCACTGCTGGAATCACATGACTCTTGATCAACATATTGCATATATCAACACATAGCCATCAGTCGCTACACCATACTTACTATTCTAGAAAATAAGACTTTGACTACTTTTACAAGAAAATAAGACTTTGACTACTTTTACAAGAAAATAAGACTTATGGCATTGCATTGTAAATCCAGGCAAAAAGCTATCACTTCTAACATTTAAGTCAGATCAAAATAGAATAATTCCCATATCTTACTTTCACACCGACAGATAGAGGGATACATTGATAGAGCGCCGTGACGTGCATGATGTTTGTATACTCTGTTTGATTTTCAGACCTAGTTACATGTTTCCACAAATACATAAAACACAAGTTTGATTTTCAGACCTATGTACATGTTTCCACAAATACATAAAACACAAGTTTGATTTTCAGACCTATGTACATGTTTCCACAAATACATATAACACAAGTTTGATTTTCAGACCTATGTACATGTTTCCACAAATACATAAAACACAAGTTTGATTTTCAGACCTAGTTACATGTTTCCACAAATACATATAACACAAGTTTGATTTTCAGACCTATGTACATGTTTCCACAAATACATATAACACAAGTTTGATTTTCAGACCTATGTACATGTTTCCACAAATACATATAACACAAGTTTGATTTTCAGACCTATGTACATGTTTCCACAAATACATATAACAAAAGTTTGATTTTCAGACCTATGTACATGTTTCCACAAATACATATAACACAAGTGGATTTTATACACACGCAAACGTTCGCTCTCTCACAAACACACACGGCAAACATTCACATCCACCAAACACAAATACGCACACACAGAGGCAAATATTCACATCCACCAAACACAAATACACACACACAGAGGCAAACATTTACTTACATATACAGCCAAACATTTACATCCACCAAACACACATACACACACACACAGGCAAACATTCACATCCACCAAACACACATACACACAGAGGCAAACATTTACTCACACACACACACACACAAACAAACGTTCACTCACACACAAAGGCAAACATTTACTCTCTCTCTCTCTCTCTCTCTCTCTCTCTCTCACATACACACACACACACACAGGCAAACATTCACATCCACCAAACACACATACACACAGAGGCAAACATTTACTCACACACACAAAAAAGCAAAAGTTCATCCACCCCTTACACACATAAAGGCAAACGATCACACACAAACCCTACCCTCCGCCCACCAACAAACCAAGGCAAATGTTCACACCAGCATGCACAAACCAAACCAAGGCAAGTGTCCACACCAGCATACACAAACAAACAAAGGCAAACACTTATATTCGCAATTTGTATTACTCTGAACACTAACATATTGCTTCACAAGTAAAAACTCGATGTCGAGGTAAATAAGATATCCAGCGAGGAAATTCCTTTATTTCGATTCCTAGATTTCACTAATTAATTCATTGACACGCTACAGGCAATAAAGGGAAGCTATTTGTATCCATTAATGTGTACAACGAAGGTGTCAATAGTAGTATTAAACAAGATCATTTAGCATTAATTATCTTGCAAGCCTCGTGATGGTTCTCTACAGAGAAAGGCAATTTGTCCAATCTAGTCTATGAACGGGACAGACATTAATGAAAGTATTCTTTGGTCCGTGGACGACAGTTGTATCCCCTTGAGCTCACTCTTCCTAAAGAAACACTACTACAGCCAGTTCTTTCAGATACAGCTAGTTACTACAGCCAGTTTCTATGAGCGGTCTCTTTCATCTCATGAGCGTAGAGATGAAATCATCCGCAATAATTGATTTAATTTTGTGTGTGTGTGTGTGTAACAATCAACTGCTAGAGAGCGTTTCATTACAATGGAGTGGTGGAGTAGGGGGATGGTTGTAGAATGAGATTTGTGGAGCAAAGTGAGCAAGCACCTAGATATAATTTGCTGTGTAATGTTGAAAGTAACCAGAGTGCTGGAAACATAAACACTGCTGTTGCATTTTTCTCAGCTCGGACTCTAACTGGACAAAACGCACTGCTTTGGCACAGTTATTCATTTTAATTCGAAAGAAACCAGTAATTACGAATCCTCTTTAACACATTCAAAGTTATTTACTAAACGTAGTGTCAATTTTGGTTGTCTTGCTGTCTGTTATTAACGAATTTCTAAGTTGCAATTATACTGTTTCCATAGATGTCATCTGATACCAAGCATTAAATTCTAATTACTTCTGACATGCACATTGACCCACTTATAAATACACGTTTCAGCTAAAGAGTAATTATCGTGGCGATTGCCTCTGGATTTTTCTATTGGCTCGTCATTTTTCATAATAATTAAACTGCAACAATTAATAACAATAAAGAACGATTGCAGTTTATTTATGTAACAACTGACGTGAAAAATGACGTAGCATTGAACCAAAATATTTAATATGCAGAAAATAATGAAAGAAAGCTAGTTAATTAATTGTCTTTTCATCAAATTCCCTTTCTCATCGTTAGTCTAGTACTCTGTCTCTACATCCTAAGAGTTGATTATGTCCTGTCTGTCAGTTATTGTTCATACTTTCTTGTATGTCAGTTATTGTTCACACTTTCTTGTCTGTCAGCCGTTGTTCATCATTTCCTATCATATTTATTATACATGACTATTTAAAATCGCTATTTAGCGTCCTTGAAAATGTATTACAAATTATTCTCATGACAGCTATACATTTACAAGACCAAGTACATCTTTGTTATTAATTCCAAAAAGTACAAATTATTCACCATGATAGCTATACATTTACAAGACCAAGTACATCTTTGTTATTAATTCCAAAAAGTACAAATTATTCACGACAGCTATACATTTACAAGACCAAGTACATCTTTGTTATTAATTCCAAAAAGAACAAATTATTCACCACGACAGCTCTACATTTACAAGACCAAGTACATCTTTCTTATTAATTCCAAAAAGTACAAAGTAAGATGTCACGTGTCTTTAGCGAATGAATTTTGTATGCTTTTAATATCCTTTAAATAGGCGTCTCAATTTATAGTCTCGGAATTTTGCAGTGCACACTCTAATGTGTTTGTCAAACTATAGTTGACAGAAAACCAACATAATTACAGCATTTCGGTTTCTCTTAGACTGGAAATTGCTGGGTAGCAGCGAGGGGTATGTTCCGTAGTCTTTGATAACTAGAATTGTGAGAGCAAGTTATTTATGGCTCAGGCAACAGTAAGCGGCCTTCGTGTTCACTATAGGTCCTTACATGACGATGATTGAATAGCTAGTGGCGTCCAGTTTGACGGATGCTTTCCAAGACACGCTGGGCGACAAGAACATTTCTGCGAGTCAGGAAGTCAGGCTTTCTCACTGTTCGGAAAAGGAACATTCCGTTAATTGTGATCTTGATATCAAACTACATTTCAAACTGATTGCGTACAAGTAATTTTTGCATGAACGGGTGTGCATCTGTGTGTGTGTTTGTCTGAGTATTTGTTATTGCATGTGCATAGAGTATACGTGTGTATATTCATGTGCAATTGAATGTGATGTGTATATTTGTGTACGTCTACAGGGTGGGCCAAATGTCAGGGTACATTTGTAATTTTTTTCATTATTGTTTTGTTTTATTGATACAATACAAACAAGAACTATTACAAATCTTGTTTAATAATACAACAATTTTGGAAATCATTAATAGCAATATAAACAAGAATTATTACATGAAATAAACAATAATAATAAAAAATTATAAATGTGTCCTGACTTCTGACCCACCATGTGACATGTACTTATGTTAGCAGTTCTATGCAGTATGCGTGTGCATATCTGTGCTTGTGAGTGTGTTTGTATTTGGGCACATAAATAAGTGAGTTATTAGTGAGTGATTACGACTTTGAATGATATTATCGTGTGCCTCAATCAGTCCTCTTGTAAACCTCAGTCTTATATACTATCGTGTGCCTCACACAGTCCTCTTGTAAACCTCAGTCTTATATACTATCGTGTGCCTCAATCAGTCCTCTTGTAAACCTCAGTCTTATATACTATCGTGTGCCTCACACAGTCCTCTTGTAAACCTCAGTCTTATATACTATCGTGTGCCTCACACAGTCCTCTTGTAAACCTCAGTCTTAGACACGAACCAAGCCACAATAAACATGAATGATCTCACGAAGAGATGATCTCATGAACACATTGAAGAATTGCTCTCATTAACCTCAATCATTTCTAGACAGTAAATGATGTAGAATGAATGAACATGAATCTTAACACAGAACTGAACACTTTAAGAAGTAACAAAGTGTTCACCGGTGATTTTAAAAATAACAAAAGTTAGTTGCGACTTAAATAAGCATCGTGGGAAAATTAACAAATAACAAAAGGGATATCTGAGTACTTAAAGAAGTAACATTAAATTTAAAAGTAACTAAAATGTTTAACGGGGGCTTAGTGGTAACAAAGGGGTTAGCTAAGGACCTAAAGAAGTAACATGGGAACTTTAAGAAATACAAGGGTTTACTTTACATTGTAACAAAAGGTTTACCTGCGGACTTAAAGAAGTAGCACGGGAATTTTAAGAATATTTACCGTGGACTTTACAGAGTAACAAAGCGGTTAATTGAGGATTTAAAGATGTAACATGGGAAATTTTAAAAGTAACAAAGGGTTTACTAGGGATTTTGCAAAGTAACCAAAGGGGTCGATTTAAAACAACTATCTGTCTGAGAAAGTTAAAGCATGAGAGATAACAATATTTACAGTAAATCAATAGACATAACAATATTTACAGTAAATCAATAGACATGACAATATTTACAGTAAATTAATAGACATAACAATATTTACAGTAAATCAATAGACATAACAATATTTACAGTAAATTAATAGACATAACAATATTTATAGTAAATCAATAGACATAACAATATTTACAGTAAATCAATAGACATAACAATATTTACAGTAAATCAATAGACATAACAATATTTACAGTATTCAACGTATTCAACCCTGAGGGTCACATACACCCCAAATTTAAAGTTCGCGGGCTATTCCTAATAAAAAAATAATTATACCATATAATTCAAGAAATGCCTTTTGTATGAGTGCCGACCACATTTAGACTGCGTGACTGCAAATATTTCTAGACAATTACCGTTTACCAAACAATCTTTCTAGACCATTACCGTTTACCAAACAATCTTTCTAGACCATTACCGTTTACCAAACAATCTTTCTAGACAATTACCGTTTACCAAGCAATCTTTCTAGACAATTACCGTTTACCAAGCAATATTTCTAGACAATTACCGTTTACCAAGCAATATTTCTAGACAATTACCGTTTACCAAACACTTCCTGAGCTCTTGACTGAGCACGTGGTGAACTCGCCAAGTATCTTTGTCTTCGGTGGTAATACTTTAATTTGCTGGGTATTAGACATATTGCTAGGTTTTTCTTGACAAATTGCTGAGGTCTTTTAGACAAATATATGGGGTCTTTTAAATAAATAGTTGAAGTCTTTTTGATAACTTTCTGCACTTTTTGACAAGTAGCTGAAATCTTTCAGAAAATATCTGGAGTCTTTTTGACAAATAGTTAACGCCTTTTGGATAAATATCTGGAGTCTTTTAGACAAATATCTGTAGTCTTGTAGACATATATATGTAGTCTTTCAGACAAATATGAATGAATATTTTAGACAAGTAGTTGGAGTCTTTTAGACAGATAACTGGACTCTTTTTGACAAATCACTGGAGTCTTTTAGATGGCTGTAGTCGTGCTGACAACGTCTCTCCAGGCATAGCCACTGGTTGTGTATTGGTGACAGACATGTACTCTTCATCCACTGGTTGAGGATTAGTGTAAAGGGCAAATAGTTTGTAGCCTTGGCCAGAAAATGAGTCACTTATTAAGACGAATCTCAAGTGTAAATACGAAAATGTCATTTATTAAAACGAATCTCAAATGTAGATAAGAAATCTGGTGCATAAATTAGTTTAAGTGTGAGAACAAAAGCACAACATTAGATTTGAGACTGGACACAGAGCTATATTGTTGGCGATTACAGAACTATATACAGCCCTATATTGTTGGATGATAACAAATTACATACTGATTAATATATATTTAAATGAATGACCGGACTAGCATGAAACATTTGAGAATTCAGTAGTGGTTTCTCTAGTAGTGGTTTCTCTAGTAAGTGGTTTCTCTAGTAGTGGTTTCTCTAGTAGTGGTTTCTCTAGTAAGTTCTAATGAGTTAAAAGAAAGTCATCTGGTACTTTGCTATAATTAGGAATGAAGAGATTAAATAGCGGGGTGAACAGTAAATACAACTACGGTCCACTCTGATTCTTTTTACTATTTGTGAGTAAGGCTCGAAAACAATAGCTGTTTGGTGACGTATTTTTATAAGCACACATACCTTATTGATATTTAAATATAAGCACCCATACTTTATTGATATTTTTAGTATAAACACACATATCGTATTGATATTTTTGTCATAAGCACCCATACTTTATTGATATTTTTAGTATAAACACACATATCGTATTGATATTTTTATTATAAGCACACATAACAAAGCTAATACTTCGTCTGGTTTCTGTATGTGATGGGCGGGTTAACAGATTACACTTCACAAACCCATAATCTGCTTAATTCCACTCATACAGGTCTTCGTAACTTCAAACAGAGAAACTTGGTCAGGCCTCATAGACACTACTAACCATTATTAAATTTATCCTCCACCTTTGTCTCTAAGTGTTACCAGTTCAGAATCCATATACTGTCTTGTGTGCCAATTCGCCACACATCATTTATAGGGGTTCTGGCCTTCACACTCTCACAACTTGGAGGGACACTTCCTGAGATATGCTAATGTCTGACTTTTGAAGATAATTAAAATTTAAGCCCCCACCCACAAGCAAACTTATCGACTTCTTGTTTAACGATAGAAGCACAGGTGCAAATAAGTAACAAATTTTATTTAACATGACAAAGATTAAATAAGAAAAGGTTGATACATAATAGAAATCATTCTGACTAAAAGATTAAATAAAATTTAGTCACGTGGTAATCACAAAGTTATGGGCTAAATGCAAAATGTACTGTTCATATAACAAAAGTTAGTTATTAAATCAATATTGTGAAAAGTGCTAAGCAGACTAATAGTGAAGAGTTCTTATTATTTGGAAATGAAATTTGGTACAGAAATAGGCAGATATTGGGATAACAGTTGGTGTGTCCATTAAGAATGGACATATTAAGAATGTTTATAATTCAAGTGTATTAAATCTCCTAACTCCAAAGGCTTTGCTTCTTGTGGAGTCACTTTATAAAGAGCTACATTAAATTCTAAATACTAATTTTATACAGATACTACAAGGCATAAGAAAGTAGAAATTTCACAAGACAAATTTTGAATTTAAATTAAATTAGAAGTCTATCACCTGGTCCATTGTTTGCGATGATGACTGAGTTGTCTCCCCTTGCATGCCAGCTATGTATACAGTGTAATGTGATGAGATGTTCTCTTCCCAGATGATGTTATGTTGCTATTCTTCTGTGATCGTGACATGCATTTACGCAGTGAAGATGGAGCAGCAGAAATGAAGGTACAAAATATTGAAGAAAGAACAAAGTGTCATGGAATGCTGCAGAACTGGATTGGAAGTGAAGAATGAAGCCTTTGAACATAAAGAATATAAACTTTCAACGTAAAGAATGTAAGCTTTCAATGTAAAGAATATAAGCTTTCAACATAAAGAATGAAGCTTTTGAACATAAAGAATGAAGCCTTTCAACATAAAGAATGAAGCCTTTCAACATAAAGAATGAAGCCTTTCAACATAAAGAATATAAGCTTTCAACGTAAAGAATGTAAGCTTTCAACGTAAAGAATGAAGCCTTTGAACATAAAGAATGAAGCCTTTGAACATAAAGAATGAAGCCTTTCAACATAAAGAATGTAAGCTTTCAACATAAAGAATGTAAGCTTTCAACATAAAGAACGTAAGCTTTCAACATAAAGAACGTAAGCTTTCAACATAAAGAATGTAAGCTTTCAACATAAAGAATATAAGCTTTCAACGTAAAGAATGTAAGCTTTCAACGTAAAGAATGTAAGCTTTCAACGTGAAGAATGTAAGCTTTCAACATAAAGAATGTAAGCTTTCAACGTAAAGAATGTAAGCTTTCAACATAAAGAATGAAGCCTTTCATAAAGAATGAAGCCTTTCAACATAAAGAATGAAGCCTTTCAACATAAAGAATGTAAGCTTTCAACATAAAGAATGTAAGCTTTCAACATAAAGAATGTAAGCTTTCAACATAAAGAACGTAAGCTTTCAACAGAAAGAATGAAGCCTTTAAACAGAAAGAATGTAAGCTTACAAACAAGAAGGAAGGCTCTGAGTGCAAATGTGCTGTTCTCCATTCAAATCCATTACTATACACAATGATGAGTCTGGGATAGAATACTGGTTTATATGAGTGTGTGCTTTGCTTGTATTGTTCTGGCTGGGACAAAGATTGTTTGCAAGTGTGTCTGGCTGGGACAAAGATTGTTCGCAAGTGTGTATGGCCCAGGTAAGGGCCTCGTCTCATACACTAATTGTGTTCATTTCTTGGTTGGAGTCACATTGCCCACTCAAGAAAACATGCATTTGATCCAACAACTTGAAATTTATTGCATACAATGTTGGTCAACACAGAGCAAACATTTTCATGCGTCAGTTAATTATGAAGAGGAAATTCAGTTTGAATAGGTGTAGAAAGGTTAGCTAACGGCAAGTCACACTACTGAAGCATGTCCTGAATACCCTGTAGAACTTACCTCTGACCATCACATTATGTGGAGTTGATTGCATAGCCATGTAAACATGGCTAGGCCGGACTGTCCAAACTCTCATCTAAACAACAGGTTTTTCATATTCTATCATAGCAAACAGGTCAAAAAGAAATATCTAAAAACAAATATAGACACTTTATTAAACTGAAAGAATAATTAATTAATAAAATATAATAACTAATTATTACTCATGTCATATGCATTTCGTTTGTTAAACTGTTAATGTGATATACTGATATTTACTTAAAAGAAATTATAAGACCTCATTTGGTTCCTGACAATTTGGTATACTGATATTTAGTTAATACAAATTATAAGACCTTATATAGAAGACAAACTTGAATTCGCGCGGAATTTAGAACAAATTTGTGAACATGTGAATAAAACGAATTTATTTTTGAAATATTTTTAACACTCTACATAACTATAAAAGTAATTTTAACACTCTACATAACTATAAAAGTACTTTTAACACTCTACATAACTATGAAAGTACTTTTAACACTCTACCTAACTATAAAAGTACTTTTAACACTCTACCTAACTATGAAAGTACTTTTAACACTCTACCTAACTATAAAAGTACTTTTAACACTCTACCTAACTATAAAAGTACTTTTAATACTCTACATAACTAAAAAGTACTTTTAACACTCTACATAACTATAAAAGTACTTTTAACACTCTACATAACTATAAAAGTACATTTAACACTCTACATAAAAGTACTTTTAACACTCTACATAACTATAAAAGTACTTTTAACACTCTACATAACTATAAAAGTACTTTTAGCACTCTACCTAACTATAAAAGTATTTTTAACACTCTACCTAACTATAAAAGTAACCATCAATTTGTTCAAATCACTTCACTTATCCTTTCTTCAAACATATATCTTCATCCTCCAAAGTCCACCCACACAACCAGCCGTTCAATATATTCATTCCCAAACGATGATTATTGATAGCTAGATTTCACAATGACTGATGGCTAGGATATAGGTCTACAATCCATTAGCACGATCGATGACGTCATAGGATTGCATATCAGACTATTCCGAATGCAATGGCCACTCTGTATTACGTCATAGGATTGCATATCAGACTATTCCGAATGCAATGGCCACTCTGTATTGGGGGGGGGGGGTTTAGTTAGTTAATTATTTTTTTAAAATAATATATATATACACACATGCTATTTAATGTGCTGCCTATTATTCTTTTTTAATTTTTAAATGATTTTTTCCTATCTAACTCTTCACATATCCCAAACCCTTTAAATTAATTTTTACTATATAACTCTCCACATATCTCAGCCCTTTAAATTATTTTTTCTTATCTAACTCTCCACATATCTCAACCCTTTAAATTAATTTTTTCTTATCTAACTCTCCACATATCCCAACTCTTGATCAATCACTCCTTTCAACTCGTTGGCTTTTCAAATTTTCTATTCATATTCTGACGTTGTAGATACAACGGACAACTATTCCGGGATTAAGACGATTGGGAGAAAGAAGACGCCTCCTTGTCTTGACTGTTGGCAAGAAACGCCAGGCAATGACAAACGCGAACGAACTTCTCGTGCTGTTAGTAATGAGCATTACGTGTCATCTATAGCTTGTAGATTGATGCTGGCAAGCCACTGCACTCACATTGAGCAAACGACTTACAGGCTTGTCTGCCCTTGGGTCTATTAAACAGAGCGTGCACGTATTCAAATTCACGCGTGCAAATCCTGCGAGAGAGTGTGAGATTTGCCCAGTACGAAGAGCCTTGTCCCTGTGGGTTGCTGGAGATTCTGGAGAAAAGTGTATTGTCTAGTCTCCAGGGTTTGTCCTCTGTTTATTCTCTGTTCCCAGGCTTGTGGCGTATCGCATTGCAGACAGTGACTGGTAGACTCGATAGGCAAAGACTCCAACACACACACACACACGTGATGTCGCAATCATTCAAAGTGTCCAACTCGTTGTCTCAGTGTCCATCATGAATATTCCTTCGTGCTCGAGACTGGCTCCGATTTTGACGTTTCATCATGTCCATTGTAGTCACGTGACATGGCTTGTTGCTTTCAAGCATCGCTACAACTACTACAAACATAGCTACAACCACTGTAAACATCGCTATAACCAGTATAAACATCGCTACAACTACTACAAACATAGCTACAACCACTGTAAACATCGCTATAACCAGTATAAACATCGCTACAACTACTACAAACATAGCTACAACCACTGTAAACATCGCTATAACCAGTATAAACATCGCTACAACTACTACAAACATAGCTACAACCACTGTAAACATCGCTATAACCAGTATAAACTTTGCTGCCGCCACTTTACATTCTGTACAATAAAAATGAAGACATAGGATTGCTGTTGCTGTGTTTACAACAAAAGTGTAGATAGAGAAATTGCTGTTACCGTGTTTTAAAAAAAGTATAGACAGGAATTGCTGTTGCCGTGTTTATAAAAGAAAAGTGTAGACAAAAGAATTGATCTTGCCGTGTTTACAAAAAAAGTGTAGACAAAAGAATTGATCTTGCCGTGTTTACAAAAAAACCAACGTGTAGACAAAAGAATTAATCTTGCCATGTTTACAAAAAAAGTGTAGACAGGAATTGCTGTTGCCGCCTAGAGAGAGACGAAGGTGTCTACTGGGATAATTATTAATAAGAATAAATTAAGATTTCTCCATCACTTGTAATTAGTTATGGATGATTAATAATAATAATAATAATAATAATAATAATAATCATCATAATCATAAACATCAACAAAGGGCTGCTTTGTGACACAGTATTTCCTAATGCATTTCTGAATTCTTCTCCCATGCCATATTAAGCAATAGTGGCATGATAAGATAATACAGTAAACGTGAATTTATAAGGTAGTATAGTGAGCACGCGTGGTATGATAAAATAATATAGTAAGCATGCGTGGTCTGATAAGACAGTATAATAAGCACAGTGGTATAATAAGACGTTATAGTAAACAAGCGTGGTCTGATAAGACAGTATAATAAGACGTTATAGTAAATAAGCGTGGTCTGATAAGACAGTATAATAAGCACAGTGGTATAATAAGACGTTATAGTAAACATGCGTGGTCTGATAAGACAGTATAATAAGACGTTATAGTAAACATGCGTGGTCTGATAAGACAGTATAATAAGCACAGTGGTATAATAAGACGTTATAGTAAACATGCGTGGTCTGATAAGACAGTATAATAAGCACAGTGGTATAATAAGACGTTATAGTAAACAAATGTGGTATAAGTTAGTATAGTAGGCAAGCATAGTAGGATAAGATATTCTTACTAGTATAGTAGTGGATAGTGAGTTTGTTGTACAGTATACATCACCAGGCTGTACTTTGGTGCACTCTGAGTACTGAGTACAGTATACATCACCACACTGTACTTTGGTGCACTCTAAGTACTGAGTACAGTATGCATCACCAGACTGTACTTTGGTGCACTCTGAGTACTGAGTACAGTATACATCACCAGACTGTACTTTGGTGCACTCTAAGTACTGAGTACAGTATGCATCACCAGACTGTACTTTGGTGCACTCTGAGTACTGAGTACAGTATACATCACCAGACTGTATTTTGGCGCACTCTAAGTACTGAGTTTGTTGTACAGTATACATCACCAGACTTTAGCGCACCTTCAGAACTAAATTTGCATATTGAAATTTAAGATAGGTGAATTTTATTAATTTTTAAATTTTTTTAAATGAAGGAGAAATGTGAACAATAAACACATATTAAAGATATAGGTCTATACTATATGTACACACAAACACACACACACACACACACACCTATATATATATTCTTGAAGACAATGATGACCTATTACCTAGAAACTAGTAATTTCTTTATTGATCAAATTATTATTAGAAGGGATAGCAAGTATGAAACAAAAGCTTCCGAGGAAATTTCATTGCCAGCGCGAAGCTTCTTGATGTCTTTATTGAACAATTTGTGCTGACTTAATGTACGTGACTTTTGGAGAGGTATAGAAAC
Organism: Sinotaia quadrata; assembly: GCA_028829895.1. Taxonomy (NCBI): domain Eukaryota; kingdom Metazoa; phylum Mollusca; class Gastropoda; order Architaenioglossa; family Viviparidae; genus Sinotaia; species Sinotaia quadrata. The sequence continues at coordinate 89,798,029 of CM054181.1, forward strand.
AATGACTGAAGAATGACATGGCTCTAAGAAAGTGATATTTCTGAACTGTCGACAATAAATTTAAGCATTGTACTTTAAATACTCTACGTTGCAGCAATGTGTAACACTTTTAATGATTGCAAAATCATATTTATTATATATGACTATTTAAAATCGCTATTTAGCGTCCTTGAAAATGTATCTTAAAAATTATTCACCATGACAGCTATACATTTACAAGACCAAGTACATCTTTGTTATTAATTCCAAAAAGTACAAATTATTCACCATGACAGCTATACATTTACAAGACCAAGTACATCTTTGTTATTAATTCCAAAAAGAACAAATTATTCACCATGACAGCTATACATTTACAAGACCAAGTACATCTTTCTTATTAATTCCAAAAAGTACAAAGTAAGATGTCACGTGTCTTTAGCGAATGAATTTTGTATGCTTTTTAATATCCTTTAAATAGGCGTCTCAATTTATAGTCTCGGAATTTTGCAGTGCACACTCTAATGTGTTTGTCAAACTATAGTTGACAGAAAACCAACATAATTACAGCATTTCGGTTTCTCTTAGACTGCAAATTGCTGGGTAACAGCGAGGGGTATGTTCCGTAGTCTTTGATAACTAGAATTGTGAGAGCAAGTTATTTATGGCTCAGGCAACAGTAAGCGGCCTTCGTGTTCACTATAGGTCCTTACATGACGATGATTGAATAGCTAGTGGCGTCCAGTTTGACGGATGCTTTCCAAGACACGCTGGGCGACAAGAACATTTCTGCGAGTCAGGAAGTCAGGCTTTCTCACTGTTCGGAAAAGGAACATTCCGTCAATTGTGATCTTGATATCAAACTACATTTCAAACTGATTGCGTACACGTAATTTTGCGTGAACGGGTGTGCATCTGTGTGTGTGTTTGTTTGAGTATTTGTTATTGCATGTGCATTTAGTGTACGTGTGTATATTCATGTGCAATTGAATGTGATGTGTATATTTGTGTACGTGTACAGGGTGGGCCAAATGTCAGGGTACACTTGTAATTTTTTTCATTATTGTTTTGTTTTATTGATACAATACAAACAAGAACTATTACAAATCTTGTTTAATAATACGACAACAATTTGGAAATCATTAATAGCAATATAAACAAGAATTATTACATGAAATAAACAATAGTAATAAAAAATTATAAATGTGTCCTGACTTCTGACCCACCCTGTGACATGTACTTATGTTAGCAGTTCTATGCAGTATGCGTGTGCATATCTGTGCTTGTGAGTGTGTTTGTATTTGGGCACATACATAAATGAGTTATTAGTGAGTGATTACGGAGACTCTGAATGATACTATCCTGTGCCTCACTCAATCCTCTTGTAAACCTCAGTCTTATATACTATCGTGTGTCTCACTCAATCCTCTTGTAAACCTCAGTCTTATATACTATCGTGTGCCTCACTCAGTCCTCTTGTAAACCTGTCTTATATACTATCCTGTGCCTCACTCAATCCTCTTGTAAACCTCAGTCTTATATACTATCCTGTGCCTCAGTCAGTCCTCTGTAAACCTCAGTCTTATATACTATCATGTGCCTCACTCAGTCCTCTTGCAAACCTCAGTCTTATATACTATCGTGTGCCTCAATCGGTCCTCTTGCAAACCTCAGTCTTGTATATTATCGTGTGCCTCAGTCAGTCCTCTTGCAAACCTCAGTCTTATATATTATCGTGTGCCTCAGTCAGTCCTCTTGCAAACCTCAGTCTTATATACTATCCTGTGCCTCAGTCAGTCCTCTTGCAAACCTCAGTCTTATATATTATCGTGTGCCTCAGTCAGTCCTCTTGCAAACCTCAGTCTTAGACACGAACCAAGCCACATATAGTATAGTGAGCAAGTGTGGAATAATACGAAAACGTGATATAACAAGATAATATAGTAAGCAAGCATATAATGATAAGTTAGTATAGTAAGCAATCATATAATGATAAGATAGTACAGAAAGCAAGCAAATGGGTACTTTATATTTACACCGTAGGCTATATTGCTTATTTGAAATGGTCCAGTGTAGTCCCTTTCCTTTACTAGGCTAGGGTGTACTACTAACCAGTGTCACAGAGGAACACAAAGTCCATTTATGTATGCATTAAAACAAGGTGCGCCACTTTGTTCTATGACATGTATGTTACCTGGGCACTGACGTTTAATATGGCCTGGTCTGCCATAGTTAAAGCATATTACTGATTCGTTCTTAACATCTTTGTCTTTACTTTTGGGTTGAGTTGTGGGTCTCTTTTGTCATTTTGTTAGTACGTTTCCCATATGTCTCCTTGTATCTGTCAGCTGCTTTTAACAAGTTTGTCAAACTCTTTGGACCTTGTCCTTAATGTAAATTTACAGGGTGGGATAACATGATGTTTGTAACTTGTCAATAACAAAGTGATCCTAATGTCTTTCCTATTGCTAATCTCTACTTCATCTAGTTCTAACCATCAAGACATTCTGTAGCTTACTAGCTGCCTGTTAAAATGTATTAGTCTGCTCTCTCTTATACTGGTGAAACCTACGTCTGTATAATATGTCCCGTACGTCACGGCTTCCTCTGGGAGCATATGAAGGACCTTACTCTCCTGCTCTTTCATTCCTGCACTAAGAAATTAAACCATAGTTGTTCTTTTTCTGGTAGGTCTAATCTCACAGCACATTGTTCAAAGCTTAATACGTAATCTTCAATGTTTTTCTCCTTTTTATGTTACAAGAACGGAAATGAAATGGCTTCCTGAATCTTAGATACATTTTCACTTATTTTGAACTGGTTTAGATTAAGTGCAGTGTATCTCCTTTCTTTTGCATCTATCTTGGTAAATGCCAGTTTTCTTTCAATCTTGAAACTTTTATCACTTTCGTTTTTTCTGTTCACATTTATCTTTCACTTATATTTCTTTCTCTTTTATTTCTATTTCTTTTTTTTATTTCTAGTTATTTTCTCTTTCTTTTACATAGTTTATTGAATAATCTATATCTTCATATCCTGAAAGACCCAAGTCACTGGCTTCCTCCCTTCCTGCCTCTATCCACATCTTTCTATCTCCCCTGGAATCTTCCATATTAAATTGCAAAATAATTCCACCATGGTCACGTGAAAACTAGCTGACTGGCAAGCTGTCTGATTTTACAAAGTATCTCCACAAACACTCAGGTAACTAGTTAACTTTAAATCTAGTTACTTAAAATGAAAAAAAAAAACAATGTAAACAATATAATCTCCACACATCAATAATGGAAAAGAATGGAATGCATATATCAATACAAGACGCAATCAATAAGATAAATCAAAAGGTTAATAAAAAAAAAAAGAGGAAAAAGATAGACAAAGCAAGAGGAAAGTTCAGCAGCCATGTCTCGTATCGTCACGTTGTTAAGATCTTCCAAAGATGAGAGATATTATACAAGCTACCATGTGTTATTAAGATCTTCTACAGAACTCAATATTTTTCTATTTCAAATGCTTATTACAGCTGTATCAAAGGTTAATACTCGAGAAATGTGCGCTCACATTATAATGCAGATAAGACTTTTAGTTTGTTTATTTAAGAATGACATAAAGATCCGTTCGATTTAAGTATTTCAGAATGACTCATAAAAACCAGTTGGATTTAAGTAAGTAGGCTAATTAAGAATGACACATAAAGATCTTTTCGAATTAAGTAAGTATTTAAAAATGGCATATAAAGAAATCTGTTGGATTCAAGTTAGGAAAATAATAAAGTGTTCTACTTACTACCACTTATAAATCACTTCTAACATGTAAAACTACCTTGTACATTAACTATATCATGTTACATATTAACAATAAATACTGGAAACATAGAAAACATCAAACTGCATGATATATTCATTAAACGAATTAAGCATTAATAAACAGTGGGATCACAAGTCATCGACAGCACACTGATGACAACTTGTCAAAGTTTGAATCTTCTAGATATATCTGACATGATTTACAGCACTGAGGTTAAGTAAGTAATTCATGTCTATTGTATAATATATTCATGTCTATTGTATAATATATTCATGTCTATTGTATAATATATTCGTGTCTATTGTATAATATATTCATGGCACACTACATGAAAAGTATTTCATCGTCCTGGGTTGTGTTAAAGTATATTCATAATTTCTATTACGTAAATGAATTTGTAGCTTGAAAATCCACTACATTGTAGAGTAAGTGAAACTGAATTGTATTGCTTATTTGTGTGTCTAGCGGTGACCTTCCAAATTTGCATACAGAATCGGTATAAGCTCAATAAAAAATACCGGAAATGGATCTCCCAGGCATCTTCTTCCGGCGAGGCAGTAAGCGACAAAGGACTGCTACATCAGGCAAAGGTGATTGTCGCCTTCTTACACCAGTTAATGTTGATTTGATAAAACCTCCAAGCCGGAGCAAAGTCTACAAATAAAACGTGCAATAATTTTATATTTATTTATAATACATGTAGCCATTCGTTTAGAATATTTTATTAGTTTATTTGTTGACACAACTATTATATTCTTTTTATTACTATTCATCAAGTTTTTGTGACACCATTTTGTTCTCAGCTTGCAGCAGAAGCAGAGAACGCAGACAACGCTGCAGAACAAAAGCGACAGTTAGGCAAACGAGTGCGATATGGAGAGATTGTTCAGGTGAGGGTCGAGTAGCGGGAATCGAGTAATAATATATACAGATTTGTTCTAGTAACAGTAATAATAGTAACATGGAGACTGCATTGGTGAAAGTGAGGGACAGAGAGTAATAATATATACAGATTTGTTCTAGGAACAGTTGAATAGTAACATGGAGATTGCATAGGTGAAAGTGAGGGACAGAGAGTAATAATATATAGATTTGTTCTAGTAACAGTAATAATAGTAACATGGAGACTGCATTGGTGAAAGTGAGGGACAGAGAGTAATATAAATGAAGTTTGGCAGATGATATTCAAATAGTAAATATAAAGAGACTGTACAGGTGAAAGGCGAGTAGTACAGGGCTAGTAGTGTCATGTGGAGGTCGTACAGATAGTCCAATGCGGAGATTTTACATATGATAGTACACATGACATTCGAGTAGTAACGTGTGTGGAAATATACGCGTGGCAGTCAATTAGTGAAAGAATAACGCATAACATTGTTTAGTACATCTGTGTAGGTCGGAAACTTATTATCGAATAGTAAAAGGCAAAAGCATTAACATTGTTTAGTACATGTGTGTAGGTCGGAAACTTATTATCGAATAGTAAAAGGCAAAAGCATTAACACTGTTTAGTGAATCTTACAGTTTTCGCGAGATTTTATATGATACGGTGAGAGTGTAGAGTAGCATTGTAGCACGAAGAGACTTTACAGGTAAACACACGACTTGAAGAGACTTTACAGGTAAACACACGACATGAAGAGACTTTACAGGTAAACACACGACTTGAAGAGACTTTACAGGTAAACACACGACATAAAGAGACTTTACATAGGATAAATTAATAACACGAAAAGTCATGTAGTAACACGACATAAAGAGACTTTACGTATGATAAATTAATAACACGAAAAGTCATGTAGTAACACGACATAAAGAGACTTTACATGCGAGAGTCTTGTAGTAATACATGGAGACACGTTGCATTTGAGAGTTTTATAGTAATACGAAATGGAGATACTTTACATTGGAGAGTCTTGTAGTCATACGAAATGGAGATTCTTTACATTGGAGAGTCTTGTAGTCATACGAAATGGAGATATTTTACATGTGAGAATCCTGGTTAATTTAGGATGCGAGAGATCACAGAAAATATTTAACAGCTTTTATATATACACCAGTAGCATGAAGCCTGATGAGACTGTTCGTGAGTGAGCTCAATGTGGCGGTGAGTTTAAACGTGAAATTAATAACTCTGTGTGTCAAAGTGTCAATAATTTTCAGAGTTATGAAAGAGATTAGTACATATATGATCACGAACAATATTCGATTAAATGAAACTAGATGTGCACTATATGTCTGATAACATACCTTCTTGTGTGTCGTTTATATATGTATCCACATAGGTCCTAGCTTTATGATAAGACACTATCAAAATAATTTGTTTCAGCTAAAACATGCGTTTACGAACAAATATGTTCATATGTGCACATCACAGACCAGCCAGAAGGACAAGAACAACATGATGGTGAGAACACTTTTTGCGAACATTCATTTCTCATATAAAAATATGTATTAATAGTTATCTCTTACAAACAGGCTCTCACTTTTATCATTGAGAATAGATTGCATGCATCTCTTAAGAATTTCACTGGTACTTTCATCACCGAGAAGGAGTATTTCATTATTACCTGTCTCTAATCTCTCACTAGAATGTGTACTATCAGACAAACTTTATATTAAACTTTCAATCAAATATAGCCTTAAATATGTGTCCTCGTCATGACATCTTCATATGCCTTGTGTCGATATAGGTTGTCTTGTAAGTGTCGTGTTGACATTTGTTCTGATATGTTGATATTTGATGTTTATTTGTGTGTTGTATATATATATATATATATTATGTGTGTGTGTGTGTGAGAGAGAGAGAGAGAGTGTGTGTGTATGTGTTGTGCACATATTTGTTATTTTGTTATGTGTGTTGTGATAATACTGGGTGTTTTGATATATGGTGTGTTGATATTTTGTATGTTCTATATGTTCTATTGATATGTGTTGTGTATGTTATGTTATAATTTATGTACAACTCAGAATTTGGTACTATTGATAATTTTTTTATGACCTATCCCCATTTTATAATCTATTCTACATTTTAACTTCACAAATTTTTAATCATGTGTACCTGAGTTTTTATCATGTTCATCTGGATTGTCCTGCCGTGAGATAACCTATATGGTTGACTCAACGTAAAAATGTTAATATACAGTGTGTTGATATTTGGTATGTTGGTTAGTGCTGATATGTATTGCGTATGGATATGTTCTGTAAATCTGTCTTGTGGATATGCTGTGTGATGATCTATTGAGCTTGAATCTGGTGTGTTTGTGGATCTGTTGTGTGTGGTTCCGCGGGCATGTTTGTGTTCTGACCGGATGTTTTGCGTTTGGACCTTTTGTGTGGATATGTTTTGCATGTATTCTATACGTATTATGTAGACAAATAATATGTTTTGCATGTATTCTATACGTATTATGTAGACAATATGTTTTGCATGTATTCTATACGTATTATGTAGACAAATAATATGTTTTGCATGTATTCTATACGTATTATGTAGACAAATAATATGTTCTGCATGTATTCTATATGTATTATGTAGACAAATAATATGTTCTGCATGTATTCTATACGTATTATGTAGACAAATAATATGTTCTGCATGTATTCTATACGTATTATGTAGACAAATAATATGTTCTGCATGTATTCTATAGGTATGTAGACAAATAATATGTTTTGCATGTATTCTATAGGTATATAGACAAATAATATGTTTAGATATATTCTATAGGTATGTAAACAATTAATATGTTTTGTATGTATTCTATAGGTATGTAGACAAATATGTTTTGCATGTATTCTATAGGTATGTAGACAAATAATATGTTTTGTATGTATTCTATAGGTATGCAGACAAATAATATGTTTTGTATGTATTCTATACGTATTATGTAGACAAATAATATGTTTTGCGTGTATTCTATACGTATTATGTAGACAAATAATATGTTTTGTATGTATTCTATAGGTATGTAGACAAATAATATGTTTTGCATGTATTCTATAGGTATGCAGACAAATAATGTATATTATCTGGTGTTGAATGTATTGTCAAGCTTAATGGAATTCAACTCATAGCTATGACATAAGAAACTGTTGTATTATCAAAACTGTTTGACTCAAATTGTCAATCTGGCATGATTTCTAAAGAGCATATCGCATTGTTTGTGCGGAAGTAATGAGAAAGAAGCCTAACGCTAAGGGAAGCAATCGTGCCGTCTTGCTCTTTTGCTTCCTATCGCTGGACTAGCCAGAGGAGCCCGGCTTGTAATTAGATGATCGTTTGTAGCGATATTAACGTGGCAGCTCAGTTCTTTGCACTAATTCAATTTTTACACATCGGCTGCTACACGCCGACGGGAAAGCAGAAATTGGTGCTGTTTTGATCTTCTTTATGTACGAATCCCGAAACCGAGGGTAGCGTGCGCTCGGTACTTTGAGCAGAATAGAGATCGATTCTCATTGAGTTATTCCTCTTTTATAAATTTCATGCCGTAATCTGGCGAAGCATCAGCCTGGGCCTGGCATAAATCAAACGCCACTGAAGAATAGACGGTGGCCCGAGATAGGTCACCTCACCGGAATGATCTGACGTCACGTCGATGTTTCTTGTGAAACTGGCAAACAGTCACATCCATAAAATTGATTTACGGATGTTTCTGGAATTAATTACAAGCCTAGTTCTGAGCTAAATGTAGCACCATCAGATTGATATATCTGGTCAGGATTCATGTTAAAAGGGTGTATCTATCACTTTTCTTTTTTAAAGAAGATTTTGTGCATTAAGCGAAATATCAAAATGAAATAACTTGAACTCAACGAATCAACTAGATCTTCAAAATCTACTCACATTTCTTTTCTAAGTCTTTGAATAAACTATTATACCAACCGTTACTTCTGAATACTTCCTTAATGACGGTTGTCCAAATTTACAATAATGTCAAACGCTATAATGACAAGCGTCCATGTGTCAGTCATGTCAAACCATATATAATGTCAGTTGTCCATGTTCACAGTCATGTAAAACTACTTATAATAGCAGTTATCCATGTTGTCAATCATGCCAAACCAAATATAATGGCAGTTATCCATGTTTACAGTCATGCCCAACCATATATAATGACACTTATACATTTTACAATCATGTCAAATTATCTATAAGGTAATTTGCAATACGCCTGATTATATTTTACAGGGAATAAGCAGCCTTTCCTTGTTTTACCAGAACATTCTGGTTTACAGATTATAAACTGCTACAACTGTGGTAGATGCGAGAAGATCTACTGCAGTGTAAGGAATACACTGCACTTCATTGATGTATGGTGGCAAAGTATTCAGACTACAGCGAGCAATTTCTGGTACAAAGAAGTTACTGAAAATTGCTGTTCTGCTTGAGGGACCTTATATATATGAAGAAATATATGGGACACGCATTATTCTGACAGCTAGACATAAATGTGAACCACGCAGACCAGTTTATGAACAAGTGATGCCTAAACAACAGAGCGGCATGCCAGATAATTAACGTAGCACAGGATCCTCTCTCACACCTCCTCCTCACACCTAACCCCAAAAGTAAAGACAATGGTGTTAAGAATGAATCAGTATTGTATTTTAGTTGTGGAAAACCAGGCCATATTAAATGTTATTGCCCAGGTTACATTAATGTCATAGAACCAATCCTCTGTGGCACTGGTTGTAGTGTAGGTTTAGTAATACACCCTAGCCTAGTGAAGGAAAGCAATTACACTGGAGAGTTTCAATCAATCACTCTAGCCAGTGATGTAAAAGATAATTACCCATTGTGATGGTAGACATTTATAGCATGTATGTAGTGCTTCAACTGCGAAATAGAGACTTCAAACAAAGCTGAGACAGAGAGACGAAAATGGCTTTCTATCATTAACTGCATGCAACTGTGTCACATAAATAAGCTGTCTTGATGAAGACTGAACTTTTCACTCTGCCAGGGGTTATTTAAGCAAGTTGCCTTGATGCTTTAATACTTGGTGGTTGACGGATGAAAAACTGGTGGAGAGAGATATTTCCAACTCTCCTTAGTGAAATCTCCATTATACATAATGAGATTTTACCACAAAATGAAGTTTAATGTCTTCCAGTATAACTCCCGTGTTCATCATATAAACAGAAAATCTTCTTCTTCCTTCTAACAAAGACTGCATTCTTGGAAAGGTTGCTGTTACAAAAGTTTGATGTTACATGGAGAGAAATGCTTATTTGTCATCAGTTGAATGCCACACTGCATGACCTCTGTCATACGGCGGGTGCATACCTCAAAGTGTTCCCATAGTATGTAGTTGCTTGGCTATTGTTATAATTCTCTCTCTCTCTCTCTCTCTCTCTCTCTCATATGTTATAATTCTCTCTCATATCCATATTACTACTACAACAATATAGATATACTGTGGAAGTCATCAAAGGCACTGACCATGTAGGTGCAGACTATTTGTCCAGAGCAGTAGACATGGAAGTGTAAGAGTCCAATACATAAGTGTCTGTAAATGCTGCAAAATATTTATGTCAATATTTTGTATCTTCTCTATGATAGAGAGGAAGGAACAATTTTATCCAGAGTTCATTTATTGATGCCAAGATGACTGTACGTTGTATGTTCCTATCACACGGAGAAAAGAAATAATGATAATGATTTTTAAATATGATTTGCATTTGAATTCCTTTATTGTAGAGATATAACGGGTCATGTCTCCAACTTATTGCAAGGAAAAGTATGATGATTTTTCATGATAAATTCTCCTTATATATCTTTAAGTGTGGGGACAAAACAGGTCAAGTCTAAACTTATAATGATATTGATATGTTAATGCTCAGTGATTACTGAGGCATATAAAAGTATATAATCTTTATTTCTAAATATGCTGAATTAATTATGTGTATGTGACTGAGTAAATTGACTTTCACTTTGTAAATAAACTATTGTTATCTGTGTTTATTTCTTCCTTGAAATTTCTGTTTCTCTTTGCCTTCTCCCTCTCTCCATTGGGTTATTATTTATGTCTTTTTTCCTCCAAACTCGTTTTGAAGAAATATAAATGATTGCAGTGTTATCTGGAACCAGTTTTTGTTTCACATATAATTATACTGATCTAACACATATCTCATTCTTGGACAAGTTTGCAAAAATAACAGTTTTGTTTTCTTTTGAATGATTATCTTCCCCATACACACTCATTTTGAAATGGTTGTTTGTACAGATGATGTTACAGGCTATAATGCATAACCTAAATATGTTTCTTTTGTCTTATACAGATAATGCTACAGGACTATAATGCAAAGAATGCACAGTTTCGAATTCTGCCGCAGTACAAAGTAAAATCCGAGGGCGAAGTGGTAAGAACATGATTGACACCTGTTTTGACCCTAATAACACATGAATTTGATAGATCAGATATGGGCTTATTTACTTCCATGAGATTTAGAAGATTTTAACTTTAATGTGTAGCGTAGCAGGAATATCTGCAAAATAATACATAATTTTTGTAGTTTGGAGTAATTGCAAAATAGTACGTAACTTTTGTAGTTTGACTGGAGTAATTGCAAAATAATACGTAACTTTTGTAGTTTGACTGGAGTAATTGCAAAATAGTACGTAACTTTTGTAGTTTGTCTGGAGTAATTGCAAAATAGTACGTAACTTTTACAGTGTTATATTGGAGCAATTGCAAATAAATGTTAACTACTACATATATATATATATATAAAAATGGAGAATTCGACTAATTCATATAAAATATCTATTGTAAATAAAATGAAATTTGCAACTAATTATAACTATGTAATTTGCAAATAATAACTATTTTATATATATATAAATGGAGAATTCGCATAATTCATATAAAATATATATTGTAAATAAAATGAAATTTGCAAATAATTAAAACTATTATATATATGTGTGTGAGATTTGTATAATGCATATAAATTATTTTATGTAACCATAGTTTTTACTAAATAATAATTAACTAATAAAATGTAATCTGAACATTTGCAAATCAATAAGTAATACTTTAAGATTACCCAGAATATTTACAAAATGATTCATAATAATACTTTAGGTTAACCCAGAGCATTACTTATAATATGTAATGCAATAGTATAAGTGGAGCATATGTATTTGCAAGCAATATGTAACTAATCTTGTGTAATCGGAGTATTTTGAAAAGAAATATGTAATTGCTGTAGTGTAAACCAGAGCATTGGGAAAGTAGTGTAACCAGAATATTGACCATGTAATTAGTAACTACTCTTGTGTAACTAGAATATTGACAAAGTAATAAACTCTTAGATTGGTTTTGCCAGAAAATCGTTTTAATTATTTTGACACATAATAGTTTCTTTCTTGAAATTAAATGACTTCATTTGCTCATTTTATTAATTGGAACATTGCTCTAACGTACAAAGGCAATGACATAATTTTGACTGGATCATTTGTTCTAAAGTACTTAGGCATTGATATCATGTTGACTGGATCATTTGTTCTAAAGTGCTTAGGCATTGATATCATGTTGACTGGATCATTTGTTCTAAAGTACTTAGGCATTGATATCATGTTGACTGGATCATTTGTTCTAAAGTACTTAGGCATTGATATCATGTTGACTGGATCATTTGTTCTAAAGTACTTAGGCATTGATGTCATGTTGACTGGATCATTGTTCTAACGTACATAGGCACTGACATATAATGTTGACTGGATCATTGCTACAAAGTACGTAGGGACTGACATATAATGTTGACTGGATCATTGCTACAAAGTAAGTAGGGACTGACATATAATGTTGACTGGATCATTGCTACAAAGGACACGTAGGGACTGACATATTAATGTTGACTGGATCATTGTTCTAACGTACATAGGCACTGACATATAATGTTGACTGGATCATTGCTACAAAGTACGTAGGGATTGACACATCATGTTGACTGGGTCATTGCTTTAAAGTACATAATCAATGACACATAATATTGACTTGATCATTGCTTTAAAGACACTGTCACATAATGTTCACCTATAGTCAAAGAAAGTCTACTTTTATTTCTTTCTTTGCGCTATGGAGTTTTGATTATCTATTACACTTCTGTCATATTATTAATTTGTCTTTAATAAAACATATACTTAATACAATTTTCTACACCTATTTTGAGTAAATATACATTATTAACAAATATAATTCACCTATTTCCAACATAAAAGAAAAATAAAACCAGCAACATACGTGCACGTGTACACACACACACACACACACACACACACACACACACACACACGCACACACGCACACACACACACACAGTCACACACGCATGCAGTCTAAAAGAAACATGAACAAATATACACATAGTCTCAGGAAAAAAACGTAAAGAAACACACACAAATGCATACATACACATTGATAAACATACTGTCTGAGAAAAACCAAGAATGAAAACACACACACACACACACACCACAACACAAAAGCACAAAAGATGCATTCAGTTATTTAGAATATCCCCATCTCAGTGACACGCAGTTTATGAGCACATACTATTTTGCTTGTTTGTGACTAAACTGCTTATTGTTGCTGTAGTGAATGTGTGCGTGTGGCCACACTGCTTATTGTTGCTGCAGTGAATGTGTGCGTGTGGCCACACTGCTTATGGTTGCTGTAGTGAATGTGTGCATGTGGCCACACTGCTTATGGTTGCTGCAGTGAATGTGTGCGTGTGGCCACACTGTTTATTGTTGCTGTAGTGAATGTGTGCGTGTGGCCACACTGCTTATGGTTGCTGCAGTGAATGTGTATGTGAGAGAGTTTGTGTACATATGCATGCGTTTAATTTCAACGAACGTGTATGATTGCCTGCATAAACAAGCGTGTGATTTAAAATGAATGTGTGTTCATACTTGCGTGTGTTGATTGTGTGAGTCTAGAAAAGTTTATTTTAACATTTTTCAGTATGACAGATTACTTTAAGTGAACTCGCATTTAATTTTAGGTTCAAATCTACGATCAAATAGTGTTCGAAAGCATCAAGTCCCCGGGACATTTTTTCCATGCCAGTCAGCCGTTCCAAATAGACCACTTCACATTCGGGTAGGCTGAGCTCACTTCATATTCGGTTGGGTGAATCTAGTAAAGAAATCCACACGTATTGATACAATGTGTGTGCCTATTGGTATTTGTTTCTTCTCGTTGGAGTGTAGATAATATAATGAACTATAACTGTAATTAGCTAACTGGAGAACAGACTAGTCAAAGATATAATTAGACGGCTAGTAAATAAATGAATGACTGATCAAAAGAACAAATTAAAAGAAAACACCGAGAAAATAAGTCTAGATAGATGAATGTATGGATGAACCTATGTGGATAGGTCTCTCTCTCGCTCTCTCTCTCTTTCTCTCTCTCTCTCTCTCTATATATATATATATAGAGAGAGAGAGAGAGAGAGAGATGTAGATGGATGGATGGATGGGTGAGTGGATAGATAGATAGATAGATAGATAGATAGATAGATAGATAGATAGATAGATAGATAGATAAACAGATAAATAGATAGATAAATGTAATAAATATATATGTGAGTAAAATATATATGTGAGTAAATGTAATAAATATATATGTGATTAAATGTAATAAATATATATGTGAGTAAATGTAATAAATAAATATGTCAAAAATACAATAATGGATGTGAATATAGATTTTTATTAATGAATACGTATGTCAATGTACTAAATATATGTGATGCAATGTTGTGTTATGACGTCATCAGGTCGGAGATGAATCTTGGTGTGGAAAGGTCTGGCTTCACACTTGTCAGATTCTGCAAAGAGAATCCGGAACTGGAACTCCTAGTCAAGGTGACTCGCACTCCTAAATAATTGTCTTCCGAAAGTTTGATAGAACTCGGTTAAGCATGACGTTATATAAGTTGGTGCCTAAAGTTTATAATTTGTCTCTAAAAGTGCATGATACTTCCTCAGTATTACTATATTGTTATTAACTGTTACCGCCATGTTACTAAACTGTTACCCCACTGTTACTAAATTGAGACAGTAGAAATTACTAATCACTGCTTCTCATTGTTAACATGGGACTAAATATGAAACAGTCTTTTGATATTTATCTTTTAAGTTTAATTTATTTTGTTTCCATCCGTACAATAATGTTAGTATGAAATAACATTTGCAGAGTACATCTATATTTTTTAATTTCCATTGTTTACGGTTCTACACGTAATAAGGTTGCTTATTTCTGTAGCTATCAATATGCTCACTCTCAGATTGTAGCAGATTATCATAGTACGCATTATTATACTAGGATAATTAATAAATGATAGCTATACGACTACTTTCTCTTGATCCGTACGAAGTTGTTAATGTTATAAATGATAGTTATACGACTACGTACAAAGTTGTTAATGTTATAAATGACAGCTATACGACTACGTACAAAGTTGTTAATGTTATAAATGATAGCTATACGACTACGTACAAAGTTGTTAATGTTATAAATGATAGCTATACGACTACGTACAAAGTTGTTAATGTTATAAATGATAGCTATACGACTACGTACAAAGTTGTTAATGTTATAAATGATAGCTATACGACTACTTTCTCTTGATCCGTACGAAGTTGTTAATGTTATAAATGGCAGCTATACGACTACGTAAAAGTTGTTAATGTTATCTGATGCCAAGATAAAGTTCGAACGGTGGTGATGTAGGCCGTGTATTTTGGCGTTTAAAAAAACTCTCACTAATTGTAAATAATATTTTTAAATTTCTTCTTCTTGCAATTTCACCTTTAGGTTAAAATTTAAATTCTAGAAATAATTAATGTTTATATGACCAAGTTTATTAACTGTTTGTATTAAGTTCCATAGTTAGTATTCAATAATGTACAAAATAATATCTATTATATTATTTTATTTTGAACATAAATATTATAAGGTTGTATTATTGTCTATTTCATTTAAAAAATATTATTTACTTATTTAATAAGTAGTTTGCTAACAAATATTTAGTTCCGATTTGAAAAGGAGCATTATTGTAATTGTTTCATTTAAATTTATTACTAATATTGCATAAAGCAAATTGTATTTCAAATTGCTTGGTGTATGTTTTTTGTTTTATTGGAAACAATTTATCGACAATTTAGCTTTTGAGTGTTATTTTATTTCATTTTTCAATTGTATTATTTTAATAACATCCCGCCTTTGTATTTCTTTCCTTGTCATTTTCACTTTAGTTTTATTTATTTTGGTATAACTAAATAATGTGCCATGCAAAGGTTTGTTGGTTGTATCGTGTGCATGCGGAGATTAAAAGTAAAATACAACAAAGAAGCATGACGTGTATTATTGACATAAATGTATATATTTGAAAAAATGACGTAATCGTATGAAAGGTAAGGATTGACGTATTTATTTAAGATATGTAGAATGACGTAAAATATTTAATTACTGTCGTAATTTTATGTTGACCAATTACCCACTGTATAAGATGTTTAGAATGAGAGATTATTAGTTAAGATGTGTTCAAGATTTATATAATTGGCTACGATGAGTAGAATAATGACTTAATATGTTGTGTGAAGAAATAGCGATTTTATGTGTGAACTAATGACCTAATTGTATAACAAGTATTTGGAAATGATCCAGTTGTATAGGATGCATGGACTAATGATCTAATTGTATAACATTTATTTGGAAAATGACTCAGTTGTATGATGTATGGACTAATGACCTAATAGTATAACAAGTATGTGGAAAATGACTTAGTTGTATAGATGTAGGGATTAATTATCTAACTGTATAACAGATATGTGGAAAATGATCACTTTGTATAAAATGTATTTACTAATTATCTAATTGTACAACAGATATATGGAAAATGGTCCAATTGTAAGATGTAACGAATAATGACCTAAGTGTATTACAGATATTTGACCCAGTTGTATAGATGATTGGACTAATGACCTAATTGTATAAGAGATATGTGGAAATTGACCCAGTTGTATAGATTATTGGACTAATGACCTAATTGCATAAGAGATCTGTGGAAATTAACCCAGTTGTATTGGTGTATGGACTAATGACCTAATTGTATAAGAGATGTGTGGAAATTGACCCAGTTGCATAGATGATTGGACTAATGACCTAATTGTATAAGAGATATGTGGAAATTGACCCAGTTGTATTGATGTATGAACTAATGACTCGATTATATAAAATCTTCGCTCTGCTAACTGTATTATCTATAAGTGACCTACTGCGATGAGAACATAAGCGTAATTAATGGCTGCTGGCACTTATTTTGGTTTCTTTGACACTGATCTATTGTTTCCTTTATTTTTTTCTTTTGTTTTCAGAGAGGGATAAGTGTATTCCCCAAATACGTAAAGGTAGTTCTATATTATATGTCTAATTATGACAATAGCTCTCTATATATTATGTGTCTAATTATGATAATAGTCTACAGGTATGTCGTGTGACGTCATTATGTTGCATTCATGTGCTTTTGATCTGGCGAATGAGCATGAGGTAGCTCTTGTAGAGCCTCGCTTTCAGCAAAAATTGATTTTCTTCCCTGGTCAGTCGACCCAGATTTGTATCTTCTCTTTTTATACCTTGCATCTCTTTCCTTTCCTTTGTCGCCAAACATGTGTACTATGATTACCGTGTGTCATTTCGTATTCAAGGTCACTGGATTGGGTCATTAATAGTTTACTTAGGAAGTGAAACCTTTAATTAAGCGATGACCTGTATTTTATGTGCATTTTCTTTATTTTCGAAACCTCACCTGCATTCTTGCCTCGGTTACCGTTGTAACTCTATTGAAATTGCTGTGTGCTTGATAAACGGACCCCGTCATACTTTTTTTATACACTACATGTGTAATCGCCTGACAGCCTTTCGCAGCTTTAGATGTTTCAACATGTATCAAGCTTATTACTTCAGCATGCTGACAGCTTTCTCTGTCTCCTGCAAGTCTATCTTCCTGAAACGGCTTTCTCTGTCTTCTATCAGCCTGTCTTCTGGTATTCGTCGGAATGGTCTGTCTGCAATCGCAGAGCAATGCGATGTGCGCACTTTATCAGAAACCTCACTCTTGACTCTCTCTGCGCACGCGCGCTGAGCAGTCACAATCACGTACTTTGTTTTGTCTTCCGAGGACTTTGTCTCACGTCCCGTGTGTGATGACGTCAGTAAAAAGGAGGTCCTCTTGTGTCTAATGTGAAAAGCAATGCTGAACATTAGTAATGATATTATGAATGTCATTTGTTGTAACTCTATTCACCGCCCATCACCTTATTAAAATATTAACAAACATCTCAACAAAACTCGAACTATATTTGTTTTATTTGCTTTTGTTTTATCACTTTTTGATTGAAAATATATGGTGTGGTGAAGTATATAAAGACTTTTACTTATGCTGTTATCATTTACGCTTAATATTTATACTTCTTTAGCAAAGGAGAAAAACAAAAAGATAATTATTAAGCTACCTCTTTGATATTCTGGCTTTTGAAAGGCAAACAGATAATTATTAATTCTATCTCTATATTTGTATTATTTAACTGTTTGATATTTACTTAGGAATCGAGTGACATCTGTGTTGTCTTTGAGCTGAGATAAGTAATTCTATTTTTGTCAGGTAAAGGGAGAAGGTTAAGAAATTTTGGCTGTTGTGGAGTGAGACACACGTGGCAAACTAGTGATCAAGTGTGATGACAGTAAGATGTGTCTCTCAAATGATGTGTCAGGCGATGATACAACATTGTGAGCTGTTTGAAATCCAGATGTGTCACGCAAGTGCTTGCAACATATGTGTGATATTTGATATCGGATGTGTCGTGCAGTTGTTACGACATAGTTGTGATTTATTTTACAGGGTGGATGTGTCATTCGATTGTTCCACAAAGAACTTGAAGCATACCTGGTGGCCGAAGGCCTCTTTGAGGAAGAGATAACAGAAGACGGTGAGCCAGACTCTACCTAAAATTTCTATTCAGTTCAGAAGTAGAAATACTACTAGTAGTTAGTAGTAAAGTAGTAGTAGTAGCACAGATAGTGGTAGTACACGTAGTAGTAAGTAGTACAAATAGTACATGTAGTAAAAGTAGTAGTAGTACAAAGATTGGTAGTACAATCAGTAATAATAGGGTAGCAGAACAAGGATTAGTTGTAGCAGTAGAAATAATGAAGAAGTAATAATAGTGTAGCAGTACCAGTAATACTGAATGAGTAGTAATAGTAGTACAAGTAGTGTGGCAGAGTAAATTTGACTATCCCTATTTCTAGACTTGATTGTTATATATAAAATTATTTAGTAGTACTAAAATTAGTAATAATAGTACAGTAGTACAAGGAGTAGTAGTCGTGGCATAAGTATAGGTAATAGTAGTAGAAGTAGTAATAATTGTTTATTAGTACAAAGGAGTAATAATAATGTAGTAGCAGAAGAAATAATACAGGTTAGTAATATAATTATGTAGTACAAGAAAAATCAAAATTAACAATAATAGTATAGTTGTACAAGTAGTAATAATAGTGTGGTCATGCATGGCTTATTAGCAGTAGTATAGTACAAGTAGTAATAATAGTGTGGTCATGCATGGCTTATTAGCAGTAGTATAGTACAAGTAGTAATAATAGTGTGGTCATGCATGGCTTATTAGCAGTAGTATAGTACAAGTAGTAATAATAGTGTGGTCATGCATGGCTTATTAGCAGTAGTATCAGTACAAGTATTGATGTTTTATTATTTTAGGTCAAATGATTAATTGGTGTATTATTTCTAGTGAACTTGGCGGTTTATTTTCTTTCACCTTGGTTAAACAACTTTTGATTTTCTGTCCATTCATGTTTTTGTCCTTGCCTGTTCATTGCAGTTCATTTTCGCATTCGTGTGATGGACCAGCACAAACCCCGCACACTCTCGCCCCCCTCCTCAGGCAACACGTTCTGGCAGATTGAGGCTGAGACAGGAATCTTGTACGGTATGTACGTTAGCTCTCGCTAAGCGTGTCCTAATTACAGTCAGCTCACATAATTTGTGTCCTAGTTACGTCAGCTCACAATTTGTGTCCTAGTTACGTCAGTCCACTAAAGGTATGTTCTAATTACGTCACTTCACACAACGGGTGACCTAATTACGTCAATAAAGTGTTTCGGTCGCACCACTTGTTCGGCATATTACGGAAATCACACAGACTTTGTATCAAGTCGATCACAACGTTAAGCTTAACTCACTTGTTGTATCGTATGTGTCTACATTACTTTTTCATAACTCTGTAAGTATGTCTAACTAGTAGCGTTATGCTGATACACCTCTTATTTTTATTTATACAACATTGGTAACATTATCAGCGTTGTTATTTGGTCACATCCTTCAATCTTTATATCAATAAACTATTGGTATTCGATGGTATGTGTTGAGTCAGTTATATATGTGTTGCAAATCCTTGATACACAATGTCTGCTGATTCAGTCGTATTGTTTCTCAAACTCTATGTTAGCCTTGTGAAGCATAGTGCTTTTATGATGGGTCTGTATAGTGTGTATTCAAAGTGCACTAAATATGTGTAGGCAGTTATAGGTGGATGGATGAGAGACAGACAGACAGATGATACGACGGACGATTTGAGGGAGAGGGATAACTGGATGTTGAATGAAGAGAAAGAGGGAAAGGAGAAAGTCACCATTTAGGGAGGAAAAGCGACAGTAGGAGAAAGAAATGGCTAGCTAGTGGATACGACAAAACAACACAACACCAAACAAATTAAGAAAAAATAAGATAATTTATTGCAAACTGAATAAATCAACAGAAAATTAAGCTGGCCTATACATATGTATAATGTGTTCTTTATAAATTGATTGCTTATTGAAGATATTAATGCTGAGTTTTGATAAAAGCTTTTTCATCATCTATTACTAGGTGACATCATTCGATGGGAACAGCAAGTGCGTTTGCGTCACATGACCACCCGGAAGTACCTGTGTATTGACGAAAAACATGACATTATGCTCACAGACGACAACGAAGATCCTAAAACAGTCTTTCGTCTTCACTCAGTTCTTAGTGTAACTATTTCGTCGTCATTAATGTACAAATTTCGTCTCTACTCAGTTCTTAGTGTAAACAATTCGGATTCACTGAGTTCTTAGTGTAAACACTTCGGATTCACTCAGTTCTTAGTGTAAATATTTCGGATTCAAACTTACTTCTTAGTGTAAACATCTCTTCACTCAGTTTTAAGTGAAAACATTTCGTCATTACTCTGTTTTTAGTTTAAAAATCACTTAACTCAGTTCTTTGTGTACACTTCACTCAGTTTTTAGTATAAACATAACATTACATGAGTTTTTTTGTGTAAGCTCTTCGTCTTCACTCAGTGTAAATATCACTCAGGTTTTAGTGTAGACTATTTCACTTAGTTCTTAGTGTACTGAGTTCTGAGTGTAAATATTTCTCCCTGTTCTTAGTATACACATTATTTCACACTGTCCTTTGTGTAAATATCATTTCAACCAATTTATTTATGTGAATGTATTTCACTCATTTCTTATTGTGTAATAAGAAATGTCACATTGTTTGGGGTGATCACCATTTGCTTTCTAATGCAATAGTGTTTTTAAAAAAAACAATCTCAATCAATAGTGTTTTTAAAAAAAACAATCTCAATCAATAGTGTTTTTATAAAAAAAACAATCTCAATCAATAGTGTTTTTAAAAAAAACAATCTCAATCAAACAATCTCAATCAATAGTGTTTTTAAAAAAACCAATCTCAATCAAACAATCTCAATCAACAGTGTCAACAAGAATTGTTTACCGATGTGGCTTTTGAGTCCTTAGTGCCTGAATGTACAGTTTAATAAAACGAGAAAATATTTCCTATTGGATATCAGTTTAACATTTGGTTTGATTTTATATAATTTCATAATATTAGTGTGACGCCAACACCACTTAGTTAATGGTTATGATTATTATTGATTAATTAATCGTCTATAACTAATTACAAGTGATGAGAATCTTAATTTATGTTATTAATAATTCTCCAGAAGACACCACTCGTCTCTCTCACTTGGAGTATATGCAGGCGCTGTAAACGTTTTCTCTCTTTCACAACTTTAAAGACAAACATTTACCGTCACACAATGTTTCAAAAGTTCGGAAATTTCTTACTAAAGGAGAAGATAAATCCGTCTTTTAATCTATTTTAGCGAGCCCCCATTCACCCACTTTTTCTCCGACATAAGGGTATCAATATGTGTAAGAAAGACAATAGATGTAACAATAAATTTATTAAATAACCAATCAAATATACGTATAACAAATACAATAAAAAAGATTACTTGACATCAATATTTCCACGAAACCATGTTTGAATAATTTTAATATCTATACAGTCTTAAATTCTAACACACAATTCAATATATTAGTGTCAAGACAAATCTCAGGATAGTTCTGATCAAAGAATAGAAATGGAGCTACTAGAAATAAACGATAATAGTTTCTATGTAACCTGGTTCAGGCCTGTCTCAATAGTCTTTCACAAACGTTTTGTAACAAAGCCACAAGTTTATTGTTCAGTTATTACTGTCTATCCCACGTGATTCCCTCCTCACGTTGTAGAATACTGTTTCATTGCTATTCTCCTGAGGTACCTGGGCGCTCCTTCTCCGTACCAGGTCCCTAAGGCAGAACAAAAATTGTAGCAATTTCCAGTAACTTCCTTATACCAAAAATTGCTTGATGTAGTCAGCAAACCTTGCTACCATACATCTACAGAGTGTAGTGTATTCTTTACACTTACACACTGCGGTAGATATTTTCATGTCTACCATGGTCGAAGCGGTTTATAATCAGCGAACCAAGAGATTAAGATAATTCAAGGAAAGGCTGCTTTTACCCTGTAAAATATAACCAGGGACAACGCTAAGTTTACAGCTTATTCCTTTTTAACTCCATTCTTTCTTACAGGGGTCTCGTTTTCATAACTGTTAACTAATTGCATATTATAAACTATTCATCCAGTTGGAACTGGTTTGCATTGCATCAGCAATTACTAGCATATACTCAACTCGAGTTGTTTACTCCAACTCTGACACTAACAAAAATATTATCATGCCATCATAAAGAGTGCCCAAGGTCGGGTCACTTCGACAATTTAACAATTTATATAATGGTATAAACAGTTAAGTTTAGAAATAGGGATAAGCAAATTTACTCCTCCACAAATAGATAATTTAATTAAGAACATTTAGTATTTGGTTTTAAATATCTAGTCTGTTGATAGTTTAATTATTTGTAACTATAAATCTGGTGAGAACTTGCTGTTCCTTGATTGACAGGAAAGGGACGAAATTCACTTTGAAAGCTATGCTCGCATTGAACACGTGCTCACCGGATTCTGGGTGCATGCCTTGAAAGGTGCAGTCATTATTATTTTCATTCTATATTATAGCCATGACCACACTTACCTATCAACACTAATAATGCTTATATTTTTTAATTTTTATATTACAGCCATGTCCACACGTATTTATCAACACTAATAATGACAATATTTTAATTTTTATATTACAGTCATGTCCACTAGTACCTTTTTAACACTAATAATAATTATATTTTAATTTTTATATTACAGCCATGTCCACTAGTATCTTCCTAACACTAATAATGATTATATTTTATTTTTAATTTTATATTACAAGTTTGTCCACCCGTACCTTATCAACACTAATAATAACCCTTACTGTCTCAACTGTAACAATAACTACCTGCTACCTCACATGTAATAGTAACTATATTGTATTTTTAATTTCTTAACACAGCCACGCCCATGTCATACCTTCTCATCAATGAATGCAAAAGTTATTATTATTCATTTTAATTGTTTGGACACAATATCGGAGATTGATAATCAGGTTAATACAGATTTCGTGTTCGTTACTTAATGTTTTTGGCTGCCAATTCGCTCTACACAACATAAAAAGAAGTGTGCTAGAAGAACTTGATAAGAGCGAATAACTCTTTTTTCCCCGTGAAATGCTGTTACAGACGAAGATTATGTCAGAAAACAGTTTAGGTCGGAGGATGATTCTCAGGATCAAAGTATGCGGGGACTGCGCTGGGACACGGCCCATGTCAGGCAGGTACGTGTGTGTGTGTGTGTGTGTGTGTGTGTGTTCTTTTATAATCTGGAAAAGGCCTATGTCAGGAAGATATGTTTGTGGTATGTGTGTGTGTTCTTTTATAAACTGGAAAATAGCCCATGTCAAGTAGGTATGTTTGTGGTATGTGTTCTTTTGTAAGATAGAACCAGCCCATGTCAGGCAGGTGTTTGCTCTCTGTGTGTGTGTGCATGTGTAAGTTCTTTTATAAGAGAGTGCCATAGCTTATGTCAAATTTGCTTGTTGGCTGTGGCTGTGGGTGTTTCTTTTATAAGAGAGTACCATAACTCATGTCAAATTTGCTTGTTGGCTGTGGGTGTTTCTTTTATAAGAGGGTACCATAGCTCATTCAAATAAGCATGTTTGCTTAAGATGCGGGAGTTCTTTTATAAGATGGAACTATAGCTCCTGTCAAATCTGCATGTTGGCTCTATGTATGATTATTTTATAGATGGAACCTGACTGATATTAAATCTGCATGTTGGCTCTATGTATGATTATTTTATAGATGGAACCTGACTGATATTAAATCTGCATGTTGGCTCTATGTATAATTCTTTTATAGATGGAACCCGACTGATGTTAAATCTGAATGTTGGCTCTATGTATGATTCTTTTATAGATGGAACCTGACTGATTTTAAATCTGCATGGTTGCAGTGTGCTTGCTTGCTTGTGCGCGCGCGAGTGTGTGTAAGAATACATGCTGTTGATATGTTGTTCCACCGTGCATACCGGGCATACAGATACATATGTCTGATTTTTAGGTTATGTGTGCTTCTATATTCATACATAATGTCTGATTTTTAGGTTATGTGTGCTTCTATATTCATACATACGTTTTCATGTGTGCATGTCCAGGTATGCAATCTGCTCTTGTTGCGTTTATAACTGTTATATTAGACGTGTTTTTCTCAGTTTGAAATTTAAAATGACGCGAATGACCTGTGCCTGATTGAAGACATCTATGATTCTCAGTTTGATGTTTATGAGGACATGAGTGATTTGAACCTGTTTGAAGATATAAATCTATTTGCAATGGTGATGCTGGAAATGACGTGAATGATTCGCAATGTTGGTGATGTTAGAAATGACGTGAATGATTTTGATTTACAATGTTGATGTCAGAAATAACGTGAATAATCTGCACTAATACTGGAATGACATGGATGACAGGTGGCAGCGAGTGGCGAGAGTATGTATGATGACGCCTTCACCATTCAGTACGTCGAGAAGCAGTTTGTGGACGACTTCAACTACGTGTCGGGCATGGTGCCATTCCTACTCAACCTCATCAAAGAGGTCTGTGAGCTAGCCTTCTTCTCCAGCATTAATAGTACATTATATCATCAAAGAGGTCTGTGTGCTAGCCTTCTTCTCCAGCATTAGTAGTACATTATATCATTAAAGAGGTCTGTGAGCTAGCCTTCTTCTCCAGCATTAGTAGTACATTATATCATTAAAGAGGTCTGTGAGCTAGCCTTCTTCTCCAGCATTACTAGTAGATTATATCGACGAATACCGTAATGTTGCTGATGACCATAATGATGATATGCAAAATCTAGTGTTTCCACCATGTCTAGTGTTTCATATACTTAATCATCATTTTTTTCCACTCACAAAGCACACAATATTTTTCTAACATCACGCAATATAGAACACACCTCACATCAGGCAATATATAGCACCTCACATCACACAATATACAATACTCCTCACACATTACGCAAAATACAACACACCTCATATCACGCAATATACAACACATCTCATACATCACGCAGTATACAGCACACCTTTCATCACGCAATATACAACACACCTCACATCACGCAATATACAGCACACCTTACATCACGCAATATACAGCACACCTTACATCACGCAATATACAACACACCTCACATCACGCAATATACAACACACCTCACATCACGCAATATACAACACACCTCACATCACGCAATATACAACACACCTCACATCACGCAATATACAACACACCTTACATCACGCAATATACAACACACCTCACATCACGCAATATACAGCACACCTCACATCACGCAATATACAACACACCTCACATCACGCAATATACAACACACCTCACATCACGCTATATACAGCACACCTCACATCACGCAATATACAGCACACCTCACATCACGCTATATACAGCACACCTAATATCACGTAAGTTTTGTTTTTGTTTCGTCTTTATCACTTTAATTGTTAATGTTCTGCTTTTTAGAATATTATTCATTGGCACACAGTGTTGTTTTCGTTAACAGCGAGAAGAAGGAATTTACCTCAACGCGAAGAAAACACACACCACTCTCACAGTAAGTATTGGAATATGATACACTTGGTCATAGCTTCTTTCAATCAAATGTTTGTATACTTTGTTTTCTTTATAATTGTAATATATACTTTTACAATTTTACTCACGTTTATGATTTTAACAACTCAGATGCCTTTGTTTTTAATGCAAACGCACGATCTATTTCATTATGGATAGATAGATAGATAGATAGATAGATAGATAGATAGATAGATAGATAGATAGATAGATAGATAGATAGATAGATAGATAGATAGATAGATAGATAGATAGATTATGGGTATTAATTTTTACTTACTATTATGTATTATTTTTCACAGGCCATGGAAGAATTGCGAAAGTTTCTCTTGCACCAAGGCCTTCCTGTGAAAAACCGACAAAAGTTGATGCGAAATTTGAGGGTAAGTGTAAGCCCCAATGTCTATAAATAGCAATTGCATCTAAAGTAGGAGCGTGAGAGAGAGAGAGAGAGAGAGAGAGAGGAGGAGGAGGAGAGAGACAGAGTGATTTTACAACATTTCCGCAGATTTTATTGCAATCTGCAGCAAATATTATTATTCACAGTTTTGCGGACTGTTACATTTGACGTAGTTGTACTAGTAAATAGTTATCATATGACGTAGTTATACTAATAAATAGTTATGATAAACGTAGTTGTACAAGTAAATAGTTATCATATGGCAATTTGTACTAGTAAATAGTAATTTACAAGTGAAGTATTACAAGCAGAAAACAATAACCATCAAATCATTGAATTAGAATAATTGTGCAAAGTTATTTTTTATTGTGGAATATTGAAACTAGCATTATTTTGTGTAAAGTTAATTTTTCTTGTGAAATATTGATAATATCATTATTTTATGTAAAGCGTCTTTGTTTGGTGACGTAATACAATAATAATACTCGTTACACTAATAAAAACAGGTACACCACTAAACCAGATACGCTGCCACATGCCTCATGCAATAAAAACAAGTACAAAATGCAGAGAAAATAACACAACGAGACACAACACTAGGACATAACATGCTAGAGAGACGAAATATCAACATCTGGATGGTAACACACTGAAATATGAAACACTGAAACATGACACACCGAAACATGACACACTGAAACACGACACACTGAAACATGGCACACTGAAACATGACACTGAAACACGACACACTGGAATATGACACAGTGAAACATGACACACTGGAATATGACCCGCACATGCAGTAGGAAATGGTAAGCAGGAATATGGCACACTGAAATATGATCATTGGAAAGCGACACATTGCAACAAAACACAATGAAACATAACACACTTTCGATAACACGCTGGCACATAACACACAGGACTAATCACACTGGCACGCAATAATGTCATGTCTAAGTCTTTAGCGGCATCGCCTCATACGGTAAATAATTTTAGTCTCTTTAATTTTAATATGGAAACTAAATTGTCTGTCTGCATTTATTTTTCAGGTGATCGATCTCCTGGTCCGAATTCTGCAGTGCCACCTGGCTGGTTCATATGACGAGCAAAACCTGATCCAGGTGTTTAAGGAAGCGTACGAGATTCTGTACACCTACATGATCGGCAAGTCTCGCAAGAACGCCTTGTACTTTGCCAAATACATCGAGTTCTTCCAGACACAGTTCACGCAGAAGGTATATGTCTGTCCAAAACTACCTCTAAATTTATCATGTCTGAGTCCAACAATATATGGTAATTTTTCATGTGAGTCCAACAACTACCACTAAATTTATTACTTCTGAGTCGAACAGTTGCTTCAAAGTTTATCATTTCAAAATCCAAAGCTACATCTTACTTTATCATTTCAGAATCCAAAGCTACATCTTACTTTATCATTTCAGAATCCAAAGCTACATCTTACTTTATCATTTCAGAATCCAAAGCTACATCTTACTTTATCATTTCAGACTCCAGCAACTCTCTTACTTTACCTACCACTCCTCACTTTGAAATCAAATCACTTTCTCGTAATCCAATTTGCAGTCATATGATTTTTTCGTTTTCACTTTTCAGTGACATCACTTTCTCGTAATCCAGTTTGTTAGTCACATCACTTTCTCGTAATCCAGTTTGTAGTCACATCACTTTCTCGTAATCCAGTTTGCAGTCACATCACTTTCTCGTAATCCAGTTTGTAGTCACATCACTTTCTCGTAATCCAGTTTGCAGTCACATCACTTTCTCCTAATCCAGTTTGCAGTCACATAACTTTCTCGTAATCCATTTGCTTGCTGTGAAATCTTTCCTTATAATGCCACAAAGAAGAAGGACTTGTCTTACCGTGTAGTCATAGAACACACTCATGTTTGTGTCATATAAATATTACTTTTTATATCAGGCAGTCAAAAAATTATCATTATTGTATCATGTAATTATATAATTATACCTTATTTTACCATGTAGTCATATAACTATAACTTATTTTACCATGTAATCATATATTTATTTCTTATTTTACCATGTAGTCATATAATTATAACTTAGTTTACCATGTATTCATTAATTATTTTACCATACAGTCATGTAGTAAATACTTTACCATAAAGTCATATAATTATTTATGTTACCATAAAATAATATAAATATTTATGTGACCATATAGTCATATAATTATTTTATATAATTATTTATTTTATCATACAGTCATATAGTTATTTATTTTATCTTACAGTCATATAATTATATATTTTACCATACAGTCATATAATTATTTATTTTACCAAAAAGTAATATAATTATTTATTTTACCATACAGTTATATAATTATTTATGTTATCATAAAATCATATAATTATTTATTTTACCATAAAGCCTTAATATTAGCACTTATTGTGTCATGCAGTTATAGTACTCAGTTATTTTTCGAAGTAATATAATTATTATTTATTTTATCATATAGTTTAGTATTATGACTATTTTAAAATTTGATCAAAGAATTCACTTGTTTTACCATGAAGTCATAGTACTCAATGTTTTGTAGTCACAGAACTATCATTTGTACTACCATATAGTAAGATAACTACCACTTATTTTAAATATTTTCATAGTACTAACTTTTATTATAGAATTATCACTTGTTTTACCACATAGTCATCGAACTACCATTTGTTGTATTATAGAGTCGTTGTATTCACTCGTTTTACCCCATAGTCATATAACTCTCATTTGTTTTATCATAGTACTCACTTATTTTTGTAGTCATAAGATTATGACCTGTAGCACATTACACAAGACCATTGTTTATTTCTATAGTCATAGAATTACGACTTATTTCACTATATGTTTATAGAAGTGTCACTTATTTTACCACATTATCAAAACAGAAATATCACGATGTAATAAGAGAAGTACTACTTATTTTATCATAATATAAATATAACGTATTTTAACATGTTATCAATATAGAAACATCACTCATTTGACCACGTTACAATAATAGAAATATCACTTATTTTACCATGTTATCATAATCATCACTTTGCTAACTTTGCTGTAGACTTATCCCTTATTCTACCATTTAGTTATAGAACCTCCATTTTTTACTAAAGTTGTCAAAAAACTAAAAATTATTTTATTTATATAAAATTATTCTGTTATTTTCCCGTCGAGTAATAGATGTTTTAATTCGTATAATTAATCGTTACACTTTTAGCAAAGTCTATAATTACTCGCAACACATGTTATTTGACCATGTACCCATAACACTTTCTCCCTAATGTTATTTGACCCTGTACCCACAACACTTTCTCTCTAATGTTATTTGACCATGTACCCATAACACTTTCTCCCTAATGTTATTTGACCATGTACCCACAACACTTTCTCTCTAATGTTATTTGATCATGTAACCACAACACTTTCTCCCTAATGTTATTTGACCATGTACCCACAACACTTTCTCCCTAAAGTTATTTGATCATATAACCACAACACTTTCTCCCTAATGTTATTTGACCATGTACCCACACAGCGTTCTCTTTAATGTTATTTAACCATGTACCCACACAGCGTTCTCTTTAATGTTATTTGACCTTGTAACCACACGGCGTTCTTTTTAATGTTATTTGACCATGTAACCACAAGACGTTCTCCTGAACGTTATTTGACCATGTACCCATAAAATGTTCTCGTTTGTTTAGCATCTGATAACCCTTTCTCCTTCATCTACCATTTAGGTGTCAGACCTTCCTTTTAGTCAGCTATAACTGTTTAGTTCAAATTAAAGAAGTGACTATTATTTTTTTTTATTCGCAGTAGTTAATATATTAATAAATGTGTGAATGAAAAGACAGAAGGAAGAAAGAAATAGCAGAAGATAATGGGAAGAGAATGAAGGAAAGAAGAAGGAAATAAGGAGGAAGGCAGGAAAGAAGAAAGAAAGGAAAGATCAAAAGAATAAATGAGGAAAGGATGAAAGAAGTTACAAATGAAAGAAAGAATAAAACTGTGTTTCGAAACACTGTCTTTCCTTAAGGGAATGTCCTTCTATAAGTATTTTCTGTTTTATACTTACATACTTAACATAGTCCTTGATTAATTATGCAGGGCGGCATCGGATTGAACGTGGCGCAGATGATTGTGGAGTTAATCCGAGATAAACGGAAAATTGTCGATCGCATAACACACCAACAAATTGACGAATTTGTGGGACTTTTGCAGATCTCACAGGTAAGGTTAGAAATAGTTTAACGATAAATTGACGAATTTTGCAAGTAAGGCTTGAAAACATTTTCATAACATAATTGCGATTTAAAAATAAAATGATCGTGCAATGATGGCATTCAAAATATTCATTCAAAAGTGTATTAGAATAATGAGTTACATACCACTAAACAAGTGCCCCCGACCGGCAGTAATGTTTTCGCTTAGTAAATGAAAAAGATCATTCATTTTACCTTAAGCAAATTACACTTAGTTAACATTAATGGTTGACATAGAGTAATAATTTAATTTCCCTTTCACTTCATAAACAAAATGAGGTCACCCTTCTACCTCAATATAATGAAAATTAAGCTCCCTTATATTAATGTTTAACCAACAGCTGCACTATAAAATTTGCATTTCTTTGGCTAACTGAAGACCTATATTTCCGCTGTAGAGACTTGTATTGAAAAGTACACTTATGTACAGTAATAATGGTAAAAGCATATTCTTCAGCATCAGCTATTTAAATAAAAAAATCAGTAGTTTTACATTAACATATTTCCATATTTAAAATTGTTAAATTGTCATTTTCTTATTTATCAGTTAGTGACTGTTGGTAAATAATGACACAACAGTAGTGTGAAATGATGAAACAATAATGTTAAGTTAGATTAGTTCAGCGTTACGAAAGTGCAGCCATGCATAAATATTTCAACAGAAAGCTTTTAAATTATACTTTAAATTGTGTTTCCTGTCCAAGAACTATCGCTTCCTTGACTTGCTGCACGTGCTGTGTGTGTGTGACAATGTGGCCATCCCCAACAACCAGTCCTACATCGTCAAGCGCTGGCTGCAGCGCGACCAGGTTAGTCACAGAGTACGTGTGTGTGTGTCTTGCACAAAACAAAGAAATGCAGTGTGTTTAGACCAGGTTAGTCACAGAGTACGTGTGTGTCTCTTGCACAAAACAAAGAAACGCAGTGTGTTTAGACCAGGTTAGTCACAGAGTACGTGTGTGTCTCTTGCACAAAACAAAGAAATGCAGTGTGTTTAGACAAGGTTAGTCACAGAGTACGTGTGTGTGTCTCTTGCACAAAACAAAGAAATGCAGTGTGTTTAGACAACTTTGTCAGATAGGAACGTGTGTGTGTCTCTTGCACAAAACAAAGAATACGCAGTGTGTTTAGACAACTTTGTCAGATAGGAACGTGTGTGTGTCTCTTGCACAAAACAAAGAAATGCAGTGTGTTTAGACAACTTTGTCAGATAGGAACGTGTGTGTGTGTCTCTTGCACAAAACAAAGAAACGCAGTGTGTTTAGACAGCTTTGTCAGATAGGAATGTATACTTGATCTAAAAGAAAGAAATGCAGTGTGTTTAGACAACTTTATCTACTTAATTTCAATGCTGTAATATGAAATTAATTTTACTAAAGACATCATTTGTCTCCATCAGATACAGTTGAATATACTAAAAAATCGAGAATAAAATGATGAATATTAAAATAAGTGTTCATAGATTCTGTCTTGATAAGATGAAAATTATCACAATTATGCATTTTTCAAAGCAAGTTTCACTCAACGTTTTAATAACAAATGTCATTCACGGAGAAGATTTTATGCTCAATATTCTAAAATATAATATGTTTAATTTCAAAGTAAATATTGTAATAATAGTTTTTTATCCGTAGGTATTTTCATGTTAAGCACAATTATAAATAAATATAGATGTAGATGTTAATAATTGTTGTATATCCAAAGCATACTGCAAGCTAAAGACTATAATAATAAATATTTATCGCAGGTAATAACAATAAATATTTATCTCCAAAATTTTTATCTCACTATTAATATAATAAATGGCTATTCCAAGCGTTTTTCATTCTAAATATTATAACAATAAATGCCTGTTTCAAGCACACTCAATGCTGAAAATGATAAATGTCTATGTCAAACAATCGTTGTTCTAAATCAGTGGTTCTTAACCTGGGTTCGATCGAACCCTAGGGTTTCGGTGAGTCAGTCTCAGGGGTTTGGCGGAGGGAGGTCAAGACACGCCCCCGACTCATATAGTTCGTGATGACAATAAAGAAGGGTTCGGTGAATGTGCATATGAAACTGGTGGGGTTCAGTACCTCCAACAAGGTTAAGAACCACTGTTCTAAATATTGTAATAATAAATGCCTGCTTCAAGCACATGCAGTGCTAAAAGTAAGAAATGTTTATGTCAAGCATCCTTCATTCTAAATATTGTAATAATAAATGCCTGTTTCAACACACTCAATGCTGAAAATGATAAATGTTTATGTCAAACAATCTTCATGCAATGCTTTTTGCAGGATTGGAATGCAGGAAAACCAATCTACCCGGTAAAAAGATAACAGATTTGGCTGCTTGCCATTTTTTTTAAAATAAAACATTTAACAGCATGCTTCTCTGATTCTTGCATGTTGTGAACAGAATTACAGCTGTAGAGCTAACGAGCATAACGAACTGAAAGGAGAGAAAGCGTACGTGCCTTTGATTGCGTGTACTTTGTGTCCATGCGTTCGCTCGTCATTGAGTTAGGAAATCTTGTTAACTGCTGGCAACCGCAATATAGTGTTTCTAGCTGCAATATACTTCTACAGAATACTTCTTAGAGGTACATTTTAATGTTGTCAACCTCAATTTATCAACAACGGTATCAGCATTCTGCAGATAAGCATATTTGATGTCTGCTTTCTGCAGTCTCATCATACTACAGATAAACACGACAATTATATCCAATGATACTTCGGGTGTTCTATATTTATGCGTCTAGTCAGACGCATTTAACACATTAACAATGGACTTTGCTTGAGGCGACTGTCTTAACATTTGTTGTCAGTACTCAGCCCCATGCTATAATTACTGCAGCGTAAATAACAAATGAAGATTATTACAATTATTACAGTTAGATTAGATTTATAAAAGGGCGCTACATTACAATTACATTAACAATACACTAAAAGTAACGCAAAAAATTTAACAAATAAAATTTAATTATAAAAGAATAAAATATGCATCAAATAGTTACAATAGTTTGCATCACAGATCAATGTACCAAATAAATAAATTCTCCTTAATCTTCTGATTTATAACTATTCCGTTTTTATGCACAGTACACAAGCCTAATTTAAACAGTCAATTAGTTACCCCTCGAACAGATTTATGGTTGTAGGTCATGCAGTTCCATCATGCTCAGTATAGTAGGCTCATATTGACTCATTGCTGGTTACAACATACATCTAGCAGTTATCCCACATTTCCTCATTGCCGATACAACATATATAGCAGTAGTCTTATGCTGACTCACTGCTTGTTACAAAATACACACACACACACACACACACACACACACACACACACACACACACACACACACACACATACACACATACATACATACATACATACATACATATATATATATATATATGCTTAATTACTGCTGGATACAACATACATCTAGTGGTAGTCTCACATTTCCTCATTGCCGATACAACATATATAGCAGTAGTCTTATGCTGACTCACTGCTTGTTACAAAATACATCTATAGTGGTAGTCTCATGCTTAATTACTGCTGGATACAACATACATCTAGTGGTAGTCTCACATTGACTCACTGCTGGATACAACATACATCTAGTGGTAGTTTCACATTGACTCACTGCTGGATACAACATACATCTAGTGGTAGTCTCACATTGATTCACTGCTGGTTACAATGTATATCTATGAATATATTTATATAACACCTCTTTCATAGACCTTTTACACTCGACTTCAATGCAGATTGTCACTAGAAAATGAATGTAATCCTCAGTCAAATAAAATATTGAACCATGTACCACAGCCATTTCATCTTAGGGAAAATTCAAACAAGTACAGATTTAATTCACATCTATTTCTTCTTAGAAAGATTTTACAGAAGTATAGATGATATTTGCAGACACTTCTCCTTAGGGAAACTTCACACAAGTATACAGGTAACATGCAGCTATTTCTTCTTTGGAAAATTTCACGCAAGTACAAATGTAACTCATTAACATATTTTCTTTGAGAAACTTGCACACAAATTACAGATTTAACTTGCAGCCATTTAAATAAACTTGCACACAAATACAACACACAACTCTTTCGGATGAATTAAAAGCACTGTCAAAAAGCTATCAAATGCAAATTTACATGCTTCAGATGGAAACATGCAAATTTGTAATCGCATGCAACAAAATGGCTTGCAGAGCAAATATTTTACTAACTACGGTATGATGGTCATTGTGTTTTCGTTTTATTTATTTATTCTTTTCTTTAGTTTGGTTTTTTGGGGTGTGTTTTAAACGTCACTAACAGTAAAATAATGATATGTATTACTGGTGTTAGATTTGAGGTACAGATTAAACGTCACTAACAGTAAAATAATTATATGTATTACTGGTGTTAGATTTGAGGTACAGATTAAACGTCACTAACAGTAAAATAATGATATGTATTACTGGTGTTAGATTTGAGGTACAGATTTCTCATTTCATTCTTTCACGTTAAACTTTACAAACTGTAGGATAACCGTCTCTCATTTTGAGGGACATTTTTTATTTATATCTTTTCGTGTTACAATTAAACTTGGCGAATGTTTTACTGTGGGGTACAGGTTTCTAATTCTATGTGTTTGTATTGTTTATTTCTTTCTTTTGTGTTAAATTTAGCAAATGTTTTAGGCCTATTAACTGCAGATAACTAATTAATTATGTAGACCATATTTTTGTATTTCTTTCTCTTCGTGTTAAGTGTAGTGAATGCATTACTAACTAACAACCACTAACGTCCAAGGGACACGTTTTACATTTTATGTTTTTCATGTTAAATGTAGCGACTGCTTTGCTAACTATTGGATACAATCACTAACGTTCTTTAAACATGTTTTCGTATCATTCTTTTAGTAGTAAACTTAGCGAAAGCTACACATTACTAATACCCAAGGATGTATTTTACATCCATTGTTCTCGGTAAGATGAAGTAATTTATTTCAACAGTAACCTTGCAATACAATAAACTGGATTTGTTACAAATGCCATTGAGACAATTTTCGAAACAATACATTACTGTATTTTGTTGCATGCACAAAATAATTTTTGTAACGATTAACTTGGATTTTCCTATTTATTTTATTTTAAGATCGAAAGAATGCATGCCGGTAGTATGGATGGAATGCTATGTTCGACTTTTGCATTTTTGTTCATGACAAAATGTGAAAGTTTCAGAAAAAGTTATACATCCCTTAATTTATTGCTTAATTACAATGACGATAGGTGTGTTACAGTAATATGCGAAAAATCGATGATAAAGTATTGTTTGAACAATCAATGTTTTGTTAATGATAGAATGGTTTGATAAATTTTAAAAAGTGGTGTAGAATTTTCTCATAGTGTTGCAAATTTATATGACAGCCTTTATTGAGCAGTAAACCGTATATACGTCATGTCATTTAGACACTGAACTTAATTTAATGAATTAGCAGCTAGCCATTTACCTGTATAAATGACTCAAAAGTTGGCATTTGACTGGATTCATGGTACTGTATTTAGCTATTGAACTAAACTGAATGACTTGACAGTAAGGTAGTACTCTAAACAGAATGACTTGATACTAACGTACAATAACGTAGTATTCTAAACAGAATGACTTGATACTAACGTACAATAACGTAGTATTCTAAACAGAATGACTTGATACTAACGTACAATAACGTAGTATTCTAAACAGAGTGACTTGATAGTAACGTAGTACTCTAAACAGAGTGACTTGATAGTAACGTAGTACTCTAAACAGAGTGACTTGATAATAACGTAGTACTCTAAACCGAGTGACTTGATAGTAACATAGTACTCTAAACAGAGTGACTTGATAGTAACATAGTACTCTAAACAGAGTGACTTGATAGTAACATAGTACTCTAAACAGAGTGACTTGATAGTAACATAGTACTCTAAACAGAGTGACTTGATAGTAACGTAGTACTCTAAACAGAATCATAAACGATGAATGTGAGTTGGCATGAGTTGTATTTGGACTTCTGTCAATGTCTTCTTTGCTTGAGTAAATAAAATTCATCTTAACAATGCATGACCTATAATAATTTAAATATTTACAATTATAGTTAAATTCCATGGTGGTCATTACTTAGAGGACTTATTGACGTGTCATTACTGAGTGTAAAATAAACAAATGTCAATTTATTGCAGGGTTAATTAGGTTTTTTCATATTTTATTGTATTTTTCGTCCATTGTTTATTATTTTATATTATTACACAGTATTTCTCTTGTCAATGCTAAGTTAGCTGTTCTTGATAGATCACACTTTATTTATTTATTTACTATCTTGATAGATTATTCTTTATTTATTTACTATCTTGATAGATTATACTTTATTTATTTACTATCTTGATAGATTACACTTTATTTATTTACTATCTTGATAGATTACACTTTATTTATTTATTTACTATCTTGATAGATTATACTTTATTTATTTATTTACTATCTTGATAGATTACACTTTATTTATTTATTTACTATCTTGATAGATTATACTTTATTTATTTACTATCTTGTACAATATCTGATACATGTTTATGTTCTGTACATTTTATAATATTGCCTTTCCTTTCTTCGTTATTTATTTAAATTTGTCTTGTACAATACATATGTTGTCAGTCAACTTATGCTTTGTCTTGTACAATATATCCGTTGTCAGTCATGTTATGATTCGTCTTGTACAATACATTTGTTGTCAGTCATCTTATGATTTGTCTTGTACAATACATATGTTGTCAGTCATCTTATGATTTGTCTTGTACAATATATCCGTTGTCAGTCATGTTATGCTTTGTCTTATACAATATATCCGTTGTCAGTCATGTTATGATTTGTCCTGTACAAAACATCCATTGCCATTCATGTTTAATTTATCTTGTACAATGCATCCGATTAAAAAAATGTCTGTGTTAGTTATCTATCGTTTAGAACGCATCCATATTTTCTTTTCCTCCATTTCTGTAGCATTGTACAAATTAATTTATATCGAGCGTCGAATAACTCGTGTTACAATGTATGTGTTCACGTCTGTAAATGAGATGAAGAGAGAAAGCACAGTATCTCTGCAGAAAGGGTATGATATGATGATCATTTAAATTTGCAATTATCTGTGTCAAACATGTTTCCCTATATTTGAAAAAGTGCAAGTGAGTTTTTGTTTGTTGAGCTCAGAAAGGCGTGTACCTGACCGCGCGAGGCCAGGATATCAACCGCCAGCCCAACATTCTCTACATCTCCACCACCAACGGATCTTCGTGGCAGGCTCTGCACGAGTTTGTTGATGTGAGGCTTCATCTGTCTTTTCCTCTTACCTCTTGTCCGTTATAGATGTGTGACTTTGTTTAATCTTTCATCTTTAATCTCTGTCCTTTATAGAAGTATGATTTTGTACTGTTTTCATCTTTCGTCTTATGCCTTGTCCTTTACAGATGTGTGACTTTGTACTGTTTTCATCTTTCATCTTATGCCTTGTCCTTTATAGATGTGTGACTTTGTACTGTTTTCATCTTTCATATTATGCCTTGTCCTTTACAGATGTGTGATTTTGTACTGTTTTCATCTTTCATATTATGCCTTGTCCTTTATAGATGTGTGATTTTGTACTGTTTTCATCTCTCATCTTATGCCTTGTCCTTTATAGATGTGTGATTTTGTACTGTTTTCATCTTTCGTGTCTGACCCTTGTCCTTTTCAACTACTGTATTACTGTATTTTCGCAAAGATTTGCTAATCAACTAGTAACATTCGCCATGATTCAAAGGTCACTTTACTAAAACTCGCTTTCAGATATTTCCCTATATATTACTGACAAAATTACATAGACTCAGACTTATTGAATCTACAATGACATATTAGAAATATTTACCAAGCTAAACGTCGTTTCACTAAGATTTACATAGTCTAGCGGAGTTATTTCTAGTAATCTATATCGGGTGTTTGTGCAGGAAAACAACTCATCATACGTCAAAGAACAGCACGACTTCTTGCTGCACCAATTGGACCTGTATAAGGCATTGTGTTTTGTAAGTACTAAAGGAGATCGTCATTGTATACTGTGTTTTGTAAGTACTAAAGGAGAACGACTGTATAAGGCATTGTGTTTTGTAAGTACTAAAGGAGATCGTCATTGTATACTGTGTTTTGTAAGTACTAAAGGAGAACGACATTATACGCTCTATGTTTCGTAAGTACTAAAGGAATTCGACATTATACGCTCTTTGTTTTGTAAGTACTAAAGGAGATCGACATTATACGCTCTTTGTTTTGTAAGTACTAAAGGAGATCGACATTATACGCTCTATGTTTCGTAAGTACTAAAGGAATTCGACATTATACGCTCTTTGTTTTGTAAGTACTAAAGGAGATCGACATTATACGCTCTTTGTTTTGTAAGTACTAAAGGAGATCGTCATTGTATACTCTGTTTTGTAAGTACTGAAGTTCGTCATTGTATACTCTGTTTTGTAACAATGATGCAACTGACCTCAAAGAAAGTTTTGAACGTTGTCTCCAGGGACGTAACGACTACGCCATTAACATCATCACCAAAGAGCTACGTTACCTCACCTGGGAGGAGACTTTTCTCTCACTTCGCTCCGACATCCTACCAGACGCCATACGTGCCAAATATTGCGACCTCACTACAAGTTAGTATGACCTTGACCCAAACGATTTCCTACCTACATGTCAGTATGACTTTTCAATCACTACACTCACAAACTAGTATGACTTGATGTCAAAAATGACTTGTTCATTCATTAACCCCACCATATATCAGTATGACTTTATTATTTATCTCCCTCACAACAGGTCAGTATGACTTTATCATTCTTTATCTTTGTCACTAAGATTTTATCATTCGTTATCATCACTACAGTTCAGTTTAACCTTTCCAACCACTGATCTTACTACAAGTCAATATGATTTTTCCAACCACCTGATCTTATTACAAGTCAGTATGATCTTTCCAAACCACTGATCTTACTACAAGTCCGTTTTTTTCACCCATTATTGAATTATCAAGTCTGCTTTATCATCCATTAACCTCAATACATGTCTGAAGTACGATTCCAACTGCTGATTTCAGTCAGTATGACCTTTTCATCCACTGAACTCTAGTTTGAATCAGTACGGTTGTTTTGTGTTGGCTTTTGTTAATCCTCAAACATTATTGCAAATCAGACTCTGTTTTTCTTGTTATCCCATTGACATAATCATATTTAGATCATTTTAATCCATCAAGCGATACAGCAAATCATATTGAATATTGTTTTCTCATTAAAACACCATAATGTGAGCAAACACTTATCATACCAATCCAACCTTTTATTTTAAATCTAGTTTAGGAATTTTACGATATATAAAACGATATCGTATTTAGCTGTATTTTTTACACTTCTAGTTTGCTAAGAGCAGAGTTAATGGTACAGACATTACACCGGCTTAATCACACCTACATCATCGTGCTGACGTAATTATGCGTGTGTGCATGAATATAATGCATTCATATATGTTTGTGTATTAGTAAATGTGTGTGCATGAATATAATGCATTCATATATGTTTGTGTATTGGTAAATGTGTATGTAAATGGCTGTGTTTTGTCACTATTATCTATTTCTTCAAAATTGTTAGCAATAAAGCAATGTTATCTGTACACGACTTTCAGTATAACAACTTGTTTGTGCTGTTGTTTTCCATATCAGGATACTTTTTTCGTACTTTTGTTATTAACAAGAAAACAAACAAAAATTACATGCACGTAGGAGTGCCTACTTTTCTAAACAAAGAGAGCATCTATATTCACGTTACACGCATGAAACA
The DNA here is from genome assembly GCA_028829895.1 of Sinotaia quadrata. NCBI lineage: Eukaryota > Metazoa > Mollusca > Gastropoda > Architaenioglossa > Viviparidae > Sinotaia > Sinotaia quadrata. The sequence continues at coordinate 89,838,975 of CM054181.1, forward strand.
TTCCTTAAACTGTCTAGTGACGCAGTGCTAGGGATGGCCATCTTTCAATAGCACAAGTGCTCCATGCATGGGCTGCATGTAATTATGGAAATCGTTGGCCACAGACTGTTTACTCTCTCTTGAAGAGCAGCCATCAAGCGTGTGACAAGAGATACAATTAAGTCAATTGATGGCTTCACCTAATACTATTTGGCCTTCATACAATGCTGCTTGTTGTGACGTCATTCAAATAATTACACCTGACTTCAGTTGCCAATACGTTATTACTTTTGTGGGCCGCTAATTTTATTTTTCAATTTGGTTTCACTTCAGAGAAATAAGAGATATTATTTTCTTTTTACTTCTTTTCATTTCCCTTTTTTGTATTTTTATTTCTCTCGTTTTGTAATTTCTATCTCTCATTTTCGTTTACTTACTGTTGGCGTCCTCACGTTTATTATTATTTACCTTTATATGGCTTTACCTTTTACCATTTATGTGGTCATTGTATACCATATTGGTCTAACTTTATAGGCTTTAACTCTGACCATTTATTTAGTCTTTGTGTATCATTTTACTTTACCTTTATAGGGCTTTACCTTTACCATTTAATTGGTCTTTGTATACCATTTGGTCTACCTTTTCACTGCTTCGCCTTTCAAAATGTGTTGTCTTTTGCCATTTTGTCTAAACTTATTTTGTATTGTTTTTCAGTGTTAGTCATTTTGTATCTATTTGTTTTCCCTTAGACTACTCTGCCTTTTAGTATTTATTTAGTCATTGTATGCCTGCTTGTTCCCCCCTCCCCTTAGACTATGTCATTTAGTATTTATTTAGTCTTATGCCTGTTTGTCTTCCATTAGACTATGTCATTTAGTATTTATTTAGTCTTATGCCTGTTTGTCTTCCATTAGATTACTTTGCTTTTTAGTATTTATTTAGTCTTATGCCTGTTTGTCTTCCATTAGATTACTTTGCTTTTCAGCTCGAGCAATTTTGTTCACCATCATCTTGTGTTTCATTAATTACTGCTTTTAAATGTCTATTTGTGCATTGCTTTTTGTCTATTCATGCACTGATGTGAAGTTCAACATCAGTCACTTATCTATCCTACACAAATTTGTATTTCAACATCAGTCACTTATCTATCTTACATAAATTAGTATTTCAGCATCAGTTCCTTTTATAACAATATTAATCAGTTTTGTATATATTTGCATTTCAACATCAATCAGCTTTGTATATATATATATATATATATATATGACTGTTTCTTTCAGTCGTCCGTGGATTTTCACTACATGTAACTCTTACGTTTTTTGCGTTCCAATTGTCAAAAGTTGTTTAGTTTGCTTTCAAAAGACTGTCTTACATTGGTAGAAGTCTTGCTGTTAATTTTCTTTTTTGACACTGCTGTTTCGGTCAATTATATCCTTATTTTAAAAAATTCTTATTAAGATATATTAATATTTAACCGAGCAAATGTGCCTGTATAAGCATGTGTGTGTGTGTGTGTGTGTGTGTGTGTGTGTGTGTGTGAATTTCTCTCCAAAGCACAGTTAAGTGCGATTAATAAGTGCGCATAGTTATACATATTTCAGTCTGAAGACCACAGCGAAACAGGTTAAGAATGTTACATGTAAGCGTGCGAAGCGTGACGTCAACTCAAGGACAAAAGAGACGTTCTACTTGACACGAGGGATATAATGTCAGTTTCAACAAATCACATAAATCAGCCATAAGTTTGGACAATAATTATAAGTGATTTGCAGCAGATAAGAACGGTTAAACAAGGGCACAATAGTTATGCATGTGCATTATAGAAAATAAGAACGGTTAAGTACCATAAACAAGGGCACAATAGTTATATGTGCATTATAGAAAATAAGAACGGTTAAGTACCATAAACAAGGGCACAATAGTTATATGTGCATTATAGAAAATAAGAACGGTTAAGTACCATAAACAAGGGCACAATAGTTATATGTGCATTATAGAAAATAAGAACGGTTAAGTACCATAAACAAGGGCACAATAGTTATATGTGCATTATAGAAAATAAGAACGGTTAAGTACCATAAACAAGGGCACAATAGTTATATGTGCATTATAGAAAATAAGAACGGTTAAGTACCATAAACAAGGGCACAGTAGTTATGTGTGCTGCAGAAAAAATAAGTTAAGTAATAAAAAAAAAACGCCGTTCTTGACTACGGATAGAGTCGATGAAACCTCTAATTACGTTTGTCACTAATTACCGAAATTGGTTCTAATTGTCGTGTAGCGATGTTATCGACTACTGAGACCCAAACAACTTTTCGCATGTCTGTCCAAGAGAGCTGGTGCCCACGCTGCCGGAGCAGTTGGTTGCATCGAGTAATGGAAGGTTGTCGTAGCATTATTGACGAACACTGGGTAACATTTCATCATTATTGCAACGGTAAATGTCCGACAGCGAAATGCACTAGCTCGCTGCAATAACTAGATGAAAGAAGAGGACTCCCGTGAGCGTCATTTGCCGGTACGCTGTTCGTATCGCACGTGCTGACAAGCACAGTAATGTTTCAGTCTGTGTTGGAAATGTGTGTGCTATAACAAGCACAGTAATGTTTCAGTCTGTGTTGGAAATGTGTGTGCTATAAATTCATTTAAACACGTAGGCGTCCTAAACACAAACAAATAAATAAAGGAAAGTGACGTTTTTATAATTTGATTGTAATAATTCCAATACATTTTAAAAATTGCAAAGTTTAATCGCAAGCTACTCATTGGTAGGTGTGGACTAAAATGTATAATTATTAAACAAATAACCGGAATAAAATGCTTTAGAATGGTCAGATTACAGAAGACATTCTGATTAGGACTGAATTAACTCATTACAGAAGACATACTGATTAGGACTGAATTAAAACATTACAGAAGACATACTGATTAGGACTGAATTAACTCATTACAGAAGACATACTGATTAGGACTGAATTAACATAAAACAGAAGACATACTGATTAGGACTGAATTAACATAATACAGAAGACATACTGATTAGGACTGAATTAATATAATACAGAAGACATACTGATTAGGACTGAATTAACATAATACAGAAGACATACTGATTAGGACTGAATTAACTCATTACAGAAGACATACTGATTAGCTGAATTAACATAATACAGAAGATATATTGATTAGCTGAATTAACATAATACAGAAGACATACTGATTAGCTAAATTAACAGATTACAGCGAGTGGGCAGAGACTGGGATGCACACTGACTTGTATTTTCATTTATATACATGAACACAGACGTGTACACTCATATCTGCACATGAACACAGACGTGTACACTCATATCTGCACATGAACACAGACGTGTACACTCATATCTGCACATAAACATAGATGTGTACGTTCATACCTACACATATACACAGACTTACACATGAACACAGACTTGTATTCTCATATATACACATGAACACAGACGTGTACACTCATATCTGCACATGAACACAGACGTGTACACTCATATCTACATTTGAACATTACCACACACGACAAGCGCAATACAAAATTCTTTACCGTGTGTGTTGGCTATTTGAGTGCGTTAATTTCTGTTCGGTTTCTGAAGTTTTTATTTTATTGTTGTCATTATTGCTGGTGTTTTGAATCTATTTTTCTGGGGATAAGGTATTTTTTTTCATTTTCGCAAGCATCTACAACAACTATGATAGATGTAGCAGTGTGAAATGAAAAGTCAAGACGATAAACACTAGTGTGAAATGAAAAGTCAAGACGATAAACACTAGTGTGAAATGAAAAGTCAAGACGATAAACAATAGTGTGAAATGAAAAGTCAAGACGATAAACAATACTGTGAAATGAAAAGTCTAGACGATAAACACCAGTGTGAAATGAAAAGTCAAGACGATAAACAATAGTGTGAAATGAAAAGTCAAGACGATAAACACCAGTGTGAAATGAAAAGGATGGCGATAAACACCAGTGTGAAATGAAAAGTCATGACGATACTCACCAGTGTGAAATGAAAAGGCATGACGATAAACACCAGTACGAAATGAAAAGGCATGACGATAAAGACTAATGTAAAATGAAAAGTCTTGACGATAAACACCAGTGTGAAAACTGCAGGAAAAGATATGACGACAAATACCAGTTTGAAAGCTGAAAGAAAAGCAGGACGATAAAAACTTTTTTTAAAAATAAAAAAAACAATAGAGGAAATCGATTGCAATAATTAAAGTCAGTGACGTCATGAGGCAATATAAGGATAGAGTAGCGTGTCACGATGATACAGTAAACAGCTAATTTCATTTACCGCCTGCGGCTAATAAACGTATTTCGGCAACTAAATCATAAATCATGATAACTCGAGTCTTTAATTTCCTCTACACAGCTCTTTCATTAATGCATAAAAGTAGTCATAATAAAGCTAGTCTTTGATTACCTCTACACAGCTCATTCATTAATGCAGAAAAGTAGTCATAATAAAGCTAGTCTTTGATTACCTCTACACAGCTCATTCATTAATGCAGAAAAGTAGTCATAATAAAGCTAGTCTTTGATTACCTCTACACAGCTCATTCATTAATGCAGAAAAGTAGTCATAATAAAGCTAGTCTTTGATTACCTCTACACAGCTCATTCATTAATGCAGAAAAGTAGTCATAATAAAGCTAGTCTTTGATTACCTCTACACAGCTCATTCATTAATGCAGAAAAGTAGTCATAATAAAGCTAGTCTTTGATTACCTCTACACAGCTCATTCATTAATGCAGAAAAGTAGTCATAATAAAGCTAGTCTTTGATTACCTCTACACAGCTCATTCATTAATGCAGAAAAGTAGTCATAATAAAGCTAGTCTTTGATTACCTCTACACAGCTCATTCATTAATGCAGAAAAGTAGTCATAATAAAGCTAGTCTTTGATTACCTCTACACAGCTCATTCATTAATGCAGAAAAGTAGTCATAATAAAGCTAGTCTTTGATTACCACTACACAGCTCATTCATTAATGCAGAAAAGTAGTCATAATAAAGCTAGTCTTTGATTACCACTACACAGCTCATTCATTAATGCATAAAAGTAGTCATAATAAAGCTAGTCTTTGATTACCACTACACAGTCCATAAACAATAAAAGTAATCAAAATAAATCTAGTCTTTAATTACCACTACACAGTTCATTAACAATAAAAGCAGTCTTTATAAGGCTACTCTTTAATTACCAATACACAGTTCATTAACAATAAAAATACTCAGGCAGAAGACGGTTGCTTAAGAAATTTCACTTGTCGTACCTCCTTAGACCCGCGAGCTACAGTAATTAAATTATTTATTTTAAGATGGATGTCTACTTTAACATGTATAATTACACAGCAATCGACTGAAACCAGCAATATTCGCCAGTAAACCACAACATGCGACTACAAACCACAACATACATTTGCAAAGCACAACATAAGACTACAAACTACACATATAACTACAAACCAGAACATACAACTACGAACTACAACATATGACTACAAGCCACATCATACAACTAATACCGCAACATATTATTACATGCCAGAGCATATGACTAAATACAATAACACACGACTACATACCATAATATACAACAAATCATAACATACGACTATATACCATAACATACAACTACATGCCAAAACATACGACTGGAAACACACGAGTGCCACAACATATGACTACAAATCATAACATATAGCATATCGCGATTTGTATGTTTGATTATGTGACATACCTACGACATTAATATTACACACTGCACTTATACAGATATTCTCAACGAGTGATCCTAAATCTAACAGTTATTTTAAATAATGTTTCTCATTTCGAGTGTGTGTGGGTAGGTTTTATAATTAGTGCATGTTCAATATAAGCAACAAAGCCTGTAGTACCATTGAGACGAGATGACGGAAGGTGTGTGTTGTTTTTGTGTTGTGTGAAATAAGTGAAATATAAAGAGAATAAGAAATTATTCATAGCACTATTGCAGATAAATTTGCCAGTTATTTAATTTAGTTGTTGCCAGATTTGTAGTCGTCTGCGTTGAGATTTAGTTTCCAGTTACTATGTGCAAAGTGCAAAGTTGGTTATAAGCTTTGGTCAAACATATTGAATTTCTTAAGAAAAAATATTAGAATGACTAAAATCATTTGAAATCAGCTATATGTTCTACTATCAGGGCCAGTAAAATGTGTTCTCATAAAGTTGAGAGTGGCAGAAAAGTTTAAAGTATTAATTGGAATATAAAACTAAATTATAGACAAATGTAAAAAGAAATAAGCTCTCTTAGAGTAGCCATTTCAGTATTTGTTTACAAGTGACAAAATCCGAATAATCGTGGAAACAAAAGTATTAAATACCTTGACATTCAAAAGTCGATCTGGTCAATGGACCGACTGAAAGGTACCTTCTGATTACCACTTTAGAAACATTTCAGCAAGACAGTCAAAATACACTCTAATTACCACTTTAGAAAAATTTCAGCAAAATAGTAGAAATACTTTCTGATTACCACTTTAGAAACATTTCTGCAAAAGGCAAAAATTGTCGTGCAGCATCCATTACATCGACAGGGCAAAGAGTTCGCGTCTCGTCCTGCTCGTAACTTGACTGACACTAATGATGGCAAGTGGAGAGCACTCTATACATAACGGTGGACACTTATCACTTCCTTTGAGCACATTCATTTAGCAAGCTGAAAAGGCAAACACACACACACGCACACATGCACGCACGTCCTGTTTCGTCGTGACTGAAAAGGATGCCAGTTGATTGCACAATATAAATCTCCTCTCATCATCTCTAAGGTGGAAATTATTATTTTATTTTCACTCAAGAACATAGAAGCGAAAATGGCATTTTTTGATTGTATGGTTGGATATTTTGTTTTGGAAGGAGGGATTGCTGGATAGCAGTTTATTCATTGAATAGATGATTTACGATTTTTAATGATAGATTTGACTTATTCTTCCCTCAAATTTCATCCAAAGGCTGCAATGAACCGACATAGAGCGAGGGTAGTTACACACTGAGTCGAACATTACCAATAGGAATCATGCACATGTCAATACTGGCAAGCAGTTACTTCACTGAGTCGAACATTACCAATAGGAATCATGCACATGTCAAAGCTGGCAAGCAGTTACTTCACTGAGTCGAACATTACCAATAGGAATCATGCACATGTCAATACTGGCAAGCAGTTACTTCACGCAGAATTTCATTCAAAATCTTAGCATTGTGCGAATGCCTCAAAACGCCTTCCTATTTGCAGTGCGATTAAATACGCCTATTCTTTATCATCAAACACTATTTCTGTCTCTTTTTCCTTCTCTCTATCTTTCCCTGTCTCTTACCTACTATACCTGACAGTGTCTCTCTTCCTCCTTCTGCTCTCCCCCTCTAATCTTTCTTTCTTCACTCTCACTTCCCTCCTTTTCTCTCTTTCTTTGTCTATTTCTCTCACTTCCTCATCCCTAACTATCTGTGGTGGAGTAAATTTGCTTGACCCTGTTTCTAGACTTGATTTTTATATAAACTTTTAAATTGTCGAAGTGACCAGATCTTGGGCACTTCTTATGATGGTATTTTTGTTTACTCCAAATGTGACACAGATGGAGTAAACAACTTGAGTTGAGATTATGCTGATGCAATCCAAACCAGTTCCAACTAGATGAGTAGTTGTTATTATCCAATGGTTAATATTTACGGGGACAATACCAGCCAATCAGCTGAGATCAAAAGTTTACCTGCTATAGAGAATTCTATTGTCTAATCACTTTGAATTTGGTGTGGTAAGTCCAGTCATGAAAGGCGGCTGCTAGCTTAATGGTGAGTTAACTGACTGATTGAAAGAGAATGGATTTAGAAATATTTCATGCATTTTTGCTATTGATATGTTGAGATATATTATGTGAGTAGATTAATCTTCTATTATTTTTTTAAATTGTGAACTAAGATGATCATGTGTAGTATGCAAACACTTTACATTGTTTCCAGTGAACCTGCTCATAAACTATTAAACTGTATTTATTTTGCTATGTGCATGTATTGGTCTAATAAACACTGTTGCAGGAAACAGTAAGCTGAGACTTCAATGTAAGAAAGAATGTAGTTGAAAATTAATACACTAGAAACTTAATGTCGTTCCCTGATTATATTTTACAGGGAAAAAGCAGCCTTTCTTTCTTATATTAGATCTCCTATTTTACTGATAATGAACCGCTATGACTCTGGTAGATGTGAGAAGTATCTACTGGAAATTGCTACAATTCTTGTTCTGCTGGAGGGAGCTAAAACTGTGGAGTGCCCAGGTTAGCCTCGATGGAATAGCAGCTAGTCAATATTCTACAATGTGAGGATGGAATCATGTGGAATTGAAAGTAAAAACATAAACTTGTGACTTAGTTACAAAAACCCCTGGAAGACTATTAAGACAGTGCTTAAATCAGATTATGTACAAACTATTATCACTTATCTCTAATAACTCCATTTTTGTTCTCTGATAAGAACTATCCTGTGACTTGTATTGACACTAAACTGTTGAATTGTGTTTTAGGAAATACGACAGTATAGATATTAAAATTACGTGAACATGTTTTCATGGAAATATTGTCAAGTAATATTTTTCATAGTATTTGTTATATTTATATTTGATTATTGATTTAATAAATGTATTATTAAATTTATTTACCTTTTTACACATATTGATAATATTATGTTGGAGAAGAAAGTGGGTGGATGGGTCTCGCTAAATATAGATTAAAGATGATTTGTCTACTCCTTTAGTAAGAAATTCTCCACCTGTGGAAATATTGTGTGACAGTAAATGTTTGTCTTTAAAATGTTGTGGAAGAGAAGACGTTTACAGTGCCCGCATATCTGCCGAGTGAGTGAGACAAGTGGTGTCTGCTGGAGAATTATATAATAACATAAATTAAGATTCTCATCACTTGTAATTAGTTATGGATGATTAATTAATTAATAATAATAATCATAACCATTAACTAGGTGGCGTTGACTCACAGTGTATGTCTTAAATTTGACATAGATTGTTGATCTTATAAACATTTCATTATTTCACTAGTGAATACAAGCCTGCAAGTCTTTTAAACTCCACCAATCCCAGTTTGTTAACTTTAGCAATTTTTTTCTTTTCGTTAACTTCCTCTACATGCTGTGCATATTTGTTTGCAGGTCTCTTTGTGGATGTGGGCAACAACTACTCTGTCTTGGACCACCCAAACATTTGTTTTGTGTACGACTATGTTGGCTCCAAGGACGAAGAGAAGTCCCAGGCTGATTTTGTAAGTATTTTTTCCTGTCGACATTAGTCTTTGTCGGCCTCCCAATCCTTTTCACCATTCTGCTTCATTGTCTTCCGCTAACAATTTCTTACTTTTCTTCTTCGCATATTATTTGCTTTTGTTGGTGTTTTCCTTGTGGGTCTGACATTATCCGGCTTTTCGTGGTGTTTTCCTTGTGGGTCTGACATTATCCGGCTTTTCGTGGTGTTTTCCTTGTGGGTCTGACATTATCCGGCTTTTCGTGGTGTTTTCCTTGTGAGTCTGACATTATCCGGCTTTTCGTGGTGTGGGTCTGACATCCGGCTTTTGTTGGTGTTTTCCTTGTGGGTCTGACATTATCTGGCTTTTCGTGGTGTTTTCCTTGTGGGTTTGACTGTTTATCTAGTTTGTTTTGTTGTTGTTTCACACTTGCCGCCTCTTTTATTTCTTTATCTCTCTTTTTCAGTTTGTTGTCAGTCTTTCAGTTCATTATACCCCTTAACATTTTTTATCTCTCAATTCTTTTCGCGCACGCGCAAACACACACACACACACACACATAGATAGATAGATAGATAGATAGATAGATAGATAGATAGATAGATAGATAGATAGATAGATAGATAGATAGATAGATAGATAGATAGATAGATAGATAGATAGATAGATAGATAGATAGATATACACACTTTCTTTGTATCTCAGTTCTTTATATCTCTAGTAAGTTTTTCAATCACTTGTTTATATCTCATTTCTCAGTTCTTTATATATCAATTTTAGTTCTTTATATCTCTATTTAATTTTTTATATCTCATTTTTAGTTCTTTATATCTCTATATGGGCTCCTTACATCTCTTTTCTGATTTGTGTACAAATATTTTTCATTTCTTTATATATCATCTTACATTTTTGCTATCTATATTTGAGATATTTCCATCTCCCTTTCAGTGTTCGCTAACTATAGTATTCGTACAAGTACGATGTTCTACTTCCAGTTTATATATCTCCGTTATGTCTGGCAGTGCACTGCTCGCATTATGTGACATCCGTTATGTCTGGCAGTGCACTGCTCGCATTATGTGACATCCGTTATGTCTGGCAGTGCACTGCTCGCATTATGTGACATCCGTTATGTCTGGCAGTGCACTGCTCGCATTATGTGACATCCGTTATGTCTGGCAGTGCACTGCTCGCATTATGTGACATCCGTTATGTCTGGCAGTGCACTGCTCGCATTATGTGACATCCGTTATGTCTGGCAGTGCACTGCTCGCATTATGTGACATCCGTTATGTCTGGCAGTGCACTGCTCGCATTATGTGACATCCGTTATGTCTGGCAGTGCACTGCTTACATTATGTGACATCCGTTATGTGTGATAATACAATACTCACCTTATCTGATACCCGTTATCAATACTCCTTTTATATTACAAAATTTGTGTTGGTAGTGACTTACTCACTTTATAGGATGTATTCTTTAGTAAGTCTTATGTTCTGCTTTACATGATTAGAAATGTATTGCAACAGTTGAATTCCTAATGGAGCATGTACTTAAGAAGCTAATAATAGTATTTGTTACTTAATCGTGTCATTGGAAAGAGTGTGTGGTGACAAGTATGTAGCTAACAACATTATGGGAATGTTGTATCCTTTAAAAATTGAAGGGCATTTTTGTAATTTTAATTTAATGTCTATGCGCGGTACATTTCAGTACTTCCTTAGCGTTATGGTACGAGTTACACGCTACAAAAGATGTGTGTCTACTAGGAAAGCAGTTAAATACTTATTGGACTAGACTAGTAGTTTCTCATTCGTATATCTTTATCTGCCGCCGGACATAAAAGAGAGATGCAATATTCATTTGCTGTATCCCTAACTGCGGCAGGTCGTCAAAGAGTTGGTGGCCATATTTCCTGTACTCAGGGACTGGATCGCTGAATTCCTGCAACAGAATCATAATATGGTCGCTTCTGAAATTGGCCACAACATGCTGATAGAGCAGGTTAGTAAATAACCATGTTTGTAACCAATCGCAGTGATTGAAACTTAATATTATTTTAGGAATTTCTCTTTCATGTCTACGAAAGTACATCATGCTGCTAAATCTAGCTACAGGCAATTCGTACAGATAAGAAGATAATATTTCTTTATTATTTAAATATTGAAATCATTAAGTAAGAGTCATTATGTCATGATTGATCCGTCTAGATATACAAATATTAATAATCTGACGATTGTCGTTCTTGAGTAAAGAATACAATAATTATGTGAATATCATTCTTAGTTGTTTTTAAGTAATTAACGAATAATTATGTTCAAGTGACTATGGTTCATGGGCTTTTAAATAATTACACAGTAGAATGTTGTTAGTGGTTTCCCTTTAAATATTTAAATAATGTCTAATAATAATAATAATAATAATAATAATAATAATAATAATAATAATAATGTTATAATAATAACTAACAAATATACCCAGTGTTGCATGAATAAAAACATGACTGATTTTTTCATAATTTTTATCATTGAAAAAGAAATAAGGTTTGTTTAATTAGTTCTGTATAAATATATTGATGTATCCATCATCGAGTTAATCCATTGATATATAATATGTTCACCTTTAATGCAGCCATCAATCCTCCCATTTAGTTGACGTGCTATAGATGACGTCTTGAAAAAAATATATCATGTGTATTTGTCTCCCTTTTATTTTTTACTGCCAGACGTCATCTCATAGATGATGTGTTGAGTAAATATTTCATTTTTACACTCCAAAGCGATCATGGCAGACAAATGTGTTCCGTGATTATATGTGTTACTAACAATAAATGGCTGACAACTGTTTTCCGTGATTATATGTGTTACTAACAATAAATGGCTGACAACTGTTTTCCGTGATTATATGTGTTACTAACAATAAATGGCTGACAACTGTTTTCCGTGATTATATGTGTTACTAACAATTAATGGATGAAAACTTTTCCGTGATTATATGTGTTACTAATAATAAATGGCTGACAACTGTTTTCCATGATTATATGTGTTACTAACAATAAATGGCTGACATCTTATCGCTCTATGGGACGGTGTTTTCCGGATGAGACAGTTTTATTTGTCGACTTAAGAGCAGTAACATTGACGTAACATCACATATGACCACATAGGTAATAACTTAATACTCGCCTGAGGAACAATGGGCCATTTTTGTGGTGCCTATGGAAGACACTGGATGGGCTGGTCTATGGGCGGCGACGGGTGACAGATACTGGCGTACATTATATTTACATATATTTTCTCCACCCTATAAAACTATCTTCGTCTGCCATATCCGGCGTTACCCGAATAAAATAAATAAATGAACTTTTAATAGTTTTTGTCAGTTTAGAAAGAAATGACTTAGTTCATTAGTTCTGTATAAATTCATTGATAAATCCATCATCGAGGCTAATCAGTTGATATATAATAATTATGTTCACGTTAAATATAAACTTGCCTACACTACTCTCCATTTAGTTGACTAGCATGTAGATGTTGTGTTGAGTAAATATATATAATTTATTTGATTCCCTTTTATTTTACTGCCTGAAGTCATGTCGTAGATGATATGTGGAGTAAACATTTCGTTTTACAGTCCAAAGTGCACAAGGCAGACCATGGTAGTTTTATTGTGTTGCGAAAATATATATCTTACCCAAACTAAAAGTGCAATGTCCTTTACGAAAATATATATCTTACCCAAACTAAAAGTGCAATGTCCTTTACGAAAATATATATCTTACCCAAACTAAAAGTGTAATGTCTTTTACGAAAATATATATCTTACCCAAACTAAAAGTGTAATGTCCTTTACGAAAATATATGTCTTACACAAACTAAAAGTGCAATGTCCTTTACGAAAATATATATCTTACCCAAACTAAAAGTGTAATGTCCTTTACGAAAATATATGTCTTACCCAAACTAAAAGTGCAATGTCCTTTACGAAAATATATGTCTTACCCAAACCAAAAGTGTAATGTCCTTTACGAAAATATATGTCTTACACAAACTAAAAGTGTAATGTCCTTTACGAAAATATATGTCTTACGCAAATGTCCTTTACGAAAAGTACAATCCAACACTTCTCCCCTTCACCTCTATAAATCATTGTTCTGCATCCAAAGCTCTTTTATGAAATGTCCAGCAATCGCTTGCTTTGTACACTGGGGTACCTCTGTGTGAAATGTACAGAAATCACTTGCTTTGTACACTGGAGTACCTCTGTGCAACATGAAATAATTCTTCTTCAGTGAAAAATTCGTTGTTTGGGAGCCTAAAATCCCAGTTCAGGGCGTAAGTCGAAAAGCTTCCTGTTTTTAAAACTTATTAATTGATATATGATAGTTTGGACTTAAAATTAAAATTCTTAGGTTTTATAGCGGGACAAACAGTCAAACAAACAATGTTCAATTTTATATGTATAGATATTTTAGTATTTGTAAGTTGTGGTTGTCCTTGAAATAATTAAATAATACGTCAAAGTTCACGATTGCTCTTTAACAAATATAATGCTCTTTTACTGATTACTTTTTCTGGTTGTCTTTAAACAATTTTAAAAAAATATATACTAACTGGTGTTGATCGTTGTTTTTGTCCTTTCTGAGAATAAAAGTCTGGTTGGTGTAAATTAATACTTACGTACATGACTTCTGCTAATGCCAATGACTAGGTGCTGCGGCTGCTGTACCACCTGGTGAAATTCGGTTACTATCAGGACTGGGAAGATGTGCAGCAACTTTTGCCTCCAATGCTCAGCTTGTTAGACGGACGCAAGGATTTTCCTTTTCCCAAGGACAAAGATAAAGGTATCTTTTTATAGCAATACTCATGCTACAGGCTATCAAAGATAAAGGTATCTTTTTATAGCAATACTCATGCTACAGGCTACCAAAGATAAAGGTATCTTTTTATAGCAATACTCATGCTACAGGCTATCAAAGATCAAGGTTCATATTAATAACAATACTTATGTTAAATATTTCAATAAACAAATAATTTATTGTGAAGATGTAGATACAAAGCATGTAATGTTTAATGTAAAAACAGCAATAAAAATAGAGTGTATATTAAACATAAGTACATATAAAATATCAGTAAAATTAAATACTGTTTATGTTAAAATATTAATTTTAAAAAATAACTACAGCATCAATATAAATAATGTAAATGACAAGTGCAATGTTAATGATATGAGATAAAAGAAAGTTACAGTTAAAGTTTAACTGTAACAGAGTAATTGGAAAATAAATGAATACTTTTTATATGCTAATGTACAAGGCATAAATATAAAGTCAAAGGTATAACTATAAAACATAAGTAAAGCAATAAAGGAATAACAATGAGAACTCTATTGCATGTAAAGTTAAACATGTTATAAATATTATAAAAGTGTGTGCGTGCGTGCGTGCGTGCGTGCGTGCGTGCGTGCGTGCGTGCGTGCGTGTGTGTGTGTGTGTGTGTGTGTGTGTGTGTGTGTGTGTGTGTGTGTGTGTGTGTGTATGTATGTGTAAAGTGACACTAGGTCAGGCAAACCTGAGATATTGATTTGGAGCGAGGTGTGTGAAGCCAGCTTTACTAGTTTGAAAGCTCCATTTGCCTGATTTCAATGAAGAATTCATACTCAGAACAGATGCTAGGTGCTGTACTGATCAGAAGCACGTGATATTCTGTACCCGGTAGCCTACTCCAGTCGTACGTTAAATGCGACTGAACAGAATTATGCAAAGTCAGAAAAAGAATGTATTGGAATTGTGTGGGCAGTCCAAAAATTCCAAGCCTACCTATATGGCAAACATTTTGTCATTCAGACAGATCACCAACCTCTCCCCTATTTAGTTCACTCGATTAAGGCAAACGGGCATTTGACCAGGTGGTCATTACTACTCCAAAAGTGTAGATATACCTTGGAAGTCATCAAAGGCACCGACAATGTAGGGGCAGACTATTTGTCTAGAGCAGTAGAAATGGAAAAGTGTAAGGCTCCAGTACGTAAGTCTCTGTAAATGCTGCGAATTTTTTTTATAGAAATATTTTGTATCTTTTCTTCGGTAGAGAGGAAGGAATACTTTACACAGAGTAAGATACGAACATCATTGTGTATGCTGTATTTTCCTATCACAAGGAGAAAAGAAATAATGACAATGACTTTTGCATATGATTTGCGTTTGTATTCCTTTAGTGTAGAGAACATAATGATTCATGTTTCTTACTTTTAACAAGGAAAATTATGGTGATTTATCTTTCTTATGTTCTTTTTAAAGACAAAATAATAATGAAATAATAAATGCCACCCATAGAATGCGATATATTTTTCTTGATGCATTTATTCTTTCATATGTTGTGCGAATAAATCATGATCATTTCCTCTTTCTCTCTCCCTCTCTCCCTCTCCTCTATTCAGCAAATTCCGTTGGAAGGTAATGAAAGTCAAAAACAATAGAATTTTCTTTAAAGTTTTGTTTATACATGCTAAATCTCTAAGAACCTGCAACATATATTTTTTATTAACAACAGGGTATAGGAAACAAATTGTATATTGTGAATTAAAAGGGTATAGCTAACATTTCACACATTCTGTGTTAACAGGGTATAGCTAACAATATGTGCATTATGTGTTAACAGGGTATAGCTAACAGTACATGCATTATGTGTTAACAGGATATATATAACAATACGTGCCTTATGTATTAATATGGTATAAGTAACAATATGTGTATTATGTATTGAAAGGGTATATCTAACAGTACTTGCATTATGTATTAACAGGGTAAAGCTAACAATACTTTTATTAACTATTAACAGGGTACAGCAAAGAAGCCATGAAACAAGTTCAGCAGTATCAGCAACAAGACCGATATGAGAAAAGTGTTGAGACTGAGCCCATCGTTAATGCCAAGTATCAGTAAGTGGATTTTAATGCCAAGTATCAGTAAGTGGATTTTAATGCCAAGTATCAGTAAGTGAATTGTTAATGACATGTATCAGTAAGTGGATTGTTAATGACATGTATCAGAAAGTGAATTGTTAATCCCAAGTATTAGTAAATGGATTGTTAATGACATGTATCAGAAAGTGAATTGTTAATGCCAAGTATTAGTAAGTGGATTGTTAATGACATGTATCAGAAAGTGAATTGTTAATGTCAAGTATTAGTAAATGGATTGTTAATGACATGTATCAGAAAGTAAATTGTTAATGCCAAGTATTAGTAAGTGGATTGTTAATGCCAAGTATCAGTAAGTGGATTGTTAATGACATGTATTAGTAAGTGGATTGTTAATGACATCTCGTACACTAACGTGCAATTTCTTTTAATAAAATGACAAAAGGAGTAGAATCTATTGTGGAAGTTAAGACTTTGTTTTGGTTCATAAAACTAACGAAGTCCGTTAAGTGCCATTTGCTTGGGAGCTCGTGTGTGTGCGTGTGTGTGTGTGTGTGTGTCCTGAATGGCAAAAATGACATCTTTGTCATACTGAAGTCATTGCATTAAGCAAGTTAAAGAAAGAAATCTTATGGCTGAGAGATATCATCATGTTATCTAAAGTAAACTTGCTATTCATGGCTGATTCTGTTTCTCTTGAGCGATACGGACTGTTCACTTTCTTTCTTTAAGTATCACTTGAAATTGCATGTGTAATAATAGTAGAAGAGGCTTTAGTAGTACTAGTAGTAGATGCAGCAGTTTTATTAGTGGTAGAGGCAATAGTAATAATAGTAGTAGTAGTAATAGTAGTTGGAGAGACAGTATTAATAGTAGTAGCAGAGGCAGTTGTAGTAGTAGTAGCAACAGCAGTATAGTGCTGATAGTAATAGTAGTAGAATTATATGCAGCATTAGCAATAGTAGTAGTAACTAAGTAACAAATTAATTGGATATTTGTCCAGGGCCCTGGAAGTATTAGACCTTTTGCTGACCTATCAAAGGAATTCACGTTTGCAGGTAAAGCAAAACAAATCTAAAAGTAAATATAATAATATACACCTCTTACTCACTATCTCTCCATCTTCATACACACCAGCTAATATCAGTAATAGCAGTGGAAGCAAAAATAGTAGCATTAGAAGCAAAGTAGTAGTAATTGTAAACTATTCATATTACTATATTAGTAGAAGTAGCAGTAGTGAAAGAGGTAGTATTAATAGTAATTGTAAACTATTCATATTACTATATTAGCAAAAGTAGCAGTAGTGAAAGAGGTAGTATTAGTAGTAATTGTAAACTATTCATATTACTATATTAGCAAAAGTAGCAGTAGTGATAGAGGTAGTATTAGTAGTAATTGTAAATTATTCATATTACTATATTAGCAAAAGTAGCAGTAGTGATAGAGGTAGTATTAGTAGTAATTGTAAATTATTCATATTACTATATTAGCAAAAGTAGCAGTAGTTGATAGAGTAATAGAATTGTTATTTATCCATCTCTCAGATTTTAGTGATTAAAATTCACTGATATACTTAAAATACATTGCTAACGTCATACATGTCTGCTTGTTAAATGGACTCGTATTGTGAATTGGCACTTTAAATGAAATTTCCATTTCTATCCGTGCAGAGTTTTATGGGCAAGTTCAAGGCTGCTGAGACAAGCGCGTGCACCCGAAAGTCACAGAATGTGCTGTCACCCTTGTTGTACGATTCGTTCAACCCACACGATCAATCTAAGTCAGTAGCTTGTTACAACATATTTATGACCCACATAACAAATCTATGTCAGTAGCTTGTTACAATAAACATATTGTGGTCGAGTAAATTCACAAGCGGATGAGTAGTTTTTCTGATTAATAGTCTCAACCTTGTTCATAACAATTTCATCCAATGGAGATAGACCAAAAATTACTTTGTTGAAGAAAGTTATATATTCTAATCACTTTGACTTTGATTTAAATTAACTGACTGATAAAAAAGAATGGACTTAGAAATATTTCTTACATGTTTGAATCAGAGAATGCTATATGTAACTGAACCAGTATTTCTATGTTCACTAATTTGACTCTGTTGTACATTATACTTGTGACTTGATCGATGCTATATTTCTTATGCTGTGCGTGTATCAGGCTAATGAATATTGTTGCAAGATTTGTAAGCTGAGAATGTGATAAGAGAGAAAGGAGTTGAGATGAAATATTCCTGAAACTTAACGCTGCCCTTAATTTGGCTTTTGCAAAAAGGAGCATTCCTTTAGATGCTTAAGATGCCTTGATGTTTTGTAAAATTGTATCCGCTTTAGACTGCTGTGACTAATGTATTTTTTTGGATCACACTGATGTGTGTATCAAACATTGACATTGAACTTATCAGTTAACGTGTTGCTGTAGGTTGATTCCTGTTAATTCCATTCCAGTACCAGTATGATGAAAATTGACATTTGAATTTGGTCTTGAGAATTCATGATTAGATTTTTGAACATTCCTCATGGTGTGCTTAGGTAGCACACATGAATCTCCTTGTAAACTGCTGTGAGGTCTTAGTTTATATACTTGTATTCCCTCTGCTGTAGAGAGAAGAAATAAATTTTAACCAGAGTTCGTTTATATGATGCTAACATGTATATATGTGCTGTACTCTTCTATGATAAGAAGAAAAGAAATGATGATAATGACTTTTGTATAAAATTTGCATTTCTATTTCCTTAACAATAGAGACATAATGGGTCATTTCTTTGATTTATAACAGGAAACTTAGAGTTATGTTTCGTGATAAATTGTGCTTATATCTCTTTGTGCAGAGACATAAACTGGTCATGTACTGGATCACATTGGTGTGTGTATCCAACGTTATCATTGAATTTATCAGATACTGTAAGTTGATTCTTGTGAATTCTGTTCAAGGGCCAATGTGATGGAAATTGACATTTGAGTTCTTGAGATTTCATAAAGATTTTTCCTCGTGGTGTACTTGGGTAGCACACTCAAAGATTCTGAAACATTTCCCATGATGTGCTTTATAGTGCATATGAAGTTCTGGATGGTTCTCCACAGTGTGCTTTGTGAGTGCATCAAAGATTCTGGAATGGTTTTGTAATGTGCCTAGAAGGGGCATGTTTGACCCTATAAATGTTAATTTGACTGCTGATGTCTATGTTAAGATAAACTGAATAGGTGTCAAATGTTTAATCAAACATTGTTGTGAAGTGACGTAAACGTCAATGCTCTTTTGATTATATTTCATATATTGTTATATTTGATTATTGATTTAGTAAATTTATTGTTAAATTCATTAATCTTCTTGCACCTATATTAAAACCATATGCTGGAGTGACAGTGGGTGGATGGGGGTTCATTAAATATAATTAAAGACGGAATTGTTACTCCTTTAGTAAGAATTTTCCACCTATGAAAATATTGTGTGATAGTAAAACATCTGTCTTATTATTGTTGAAAGGAGAAGACTTTTACAACACCCGTATAATCTGCAAAGTGAGAGACGAGTGATGTCCCATGGGAGAATTATTAATAAACATAATTAATTATCATTTGCAGTTAGTTATGGATGATTAATAAAAATAAAAACCAGTAACAAAGGGGTGCAAGTCACATATATATGACCTATACGACCAGTCTAAGTCAGTAGTTTTTACTGTATATTTGTGTGTGTGTGTGTGTGTGTGTGTGTGTGTGTGTGTGTGTGTGTGTGTGTGTGTGTCTTTCTTAAATATGTTGGTGATTTGTTAATGTATTTCTGTTTTGTTGTGTGGTGTGTTTAGATGCTGGCCATGTATTGCTCCAAATTTTGCTCCCTGTCTGTATTTTCGTTTCCTGCTATATTGCAGTGGCTGGGGATCCACATTAGTATTGTTTCAATGTCTATTGCTTGGAGCTTATCGAGTTCGGTGTTTATTTGGTTCATAATTCATGTTCTGAGTGAGAGGACGGTTTTTTTTAAGGCATTCTAGTGATGTTAGTGAGTCAGTTAGTATGAGGATTTGTTTTGTTGTGTTTGGGATTGTCTTGTGTGAGCGCGAGGGCTCTCATGATGGCACTTAGATGTGCTGTTGATCAAGTTACTTTTGTTTAGTTTGTAGGTGTGCGTTCCTGTTTGTGTATGTAAGTTCCTGTGTGAGTGTGTACGTTCCTATTTGTGTGTGTACGTTCCTGTGTATGTGTTTGTGTGTGTACGTTCCTGTGTGTGAGTACGTTCCTGTTTGATGTACGTTCCTGTTTGTGTGTACGTTCCTGTGTGTGTGAGTACGTTCCTGTGTGTGTGAGTACGTTCCTGTTTGATGTACGTTCCTGTTTGTGTGTACGTTCCTGTGTGTGTGAGTACGTTCCTGTTTGATGTACGTTCCTGTTTGTGTGTACGTTCCTGTTTGATGTACGTTCCTGTTTGATGTACGTTCCTGTTTGTGTGTATGTTCCTGTTTATGTGTATGTTCCTGTTTGTGTGTATGTTCCTGTTTATGTGTATGTTCCTGTTTATGTGTATGTTCCTGTTTATGTGTATGTTCCTGTTTGTGTGTACGTTCCTGTTTGATGTACGTTCCTGTTTGTGTGTATGTTCCTGTTTATGTGTACTGCTGCTACTCTCTCTACATCTTGTTTTGCGCCATCTGTGTATATCTGATGGTGATTAGGGTTTCGATGTGGTATGTGCTCCAGAGATTTTTGTTTAATTGTGAGGGGGTTTACTCTTTTTCTTTTCTTTTTTTTAGGGGGGGGTGTCTTGAAGTTGTGTAAAGTCTGCGTGAGGAGGGGTAATTGTCCACGAGGGTGGGGGAGTTCAGTCTTAAGTTTTTCTAGGTTGTGTTTTTATCAGTCGTTTCAAAAGTTGGTGGGGAGGTTATCTGCTGTCATCCCATTTTCCCCGCTGTCTGGTGTTTGGTTTTATAGCGAGTCTGTAGCATCCTTTCTTGTCCCATTTAGTGTTTTGTAAACGTGTATTGGTAAGGAAGGAGTCCCCGTGAGAGGTTCTGCTTGTCCATAGTTTGAGTATTTGCTTGTTGCGTCTTTCTATTCGTGTGAGGTGCCTGTTTGTAGAGTTCTGTTGTTTTTGTTGTAGCTGTTTGTGTCTGTGCTTTGTTTGGTTTGGAATGTGCTCAGGATGGATCTCCTTTGTGGAGGGGTGGGGAGGAAAGTGATGCGACTCTTTGTGTGTGCTTTGGGATTTTGGGAATCCATGTCAGTAGTTTTTTCGCTAATATATATGACCCACACGATCAATCCATGTCAGTAGTTTTTTCGCTAATATATATGACCCACACGATCAATCCATGTCAGTAGTTTGTTACACAAATATAAATGATTCGCTCGATAATGTAAGTCAGTAGGTAGTTAAATGTATATATGATCCTTTCGACAAATACAAGAATTAGCTTGTTAATTAGTCAAATCATTAATTCGTACGGTAATACGCAGGACCTGTATGACCAATATAAGCCAGTAAATTGTTGCACTGCTAATATGACCCTTTGTACAAATCTAAATTACTCCACTAAGTGCATAAGCACTTGTACAAATCTAAATTCCTACACTACGTGCAGTGGATCTGATACAACGGCCAATCAGTCAGTAACTTGAACTAATTCACTAATAGACATCAGCTACAGGAGCAGATTCAGTTGAACAGTTCACAACACAAATTCCAATAATTTACATGACAGTCCAAATGGAATCGCTCTGCAAAATCACATAATCCATTCATCCGGTTCACTGAAACAGCTTGTTACATTAACACAATTATCCACTCGACAAGTTGAATTAAGCAGCTCACTCTATTGTTACATGAATGAGTTTAAACTCTGGGCCAATTTATGGCAACCGCAGTTTTCCTTTCTAGGTTTTAAAATCTTTTATTACTATTTTTCTCGATTTGTTTTCTTAACAGGCGAGCACTGAAAAAGCAAAAGTGTGTGGTGAAAGAATTACGAGACATGTTCAACGTGTCTGCCATATTCGATGTAGAGCTTCTCACCAAAATTCTTATGGTAATTGTGTAATTATTTAATTAGTTTAACCATATTCCTCACATCCACTAACACACACTTATTGTAAGTCACAATAACATATTTACATTTATGTCACCATTAATACATATGCGTATTTCACGTGTAATTTTCAATATCAATTTTTTGTTACATATGTCACCTTCACATATATTTCACTATTTCACTTATAAATGACAGTAATACATCTCTCTCTCTCTCTCTCTCTCTCTCTCTCACACACACACACACACACACACACACACACACACACACACGTGTGTGTGTGTGGGGGGGGGGGAAGAGAGGGAGAGAATCAGTATAAAACGGTTTAAAACACCAGGGGTATTAGTTTACGTACAAACTCTCTTTATAGCAGTATAGATGTATTGTGTGAGATATACTACTCGATACTTATAACTCTGTACAGATATTTCACTAAACGTAAGTCACATTATACTGCCATACTTAATGTACACATATACATTGAGACTTCATTCACATCCACACATATACATTGAGACTTCATTCACATCCACAAATATACATTGAGACTTCATTCACATCCACAAATATACATTGAGACTTCATTCACATCCACAAATATACATTGAGACTTCATTCACACCCACACATATACATTGAGACTTCATTCACATCCACACATATACATTTGGATTTCATTCATATCCACACATAATTCGTTTTTGGCAAATCAGTATGAAATTTCTACACATAACTATTCTGATTATTTCTGCTTTTATCTGCCCTCTTTGCTAAATGCGTTTTAATTATTTTAACTCTCAAAGGTATCCACTTTAATGCTGAATGTATAAGTGTATCCAGGCTATCCACTTTAATACTGAATGTATAAGTGTATCCAGGCTATCCACTTTAATGCTGAATGTATAAGCGTATCCAGGCTATCCACTTTAATACTGAATGTATAAGTGTATCCAAAAATATCTACTATAATGCTAAATGCATTAGCATATCCTAAAGTGTCCACTATAATTCTGAATGCATTTTATGGAATGATTATTTTCGCTGTAGTAAGTGCACTTAGCCTCAGACATCTGAATCTCGTTAGCTCCGAACCTATCCGTCAGCAACCACTACTGAATCGCTCACAACTTTTTATTTGTGTGCAGGATCTGTCTCACTACAAGTACAACAAACTCATCACCAAATCTCTCAACATTCTCAACAAGGTGTATTCATCGAAAACCAACATGTTCAAACTCTCTACAAAAGCGCAGGTAAAATATGTAACGAAGTCTGTGGCAGAGTAAATTTGCCTATCCCTGTTTCTAGACTTGAGTATTATATAAATTGTTAAATGTCAAAGTGACCCTACCTTGGCACTGCTTATGCTGATATTTTAAAGTGTCAGAGTTGGAAGTAAACAACTCAGCATTTTGATATTAATTTATTAATAATTTCAGAATTTCAGGTTTTCTTATTGTTGTAAAAAAAATTGCCGTGTTCTGTAATAGATCTCCATAGTTATTTTTAATAACTTGCCGTGTTCTGTAATAGACTTCAGTATTTTGTTTTAATAACTTGCCGTGTTCTGTAATAGACTTCAGTATTTTGTTTTAATAATTTGCCGTGTTCTGTAATAGACTTCAGTATTTTGTTTTAATAATTTGCCGTGTTCTGTAATAGACTTCCATAGTTTGTTTTAATAAATCGCGTGTTCTGTAATAGACTTCCATAGTTTGTTTTAATAATTTGCCGTGTTCTGTAATAGACTTCCATAGTTTGTTTTAATAAATCGCGTGTTCTGTAATAGACTTCCATAGTTTGTTTTAATAATTTGCCGTGTTCTGTAATAGACTTTTGTATTTGGTTTTAATTAACATATCTATTTCTGCAGTATATTTTAAATAATTGTCATATTATGTTTTATAATGGCAAATTGCCTTACTTTAGTTTATCAGCATTCGTAACTATTTAATCATCTTTTTTCTTTACTTGATAGATCTAATTAATGTGATATTACGCCCTTAATGTTAACACTCCTAATTAGCTCTGTAATATCTTTTGATAGTCCGGATCAGTATACTTATAGTTCTAAAACTTTCCAAAAATATCGACAGTTTAAACAGTGCTTACGCAATAGTAATTAAATTTTATAAATGATAGTCTTAATTAGTTTACTGCATAAGGTAGTCCTAATAAATTGTGTGCCTATTTGTGCTATTAATATAATTGTTTGAAATCTTATTTTAGGGTGCTATTTTTTGTGGTGGTATAGGTTACTATTTATTCTAATATAAGCCTGAAACTGCTCTGTGTGTGTTGTGTGTGCGTGTGTTGTGTACATAGGTTTTGCTGACGCAGGATTCTGCGCGCGTGCATCGTGAGGTGCTAAAAAACATGCCGCTCTTACGACGACTGGCGCGCGCCAAACTGGATGATCAACAGGTTAAACTAATGAGTGACATCATGGATGACCTTGCAGAGTAAGTGGACACAAGCATCACACATACTGCTTTTATACTCTAGTTAAATGTATAAACTTACCTGCTTTGTAGTTCCGTATAAGTCTAGACTCTCTCTACTTACGATGGAATATGTCAAGGGTCAATAATGTTACTAGAATGATTGATGTTTTGTCTTCTTCATGATAAGGGTCATTGATGTAACTAGAAATGATTGATGAAATGTTCCTGATAATGATTGATGTTTTATCTTCTTCACATTAAGGGTCAATGATGTTTCTGAAAATGATTGATGAAATGTTCCTGATAATAGTTGATGCTTTAACTTCTTCACGTTAAGCGTCATTTATTACACTAGAAATGTTTGATGAAATGTTCCTGGTAATGACATACTTTAACTTCTTCACTCGAAGAATCAAACTTTATCTTCTTCATGATAATGGTAATTGATGTTATTGGAAATGATTGTGAAATGTTGCTGGAAATGATTATGTTTTTCTTCTTCACGATTTAATTGTACTATAACTTTTAATGATCATTTAATTGCACTGTAACTTCTTAAAGATCATTTAATTGCACTGTAACTTCTTAATGATCATTTAATTGTATTGTTACTTCTATATGCTCATTTAATTGCACTGCAGTTTTATTACAATTGATTAACTCTATAAATTTCTTTTAGTTCAAGGTTATACATATTGACTATTTAAGAGAAAATGACTGTACTCTACTTAATCGATAATGAATATCACGTGACTTGTGAATAGCGAATATACATCCGTAGAGATATTTTATGCAAAATAAAAAGTTTTCTTTGTTCGTTCACTCTCTTCCTCTGCCTATCTCTATAAATATAGTGAATGGTTCCTAGTTATATTGCCTGTGGACTTTTTAAACGAATATTTCTCGCAATTACTTTCTCTTTCTATTATTAATTCAACTTTCTTTCATTATATAATATTCTTTTTTTATACATTCGCCGCTAAGCTATATTCACGAATGTCTTTCCTATTATTCAATTTATTTAAAATCATATTGAGCCTTCTAGTCTTTATATTTTTATTTGTTTCTGGAAAAAATACTTAGATTGTATTTTCCAGATTTTGCCACCTTCCAATGACTCCTGACGAGCCTCATCCAATGAACCAGAATATCCTCATCAGTAACGGTAGGTTTATAACTTGAATATTCTCATCCGTAAGGATAGGTTTAATGGTTTATCACTTGAACATTCTCATCCGTAAGGATAGGTTTAATGGTATATCACAGCAGGGATAAATGACACAATATATGACACGATACCTTTGAAAGTATGGAGATCCTAGAGCTGTTTATAAATACTTGATAATGACATAATAAATTTGAAAACTTTCGTACCACTCTAATTTGAAGCCTATCACAGGAAATATTTTTAAAGTACCTATACACAAGTCTGTCACAGGAAATATTTTTAAAGTACCTATACACAAGTCTGTCACAGGGGAAGAAACTATAATATATACTAAAGCCTGAAGTAATCTATGAAGTAATAGAATTAGCTAACATCAGTAGTAATATAAAAATCTAAACTTTGCATGTAGTCCCTTACACATGCAGTAACAGAAGCCTGGCATAAAGTAATTTAAAAATAAATATGTATTCAACCTAAGTTGAATAACAGAAAGCCTAACTCTACTGAAAGCATAATAAAAAAAAGTCAGAGAAACCTATATCTTTCTGAAAGCATAATAAAAGGAAGAAACAGGGAAACCTATATCTTTACTGAGGCATAGAACAGGTAGTGAAAGAAAAACCTAGAGCTATATTCAAAGCTAAAAGAGATAACAATAAAAAATGTAATATGTGCTGAAACCTAAATGAAATAATAGAAAAACCTAAATATGTACTGAAGCCGGACAAGAGATAATGGAAGAGGAATATAAATATATTTCTGAGCCTAATTCTTAAAACCTCCGATCATAACTGGGTTTTTTTTTCTCATTTCAGGGATTCTCATCATTCTTTTCGACATCTTGGTGCAAGAAATTGACGTCAAGTTGTTGGTATGTGAATCAACTCCTATGAAAAGAATAGAGTGGTGTAGAAATAATAGATTACTGTCAAATGAATAGAGTGGTGTAGAAATAATAGATTACTGTCAAATGAATAGAGTGGTGTAGAAATAATAGATTACTGTCGAAAGAATAGAGTGGTGTAGGAAAAGAGGGATAGAGGGTTGTGAAAAGAGTGGGATGAAAACAAAGAAACAATGTGAAAGGAGTACTATATAATCTGCTGTTATACATATTTTGCATTCAGCAATAATATTTTTTGAATATATTAGCTGTTATAGATTATTTTCTATTATGTATTTCAATAAAGACCGATTGCAGTCACACTACCTTACTTGTTTCATAGAGTATATGGGCGCTTCTACACCATGTCCCCAACTACAAACACGAAGTAACTTAGTCACACATCTAGTCTAGAAGCACGAAGTAACTTAGTCACACATCTAGTCTAGAAACACGAAGTGACTTAGTCACACATCTAGTCTACAATGATGTTTTTACTTGAAAGTATTCATCAATTGTCAGTATATGTTTGGACAGGAACAGTATGCTGGCATGACTGACATCTTCAAGAAGACGCTGTACCTGTTGCGTCTGTTGGCTCGCGAGAACGAGGCGGTGCAGAGCCACATCTTCGAACGCCTCGACGTTTTGCTCGACGTCCACATTGTAGAGAGTGACCTGGCCATGGCTCTCAGAGAGGTTAGTGTTTTCAGGCTCTCAGAAGTCACTGTTTTCAGAGAGGTCATTGTCTTCAGGCTCTCAGAGGTCACTGCTTTCAGGCTCTTAGAGAGGTCAGTGACATCAGGCTCTCTGTTGTCACTGCTTTCAGGCTGTCAAAGAGGTCACTGTTTTTAGTCTCTCAAAGAGGTCACTGTTTTCAGACTCTCGGAGGTCACTGCTTTCAGGCTCTCAGAGAGGTCAATATTTTCAGCTTTCAGGCTCTCAGTCCTCTTAGGCTCATAAAGAGGCAGTGCTTTCTAACTTTCAGAGGTCATTGCTGGCATGCTCTCAAAGAGGTTAGTAAATTTCGAAGTCAGTGCTTTCAAGTATCAGAGAGGTAAGTGTTTTCAGCCTCAGAGAGGTCAGGACCTTCAATACTTTTGGTCTTGACTTTCGGTTGCTTCAACAATATGCTAGCTGCCATTCAAGGTCTTCGCGTATGTTGTTGGATTGACTGTTATTTTCCTTCAACAGTGTGCTAGTGACATTTAAATATGTCCGTTTATATTGGTGATTTGAAGCTTTTTTAACTATGTGTTAGTGACATTTAAATATGTCCTTTTATATTGGTGATTTGAAGCTTTTTAACTATTTGTCAGTGACATTTAAATATGTCCTTTTATATTGGTGATTTGAAGCTTTTCGGTAATTTGCTAGTGATGCTTAATTATTATATTAATTTGTGTGCAGCAATCAAAAATGAAAATTTTCAAATGTTTTCATTAAACTAGTTTTTTAAAAATATAAATTCGTAGTTAGCTTTTTGATGACATTGTAAACGTTGTTAGTATTACGATCCTACACAAGAATGATGTAAAATTCTTTTTTCTAGTTTCTAGCATTGTTTACGTTGAAATGATAACTTATCAACTGCATAGCATGATAACAATATAATGTACATAATATAAGGATTTTAAGCATTTTATTGTACTGTCTATTATTTTGTTGTATATACAATGCTTTAAAACTGGCGTTATAGTAATTGCACATTATATTCTAATGGCTAGTACATTTTATTACATATTTTGTTCTCGTATTATTTAAGCTGTAAATACTATTTTAGACCCAACACGTTTGTTGTCAGTCTTCAAGTCTGTAGAGATGGGTGTCGTACGATAATCGAAATAATTGGCCCGTTGGTGACAGTAATCATAGTCATGACGGTCATTTGCAGGTTTTGTACATTAACGAACATATGCGGTCACTTGCAGGTGTTTTACGGTAACCAGAACACGTGTCTAAAAATAAATCCGCGTCAGATTCAAAAGATCGTTAACCGGGCTGCCGAGCTCCAAGACCGAGCCCCAGAGTTCCTCGACCTGCTGTCCATGATTGTCAAGGTCGCCGGCACAGGCTTGACCCTCAAGCGTAACCAAGCCTACGTCATGAAGTACATCATGCAGAACTATAAGAAGCTGGCGTTTGTGCTTGACTTGCCCCGAGAAGAAAGGTGTCAGCAACTTTATCTTCTCTCTGTCACTCACTATTTCTAATTACTTATTGGGCTTGTTGATAAAAATGAATTAAATAAATAAATAATGCTTTCTATTCGTACCTTGCATCCTAAGATCCCAGCAGTGTATTATGGGTCGTTGAAGTGGTTTACGTTATGTAAGGATAGATAAAGGTTGAAATTAATTGATATCAATTTGAAAACGATTAGTTCAAGACAAGAATCGTTTATCTGATCTAACATACACCAGTCACAAGCTAGAGACTGTTACTTGTCTAACCTTATATCTCGACAGTCACAAGCTTGGGACTGGTGTTTGTCTAACCCTAAATCTCGACAGTCGCAAGCTAGGGACTGGTGTTTGTCTAACCCTAAATCACGACAGTCCCTAGTTAGTGACTGGTTTTGTCTGACCCTAAATCACGACAGTCCCTAGTTAGGGTTGGTGTTTGTCTAACCCTAAATTACGACAGTCGCAAGCTAGGGACTGGTTTTGTCTGACCCTAAATCACGACAGTCCCTAGTTAGGGTTGGTGTTTGTCTAACCCTAAATTACGACAGTCACAAGCTAGGGACTGGTGTTTGTCTAACCCTTAATTACGACAGTCACAAGCTATGGACATATATTCAATCACCTAGAGCTCTCGGTTACTCGGATCCCAAAATTTCTTTATCTTCTTTATTATCTAGTCTTTTATCTAGTTTATTATCCAATCTTTTATCTAGTCTTTTTATTTAGCTGTTTCTTTTACGTTATCTGTATTTATTAACTCTTTGAACTAAACCTTTAATGAGCAATATTACTTTATCTCTGTTATCTATCTGTTTTAACTAACCGATTTCTGCAGTTACTTTATCTAACTATGTTATATAGATGCTTTAACTAGCTGCTGTATGTAGTTACTTTATCTTTTCCTAGTATGCTTCTACTTCTATATTTTTACACATCTTATTTAATTTATCCAATTACTTTGTATAACTTCTGTTTCTAATTACCTTTCCATGAATCTTTATTTATGTTATTGATCTACAAAGATTAGCTGTCTAGTAATAATATACCAACAGTCAGAATGCTAGCCTGAGATCGATATATGAGTTATTGATTTACAATGATTCGCTGTCTCTACTAATAATGTACCAACAGACAGAACGTTAGCCTCAGTCTCTGGTCAATATAAGAGTTTGAACCCACCTTGGAGTAAAATGCTTACGGATAAATCTGTACAGCTTTGGCTATCTCAAGTTTGCAGGATTAGAGATAGTTCGTCAAACGGGGCGATAAATCAGGTCTCGTACGTTAAAGCTGACATTGTAGGCCGTTGACCGTTGGCCATTGACCGTTTCCCCGGAAACAATTGCTCCTTGAAAATCCACAAACACCATACCTTCCCTCCTCCCGACTATAGCACATTACCTCCTTCTTCCAGAACAGAAACATTTTTTATGCTTGTGACCAGTGCACAACCAACGAAAGTTAGAAGCAGAGCAAGTTATAAACGAATCAGACACCAGGATTTCCAGAAGACATTCCTATAATGTGTGATTAAAGGGCCATGATGTCGCACAAAGATATTAACAGTCAGTACATCACTTCTGCTTATAAAGCTGCATGCAGAATGATAGACATTGCCAACATTATTTATAAGAGAAAGGACAGACTGTGCCAAACATTGTTTTTTATACGTAAAAGGACAGACTGTGCCAAACATTGTTTTTTATACGTAAAAGGACAGACTGTGCCAATAATTGCTTTTTATACGTAAAAGGACAGACTGTGCCAAACATTGCTTTTTATACGTATAAGGACAGACTGTGCCAAACATTGCTTTTTATACGTATAAGGACAGACTGTGCCAAACATTGCTTTTTATATGTAGAAAGACAGACTGTGCCAAACATTGTTTTTTTTATACATAAAAGGACAGACTGTGCCAAACATAGTTTTTTATACGTAAAAGGACAGACAGTTCCCATACTATATATTCGTGAAAGGACAGACGTTGTCAACATTATTTATACGTGTTAACGACAGACAATACCAACGTTGTACATATATGACAGGAAAGACAATAATGATGGATGGATGGATGGATGATGGATAGACAGTTGGACAGATAGATAGATAGATAGATAGATAGATAGATAGATAGATAGATAGATAGATAGATAGATAGATAGATAGATAGATAGATAGATAGATAGATAGATAGATAGATAGATAGATAGATAGATAGATAGATAGATAGATAGATAGATAGATAGATAGATAGTCATATGTGATAGGAAAGACAATGTCAACATTATATATTTTGTGGCAAAGTAAATTTGCCTATCCCTATTTCTAAACTTAATAATTATATGTTTGTTGCCAATGACCCGACCTTGGGCACTGCTTATACTGATATTTTTAAGTGTCATAGGAATAAATAACTCAGATAAAGAATATGCTAGCACTTGCTGATGCAATCCAAGCCAGGTCCAATTGGATGAGTAGTTTCTCTGACTAAATAGTCTTATATTTGTCCATAACAAATTCATCAAATATGAATGGACCAAAAGTTATTGTTGAATAAGTTCTATACTCTAATCACTTTGATTTTGACATCTCGAGTCTGTCATAAAGGCGATCATTAGCTATGGTAAGTTAACTAACTGATATAGAAAGAATGGACTTAGAAATATTTCATACATGTTTGTTATTGATAATTGAACCATTATTTCTATGTTCATTAATTTGATTATGTTGTACATTATACTCGTGCATTTTGATCGATTCTATATTTCTTATGCTGCATGTGTATCAGGTTAATGAATATTATTGTAGGATTTGTAAGTTGAGAATGTGTGTAAGGGAGAAAAGAGTTCAGAGATGAAATATGCCTGAAATATAGCGCTGCCTTATTTGACTTTTGCAGA
The DNA here is from genome assembly GCA_028829895.1 of Sinotaia quadrata. Lineage (NCBI taxonomy): Eukaryota > Metazoa > Mollusca > Gastropoda > Architaenioglossa > Viviparidae > Sinotaia > Sinotaia quadrata. Next base: position 89,870,847 of record CM054181.1, read on the forward strand.
GAGGAGCGCCTTTTTTTGTATCTTTGATGTTTTTGATTTGCTTTAGTGCAGTACTGCTGTGTTCTAGCGGGTCACGTTTGGTGTGTATCCAAAAATTGTCATCGAACTTATCAGTAAACGTGTTGCTGTAAATTCATTCGTGTTAATTCTAGAGCCAATACAGCAAAAATTATCCTCGAACTTATCAGTAAATGTGTTGCTGTAAGTTCATTCCTGTGAATTTTGTTCTAGAGCCAATACAGCAAAAATTGAGATTTGAGTTTGGTCTCATGAATGATTCTTGAATATTCCGCGTGGTATGCTTTGACAGCTGTGTACGGTTCTCTACGTGTGTTTTGTGAGAGCATCAAAGATTCTGGAACAATTGTGTAATGTGCCTACAAAGGGTATGTTGGACTGCCACCTAACTAAGAAAGAGTGAACACATGCCAGTGACAGCTGCCATCTTTGAAAAGGTTATGTAAATTGCTATAATTATCTCTCTGAAACTCCACTCTCATATCTATGATGAATTATATATATGGACCTGATTATAATTAAATATGTATGTGTGTTAATTTGGATGCTGATTAGATGCTAGGATAAACTGAACGATTGTCTAGCATTAATCAAACTTTGTTGTGATGTAAATGTCAATGTTCTATTGATTATATTTATATGTTGTATATTTGATTGTTGATTTAATAAATTTATTGACCTTCTTGCACATTTAGTAAACCTTATGTTGGAGTAGTAGCGGGTGGGTGGGGGCTCATTAAATATTAATAAAGGGCGGATTTTTATTACTCCATTAGTATGAAGTTTCCACCTGCAGAACATTATGCTACAGTAAACGTCTATCTTATTATTGTGTAATGAGTAGAGTTTTACGACACCCTTATAACATTATGTCACAGTAAAACGTCTATCTTATTATGGTGTAAAGAGTAGTGTTTTACGACACCTTATAATCTGCCAAATGAGAGATATCTTGGTCTTGTGGTGGAATTATTAATAACTATAAATTAAGATTTTCGATCAGTTGTAATTGGTTATGTGTTATTAATTAATTAATAAATAATAATCATAACGAGTGAAGGTGCCTAGAGAGTTGTCACATATTTATATAACGTTTAATTACAGGTGGAAAATAGCTTTTATTCATCATTTATATAGCGTTTAATTACAAGGGGAAAATAGCTGTTATTCATCAGTTTAGGAAAAGAAAAACATGGAATATTAAAAGCATACAAACCTACAATAATTTTTATAACTGTAATAACTATTAGAGCTGCTTGACGATTTTTTAACTTAGAAAAACTTTTTAAAATGTTTCACATAAAAATAAAATAATAAAACCTCTCTTGCCATCGATCTATTATTTAATCCACATGTCTGCTTTGATCATTGAAAACCACACATTAGAACTGTACCTCGACGTAATATAATGTCAAATTAATAATAATTATATAATAATAACATTACATTCTTGACAATGTAAAAGCGAGTACAAGAAAACTTAACCTTTTTTAGATTGTATTTTCTTGTAAGCTATTGTTTTATTTTCTACAGACTCATAACATGATCACAAGAGTAAATGCATACTTCAAAAGTAAATCCTGTCCTTATAAGGCCCCGAACTTTTTGCAATCGTGTCATTTACCTCTTTTTCAATTCTGTTCTGTTTGTTCGCAGAGAGAAGATCCTCACCAACCCCACGAAAATGTCCACACTGCGTTATTACATCAGCCTTCTAGACTTGCTGGCGGCCTGTGCCGAGGTATGTATGTTTTTATTTCACCATTTTAATCACACACACATGCATACACACAGTACTACCACCACCACCACCCTTTGTTAGCTGTATACAGCAATCTACAACTCTGCACAATTTCAGCAAGCATATGTGTGTACTCCTGTGTGCTGTGTACTGTGTCCTGCAGGGTGAGAACATGTTTATCGAGTCTCTGTGTCAAACCATCTTGCCCATGGATGATCTACTTTACACGCTCAACAACCCGGCCATTGACAACGTCCTCAAAAAACCGTTTTTGCACTGCCTGCACCACGTGTACATGAAGAGCAACGGTAGTGTTGTAGACATGCAAAACTCCGAGATCCCACATGACACGTAAGTGTTCTCCCTTTGTACCACATCCAACTTTAGGTCAGTCACCTACGTGTATTTGACCATCCCCTTTGGAAAGGAAATCGTTACTGTGTTATGATAAAAATTCCTTTATAATCCTACAGAAGTTTAGGGTTAAAGAAAGCAAATTGTGTTGTGAAAATTAATCAATGTTTTTACTAATAAAATAAATAATTCTTGTATACATTATTTATGGAACATCGTACAATAATTACACACTTTTCGATAATTTAATTGAATTAGTTAGCAGCTATTTTGTTATAACTGTTATCTGAAATTGTGTATTTAATGTCAAACTTCCAAACGTTTTGAGTGAAATTAATTGTTAGAATTGATATATTTTGGGGTTTTGTTTCAATGAAAATCTTTTCCCATGCATTCGTTATTTTAATGTATTTATTTTATTTCTACTATTGAGCATTCTTTTAAGATAAGAGTGCTTGGAGCAACTTCAATTTTGTGACAACTGAAATACCACTGTTGTCCCCAATACAATAATAAACAATTGTTAATCATCTGTATAAAAATAACACTAAAAATAAAAAATAAATTAAGTATTATACCTTAGCGCATGCTGTCATAATTTTTCACTATCATTTAATTCACTTCTGTCCATACAAATAGTGTCACTATAATTTAATTCACTTCAGTTCACACAAACGCAATCACTGTATTTTAATTCATTTTGTTCACACAAATACTGTCACTTTGCAAATGACAATAAAGCTCCAGTTAGGACATTGCTGGAAGCAGGCGCTATTCACAGAACACATTCAGTGCAAAATACATTCATAGAATTGCATGAATTTATCTTTTTAATATAGTGAGAGCATATTGCTTCATATAATTTGTTATATTTTCCTTCTTAGTGTTTTCCTTTGTTGTTATAAATTTCAAGAAGTGTAATTTATTTTAACAAAGATAATATTTTTATGTATAAATTATATGAGTATTTATTTCACAATTATATATATATTGCAACAATAAAATTGAAACAAAACTAACTTCAGACGTGGCTACCGTACTAAGCATGTATGCCTGTGAACGTGCAAAGGCAAGAAAATACTCTTATACTAATTTTATTTTTTTATTAAATTATTATTGATGTCGTCATCATCTTCATCATCATCAAGATAAAATTAATAGAAATTGAAATGCTTTGATTACTTCAAATTAATGGCCCAATAAGCAGTCAGACAAAAATATTTTTCTTCTCTCCATTATTGACATGACAAATTGGCGATAAACGTGGGGCTTGGTTGTCACTTTTTTAAAATGCCATTAACTTCTTGAGGAAGTATTGTTTACATATTTTCAAAGGGTTATAGTACATCTTTTCGAAATATCTTGTAAGTTTTCATGCGTTTTCATCAGTAATGTGCTATCCACTCACTTCTTTTTTCCCTAAGTGTTTGTCTTCATCACCACGGATCATCTTAACGGTACTTCTGTACCTTGAATAATCTTTCTCATTTGATCATCCCTCTGTTCTACAATCCAACCTCAGCTCCAAATACTTCCCTATGGTTACTTAAGAATCTCAACTAACCATATATACTATTGTTCATCCCTGTTCTACAAGCCGACTACAGCGCCAAATACTTCTTTAGAATCTCAACTAGCCATATATACTTTCGCTCAACACACTGCTTTTTATTTTAAGATAACTGTTACATTCCAGTATTTATTTAAAGACCTTTCTTCAGAATTAGGATTTCAGGTTATTTAAAATTCGCTTCCACCTATTCTGACAACAGACTGGTTGCCCAAATTCACCCTTCAGTCTTGATAAATTCAATGCTCTTAGTTTAAGCCGACAAATTTACAGACAGGCAAATTTGTGTACAAAGCATGAACTGGGAAAACGTTAGACAATTACAACTAATTATCCAATCAATCTTCCTTTCACGACTCTCTGCCCCCACCCAGTTCTATTTGTTCTATCGTGCATAAATTAGTCAACTAAGGTAATTGAAAAGCAGAATAAAAGAATTTAATAAAAATGTAACAAATAACAAAGGTATTCAGAGGTTCTTAGCCTTTGATAATTGTCCGACACAGATTGCAAAGAATTCTTTATAAAGTTCAAGTTCGCCAGACTACTAGTACTTAGCTGGTCATCCTTTTGTGATGATAATGATGCACGCTGATCCCCAACGAGTCACAGTTGGTCGTACGGATTCGGCGGTCTGGTTTTATCAGGTTTGTCCAATATTTCGTACATCGACACCCCTCGTCTGAGTCGCTCTACGATCTCAAACTCAACCAAATGCTAAGAGAAGTAACCGAAGCAATACAACCAGGTTGAATCAATAGGTATGAAGTAACGAAGGAAGAAGCAAAGAAGACAAGAAGACCTGAAGACCAAAAACCTGAAGACACGCTCTGGAAATAAATAAATTCCTATGAGCGATAGTTCTTATGGTTTCACAATCTTAGCACGTGGTATGAACAATAGCATAATCTATTCCTCCACCATTTCAGTATCTTTACATAAATAATTAAATATGCATTAAAGATACAATCAGGTCACGCTCATGCATGTTACAATTAACGTACACAAGAGGATTAAAACATTTCAAGAAACATTTATATTTTACAATGAAATTTAGATAAAAGGGGAAATCAAATACAATTCAAAATCACGCATATGCACGTTACAATCACAACAATATTATACACGCAATTGAATTTAAAATTGTTACAAGTAAATTTACAATAAACGTGCACAAACGCTCTGTCATCACAATTCAGTTATTTTAGTTTATAAATTATTGTCTCACAATTCGACAATTAATTTAGGGAATGCAATATTTCGAGCTTAGCCCACTGTTATCCAGCCATGTGCTTAGAGAATTTTGCAATAATACAATTCTTGCAATAATAGGTACATAAATTCACACAATGACATCTTTAAAAAAAATGCAAACAATATTTAAAGAAATCGATGTGTTACCTTGCTCAATACGACTATACTGATCAGCAGCAGGTCTTATGTGATTCACAGAATGTTGCAGATGACTAAACACTCGCATCTGTCTGTCTTTCCTCGTGAATAACGAGTCCAGCAGCAATGTATTTAAAGAAGCATACGAATTTATGACCTACAATCAGCCATTGTTCAAAGTATTGCATAACTGGAGTGAGTTCTCTCACCCTTGTGAATACAGTGTGTATATCAGAGCCTGACAATTACGTCACTCTTACGAAAGAACTGTGTCCATAAAACAAAAAATAATGAATTCAAGTGAATGCGGGTTAGGAGGTCTAGTATAATTTGCCTTGACTCCGTTACAATAACCATTACAGGGTCCCTTGACACTCAGGGACTCCATATAGTTCTTTCCTCATCTCATCCCACTGCAATACAGTCAGGGACCTCATATAGATCATTCATCTCACCCAAATGCACTTACTCAAGGACCTCAGATAGTTCTTTCCTTAGTTCAGTCCACTGCATGGCACTCATATACATCAGATAGTTCATTCCTCAACTCAGTCCACCACTCTGACATACAGATACATCAGATAGCTCTTTTCTTAGCTCAGTCCACTCCATTGACAGTCAACTACAACTGATAGTTCTTTCCTTAGTTCAGTCCACACACTGACACCCAGACACGTCATTTAGTTCTCTCCTTAGATCAGTCCACTGCATTTACATCCAGACACGTTATATAGTCCACTCTGCTGACAGTCAGGGACCTTAAATAGTCCTACTATTTCCTCTGTCCACTCTGCTGACAGTCAGGGACCTTAAATAGTCTTACTATTTCCTCAGTCCACTCTGCTGACAGTCAGGGACCTTAAATAATCTTACTATTTCCTCAGTCCACTCTATAAGCCATGTACTGTTTTTCCCACTGTTTCATTTATTAAGAGCCAATAATGTCAAGAGTAGTTTTCTAAACTATGTTTTATTTTACCAAGCGGCTCCAGATATATAAACTCTACAATACCGCCAGAGTTTCTGAAATAGTGTTTTATTTGGCTCACAGTTCCAGTGATTATTAGCCGACTCAGCACATTATAACATACTGTATCTGCTCATTAGTTGCCCATGTTATATTCAATTTTTTGATCGTCTGCTCGCATTCACAACAAATAAATAAGAATAATAAGATATTTTGCTTTTAAAATAACAAACAGTTCATTTTGATGATAATGTTTTAAAACTTTTAAAGTCAAAGGTCTTGTAATAGGTCATATTCGCCCTCTTTATAAGTCACATTCTCTCCCTTTATTAGTTAAATCACATTCGCTCTCTTTATTAGTTATAAGTCACATTGTCCTCCCTTTATTAGTTAAATCACATTCGCTCCCTTTATTAGTTATGTCACATTCGCTCCCTTTATTAGTTATAAGTCACATTGTCCTCCCTTTATTAGTTAAATTACATTCGCTCCCTTTATTAGTTATGTCACATTCGCTCCCTTTATTAGTTATAAGTCACATTGTCCTCCCTTTATTAGTTATATCACATTCGCTCCCTTTATTAGTTATGTCACATTCGCTCCCTTTATTAGTTATATCACATTGTCCTCCCTTTATTAGTTATAAATCACATTGTCCTCCCTTTATTAGTTAAATTACATTCGCTCCCTTTATTAGTTATGTCACATTCGCTCCCTTTATTAGTTATAAGTCACATTGTCCTCCCTTTATTAGTTATATCACATTCGTTCCCTTTTTGTCATATTCTCTCCCTTTAAAAGTCACATTCGCTCCATTTTTGTCATATTCTCTCCCTTTAAAAGTTACATTCGCTCCATTTTTGTCATATTCTCTCCCTTTAAAAGTCACATTCGCTCCATTTTTGTCATATTCTCTCCCTTTACAAGTCACATTCGCTCCATTTTTGTCATATTCTCTCCCTTTAAAAGTCACATTCACTCCCTTTTTGTCATATTCTCTCCCTAAAATGTCACATTCGCCCCCTTTTTGTCATATTCTCTCCCTTTAAAAGTCCCATTCGCTCTCTTTTTTGTCATATTCGCACCTTTAGTAAGTTATTCATTACTTTATCATCACTGAATCTACACAATGTCGTGTTTTCATCAGGTTACTGTTTCATTTATATATTGAAATTTCGCTGTGCCTTAGCATGTTTTGTTTAATTGAAAGCCCTAGCGCCGCGGTATGTATTATTTACAAAACGTTGACTTCAGTTCAAGCTTTTTGCTTCATCTGAGATTATTTGTCTTGAGCAGTGTATCTCTCTTGTATTAAAATATAATACAAACTCCACATACTTACTGTATACCAGCACATTATACCACTATGTCGTCCACAATCTAAGAAAGTTGAATAACTCAGCACACAAAAAAAAATGTCATTACTCACATTACTGTAAATCAGAAAGTCGGCTTGAACATGTGAAGAAGCTGACACAGCATAGAAACACACACAATACTCGAGCAATACTTCTTTAAACCAGCAAAGTGGGTTTGATAGTGTTCCACATGGCACAGAACACACAAACAATACGCCTTTAAACCGGGAGGCCTTGTCATGAGAGTGACACAGTTCAAACATACACATTACGGAGACAATACGTCTTGAAACCAGTCAGCCTTGAGAGTGACATGAAGCGCTAAATGTTCTAAAATGGTCTCTTATCGTCACACCTGGTAGTTATATTTTTCGTGACTGTTGATCCAGTTGTGTTTGGTAGCCTAAATGACTAAGTTTTAATATATCTTTCCTGGGAGTCTGACGGTAGAGTTCTACACTAAATGTGTTACATTCTGATCCAGCCCGACAGTTGGGCGTTTCACCAAAGCATGGAAACGGATCCGACCTCGCAGTGGAATCTTGCACCTTGTCTTAGAGTTTCAGTGGTAAGAAGGGAACTTTAAACCCAGCCTACCTTCCTTCCTGGAAAATCCTTATTTGTCATTTTGAATTTCATCCCTTGTTTGTTTGTTCACTCATCCATTTCCAATAATGAACCACAAGTTTTTTTTTATACTTTTGGCTCTAACTTCTGCACATCAGTATGCTACAGAGGGTCAATGAATATCATCAGTGATGACATTGTTTCTTGCATCGGCAGTTGTATTCACCCTAATGTCATGTAGTTTTGTCTGTATTTTCATCTTACATCCACTACTTTGAAGTGCTAGTGTCAGCCTCTTGTTCCAATCTGCTCATTTTTATTTATATATATATTTAAAATTGTATATCTATTTGAATGCCAGCTGCATTACAATTTTGTTTTATTTATTGTCGGAATGGCGCATGATGAGTTACTATTATTAAAGGCATAGTGGGTGGGTATTGCTCCAGTTCTTATGCACTGCTTTTTATTGTTATTTGCATTATAAGTATGTTTAATTTTTTAAAATTCTAGTCGTAAAGATATAAAACAAACCACTATTACATTTCAATCGGTTTCGCAAAAATGATTGTTTACTATTGTCTATCCATTTATCTCATTCAAGCAATCAAAACTGCGTTTTCAAAAATTAAATATTGAAAATTAGTTCTTTTGTTGAACATAACTTTATCTTCATTGTGCAGTGCTTATAATATCTTGCCTTAAGTTATGCATGTATGTCCGAGATACCTTAGATATATGTTCTCTATATTTAAGTGTGTGAAGATATCCACCGACATTTTTCTGCATTCATTTTCACAAAGGTCCAGGTCAAAGGTCGAGTTATCCCGATTTCCATTTAGCACGGAAAGTACTTGATTCATATACTGCAAAACAATCATATTATTTTGTATTTTTATATATTATAAAATAAAGCCATATTATAATATATTTTAATATAGTATAAAACAAAGCGCGTTAACATGAATATTAGGCAAAAACGTCACAGTGGACTTAGAGAACAACCATGCAAGGAATAAGCACAAAAGACCGCAGTAAAACTAATACAGTACCAAACATGGAAAGTCTATGGAGGTAAAGCTATACAAGTGATTTGATGTTTGCATTACATTGGGTTGGGAAGTTTGTTTAGAAATGGGTGTTAGGTGTCATGCTTGCTGCTAACACGTTTTGACTTATTTTACTAATCTCACTAACTGGCACGCCGCACGAACACCCAGTCTGCAGCCAGAAAAGCCGGTTCATGATGTGTATCGATGGTAATCATCATTCTTCTCCTTTCTGCGTCATTGCGCATGACTAATTGGAGAGAACCTAACTGGCTCAGTCTAATTACAACCCGGGACCAGAGCTTTGAGCTGAAATTTTATGTTGGCGTGTTCAGAGCCGGAAATGAAATAATCAAACGTCTCCATTCGATTGCAATCAAAATGCTTTGAAGAGAAAAGATTATCAACTATTTGATTTTGTTTTCTCTAAACCATTCAATGCACAAATGTAGAAATTCGATGAGATAGATTACTTCTTCCGATGTTTTAACTGCTGCGGAAATACGTACATTGATTGACAAGTGTTTCCTTTTCCAAAAGTCGTGCGTAATATTGATTATTGAAAGTGTAAAATTATAAGCCGCCTGAACGCGCCATCAAGATGCAAAGTTCACGTGACCTCTCTGTGACGCAGGCACAACCTTTGTCGACATATCAGTCAAAATCTCTCACTTCGAGATCACTTGCCAAACATCCTTATTTATTCTTTATAGATTAACCAAATGTTTCGCTCCGATTTCTTGCCAAGCATTCTGGTACTTTTTATTTTACATTCAGCGCTTTTCTTATTTCTTATTTACTTTGTAACTTCACTCAAAATTACTTGAATCGAAATATTCTACACATTTTTTTTAAATACTGTATTTCTTCTACTTTGAGCTATTTACGTCAGACACAAATCTCCGGGAAAGGAATACTTTTTACTAATAAAGACGCCTTGCACAATATTACAACTTCAAAACGATCATACTTGCAAGATTCCACACATCACTCTATAAGAAATGTAAGTTATATCCTTTTGAATCATGACAATGATCATTCGGCAAGACAATTACACTTGCAATCACAATCATTACGATTGTGCACGCCACACGTCCCAATGTGCACGTGATCTTAGACAAAGCTAGTGACTGCTGTCCGAGGAGGTCCTACTCGGGGAGACTGTTAAAGCCTGTTAGGGTTCAGAATAGCATGCCTGTACGTTTGCTGCATGCATCACCGAATAATTGTAAATTGTCTTAAATTAGTGTCGTGACAATGTGTCGGTGAATTTGCGTTGTTTCAGTGTGCGGATGGTGTTGTGAAGATTTTGTTGTCATCCATTGGTGTCACAACGTTGTACACGTAAATGTGAAATTGTTTATGCAATATTATTATTATTATTGATGCAATTTATGCTTAGTCAGTGGAATGAATTTGACTTCTTAATTAATTTTTTAAAATATTACAAGTATATTCTGCATTAAATTCGAATCTAAGAAATTGCTTTGCATTGAGAGTGTTATGAGTTGCCAATGTGAACTGCTATACTTGAGTTAGCGGCTCGATTGTTGGACTGGGAATGACGTCATGTTGCCATTACTAAACGTCATCGAAATGCCAAGAACTGTTATTGTCAATTTACCCATACGGCCTTAGCGGCTCTCTAGGATCATATTGTCACTTAGTCCTGTAACTCGGACATTGAAATAAATGTAGACACTGACTAATAGCATCTAAGAAAGAAACCTCATTAGTCCTTCTAGAAAATATAGTGCATGTACAATACACCTGTAACGACATTAAGAAAATGTAGCGCAATTATAATTCACTTATAGCTACATTTAAAACGCAATTATAATTCACTTATAGCTACATTTAAAACGCAATTATAATTCACTTATAGCTACATTTAAAACGCAATTATAATTCACTTATAGCTACATTTAAAACGCAATTATAATTCACTTATAGCTACATTTAAAACGCAATTATAATTCACTTATAGCTACATTTAAAACGCAATTATAATTCACTTATATAGCTACATTTAAAACGCAATTATAATTCACTTATAGCTACATTTAAAACGCAATTATAATTCACTTATATAGCTACATTTAAAACGCAATTATAATTCACTTATAGCTACATTTAAAACGCAATTATAATTCACTTATAGCTACTTTTAAAACGCAATTATAATTCACTTATAGCTACATTTAAAACGTATTAGGATCAAAGTGTAGGATAAAGTTGTTTCCACATTCAGGAAGGTACTATAGAGAGCTAATTGTATAACAAATGTATGTCCTCATTTGAAGGTAAAAGCCGACTAGAAATAATTATATATATATATATATCGTCATCCAGAAGAAAAGAAAGCAGTATTTACATAATTATATTCCACTGCTTTACTCGTGCAGTTCAACTTAATTTGAAATGAGACGTAAAGATCGTAGATATTATGATGCAAATTGTAATGCAGTGAATTAGAAATGAGACGTAAAGATCGTAGATATTATCATGCAAATTGTAATGCAGTGAATTAGAAATGAATTAAAATATTACTTCCTTCATTATAATAAATTTAGATGTTGTATAATTACAGTAAATGGCAAATCTAAGCACACTTAATTAAAAATGTATTAAACCTGTAGTAAATTATAAGAAAGATGCTAATGCAGTAATTATAAGTAGCTATAATTCGAGATAACTCTACATAATTATTTAAACGGTAACTGTAATTGTGGCGAATTACAAATAGCACTCCAAGCTTTGAAGTTAGATGTCAGGGACAACGATTGTAAACTAAGGCCGGTCAATAATAATTTAAAATGTTAATAGTAAGGGACAACGATTGTAAACAAAGGCCGGTCAATAATAATTTAAAATGTTAATGGTAAGGGACAACGATTGTAAACTAAGGCCGGTCAATAATAATTTAAAATGTTAATGGTAAGGGACAACGATTGTAAACTAAGGCCGGTCAATAATAATTTAAAATGTTAATGGTAAGGGACAACGATTGTAAACTAAGGCCGGTCAATAATAATTTAAAATGTTAATGGTAAGGGACAACGATTGTAAACTAAGGCCGGTCAATAATAATTTAAAAGAGTACCGATAATTACAGAATTAATGAAAATATAATTGATGTGAATTAAAAGCATCTTAATTACGGAAATAAATAAAAAATATATTTCCAGTGAATTAAAAGTAGAAATAATTATTATTAAATGTAATTAATAATACAATGAACTAAGTAACCCTGTAACAGCTTGGCTCTCGAAAGTAAATGTAATCACAGTAGTAATAGATAATTTTATTTTAATTTAAGCATTTGTAGGCATTTATTATTGAGGAAATATTTTGTCAAAGAATTAAAGTATACATATAAACACAAATATTTAGAAATAGTGTTTATTGCATAGAATAAAATTAATTATAATCGCAGGGAATTATGAAAACTAAAAACATATGTAACTGAAAGTAGTTTTCATTTCAATTTATAAAAATATTTTGAGAAACTGTAAGCTATATATAGTGCAAATCTGTTGCATGTGGTAAGCGTGTGAAGTATCGCTGCTGTGAGTAAATAGGAGTTGATTGCTCGTGTTTAGATGCATGTTCTATGGTTAGTTGATTGGTAGCATAGACTGAACATATGAATAATTTCTAGCACTGTATACACGGCTAGATTGCTGCTAGTACAGACAAAACAGAACTGTTCATTTACGAGTGTATACACGGCTAGATGGCTAGTAGTATAGACAAAACATAGGACTGTTCATTTAACAGTGTATATATGGCTAGATGGCTGGTAGTATAGACAAAACATAAGACTGTTCAATTACGAGTGCATACATGGCTAGATGGCTGGTAGTATAGACAAAACATAAGACTGTTCATTTAACAGTGTATATATGGCTAGATGGCTGGTAGTATAGACAAAATATAAGACAGTTCATTTAACAGTGTATATATGGCTAGATGGCTGGTAGTATAAACAAAATATAAGACAGTTCATTTAACAGTGTATATATGGCTAGATGGCTGGTAGTATAAACAAAATATAAGACTGTTCATTTAACAGTGTATATATGGCTAGATGGCTGGTAGTATAGCTACTACTACTTTCTAGAAGTATACGCACACAGAACATACCTCTACTTATCTAGCAGTGTATACATGACTATAAATGCCTGATAGCGTAGACATACTAAAAGGATGTAATATTTTTATAGTGTATAATCAAATTAGCTCATTTTTTTATAACTTATTTCATGTGTCTAGGTTGTAAGTAAAAAGGGCCTTTGTATGTGTCTAGGTTGTAAATGTAAAAAGGACCTTTGTGTGTGTCTATGTCGTAAATGTAAAAAGGGCCTTTGTATGTGTCTAGGTTGTAAATGTAAAAAGGACCTTTGTGTGTGTCTAGGTCGTAAATGTAAAAAGGACATTTGTATGTGTCTAGGATGTAAATGTAAAAAGGACCTTTGCTTGTGTCTAGGTTGTAAATGTAAAAAGGACCTTTGTTTGTGTCTAGGTTGTAAATGTAAAAAGGACCTTTGTATGTGTCTAGGTTGTAAATATAAAATGGACCTTTGTTTGTGTCTAGGTTGTAAATGTAAAAAGGACCTTTGTATGTGTCTAGGTTGTAAATGTAAAAAGGACCTTTGTTTGTGTCTAGGTTGTAAATGTAAAAAGGACCTTTGTATGTGTCTAGGTTGTAAATGTAAAAAGGACCTTTGTTTGTGTCTAGGTTGTAAATGTAAAAAGGACCTTTGTATGTGTCTAGGTTGTAAATGTAAAAAGGACCTTTGTATGTGTCTAGGTTGTAAATGTAAAAAGGACCTTTGTATGTTTTCATAATACGTACCTATCGTTACTTGATACTTTACTGTTTTGTGATTCCAGTCAAATTAAGAATGATGAAATAAGAATATAATATACAATAATACATACAACACTCAGTTTCAATCATTCAAATGAATTATTTCACTTCTTTTCTTTTCCATTTAATTATATTTCTAGTAAATGTGTCATTGTTTACAGCTATGATGTACGCATTATTTATATTATTTACTTACTATTCGCGTGACTTTTACTGTCCAGTGACTGCGTCTTTGTATGCATTAAGCTATTGTGGGTTTTATACTGTACAGTGACTGTCTTTGTATGCGTTAAACTATTGCGTGACTTTTACTGTACACTGACTGACTTTGTATGAGCTAAATTATTGTGTCTTTGTATGCGTTAAATAATTGCGTCACTTTTACTATACAAAAACTGTCTTTGTATGAGCTAAACTATTACGTCACTTTTACTGTACAATAACAGTGTCTTTGTATGAGCTAAATTATTGTCATTTTTACTATACACTAACTGTGTCTTTGTATGAGCTAAATTATTGTGTCATTTTTACTATACACTAACTGTGTCTTTGTATGAGCTAAACTATTGTGTCATTTTTACTATACACTAACTGTGTCTTTGTATGAGCTAAACTATTGTGTCATTTTTACTATACACTAACTGTGTCTTTGTATGAGCTAAACTATTGTGTCATTTTTACTATACACTAACTGTGTCTTTGTATGAGCTAAACTATTACGAGCATTTTGCAGCGAAATGTGGGAATACCTGGCGTCTTTGTCCATTGAGATGAATCGCTTGACTGACAGCATTCGTGAGGATCCGGAGAAGATTGGCATTCACCTGAGAACTGCTCCAGAAAAAAGGTTTGTCTTTTATGAAAGTTGCATACCATCAACACCTTCTGAGAATTATTTTACTTATTTTAATTATTTTAAATATGAACATGCTGCATATAGGAGAGTAAAACAGTTAATCGAGGAACTCATCTTTACAATAATATGCACCGTTGACCGAAGAAAGTTAGACTGAGATGCTCAACTGTACATTTACACCAAGTGAAGAGTTAGACTGAGATGCTCAACTGTACTTGTATACCAAGTGAAGAAAGTTAGACTGAGATGCTTAACTGTACTTTTACACCAAGTGAAGAAAGTTAGACTGAGATGCTTAACTGTACTTTTACACCAAGTGAAGAGAGTTAGATTACGGTACGCATCTTTACAGTTATACTGCCCTTCATTTCAGCTGGATTCAAGGACCACCTTAACACGTCTGGCGAGTCATAACCACATAATATTCGTACGTGCTATTTACAAATGTTGCTTTCATTTGTAGCTCTCTCTTGTGGACTTGTTGCTTTCAGTTGTAGCTCTCTCTTGTGGACTTGTTGCTTTCATTTGTAGCTCTCTCTTGTGGACTTGTTGCTTTCAGTTGTAGCTCTCTCTTGTGGACTTGTTGCTTTCAGTTGTAGCTCTCTCTTGTGGACTCAAAATGATTAAGGAAATGAGGAAGTGTGACCTAGGCGAAAAGCAAATGTCTATGTGCATACTTGTATACTTGTATACTTGCTTACTTTTACTAATGTGTCCGTTGTCCTTCATCTTGGGTTTGAAGCAGCTCCGACATTAAGGATCATGTGCACAAAGCTATAAATGTCCCATTCTAAGTCAGTAAATGTCTTTCAACCTTTGTACGAATCTGTTAATGTCCCATTGAAAGGAAGCAAATGACTTGCATCTTTAGTACGAATATATTAATTCTCATTATAAGGCAGTAAATGTCTTTCATCTTAGGTACGAATCTGTTAATGTCCCTGTGACACAAACGCCCCCCTTGTTATAGGTTGTGATTATTATTTACATTATCTATAGTTTGATCCAATTCATTACTGTGCCCTCTCATTACTGCTGATTTGTGGCATTCTAAAATAGATGGCGTATGTACATGTGTCAGTGAGCTCCAAGAGGGATTATCTCCTCTGATGCAAAACTCTCCACAATCACTCCAAGAGAGATTTTCCCCTCTGTCAGCTCTCACAATCACTCCAAGAGAAACTTTCTCCTCTGACGCACAACTCTCACAAATACTCCAATCCTCTGACGCATAACTCTCCACAAACACTCCAAGGTATATTTCTCTGACGCACAATTGTCACAAACACTTCAAGAGAGACTTTCTGCTCTTATATAGTCACAAACATTCCAAGAATTAAGTCATTTTTTCAAAGTTTCCTTCTTGGTTCATGTCGAGTCTCTTCTCACTCTCAGCATTCATGACACATCTTGTCCATGTTTACTGGAAACAAACTCCATGTCCAATAGAGTACATGAAAACTATCATTTTACCCTCTTATGAAAAACAAGTGTGGCCAGTTCAACTGAGCTATCGGGGTATCAGCTTTATACACTAACCAAATTATGCGAAGCGTGACGAGATGGAATTGGCCATGGCACGACACATGTTAGTCAATATCGACTAACTGTCATGTGTTGCCGCCAAGATGAAAGGATAGTGGGAATGGTGGACTTCCTTGAGATTTACGTTCACGAAAATCTACTCTCTGTCAAGGTATTGTACCGAGTCCTTGAATACTCGACAAAACAAACGTCAAAGGTTGTCATGCTAGTGCTTGTTGACCTTTATGTATTGATTGTTTCTTCCTATCACCTAGTTGAGCAGTCATTTCACACAGTGATGTGTACTTATGACGTAGACTGCAAGGTAATTGAAGGCGCAGTCAGCTATAAAAAAAACAACTTTCGTCAATCAGCATGCCAGTCGTAAAGGCACATAGCAAGAGACAAAGAAACTTGTGTAGGCTGTTAATCGAATGGATTTATTACATTCTGGGTGCTGATAACGTAAATAATTCTATTTTTATTTTCCACGCACTCTGAAGACCACCACCCACGGAAAAAAGACATTTGGCACACGTCTTATTTATTTTTACAGCCAAATCAAACCTATATTCTCCATTACCGCCCTTCCACCCTTGAAATGTATGTGCACCCTCAAGGCCTCTCTGTTATTCCCAGTGGATACTGCCGTTTGCAGACACCTGATTAAATAACTCCTATGAACAATAACTGTATATATTATGCTGTGTTCCGTTTGCTTTTAAAATATTATTCATTTGTAATTGCGTATTATATATTTGAGTATGAGTGTTGTGTTTATGTTCGTGTTTGCGTATATGTGTTTACATGCGATTGTTTGTGTATGTGTAATGAATCTCATATGCTTTATTACATTAAAATTGTTGTTACTGTGTTTTTCTGCGTGTAATTTTGATCAGTGTCAGGGGTAAATGATTTCATATGTAACTGGCAAGAGTAATCATTAGAAGACTTAACATTCTTTGCCTATACAGGTGGAAATTAATTAAATCAATTTATTCCATGATTTGTATTTTGTCGTTTGACAAGAAAAAATTTTCTTCAAATTCATTTTGCTAGAGAGAAAGTTATTTTGACATAACTTAGCGAACTTTAAAAGTGGCAACAATTCACTAAGACCTCTTTTTTATAGTGTAACTAATATTATATTTGGTATTTAGTTATTAAACTGTATTACCCATTGTCATTGTGTAACTAATATTATATTTGGTATTTAGTTATTAAACTGTATTACCCATTGTCATTGTGTAACTAATAGTATATATGGTATTTAGTTATTAAACTGTATTACCCATTGTCATTGATTTCGACTCGTAATCACTATGAGGAGAAATAGTTCTACAGTTGACTTTCTGTTGGAAAGAACTATTAACACTTAAACAATGTTATCAGAACTATTTTTTTCACGAGCGAGTTCTTCCACCAAGTTTAATTAGCCTGGACGTGATGGTTAAGTCTACTCTTACTTCAATATAGATGTGTGATTCTTTCAACCAACAATAAATAGCCTGGACATGATGGTTAAGTCTACTCTTACTTCAATATAGATGTGTGATTCTTTCAACCAACAATAATTAGCCTGGACGCCCGTAATGGTTAAGTCTACTCTTACTGCAATACAGACGTGTGTATCTTTCAACCAAAGAGAACAAACGTTGAACTGTGTGAACTTATGCAAGGTAGTATGGGTAGCTTGCTCACAGTGTTTACCTCTAAATGACGTGTAACTCTAAGTGAAACAAATAACTAATAACATCTGCAAAGATTGTAGAGATTGCAGTCTTCAGTAGTAAAGTTGGGCTAAACAAATAACTAATCACATCTGCAAAGATTGTAGAGATTGCAGTCTTCAGTAGTATGAGTAAAGTTGGGCTTAGAAAGACAATTTTGTCGTATGTTTTGTTTGGTGAATAACAACATTTCTGTTTGTTTTCGTTGCTTTAACCGTAAGTATAATAGCTTAGAAGTTTAGATTCAATATGTAATTGTTTTGTTAAATCCTATACATTGTATGTTTGACTGAACAGCAAATTATGGGTTGACTGTACAGGTAGGATAGAAATTTGATCAATTATAATCAGTTTCGTGCTTATATTTGTAAAACTCCAAAACTAGAAATTTCATTAGCTTCAGAAACTTTCGTACTAATATTTGTAAAATTCCCTATGTTGGGTCTCATATAATTTTGATCTCCTTTCCACTTGTTAGAACAGAGCAATTCTATACATTTGCTAGTAGATGGGGAAAGAGAGAACACTGCAGTATAAATCATCTGACTATATATGTGTGCGCGAGTGTGTTTATGTGTGTTGACAGTTTGTTTTGCATTTCGAGTCTTGTCTGCATATTTCCTAATGTCGTTAACTTTAATTTATTTTTAGTGGGTCAGCACATGCTCCAGATTTTGAATCCTCGGCTTATGGAACTGTGTTGTACATCCTAGAGGGCGTATTTCCTTTTTTGGAGACATTCTACAGGGATTTCTACTTTCCGGACCAGCAAGCGCACAGCCAAGAAATGGACGAGACAGACCACTTGGCCAAAGCCTGTGTCGTAAGTCGTCATCGCTGTGTCTGGTGTTCTGTCGATCATTTCTTCACTAGTGTTCTGCTAATCATTGCTGTAGCAATTGCCTTTTAATCATCTCTCTAACTAGTGTCTACCAGTCATTCTCTACAGAAAGCAGTGCCGGATTGCCAAATAGGCAGAATAGGTACCGGCCTATGAGCCCATGCCTTTTAGGGGCCCAACGACAAGGTACAAAGAAGCTTTCTTAAATTGTTTCCAATAGATAGAAACAAATTAATAAACTCAAAGAATCGAAAGTTTTACATTAAAGACTCTCTATGTAAAATACTGTATTAATGTAATGTACTCTTTGCTGGTTGGTAAAATTGAAAACGTATTAGGAGATCATTTGGGCAGGGTCCCCGAGATTTCGACTGCCTTTGGGCCTCCACACGGTTTAATCCTGCACTGACAGCAAGTGCCTTCTAGTCATTTTTCTAACTAGTGCTTGCCAATCATTCTCTATAGCAAGTGCCTTTTAGTAATTTCTCTAACTAATGCTTGCCAATCATTCGTTATAGCAAGTGCCTTTTATCATCTCTCTAAAGCGCGTTTTAAAAGTCATCTCTAATAGGTGTTTTGTCAATCATTCTGCAGCAAATGCTTTTTAGACATCTCTCTAGCAAGCATCTTCTACACACTGTAAACAGTGTTTTTGTCAGTCATCTCTTCTTATAAATGTTTTGTCACGTGTAGATTTTCTTGTCATCTCTCTAGCAATTGTTTTGTGAATCAACGCTAAAGTAAGTGGAATTGGTCAATTCTCTACCAAATGCTTCGTCAGTCACTCTTCTGATAAATGTTTTGTCAGTCATTGCCACAACATGTGGGTTTTCTTGTCAATTTCTCTCACAAATGTTGTGTCAGTCATTGCCACAACGTGGGTTTTCTTGTCACCTTCTCTCACAAATGTTTTGTCAGTCAGAGCTAGAGTAAGAGTTTTATCAAGTGTGTAACAGTTGTCCTTTCAGTTATCTAACAAGAATTTTGTCAGTCATCACTTTAGCATGTGGGTTTTTAACAATCGTTTTGTCAATGTTCTCTTCAACAACTATTTTGTCAGTCATTTCTTTAAAAGTGTTTTTGTCAGTCGTCTTATAACAAATGTTTTATCAATTCCAAAAATATTTTTTCAGTTATTTTCATATCATGTAGCAATATTTTATTTATATTCACTTTAAATGTCCTTAAGAAATCTACCCAAATTGATCTCATACGCTAATAAATTTAACTAATTAATCTATTAAAGTATGCCTCTGAGGTTAATAAGCATATTAAAGTATGCCTCTGAGGTTAATAAGCATATTTAACTGTCAGCAGTAAGGTACAATGGCCTAATAATATGTTTGGTTAACGTTCAGCTCTAATTTACCATAAATGATCTACTGTCAATATAAATTTTATTTAATTAAATAGGAAGTTGAGATCAACCAGATTTGTTCTTCCGATTAGCCGTATGTTTAGGAAGATGTCCTTGGTGAAAGCCAGGGTGAGAAGGAAGCTGTAATGTGATATGTGTGGTGAAAGCCAGGGTGAGAAGAAAGCTGTAATGTGATATGTGTGGTGAAAGCCAGGGTGAGAAGGAAGCTGTAATGTGATATGTGTGGTGAAAGCCAGGGTGAGAAGGAAGCTGTAATGTGATATGCGTGGTGAAAGCCAGGGTGAGAAGAAAGCTGTAATGTGATATGTGTGGTGAAAGCCAGGGTGAGAAGGAAGCTGTAATGTGATATGTGTGGTGAAAGCCAGGGTGAGAAGGAAGCTGTAATGTGATATGTGTGGTGAAAGCCAGGGTGAGAAGGAAGCTGTAGTGTGATATGTGTGGATATGGGTATTTGTGAGCAAATTTGTCATATATAGCATTAAATGACTTTTGTTGAATTGTACTGACGGGACGTGTACGTACATGTGTATGTGTGTATGAGAGAGAAATAGTGAGAGAGTACGTCTAGATAAACTGGGTATGTGGTTTTTGCTAGGGGTGGATGATTACTTATCAAAGTGCTTATTGTTTTCTTTTGATTTGTATGTGAGACTATTAAATTATATTCAACATTTGCAAGCAATTGCCAGACACTAACTTTTCCTTTTCGCTTTGTTATAATTTGTATCAACACATATCATGCATTTACTGAATAATTTGTATGGTTTTGAATAGAATTGTATAATAGTTGTGCGAGGCTGATAATCATTGAATAACAATTGTAAAATTATATTAATGATGTTTCTTGCTAAGTAATGTAATCAACATTGTTAGATATTTTCTGCTTATCAATTGTCTTGTTAAGTAATGTAATCAACATTGTTAGATGTTTTATGCTGTCTTGCTAAGTAATGTAATCAACATTGTAAGATAGTTTCTGCTTATCAAACTGTCTTTCTAAATAATGTAATCAACATTGTTAGATATTTTCTGCTTATCAATTGTCTTGTTAAGTAATGTAATCAACATTGTTAGATGTTTTATGCTTATCAATTGTCTTGCTAAGTAATGTAATCAACATTGTTAGCTGTTTTATGCTTATCAATTGTCTTGCTAAGTAATGTAATCAACAGTGTTAGCTGTTTTATGCTTATCAATTGTCTTGCTAAGTAATGTAATCAACATTTTAGATGATTTCTACTTATCAATTGTCTTGTTAAGTAATGTAATTAACATTTTAGATGACTTCTACTTATCAATTGTACACACGCAGTACGGATTGGCGGTAACGTTAATTTGCAGATGTTTAGTGAGATTATTGGCCCGCTGTTGTTCAAGCCCCATCATATGAAGAATATGGTCAACTGTCTGTCGGTCATCGTACCCGCCTCCAACATGCCCAACTCGGTATATATATCTATATGTCTGTCTTCCACTTTCTTTCACTCTTTCTCTCAATCTCTCTATCTTCCCTCTCTTTGTCTCTTTTTCACTCTCTTTGTCTCTCTTTCCCTTTCTATCTCTCTTTCTCTCTTCCATTTTTCTCTCTCTGTCTCTTTCCCTTTCTCTGTCTCTCTTTCTCTTTTCCACTTTCTTTCCCTCTCTCTGTCTTCAACTTTCTTTCCCTCTCTCTGTCTCTTTTCCACTTTCTTTCTCTCTCTTTGTCTCTTTCCCTCTCTCTGTCTGTCTTTCCACTTTCCTTCCCTCTCTTTGTCTCTCTTCTACTTTTACTTTCTTTCCCTCTTTCTGTCTCTCTTCCACTTTCTTTCCC
Organism: Sinotaia quadrata; assembly: GCA_028829895.1. Classification (NCBI taxonomy): domain Eukaryota; kingdom Metazoa; phylum Mollusca; class Gastropoda; order Architaenioglossa; family Viviparidae; genus Sinotaia; species Sinotaia quadrata. The sequence continues at coordinate 89,892,875 of CM054181.1, forward strand.
CCTCTTTCTCTCTCTGTTTCGCTTTCATTCTCTCTTTATTTTGTCTTTATTATTTCTGAGACGTCTTTTTGCCTTAGTATTAGTCCCTTAAGCAAATGACTGTTGTATTAAACATATTTGGATTGCTCCAAACGTTTTCCCAGAAGTTCTTGGTCATGAATGTTTGGCATTTTGGTGTTATAGTTTAGAATTTCCTTTGAATTCTTGACAGTCTTCTACGGTCAGTTTTGAATATTTTGTTCTGAAAATGCTGACGTCGTGTAATGTATCTCTTCACATGATGGCTAAATCCTATTTGCCTTTCTTTCATGTAATGTATCTCTTCACATGATGGCTAAATCCTATTTGCCTTTCTTTCATGTAATGCATCTCTTCACATGATGGCTAAATCCTATTTGCCTTTCTTTCATGTAATGTATCTCTTCACATGATGGCTAAATCCTATTTGCCTTTCTTTCATGTAATGTATCTCTTCATATGATGCTAAATCCTATTTGCCTTTCTTTCATGCAATGTATCTCTTCACATGATGGCTAAATCCTATTTGCCTTTCTTTCATGCAATGTATCTCTTCACATGATGGCTAAATCCTATTTGCCTTTCTTTCATGTAATGTATCTCTTCACATGATGGCTAAATCCTATTTGCCTTTCTTTCATGCAATGTATCTCTTCACATGATGGCTAAATCCTATTTGCCTTTCTTTCGCTTTTTCTATTGCGCTCTTAATATTTTTCAAATTGAGAGGGCATTTGTAGACTAATTTCGCATTCACTTTTCCTTTATTATTGCTGCTGTCATTTAATTTATTTCTTTCCTAAATCACTCTATATTTCCTTTTTTATTCTTCTCTTCATTGGTGGTACTGATGGTTTCTTTATTTATACTTTGCCTGGCATTGCATATTTTTTTAATTATATTTGCAGTGGCATATTTTAAACTATTGGTTTCTGTGATAAATCAATCGGTTATATGCCTTATTAGATTATTTGTGTTATAAAATGCTGCTGTTAGAGCTATGTTGTTTTGCAGTCTTCTTGATGGGAATCTGTCTATATGTGACTAATTGTTGTTCATGAAACATTTTGTATTTTCTAACAAGTATTGTTTTTCGTTTTTTTTTTCAGTTAAATCATTAGCTATTTCTCAAGTGTGTTCGTCAACTGGGTTGTAGAAGTTTCATTGTCTTCTATTTCAAACCATAGGGTTGTTAGTTTGTTTCTGTTCTATCTTTGCAATTCTAAGGCTATTTTGCTATGGCTCTCTTTTTCTCCCCGAAAGTCCAGAGATGGTATTTAAAGATGTCACTCAACAGTTTTAAGGACACCGACCAGACAGCATACCTTTCTGAATAATTTCCTTCGTCTCTACTCATTGGACTGTCGAGATTATTATTTTTTTTTTATTATTCAACCTTTTCCACATGACTTCTCTTGGCTGTCGGTTGTGAACCAAGATCTCAGATTTTTTAAGATTCTGGGAGATCCAAGGTTTTATCGAGGATATGGGCACTTCCGAGGAGCGCTGCCTTTAGTAGTGGGTCGAGTCTGTGGTTTCCAGGGAGTTTATTCAGGTAGCCTTCCAATTCAGATGTTATGTTCCCCAAGACTCCTATCATACAGGTATCACTTCTGCTTTTACATTCCACAGTCTTTGGATTTCTAATCTGAGGTCTTGGTATTTTTCTATTTTTTCTATTTCTTTTGTTTTAATGTTTCTATTACATGGAACAGCGACATCAATGATTGTTACTGTTCTGTTGGACTTATTGTGAACTACAATGTCTGGTCTTCGTGCAGTAATCACTCGATCTGTTCGTATCTCGAAATCTAATACGTTATTATTATTTAGCTGTCATTGTTTTGGCCTTGCCATTGAATTGTTTGTTTGTTTAGAACCTTGAGCACATCATGGAGAGGTTTGCCTCTGGGATTACGTTATTATTATTTAGCTATTATTGTTATGGCCTCGCCATTGAATTGTTTATTTGTTTAGAACCTTGAGCACATCATGGAGAGGTTTGCCTCTGGGATTACGTTATTATTATTTAGCTGTTATTGTTATGGCCTCGCCATTGAATTGTTTGTTTGTTTAGAACCTTGAGCACATCATGGAGAGGTTTGCCTCTGGGATTACAGTGGAAGACACGTCAAGTGCAATCCGTCGAGTAAGTCAGATTTTCTTGTTGCTATGACTCAAAATAACATTAACAGTATGTTACTTCAGGCCATGCACCAAAGGTTAGAAACATCATTAAGAGAAAATCAGGCTGTAGAGTTAATATGTTCGCCTTTAGATTCTAAAGACCAAAGTGAACACGGGTCCGTTTCAAACATAAATATTGACAAAACCAGATATTTCATGAATGTCAACATTTCGAAATGTCTTGTCAAAATTTAAGCATCCAACAATTTTTATAAATGTTGTTATTTTAAGGTTAAAGCAGAATAGAAATAAAAGCTCTCGACCATGCGCGAGATAGCCACATGACGTCACAAAATGGCTAAATTGCTCTGAGCCAGTCAAGACTGCATTTTTGTTCTGCGCGTAATTAAGGTTTGTAATAGCACAAGACATTCCTGAGGTCACCGTCTACACTATAAAAGAGTTCCCAGTTCCTTTGTGTATTTGGTATTGTAGAAAATCTCGCAAGAATACATTTTTAAATATATATTGTAAATTAGGAGTATGCCATTTTAAATTTTATATACATTATTAGAAAACCTAAATCTATTGATTGAGTTCATTGACTTAGATTCCTCTTCACTTGGTCTTTAAATATTTCTTCAGTAAGGTGTCCATGCTAATTTCTAAAATTCAGTTGCCATGTTGAACACTCTTCACCTGTCTGAAATGGAACTGAAGTTTCACGTGTTTACCAAAGGTTTGTTTACACAGACAGGGTGGATTGAATACTACTCGCCTGTCCGAAATGAAAATAATACAGGGTAATATTAAATACCACTATACTGGATCTAAATTCCAAATTTTGCATGTTTACTAAACGTTTATTTACATTGACAGGGTAATATTGAATACTACTCGTCGGAGGTGGCTCGAAATGCCAAATTTGGCATGTTTACTAAAGGTTTGTTTACATTGACAGGGTAATATTGAATACTACTCGTCCGAAGTGGAGCTAAATGCCAAGTTTCGCGTATTTGCTACAAACTGTGCCGTGGTCTTCGCTGGACACAACACGGTCAGCGCGCAGCTTAAATTCAACTCTAAGCGAGGTATGCATTAGTAAGAACTTCCAGGTTCAAGCCGCATTGATACTTCGTAAGTAATCAAAGCGTGCTATTCAACAAAAAATGTGAACGTTTGCTTTACATTCATGATCGAACCGTATTTAGTATAATAAAACTTATTTACCTCATTACTTTTATATTATTATAGTAATAAATTGAGTTTGTGTGTTATGCATTACCTTTTAACAGATCTCTTTAGAATAATTATGATATTGAAATTTGAAAAGATAATTACTGCAATACTAAATTACTTTATCGTCAGATCGGAAATTTTAGTTTTCTTGTTGACTTTGTATTTCTAGGTTTGCGTTGATATATCGCTGATAATTTTCCTACAATTGCATAAATTAAATTAAGTCTCAGTAACAAAATATTATTCATATTGTTTCATCTTTTTAAACCTTAATTCTCGTCGTCTGCTTTGTGCATAAAGCCTTTTTTTAATTAGATCAGCTTCGTTGTGCCAATGCGTTGAACTACTGCAACTTAATCTGTTGAATGGCAATCTTTTAAGAAGAATGAATTTCAGAATTATGTCTTCGGCTATAGTTCTACAATTTTATTCGTAGCAAATTCAGTCATATCACAGGTTGTTGACTTCAGAGTTGTCTACAGACTCATATGTCTTAAATATCATTGTGGATACATAAGACTTTTCTAATGGTGAAAATAATATATTGCTTAGGTTGTATGTTGCATAATAAATGTATCCTGATGTGCTTTTGTAAAAACGAAACGATGAAACAATTGATGAAACAATGCTTGTTCTGCTGTTTTTCTACCGCCTTCGCTCCTACCTCTGCTCTTGCGGCTTCGACTGGACATTGCTTCTGTAGGAGGTGGTGAAGTGTTTTCTCAGCATGTATTTCTTTTTCTTAGTACAGTCATTTTCTTGCATGTTGACAAATGACAACAACATTTGACCTCACCGACTATCTCAGCTCTTTTCGAACAAAATTTCGACAAATTTCAAATCGAGAATCCTAATTATGTTTATTGTAAACAAATTCGTAGACTTACATTTAAAATCCCGAGTCCTATTTATATTTAGTTAATCAATTTAATTTTATACATTTTAAGTAACGTCTTTCATTTTATGCCCTCAACAACAAAATCTTACACACATAAAACTGTAAGTCACAATCCTAGTTAAGTTTGCAATTACACAACTTTATAGTCGTACGTTCTTGTTTATTTATGAACTCTACAGATGTTTATTCTCTAGTTTATTTATGAATCTATAGATTTAAGTTCTTGTTTATTTATTCAATCTACATTCTTAAATTCCTCTTCTTGTATGCAATCATTAAATCTTTTATATTTGAATTTGAAAGTCATCGGTATGTTTATGTACTCAATAACTAAACGTTACAAATTTAAAACTGAGAGGTATAAACCTTTATATATTTACCATGACTTGATCTTACACAACTGAAAGCCATCGACGAGATGTAATTACTTTTGTTTACCATGAATAAACCACAAATAATTAAAACTGTATGGAACTGTTTATGTTTACAATGACTAGACCTCAACCTCAGTAATTAAAACTGAAAGTCATCGGCCTGTTTGTTTATGCAGGCTAAACATTACAGAATTAAAGCCATGGACGAGTTCATTTTTACAAGTACTAGACATTACAGATTTAGAAACGAAAGTTGTAGATCTTTTCATGTTTACAATGACTAGAAATTACAGATTTAGAAACGAAAGTTGTAGATCTTTTCATGTTTACGATGACTAGATATTACAGATTTTTATTGCTATTTATAGTTACAATTGCTAAACCTGAAAGAATTTCAGTTTAAGCTATCAATGATAGGATTTTATAGCTTTAATTTATTTTATATTTACAATGGCAAAATCTCAATTATTTACAATGACCATACATCACATCAATTTGAAAAATACAAACTTGTTGATGTTGACAGATAATTAGCAGTGTCAGGCTTGTTTATTTTGACAGGCACATAAATAGCAGTGTCAAATCTGTTTATTTTGACAGGTTTATAACTATAATTGTCAGGCCTGTATTTTTTTACCAACACATAACTAGTAGTGCTAGTAGTGTCATAACGTTCATCATTAAGAGGACTGACACTGCTACTTATGGGTCTGTCAAAATAGTGTCAGACCTCTTTCTTATGAGAGACACATAACTAGCAGTGTTAGACCTATTAATGATGACTCCTTGTAACTGACAGTGTGTTTAGTCCTGATTTGATTCTTAACAATCTCGATAGTTGAATCTTACTTTTTATTTTTATCTTCGCATATGATTGAAAAATTTCAGATTTACTTTAAACCTTTGATTGCATGCCTTTACAATAAGACATTTTGTCCATTTTAAAGTGATTTTTAAAACATAGAAGGAAATGTTTGTTCGGTTTGTTTTAGATGAGTCTCCTTAGTCTAGTTTTGTTTGATAGCTGCACTCAACGTCTTTAAGGTCAAATTATATAGAGCAGTACTCATTAGCTTTTCAACGTCTTTAAATCATACTTGTATATAGCATTTATCATTGTCATTTCAACGTCTTTAAATCATACTGTATATAGCATTTATCATTATCATTTCAACATATTTGAGTCATAATGTCTTTACGTCAATCTGTACGTAACCTTTCTCATTAGCATTTCAACGTCTTTAGTCACACATAATGTAGCTTGAATGACACGTATGCTATTTGAATGGTTAGTAATTAACCTATAATAATCGTCTTAAGTGATTAGTCATTAATCTGTAATAGTCATCTTATTACAAGCACACGCTTTGTTAACTTTAAATTTAGAGTAAGGTTAAACAATTAGAAGTCACTTGTTATTTGAACTGATTGAATCATAAGTCTTTTTGCAATTTGATCATCTCCGCAACCGATTGAATCAGAAGTCCTGTTGTTAACTGGCTCAAAGTCTGGTCCATGCTTGGCAAACAAATTCATAATGCTATGCTGATGTTTTCGTCACAAGAAAGTGTTTAGAAATTATAATATTAAATATCACCTGATTTTTTTGTCACAAGGAAATTTTTAGGAATTATAATGTCAAGTGAACCAATCATAAACTTCGAGAAGCATTTGAATGTCAAATGAACAATTTATGTTTCAAGTAAACCATTAATATACCAAGAGATGACTTGTAATATAAGGAGAACAATTTATGTGTCAAGTGAATCCTTAATACGTAATTTTAACCATGTTAATGTCAAATAAGCAGTGTGTATATCAAGTGAATCGTTGAATATTCAATGAACAATTTATTTATCAAGTGAATCATTAATAATCATGAGCACATACATTCAGAACGCATTTTTTTTTTCAAATTTTGGATCATAAAAAGTGTCATACTAAAATCATCTCTAGAGTCTCAAAATTGGATTATAATTGGACAGAGGTGTCTTTACGATTGTGATATCTGGTGGAGTGGGTGATCACGATAAAGGGTAGTTAGTGTAAATGCACCCCTCCCTTTCCTCCACTAACTAAAATTACACGCAGAGTCCATATTCCAGGACTGGACCACAGAATAACAAAGGATGGTGTAATAGATATAAGATAGACAATACTCTAACAGCTCTAGACCCCTGCCACCCAATGTGAATAAAATAAGCTACTTTGCGGTTCTAGTGGCATGCTATTATATGAATAAATAGCAAGATTGCTGACTTATCTCTGCTGTTCAGTAGAAGTCAAGCCTACTTTATGATGAAACTGGCCGGATGTGAATACAGAATATACAATAGCCTTAGGTACTCTTTGGCACTGGTACAAGTCATAGGGACCATGTCCTTTGTGCATATGCTGGCGCACAGCTGTAACAGTTGTCACAACTGTCGCATGCTGCTTTCTTGATATGGCAGAGATAAATCTCATTATAACTTTTGCTGTGGCACATTTATCGGTCAACAAAGGGAGACACTCCATCTACTCTCATGGGAACAATGGAAAATGTCTGCTGGGTTTGGTGTGTACTGTTTTTAAATCACTCACGTATGGTGCCAGGAAAACTGGAAAGGATTTATTCCTAAAACCATAGTTTTTCAGACTGCCAATAATGTATGGAAATAAGAAAAGATAAAATCCTTTCTCATCCAAAATTAATTACTATACTCACCTATTTGGCATGCAGACTAAGTTTCATTGAGGTGGTGTTAACAATTTAGTTTATCTCGTGTGCTGGTGTAGACTGACACCGAGTTCAAAACGTGAATTTAGTTTTGTTCTCCTGAATTGTTTTGGGATGATTTTAGGGTGTGCACGTGACGTGTGATGATAGATTCTTAATGCAAGCTGGCTTTGTTTATTTTTAAATTTAATTATACAGGAGGTGGTGGTCAGAATATGACAATAATGTAAATACATACCAAAGCAAATTACTAATTTAAGCAATCAAGAGAATTCAAAATAGGATATCTGAACGTCAAAAGAAATCAGAATACATATTTCAATATTATAACTAAGTAATCAACAAAAATAAAAATACTGCAAATTTAAAAGTTATACCTAATACATCAATGAAATAAACATTTTGCAACTTTTAATGTTTTATCTAAACCATCAACAGAAATCAAAATACTACAATTGTTAATGTTTTATCTAAACCATCAACAGAAATCAAAATGCTGCAAAATTAAATATATCCAAATCATCAACAGAAATCAAAACACTGTAACTTTTAATGTTATATCGAAACCATCAGCTGAAATCAGAATTCTGCAATATTAAATGTTATATCTAAACTATGAAAAGAAATGAAAATTATGTAACAATAAATGTTTTATCCAACTCTTCAACAGAAGTCAAAATGCTATGTAGAAATCTCCAAGAAAATTTAAAATCGAATTTGAAAGCCAACAATAAACAAGAAACGTATTTCTAATTACTAAAAAGTGACAATTTTTTCACTTTGAAATCATCAAGAAAATATAGTCTTTGTTTTATATGTTTGTTTTGTTTTGTTTGCTTTTGAAACTCATATCTTAGCACCGTTGAAAGATGGATTGCATGATGCTTGCCCGCATTATTTCTCGTTTTAAATGTCAAAGAACTGACGCCAGAAGCACACCAAACAACACTGAGATGTTAGTTCATTAAAACACTGACGCCAGAAGCACACCAAACAACACTGAGATGTTAGTTCATTAAAATTACTTAGAATTACTATTATTTTATTTCTTGATTTAGAAACATATTTCAAATGCAATAATTAGGCATGAAATTTCCTTCTGTCCATCAGTCTACGGAAATTTACTCTTTGGCCTTTTCTTTTATATATATTTATAGCTAAGTATTACTTTTGCTTTAATATTTTTATCTTTGCTTTAAAAAATATTTGTTGCATTTTAAAGTAATGTAAATTCATACATAAACGCTCTGATTTCTGGATTCTGATTTATATGCCTGCTGCACGCATTCTTAAACTGAAACGTTTGATATTTAATCTTGAATGGTTTCCAGTTGTGATTCGAACTGTATCACAGTGGCACCCTGGGTTAATAACTGCCATTGTAAATGAGTGATAGGAAGATGGCAAAAAAAATAACGAAATGATAATAAATCAGGTGACTTACTGACGGGGCGTTGATTCAATGCATGGATTATAATTATAATAGAGAAATAACGTAAACTATACGAGGAAGGGTTCATATTTTAGAATGAAAAAAAAGCTTAAAATAAAAACATTAAGGGTTATTTGAAAACTCTCTCTCTTTCTCTCCGCCCCCGCCAAATAGTTCCGTGAATTTAGACACGAACGGAATAAATATAATTATTCATAATAAAAGTAGAACATACACATTATGTTTGTTCGTTCCATTAAGTGTCCACAGGTGGGCATGCTGTTAGTGAGACTTTTGACATTAATATGATATACCTGTATAAAGAAAAATTATATTTAGTTAAGAATGTTTCGTTTAACATGAAAGCTTAATGAAAGAATGAGTGCGTGCTCTGCGCTTGAAATATGTGCGTGATGTGCTCTATAGTTGTATGCGAAGTGTACGCTTAAAATGTATGCGTGCCGTTGATTACAGTTCTTTATCATAATATAGCAAGACTGAAATAAAAAGAAACCTTTCGAAAGACAAAAGTATTTTCCAATGCCAATGGCGGGCACATGGACGCTTTGCACACCCGACTGTAAATGCATCCTAATTAGGTTAAAAAAATCATCCTGCTTGCTTTGGCTCCCACTGTCTGTGGTTATAATCAACATTTTCACTGAGCGAAGGCGCTTTCCAACACATGCAAGTTCTTATATATTTCTATGGTAACATTCCTAAATAGAGTACACCATCATTGGTTCGGACGAGGAGCTTCCATTGGGTGAAGAGTTCCAGAGTTTGGTGCGGTGTTTCATCCTTCATCACGAGAAAAAAATGGACAAGCGATACGCCCCCGCAACAAAGCTTCTAGATCAACTTGCGTGAGTGTTCCATGTTGTGAGATCTCATGTAATACATTTACTAAATAGTGTAAGGTCTCTGGGTTTCATGTAATACATTTACTAGATATTGTAAGGTCTCTGGGTTTCATGTAATACATTTACTAGATAGTGTAAGGTCTCTGGGTTTCATGTAATACATTTACTAGATATTGTAAGATCTCTGGGTTTCATGTAATACATTTACTAGATAGTGTAAGGTCTCTGGGTTTCATGTAATACATTTACTAGATATTGTAAGGTCTCTGGGTTTCAATAGAGATACATTTACTAGATAGTGTAAGGTCTCTGGGTTTCATGTAATACATTTACTAGATATTGTAAGGTCTCTGGGTTTTAATAGAGAACTGGAAGCGTATAACACTGCCTAAACGACTTTCAGGTCTTTATAGAGAGTGGGCGGGAGAGAAAAATGATTGGCCTTGAATTCGCAAAACGTTATCCCAGACACAACTGCATCTAGAAACTCTGAATACCCTTGCCTCCAAGTCAAATCTACCTTGGCACTTGTACCAATCTACAAATCGGTAAAAGTTGCTTGCGGGTGTGGAATTAAAATCATACAATTAAATCTGGAAAAGACGAATTCTCCAATACAATTGAATTCGATACTATCGGCATCCGGTCAAATTTATTTTGATGTCACGAGTTTTCTCGAAAAATACAATGTTTGTCACTTACGAGTTTTCTCGAAAAATACAATGTTTGTCACTTACGAGTTTACTTGAAAAATACAATGTTTGTCACTTACGAGTTTACTTGAAAAATACAATGTTTGTCACTTACGAGTTTACTTGAAAAATACAATGTTTGTCACTCAGTGTTCTTAATAATTCAACTAAAGGAGGACTGTTTATAAATCGTTCCAGGGTAGGTGAAATAAATTTAACTATGTGCTCGATTCGTGAACTGAGTGTAATTGATTGTCACACAGATTGTCACACAGATTGTCACACTCATTTCGTTCCAGGGTAGGGGAAATAAATAATTATAACTAACTTTGTGCTCGATACTTGAACTGTATAGTTATTGTCACAATCTTTTGGTTACAGGGTACGATGGAAAGCAGGGCAGGGGGGGAAATAAGTCTAATTCTGTGCTTGTACGTGAACTGTATTGTTATTGTTGATAATGTCACACTCATTTGGCTGCAGGGTAGGGTGCAAAACAGAGTAGGGGAAAATAGGTCTAATTCTGTTCTCGTAGTGGAAAGCAGGGTAGGGGGAAATAAGTCTAATCTGTTCTCGTAGTGGAAAGCAGGGTAAGGGGAAATAAGTCTAATCTGTTCTCGTAGTGGAAAGCAGGGTAAGGGGAAATAAGTCTAATCTGTTCTCGTAGTGAAAGCAGAGTAAGGGGAAATAAGTCTAATCTGTTCTCGTACGTGCAGGATCTCGCTCGAGTGTAAGCGAATGACCGAGAGCGCCCGGCTCGAGATGGATGACCTTAACATCAAGTGCTTCCAGGTCTTGCGCGCTCAAGTCCACAACGAGGAGCGCCGTTTACCGGACGACTGGGCCACACGCACAACAGAGCCTAAAATCATGAAGTACGAATTGAATTCTTTGAAATAAATAATACCTTCCATTTCTGACCATTTCTTTTCTAGTTTTAGTTGACTGAAAGATCAACTGCATAAATTGTTTGTTTCAATAAGAAACCGTCCGCTGTGTATTCATATTTTAGAACACATATTCCAATAAACCAAATCTCGTTATTAAGAAATATTTAAAGCAACATTTTTTGTTTCTCAAACATTCGAAATAAATACGTGCTTTATGTGCAGTTACAATATTTTATCATTTTTTAAATATTTCTATGCTTTTATTTTTAAATATACTTAACAATTGAGTGTTATCGGTTAGTAAATACCGAAAAGGCGCTATTTCTAATTTACAGTTATATTAGGTAAGCTTAACAGGAATCATTGAAAACATGCAAAATATCCGTCAGTGTCGTGATATGTTTACAGTAGCAACAATCATTAACTACTTTGTATGATATGTATATTAGTACAGTACAACAATCATTAACTACTCTGTATGATATGTATATTAGTACAGTACAACAATCATTAACTACTCTGTATGATATGAATATTAGTACAGTACAACAATCATTAACTACTCTGTATGATATGAATATTAGTACAGTACAACAATCATTAACTACTTTGTATGATATGAATATTAGTACAGTACAACAATCATTAACTACTTTGTATGATATGAATATTAGTACAGTACAACAATCATTAACTACTCTGTATGATATGAATATTAGTACAGTACAACAATCATTAACTACTTTATATGATATGAATATTAGTATTGTACAATAATAAACAGTAGAATACACAAAAATGAGCATCACTAACTATATAATAGGAGACAAAATTCACTCGTTATCTCCCTTTCTGTTAGCTTTTGTCTCCCCTGTCTCCTCTTCTCCCTCTGTATCTATCTTCTCTCTCTGTCTGTCCTCTTTGCGTCTGTTGTCTCTTTCTCAGCCTCTCTCCATATCTGTCTTCTCGGTCTCTTCACTTCGGGCTCTCTCTCTAACCTTCCCGCCTCTCTCTCTCTCTCTCTCTCTCTCTCTCTCTCTCTCTCTCTCTCTCTCTCTCTCTCTCTCTCTCTCTCTTCATTTCTTACGCTTTTTCTCTGTCTGCACTTTCTGACTCTCGTTCTGTCAGCTTGTTTCTTGTTACTCTGTCTTGCAATTAATGTCCGCTTCTTTCACTTTTTCACTCTAACCATCGTGATCTGTCAGTGTCTGTTCTCTCAATATCTTTCAAGTTTTTTCTCTCTGTCTTTACTCTTTTCTCATTCTCTTCCATCTATCTTTTCTCTTTCTAACTCTTTTTGCCTCTTTCTCTCTTTTCTCAGTTTTCTTTCCTCTGTTTTCTCTATATCTTTCTGTTTTCTCTCTTACTTTTCTCTTGTTCTTTCTCTCTATCTTTCTATCTCACACATTTGTTTTCACTTCATACTTCGTGCTAATTTAAGTTCACAAATCGTAATATTTTAAAAGAATTTTTTATTTCCTAAACGAGATCAAAGTCCACTTTCTTCTGCAATTGTATGCTAATTGTCTTACCCTGATAATAATGCTTTAATACAACGTGTTTAAAGAAATGTGTTTAATAATGTGTGTATTTAGTGTGTGTGTGTGTGTGTGTGTGAGAGAGAGAGAGAGAGAGAGAGAGAGAGAGAGAGAGAGTGACAGAGAGACAGTGAAAGTTGGAAAGTGAGTAAGGCGTGTTCTGTGTGAAAGACAAAATAAAATGTTTGTGCTCTCATGTAGGGGCCTGAAGCAGATTACCGAGATCCAGAATCTCTTTGACCGAGCGGGTTGCATGAGGAAATCTTTGCCCCATCTCGCTTCCCGGAATGATGAGATCGCCAAGGAAGTGCTTGCGTACCTGTGCATTATGCTTTTTAACGCCAACACTCAAGTACAGGTATTGCACTTTTTCTTATAATGTATCATGTCCTCTCGCCCATATCGCCAACAAACAGATTCAGGTATAACAGTTTTTGCTATAATTTGCCATTGTCCTCTCGTCCTTTATCAGGCCTGAAAATGGCGACTGATTTAGTCGCCATGGCTAGTGAAAAAAAAAATTGGCGACTAAAAAAAAAACTTTAGTCGCCAACTGCGAGTGCGCTAAAATGAACTTTTTTGTGAACAACTATGGGTTTGTAAATTTTCCGTATTTTTACTCAGCCCGGAAGTCCCCAAATTTTCACTCTTCATTTCCTGTACAAAGATCAACAATGAAGCGATCGGCAAAGTGATGAGTTGACAAACTACATCGAGACTGAGCTAGCGGAGAGAGGGAGGGAAGAGCGCGCAGCGAATCGCGAATTGAAACGGATTGAAGCCGAAAACGAAGCGAAACGGTTAGAAGCAGATGAGAAACAGAAAGAACGCGACCACGCGATGGAGATGAAACGATTAGAAATACATGATCGTAGTCATAACAGGAGAAGCAGTGGTAGTTCACATTCGAGTGACGAACACAACCAGAGTAGGATTGAACATTTCATTCCCAGATTAAATATGGTTCCTTTTGATGAAGACAAAGATCAAATAGACGCATATTTAAAAACGTTTGAAAAACTAGCCAAAGCAACCAGTCTGTTTAGGGAAAGGAGAGAAATTAATTTATCTAATTAAATTAAAGTTCTGTAAAATTCCTAAGCAGGGTCTTTAAATAAATACTGGACATGTAACATAATCTTACAAAAATTATTTAATTTATTCAGAGCTCCGTCCTAAATAAGTCACACGTTTCACTTGCTTGGCTACAGTCTATGTGTCTCCAAGGCTTTCGTAATGTCACGGCTCCAACCATACAACATTACAACATTATACTTAGCACCCTAAATGTAATATTTCGAAGTCTGTTACTACCGGTAACTCTCCTAGCTGGCGGTATAACACGTCGACTTCTCACAATGAAATATTCAGTAACACAATACTAAATAAATCATCAACAGTTAACATTCATGTATCTAGCTACAACTAAAAATACAATGCTATATCTTAACATATTAAGTATACATAATACTCTGCAAAAGAATACATGCATAAATAATACAATGAAAAAGCAAAGATAAATACTTTCTAATGAATCTGAATCAAAAGAATATTGGCAAAACTTTCTCTGTGTCGTTTTCTAAAGATATGATACGCCCTATGTATAAAAAATTCGATTTAATACATATCAATCCCGCGACGAGAATCCCCCACTTGTTATGTTAGGCTATTTTGATTGTCTAGAAAAAAATTAAATTGGCTAGTAAAAATTTTAGTTTGGCTAGTAAAATTTTTAGTTTGGCTAGTAAAATTTTTAAGTTACTAGCCAAAGGCTAGTGGGACTTTTTTTTCATTTTCAGGCCTGTTTATCAACACTCAAATACAGGTATAATAGTTTTTCTTGGTATCACTGTCCACTCATCCTTTAGTCCTTTAACACTCCTATACAGGTATATCAGTGTTGTCTCCTGGCGTAATTCGCCAACACTTTTAAACAGGGAAACTGTACTTTCATCGCCAACACTCACAAACAGGAATAACAGCATTGCCCTTTCGCCCTTTCTCGCCAACGCTTATATATATGTATAATTATTATCATTTCACCCTCCAGTTTTTACATCTAAGCACGCGTATGTGTTAATAACCAGGTAAATGTGGTCTTGCCTGCAGTGCCAGGCACAAAAACTATAGTCAGGATTTTGAAAGATTTTTGCCATCGCAGAATAGTATTTGGGAGAACTATGTGACGATGTGTCATTTTATAATTTTATTCAATGCTACTAAATTTATACATTTTGGAGTAAAACATTTGTTATGCAACCTGAGATTACCTGGAAATGAGTTATATAACCTGCCGTCATCCACTTGATGATATCGACATCCAGAACTCATCATCCGTAAGTATCCGAACACACCGGCTGAGGTGTAGCATTTTATCAGTGTATTGCAGGGTATTGGTCATCGAACTTGTTAACGGATTGAATTAAAGTTGTTCTGCAAATGTACTGATTACCAAACTTTAATGTGTACTGAATCAAAGTCATGATGCAATATATTGGTTATCGAACTTGTTAATATATTGATTCAAAGTATTGATGCAAAGTTGTGACGCCAACGCCACTTAGTTAACGATTAGAATATTATAAATTAATTAATCATTCATAACTAATTACAAGTAATGAGAATCTTAATTTATGTTTTTAATAATTCTCCAGCAGACAACACTCGTCTCTTTCATTTGACGGATATGCGGGCGCTGTAAACGTTTTCTCTTCCACAACATTAAAAGCAACATTTACCATCACACTGTATTTCTGTAGGTGGAAAACTTCTTACTAAAGGAGAATACAAATCCGTCTTTAAAACAACCTCTTACTAAAGGAGAAGACAAATCCGTCTTTAATCTGTATTTAGCGAGTCATCATCCACCCACTTTCTTCTCTAACATCAGGTTATCAATATGTGTAAGAAGGTCAATAAATTTAAGAATAAATTTATTAAATCAACAATCAAAATATACATATGACAAATGCAATGAAAAGATTACTTGTCATCAATATTTCCATGAAACCGCATTCAAATAATTTCTCTATTTATACAATCTTATATCCTAAATACAAATCAATATTTCAATACAAATCACAGGATAGTTTCAGGATCAGAGAACAGAAATGGATATACTAGGGATAGTGATAATAGAACTAGTAGCAACTGAAGTACTAGTAAGTCACTTAGTTATCACCATTCAAATCAATCATTGCTCGGCCCAAACTCCTGTATATTTTCTCTTCTTCCCTAAATCTTTCGATCATTATGTTCTCTCTACCATATTGGGTCCTTCTGTAGCGTCCCTTTGTCATATATTATTATGTCCGACTGTTCATTCTTCAGCCGGTAGCGTCCCTTTGTCATATATTATTATGTCCGACTGTTCATTCTTCAGCCTGTAGCGTCCCTTTGTCATATATTATTATGTCCGACTGTTCATTCTTCAGCCTGTATTTGCATTACTTTACCACAATGTTTTATTTAATTCTAATCGAGTGGCACAAAATGGATTATGTGATAAAAATTATGAATGTAGAGTGAGCTTCCTATAGAATTAATGTTTTTGAATTGTTTCTTTTTAAAACTATTGTTTATATCAGTTTAGTCTACTTCCATAACACTCATTTGATGTTAGTCTTCTATCCATGTTCATGCATTGTGTATTACAGCAATCTTGTCGACGAATTATGCAATACAGCAATCCACGTGTTCTGTATTATAACAGTTAATCTTGACTTACTGTGTATTACAGCAAACGATTAGACATATGTAGTTCTATTTTGCGCAAAGTATGTTACAACAATCCCAGTTCTACTGTACATACATCATTCCATATTGATGTATTGTATCTTATACTTATAGCAATCCATAGTGACGTATTCTATATTATAGCAATCCATATTGACGTATTCTATATTACAGCAATCCTATGTTGACGTATTCTATATTACAGCAATCCATGTTGACGTATTCTATATTACAGCAACCCATGTTGACTTTTTCTATATTACATCAATCCATGTTGACTTTTTCTATATTACATCAATCCATGTTGACGTATTCTATATTACAGCAACCCATGTTGACTTTTTCTATATTACAGCAATCCATGTTGACTTTTTCTATATTACAGCAATCCATGTTGACGTATTTTTTCTCCACACGGGAAGAAGTATTCTTCATGGCTGTACGAGATCGCATGGCACTGTCCACAAACTCCATCAAAGAGAAGTGATTTCTCTTTTCTTTTTTTAAAAATAATTATTTTAATATTTTTGTTGTAATTGCATAAGTTAATTTAATACTTGTTAACCATTCAGCTTTGTAATATTAATATTTCTATAATATTTCATCGTTGTAATATTAAGTTATCTTTTAAAATAATCAAAGGTTATGATACAATGTCGATGTTTTCTTTTCTTTTCATAATATTTAAACATTTTATTTACTTGTTAAAAGTGCGCTAGTGCCGATTAGTATTTTAGCAAACATTGTCCAGTACAAGTTATTTTGAACTATTTACTCGCTTTATTCTTATGGACACAAATGACATCGAGATACACAAAAGTTATCGTAGATTTCTTTATACGAATTGAACGCAATATTGACACGCGTAGAGTTATTACAAGAATGCCTCTGTTTTCTAGTTTTGATTGTAGATGCAGATTACAATGAAATTTTACATAAAGAAGAAACATTACATATGTAAAGCGATTTAGCCCAGAACTACTTATTAGATGTCAAATATTGCATTAGAGAGGGATTTGATTAATGTACTATACCTATGTATAAGATATATATTTGATGAATGTATTATACTTATGTATAAGATATATATTTGATGAATGTATTATACTTATGTATAAGATAAATATTTGATTAATGTATTATACTTATGTATAAGATATATATTTGATAAATGTATTATACTTAGGTATAAGATAGATTTATATATATTTGATAAGTGTACTATAATTATGGATATAAATCTGAATACATTTCAGAACATATATTGGAAGTTTGTAGGTTTTGATCCTCTAGACATATTTCATTGTATTTCAGTTCTATATCTTGTACTCATTCTGTTTTTTCTTGTATTCATTCTCTCTTTTATTGTTCACGATGTACTCATTCAGTATGTCTTTCTTATACTCATTCGCTTTTCTTTTCTTGCACTAATTCTGTCTGACTTCTACTTGTTTTTTTTTTAAGTGTATTCACTCTGTCTTTCTTGTACTCATTCTTTCTTGATATAATGCTATCGTTTACTTTACTAATTCTGTCTTTCTTGCACTTAACTCATTCTCTTTTTCTTGTTATCTTTCTATCTTTCTTGTACTCATTCTGTCTTCATTCATTCTGTCTTTCTTTTACTCATTCTTTCTTTATTGTTTATTACTTATTATATCTCTGTTGCATGTACATTCTTTCTTCTTCTCTTTCTCTTTCTTTTGCGTGTATTCATTCTTTTGTGTACTTGTATTCATTCTCCCTTTCGTGTATTTGTACTCATTCTTGTACTCATTGTGTTTTTCATGTACTCATTGTGTCTTTCTTGTACTCATTGTGTTTTGCTTGTACTCATTGTGTCTTTCTTGTACTCATTGTGTCTTTATTGTATCTATTGTCTTTTCTTGTACTCATTGTGTCTTTCTTGTACCCATTGTGTTTTTCTTGATCACATTGACTTTTCTTGTACTCATTGTGTCTTTCTTGTACTCATTGTTTCTTTCTTGTACTCATTGTGTCTTTCTTGTACCCATTGTGTTTTTCGTGATCGCATTGACTTTTCTTGTATTCATTGTGTCTTTCTTGTACTCATTGTTTCTTTTTTTGTACACATTGTGTCTTTCTTGTACTCATTGTGTCTTTCTTGTATTTATTGTGTCTTTCTTGTACTCGTTCTTTCTTTTATGAACACATGAAAACTGCATTCACTAGACTCTATAGTCTATACATTTTGTGAAGCTCTAAACTAGGAACACTTTCTACTTACATACCACGTGGTGTACTCCTGAACAACCATGAGTGAAGCTCTAAACTAGGAACACTTTCTGCTTACATACCAAGTGGTGTACTCCTGAACAACCATGAGTGAAGCTCTAAACTAGGAACACTTTCTACTTACACACCATGTGGTGTACTCCTGAACAACCATGAGTTTACTTTTATTCAAACTTATTTCGTTTGCTTTATGTTTGTTTAATGCAAACTAACATTATATAAATACTATTTTTAAAATTCTATTTTGATATCTTAATAATTTTACAATTTTGACTTCATACAGTTATTAAGAAAAGTAAAAGAAACATTTCACGCAACGACTCTACTGTTATGTATTTAAAATAATTTTACCTAAAGTAACAGTAAATTACATTATTCCATAATTTTCAATCCTATATTTCATCAATGAAAACAAGAAAACAAGATGAGTTTGAATAATTAAAAAATAATAAATTAAAGCGCTGAAATGCTTGACAAATATAGATATTGACGAATAAAGCTATTGACAAGTATAGATATTGACGAGTAAAAGTATTGACATGTATAGATATTGACGAGTAGAAGTATTGACAAGTATAGATATTGACGAGTAGAAGTATTGACTAGTATATTGACGAGTAGAAGTATTGACTAGTATATTGACGAGTAGAAGTATTGACAAGTTGCTGTGTTGCAGACGATCGCTTCAGGCGCAGCACGAAGCAAAATTGAAAGATTCCTCGCACAGCAAAAAGCATCAGAGTACATTTCTCGTCACACTAATGGCACTTAAGGTACGCCTTTTATGTCACAACTCGAAACTTAACAAAAATAGTGCCTTGTATGTCACAAACCGAAATTAGAAGTATCTCTTTTAGTGCCTTGTATGTCACACCACGAAACTTAATAAATATCTCTTGAGGGCCTTTATCTCACAACTCGAAACTTAATAAATATCTCTTGAGGGCCCTTATGTCACTGTCACAACTCGAAACTGAACTAATATTTAAGTGTGGACCCTTTGTGTCACATGGCGAAATTTAACAAATATTTCTGTGAGGACATTTTCTGTGGCAATTCATAATTTAATACATAACTTTTGATGGCATTTTATAACACTACTAAAAATTTACGTATGTCTGTTGAGGACGTTATATAATACGACTCGAAACTTACAAGTATCTCATGAGGACGCTTTGATAGCACTCGATGCATGTAAATTATGTGAGTATTAATTGAGAACACTTAGTACTTAGAAATCACTTTTAAAAGTGTTAAATGAGAACACTCCAGAGTTAGAAAAGAACGGTGCTATATGAGAACACTCCATCCTTAAAAATGTCTAAAGCAAAGTGTCATATGAGAATTGTCAATACTAAGAAATCGCTAAAGAAAGCGAATGAGAGAACATTCTGTATATTAGAAAGTGCCATATGACAACACTCAGTACTAAGAAATTACTCAAGGTTAAAGTCACCGAAAAAGACAAGCTTTATATGACAGCTATATAAGCAGTCAAATAGGCATTACATGAGAGTAATCAATACTTGGAAATTGCGTGAAGCAAGCGTTGTATGAAAGCATTCAGTTGCTCATGTTAGACATAATTATAACAGCACTAAGTACCTTCACAGTATGCAGGCGATATACAATAGACATAATTATAACAACACTAAGTACTTTCACAGTATGCAGGCGATATACAATAGACATAAGTATAACAGCACTAAGTACCTTCACAGTATGCAGGCGATATACAATAGACATAATTATAACAGCACTAAGTACTTTCACAGTATGCAGGCGATATACAATAGCTTTCCGCACCGATATACGTCGGCATTGCTGATAATTTTAAAAATTAGTTAAAATATCCTTTATACCAGAATAGTGTATAGCAACAATTTTAGTAGAACACAAATTCTGAGGAATTAAAGTTAAGAGATTATTTGTGCTTTCCGCATTACTCGACAATTGTAATAAGTTCATTGCAGGATTTCAGCAGAACTGACAATTGTAGTAAGTTTATTGTGGAATGTCTGCAGAAGTGACAATTGTAATGAGTTCAATGTGGTTATTTCTTTGAAATAAAATATTAAAAATCAGGACCAACTTTCATCAACATTGTAATTTTACTGTGCCAAAACAAATGTTAATATGTCTTATTTTAGTGTATATTTTTACTGCAGTGTTAAAGACAATCATATTTTCTAAATGTTTTCCCAATAACTTTTCTGCCAATAGCAAATCCAAGCATACGAAGATGCAATGCGACAGCAAAGACTTAGTGGATGGGTAAGAAATGTTCGCCATGATACTATTAATAGTTAATTATCACCACTGCTCATATTTCCAAATATTTTATCACCACTGCTCATATTTCCACATATTTCCAAATATTTTATCACCACTGCTCATATTTCCACATATTTCCAAATATTTTATCACCACTACTCTTATTTCCACATATTTCAAAATATTTTATCACCCTGCTCTTATTTCCACATATTTCAAAATATTTTATCACCCTGCTCTTATTTCCACATATTTCAAAATATTTTATCACCCTGCTCTTATTTCCACATATTTCCAAAATATCTTTTCATCCCTAATCTTATTTCCACATATTTACAAAATATTTTATCAACCTCCGATCTTATTTCCACATATTTACAAAATATTTTATCAACCCCTATCTTATTTCCACATATTTAAAAAATATTTTATCAACCACTATCTTATTTCCACATATTTACAAAATATTTTATCAACCCCTATCTTATTTTCACATATTTACAAAATATTTTATCAACCTCTATCTTATTTCCACATATTTCCAAAATAGTTAATCATTCCTAATCTTATTTCCACATACTTACAAATATTCATTTGGTATAAACAACGTAGTGAAAAAAAACATTATTGCAATACTTGTATTAAAACTTTCATAATATTTAATTTAATTAAACTAAAGAGACTCATAATTTCATAATCTTTAATAAAAAAAATTAATATGAAACTAAAGAGACTGATACTTTCATAATCTTTAAAAATTTAAAATACACCGTGAGTGAATACACTGTGTAAATCTAGTAAATTTATTGCATGTGTTCTCGCACATTTATTGTGTGTGTGTGTATGTGTGTGTGTGTGTGTGTGTGTGTGTGTGAGAGAGAGAGAGAGAGAGAGAGAGAGAAAGAGTGTGTATTTGTGTGTGTGTGAGAGAGAAAAGGTGTGCGTTTGTGTGTGTGTGTTTGTGAGAGAGAGAGAGAGAGAGTGTATTTGTGTGTGTGTGAGAGAGAAAGGGTGTGCGTTTGTGTGTGTGTGTGTGTGTGTTTGTGTGAGAGAGAGAGAATTCATTTGTTTGAGTGTGTGTATAAGAGTGTATTTATGTGAGTATATGTGTGGGAGCGTATTTGTATGTGAGTGAGTGTTTGTGTGTGTACGAGAGTGTATTTGTGTATGTGATAGTGCATTTGTAAGTGTGTGAGAGATAATGTATTTGTATGAGTGTTTGTATGAGAGAATATATTTGTGTATTTGTGTGTGTGAGAGAGTGTATTTGTGTGTGTGCGCGAGAGTGTGTGTTTGTGTGTGAGAAAGAGAGTGTATTTGCATGAGTATGTGTATATGAGAGAATGTATTTGTGTGTAAGTGTATTTGTGTGTAAGAGAATGCACTTGTGTGAGTGTGTAAGAGAAAGTGTATTTGTGAGTGTCTGAGAGTGTATTTGAGTGAGATTGTGTGTAAATGTGTGTGTAATAGAGTGTATTTATGTATGAGAGAGAATGTGTTTGTGTAAGAGAGAGTGTATTTATGTATGACAGAGTGTTTGTGTACGAGAGGTGTGTATTTATGTGAGTGTTGTGTATATGTGTGTGTAATAGAGAGTGTATTTATGTGAGTAAGAAAGAGTATGTTTGAGTAAGAAAAAGTGTCAGTAGGAGAGGTTGTGTTTGTGTGAATAAGAGAGTGTTTGCAAGTAAGAGATAGAGAGATTGTGTGAGTAAGAGCGTTTATATGAGTAAGAGAGAGTGTGTTTGTGATTGAGAGAGTGTGTTTCTGTGAGAAAAAGAGAGTGTTTGTGTAAGAGAGAGTGTATGTTTGTGAGAAAGAGCATGTTTGTGTCAGAAAAAGTGTTTGTGTGATTAAAAGAGAGAGAATCGTGCAGCTTTGCAATGTCTGTTCTAATTTGATGTTATGTGTGAGTATGTTTCTACTTGATTCAGAGAGGAATCAGAGAAAGTTGAGTTTACTTTTTGCTACAGGTATTTTGTGTGAGTTGGTATGTGAAAGAGAGAGAGACAGAGAGAGTGAGAAATCAATGGACACCACTGTGACTATGTTTAAACATGTATTTGGGTGGGGGGAGTTTATGGGTTAGTGGGTGTGTAAGAGCGAGTAGAATTAAGGGGGGGTAACTGTGTGGAATAATACACCAATTACGTAATAGTGTAACTGCAAATATCTCAAAGTACATAAAAGCAAACGAAACAAATAAACTTATTGGAGGATCATTAATAATAAAATGAATATTTTCATCACTTGCAATTAATTATGAAAGATTAATTAATAATAATAATTTTCATTAACTATGTGGCGTGCCCGTCACAATGTAGATGATTGATGGTTCTTAATACAAAATGAAAATGTCAGCAATGAGAAGTATGTCGAAATAGACAAATATGTCAGACATCATATTACCTATCTCAAATCAAACTTTTATTTTCTAGACTCGTAAACAAGTAGAATCTTGTGTGAAGGCGGTGCCAAACAAGAAAATTCCCAAACCTAAAACAGCGGACACTAAGAAAGACAGCCAGAACATTGTGGATGTCAAGGACACCAAGGCCATGGTCAAGGCTGGCAAGAAATCCAAATCTGGCAAGGACAAGGACTTTATAAATGGCGTGTCGCAAAAGGAAGTTCAGTTCACCAATCCCCTCATGAAAGAAGACATTGCGTTGATCGAAGCGCAGGAACTCCAGGAAATAGAAATATCTGTCAAAGTCGAGGTTACCAGAAAACGATTTAATTCTTATTTAATTCTTATCAGAAGCAAAAACACAAATTCTATTTATATTATAAAAATAAATTAAAATAAAATACTGATGAAAATAATATTTATTTTTCTGGAACTTAACATAACGTATAATGTTCTGTTTTTAAAACATCGTAATTACGTCACACTGTAATAACATTCATGATGTTTACAAATGTATTCTTTGACTTCAAAACACTGAAAGATGTAATTAATATATGCTACTGTGTGATATTTACAAATAGATTTACCGAATTCAAAACATTGAAAGCATACTAGACGGAATATAAATGCTTAGCTGACAAGCATTATCTCCCTTTAAAAAATAATAATTATAATTACACTAAAACATAAATCTCCCTTAAAGAATAATAATTATAATTACACTAAAACACTTATCTCCCTTTAAAGAATAATAATTATTATTATAATTACATAAAACACGTATCTCCTTTTAAAGAATAATAATTATAATTACCCTAAAAAGATATCTTTATGGAAAAGTATTAGAATTAAAGACATGACTGCAGAGTTTAACCCTGTCAACTTTTCCCCATTAATTCGAAATGCAAGGGAATAGTTTATGTGTTTATCGATTACACTTTCGATGAATATGACGCATTGTAGTATTTACAGTTTCTTTTATTCCAAACCTGAAATAATGTACATTATAAGAACGTTTTTTACAGTTTTTTCCCCGTTTGGCTTCTGTTGTTTCTAATGTTGCGGTTTGCCTTTATATCAGCAAAATATAGTGGAAAGATGCAGTGTTTGGATTTTGACACGTTATGTTTTCCATAGGAGCCAACCTCTGCTCATCATGCTGAGATCACGGCAGCTTTCGAGTACCGTAATGACGGCTATATAGAGCTGGTGCTGAAGGTCATGGCCCGTATGTGTGACGGGCAAAACAAAATGTTGCAGGTAGCGCTTTCATTTGGGGCTTTTATATTTTTACGGTCAAAGTACCTTTTCACTTGAAATTAAAGGCGTCTATTTTTGGCGGTTTAAAAAATATTTTACTCGAAATCGAATGGTAAATTCATAGGGGGTGGAGAATTTATACTTAAATACAAAATATGATTGAAACTGAAGTGAGACAGAAGACAGACATGCAAAAATTAAGACAAGTTTTAAAAGAAAATTAATGAAGACGAACAAATATCATGCATAAGAGAAATAGAAGCTGGGAACAAATACAATGAAATGAGGTTTTAAAAATGAAATGCAGGTGAAAAGTGAAAGTGAAATGCAGATGAGAAAATGTAATGCAATTTAAAAAAATGAAATTCAAATGAGAAAACGAAAGGCAGAACAAAGAGACCCTTGAACAAATACAGACGAAACGATTAAGAGGAGCCAGACTTAATTTGATAATTGAAAAAGATGAAATAAAATAAGACTATTTCTTAAAATTGAAATACAGTTAAAATGACGTGAAAGGGATATTAAATAAGGCTCTTGAGATAATTTTTAAATAAAAGTAATATAGGAAGACCTAAACTTCAGTTATAAAATATATTATGAATTCATTTTACAAGAGGCTGTTTGTTTCAGCCAAGTGTATTGTTTTGTACAACAAAAATATTGTGATGCAAGAAAACATATTGGCAATCAAATTAACTAGATTGTTCCAGTTATAGATCAATTCTTTTGCTCAGTTTATAATTGTATTGTATTTCGTATTCCGATTTGTTATTGATTTAGGAGTTGGCGAATCCTGATATTTTAATTGTATTTGATTTCAGTGAGATTGTTAATTACTAGATATTTACAATCTATGTTTAGTAAATGTTTGATTTACAAAGTACAGATGAAAGTTTCTGTGTACACCAATCGTTTATCAATAACTTCACCAAACTACGAGATTTCAGCCTGGGTTCCAACATTTGCCGACATTTGTAATTATGTTTTTAAATATTTTTAAATAATCTTCCAACCCCAATTAGAAATATTAGTGTAGGTATCATTTGGATCAGTATACACGAGTAACTTTAGTAAATAACACATTTTGTCCGCTGTTGCAGGCAATTCTCATTACCTTTCTTGTGCACTGCCGTGAAAACAGGTTTAAGTGAATTAAGGTGTATTAAGGTGAATTCAGGTGACAAGTGAATTAGACACATAAAAGATGTGCGTAAAATAACTAAGGACAATAGCTGTAAAAAAAAAGTGCGTACTCTCGGGGGGAAATAAACTTGTTCACGTATATTGTCCCATAGTCCTTATACTTATCTCCCTTATGTGCATAATTCAATGGCACGTCCATCTAAAGGGCTTACCTCCCTTGCATTCGTAATTATACATCTTAACCTCTTCTTCCCACATACTATATTTTATTGTGTATCTCCCGCACGTGAACAATTAATTTGCTTATTTTGTTAATCAGGACTACCTGAGAGAACAGCCAGACAACGTCAAATCTTTCGACATTATCGCCGAGGTCACACGCTTCCTGAACGTTGTCTACTCAAACATCAATGGCAAAAACATCGACCTTGTCATTCAGCTATTTGAGACCATGAACGAATTCACGGCCGTGAGAAATTTTTCTCTTCAGTATTTATTTTATTTTGTTTAGACTTTTTATTTTGAATAGTCTTTTTTCATTATTATAGTCATGATTTCATAAGCTCTGGCGTATTTCTCTATTCAAAACAGTTCATTGGTAAAGAAGTCAACATAATGAGTACCAAAAGAGGCACTAGAAAGGTCTTTAAAACAAATACTAAAATAGATTTCAAACAGGCATTAAAACAAGCTTGTTAAAGTAAGATTTTGAAAAGGAAAGAACATTACTAAAATTGAAAGCTTACTATATGCAAATAACACGAACTAGCAACAAGTACCATTTTTGAAAATAGAAGCTTTACATTTACAGGCGCAAGAGTCATTAAAAAAAATTTTATAGAGAGCATCAATGGAGACTGTGAGAATATTATGAAAATTATTAAAAATAAAGTGTTCTGATAAAATGTAGAGAACTACAATTTCTGAAGATGAGATTTATTATGAGTGTCGGAGTAAATTTGCCTATCCTATTTCTAGGCTTTTATTGTTATATAAATTGTTAAGAGTCAAAGTGATACTGTTATAGCTGATATTTTTAAGCGTCAGAGTTGGAGTAAACAACTCAGATAAAGCAAAAGCCAGTGCTTGCTGATGTAATCTAAACCGGTTTTAGGTGAATGAGTAGTTTTTATTATCCAATAGTTAAGATTTACAAGAATGAGACCAGCCAATGGGCTGAGATTAAAGTTTACATATTGAAAAGAATTTATTTACTAATCACTTTGAATTTGGAGTGGAAGAAATCCGGACATGAAAGGCTTAATGGTGATTTAACTGACTGGTTCAGAGAAAACGGACTTAGAAATATTTCAAGCATTGTGCTATTGATATGTTATACTTGTGTTTTATGTAGAGTATGTATTGTATGTGATTAGACTAATATTTCTACAAATAGTGAACTATGATGCTTGTATGTAGCATGCTAAACACTCGACATTGATTCTAGTGAAACCGTTCATAAAAACTGTTATGTTGTATTTATTATGCTGTATGCTTGTATCGGGCTAATAAATACTGTTGCAGGAAACTGAAAGTTGATACTTGAATGTAAGAAAGAATGGAGTTAAAGATGAATAAACTGGAAAACTTAGCATTTGTTGCCTGATTATATTTTACAGAAAAGAAGCAGCCATTTTGTTTGTACCAGAATCACTCAATTTATTGATTTATAAACAGCTACAACTGTGGTAGATTCAAGAAGTTTCTACCCCTAGTCTGTAAGTATAAGGATACATTGCATTCTGATGATATATGGTGGCAAAGTATGCTAAACTACATTGTGGAATTTGTGGTACTAGGAAGTTAGGAAATTGTTACATATTTGTTCTGCTTGAGGGAATAAATACGTGAAGTAGCGCCCATATTAGTCTCAAAAGAACAATGGCTCACAGAACATTCTACAAGCATGCTGAGGAAACACGTGAAATTAACAATTCTGTTTTGACAATAGACTTGTGACTTTGTGACAAAAGTGAGTAAAGACTATTGGGGCACCATCTTGACAAGGTTATGTATAAACTATTATTGCTATAACCTCTATAACTCCATTTCTGTTTTCTGATAAGAAATTACCCTTTGATTTATACTGACACTTATCTGTTGAATTACGAGTAATTATATAAGACTGTATATGCAATGAAACTATATGAACGTGGTTTATGGAAATATTGATGTCAAATAATCTTTTCATGTATTTATTATATGTATATTTGATTGTTGATTTAATAAATTTATTGTTAAATTTATTGACCTTCCTACACATATTGATAACCATTTGATGGAGATATAGTGGGTGTAGGAGGGCTCGCTTAATATAGATTTGTCTTCTCCTTTACTAAGACGTTTTCCATCTACAGAATATTGTGTAATGGTAAATGCTTGTCTTTAATGATGAGAAAGAAAGAAAACATTTGCAGCATCTGCATATCTTGCAAGTAAGAGAGACGAATGGTGTCTTCTGGAGAATTATTAATAACATAAATTAAAATTTTCATCACTTGTAAATTAGTTATGGATGATTAATAATAATAATAATAATAATAATAGCCATTAACTAGGGTGATTTTGTGTCACACTATGAATGGTGATTTATTTATTTATTCTTAGTCAGGTAAAGTAAAATAGTTTTCAGACCTTTACAAACAACACGTACAAGGAGCGCTTACTCTATAGATTAAGGGGAGATAATGTTGGCTACAAAGTAAGAATTCCCACCTTTCTAACAAAGCAGCAGGTAGTAACTTATATTATTATTTTATTATTATTATATTATTATTAACAAAATTACATGACCTGAAGACAGCTAGTTCCATCATTTATTTTTACATTCAAGTCTCAACTTACAATTTCCTGTAACAATATTCATTAGCCCGATACACGCGTACAGCATAATAAATATAGCATATCAAAAGTGTCTAACAAATTACAAGCGAGCAACCTAGTTCAAACAATAGTAGAAATAAAAGTCAACTCCCATAGTACATCTCTACGTAAAACCCAAGTATAACTTATCAATAGCGAAATGCATGAAATATTTCTAAGACCATTCTCTCACAACCAGTCAGTAAGCTCACCATCAAGCTAACGGCCGCCTTTCAAAACCAGACTTCCTCTTTGCCACTTCAAATTCAAAGTGATTAGATAGTAGATTTCTCACAGCAGGTAAACGTTTTTAATCTCAGCCCATTGGCTGGTCTTATTCTTGTAAATCAAATTCATTGGATAAATAAAACTATTCACCCGGTTTTGATAATTTGCACTACATCAGCAGTTTTATAGCATATTCTCGCCTCGGGCATTTACTTCAACTCAGACACTTTCAAAAATATTCACCCATAAGGTGTGCTCAAAGTCAGGTTACTCTGACATTCTAACAATTTATATAACAATATCTATCTATCTGTCTATTTATCTATCTCTGTTCTTCTGTCCATTTATCTGTTTATCTATCTATATATATATACCTTATCTGACTATCAATATTTATATTCATTGTCTGTTTAATTCTGTATTTCAGGGAAATCAAGAAAATCGCATCGTTATTTATGACAACAAAATTATCGATTACATCAACTTCATCATGCGTACGGGTGATTTCCAAGACTGCTCCATGGGCAAGGTCTCGACATAATGAGAATTAGAGCTGTGACTGCTGTAGGTGTGGGGTGGGAAGATCTCGACATAATGAGAATTAGAGCTGTGACTGCTGTAGGTGTGGGATGTGAAGATCTCGACATAATGAGAATTAGAGCTGCTCCGGGGGTGGGATGCGGAGATCCATAAGACATAATAAGAATTAATGCTGATACTGCTCCAGGGGCGAGATCTCGACATAATAAAATTAGTGCTGATACTGCTCCAGGGGCGAGATCTCGACATGGTACGAATTAGCGTTGAGACTGCTTCAGGTCGAGATCTCAACAATTTAACGCCTAGACTGTTACATGGGCATGGTTTCAACATAATAAGAATTAGAGCTAGGACTCTCGACATAATAAGTATTAGCACTGAGAGACCTTTCCGGAGGAGGGGAGCGAGATCTCGACATAATAAGAATTAGCGCTGGGACTCCTCCAAACGCGAGATCTCGAAATAATTAATTACAATAAGAAATAGATGACACTGAAAGGCAACTTGTTCACTGTAACATATAATTCTCGCAAAACAATAACAATACTCTATCATTTACTCAACACTCTCACTCAATCACAATATCTTGCCTTCCCCTCCACTCCTGCCCACCCACAGCATCTTATCTTCCCCTCCACTCCTGCCCACCCACATTTCCAAATTACACAAATTACAAATAACGTCTCATTTTAAAATTATACATCACAAATGAAAATTTATATTAAAAATATGTGGGAAAATTTCCCATCATATGACAAATACTTTGTACTGATTTATGGTTAAAATAATCAATTATTTCAGATAGCGGTTAAACATTAGTACTGATTTGTGGTTAACACAATCAGTTGACTCAAAAGTGTACTTTAAAAAGTTGGTCTAAATTGTAGTTAACATAATCAATTACTAAAAAATCGCTATTGCACTGGATAGAGTCTGGCATCGTACATAGAGGTAAAAAAATATTTGGTACTAACTTGTGGTTAAGATATTTACCGTACATAATTTTGATGAGTGGTTGAAAAATTTATTTCTAACATGGTTAACATAACCAGTTGACGTATGTATGGTTAAAACATTTATTTCTTACATGTGGTTAACATAATCAGCTACCATTTAGTGGTTAAAGTATAGAGTAGCAATAATTAGTTATAAGCATGAACAATACACGGTTACGTCTAACTGAATTAATTTAATTTGATAATAGACTTACTGATCTCTAAATCTTTCCATTATGATTTTTAATATTTCTGTTAATTTCTTTCTCTCACCAGATTTTGGGGCTTCGAACGAGTATCGCCAATCTTATTATGTCTTTGATTGAGGAGAACGGGCCAGGTGCAACAGAAGTTGCCATCGTAAGTAGACATTGTTCATTTGACAATTTTGCTAGTTTAGTGAGTAGACTTAGGTCATTTGACAATTTTATTAGTTTAGTGAGTAGACATTGTTCATTTCACAATTTTGCTAATTTCGTAAGTAGACATAGGTCATTTGACAATTTTGATAGTTTCCTGAGTAGACATAGGTCATTTGACAATTTTGATAGTTTCGTGAGTAGACATAGGTCATTTGACAATTTTGATAGTTTCGTGAATAGACATAGGTCTCCGGATAATTCTGCTAGTTTGCTTCAGTTGTTCTCATATCAGTTGTATTAATGTGCTGTCAATGAGTATTTTGTTTTGCTTACTCACTAGGACACGAGATATAATGTTGATTGCAGATCATATAATTAATGCGTACTGTCTCCTTGTTTGACGGTAACTAGTGACGTAATTGAACTACATCTGAGTAACTCAGTGAATAGAGACATCGTAAGTTGTCTATGAGCACAATTATTTTACATTCATTTTAGTTTAAAGTGTTGTTTACAAAGCTCGCATTGTTAACTTTTTGTAATGTATATTGCTAATGAATAATTTGACGTAACATGGTATATTTTAAGCAAACTGTAATCTAATCACTGTGACGTTTGATTACGTCACGTTTTTGCCATTACCTTTATGTGGTCGCTTCTTCTGTGCACGCAACAGGAGGTGAAGGACACGCTGGACAAGAAGGTGCTGCTGCAGCTCATGGCTGAGTGTTATGAGATGCACCAGCAAGACAAGGCGAAGGTCGAAGAACTCAAAGCCAGTAGTGAGCCCACATTTCCTGACACAACACAAACTGTCACGGGCTCCAAATCTGCTATCGCGGCCACTGCTCGCTCCTTTGCTTTGGCTCGTGGAAGTTTCCTCACTGGAATGATGGTGCACAGTGCAATACTTCTTTGTGTGTCACCTCTAGTTTGGTCCTTTGTGTACCTCCACCTCCAGTTTTATTCCTTGCGTAACTCCACCTCGTTTGGTCCTCTGTGTAACTCCACCTCCAATTCTGTCCTTTGTGTAACTCTCCACCTCCAATTCCGTCCTTTGTGTAACTCTCCACCTCCAATTCCGTCCTTTGTGTAACTCCACCTCCAATTCCGTCCTTTGTGTAACTCCGCCTCCAATTCCGTCCTTTGTGTAACTCCACCTCCAATTCCGTCCTTTGTGTAACTCCACCTCCAATTCCGTCCTTTGTGTAACTCCGCCTCCAATTCCGTCCTTTGTGTAACTCCACCTCCAATTCCGTCCTTTGTGTAACTCCACCTCCAATTCCGTCCTTTGTGTAACTCCACCTCCAATTCCGTCTTTTGTGTAACTCCACCTCCAATTCCGTCCTTTGTGTAACTCCACCTCCAATTCCGTCCTTTGTGTAACTCCACCTCCAATTCCGTCCTTTGTGTAACTCCACCTCCAATTCCGTCCTTTGTGTAACTCCACCTCCAATTCCGTCCTTTGTGTAACTCCACCTTCAGTAAGCTTCTTTGTGCCTACCTCATGTTTGGTTTTCATTTGTGCTCTTCCAATATGCTCGTTTATGAACACCTCTTATATAGATAGATAGATAGATAGATAGATAGATAGATAGATAGATAGATAGATAGATAGATAGATAGATAGATAGATAGATAGATAGATAGATAGATAGATAGATAGATAGATAGATAGATAGATAGATAGATAGATAGATAGATAGATAGATAGATAGATAGATAGATAGATAGATAGATAGATAGATAGATAGATAGATAGATAGATAGATAGATAGATAGATAGATAGATAGATAGATAGATAGATAGATAGATAGATAGATAGATAGATAGATAGATAGATAGATAGATAGATAGATAGATAGATAGATAGATAGATAGATAGATAGATAGATAGATAGATAGATAGATAGATAGATAGATAGATAGATAGATAGATAGATAGATAGATAGATAGATAGATAGATAGATAGATAGATAGATAGATAGATAGATAGATAGATAGATAGATAGATAGATAGATAGATAGATAGATATTTGTGCCAGCCTAACAGACCTCATATATAGTTCTTTGCGTACACCTAATGTATAGTCTTTTGTATCTATCTTTCGTATGATCGTACGTTTTTATGTTGATCATTTCGATTAAAAAACCAAAGGATGAATCTATAAAGAACCTATAATAATAGATTTCTTATGTTTGATTGTCTGCTCTTGTTATGTTTCTGACGGCATTCACGTTAATGATTTGAAGCAACTCTTTCTACAGATTACGTTAATTCTATGCATAAATATGAAATGGTAAATCTGACTTGTCTCTGATCAAAGATACCTATTTCTTATATATTTCAAGTAGTATTCTACGATATCCTCTTAGTGCACACGAATACATTGCTCTTTTAGTTACTGATCTTTAGTAATACATGAACACGTTGTTCTGAGAACATCCTTTAGAATACCCCCATCTTTAGTGGGACGTGCTGCTCTATGAACAGTCTTTTAGTTACTGATCTTTAGTAATACATGAACACGTTGTTCTGAGAACACCCTTTAGAATACCCCCATCTTTAGTGGGACGTGTTGCTCTATGAACAGTCTTTTAGTTACTGATCTTTAGTAATAAATGAACACGTTGTTTTGAGAACATCCTGTAGAATACCCCCATCTTTAGTGGGACAAATGTTGCTCTATCAACAGTCCTTTAGTTAATACATGAACACGTTGTTCTGAGGATGTCTTTAGAATACCCCCATCTTTAGTGTGACGTGTTTTAGTTAAAGACCTTAAACAAATAAACACGCTCATCTGAAAATAGCACTCAGGTAACACACGATCGGTGAACAAATGTTTAGTAGTCCATTTTAGTGATACATGAACACGTGACTATGTGAATAGTCCTTTAAATAACACACGAACAATTTGCTTTGTGAGCAGTCCTTTAAGTAACAAACACTTTGCTTTGCGAGCAGTCCTTTAAGTAACATACAAACACTTTGCTTTGTGAACATCCCTTCAGTTAACCTATTTTTTGCAGAAAAAGGAGAAGAATGAACATGCTGAAGGTTACCTTGACGTCGGCTTTCGCTTGTATCTCATTCTGGGACGTATGTGCGACATTGATTCCAAACTGCTGGATTACCGTGAGTACCCTCAGTAACCTCAGCAGTGACCATTTTGGAATCCTTGGTTGTGTTCTCTATAGTCAGTAACCTCAGCAGTGACTACTGGAATCCTTGGTTGTGTTTTCTATAGTCAGTAACCTCAGCAGTGACATACTAAAATCCTTGGTTGTGTTTTCTATAGTCAGTAACCTCAGCAGTGACATAAAGAAACAAAGTAAAACAGCATATTTCCTTACAGAAAGTAAACCGATAACAACATGAAATTTGAAATAACATTTCTTACAAAATGTAAACCGATAATAATATGAAATTTGAAATAAAATTCCTTACAGAAAGTAAACCGATAACAACATGAAATTTGAAATAAAATTCCTTACAGAAAGTAAACCGATAACAACATGAAATTTGAAATAAAATCCCTTACAAAATGTAAACCAATAACAGCATAAATTTGAAATAAAATTCCTCACAAATTGTAAACCGATAACAACATGAAATTTGAAATAAAATTCCTCACAAAATGTAAACAGAGAACTACATGAAATTTGAAATAAAATTCCTCACAAAATGTAAACAGAGAACAACATGAAAGATTCGCTAGGTCTCTCCAAACAGCCAGTATCAGGATATTGATATATCATAATCTGTATCCTTCATTCCTGTATGTGAGCAATCTGGTGAATGATATAAGAAAATATACTGATATTTTTATACGTCAACAATCAGTTTAATGATATGTTACATAACTCAACCCTGTCAGCAATGAGGTTAAAAATATTAAAAATATTTTGGCATCTCTAAAGTCAGCAATCAGTTTAAAGTATTGACACAAAATCCTTAGTGGCATCATGCTAATGATATGACACAAAATCCGTAGTACAAATAAAAATTTAAAATAATAAAATCTAGATATTCCTATATATATACAATGTGGTTAATGGTATGACACAAAATCCTTAGTAATATTCCTATATATAACAACAATCAGGTTAATGGTATGACACAAAATCCTTAGTAATATTCCTATATATAAACAATCAGGTTAATGGTATGACACAAAATTCTTAGTGACATTCATATATATATAAACAATCAGGTTAATGGTATGACACAAAATTCTTAGTGACATTCATATATATATAAACAATTAGGCTAATGATATGATACAAAATCCTTAGTGATATTCATTTTTTTTAAAAGTAAAGACATGTCAACAAATTCATCGGAATTCAGTTAATATCCCTAAATAACAATGGAACAGAATCTTTTCCTTCAGGCATGAGATGAGTTTGCTCCATGACAAAAAACAAATTTATATCAGCACCCTTTTCTATCTCAAATCGCTCTAATTCATAGCAATGAAACAATGCATTAACTAAATGCTAAACTGAACATTAGTAAGACTATTACTAGGTCAGGCCATATTGGAAAATTTTTTTAATTTGTAAATAATTACAGTAAGAAGAAATACATGTGAATACAAAGGGTGCTTTCTATAGCTTGCTGTTTCAGGGTTTGTATTTATAATTTTCTTTAGGTACACTTATTATTTGTGAGAGTGCCTGTATATGCGTTTAAAATACATTTCAAAAAAAACAATTTTAAATCCAAAATGATAGAAAAAGGTAATATAAGTCTTTAAATGATTTGTGCATTTCTTCTATGTTATGAATGCTATTGATTTCAGTAACAAAATAAGTGACATTTCTATGTAGGTCATAGCCTCTACTTACTTGAATGTTGCGAGTGAGACATACTTTCGAGTAATGCGCTAGTATTTGTATCAACAGTTCGCATGACTCCTTTACAACAGAAAG
Organism: Sinotaia quadrata; assembly: GCA_028829895.1. Taxonomy (NCBI): domain Eukaryota; kingdom Metazoa; phylum Mollusca; class Gastropoda; order Architaenioglossa; family Viviparidae; genus Sinotaia; species Sinotaia quadrata. Next base: position 89,928,673 of record CM054181.1, read on the forward strand.
CATTTAACTTCTACAAAAAGAATTCTCTTTCCATCGAAATCGTCAAGGATGACGTTCTGCAGAAAATCAATTTTCGAGTAAAGAATAAGGTCAGTATTAAAAAATTGTTATAAACATAATTTGTATGATTATATTCAATACTAATGTAAAAGGCTTAACTTTATGTTTATATTTTAAACTAATTAAAAATAAATGTTTCGTTCCTGTGATATGACTTCAGCATTATCTGTCTTGTGACGTGTTTCGTTCCTGTGATATGACTTCAGCATTATCTGTCTTGTGACGTGTTTCGTTCCTGTTTGTGCTCAGCGTACTTTTGTGTCGTCTGACATCTAAGCACGAAACTCTCAATGAACAGTTTGTCTGTTTAGTGAACAATACATTACATTTATAATATGAACATTAATTCTGCTTTCTTGTCTTACAAGCAAGATTTATTGTAGCTCCACAAGCTTTGGTGCTTATTGTCTGAATAGAAATATGTGATTTGATTATGAACCCTCAAACAATCATAATATGAGCACAAGAAATATTTTACTTATTTACTGTGACAGAGTAAATTTGTTTCTCTCTATATTAAATTTAAATCGTTATATAATTTGCTAAAATAGTTATTGTTTCTTTATCGTATTGCATACATATTATGTAAGAAGCGATTTGCTTTTCGCCCAATAGGTTACTAATCTTTATATATGTACAGAAAAATAAAGATTATCAAATTTATTTAACACATGTAATACAAGTTACATTTCAGATATTGTAATGATATATTCTAATACTGCATAAATTATAGTAATAATCTTTTATGTATTAGAATGCAGAATAATATACGTCTATAATCATTTGATTTAATATATTAAAAGTAATAATTGTTTACAATATATTCTATGGCAATACAAATGTGCAATAATAATGTTTAGTGTATTTTTAAATATAAATTGATGATAGTAATAAACAATTAACAGAATATAAAATCCTAATAACAGAATTTAAAATTGTAATAATAGTCCACAATGCATTTAAATGCACACCAAAATTTTAATAATATTTAACGCTTTAATGAAATATATAATGCAATTATTCTCGTACTTATATTATCAACTTAACTCAGTACAAAATCCAACTAAGAGCTAAAGTTACTCCTCACAGCGAGTCTTGCGAGAAGAAGTGAAGGAAAAACTCAAATGGAACGTAGACCGTTCATCTCCAAGCAACAAAATCCGGGACTTAATGGATTGGACCCGGGACATCATGAAAGATATAGCTTACCAGCAAAAGTTGCTCAGCAACCCAGTGGCTATCCTCCTCACGAAGGGCTGGTAAATATTTATTTGGGGGTGACATCATGTTATTTTATAATTTATTATTAATATTTTATTTTATTTAGACCCTTTAATGTTTCGTTTTGGTGCCCCTCTTTTAAAGTTGATATTAACTTAATGTTTCATAATTTAACATTCCAAATATATTTACATCATTCCTGTCACTTTGTTTGAATACCGTTCCTATTTCTGAGCAATTTGTTCTTTAATAGTGTGTACCTTTGAGATTGAACCTAACTATACCAACCACTTAAATCATTAGAAAATAGTTTTATCATGCGAACTACTTCAAAACTGCAAATGTACAATGTTAGTATGAGGTCAAAGTTCATAAAATTGTTGTTTTAAATGTTATCAAACCAACAAACAAATATATTATAACACATACAATTTATATAACAAATCAAAACACGAACTTATCACGCATACAGTCCACCTTACAAAGTAATACACTATGTTATCATACAAACTACTACAATTAAAACACTATTTTATCACGCATAGTGTCCACCTTACAAAGTAAAACACAATGTTATCATACAAACTACTACAAATAAAACACTATTTTATCATGCATACTGTCCACCTTACAAAGTAAAACACAATGTTATCATGCAAACTCCTACAAATAAAACACGATGTTATCACGCATACCACCGTACAAAGTAAAACAATGTTCATGCAAAGTATTACAATTAACACACGATTTTGTCATGTCGACAAAATTAAACACAAACCTTACCGTAGATTAAAATATATAAATCATTTCTACTTTGAAAAACACAGCATTGTTAGACAAACCACATTTTCATTTCAACACTAAAAGCATGTATTAAAACATTTTTCCTTTCATCTCCATAACAGTTTTTGGTGATTTTACACGTTAAAGTTCCGAAGTGATTTAAATGGAAGATCGTTTAATTAATGTTGTAATAAAAATGGATTACCCTGCATGAAGTCATTGTAAATTTGGAAATTTATTTCGGGCAAAATAACCAACACCACAACATCGCTGTGGAGAAAATCGAGTTTGTTGTCTTTCATTCTCCTCTTCAATCTCCAAGCAGACATTTTAAGTTCTCTTATGATCGTTATTGTTTGTGTACAGATATCACTCTATATCCCTATCTATATTGTAAGATGTTGCCTTTCTCAACCTTTAAGTATACATTGTGGTACTCACTGTATGCATTAGTTACTCTATATACTTAATGTAACTATATTGTAAGATGTTACCTTTTTCAATATTTAAGTGTACACTGTGTTACTCTCTGTATGCATGAATTACTCTATATACTTATAGTAATTATAATATAAGATGTGGCCTGTTTTCAACCTTTTCTTGTACATTTCAAGCCCTTTAGTGATCATTATTATTGTCTAGCAAGTTCTTTTTCACACTATTTATATCGTGAAAAATCACTGTCTACTGTACTTAAGTAATAGATCTCACTTCAGCGGCCATTAAGTGCTGGATTTCAAATTGTCAAACGGTTGTGGAAACAGTTTCACTATTTATTAAATATTCTATTTCAGGTTGCTATGGAACCACTTGGTGACAGTTCTCAGTTTTGCCATTAACATCCTGATGCTCATTACCTGGAAAGCAAAAGCCTCTCTAGAAACTCCGGGCATTATGGTCAACACGACAGGCATCCCACCAGCAATTGTAGAGTAAGTGTTTCCTCTTTCTGCCTCTCTCCTTTTCTACCTCTTCTGTCACGATCTGCATGAGGATATCAACATGAAGTTCTGCCTTAAGAAATATGCAAGAATTGTTGTGCAGAAAGTCAGGATCAAAACAACAGGTGACCTACAATTCGACATCGGAAAAATCAACACTGTTTCACTGGAAAGGGAATATAAATATCTGGAGATACTACAACATCAAGAAAATGTGCAAAGTGAAGTAGTCCAAAGTTGAGAGAGTATGAAAAAAGGTTAGACAAATCCTCTAATCCAAGCTAAATGGGGCTAGCAAAATACAAGCCCTTAGTGCATAATCAGTACCTGAGGTCGGCTACACTAGATTGGACAACGAAGAAATAAATGATCTTGACAGAAAAAACAAAAAGAATACTCGCAATGCTTAAAGCCTTACACCCAAAAGCAGACGTCTGTATCTCGTAGGAGGTAGAGTCTCAAGAAAATGAAAGATTTCATTAAAGGAGAAGTTATAGGCTTTATGGAATACATCTGGAATAACATCAGAGATTACCCCAAAAAGAAGCAGTAAAGATACGTTATACCCATCCCCACAAACAGACAAAGAAATGTGGATGAAAACAATGAAACAGGCATTAACAAATACTTGGAGCCAAAAACCTCTATAAACGTATGCTATATTAATATTTGGTCGGTACGGTTAATTAGTAAAATTATATTTGGTCAGACGGTTAATTAGTAAAATTATATTTGGTCAGACGGTTAATTAGTAAAATTATATTTGGTCAGACAGTTAATTTGTAAAATTATATTATTTTATATTTGATCGGTATGTTTAATTTGCATAACTGTATTATATTGGTCTGGTATGGTTAATTTGCATAATTGTATTATATTTTGTCGGTACGGTTAATTGCATTATTGCATTGTACCGACGAAATATGTTACTATATAATCACACCGAAGAAATATAATATAATTTTACTAATTAACAATACCGACAATATATAATGCAGTTTTATTAATTAACCATACCGATCAAATATAATATAATTTCACTAATTAAATATACCGACGAAATATAATATAATGATATAAATTAACCATATCGACCAAATATATCATTTTATAATTAACCATATCGACCAGATATAATGCAGTTTAATTAATTAACCATTTAACGAAATGTAATAACATTATATAAATTAACCATATCGATCAAATATAATATATTATATAATTTTACTAATTAACCATATCTGATCATATATAATGCAATTTTATTAACTAAGCATACCGACCAAATAAAATGCAGTTTTGCGAACAAGCCATGCCACATAGATTACTTTTACAAATTAGCCGTACAAACTTAATGAAGCTTTACGAATTAACCATACCAACCCTGGTTTTGATTTAAACATAAGATAGCACAAAGAAACGTGTGTAATTATTGTGTTTCAAAGGTATTTAAGTTAAACTATTTCTGAACATTACATTTTTTTTAAAAATAAATTAAGCGCATAATATGAGAAAGAAAAATTCAGATAAGAAAAAGTCCAGTAACAGAAAGTTACTTTTGAATTAATTATTAAACGAATAAAGTGATTGAAAGAAATGCCCATTATTTTCATGTCTTCTCGCCATTGTCAGTCTGACATGATTACGCTGTGAGGCCGACAGTGCGCTTTGTTTTTAATTACAGTGTGATTAATATTTTGAACTGTTTTAATTACAGTGTGATTAATATTTTGAACTGTTTTAATTACAGTGTGATTAATATTTTGAACTGTTTTAATTACAGTGTGATTAATATTTTGAACTGTTTTAATTACAGTGTGATTAATATTTTGAACTGTTTTTAATTACAGTGTGATTAATATTTTGAACTGTTTTTAATTACAGTGTGATTAATATTTTGTACTGTTTTAATTACAGTGTGATTAATATTTTTGTAAAACCCATGCTGTGTTTTAATAACTGTGATTAATTTTTTTCGAAACCCAAAGAGTGCTGTGTTTTAATTACAGTGTGATTAATATTTTTCCAAACCCATAGAGTATTTTGTTTTTAATTACAGTGTGATTAATATTTTGTAAAACCCATAGAGTGCTGTGTTTTAATTATAATGTGATTAATATTTTGTAATGCCCATAGAGTGTTGTGTTTTTAATGAAAGTATGATTTTTAAAAAACCCGTAGTGTGCTGCGTTTTTAATTACAAAAGTGATTACTTATTTGTAAAATCCACAATGTGTTTTGTTTTTAGTTAAAAAAGTGATTAATTATTTTTAAATCCACAATGTGTTTTGTTTTTAGTTAAAAAAGTGATTAATTATTTTTAAATCCATAATGTGTTTTACAAAAGTGATTAATTATTTGTAAAATCCACAATGTATTTTGTTTTTAATTACAAAAGTGATCAATTATTTGTAAAATCCAGAATATTCTTTGTTTTTAATTACTAAACAATGAATGTTTTAAAGTCCACAATTTGCTTTGTTTCTAATTACAAAGTGATCATTTATTTTTTAAATCCACAATATGGTTTGTTTCTATTGCACAGTGATTAAATTGCATTTCCTTTCTTTACAGTCCTATTCCCTCTATCATTAACCTGCCCGAACAAGATTACTTTATTGCGCTGCAAGTGATGGGTGGGGCCCACAACGTGCTTTGTTTGTTTGTTTTCATCAGTTACTTCGTCTGCAATCATCCACGACTTCCAGATTACCACAGCATTGTCGTCATGTGCAAGTAAGTGCGTCCACGTTTTATTTTTAATTTTCATTCTTCTTGGGGAGAGGGATGTTTCTGTATTTGTTAATCTTTCCAGTCAGCATATGAAAGTTAGTGTATATTATTTGCACACGGAGAGGGGTATTTTGGCGGGGAGGGATGTGTCTGTCTTTGTTAATCTTTCCAGTCAGCTTGTGAAAAAGTGTTTATTATTTGTACACGGAGGGAGATGTTTCTGTAGTTGTTAATCTTCCATTCAACGTGTGATGGTGTATATTATGTGTACACGTGCAAAGGAGCGGACATGTTTTTCTTTTTCATTCTTAATAAAAACAGTCTGCGCATGTACGTGACGTATTTATGATGTACGTGACAGAAATAAAATTATGTTCAATTACCAGCACCCGGGAGGGGGTAGTGGTCTAGCTGACGACGAACAGAGTTTGCAGAATAAAAAATAACAAACAATAAACTCGCACACAGACACCATGATGTTCTTGGGTGGGTGGGTGGGGAATAGTATTCTGAGTATGAGAGTCGGTTGTGTGAGTGCACGCATGTAGGATAGAATGTATAATGTGGACGGACAGGACAAACGGACCAACAACCGCATTGTGCACCACTTTCGAAAAACCAAAACAGACACTTTGAATAAAGCTAACGATATAATTTATTCTCAATAATATGGGTGGAGGTACATTCGCACGACTGCTAGTCATTCATCCAGAAAACGTCCACACACAACACTCATGGGGCAGGGGTCCAGGGCAATGAAAAATTAATGAAAAGAAAATAAACGATGTACAATGAAATTGTCTCCGGACGAAAACCCACAAATTATAAAATTATCAATAAGCAAATAATTGACAAAATTGTTCTCTAGACCAAAATGTCAGTGGCCAAATGTCTTAATTAAAAATAATATTAACAGTATCAAAATATATGAAATGTTTTATAATCTCAATTGTCAAGAGCTGAAAAATATTAATAAATATTATGATAATAATAGAACATGCTTCAGCAACTAACAAACAGCCTAACCACCTACCTACCTATCTATGAAAATGTGCCGCTAACTAAATATTATTACTCACAGTTTGTGGAGAGTTGACGAAATTCATTGAACGCACTAATTAACACCTAACAACTGTCCAAAAGATTATGTCCACGAATGATGGAAGAAATCTATATATAAACACACTTCCTCAGGAAAATGAAGCACAATGTTCCTTGTTGAAGACCAGAATAAAAACATGATGAATGATCTCCCCTGATCAGGATGGAAGATACACATGCAGGTTGAAGAACCCGGGTCGCTTTTCTTGTTGATAAACGTAGAAAGCGTTTCACAATGATGAACGACGAAACCGCAAATGGTGATGACCAGATGCTTAATGAAAGTGGTGATGATGAATGTCGTCTTCAAGCCTGGCCCTGTCCTGTTAGCTCCGTCAGGACCCTGATGACAGCTGCCATCTGGGGTTTGATCCATTAAAAAAATTCGAGATCACGCTAACCTGAATCACGTATAGACTGAATAGTTGGAAATTCAAACCACTAAACAGTCAGAGTACAACACAAGAGTGAACATTCGTAGGGTCTTTTCACTAAATTCTCAAAGATTCGGGGGAAAAATGGCACTGGCTATAGTGCAGAGGAAAAACGTTGACAACTTTGCACTTTCTCTCTAGTCGCACATTTACGCACTCTACCAGAAAAGGGGCGTCTCAGTGTTTATAAATGAATGGTCGAAATCCCCAAAACCGTCAAAGATTCGAGATTTATGGCATGTCAAAAGTGTGCCTAGAAAGTCCTGAAATCAGTAAACACTATTGTAAGGGCGCATTTTCACCTGTCTAAAGGCGCAACTACACTAAAAATAAATAAATAAATATTGTTCCTATCTCAAAGTTACATTAAGAATATAAAATGATTAAATACAATCCTTATTTACCCCTAATATAATTAACTTGTCGAAATAAATAAATAAATCATTATAGTTAAAATTCCACACATGCATAAACAGAATATACACGCTGGCAAACTCACTGACTGTGCATCTATCGACAGTACCTTTCATTCAAAAAGATATTTAAAAAATAAGCACACCTTGTGACCGATACTAAGTGAAATAAAAATATAAATAAGAAATAAGAAATAAATTTAAATGATTTCTTCCCCTTAGCCGTGACAATTTCATCAGCCATAAAAAGTCAAAAACTTACTTTCTTCCATTAATATGTGAATAAAAGTGAACGCAATTGTCCTAATGGATAAAATAAATCAGTTGATAAATGGATTATTTTTATAGTTCTGCTTTAATTATGGCACTTAATCAAATAAATATAGCATGCTGGACATGTCTTTATATGTAAAACAGTCATGAAAATATATGGAAATATTCATATCGAGAAATAAATTTGCATATATTAACTTGGAGAAAATTTTCCAATATGATATGTGAATAGAAAAATATTTGAGTTATAGTTAAGTAATATTATCTATTTGTAGCAAAATATGTTATTATTGCACACAAAAAGAAAATACATCGTGAAACTTACCTCTAAATTAAATTGATTTTCTTTCATTTCGACTTTCAAACTGAATATTTTGCGTTTTACTCTGTTTTTAGTCGTGTCAGTGCGACTTTAAAATGTGTCTTACGGAAAACTAGTCATTCTTGTTTATACACTGGGGTTTGTTTGGGTTTCCTTATTAAATATTTCTTTTACTTAGTAAATTTTTTTAAAATTATCTGAAACCTTCTTGCCCATTACTAGACTAGTAAGAGTTGTGTGTGCTTCTTATACACTACCCAGTAGTACAGACTACTGGGGATCGTTTGAACTTCCATTAATTGTAGACAGGTGGCTCTTGAGTAATATTCAGTAATACAGACAGGTATCGTTCTGTTAAACTATCCAATAACTACACATATGTGTGAGTTTTTGACTCTGTCCGGTAACTACAGACATGTGTGAGTTTTTGACTCTGTCCGGTAACTACAGACATGTGTGAGTTTTTGACTCTGTCCGGTAACTACAGACATGTGTGAGTTTTTGACTCGGTCCACTTACTGTAAACAAGTGTGAATCTTTACACAACACAATAACTATTGACAGATGTGGTTCTTTTAAACAGTACAGAAAATTAAGACGGGTGTTGATCTTTTATACTATCCAGCAACTATAAACAGAAATGGTTCTTTTAAACTGTCCAACAACTATAGCCATTTGTGGATCCTTTAATTTTAATCTTTGCTCTATCTATTGACTATACACATATTATCTCTTTACTATAACCATTAATTACAGAGAGATGTGGATTTTTACAATGTCCAGTAATATAAACAAGTGTGGTTCTTTAGCACTATCTAATAATATGGATAATTGTTGCTATATGCTCTATCCATTAACTATTGATTAGAGGCTTTTTACTCTATTCGTTAACTATAGACAGGTATGAATCTTAACCTTATCCAGAGAGAGAGAAAAAAGTGTGTCTCGTTTTAACTATCCAGTAATATAGACAGGTATGACACTTTTAAACTGTCCAGTAACTTTAGACACTGTGACTCTGAATCTGTCAGGTAAATATTAGACTGGGAGAACCTTTACACTGTCCAGTAACTGTAGATGGATGTGTCTATATTAATCTAACCATTACTATAAACAGGTGTGAGGCTTTGAAATTGTCCAGTAACTGTAGATGGATGTGACTGCATTAATTTATCACTCTCTATAGACTGGTGTGACTCTTTTAAACTGTCCAGTAAATATAGAGTGGAGAGAACCATTACATTGTCCAGTAACTGTAGATGAAAACTATCCAGTGAGTATAGACAAGTGTGGTTGTTTATATTGTCTATTAACTATAGACGGCTGTAGAGCTTTAGCACCTAACAATAATTATAAACTATAGACGGCTGTAGAGCTTTAGCACCTAACAATAATTATAAACTATAGACGGCTGTAGAGCTTTAGCACCTAACAATAATTATAAACTATAGACGGCTGTAGAGCTTTAGCACCTAACAATAATTATAAACTATAGACGGCTGTAGAGCTTTAGCACCTAACAATAATTATAAACTATAGACGGCTGTAGAGCTTTAGCACCTAACAATAATTATAAACTATAGACGGCTATAGAGCTTTAGCACCTAACAATAATTATAAACCATTTTCTCAAAATAGGAAACTGTCACTGCGCAAACGTCAAGATGATGACGAAGATGACCAGAGGCAGAAACAACATGTGTCCAAACTGGATGCCTGCTTCTTCAGCTTTACAACCTTCTACTATGTGGTAAAGTCACTTCACACATCAATCCAAACAAAATCAACTTTTGTTCATTTGCAGCTTTAAAATTTCCACTACATAGTAAAGTTATTTCACACATCAATCCAAATAAAATCAACTTTTGTTGATTTGCAGCTTTAAAATTTCCACTACATAGTAAAGTTATTTCACACATCAATCCAAATAAAATCAACTTTTGTTGATTTGCAGCTTTAAAATTTCACCTACATAGTAAAGTTAGCATTAGTTTCTTAAAGTTTGTTTGCATGTATTGCAATATAAGATCTTCACCTGTTGTTTGCAACCTTCATTGACAAAGGTATAATTGACCTTATTAACGTATATTGGACGTCAGTATTATTGATTTCTTACATGTCTACTGTATGGATAGATGGCATTATTATTTTTCTTGTGTCCGGACTTAATGATTTCTTACATGTCTACTGTATGGATAGATGGCATTATTATTTTTCTTGTGTCCGGACTTAATGATTTCTTACATGTCTACTGTATGGATAGATGGCATTATTATTTTTCATGTGTCCGGACTTAATGATTTCTTACATGTCTAGTGTATGGATAGATGGCATTATTATTTTTCATGTGTCCGGACTTAATGATTTCTTACATCTCTACTATATGGATAGATGGCATTATTATTTTTCATGTGTCCGGACTTAATGTCCTCCACTTTGCTTGTGAGTCTTCGACTATAAAGATCACTCCCACGCACGCACGAACGCACACACACATACTCTCTCACACTCACTCACTACTGACTTATCTATTTATGGAATAATATTTTTCTTTTGTTTGTGTGGGTATTTGCTGAATGTTTCGTTCATGACGTAGGAATGTGAGTTGCATTTTCCTCCAACAAATATATTTTTAGTTTTATTCTGGATTTTCTCTCGGACAGATATTTTTTTTATTACACTAAGGAGACTTTTAGATAGGTAAATATTGAACGTGTTTTATTCCGGGTTTTCTCTCGGACAGTTATTTTTTTATTACACTTTAATAAGGATTAAGATAAGAATTGTTTTATTATGAAAACTAAAATAGGAGTTCTTTAACGAGAACTAAGATAGTTCTTTAACGAGGACTAAGATAGTTCTTTAACGAGGACTAAGATAGTTCTTTAACGAGGACTAAGATAAGAGTTATTTAACGAGGACTAAGATAAATATTTCTATTACTGTAGCTACGATAAGTTGTATATAATTCTGACTTCCATACCTGATGTAATACCAAGACAGCTATACAGTATATTTAACCAGGACTATCATACTATATATTTGACTATATATATTACTATAACTGATATATAAATAGGACTGTAAGTCTAGGTCTACCAAACTTTGAAGTGAAATATGATTAGGACTATCATGCGAGATATTTGACAAGGACCACTATAAGTGAAATATAACTAATACTAAATAACATATGACTAAGGCTGCATAGGTTATGTTTGACTTGGATTACCGTATATAACGTATGACTAAGGCTACATAGGTTATGTTTGACTTGGATTACCGTATATAACGTATGAGTAGAGAGATCTACGACATGTGATGTATGACTATCATAAATTATATATGACTAGAACTACTATGTGACGAAGTGATGTGTGAAAGGACTACCATAAGAGATGTTCGGCTAGGATTACTGTGAGTGATAGGTAACTAAGACAACAATAAGTGATGTATGACTAGGTCTATCATAATAGGTGATTGAATAGGACAACCATAGCTATATGTGATTGTGCAACCAATGATATATAGCTAGGACTACGATAATAATATTTGATTAAGACTACCATGAATGAAGGATGTACGACTAGGAATATCATAATATTATATGGCTATGAGTACCATTCCTGATGTATGATTAGAATTACCTTTAGGAACATTACTAGATCCACTATAAGTGGCGTGTAATTATATCTACTGCAACTGACATAAGTGACGTGTGTCTATATCTACCACCATTGACTAGATCCACCATAAGTGATGTGTGTCTATATCTACCACTATTGACTAGATCTACCACAACTGACACATGACTAGTCCACCATAAGTAACGTATGACTAGATCTACCACAACTGACACATGACTAGTCCACATAAGTAACGTATGACTAGATCTACCACAATTGACGTATGACTAGATATGCAATAAGTGACAATGGCTATGACTACCAACATGGACGTTGAAATGTCATTAAGTGACACAAACACTAACAGTAATAAGTGATGTACGATTAGAAAACAGCTATTGGTGATGTATGACTATTTATCGTGTGATTAAGCGAGGTATAACTATATAACTTAGTCTATCATAAATGATGTATGACTAGATTTAAGCGAGGTATAACTATATAACTTAGTCTATCATAAATGATGTGTGACTAGGTCTAATATAGTTGTGTATAACTATGCACCCATAAGTGATAAAGGTCTCTTACAAGGACTCCTACTGTTGAAGTAGACTGTAACTACATTTCACCTGCTATGGATGCCAATGCACACGATACCTCATTGATTCTTCTCTTTATAAAGAAATAGAACGGCCTTATCGCGTATTGAGGGAGTTAACAAGAGACGAATCTCCATACATTTATGTTTCCAGATGTTCCTTGGTTTGTCTATTGGCGGTATGTTTTCTCATGGCTACTTCTACGCCTTCCACATGCTGAACATCGTCAATAACAACCAACTGTTGTCCGGAGTAATAAAAGCCGTTACACTTAACGGTCAGTATTGCTTCTCCCTTATTGTTTGATGCATGCTTACAATCTTGAGAGAGAGAGAGGAAATAAAGAGAAGTATGATTAAGAATCGTAAGTTAATAACGATAGCTCTGTGACGTGTGAGTGTGACGTGCGAGTAAAGGTTGCATGACGCGCAAGTTTGTTGGGGGGGGGGATTTCACAATTGTCCCCGCTCGTACTTGGAGTGAGTGTAGCGATAAGATTACAGCAGTAATGGTTACATATAAATTAGTGAGTGTAGCGATAAGATTACAGCAGTAATGGTTACATATAAATTAGATACTAGCATCAAAATTATTGAAATGAAGATAATGCGCTTAAAATGTAAAAGAAAGCTCAATAAAAAGTGATAAAAGTCTATTTTTAGATTTAGATATTTGCTCATTGCTTTGTTCATGCTTTCATAAGATATTTGGCACTACCAATAGAAACATGTGGCATTAGTAATAGAAAATATTTGGCATTTCTAATAGAAGATATTTGGCATTAGTAATAGAAAATAGTTGGCATTACCAATAGAAACATGTGGCATTAGTAATATAAAATAGTTGGTATTGCTAATAGAAGATATTTGGCACTACTAATAGAAACATGTGGCATTAGTAATATAAAATATTTGCTATTTCTAATAGAAGATATTTGGCATTAGTAATAGAAAATATTTGGCATTACCAATAGAAACATGTAGCATTAGTAATAGAAAATATTTGGCATTTCTAATAGAATATATTTGACATTAGTACTAAAATTTCTTATCAATATAAGATATCTAGGATTACTAATAGAAAATATCCGGCATATCCAGTATATTTGGCTTTTCTGATATATATTTGGCATTAAAATTAGAATACATTAGGCATTACTAACAAAAGGTAAGCCTATCTGACGTTATCTGTAGAAGAAATTTGTCATTACCAATAGTAAAAAATTAATACCTCTTAAGGAAGACACTAATACTATTTTTAAGCATCTACCAAGACTTGAACAAGCAAAACATACATTTTACTCACTCCAAATATGTGCTTTATGCAGGAAAGTCGCTGTTGTGGGTGGCTGTACTAGGGCTGGTGGTGTTTTACCTCTATGGCATCATAGGCTTTGCCCTCATGCGCAGCATGTTCAACCCCAAGGAGCACCTGTATTGCAGCACATTGTGGCAATGTACTATCACAGTCATAAGATACGGACTGATTGGAGACTTGTTTGAGGTCAGTGTTACATTGACTATCACAGTCCTAAGATATGGACTGATTGGACACTTGTTTGAGGTCAGTGTTACATTGACTATCACAGTCCTAAGATATGGACTGATTGGACACTTGTTTGAGGTCAGTGTTACATTGACTATCACAGTCATAAGATACGGACTGATTGGACACTTGTTTGAGGTCAGTGTTACATTGACTATCACAGTCATACTCAATGCACTGATTGGACACTTGTTTGAGGTCAGTGTTACATTGACTATCACAGTCATACTCAATGGACTGATTGGACACTTGTTTGAGGTCAATTCAATGTAACGTGGATTATCACCGTTATAATATCCACAAAATACGATATAGGTTGTTGTATGCTTATAGATTGAATTTGCTTGATATTGCACTATTAATGTTACGATTCTCTCTGAAGACTAGTTTATTGTAAATTTGCTTGATATTGCACTATTAATGTTATGATTCTTAAGAAAGACTTGTTTACTCTGAATTTGCTTGGTAATGCACCATTAATACGATGCTGGCTGGAGTTTACTTCATATTACACTTTCAATGACATAATCATGTAGGAGGCTTGTTTAGTCTGAATTTAATAAACATTGCAACATTGTCAAACCAGAATTCATTGAGTATAAGCCAGGATCATTACATCAGAGTAAAAGCAAAGGCTTTCTTATTATCTAAAGATGCTTAAGCCAGATTTACTAATTAGTTTGAGAGTTAATTCATTTAAATTAAGTCGCAAACCAGTATACACCTTTGTTTTCACAACAGATAAATAGCCAGTAAAGTTCGCATGTAATTAAAGCATCATATATGAATTGATAACACAGTGAGCATGTGAAAAAGATTCAGTTCTGACTACCATCTAAATCACACGTGAGGTATAAGATTATGATTGTGTAAATCTTTTTTAAACCATCCATAATCTAACAGGCACAGATTTGTAAAAACTTTTCTAGCTACAAACAAAGTGCTCGTGGTTTAGTCATGAGAAATTACGTAAACCTAATTCTAATTACTTTTTAAAAAGACACTCATAGTTGAGTCACGAGTCATTGATCTGAAAGATCAAATGAAACATTTCTAACGACCATCTAAACTATCCTTGGCCTAGACACTGTTCTGATGACTTCTTGACTTAATACCTGCATATTTTTTTACATGGGCCTGTGTAACATTATTTATATACTACACACAATAAAAACTTTGAGATTTTTGTATTATTTATATTTTTAGGTAAGAAATTTATTATCACTCTTTTTGTTTGTTCAGTAATTCTTTAATTCATTTACACTGTTTTGAGTGAGCGTGTTCCTGATTAATTTACACTATTTTAAATAGAAGTGTTTATGAGCCATTCACACTATTTTGAGTGGAAATGTTTGTAGTCTTTACACTATTTTGAGTGGAAGTGTTTGTAGTCTTTACACTATTTTGAGTGGAAGTGTTTGTAGTCTTTACACTATTTTGAGTGGAAGTGTTTGTAGTCTTTACACTATTTTGAGTGGAAGTGTTCCTGATTCATTTACTATTTCGAATAGACGTGTTTGTGAGTCATTGCTACTATTTTGAATGGAATTGCTTTCTGAGCTAAAGTGTTTTTGGTTCGATTTACATATTTTAAGTTGAAATTGTTATTTCACACACTTTGAGTTGAACTACTCTCTATGTATATAACACCATTATTTATCATGCAGTTTGTGGTTCTGTGTGATCTATTTGATTTTATGTGCTCTGTGTAATCTATTTGATTTTGTGTGCTGTGTGTAATCTATTTGATTTTGTGTGCTCTGTGTAATCGAGTGCGACTTGTTTCACCACTCTAGGAGATGAATCCACATGAAAACGAGCAGACTTTCGAGAAATTTGGCTTTGTCGTCCTGTATCACGTGTCTTTCTTCATCTTCATCACAACCATTGGCCTCAACATTATCTTTGGTATTATTGTCGACACCTTCTCGGAGCTCAGAGATCTCAAGGTAATTGCAACTATGCCTGGAATGTTTTCTCTTCTTGGCTGGAATGTTTCGTCATGCCAGTAAAGGTTTTCATGCCTGAAATATAATTTTCGTGCTTGGAATGCTTTTGTCATGCCTGACATGGTTTTGTACAGACAAAAAAATAATGTTTCTACACTGAGCACTTTTATAAACATAACAAGGTGATTGATTTCATGATTGAAATGTTGTTTGTAGGCATTGGAATAATTTTTCTTTTTCAATCATAAAACAGTTTGTTCTGTAATTACAACTTGAATTGAACACATCACAAAACAGTTTGTTCTGAAATTACAACTTGAATTGAACACATCACAAAACAGTTTGTTCTGTAATTACAACTTGAATTGAACATATCATGAGAGTTTTTTCCACGATTAGAACTTTTATTTAAAATATCTCTTTTAAAATGTACTATTTAAAAGAAGTTTTATTCAGATATCTTTGAATGTGTATTATTACGCTACTCGTGTGGACTTTATGTGTGCTTGCAGTGGACAGCGGAGTCCGACATGCGCGATACTTGCTTCATCTGCAGTCGAAACAGCTACGACTTTGAGCATCACGGCAAGGTAGTGTCTTTACTTCCTTATATCCATCTCACATATCTCTTTAAACATCTCGACAATGTAATGTCTACACTCCTTGTGTCACACTGATTTATCCATCTCACATATCTCTTTAAACATCTCGACAATGTAATGTCTACACTCCTTGTGTCACACTGATTTATCCATCTCACATATCTCTTTAAACATCTCGACAAGGCGGTGCCCACATACTTTGTGTCACTATCACGTTCGTCTCAATATCTCTTGAAGCATTTCATTAATGTAATGTCCACATTCCTTTCCAACCCTTATATCTTTGCAAAATTTCGACAGTGTAGTTTCTACATACCTTGTGTCAATCTTTATTTACAGAAGTTTTGCCTTTGAACATTTTAGCAAGATAACGTTTTAGCAAGATAACATCAATATGTTTATGCCAAGCTTTAAGTCCATCTCAAAAATCTCATTTAGATTTTGTGTCTTCGTCCTCTTCTTTCTCTCTCGTCAGTAAGTCTTTCTGATTGTCTTGTCCAAATACTGTTATCTCCTTTTTGCATTTCTCTCTTTCTCAGTTGCCTCCTCTGCAGTCTTTCCGTCTATACTTTGTGTCTTCCAAGCTGTTTCTCTCAGTTGACTCCTCTCTTACGGCTCTTTTTTCTGTGTCAATATATGCCTAGTGAAAGCTGTTTGTTTTCTTTGTGTCAGTACATATTAGTGACATATATTATTTTGTTTCTAATTTTCTCCTTAACTGTCCCTCTATTTGTCTCATTTGTCTGCCTATGAGCGTATCGCACTCTCTCAGTTGTCTCACCATCATTCTTTTGTTTATCTCTAGGAATAATTACAATCTTAGTGACAGATATTTTGTTTATCTCTATGCCTAATTACAATCTTAGTGATAGATATATATTTCTATATTAGCTTCTCCCTGTAAATCCTTCTGTCTGTCTCAGTTATCTATTCAGTCTTTTTATCCGTCTTGCTTTCTTATCTATCTCATTTAACTCCTTATCTATTTACTTCTCTTGTTTCTCTCACTCACTGACTCTCTCACTTATCTCTTATCTCATCAGACTTTTGGTTTGCCTCAGTTGTTTCCTTATCTCTTTTTCTCTCTATTTCTGTTGTCTTCTTATATCACTTTCTGTCTGTCTCATTTGCTTCCTTATCTCTTTCTGTTTCTCTATCATTCTCTTTGTCTGCTTCAGTTCTGTTATTCTGTTATTTTGTCCCTCCATTAGTCATTCTAACTCTTGAGTCAACGTCAAGTTTCATTTAGTTTCCATATCTTGTGTAAACAGCATTTGTTAATCAAAGGTTCTTGAGTAAACTATTTATTACAAAACATCATGCTCTTGTGTAAAACTATTTTTTATCTGTTATTGGTTAAACCATTTACTCTAGACTACAATAATAACATGATCTTGTATTTATAGTTTGTTATTTTATTTTACAGTAATAACATGTTCTTTTGTCAACTATTTATTTTACAGTAATTACATGATCTTTTGTTAACTATTTATTTTACAGTAATTACATGATGTTTTGTTATCTATTTATTTTACAGTAATTTCATGTTATTTTGCTATCTATTTATCTATTTATTTTACAATAATAATATGATCTTTTGTCATCTATTTTTTTTTTACATAATCATGCATTGTGAAAACCATTTAAAAATCATGTGATCTTGTGCAAACCATGTTTCCAGGGATTTGACCACCACGTTCGTTTTGAGCACAACATGTGGTCCTACATCTTTTTCTTCATCCACCTTAATGGTACCAAGGTCAACGATTATACTGCCCTGGAAATGTTCGTTTTCAAATTGGTCAGTTAGCATTTTACAATGCAGATTCATAAGTAGTAATCTTGGAATGGATAGCACAATACATTATCGCTTGATAACTACAAATCTAGAATGGTCTGTTTGTACACTATGTAGCAGAGTCAAGACAAATTATACTTGACCTCTTAACCCGCTTTCTTTTAAATTCGTTATTTTCCTTGTTTGGATACAGTTCTTTGTAAGAGTGACGTAATCGTCATGCTTTGATACACACGCCTTATTCATAGGGAAAGAGAGAATTCTTCATATGCTTTCATCAGATTAGCATGAAACATTTCTTGTCAAATAGGATCCAAGAATTATACAAAAGTAAAGCTAGACAAGCATGTCTTTACAACAGTAAAACGAAAATGTCTAACATTGAAGTCGGTACATGGGTGTTGTTGTTACCTCTGCACCAAAACAAATTAGATTTATCAATGCAAGGACCCTAAGAAGTTGTTAAGAAACAGAGTGGGTGCAATTTCTGAATTCAGATCAGGTTGAAAGCAAAATGTTTCATGCTAGTTTGATGAAAGCATATAAAGAACGCCTGGATAATATGGTCACTACTATTGTAATAGAGGTTGATGCTACTTCTGTACCTAATGCTAAATCTGTACTACACCCAGGTTTAACAGATATTGAAACTGTTGATGATATCATTTTTAATCTGGAACTCTCAGACTCTCAAGCTCAATAGTTTTGGAGTGTGATAAAGGAAACTCTTGATGATTTTACCAATAAATCCAGAAAAATTAGTCTGTGTGAATTTACAGTCACACTTTGGGATTATAATCCGTTCTGCATGAAACCATGTGTTTTATCTTATGCGGGTTGCTGTAAAATAAGAATTGACTCTAGGTTAGCCTTAGGTTTGTTAGCTTTAGGTATGTTAGCCTTAGGTATGATTGAGAAGGAAGAGTCCCCATATAACTCTCCTATTGTCCTAGTCAAAAAAGATGGATGGCACACACTGATTTTGTGTGGACTACAGAGAGTTGAACAAATTGATTGATTTTTCAGCTGAACTGACACCGGAACCAGAGCACCGTTTTGCTTGGCTCAGTGGAAGCAAAATATTTTTTCTAAATTAGTATGACAAAAGATTTTTTGCAAATTCCAGTCTGTGAGGCAAACAGGACAAAATTAGCATTCAGTAAACCTGATGGTCAGTATCAATGGCGAGTAGTGTCATTTGGCATCCTCACAGTGCCAGCTGTTTTCACCAAGATGAAGAGATTGCTCATCGAACCCACGCAAGAGGAATCTTTCTCTAACATTATGGACGACATTTTGGTGGCTACCCAGAACCTGGAAAAACACAACCAAGTGTTACAGAAGTTATCCCAGCGTTTGAAGGAATGCAACCTTACTGTTCAACCAACCAAATGTTTCTTTGGACATTTCAAACTTGAATAATTGGACTATAGTGTGACAAGGTCTCCTTTGGCCAGAGGCTTCAAAAGTAAGAAAACGTGAAGAGATGGAGAGACCCATCTCCAAGACAAATGTTAAATCCCTTTTGGGGGTTGGGTGATTACTATAGAAAATTAATTCCCAAGTTCATTGCCATTGCCAAACAACTCTTTGATTTGATGAGGAAAGGCAAACCTGAGATAGTGATTTGGAGCGAGGAGTTTGAAGCCAGCTTTGCTAGTTTGAAGACTGCCTGTCATGAACTCCTGTCCTCCATTTGCCTGATTTCAATGATGAATTCATACTCAGAACAAATGCTAGTAATGCAGGGTAGGTGCTGTTCTGATTCAGAAACACCATGATATTCTGATCCAGTAGCCTACTCCAGTCATATGTTAAATGCTGCTGAACAGAATTATTTTACTTCAGAGAAAGACTGTCTTGGAATTTTCTGGGCAGTCCAGAAATTCCAAGCCTACCTATATATATCAAGCATTTTGTCATTCAGACAGATCATCAACCTCTCATCTAAGATGTGGAAGTCATCAAAGGCACCAACAATATAGAGGTTAACATTTTGTCATTCAGACAGATCATCAGCCTCTCAACTAAGGTGTGGAAGTCATCAAAGGCACCAACAATATAGAGGTTAACATTTTGTCATTCAGACAGATCATCAGCCTCTCAACTAAGGTGTGGAAGTCATCAAAGGCACCAACAATATAGAGGTTAACATTTTGTCATTCAGACAGATCATCAGCCTCTCAACTAAGGTGTGGAAGTCATCAAAGGCACCAACAATATAGAGGTTAACATTTTGTCATTCAGACAGATCATCAACCTCTCATCTAAGGTGTGGAAGTCATCAAAGGCACCAACAATATAGAGGTTAACATTTTGTCATTCAGACAGATCATCAGCCTCTCAACTAAGGTGTGGAAGTCATCAAAGGCGACCAACAATGTAGGGGCTAACTATTTGTCATGAGAAGAAATGGAACTGTAAGAGTGCAGTACATGTCTCTGTAAATGCTGTGAAATCATTATACAAATATTCTGTATCTTCTCTACAGTAGAGAGGAAAGAATAATCTTACCCAGAGTTCATTTATATCATGCTTTCATGATTGTGTGTGTTGTATTTTCCTATCGCAAGGAGAAAAAAAGTAAGCATACTAACTACTGCATATGATTTGCGTTTGTATTCCCTAAGCATAGAGACATAATGAGTTATGTCTCTGACTTATAACAAGGACAATTATGGTGATTTTTCATGATAAATTGACCTTATACATCTTTAAGTGTAGAAACATAATGAGTCATGTTCCAACTTATAACAAGGACAATTATGGTGATTTTTCATGATAAATTGACCTTATATATCTTTAAGTGTAGAAACATAATGAGTCATGTTCCAACTTATAACAAGGACAATTATGGTGATTTTTCATGATAAATTGACCTTATATATCTTTAAGTGTAGAAACATAATGAGTCATGTTCCAACTTATAACAAGGACAATTATGATGATTTTTCATGATAAATTGACCTTATATATCATGTTGCAACTTATAATGAGAGAAAATAATATGATATTTGATATTGTAATTTTCAGTGATTATTGAGGCATGTAAAATTATATTATCTTTGTTTCTAAACATTCTGAATTAACTATGCGTATGTCTTAAAACCAACATTCATTGTTTTGGTATCATGAATATGTATGCATATCTCTTAAAACTGACAGAATTTTGGGTCTTGTGAAGAGTTATTCACTTCATATTGTGGTGGAAGCTTCACTGGTAATGTTTGAAATTTACTCCTAATAGAGTAGATGTTAACAGGTTGGTTAACATTGCAAAAGGAGGGTGGGGGGGTAGGTAGTGGAGTAAATTTGCCTATCCCTATATCTAGTCTTAATTGATATATAAATTGTTAAATTTTCAAAGTGACATTGGACACACCTTTTGATGGTACTTTTGTAAATGTCAGAGTTGGAGTAAACATTCGAGTTGAAAATATGTTAGAAATTGCTGATGCATGCAAACCAGTTCCAACTGGATGAGTAGTTGTATTATCCAATGGTTAGGATTTGTGAGGACGAGACCAGCCGATGGTCTGAGATCAAAATTGTACCTGCTGTAGAGAATTATATTGTCTAATCACTTGAATTGGTGTGGCAAGAAGTCTGGTCATGAAAGGTGGCTGTTAGGTTAATGGTGAATTAATTGACTGATTGAGAAAGAATGGACTTAGAAAGATTTCATGCATTTTTGCTATTGATATGTTATACATGCATTTTATGAAGAGATATATTATGTGAGTAGACTATTATTTCTACAAATTGTAAACTATGATTCTTATATGTAGTATGCTAAACACAATATTGTTTCTAGTGAACCCACTCATAAAACTATTATGATGTAGGGTGTATCAAGCTAATAAATACTGTTTCAGGAAACTGTAAGTTGAGACTTGAATGTAAGAAAGAATGGAGTAAAAAAGCAGTAAACTGGAAACATAGTGTTTGTTCCCTGATTATATTTTACTCGGGAAAAGCAGGCTTTCATTATTTTACCTGAATCTCCTGGTTTACTGACTAAACCATATGACTGAGGTAGACACAAGAAATATCTACTGCAGTATGTAAGTGTATGCTGGC
Organism: Sinotaia quadrata; assembly: GCA_028829895.1. Lineage (NCBI taxonomy): Eukaryota > Metazoa > Mollusca > Gastropoda > Architaenioglossa > Viviparidae > Sinotaia > Sinotaia quadrata. The sequence continues at coordinate 89,951,150 of CM054181.1, forward strand.
AAGGCATGCTGACAACATTAAGCAATTTCTTTTACAAGGAGGTTACTGGAAATTGCTACAATTTTTGTTGTTTGAGGGAGCTAGTACAGCAAAGGAGTGCCCAGTTTAGCCTTGAGGGGATAGGAATGAATCATTATTCTACAACATGAGAGGGAATCATGCTGAATGGACAGCAGTAATGTGAACAATAAATGTGTGGCTTTGTTACAAAACAAGCATGTGATAGACTATTGAGACATGCCTAAACCATTATGTACAAACTATTATTGCTTATCTCTAATAACTCCATTTCTTTTCTCTGCTAAGAACTATCCTGTGATTTGTATTGACACTATTCTATTGAATTGTAAGACTGTATGGTCATTAAAATTATTCGAACATTTTTTCATGGAAATATTGATGTCAAGTAGTCTTTTTCATTGTATTTGTTATATGTAATATTTAATTGTTAATTTAATAAATGTATTGTTAAATTTATTGACCTTCTTACACATACTGATAACCATACTCTGGGTGGATGGGGGCTCGATAGATTTATCTTCTCCTTTAGTAAGAATTTTTCAATATACAGATATATTGTGTAACGGTAAATGTTTGCCTTTAATGTTGTGGAAGGGAGAAAACATTTATAGCGCCTTCATATCTGCCAAGTGAGAGAGACGAGTGGTGTCTTATGGAGAATTATTATTAATAACATAAATTAAGATTCTCATCACTTATAATTAGTTATGGATGATTAATTAAATAATATATATAATTATGTAGTACGTACTTTATAAACATTTTGATCGTGTTACAGCTGAAGAAAGAGAACTACGACTTTTTCCCCCTGGACAGAGCGTTGTCTCTGGCTGCAATGGGCAAAGACTCTACAGAAACCAAGCTGGATGACCTTCTCAGTCAGGTTACATCCATCGTAGAAAAGCAGCGAATGGAGGTATTATTTTTTTGTCTATGTAACTAATCTCTTACTATAAGGCCGCATATGGAGGTATGAGATTTTTGTCCGTTTCTTGGTACTGTATTTAGAGGCATGGGACTGTTTATTTATGTATTCTTATGCTGTAAACCGCGTTAGGAGTGTGGGACTGTTTGTCTATGTATTCTTATGCTGTAAAGCCGCGTTTGGAGTGTGGGACTGTTTGTCTTTGCAATCTTGTGCTGCAGAGCCGCAAATGAAGTATGGTGCTTTCTGTCTTCTTGTACTATAAAACCGCATATTGATCGATGGGAGTTTCTGTCTTCTGTATTGTAAAGCAACATATGGAAGTATAGGACTGTTTGTCTATGTATTCTTGTACTGTAAAGTCATATGAGAGTACAGGTCTGTTTGTCTATGTATTCTTGTACTGTAAAGCCACATATCGAAGAACAGGTCTGTTTGTCTATGTATTCTTGTACTGTAAAGCAACATGTGGAAGTATAGGACTGTTTGTCTATGTATTCTTGTACTGTAAAGCCGCAAATGGACGTGCGGGAGTTTTTGTCTTTGTCTTCTGCTACTGTAAAGTCGCATACGGGGAGGTATGGAACTTATGCTTTATATTGTGATATAAGACATTTGATGGTAATGTTGTCTGTGTATGGTGAAAATTACATGTGGAGAAATGATAGCTTTTATGTATGTAATATTTTAATGCAAAATCGCATGTACAGTTTTGGGACTTTATCTTTCATTTTCATGCAAAATCGCATGTCAGGTTTTGCGACTCTATCTTTCATTTTAATGCAAAATCGCATGTCAAGTTTTGGGACTTTTCATTTTTCTATAAAGCAGCGTATGGAAGTAAAACTTTTGTGCAGATTGTTGTTGTCTTATAAAGCAATTTTTTAAATGGGACTTTTTTTTTGTCTCTGCATTGTTTTTATCAAAACCGATGTGTGACCGACTTGTACGTGTGTTGCATTCATGCATTCAGTATAGGCAGAAACAGGCACGCACGCACACCTACATACACCTATTCACACACACATACACGTTCTAATTGCAGCACAGAGAAATGATAATACGTATCTGGACAAGGTGTCAAATGAAAACAATTATTTTCTAAGAAAATAAAACAAAATAACTCAGACTGTTCCAGTGCTTCTCTGTGTCGTTTATCTCTGCTTTCGTACTTCACTGGGGATGATGTATTCGCGATATTTCTGCTTTCGTACTTCACTGGGGATAATGTATTCGCAATATCTATGTTTTTGTACAGCGGGGATGATGTATTCGCAATATCTATGTTGTCGTACTTCACTGGGGATGATGTATTCGTTTTATTTCTGTTTTTGTATCTGACTGGAATGATGTATTCTTCTAAGGAACTGGAGAAAAAACGACGCGAAGAACGCTTGCGACAAAAACAGTGGGAACAAAAATACCGACTAGGCAGTTTTCGACGCCGCACCTGTGTTTCAGGCCGGACAGAAGTAGAAACGTCACAGGCAGAGCCGGACGACCGAGACCGTGGACGTGTGGCACAGCTAAGTCCTCTTCCTACAGGTCTTGGAGCACCCAGCCGTAGGCCCAGCATTAGTGACTACGCCATGCGAGAACCTGCAGGTAAGGTTATCTCCCTTCGTTTCTCTTGGCTAAATTACTAATATTACCCTAATAAAATTACTATTACTAAAATATTACTGTTGGCCCAGGTATTAATTTGGGACAAGTTTTACTATTGGCAAAGATATTGCTGGGTTGCTACTTCTGATCGAATGTATGTTGGTTGACCAGTTTGCTTTTTTTACTATTGGTAGTCATAATTATTGGCTAGGATTTTACTATTGGTAGCCAAATTATTATTGGCTAGGATTTTACTATTGGGGTGGGGGGCCTTGTTATTACTTTCTAGGTTTTTACTATTGGATAAATTTATGATCGTTTGCAACGTTATTTAATTAGTACCTTGTGGGTACACTTGGTATGGTCAATTTAAATTATTAAAGACTTCGAAAAGGATGAAAACGTAAAAGAGTAGACCAGCCTTTCTGAACCTCTAGACATGAAATAATTTTCAGGTCTAAATCCTGCTCGAAATTATTATATCTACATCTCGCTGTACATTGTAGATATAATAACCCTGCAGGAAATTATTATATCTACATCTGAACATGTACATTGTAGATATAATAACCCTGCATGAAATTATTATATCTACATCTGAACATGTACATTGTAGATATAATAACCCTGCATGAAATTATTATATCTACATCTGAACATGTACATTGTAGATATAATAACCCTGCATGAAATTATTATATCTACATCTGAACATGTACATTGTAGATATAATAACCCTGCAGGAAATTATTATATCTACATTTGAACATGTACATTGTAGATATAATAATCCACTAATAATTGTCAAAGCTCTTTTGAGTAGATTGGATCTGTTTATTTTAGCCAACTTATTAATCTACAATTTTTGTCTGTTCCCCCTCCCTACTAAAGAATATCAACTATAAGGCAAGTCAGTAGCAAAGGTTGAGGAAACTTCAGATTTCTCTTTTGTGAAATTTTCATACTTGATTGTTTTAGCTAATCCAAGTAGGTCTGAAAGTCTTATGACAAATTTCTACTCTATAAGCTGCTAATGATGTGTGGTAAATGGTATATGATATGAGCAAGAGTAGTGATTTCCCTTTTGAAAACTAAAAGTTACTTTTTAGCCATCAGTTCCTTGAAAAGAAAAAAAAACAGGCAGCCAAACTTTAGCTTACTTTTTTGAAATTAATCTGTTTCTTTCCCTTTCATAAATTATAAAATTTAATAAGTCAAACGTAAAGAAACTCTGTTAAATAACAAGATCAAGCTGAAATGAGATTTAATTTAAATATAGGTTGCAAATTGATTTTAATTAATGTTATTTAATGCTACTTTAAAGTTTTATTGGCAGTATTGAATAGCAAAGTTACTAAAAACCACAAGCCTAAGCAATTTAAATAAAAGTTATTCTAAGACACAATTTTATGCAAGACTGAAAAGTAAAACAGTTTCCTATTGAATGACATGTTCAGGCTCAAATACAGGCCTAGCAGTACAAAATTATTATACACATGTGTTGGTGAATTGGGAGGGAAAGGCTGACGTCATCAGCCTACTGTCCTCCCTTTCGTGCAAAACAGCGCTCACGAGTTATCAATGGCCTCCCATATCTCACGTGAAAATAAACAGCGCTCACGAGTTATCAACGGCCTCCTTATCTCATGTGAAAAAAACAGCGCTCACGAGTTATCAACAGCCTCCCACATCTCACTGAAAAAGTGATAATGGTCTCAAGCAAATGAACATGGTCCTAACTTAGTGGGACTGAAAGTCCCTACCGAGATTGCTAATGAGGCTGATCGGTCACTGATCGGTCACTGTGAGCGCCAGCATCGCGCAGAATGCGAAGTTCTAAAAAAAAAAAACGTATTTATTTTTCAAGATCTCTGGAAGAACCCCTAGCAACCTCTCTCATAACAAATTAAGAAACCCCGGAGTAAACAACATAAAGGGTTAAATTTATTATCCTGCTGTTTTACTTTCTTTTTTCTGATAGAAATATGTTCATTACTAATTATTTATTTAGTTTTTAATAATTATTAGTTATTAGGTTACTGCTAAAGGGTTAATTATTATTTTTGTTACGTAGTTTAATTGAATACCTTATAACAGTATAAGATTAGTTTGATCCAAAACTTAAATGAGTTTTAATTTTTTTTTAAAAAAACCTAATTAGTCTTATGTCAAACTGAAAAATCTGTCTTAGGCCGAGGCTTTAATGATGGCGTTCGTAGACCAAGTCTCTCGGATCGCTCTGGCGGCATTACCGACATGGCTGTCCAGCGCGCACTGATGAGCGACATCGGCACTAGGCCCTCTTTGTCGGACCTTGGCAGTCGTCTGGGATACCAGGACCAGTATAGCCGTCGACCCAGTCTAAGCGATCGCCGACCCAGTGGAGACTTCGGAGGCATGAACCTCTCTGGCTTTCGTCAACCCAGCCTGAGCTCGCGTCACGACCGGGGGGTGTTCGAGCGCCAGCGTACGCTCCGCACAGCAAGTCCATCCCGCCACGAGTACGGGGACAGGGAACGCTCCTTTAGGGGTCACAGCCCTTCACGATACGAAGGGGAAGATAACTATTTGCGCAACTTGAGTCCTGTACGTTACGACGGCACAAGAAGTCCCTCCCGTTCTCGCCAAGGAAGCGATCCAGACATCATGGGCTTGGCCCTAGGACGTCGGGAAATTCCAACTAGAGATCCCAGTGCTGGCATGCTAAGCCCCAAGTGGCCTGACAGTCGCGCGGCCAGCCCTCGAGCTCCAGCTGCCTTCTTCCCAGAAACCGAATCTATGCACAGTTTGCGCGAAATGGGTCCTGATCGTCTACTAAACGACCCCTGGACAGACGACCACTTAGAAGGTCCACCTTTCCTAATGGGTCACGAAATCCCTACTCGCGAGCGTGACCTGGATGCAGACAGCGGGCACAGTGGTGACCTCAGCCGGTACGAAACGCGCCTGTAGTGTTAGTCGTAGATGTATGTGATGATAACGAGATCAGTTATCGAAGTTTATCCAGTAGCTAGAACGTGGTAAAACCTCTGATCAGTTATCGAAGATTATCCAATAGCTAGAATGTGGTAAAATCCTCTGATAAGCTATTATCCATAACTAGAACGTGGTAAAAATAAAAAACACAAACATCTGATAACTTACCTAAGTTCATCCAACGCTGTGAGCTCTGATGAAACATTAACGAGATGCTGGAAGGGTGTCTCCGTACTATTTTGTCTCACACGCCGTTTACTGCTTGAGTGTTGCGTCTATTGGTCAACCAGTGCCAGCGAGACATTCCGTTCTCTGTTATATAATTCACTTCTGTTGTGCTATATCAGTATATGTATTCATGATTAATTTATTCAAAGTTAATCTTAAGTACACTTATTTTAAGACAAATGATTAACTTACTCAGCTTTGATCTTAATAATTAATCTATTTAGTACAGTTCGTAATGATGAATTAATTTACTCCAGGCTTAATAAATGATTCACTCAGTCCTAATCTTAACAGTGAATTTCAAGACTATTTTAAGTGCACACTATAATGCATACTATAACTTGTATAAGACTTTTGATGTTATCTGTTTTATCAATCCTGCTGTGCTGTTGTATCAAATGTCTACAGTTTCAGTGACCGATACTTCATTTATAAATGTGAAGAAAATATGATTGTGCCCGTCTTGTTTATATTAATTAAAGTATTTTTTTAATTCTAAATTTTAATGCAGTAGTTTTCTTGAAATAAAGAAAGATTTCCATCCGAAAATGTAATAGTCATAGCCAAAAACTTGTACCTGTTTTCAATATACAGCAGGAAAAGAACATTAAGAACAGTATCAATTTCAGTAAAATGTAATTGTGAAAGTGAGGGGTTCCATCTTTAACATTTCCTTAAAACTGATAAGTAATGTAAATGACAAAATGGTAGGTAGAAATCTAAAAATTGGCTGAAGGTTGTTTTTTGTTTTTTTGTCCCTATTTTTGCATTTCTATGCATTGTGTTTCTGCAAAGATAGGTTGTTGTATTTCACTCCCATAAAATGTTTCTGTCCAAGCAGTCGTATTTTTCAGTGCTTGATGGAATCACCATTCCAACTTGATGTTTCTTCCATAGCAGTGGAAGGAGTAGTATAAAAGGAGCATTGGAAGGAGAAGTCTTGTAGGAGCATTGGAAGAAGTCTAGTAGGGACATTGGTAGATGAAAGTCTACTAGGAGCATTGGAAGTAATCTACTGGGAGAATTGAAAGGAGTAGTCTACTAGGAGCATTAGAAGAATCAAATGTGAGAATTGAAAAGAGAAGTCAACTAGGAGCATTGGAAAGAATAGTCAACTAGGAGCATTGGAAAAAATAGTCTACTAGGACTAGTAGGAGTCTATAGGAATTAAATAATTAATGAGGTCTTAGAAAATGATGGAAAGAGTAGTCTGCTGGGACTATATTAAATAATTAGGTCTTCACAGTATTGAAAGTAGTGGGATTCTGTAAGAATGAAATAATGTATTAGGTCTTAGCAGCATGTTTATCATTTCAGAATAAGTTTGAATTTAATGCATTATTATATTTCAGAGTGGAATTAATACAGCAATTAAAACTTTCATTTAATAATAATACAGGATGGCTGAAAAGTAGGTTTACAGTTATCACATAGACTATTTATTTGAATATAAATTTTAAAATATTATCAAGTAAAAAGTTAGCTTTACATAATAAAATAAATTACATTTAGCAAGGAAAAAGCTGTTTATGTTAGATTTATACTCTGAGGAATGTTTTTATAAAAGGTAGTTTAATAACTGTAAACCTACTTTTGGGCCACCCGGTACATCCTGTTTCAATGAGAAAAGTACATCCATGTCAGTGGCTACATGAACAGCCTTTGGCAAAAATACAGCCATGTCAGTGGCAAAAATAGAGCTGTGTTAATGGCAAAAGGGCAGCCATGTCAAAGGGAGACTGAACAGCCTTTCATTGGCAAAAATACAGCCATAAGTGTCATAAATACAGTCGGTGTTAATGACAAAAATACAGCCACAGCAGTAGAAAAATGAACAGCCTTTCACTGGCAAAAATACAGCGTCATTAGCAGAAAACAAGCCTGTGGCTTTGTCAGTGACTGTCATAATAATCCACAAATGTGGCACACATCACTTTCCCACACTCACCCTCACACACTTTCTGTTACTTCACCACTAGTTCAAAGTGAAAGTCCAAGTGTGTATAAAAGAAAAAAACTAGTCAGACTTTTGGGGTACAGAAATGTATTTTATGAAATAGATCTTACATCTCTGGTATCTAATAAAAATGCTGAACTTTATTTATTTATTTAGAGGCTTATTTTTTTTAATTTGTATTTGTTATTTTGACTGATGGCAATGTAACAACATCAGGCTGATACCTTACAATGTGACAGCATTAGACCAATACATAGCAATATGACAACATTAGCCATTGGATAAAAAATAAGCAGTTGGTAGTTTATAAGATATTTTTACAAAAATGCATGGAAATTGAAGATAAACAAACTCCTGTTTGATAAGGCTGTAAGATCATATTTATCATTTAAATTAAATTACTGATACATAATATATTATGGAGTCTTTCTGTTTAAACACCAATTGAAAGTGAAAAAGTATTGATTACTGGGAGAAATGTATATATTATGTGGAAATATTCTGCTTTAAAAATGAATTTGAAGGGGAAAAACAAATTGTCTTATTGCATAACATTTGTGCAGAAATACTCTTTGTGCAGCAGAGATTTCAGTAGAACCTAAGTGGCAACTGACCATTTGGAAACTGCTTGTGCAGTTGCAAACTTCTTTCACACATTCATTCTTTTCTTTTCTTTCATTGTCATGTAACATTTTGTAATTGCAATCTTCTGTGTTTCCACAAATAAGAGAACTGCATAGGCTATCTTCCTGCAAAAGGCTGCAAATATTTTATCACATTTTGTTGATATGTTCATGTGACTTTTGCTTCACAATGAACACATTTAATTTTTAAAATTTCTTTTGAATTTCAGGTTTGTTTTGATATTATTGCTTATTAAATAGTCATGGCATAGGCAAATTATAAAATCTCATGTACATATATTTATTTTATTACCAGAATTGTGTCTGGTACTATTAAGCTGCAAGAAACAGTTAAAAGAATAGACAGCAAAAGAGAAAATATCATTTAATATTGCATAAAATACATTTTAAGATGTGGATATGCTTTCTTGTCACTCTTGAAGGCTATTATGTCTTCCTCATTATTCTGCAGATGATGACAATAGATGCAATGTCATTGACCTCACTAGTCAGCATCTGCTTCATTTATTTTCTTCCACCACCAAATTGCATTATAAATCTCGCAATTAGCATGCTCTGAGCTAATGCAGTTAACATGCTCTGAACTAGTGTGTTATAAATTGGACATTAACATGCTCTGAACTAGTGCATTATAAATTAGGCAATTAACCTGTTCTGAATTAGAATTATTGCATTATAAATTAGGCAATTAACATGATCTGAATTAGAATTATTGTATTATAAATTGGGCAATTAACATGCTCTTTGCTAGTACATTCATTACTTAATTTATGAAGAGTGAATTCAAATTAGGCTGATTTTGCATACTAGTGCATTATAAAATAGGCAGTTAGCATGCTCTAAATTAGCACATTGTAAATTAGGCAGTTAACATGCTCTGAACTAGTGCATTATAAATTAGGCAGTTAACATGCTCTGAACTAGTGCATTATAAATTAGGCAGTTAACACGCTCAGAACTAGTGTATTATAAGTTGGGCAACTAGCATGCTCCGAACTAGTGTATTATAACTTAGGCAATTAGCGTGCTCTGAGCCTTATCAATTGGATGAATTATGTGCTCACAAAACATTTGTTTATAGTGGTGTTTCATGTGAGGTGTTAAAATATTATAATTGGGGCATGTCACTGCTTAATATAAGCATTTCATATGTACATTTCTCTAATATAATAATAATAATTATATCATAATCATCATTCTAAAGTTGTCTGTCTTATAATCTCACTGCCATAAAGCAATTTTATTTTTCATCTTTCTGTCCTTTTCCACTAACCACCTTTCATTAACTTCAAACACTATGTTAGTAATAAAATAAAATGAGAAACACACATGCACACACACACACACACACACACACACACACACACACATTGATGTTAATGATGCTTTCCTTAAAGACTAGCAAAATCAGAATTCTATAATCCATTCAATTCAATTATCAGTAAACAAAATTGGAGTTTATTTGAACATTACTTTCTTAATCCAATTTATTTTTTAGTTTAAATAAAATTCATAATATTTTCTATTTACAGCATGCAATATTCTCAAGAAATAGAACATAATCTTAATGTGAGTTATATAATTCAGTATAAAGCATTAACCAGTAATTGAATACTTGTTACACATAGATACCATCAATGTAACAATTCATTTAATAAGCCCAAGTCACACTTGTTACATCAAAAGTATGCATTTTTTAAGTTATTCATTTAATTTTAAAATGCACAAATACATTTATGATCAGTCAAAAGTATTCATCTATTAATTTATTATTATGCCATTTAGCTATCCTCACTTTAATTTTAAAAGACATGAATAAATGATCAGTCAAAAGTATTCATCTGTTAATTTATACTTTTGCCTTTTAGCTACCATCATTTTAAAAGGCATGAATAAATGATCAGTCAAAAGTATTCATCTGTTAATTTATTTATATTTTGCCATTTAACTACCATCATTTGAAAGTATTTTCTATTATGTGGTAATTATTGATATGCACACACCTAATAAATTATGCTTGACTCATTTTGCTACCACCATTTTAGCAATGCAGAAATAGTAGGTACATACTGCATTATATGCTGCTATATGAGTTATGTGTTAAGCTTGTCACTAAGTTACATCCATTTTGAAACACCACAGTAGATACATTCATGCAACTATAATATCCACCATTAAACAGTAGATCATACATGCAGCTAAAATATCCACCATTTTACAGAAGATCATATATGCATCTATAGCATCTGCCATTTCACAGTAGATATGTTCAAGCATCTGTCACCATTCGGTAGACATAGCAGTTTCTCTCTCTCTCTCTCTCTCTCTCTCTCTCTCTCTCTCTCTCTCTCTCTCTCTCTCTCTCTCTCTCTCTCTCTCTCTCTCTAACACCAAGCAAGTTATTTTTTTACTAAATTAGCTACAATTGAGACAAGCAACTTTTAACAAATCTAACTGTCCTGTCCAACAATTATTTTATTTGTACAATCTATTCTGAAAATAGTTATTCAGGACTGTATAATGCCATTGAATATTATATTTAATCTGCCATTTTCATTTGGCATTCTAAATACTTATTTCAATAAGTCTTCAAACTCAAGTAGTTTGATCCCAAACTATCCTTAAGAACAGTATTTTGTTTACTGTATATGTTTCATCCCAAACTCTCTTTCAAACAATATTTTGTTGACTGCATAGTCAATCCCAAACTCTCTTTAAATGAACATTTTGTTGACTGCATAATCAACCCCAAACCCTCTTAAAGAGAATATTTTGTTGACTGCATAATCAACCCCAAACCCTCTTTAAGAACAGTAGTTTGTTTGCTGTATATATTTAATCCCAAACTCTCTTTAAGAACAATATTTTGTTTGCTGTATAGGTTTACTACCAAACTCTATTAACAATATTTTGTTTGCTGTGTTTATTAATCCCAAACCTTCTTTATGAAGAGTGTTTTGCTGTTGGTTTAATCCCAAATTCTCTTAAAGAACAGTATTTTGTTTGCTGTATTGTTAAATCCCAAACCTTTAAGAACAGTATTTTGTTTGCTGTTAGTGGACTGAGCAAATTAGAATAGCAGTTTAACCTAAAATTCAGAACAATAAAATTAAATTTGCTTAATTCAATCTATTGGGACTTCAGTGCAGCAATAATTTGAATTAATCTTAAACTAATAATGTAGATGATGGAAAGATTTTGGAAGAAATTAAACATAAATTTAATATTGTGGATTTTGAATTAAGCAGATTTTTGTATAAATAAAAATACATGTATACACAAGATTTTAGGTAAAGAAAATAGGACCCATAGTATAGTAAGTTTATATAGCAACAGTACCATGAATAAGTAGTATGTTTAACTGAAACTTTTTACATGCACATATTACATATCCATATGTCACGTTTTTACCAATCTATGATGTTTCCATTTCCATAGTTTTAATTGGATTTACATTATTTTTTATTTTCTAAATATATACAAATAACTAAACTTCATTTATAATAAACTCCTCACGGCCATCCATTACACACATGAATGAATCAATAGCAACCATTCTCATTATAAACAATAATAATTTTGTTTGTTCATGTCATTAAGTCTCTTATTTTTAATGTAAATTGTGCTATTAGAATAAATCTACACAAACCTCATAATTTGTTCTGTGGTGGTAGTTGCATATGAGTGTATATGTATGTATATGAGCCGGTATTCATGTTGAAAGTAAGAACGAAATTATACATTCACTTAATAATATATTTGTTATTTATAAGAGAGAAAACAAGTTCTTTTTTTAAAATTATATTATGGTGAGACGTCACACTGTAGAATAACTTAACTGCAAAGATTAATTAATAGTATAATGACTGAAATACTGTTGCCTTCAACACTGAAATTGAGAATGAGAAAATTATTTTTTAAAGTTCATTGTTCCACTATTAATACTTTACAACTCAGTAATTCAATGAAATTAGGTCAACAGTTACAATTAGAGTTTATAAATGGTTATAGTTCATAATCACAACCATGTTGTGTTGTAAGAGAAAGTTTGTTTGAGTCCTATGGCACTGTGGTAGTTATTCAGTTCATGTGAGCGAACTATAAATAAGTTTATAAGAGAACACTGAATGTTTTGAGTGAACTATAAATGAGTTTATAGGAGAACACTGAATGTTTTGAAAACTCTAAAAGTACTTTGATTAAGTTTGAGTGAATTTAATCAAACCTGTTCAGCTTGTTGGTTTTATAGTAACTTAGCTTTGGTTTCCTGATGTGTTGTCTGGGGTCCCAGTGACAAACAAAAACTGGGATTTTTTCCCATAGAATTCTAACCATTTTTCTTCAAACTGTATACATGATTGATACTTTAGATCATGTATACACAATATACTAATAATTGTAATATTAAAAGAAGAAGAAATGCATTAATTTAAGCTTTTAAAGACTATCCAAATATTAAATTAATATAACACTCATCATTAATTGTTAAATTTAAAAACTTTTGGTTTACAACACTAAATAAACAGAATAGTACACACAAAAAAATAAACACACATAACACTTATACAGACATTCATTATTTATATGGTCGCACAGTATGTGGTCTGTGGAATTGTGTCTCTTTGTCGATGGGTCATTCCACTCTGCCATTACTTTGCAGCTCTACACTTGACAAATTCAACAACCAACATAAGGTGCCAGATCTGCAAGTAAAATATACACATGGGCTAAGAATTCATCCTCATGTTCTCTGACAGAACACTCTTACTTACATGGTCATTGTACATTTTAAAATCATAAACAAAATACAGTCAAGGTTAAATACCAAGTGAAATGGAATGTAGGTCAGCCAGATAAGAATAAATCCATATGAAATGAGTAATTCCAATTCTTAGAATCAAGACTGGAAAATTTAGACTGTCAGAGATTTTTACAAATGCATTTATTTTGGTATTGAAAGTCAATATTTCTGAAAGAAATCAGAGCTCTCGTTCATTTTGGAGATGATTAATCACCATATCAAAATAATGTGATGTCACAAGTAGGAACAACAATCCGCATAATTTGTCCGACCTGTTGTCTTGAGTTAAACGCATGGAAAAATTAAAACATGGTTAAATATTACAGTGCCTATGGCTGCATAAAGAGCAAACAACCAAAAACATTAATTTTTTACTTTTCCCAAAGATCACAAATTACGAAAACAGTGAATTACAAAGTTGAAAAGAGAAAACATTCATCCATCAGTACAGACAGTAGTGTTCAGCGAGCACTTCGAAGAAGAAGACTGAAATTCAAAATAAACAGTCTTTTCGGGACAGTTTACCAATGCCAAGCATTAAGGTGCCAAAAGTTAGACTTAACCAGTTTAAAATCAGTCTTACACTTACTCAGTTATAGTTCTATCATTTGATCATTGACATTGAATTGTAATTTTACATACAATCAGTTCATTAGAGTAACAGTGACAGCCTTCATGCGCTGTGTGATGGTAATTGAATAAGTTTTAAATCCATTCATTCACTGAATCTTCTTGTAACTGGGAAGTTAATAAGTAATCACAGAAAATGTATTGAAAATGTTATTATGGTTTCTGATGGTTTTATTTTTTCTTAATTGCAGATGTAATTAATTTTGGATTTATGTACACCTACTAAAAAATACTCTTGATAAATTAATAATGAATATTAGCTCATAAGTGCCTAAAAACAGTTGTACTTCTAATGAATTATTAAAATAGATACTTCTTGCAGTTTCAACTCGATATGTGTTGACATGATTATTAGTATGATTAATTAACTATCAATTAATCAGTTGTTTAATTAATTTGCAATATCTTATTTAATAAAAAAAAAATCTACTGAATAAGATGCTTCAGATAATAAATATATATTCATCAAACCCCAAACATCATCTTTTAATCTCAATTTGCATGAATGCATTTTATTACATTGGTGGTTGCTTGTGTGTTAATTGCATCATAATCTTTTATTTTATATACTGTAGCATTACTTTAAACAATAATCATAACATAAATGTACTGTATTTAACAAAATTTCTTAAATAGATAACCTTATTTCTCTAGCCAGTACCAGGACAAAACTAAAGTCTTTATTTTCTGCTGTTAACTCTAGTTGGTAAATCTATTAGAATTCGATCATTATATTATTATTCAACTGCCAAACTATTTGTATACAAATGAATAGGTGAAATAACTTGATCATAATTAAATATTTTACTTTATATTGGCAGCCATTTGACTCTCATTTGTCACATCACTTCTGCTTGTTTTAACCCCAAGGGTTTGGGGTTGTGTGTCTTAGCAACGGGGCAAATCTCTTTCACAAACTATGTTTGACCTAGATTCCATTTCACTTGATCTTTAAATTAACATAGATATTATATTTAGTTATGCAAGTGAAGCCCACACCATCAGCAGTAATATATATAAAGGATGGTTTCCTTCTGTGTTGGTAACTGGCAATAGAGTTAATAGTATGATTCTACTTTATTAAGGACAGGAGCCAAACTTGTGGCACCACTACAGCATTGGACTGATGACTATTAGGTGAGTTCTAGTACGTTTAGTTGTGCACAGTTGAGCAGTGTTCAAATTGGTTCATTAGAGTGAGTGTCTGGAACATTCAGGTATGTTTCCAGCCCAGAGATAAGGGTCATCCATTTTAGAAGATAGGTTTGTGTGTAGCCTATTTTTAGAAGAGAGTGGGTTTGGGCTACATATAAGCCCTTATGTGACACCCCACAACTAAAAACAAAATTGGGGTTCCTCCAAGTTTATTAAAATGCACACTAACATCAATGATAAAAATAGCTGCTCATATATGGTTCATGAGGTTCATTAGTTCAATAGAAGAGATGTGACAAGTATTCACAATAATTTTAATATGAAGTTATACAACAGAATTAAAATATGCTTCAAAATGCAAAACAGTAATGATTACAAACAGTCCTCTCACATATGTGACAAGTTAAATTATTCTTAGAAAATAGTGTATTTATATGACTATGGTTTCTTTTACATAGCACAAACAAGCAAAGAATTTAGCTTCAAAGTCAAATAATTAAAAGATATCAATGGAGGTATTGAATAGTTAACATCTGGCAACAGTGCGGTAGCATTATGAAATTCAAGTGTTGACCTTATGAGGACAGCAAGTTCAGTGGATCAGTGGTACAAATTCTAACTCAATGAGGTGCTATCAGGGGGCCTTTGATATCTCATCCATATAACAGCTGTAAAGATGAGTATCCGAGTGAACAGTGCATAAGTTCACAGTATGCGAAAAGGGCTGCTGATAAATAATGGTCCTAATTAGTGGAGTTACCGTTTGCTAGACATTTCAGCATTCCATTAAATTTTTCTGTCATCTCATTATATTGTGGTGGTAGGGGGTTGTAGTGAGGTGTGTAATGGATAGAAGTTTTAATACTTTGGTCATCAGTTTAGGTGCTAGTTTACACTCACCATACCATAGGTGCTAAATCACACTCACCGTATCCTATGTACTAATTGACACCCAAATATCCTAGGTGCTAATTCATACTCGCCATACTCAAGGTGCTAGTTCACACACACACCATACCCAAGGTGCTAGTTCACACTCAACATATCCTAGCTCCTAATTCACACTCAACATATCCTAGGTTCTAGGTTCACACTCAACATATCCTAGGTCCTAATTCACACACACCATACCCAAGGTGCTAGTTCACACTCAACATATCCTAGGTCCTAGTTCACACACAACATATCCTAGGTCCTAGTTCACACTCAACATATCCTAGGTCCTAGTTCACACTCAACATATCCTAGGTCCTAGTTCACACTCAACATATCCTAGGTCCTAGTTCACACTCAACATATCCTAGGTCCTAATTCACACTCAACATATCCTAGGTCCTAGTTCACACTCAACATATCCTAGGTGCTAGTTCACACTCAACATATCCTAGGTCCTAGTTCACACTCAACATATCCTAGGTGCTAGTTCACACTCAACATATCCTAGGTCCTAGTTCACACTCAACATATCCTAGGTGCTAGTTCACACTCAACATATCCTAGGTGCTAGTTCACACTCAACATATCCTAGGTCCTAGTTCACACTCAACATATCCTAGGTTCTAGTTCATACTCAATATATCCTAGGTCCTAGTTCATACTAAACATATCCTAGGTGCTAGTTTATACTAGCCATATCCTAGGTGCTAGTTTATAAACATATCCTAAGTGCTAGGTTCTAGTTCACACACTAAACCTTTAAGTGCTAGTTCACACTCAACATAGCTGCTAATTCATAAAATACCTAGCTCCTATAGTATGCTAATGATTAAGGGTCAAACGGTGACATCCTATATCCCTACCTCATGCAAATGACTGTAACCAGATAAAATTACTATAAATTACTCTTTTTTTGTGTGTGTGCACATTTGTTACATATATTTGTCTGTCATCATTAGATTTATTCTGGTACTTTGTTTTAATATTTTGAGAAAAAATGTTTTTATGGTCAAGAGTTGACCAAAATGGCTATATACTTTGTGTAGAAAATGAGTGTGTTTCTGCTTGTAGATGAGCCTAATTAATTCAAACTTTAAGCTGATATTAGCAGATAATTGGTTGATTTATTGTTTTATATGCATATTTTTTAGTATACTTGTATAACAAAGGAAAAAATTAAAATCTGGTATGCTACTTACTGAATTCATAAAAATTAGATCTCAAATATTTTCTGCATTGCAAATAATTCATTTTATTTCAATCTTCAATATAGCATACAACCTCCAACACAAAGAAATTACAAATCAAATTAGCAAAGTTTATGTTATTTACAGGTATATAAGTGTGTGTATGTATATATATGTGCACAGAATATAAGTGCAAAGCATGCATTTATGCACAATATTTAAAGTTCATAAAGCTTTATGATTATTAACATTTAAATATGCAGCACAGTTTCATGACCAGAGTTCATTCACTTTGTTGAATGAGCATTTGAAAGACATTAATGAAAAATATCATGCATCATATATATATATATATATAAAACTTCAAATTCAAATGTTCAGTTTGTTGTGACATATTGCTACAGAATAAATGATGGTTGGTCAGACAAACCTACAAAGTATTTGCCAAAATTATAGCCAAGAAAATAACAACCCCTTCTTGAATTTAAACAAGGAACCCAACATACATATCTTACTAGTTATATTACAAGGGAGGGTGTAATTATCTCTTAATATACAACAAACTGTACATATTTACGTATTCAAATTCTCTGCTAAAATTAAAATAAATTAAAAATTATTGATGGTTATAATGATGAGAGAGAGAGAAAGTTAGGACTGTTCGGACATTTAAAAACAATGTTATTTATAGGTTATGTTTTTAAAAAATTCCATTTTCATTCTATATTGGAACACATAAAACATGATTAACTGAAATTATTGATGATTACATTTTATAATAATAATATTAAAATTTAAGAAAAATTATTTTTATTTAATTTCTGATTCTGTAAAAATATTACAAAATGTAATTAATAGATGAAAACATTATTAATAATTGTACTTTAAAAACAATTAATTCATAGTAAGCAGGGGGTGGAAGGTGGGGGGAAGATGAATGAAGAGCCTGGTGATTTATATAAATCACAGCTGTCTGATTTCATTCTGAAGATCATAGTAAGCAGGATGGAGGTGGGGAAGACAGATGAATTAAGAGCCCTGATAATGTAACTAATTCAAAGTAAACAGGATGGGAATGGGAAAACAGATGAATGAAGAGCAGCCCTGGTGAAGATCGTGTAACTAATTCATAGTAAGCATAGAGGGAGACAAAAAGAGATGGCAGAAAGTGCTTATGGTCATTTGTATCAATCAGCAGCCTGATTACATACCAAAGACCAAACTACTACTTCTTATTTCTTCATCATTTTGTGCAAGTTAAAGGAAACAAGACAAATATTTAATTCTGACATCATTTCCCCTCCAGTTTCCACATGTCCCTTATAAAAGCATATGACCATGCCCCTCAAAAAAACTAAATTGGACATTAATGGCTTCTACTCTGACTTCAGGTCCTCATGCCATAAATTATCTTAGTCAAAAAAAGCAATACCTGGTTACTGACAAAAGAAAAATGTTGATATAATTCTACACTCTAATACCAAATGAACAGCTTTTAAGTTTGAGTTAAAATAATAATTTAAAAACAACTGTGAAAAAAAAATTAACTTCTAACAGGTTCTTAAATAAAAAAGAAGAAATCTTGTTATAAATCTAGCAAATCACTTAAGAATTCAACAGTCAACAAGGCAGACAGTAATGAATAAGCTTAAGATATCTCTACATATGTTGTATACATTTATCTACACACCTTTGTTTCAAGCAAGCTCAGTCATACAAACTTATGTAGTATTTACTAGGCAGTACTTTAGAAATAAATTTGATAAGCTAATAATTATTTAGACAGAAAACAATACAAATATGAAATATAAGGATAAACTATTTTTATACATATTTATTTTATAACACATCCATTATTACACAAATACATCCTGGTAGTGATGAAGGCAAACAACAGAAAAGTCATTGCTAATGTTCAAAATCTACTTTTGCTACTATAAAAATTAATATCTGTAAACAATGAAGTTCTAAGTAATCAGCTAGGTTGTGCTCTCTCAAAATCAATTTTAAAAAAACAACAGTAATTACTGTATTTACTAAATTAGTAACAATGTATGCATGTGTGTTTAAGTTTGTCCTGTCATCCTTTATGAGAGTGGGAAAAAAGGTGGTAAAAAAATAAACTGTTCACTTTGAAAGATGTATTTGGGGAATTAATGATTAAAAGAAATGTTGTAACAAAAATAATGAGTGAAGGATATGAACAATTGAGCTGCTTGGTGACAATATATTCAGCAAAACAAAAGACTTCTTTGATGCAGGCACCTTTTCTACTCTTACCATAGGGAAAGGGCTAGTACTCAAGTCAGTCAAACATTTCTGACAATGGATGACACAACACATAAATGACAAGTAAAATGTCCATATTAGATACATTGGATACAATCTGTCACAACAAAATTCTTTAAACATTAATACAAAGCTGCACAGTGCTTTAATTTTAATATTTCACAGTTGTTTATAGTACGAATATTAGATAAAAGTATGTACAAGTAAATCAATTACAGAAGAAATAAATTCTAAAACTGCATAAGTGTGATAAATGTTTCCTAATAAAACTATGATAATAAAAGTTCAATTTTGAAATAACATTGCACTTTATCTTATTCTCAAGCAGCATGCTGATTTTTAAACAGATACAATAACTGATTTTCAATCAGCATTCATTCAATGATTTTCAAAAGCATACGTTATTAAACTTTCAAACAGTTTGTGTTATCTGATTCTCAAACAGAGCATTATCATATTCTCAAAGAGCATGAATTATCTGTTTCTCAACAGCACACTATCTAAATACATTTTTAAAAAATGTCAATGGTTAAGAAAATTAAATTAAATTTAAATTAAATCTTTTCTTCTGTTTCAATTTGTTTGTTGCTCATTGTATATAGACTAAACAAGAAATTGGTAATGATTTCATCATTCATCTGACAAATCCTGATGCATATTAATTATTATTATGTCTGATTTATGGCAAAATTGACAATATAACCAATTTTTTATCAAAATGATTATGCAAATGTATATACAAACTTGTATAAACTGAACTGGGTTTTAATTGCTACTATTTTTTCCAAATGTATATAGCAAACTTGTATAAACTGTACTGGGTTTTAATTGCTACTATTTTTTCCAAATGTATATAGCAAACTTGTATAAAATGTACTGGATTTTAATTGCTACTATTTACCAATTACTAAATAAAATGTTTTTTTATTAAAAAAGCAGCCTGTTTTAAAATACACAATTTACATCTACAAAAGATGGAAATATGAATTTTAAATAAAAACAAACTGTGAGAGGATGCAGAGCTTATGTTTATAAATTATCCATGCAAATAAAGAGTGATGCTACATTATCAAAATTCATTTAATGACTTAAGAGCATTGAGTATTTAGACAATAATGCACATAAGTATATTATCAGTTAATGGGATTGGCATTTAATGAATAGACAATAGTACATATAACTATGGTTATCAGTTAATGGGAAAAGCACTTTATGAAAGACAACAGTGCCCATAACTATAGTTTTTCAGTTAATGGAAAGGGCACTTCATGAATAGACAACAGTGGACAATAGTGCACATAACTACAGTTATTCAGATAATGGGATTGGCACTTCTTGAACAGACAATAGCGCACATGTAGTTATAATCAAGGTGTGTTTAATTTTTTTTTATAAACCTTACAAATTAAGGATGTGAAACATTATGTATAATTAATAAACACTGCACCTTGTTAGCTAGTGTACAAAGCAATCTGGTTAGCTTACTCAGAAACAAAATAAAGAAATGTAATGCTAACATAATTCTATATGCTGTCTTAGTTCAAAACACCAAACAGATATTTATATTCACTTGTAAATAAAACACACTATCAAATTTTTCTTCATATGTGGTGTGTGGTTCAAAAGACCAAACAGATAATTGTAAATAAAACACACACTATCAACTTTCTTCATATGTGGTGTGTGATGGTGCAGAAAGGTACCTTATGTAAAGAGACACATCAGAATCTGAAATCTGAACATTTTCTTTATAAACTGAAAGCATATTTAAAGTATTTTACAGACATTTTATTGTAATAATTTATTTACCAACAGAGTTACTGCTTTATCAATAAAAGAAGCAAAACACAAAAGCTTGACATGTTCAATTTGTTATCTGAAATGTAACAGTGGTCATCTCTGAGCATAATCATTCATTCTTTCCATAACTCACATGGACAGAAATAATCTTTTAATTATTAAAAATAATTGACAAGATTCTTACTGACACCTCTGACCACAACAAATGGGTTTGGTCTTTTTTGACAGAACATATTTGTTTCTGGGCATTTAGCTGTACAATTAATGGTTGTAACTGTCAGGTTGTCTGCCAATTCTTTAGAAATTCATTGGTTTTTAATGCTTATCTTACCAACCTATCTTCCCAAAACATTTACAACTGACAACAAAATATTGAAATAATAGTTAATAAATTGATGAAGATCTAATCAAGCTAGTTAATTTTAAATTACTTGTGCTCGCTTTTCCTTTACTTCATTTAACAGTTCTGAACAGACATCAAACACTTCTAGCCCCAATTTGTTTTTAGTGCCAATGCCAGTAATTTTGTCTCGCTACAGTATATAACCTCCAAAATTCAAATACCAAGCAAAACACAATAAAAAGAAAAATCATACACCTCCCCATTCCACCCTGATTTAGCTTTAAGGATCTAAAGCAGAGAATGATATCTGTATAACTATACACTGATTCCATGATCTAGCTTTAAGGATCTAAAGCAAAGAATGATATTTGTATAACTATACACTGATTCAGTGATCTTCAAACAGTTACAACTACAACATTCACCATCATCAATTTAAAATTTTTCATGAGATGTTATGTTATGTATTGTAATTCAGAAATTTTTATTTTTTATTCAAAAGTCTGTAAATTAAAAATTTTTATTACAGACAATGTTGTCTTTCACACTGCATGCCATACCACTGTATTTCACGCAATACTGGAACTCATATATACATACAATCACTGAACTGGTGAACCATGACATGCTACATATTTATGTTCTTACAATATCCAATTATAAAATGCACAATTAAATGCAAAGTTATAGGCAATCAAATTTACATAAATATTTATCACATTTCAACATTCAATATTATTTTATTTATTAAATAACCTCTACAAGTAATTTCACCAATTAAAATTATATATACATATTTACTATCCACTTAACCAAAAATTGTAAAAGTTTCATGAATTTATTTGTATATTTAGAAAAGCTCAGTTACAAAGTTGGTATGAGTTGCTCATTCTAGATTTTTTTTTTTTTAATGAGTGTTAAAAGGTTAACTAAATCTGTTTCATGTGAACAGAATCAGCACTAATTTTTCTGTGGTTGCCATGATGGACCAGATCAGATGGATCCAGAATATTTTGCCATAGCAACATAGTTTATAGGGCTGTACCACAGAATCTACAGTACATGTATATTCAGTCCAATGAGTTCTGATATATCTGGTATCAAAATAATACAAAATCCATCATCAACTCCACTAGCCCAGACACACACACACACACACACACAAACATTTATTACTAGCTATCACCCATACATCATTTTTTATCTAGTGAGAGTGTTATTAAAGGAAAACAACTTTAATTAGGTGTTTACATCAGTGAGCATAATTCCCCGACATTACTGTTTTGCTTGTGAGTTGTAAAAGCAAAGTAATGATTCTCACTCAAATTAGGTGTTTGTAAGATAACTTGTACCGGTTCTTAAAATTGTGTTCTTTTTATTGCTAAACAGTCTGGGAGACAACACTACTCACAAAGTATAATGAGTCCATTATGACATTCTGCACTTAAAATAATTTATTTTAGTCACTAACAGTCTCTTTCATGTTGCACTGATGTTTCATGCCTGACATACATGTAACATATTTTCAACATCTAATTCTTTATTCAAATTTTTACAGATGGATATATAATAGTTTTACAAGAAAATAGCTCAATTACTAAATTAAGCAAAGGAAAAGGTCTCATTTAGCTCAGAAACATCTGGAGGCTAGAGTTTAAAGCTTGAAAGATAAGGAATTAAAAAACACATATAATAACATAAATGACAGAAAATATGCTTTCTTGTTAAAAGAGGAATTCTTTGACAAAAAAGATTTACTCATAAAAATATATATATATATATTTTTTACAAAGATACATTCATTTCACGAAAAGTTCTTGTCATAAGAGATTTTTTAATCTAATGAGGTATTCTTAATTTCTAAAGAAAATGTTTCTTTTTCAGAGATGCTATTTAATCTAATTTGAGACTTTTAACCCCAAAAAAATTATTTGACAAAGATTTCATCCAAGAAATGAACTCTTGTTAAAAAAAAAAAAAAAGACCTTTCAGTTTCTTTAAAAAAAACAAAACAAACAATGTGTAAAGAATAATTCTTGTATTTCAAAAATGAATAGTAAAAGAAAAACAAATATAAAGGTTATTTGTTGTGGAGTTCTTTTGTGTCAAAAGGGGCTTTCATTCAAGAGTGATTTTAATGTGTAAAAAAAAAAATTACTTGAATTACTTGTTAAAGGTGAATTATTAAGATGATTTTTTTTTTTTGGTAGGGAAATTTTTTTCAAACAAGCCATTTCTGTTATAAAAAGCATTCTAGTCAAAAGAAGCTTTCTTGTTAATAGATGATTTTTGCAACATAAACTAATCTAAAAGGATGTTTTTGTTTTCTTGGCAAAAGTGGTTCATTTCAATGAAAAATATGCACTGCATTATACCTTAAACTTTCATTATTTCTTTTAAAACAGTTTTAATTCTGTAATTAAATTCTATTTTTTAAAAACTGTAAGGAATATATATATATACATTCTATTTTTTTTTTAAACTGTAAGGAATATATATATATACACACACATACATACACTTGAGTCATCCAAAACATATTTAAACATACTCACACACACACACACGTACGCATGCACACACAGGGTCATTGGTTTAGGAACACTCAAAGAGTGTAAGGATGCACCTGAAAATCAAACCTTTTTTTTTTTAAATGTATACTGGTTAAATCTACAAAAAAATCTTAAAATTAATTAAATCTCTCCACCTTTCACTCTACTAAAGGATAAAAAAAAAAGTTCAGTCATATTTCTTTGCTCCATATTTTGCGTGAAATAGTCTTCAGATTTGGGTGTGTATATGTGAGTGGAAATAACTTTTTTTTTTTAAAGCATCATACACATTTAAAGTCTTAGTTATTTCTTAAAATACCCTATCTCCCTTCATCATGATCACTATATTTTTTTTAATCTGTAACTATCATATTTTCTTTCAACTTAACCCCTATACTTTTTGCATTTGTAACTATCACATTTTCCTAAATGTAGCCTCTATACTTTTTGTATATGTAGCTATCATATTTTCCTTCAACATAACCCCTATACTTTTTGCATCTGTAACTATCATATTTTCTTTCAACGTAACCCTTATATTTTTTGTATGTATAACTATCATATTTTCCTTCAACATAACCCTTATACTTTTTGTATTTGTTACTATCATATTTTCCTTCAACACCTCTATACTTTTTGTATCTGTAACTATCATATTTTTCTTCAACATAACCCCTATACTTTTTGTATCTGTAACTATCATATTTTTCTTCAACATAACCCTTATACTTTTTGTATTTGTTACTATCATATTTTCCGTATACTTTTGTGTTTGTAACTATTATTTTCCTTCAAAGTAACCTTTATACTTTTTGTATCTGTAACTATCATATTTTCTATGAAAACATAATCTCTCTATTTTTTGTATTTGTAAGTCTGAGTTTTACTTGAAATTCTCTATCTTCCCTCTACATAATCTTTATGCCTCTTGTAAATGAAAGTTCAAAGATACTGCTTAAAACATTCAGCTTCCTTCAACATAATCTCTATATTTTTGTATTTGTAATAGTTGTTTTTTAAAATACCCATTTTCCTTCAACATAATATCTACTCTTTTTTTTTTGTATTTATGAATTAATTATTTCTTTAAATAACTAATCTTTGTTCCACCATCTCTGTACTTTTTGTATTTATAAGACTGATTTATTTCTTACAATAACCAATCTTCTTTGTTCCTCTCTTTTTATTGTCTTTTAAAATTAGTACTATATTTCATTTATTACCTAATAATAACTGATGCCACATCCAAACTAGTTACTTTTATCTTTAAATAATGATTCTAACACATCAGATTTAATTGTAAATATCTAAAAGAAAGAAAACATGAATGCTCTGTGAAATATTAAAAATGGTGGGAATCCAATAAGGCAATAATGATCTTTTTGCTAAATCAGACAATTAGAGGGATACCGAGATTAAATGAATTATTCTAATATTTCAACTACATTTATACAAAATATATATTATATATTATTATTATTATTAAATATTCATAATAAAAGATTACAATAACTATAAATCAACAAACAAATGAGAAATTTGTATAAATTAAATTTGTGCTTGCCTTTAATTGTAATGATGCAGTAAAAGTTCATATCAAAATAGTGAAAATGTCTGATAGGGCCTTCAATATGCATGCTATTTAAATATAAAGTATATGTGCTTAATTCAATAAAGAAATTATACATTTATTTTTCTTACACTGCTGAATGCTATTATAATCCAATTTAATTGCCACCTAAGGTCTAGGGAATAATTTCAACAGGCACAATTACTGTAATAAAATTTTTTTTTTGCATACTCTAATTCTTATAGATACTAGTTTTTCTTTTAAGTGAAAATCATAAGAATAGCATCTCGAGTGTGAAATAAACTGTGCACTTATTTAATATAAATGTACATATCAACATGTATAATCACTTTTTCATAAATAAGAAAATTCTGTAAACCAAAAACTAATACTGGTTATCTCAATTCATAATTTCCATGCAGTTAAACTTTTTAGGTGTAAGTAATTTGTAAAATAGTTTTTATTTAAAACTATCACTTATGTGAGCCTTTTTTAAACTTTTATTAGTTTTTTAAACTGTCACTAAAAAGAATATTTGAGAGAGAGATAAGTGGAAACTAGTTAATATAATTTGAAAGAAATGAACATTACAGTTGTCATATATGAGTATGGTGCCTTGTAGTGTTAAACATGAGCAGTCAATGATGTAATTAGTTGCCTGCTAGCACTAAACATAAGCAGTCAATGATGTAATCAGTTGCCTGCTTGCACTAAACATGAGCAGTCAATGATGTAATTAGTTGCCTGCTAGCACTAAACATAAACAGTATATGATATGGGTGCCTGGTAACAAGCAAAAAGTAAGATTTATGAGAGCTTTAGTCTGAGTTGCATGAATCAAGAAAGCTTTATAATTCACATATTTTATGACATGTTTATAAAGAATTTTTTTTTTAAATATCAAATCTGTTTATGAGATCAGTTCAAATAAAATCAAGTAAAAGTTTGCACTACAGTTCAAGTTTGATGTAAACTTCATGAATGTTTAAAAAAAAATCTTATATAACTGATTCAAATCAACAATAAAAAGTATGGTGCATTGTACTAATTTGAATTCATCCTGTAAAGTGTTATTCCAAATGCAGATTATTCTCACAGTGTTTATTTGCAAATATACCAGTTGAAAGTGATATTGTTTGTGTTGTGAGTGTCCAATGGTAAACAGGGACTACTTAAAAGTGTACCATACAAAGATTTTAGAGAATTTTTGTGTTACAAATCCAAGTAAAAGGGTACCATTTAAAAAAAAGGGAATGTATTTTAAAATCACATTTTTAATATTTAATTATTATATAAATTATATAATCTAACTGTATTATGTCCCTTGTTTAAAAAATAACTTGAAATCTCATCTCAACAAATTTTGATTGATGGCTCAAGTATTATCCATGGTGTTAATGCATACTAGAATGCTTGCAAAACTGTAATACAGACAGTGATACTGAGATCAGTAAGATCATTTTAGGTGAAGTTAATTACAATGTTCTGCTACTGAGATACTTGTAAACAATCATTTCCAGTATACAGGGGTATGAGTGAGAAAATATAAAAACATCTAAAAATTACTTCAAAAATCTTAAATGAGCATGTAAAGTGCATTTAGAGATGATATTTTAAATGGTTAATTAAATTCATTAATAAAATTTGTTAACTGATTTTTAAAAAATGGTTCTGTCCAAAATGTTATTGGTTGCTTGTAAGAAACATATTTCCAGTTATCCAAACAGTGAACAACAAAGTAAGCAACTACAACTGGAAAGTTAAAGGAATTTTTTCAATTAAGTTAAATGCAGATGGAAGAGTTGATGCAGCAAAAAAAGTCATTATTGTACAAAGTTAGCCAATCAAGGTTCTAGTACATCACTAAAATATCATCTGTAGCACAAACATCTGCTACAATACAAAAATGTTACTTGCAAATGAACACAAAATGTACTGCTGCTAAACAATAAAATTCAAGGAAACAGTGTAAATGTCAAATAAGAAAATTACTCCTGCTAAACAACAGAATTCAATAAAACAGGTGAATGTCAGAATGAGGAACCAGAGAGCGTTAAATTTATCAAGAATTAAACCACCAGCAAAATGGATACCTTGTTCTGTTTTATCTGACTGCTACTGTGGAAGATAACATCTGAAAACAGTGTGGCAAATTTTCAGAACAAACTTTACATCTTACTAAGTTATCTAATGACTGTGTGTATGATTTTGAATAATATAAATGAAAACTACAAAAGTACAAGATGTTATGGAGAAATGTAACAGTTTGGCAATCAAATCTGTTTCTGGATATCATCAGCCCCCAAAACACCTACTGTGGTCATTGGATACTCAGAATGAATTTGATATCAATAACATAAATTATTTTCAACTTACTAAATGGTATAGAGCTATTTTGTGATCTGTACAAAGTTGGTGCTCAAGATTCCAACATCTCTGACAAAATCTGTTGTGTTATTATAGACCAGGGGTGCACAAACCGCGGCCCGAGACAGAGCTCTATGCAGCCTCCCTGGAGGACTTTTGGATGTTACTATTATTACGAATGTAAAGCATATTATTTCATTATTTGTGTTGTTTTTTCTACTGAGACATCCATGTGGTGGCCCTCCTCACACTATCAACTGAAAATTTGGCCCTCTGGCCTAAAAAGTTTGTGCACTCCTGTTATAGACAAACCATGAAACATTACTGCTGTAATTGGGCATACAAAGTGCAGCCATTTGCTAATGACTGAAGGCAGCAGATTTATCTCCACTTAGAGCATCTAGTTGGGCATTTCAAACACAATTCTCCAACATATTTAAGTAACAAACCTGCCATACAAATGCAAAGTTTAGTAAGATGAAAGAGTCCTAGTTCCACACAGTACAACAGGATCTTGTGATATGATGAAATACATCCAAATACTAGGGAAGAAGAAAATATAAATGTATGGGAATGAATATGTGCATTCATATATATGTATGTGTGAGTGTATTAAATACAGTGTATTTTTTAAATTGTCAAACCCTCTACAGAAAACTAATTTCTATTATCTTTTAAATTATTTTAAAATCATGTTTCTAAATTCCATATTTTTAATTTGCTCAATTGTTTTAATATACATTTATTTACAGTTGTTCCTGTTTCTATATTTTCTTCAGTACTCTCCCACTCCCCTCCTCTTTCTTGTCCACTGTAAGCAAATGAATATTAATAGAATTATTTATCCTTATGTCTTTATATTCAAATTTTTTCGTACGGACTATTATTAAATATTTAAATGGTGATATTTTTTAAGGACTTCTTACATAATTTAAGACATTTAATTTTACAAACTGAAGAGTTTTAAAAATCTGATAACAAATACAATGCAGTAGGTTTGTAGCAGTAAAGATGAGTAGTTACCTTGACATTTAACACTGCACTAATCATATAAGTTAATTCATCATCATCATCATTATATTTATCATTTTGTGATTATGTGAGAACGGGGAGAAAGTACCATTATTGCATTGTTTTGCAAAAGGAATTCTATATATATATATTTTTTCTTTTTAATTTAAAAAAAGCAATTCTAACAGAAAAGTCAGTATGTTAATAATTCTGAGAAAAAGAACCTTGCATTATATTTAGTAACATTAATAATACTTCTACACTGATATGAACCAAAATCTATAAGTGATAAGAACAATATATCAGCATTCTGTTCAAAGCACCAATACAACAAAGAATGTGACCTAGAACACACAATTGCTCCTGAATAAGCAAATGATTCAAAAATAAACATTACAAAAATAAATAGTGCTTCTATACTTATATGGACCAAAAACAAAAAATGCACAAGCACATTTCAGAACAAATTATATTCCAATAAAAAGTGCAACTTTCTGTAATTATCCAAACCAAAATCTAAAAATCTACAAGCACACATCAGGACAAATAATATTTAAATAAAAAGTGGCAACTTTCTGTACTTTTCTGAACCAAAAACTAAAAATCTACAAGTACATATCAGAATAAATCATATTTCAATAAAAAGTGGCAATTTTCTGTACTTTTCAGAACCAAAAACTAAAAATCTAAAAGCACAAATCAGAATATTGTTAAGAATACAAAACCTCATAGATGGTGTGCCAGTGGAAATTTACCTATCCCAATTTCTAATAATTATATATTGTTGCCAATGTTAACATGACTTGACTTCAGGCACTGCTTATGATGATACCAGAGCTGATGTAAACAACTCAGGTGGAGAATATACTAGAACTTGTTCAAGCAATCCAAGTTTTTCTGACTAATAGTCTCACACTTGTTTATAACAACTTCATCCAATGGGGATGGACCGAAAGTTACTTTGTTGAGAAAGTATATATTCTAATCACTTTGATTTTGACATAACTCAAGTCCGATCATAAAGGCAATCATTAGCTTACGAGAGGAGCACTCCTTTTTTTTTGTTGTTCTGTATCCACTTCAGACTGCAGTAACTGCTGTACTCTACCAGATAACATTGGTGTGTGATCCAACGTAGTCATAGAACTTATCAGTAAACGTGTTGAAGTAAGTTGATTCCTGTGAATTCTGTTCAAGAGCCAATACAACGGAAAATACAATGGCTTAAGTTTGGTCTCGAGAATTCATGAAAGTTTCTTGAATATTCTTCGTGGTGTGTTGAGTAGCATACACGAAAATTCAGGAACATTCCTCCTGATGTGTTTTGATAGAGCATTTTAAATTCTGGATGATTCTCCATGGTGTTGTGAGTACATTGAAGATTCTGGAACAGTTTTGTAACATTTCTAGAAGGGGTACACTGGACTGTAGCCTAATAAAAAAGAAAGTGAAATGTTGCACATCGAATGATTGTGAACACATGCCAGCTGCCATCACTGAAAAGGTTATGTACATTGTCAATAATTATCTCTCTGAAACTCCACTCTCATTTCTATGATGAATTATATCTATGAATTGATTTTATTTATTTATATATATATGTTAATTTTATTGAACATTGTTGTGAAGTGATGTAAATGTCAATGCTCTTTTGATTATATTCATACATTGTATATATAATTGTTGATTTAATAAATTTATTGTTAAATTTATTAACCTTCTTGCACATATGTTAAAACTTATGTTGGAGTAATAGTGAGTGGATGGGTGCATAAATATACATATTAAAAAATATAAATAACAGATGGATTTTTATTATTCCTTTAGTAAGAAGTTTCCACCTGCATAATCATTATGCAACAGTAAGACGTCTATCTTATTACTGTGTAAAGAGTTTTATGACACCCTTATAATCCACCAAGAAAGAGATGTTCTTGTGGGATAATTATTAATAATGAAAAAATTAAGATTCTTGATCACTTGTAATTAATTATATGTTGTTAATTAATAAATAATAACCATAATGAGTGAAGAGTGCCCAGAGGTGTCACAGATGGCATTGTGCATATCACAAGTATCATCAATCAATTAAGCAGTTGTCATAAAAAATACACATAAACATCATAATAACTGGTACAAGTATCTAATTTTAGCTTCTGTGCTTATCTGAAATAAAATTGAAGCACTATACTCATTCATTGGTGTACAGATTTTGAAAGCACAGAGAGTCTAGATGTTAATAGAATGTCTGCAGAAAAGTGGACAATAAAGGTTTGTATGCAATTTTTAATCATTGTTTCAATTTATATCAATGAATGATGAGTGAAATGTAAATTCATAAATAAATTATTTAAGCTTGCAAGTGAACAGAAAAATGCACAAATCTGCTGTACATAAAAATGACACATTTTATGGGAAGGGCAAAAAAATACCCAACTAGATCTAGTAGATCATTAGAAAATGTACAAGTGAGAAAATATGTAATTGATTATTTTATAAAAGTTAACCAACGCTTTGTTTTGCTATGTAAATAATACAATTCTTAGACAATGTGAAAGTGGTGTACAATTTAACTGAAACAGTCAAATCACAAACTGCCATTTAATCAAATCAATGACATTTGTGTCTTCAGCACTCAGAGAAATAAGAGACACAGATAACAGTGTACAGCAATCATGTAGCAAATCTGCAAATATTAAAAATAATTCTTTTAAGTTTTATGCAAAATCAGAATCAAAATCAAAAAGGAGTTTTCACGAAAATCTTAATTTGTTGGACCAAAGGAAAAAATATTAAATTCACAGCCCTGGCAATGTTATTATGATGCTATGGTTATAGTGTACTATTATTTAACATTTTGACAAAAATACTTTTAAGGAGTGCTAACATTTATATATATATATATATATATATCTACACACATACATTTATATACATACATACACATATTACTGAAGTTTAAAAATGAAATCAAAGTACTAAAAATACTCTGTTCAGATTTGAGCAATCTGGTCTATTTAACCACTGTACACAATCAAATAATAAATAGTTCTGTACTCTTGCTAAAATAAATTAATGTTGAAACTACAGCTTATGTTATCTAGTCTGTTAGCACTATTGTAGAATAAATTAAACTGCAACTATTGCCAGTCTGTTGTCAGCATTATTTAAACTACACAGATACATGACAACCACAAATACTCTACAAAACAGACTCAAAGAAAAAAGTAATGCACTTCTTGATTAGCTGTAAGAGAGCTGATCTAAGTTAAAGTAATAGAGCTCTTGATCACCTGAAATGTTCTATCTCTGTATGAGAACTGACCTAAGTTAAAGTAATACAGCTTTTTATTATCTGAAATGTTCTATCTCTTAATGAGAACTAATTAAAGTAATATAACTCTTGATTACCTGAAATGTTCTATCTCTGAAAGAGAACTGACCTAAGTAATATAAACTTCACACAGTATTCTAGTGTAATGTTAATTCTTATTAAATGAAATGTTCTATCACTGTAAAAAAAAAAAAAAAAAAAAAAAAGCTGACCTAAGTGAAAGTAACATAACTCTTGATTAATTGAAATGTTTTATCTCTGTAAGAGAATTGACTTACCTTCATGAGAGATAATGTTGCATACTTCTCAGATAAGAGATATAAAATAAATGTATCTATCAAGAAAACAAAATGTACACATAACAGCCTTCATTTACTAAATTTGCATTTTACAACTCAGCTCACTAGAACAACCATCTAAATGCATATTAAATCAATTGGGAAGCACTAATTAATATTTTCTTGACAAATAATCTTTCAAGGAATGCATCCTCCCATAAACCAATGACTCGGTGTGAATAATAAATTTGAATGAAACAATTCACAATGAAAATAGTAAAATGGTGTGAGAGAAAAATCAGAACTTAGGCCTATCAAAGGTTGTCACACCATTCACTACCCAATCCAAGCAAACAATCACATCCTTAGCCTTTCAGCATACCATCCACCCATCCATCCAACCAATCCTTAGTCCAATGCATCTTGAGAAGTTTTCATTAAAGGGAGGTCTGGAGTGTCACGTAAGGCTTTCCATGCATTGGAGTTGTAACGTGCAAAGAGTGTAATGCCAGCACAGTATACAGCAGGAATACGGATATGTGAAGTGACTTGAGCACGGTAGCCTGGTACACTGGGCATATTGTGCTCACGTAAAACATTCACCACTTGCCCTGAAAAAAATTAAAAGGATGAAAATCTTTGATGAAATTCTTTGTAAGACTGACAAAGATTGAAGTCCAGAGACACATTACTCTCAGAAAAAGTACAAAAGATCAAAACAAACTCTGAGTATCAATAAATAATAAGTAAAAAAACAAATTAAATTCAAGTAGCATGAATTTATAAGAAAACAAGCTTTGATAAATAAGATATTAGTAAGCAAACTTTGACTAGTCAGTAAATATGAAAGATACTTTCCCACTATCCAAAACCAGCTTAGCAACAAATTTCTTACTTCTCAAAGCTTACTAATTATTATCTAAAAAATATTTTCATTAGATAAAGCTTGCATACTATCTGATACCTATTACTCACAATTTGCTCATTTATCATTTTTGCTACACAACTTGCTTGTCAAGATAAAATACAGCTTAAAAGAGGAGTTAGGCAGCTCAGGTGCTTCCAGGATGGATAAAGAAATCCATATGCAAATTGATTAGTGTTTTCCCTGTCTTTAGTGTTCAAGCTGAACAAATTCATGCACCTATTTTCTTTCATATTGCACAGATGTTTAACTTTTGTATGGTAAGCTATCCTGATACAGTGATAGCCAGTGTAATGAAATTGGCGAAGAAGGCAAATTAATTAAACATGCTGCAAACAAAAAACAAAACAAAAAAACTGAGTAAATATATCATTTAAATGATTTCCTTTCATAGATGACATGTTGAGTAAATATTATTTAGACTGAAGTAAACATGGCAGACAATGGTAGTTTTATTGGGTGAAATGTCCTTGAAGAAAGTCCATGTGTGAAATGTCCAGCAATCAAAACACCTCTCCCCTTCATCTACATAAATGTTCTGTGAACAGAGCTCTTTTGTCACTAAGCAATCATCCAGGTTATATAGTTATATATAAGAAGTCCAGTGAAATGTCCAGCAATCACATACTTTTTATGCTGAGCATCAGAAGACCTTCCAAAGGGGATACCACTGTGTGAAATGAAAAACATTCTTCCTGAGTTGTCTTTCATGAGTGAAAAATTCATTATTTTGGGGGTCTGGGAACCTAAAATCCCAGTTCAGGCTTCTGAGCAAATCTTAAAGCTTTCTGTTGTCAAGACAAATCCACTGACATATGATATATATTGGGCTTAACATGAGAATTCTTAGGTTTTATAGCAAACAGAAAACAGATGTTCTGTATGTAAAGATCACTGTGTGCATACATATGTGTGTGTGAAAATCTGCTGAAATGATCATTTTCAGCATCAAATGCTTCCCACAGTTGTGCTGCAATAAGTTTGTTTGTTTTTTTTATATATATATATTTAAAAAAAACAAACAGGCATTAACTACAATATAAATGATTGGATAATATGAATTCTGGATGTACTTTGTTCAACTACACATTGTTATGATGAATAAATGAAGTAGTTAGTTTAACTACCAATTTCAACAAGACACATGAAGTAGTGAGTAACGACCAATTTCAACAAGACACATGAAGTAGTGAGTAACTACCAATTTCAACAAGAGACATGAAGTAGTGAGTATCTACTAATTTCAACAAGACACATGAAGTAGTGAATAACTACCAATTTCAACAAGACACATGAAGTAGTGAATAACTACCAATTTCAACAAGACACATGAAGTAGTGAATAACTACCAATTTCAATCAGACAAGTGAGTGAAGTGGTGAGTGTAAATAGAAACAGTTAAGTCAAATCTTAAAATGGCACACTGAATTCTTTGCTTAAAAAGGTGCAAATTAATTCAAACTGCTCCATAATTTTACTTTGTCTTGTGAGACATTAAAGTCTTCCTTATGGACCTGCTGTTAGATAGGAGAAGCTTTCCTTATGGACCTGGTGTGCTAAAGTCAAATGTCAAGGCTACTTACTAAGAACTCATAAAGTACAAATGGTTTGCAGTCTTTGGCATGGTATAATTTTGTTTATTTGTTTAATGATGTTATTAAAAATGTATTAAATTAGATTATTTAATATTGGTGAATAAACCAATACCCACAGTCCCTAACAGATTATTTTGTACTGTTGATTATTTTTAGGAGAAACAGCAGAATTGTCTAGTCCAGTTTATAATTCTAGTTGTGATGGTTCTGCATTCTGGTTTATGAGGACTGTCTTTCCTGTATACAAACTTTTAAGAATTATGTGGCTAAGTCTATTCTCTACAAAAACTTCTGAGAATTATGTAGCTAAGTATATCCTGTATACAAACTTCCAAGAATTACGAGGCTAAGTCTATTCTGTAAATAAACTTCTGAGAATTATGTAGCTGAGATACAGTCTAATCTGTATACCTGCCTTTCTCAACCTTTTTACCCTAGAGGAATCCTTGAAATAATTTTCCTTGGGGAATCCCTTAATAAAAATTACTCTATC
This sequence comes from Sinotaia quadrata, assembly GCA_028829895.1. Taxonomy (NCBI): domain Eukaryota; kingdom Metazoa; phylum Mollusca; class Gastropoda; order Architaenioglossa; family Viviparidae; genus Sinotaia; species Sinotaia quadrata. The sequence goes on from CM054181.1 coordinate 89,986,772, forward strand.
TACGATGTTTATTTTTTTTACTATATCTATGATGTTTACTTTTTTTCAATCACAATCTCTTGTGGAGCCCCTAACAACCTCTCATGGAACCCTGGATGAGAAACCCCATTATATATGAACTCCTAAGAATTATGTGGCTGAGCTACAGCAATCCCTCACTGAGAAGACAAGAACTGAAGCAACTGGGCTGGTGGAGTCATTGTGAGATGGACTATTACATCTTTTAGGGAACATAAAGACTGTTATCAAAGTTATCAAATAAAGATGTGACAGTCAAACTGGCTCTCTAGTTTAGATAAATGATGATGGATGTGACTGACAAAATGTATCCATACCTTTAAGTGTTGATCACTGTAGGTTTTAAAGCCTATTACCTTTACATGATTAAAGTTTCTGTTAACTTTACAGTGATTAAAGTCTCTGTTAACTTTATAGTGATTAAAGTCTCTGCTAACTTTGCATAATCAAAGTCTCAAAAAAATTGTCAAAAACTTGATGATTTTGGACATCATTGCACAACGCTACAGTTCACCGGAGAAGACGTTTGTACTATCATGCTCAAAATGACAATGGTATCCAACCACCACCTCTATAATTGCACCAATGAAGGATGCACCACATGCAAAGACATCGAAACAAACATCTGGAGAGATGACTTCCAAATTTTAATTAGGCCCTCTGAACTCTACATGGCCATCGACAACACAGGGCAACTATCTAAACCATAAAATGGCCACAATGGAGGCCAAAGCAGCCACATATGAAATAATTCAATACTATGGCAACACGGGAGCAAGAAAAAAAAGAAGCCAGCAAAGACAACAATCAGATACACATACACCCAAGGAATGCATACAAAGACTGACACCCCACAACAGCGGAATCACCCAAATGGAACACATTGCACCACTGCAGAATACAAGAAACAAAGCCACACTAACCGAGAAGATTAAACACTAATGGAAAAAACACAGACACCAGTTCACAAGAAAAAGAAAAAGCCGCACGAAAACAACATTCGCCACTTCAAATACACAGACAGAAATCAGCGAGTCAACCACAATAGAGACCCAAACAACTGAAACAGAAGGCAAAGAACAACAAATAGAACACACACCAAAGATAGACACCAATACCAACATGGACAGCGATACTGAATTAAAACCAACCTATATCGCAACTACACAGACGGGAAAAAAGAAAAAAATAAACTGCCCTCTAAAGTGGATCAGAGAACAATAGAAAAAATGTTAAACAGACAAAGACAACAACAACACTACACAATGAAAGACAGCTGCCACCCACAAAATTTCTATGGTGGTTCTTCGACTTATATAACCAAACTTATAAGATACCATGGCACCTAGGATTTCCCCAGTATGGCTATCGATGGCGGAACTACAACAAAGAAACTACACACCACGGAGGGAAACGGTACAGATTTTAGGAATTTTTTTTTCGACCCGAGTACAACAGCATCACGGGGGAAAGATCGCTAGAGTCTGAAACTCAGTGAGAAATCCCTTGTGCTCTGCAGAAGTACATATGGTCCAGTCAACTACAGACAACGGATTTTTATTTTTATTTTTAATTTATTTTTTTTCAGCGGTACCGGAAAAACCCACAGATATCGCTGAAGTAGCCCTGCAAAGAGGACTAAGGACGTCTACACAAACACATTCTGCTAATATTTTAAAATTTAAAGAAATAAAAAAAAATAAATAAATAAAAAAGGAACGAGACGTGACGGAAGACAGAAGACGGTCCCACCCGCCCCCCAGAGTCAAGTGAAGGGAGCAAAGCCCTGTCTGAGCGCCACCAAAGGCGAGAACATCTTTGGATGAAAACCTTAAAGCACGCTCAAGCAGAAGAGAAGCAAACATAACTACTACTACATTGTCAAAAACTGTTAACCAATATTAATTTGAAAAAGTTATTCTGCAACTATTGTGGATAAATCTGCCACTTGTAGAAATACCTGCTTGATTATTTTTAGTGAGAAAGAAGATTTTTTTACCAGTTGTAGATAATGAAGATCGGTAATTTGCAGACATTTACTTCTGACTGTTTTGACAGAACTAATAGTAAAAGTTGGGTTTATGTGTCCGTATGTGTGTGCAATTTAATCAAAAACATACCAAAAAATACAAACCAAAGAAAAACCAATAACCCAACATTAAATATCTATATATCTATAAATATAAGAATTTAACAATTATGTTTTCTGAAATAACAACTAACCAAGAACATTCATGCTGCACCAGCGTGGGTCTGGATATGACATAAGGGGTGCCAGATTAGCTGTAGGCTGGAAACGACTGACAACATCCTGACGCCGCACTAGCAAGACTGAATCACTTGTCAACTGCTCCATAATTGTTTCTTCTGATACAATCTCTAAAGGGTTTGTTAGATATACTCCTAAAATGAAATATAAAATATTTTTCTCAGTTTCAGTGAAAACATTATAAATTTCAAATATATTCAGACAAATCTAAACACTTCAGATTTTAAGTAGAAGAGAAAAAAATATAAACACGAATTTAATTAAATCATTATTTTTTTTAAATAATCAACTTCACTTTCAGTATCAAAATAAAAATTAGTGAAAGCAAAGAGAAAGATGCTTATGATAGAATCATTAAGAAAACCTCACCCTTAGGGCCAACTCCATACACCATCTGATGATGCCAGGCATCAGGAATAGATTGTGACTTGCCCCCTTGTTGCAACTTGACCCCTTGATGTGATTTGACTCCCTGCTGAAGATTCAATGTAGCCACGGGGACTGCACCTATATCCAAATAAAATGAAAATCAGATGATTAAACTATCAAACAAACACACACAAAAATTAGTTAAACTGTAAGTGTAATAAACTAAAATTCCTCCACCACATACCCAAGTTGAAGGTGTCAAAAAGGATAAAACTTTAACTGAATTCTTTTCAATAATTATCTTAACATATGTAGATAGTATATGCAAATAGCAATGAAAGTTAACTCTTCAGTGATAATCAATTTTATTGACAGTCATGAGCTCTATTGTTTACAATGATGTTAATTCACTTATTAATTTCTTGTACAAGTTTTGTGTTACAGCTGATTATATTTAAAATCTTAAATGATACGGATACTTCATTTTAATGAATCCTATCATTTGACAAAGAATATTCACTAGTATACTTTACCAACTGGCAGATGCTTATAATGTGTGATTCAAATGTACCAAGATAAATTAAAAGCCTTTTTCCAAAAAAAATAACTTGAAATTGTAGGTAAGTACTCTATATTTAACATTCATTATTTATAAGTAAAATAAAACTTTAAAATCTTTTATATCAATTATCTTTTATCAGTATTAACATTACAGGTTTAATATTTTTATATATTGCAAATATATTGAACATTTGTTTACATGAGTGGACATTTTTAGCAATGTAAATATAAAATATACATTAAACATTATAGCATACAACTTTTCACTAATTAAATAAACATCTTGCTAATGAATTTACTGTGAGCAAGCATCGAAAATTTCTGGTGCATGCATAATTTATTTTATATTTTAAATATGAACAAGGATAAAATATGCACAATTTCTCAGTGATTATTAAACATCTTGCTGATGAATTTTTGGAGTTAACATCATTATTAAACAGAGATTTAAAAAATGAAAATTTACTGATTGTTTGTACAACTGCAAGTGTCTCTATTACATGACTAATGTTGTTACAATCAGTGCAAGTAAACTGAGCAGTCCTTCCTCAACAGATCTGATTAAAGGCATATAATACAAGTCTATATATTTATGAAATAAAATTTTTAAAAGATCATGTGAATTTCATATTTTTGAGCTGTCAAACAAAACAGCCTGAATAGTTGAATTCTTTCAACTTTTTAATAAGTACAAGTACAAATTAAAAGTTGGGTTTATTTAATTTTCTTTTAATTATATACAAAATTTAATATAAAATGGATTTATAAGGTTTTAAAAAAACAATACTTATACTTTAATAGTCACAAGTATTTCCAATCATGTAATTCATCTAGTTTTTGGTTTTTAAATTTCATTTGTTGATAATGTAATTTGTTATGGACAAAACAGTATGTTATTATCAACCACCTACTTTGATTTGAACTCTAGGAAAATAAATGATTCATGGAATAGTTTACTCTTTGGAGTTCTTTTCTTTAACAGCATTCTTTGTATTATTTGTTCATGATCTTTGGAGGCTCAGCTCTGGGCTTGAACTTACAGCCTAAGTAAACCTCAACAGACAGAGTGGTAAATATTTACGAAAAACTTACTTTATATATACCGGTATGTGTGTGTGTGTGTATTTCAATAGCAAAATGGAAAATATTAATTTATTTACACTTCACTTCTCAGACAGATATGAATTTTACAATCTACTAATATTCAAAATCAAATTAGAACTTCAATATAGTGGTATACCTCTCTTAATCCATTCTGACAACCACAACAACAAATGGACTTGTTTTGGTGGCCAAAAGTGGAAAAAACGGCCTCTGACTTCTCCTTTTGTTAGACGTTCAACACCTGTAAGCAAGTCTTCTGCAGTTGTACCTGGACATATAGCACAAATACTTATTTTTTTTTTAAAGTAATGTCACAAAATATATTGTGGTTAACTCTATGTGATGATGGCTCATTTTTTTTTTAAACATACCATTATCAGGCTGAGCTAATTGGTATAATAATGAGTTTTTCTTTTCATCCTGTTGCTTTGTCTCTCTAAAGAAATTTAACTTGGTTATATTCAGTGTAAATTAAAAATAAATCAAGATTATCTTTAGATATGGTTCAAATTTGGTTGGAATATGAAATATTTTCTATTATTTATTAGCCCTTTTCCATCAGTAGAAACTCGTGCATGCATGTATGTGCATAAAATTTTCAGGTTAAGCAGCAAACAAAAAGTATATAAGATATAAAAATATTTAACTAGACAATCACAATTTTTGTTGGCATAGTTATAAGTGACTGATATTGACATGAAAAATTTTGCAAATAACCTCACTTTCTATCTTTAATTTAAGTTTAAAAGAGAGGATTCAAAGAATGTTTGGAAATAATTACATAAGCAATAAGACTGTAGAAAGAGAGGCTTTTGTGATTTTCTTTATGTTAAAAATATAATGCAGGACAGATGGATATTAGCAGACTTCTACTAGGTCCTTACATTTTATAACAATTTATTTTTAAAAATAAATAATGAATATATTTTTATTCATTGAACATTTTATTAATTCCTACTTGCTCAACCCAAAATGTCTGAAATGATACTTCATTCACCATACTTTCGAAGATTTTTCAATTCAGTTATTATAAAAACAATCACTTAAGCTTGTATGTACTACTTAGTTACTGCACTGAAGACAGATACATTTTATTTAAACAAACAATTTTATTTGTTATTTGATATGATCTGATGAGCACTTCAGATCAGGTTTTAAAATCAGTGTGCTAGACTAGTAAATGATAACAGGGATTTATAGTTTAGTTTTTACTGAAACAGTTAGAAAATCACATCACTTATATTTTCAATACAACATAGCATTATAAACTTAAAAAATATATGGGCTGGCTATTTAGAGCAGCTTAAAGGCCTGGTTGCTTACTTGAAAAATCAGTTTCCACTCCTGCAATATAAAGTATAAAAGTATTTTGCTTTACATTCTTTCTAAAAAGTTACATTTACTTTTATCAACCTGAGATGATCATTTTGTTCAGCAACTTTGAATTTTCAAGCATCGAGTAAAAATACCAGCCTATAGCCTGAAATATCCAGCTAATAGAAAGGAGATCCATATTAGAGAGACAGACAGATATAAATACTGTAATTTTATTACATTCATAATTGTTTTACCTATCATCATCTCCAGATCAATGGCTGATACAGAGAACAAGGTGATAAAATGATTAATCCTTGGTTTTTTTCTATTTCTGATATGATTACTGAAACTGACACACATTCTTACCTGCAACAGCCCTAGAAGCTAGGTACTCAGCTACTGTAGCTTTTTCTTTCCTCAGACTCACACGAACTTCACGGCAGACATCATCTTTATCTGACGGTAACTCAAATGCTTTCTGTGGTAAAATTAATTTAAGAACATGTGAAAATCTATTTTAGTGGCAGATTTAAAACTTTTAAATGGTAAAGAAAATATTATAAAATATTATCATAATTAATTATTATTATTATTTATAAATTATATTACTTTTAGGCAGTCCCAACCAATTTTTCAAATTTGATTCAGAGTAAATAAATGTGTTTATATAATAGTATTAGATGATAAAAAGTTGCTTAAAAAATTTTAAGAGAAAACCTCAAATGTATATTATTCAATAATCAACAAAAAGCCAGCCATGGTAACAGCACAAGGATTCTATCGGATTTCTGTGCATGGTTGAGAACTTCCTGAGCGTGGATTTCATAACTGGATTACAGTGTGCATAAAAAAATTAAATGGTAGTGCTAAGAAGAAAAAATGATTAGATTTAGAGGGTAGTCAAATTGTTAATCAAAATTATTTGCTTTGTTGAATCAATATAAAATATTTTTGAAAAATTAATTTTAGTGTAATGCTTATATGCACCTTAGTTTTTAGTTCTTCAAGAAAATAATTTAATTTTAATAAAATTAAAACACTATACAAATAAATTAGTGAAAAAGAAAAAAAAATTGTTTTTGTTTTTGGGAATATAACCTCTTAAGAACTGCAATAAAAGGAAAAGTTATAATGATTAAAAAGTAAGTCATCTAAAAACTCAAATATACATTTGAAAAACATGCTTCAAAAACAGTTCTACATATATATTTATTATTTAGCTATTAATTTACTATAAATTTTAATATTTAACTTTAAGAGAATAGTTGTAAATCCCAATGTACTAGACTAATTATATTAAATTATATTATATAATTAAATTAATAAACAATATTAATTAATATTTAAAATATTTATTATAATATATATTTTTAATGTAATATTTGTAAAACCAAGACCCTGAAAATATAATTGCTGGATTAAGTTTTATCACTAAAGAAAAGGTGTGCTCAAATAAAAATAAGATTCAGGAGGCTTCAGCCTGATTGTCAACAGTTCGCTGAATGCAATTGCAAAGCACTATTCTTGATCTGTTAGACTCTTCACCCAAATAAACAAAGAAAATTGCATTTTAAAAAATAGTCAGGATCTAAGTAAAGTTTAACTTTAGAATAAAATTCTTTATTAAATAATAACACAGTCTCAAAAAATTGAAGAATAAATAAATATGAGTCTTATGACTATTATACAAAGCTAAAGTATTATTTTTACCAAAGCATGCTTCATATATACTTAGTTTTAAATTGGTTTGAAATAGGGTGGTCACAAGGAAATAATTTAGAAACTATAGAACCGAAGATCAGACAACCTTGCAATTATACAGCTACTAAATTTAACGTGTAATTACTGTATAAATTCATAAACAAATAAAGAGCTACATTTACTGAAAGCATTACTTACTGATATAAGTGTAAGAAGAGTCAAGATTCATTGATTTTTAACTTTGCTGCAGCTCTAAATTTTCTAATACACACAACAGGTGGTCTTTGACAGAATTTGAAGCAGATGCCTCTTTGGTTAACCAAAAGAAACTCTTGGTGCAAAATTGCAGCTAAAGCTATATGCAATCTTAAATAAAAGTTTCATATACAAATGAATGTTCTTGTCTACTTTCAGTGAGAAAATATTCAATGTGATTATAACAATAATTTTAAAATGAGCAGTTTTGAATCAATTCCCAGAAGCTTGAGTTTTAAAGCTTTGATAATAAAAATGGTATCAGGAGAAAGGTTATGGCCATATCTTTAGTTCATAATGTGTGTGTGTGTGGGGGGGGGGGGGGGGCGCTTCTGGCTTCTGCACTTTCGTGAACTATATCTTTATTCTTTTGTTCTTTCTTATATAAGAAAAAGTCAATCTGCAGTCATGACCAAGAAGAAATCCTGACGAAGGTACATTTTTAGATCATGGCAACATACATCTGCCAGGCCAATTTTAGCAAAAACACTTAGGAAGTGTCATTATTTTTCTTTCAAACTTGTTTTAAGTCACATTAAATAAAATAAAGTCACATTAAATAAATAAAAATGTGTTAGGTAAAGAAATGATCTTTAATTTTATCCAAGTTACATAAACAAATAATTTTACTAAGTCTCAAACTTCACTTTAGAAAATCACTAAATGTGTGCAGTAAACACTATTTATTCCTGCAAGTTTCTCTTGTTAGTTGTTTTATTTATTTTTTATATACATTTTTAAAGTATACTTGAACAAAATACAACAAACAATTTCTGTGATATATAAACTTCTATATATGTTTATATAAGTAAATTTAAATTAAGAAGTGTGAAAAACATTGGGAAATTTCAACAGTAGTTAATGAAGATATTACTGATATATGGCTCATTCTTTTGGGCAAGTGTACCATTTTGTGACATAGAGCAAACAAAATAAAGTGGATTAAATCTAATTAGTTTACATGTTAAATCTACAACAGGGCCTAATGCTCACATAAAAACATAAGAAAAGTTAAAAATTTTTAAATGTGATGTTAAAGGAGTTTGAAATACAGAAAAAGCATATGTTCCTGTTGAAAACTTAGAAAGTAAGGTTTAGATGTATTTTTTCAGAAATTGTCTTTTAAATAAGCGATATAATTATCTCATTATTATAAATATATTTTATTTATTAATCTAATTTATTAACTTAATATGGATACATATTTATTTTAAATGGGGTACAATACTCTAACTTCATGACATGGAAACCTTAATGACAAAATTATCAACCAACATAAAAGATGCTCTATTTTTCTCACTTAAACTTAAAATGGTCTAAATTATTATGCTGCAGATAATATTAAGAAATAAGCAAAGTATATATTTAAATATAACATTTTTTAATATATAATATGCCTAATTCAGAAACTGTGATGTTTATATTCTTAAATGTAATTCACAGGTTTTCTATCCTTATTAGCTCAGGTTCAAAATGCACACCAGCTATGTGAAACTTTAAATGCAAAAAAAAAACCCACATGGATACATGTCATATATGTGTATCAAGATTTATCATAAATCTTAGCTATTTTGAAATGTTGATGATTAGGAAAATTTTCCTGACATTGCTGTTATCATCAATGTGAACTTAATGGAAATGAAAGTTATTTTTTTTATTTGGTACTTAACTCATCACACAAAGTCAAAATGACATGAGAGTTATCTTTCTGGAATATGACACCTTTGAAAGATGTAAGAAGTAGTTCGCGATATTATCATCATTATTTTAATATTTACAATTTTATTAATTTTGTTGCCACTTACTAAAATGGAAACAAAAGCAAATTAGTTTTTTATAGCTGAATATTTATTTGTAGTAAATATGAAGAACATTAGCATATGAATATTTTAACTGCATTGATTGTTTAAATAGCCCATGACATTTATTTATGATATGTCAATATTCTGTAAAGGAATAAAAGTTTTGGATCTGATTTATGTGGAAAGGATGAAAGACAAAACTTTTTTAATTTTAAATTAAAAAAAAATTTTTTTAAAGCATTTTTAAATACATGTATTAATTTTTTTTTATATAAAATTGACAGTTTCAAGATAAAAGGGATAATATAGAATATTGCTTTTAATGTATTATCACTTCTAAGTAAACCTTGATATGGTAAGTTTGTTGGATTATTTATAACAATGAAAATTAATGAAAATAGCTATAAATAAGCATATCACAAAAAAAGAAGTGCCATTTTTTAGTTCAAAACGAATTTGTATTATAATTACAAAATAAACACAAATCCACACACTATCTTATGTATATTTCACATTAATTCTAAATGTATAGAATATAAACATAATATTTCAATGCTTTATTTTTAAATTTCAAATGGATTTTATATATATATATATAAGAATAATCAACTTCATTTTATTAGAAAAAACTTACTAAAAGATTGAGAACAGCAGTCTGCCCACATGCTGACACACCAATCTGTTTCACCTGCTGCATATAAGCTTCATATTCATTCCAGATCATCACCTTCTCAACAGCTATGTCAGGAGAACTGTCTATAGGGCGACATATGATCCTTTTCTAGAAAAAGAATGGGAAAAAAAACATAAAATCTTAATATAATGAAGACAACTACAAATTATAATGCTTTATGTACGGTATAAAAACAAGTACAACAGCAGACATTTCAGCTAATCTGTAAGCCTATTGTTATAACTAATATGTTATAATAAGTAAAAATGCAATTTACATATAAAGACAATAAGTGAATAACTGAATAAAATCAATAAGTAATTGTAAGTATTCTAATGTTCATGTGCAACTTTATGACAAAATTCTGGTCTTGTATTGTAAGAATGTATAGAATTAGAAACCTGTATTTTATTCATATTACCATCTGGCTGTCTTGTTGGCTGAAGCTACAAAAACAACTTCACAATGCTGGATGGGAAAAAATATGTGCTAGGTTAGCTAGCTAGCTAGACAGACAGATAGTGGTGTTTAGTTTCATAGCCAAAGACTGACCTCTAGGTGTCTCTAAAGGAAAAACAGTTTAAAGTGCTTAAAAAGTGTAGAGCGCATTACAACAAATATATTTTCTTTATTAATCTAAATTATTAATTTAATTTGGATTCATTTCAATTTAAAATAAGCATTAAAAATTAACTTTGCAACAAGGAAACCATATTATAACAAAATTAACAGCCATCATAAAAGAAGCTAAATTTTTCTCAACTAAACATAAAACAAGCTAATTTATCATTCTGTGAAGATAATATTATTTTTATTAAGTAACAAACAAAGTATTTATTTAAATATAATGTTTTTTAAATATATATAAAATGAGCCTAATTGCAATATTTCTATTCTTGAATGCAAGAACAAAAATGCGCAATTATAGGGAAAAAAGCTGCAATGAGGAAAAAGAACAGAATACAACAGGATGAACTCATCAATGCAGCAGTGTTTCATCAGGATCAGACAAGTGTTTTTATAAGAGAATGTGTTGAATGATGTGAAATAGATAATGTAATAGAGGAACATTTTGGCTAAATTGATAAGGGACACGCTCTTAAATTATGTTCAATGGAGCAAATCCTCTATTAAAAAAATAGTGGAATCAAATTATATAGAAATTAAATATGTGCTACTGCTACTTTTGCTAGTCAGACAACTCAGTGTAATGCAAAGCATCAGATACTTCAAATCAAGAACCTCAAAACAACACTGAAAGATGAAGTAATTTTTCTTGGAGAACTTCAATATCAGACAGCAGAACAAAATAATGTCTGTACACTGGATGTCAAATGACATCAAGATAATTTACACTTTTTACTGCCTTTATAATAGTTATGTACACAAGTATACTCAGTATTCATCTTTTAGTTTTAACTGTGGTTAGTGACTGCCTAGATCATTATAAATATGTAGTGTTGCCTTCATCTGAACTATTTTTTGGACCCATTATTTTGAGAGGTTGCTTAGATTATACAGTTGATGATATCAATGCTTTTAAGGCACATCATTAGTGCTTTTTTATATTAATTTCAATCTTTGCTCTTTAAAATGTGTACAGATCTAATTTGTTCAATCCAATATTTTCTCTAACTCTAAGGTTTGAAAACAATAATTTGAGATTGCTTTTTATAACTATTTTCCATTTTATTTCCTCTGTGATGGTTTACCAGTATGTAAATTCTTGAACTGTTTGTGTACAGTTTCTTGAAAACTGAATCACTGTGTGTATCATAAGTCTGTGCCAAGGAATGTAGTTATGTACAATGTTTTTTAAATTGATTATTGCTTAAAGACCAATTGAAATGGGATCTAGATCAAAATAGTTTGTGAACAGGATTTGCCCCATTACTAAGACACACAATCCTAGGCCTTTGGGTAAAAGCAAGCATAAGTGATATCATGAATGGGGTCAAATGGTTGCCAATGTAATTTTCTCTGGTACACCATACGACTTTGATCCAATTCATGCTGATGACAGTGAAAGTTCATCTGATGGTAGTTTGCATACCATTTCTAATGATGTTGGAGATACCGAGAAAACAATGATTGATGATGGCCATGTCTGGTAAGTTATTTTTTCTGATTAATATATAATATCTGTATTATATGCCATAAGTTTGTAGTCATCATTATGATCATACTTCATAGACATATTTCTAACTATTGTTAAAATGAGTTATGTATAATTTTTTATATCAATGATGAAAACGTTTTAAGTACAGTTTTGTAATTGTCATTATATATTATATATATATATAATATTTACTGCCAATATTTATTATTATTACAATATTAGTGATAGTGTAATTAACAATCTGTACTAACATTTGATTTAGAATTAGAGAACAGCAGTTTAGTTATCATTATGATTTAAATAAGTGATTATCAATATCATTCTGTATATAATTTTTAATTACTTTATTTTCTATTGATGAACAATATAGAGAATAGCAGTATACTGTATAGTCTTGTTTTTAATTGAGTTATTATTATTCATATTAATATTTATTATAAATATATATAATTTTTAATTACTTTACCTATTACTAGAATTAGTAGTTTCTTTTATATAGATATAATGAATGTCTGGATAAGTGTTATATATGTTATTGTTAATATTTTTGTTATGTGTACTGTTTTATTTATTTAGTATTGTAAATCAAAAGCTTTTAAATTTAACAATTATTGGCCAATGATATATTAATTTAATACTTGGATAGTCTTATAAAGCTTCAATATATGCATTTCTTCTTATTACTATTACAATTATTAGTATATTGTATATATATATGTTCTAAAGTAGCAATCAACTGACATAGATTCCATTTCACTTGGTCTTTAACTTTGTTGGATATACTGTATAACATTGGGGCTTCAAACATATTTTTTACTTAAGTTAAACAACTCCCCTATAAATTATGAGAGATTTTTTTTTTTTTTAGTTAGTTGCCAACAAGAATTCTCCATAAATGCACAATTACTGAATAGAAGCAGTTTTTCTTGTTTTTGCTAAAGATTTATTCAAATGTATTACCTGAGTTTAAAATTGATGTTTTATTTCAAAATAAATCATTTGTTGATAAAAAAAATATCTTGAATTTTGTTAATAAATGAGCTTCTGATTGTCACATCAGTTACCATGGAATTACCCATAATCTGGCAAACTTGCCATATCAAGTTTTTCTTTGAATTTGTTGAAGGGATAATATTTTATGGCAACATTCTAGATCTCTTTTATCTTGAAACATCACTCTTTTAAAGAAATAATATTTTTACAATAGAAACTTTCATATTTAAAAAAATCTTTAAAATTGTACAATTGGTATTCTTTATGTATAATTCAATGATATAAAACATGCTCAACACATATTATTATAATATCATTAATTATAACAAAATAATAAGCAATATATTTCTTTATGTTTTGAAAGTTTTATGACAAGTAAATTAAAGCTTTGAAATATAACGAAAATATGTGTGGATAACTTTATTGTTAAAACTCTATCCATGTTTACATGAATTAAGTACATATAACTTTTATTAGTGACATGATATTTAATATAATAATAATGTACACTATAAATATAATAATAATAAAAATAAATGTGATATTTATTCCCAACAATGAATATGCATAACACCGATTCAAATATTAATCACAGTACATATTTTTATAAATAGAATTTTTTTTTTATGTAATGCATAAAAGTCAACAGCTGTCCAGGTTCTTCTGTTGGTTGTTTCCATTGTTAAAACCCATTTAAATACAAACTTGGCAGTTACATAATCACAGTCCATGCTATCACCCCACTTAAAAATATTCTTATTTCAAAACTGTTCCATAAATATTATCTTAGCACTGTTTGTACTGTGAACTAATTCCTCACCAGTGAAAAATCCTACTACAATTAATAGGCCTAATTAAATAATGTGAAGACAAAACTATAGGCTGTTCATCAACCAGTTTTTCATTTATTAAAAAAAAAATATACAAGAATTATTTATGAATGTGCTGTCTTTAATAATTAAATAATGTAATATAAAACTATTAATTAAGTCCTCACGTTAACTTATTCTTCATTTATGTACCACCAAAGAAATTAAAAGATCGTGAAACCCAAACAAGGCAGAAGCTTGACAAATTTTAAAAATTAAGAGGAAAACATGTTCAAATTCAAAACAAAACAGGTTAAAATTATTTAAAATATATGTATATAATTATAAAAGTATTTACTAAATAAAATTTCTTAATATTATTATAAATCCACTGCATGAAATAAAAATGTCACAGACCCAAATCAGCAAGTGTTTCGGTTGTTTACTATTTTTGAAGAGTTATCTTTTCTTTTTTAATTTATCATTGTAAGAAAACGATTTTTCTAAATAATAAGATAACCAACATGACTAAAATTAATTAAGTAAATAAAATAATATATTTAAATATGATATCTGCAACTTCAAAATTTATATTGCAAGGAAATAGCAATCAAACTTTCGTGATAGAGTGATGCACTGACTAACCTATTTTCAAACTACAGAAGCAATAGTGATAAGGACAAAATTAATCATTTTGCTTTAAAAATAGAGATATGTTTACAGATAAAATAAGCACAGAGTACAGTAATCATTATTAAATGCTTACAGAAAGATCTTACTAATAAGAGGTTTCAATTGTTCTGAAAATGTCAGAAAAATCAGCGGTAGCGTCAAAACGCGTTTTGCACATGGAAGTCATGACTAAAACAGGATGCGTACTATGGGTTTTTCATTTAGCGGATCTTGCAAGGGTCACTAATTGATGACTACGGCATATCATTAGAGAGATGTTGAAATTCCACAGAACATGATATTTTTTTCACTATTTTGTGATAAAGTCATAAATAAAAATGTATCAAGAACTTTTTAGTTTGAAATTTTATTTGGTTATTCACAACAAACAAAAGTGAAGAAAATATGATTATGAGTGTATCTGTAAAGAGTAACTTATATGTCCTCTACTTAATGGACCAATCAGTTTGGGGGTTACAAAACCTTGCAGGTGCCGCTTTCTTCTTAAAACTTGGTACCCAAAAACGTTAATTTTCTTTTTTGGCCGTGAGGCGACATTTGATCCATTTTTGTTGCAACCCTAACGTACTTTCATCAAAGTTTATGGATACTATAAT